>OU612010.1:5138324-6383324 GCA_914767915.1 Agriopis aurantiaria | reverse complement strand
AGTTTTGATAGTATTCGAAAACTTTTTCGTTTACGTATTGTTCCATACATTTTACAAAAAGTTTTCGAATACTATTAAAACTTGTACTAAGGGTACCGTAAAGGAGTTTTGGCGCCATCGTGAAAAAAAGGCTGCTCGCCGTATTATTTTCATAAACTTGTGTATTTTCGAGTGTTAATGTGTAATAATGGTGGATTATTATTCATTAAGTGAACGTGCTGGAGTGTAGGCAAGTGATATAAAGAAGCGAAACGTGTCTTTTCGTATTGTTTCCAAAACTCCATAGAAGCCTCTCACTTTACTGGGGCATGACTTTGCTTGACTCTGAATGTGACTTGTTTGACGTTATTTAATACTATGTAAACTTGTTTAATATAACGACTGAAGTAAATTGTATCCATAGTCATGTTTTTTTTTTAACAACACCTCTTAGAATAACTACACGCAACACCTAATTAATATTTTTTTCTAAATTGCAAACGAATTATCGGACTCGTCAAGCTGCAGCTGATGGATGCGATCTCGCTAATCGTAATAAAATTATCTGTATTCTTCACAGAAACCATATCACACTTGTGACATCCTCGAAAAAGGCATAATTCGTCTTCTCCAACTCAATTTTGTTCGTAAACAAGAGTACCTGAGAGAGAAAACAACTAAACTGATGAATTACGACAAATATTTCCGAGGCTTCTATGGTTCAAACACTGAATTCAGAATAGAATTGACCAGTGAATGTGAAAACTACCCTCATTTGGACATGGACGAAGAATGTAAGTAGAAAACTTCGACAGACCATTCACGCAGCGCAGCTTGAACGCATAACAAACTACCATAGATGTTCAAAACTATGGATGTTATTTGGTTAACGCTCAAAAAAGGCCGAACCAAGAGTAAGGCCGTATTATTAGGGTAATCTGTGCACTCAGTCTACATTTTATTGCTAGCTAAATAAAACTTGTGTCACGAAACATTCTTGTTTACCTGTTTGTGTGTGTGTGTGTGTGTGTGTGTGTGTGTGCGCGCGTGTGTTTGTTGTTTTCCATGAAAATTTATTACCATTTGGATAGGTATATTTTGGTAATAATTAACTACAATAATACCTACTTAAAAACGAAACAAACTATTTGGAGATTGATAGCATAAACTAAGTATCATAATATAGATACATGTCACATTTACTTTACGGCGTAATACATGTCCACCAGTAGAAATGAATGGAAGTCAAATCCCACAAGTAGATGAAACAAAATATCTTGGCATACATCTACTCGTAGATAGAAGACTCACTTGGCAAAAACATATTTTCTCAAAAAGAAAGCAACTTAGTCTGAAGCTACGTAAACACCAGTGGATGCTTGGAAAACAATCAAAACTATGTTTAGAGAACAAGCTACTTATATACAAAACTATCCTAAAACCTGTGTGGACTTATGGAATCGAGCTCTGGGGAACGGCTTCAAAAACCAACCTAAGCATTCTGCAACGTTTTCAGTCAAAATTGCTACGAATGATAACCAACCATTGATATCAAAAACGACTGCAAAATCATCCAAATGAATTAGCAAAGATGTTGATGTCAAGAAGGCCTCCAAGGAGGCTTAAAAGGAAGATACCCCAAGACTTAAGAAAATAAGAAAAATTATGATGGATGCGTCAATGGGCGATTCCACACAAGACGCGTCACTTACGACAACAGTTCAAAATAAAGCTACTTGTCTTCAAAAGACAGATTGCTTTAAAAAAAAGGATTATTAAAAAAAAAAAAAATAATATAGATACTACGTTCATGTGTTGATAGTAAGGTACCTAACTTTTTAATGCAATACCTAAAAAAAGCAGACGCCTGGTAAGCAGTCACCGTCGTCTGTGGATACGTGTAACACCAGAGGCATCCCAACTTCGTTGCCGACCCTTTTTAACTCGCTTTACACACAGGCAACGAAGGCCTCTATATATGTAGTTTGAGCGATGTCTATTTTCAGGCATCGTGCCCAAAATTCTAGCCACGTTGTCCCGCTGAATTGCATGGCTAACATTTTACCCAAAATATAGGCCTTTTAAATAAAATCTAGCTAAATTAGATACTGTTTGAACAACAATGAATCAAATATGTTTGTAGATATATCTAAAATAGATCTTAATTTTCCCTTTGGTTCTGTAATTTTTGAGCGCTGACACACCACCAACGGCACCAACCGATATCCACAGTTTTAAATATCTATAATTTCAACACCATATTTTTTAGACAAACTAACTGTTGGAGATGTTATTGTGCTGGCGAGTGCATCTATTTGGGGCATTCTGCGCGGAATGGAAACATTTAATCACTTGGTCTACTACTCTGAAGATTACACGGTAAGATTTGTTACATTCGAAGAGGCTTCACAGACGACGAAATTTCGTTTATTGATCTTTCTCTTTCACTCTAGCTTCATACTCAATCTTTGACGCGGACAAAATAAACTGTCAAACTTTCGCATTCATTATTTGATATAATTAGGTAAGTAACTGTATGCAGCAGATATAGACGCGTGACTGGTTCTATGGGAACTGAAAACTTTACCTATATTGATGTTCTTTTTTACCCCTGACGCAAAAATAGAGGTATTATAATGTATGTATCTGTGTCTGTCTGTATCATCGTAGCTCCCAAACGGCTGAACCGATTTTGATTTAATTTTTTTTGTTTGTTTGAAAGGTGATTTTATCAAGAGTGTTCATAGATTTTATTGAATCGTAGCTATGATTCAAGATCTGTTCAGCCGTTTGAAGAATATCAGCTCTTTGTAATGGGTTTATAAAACAAAATAATTTATACTTGTTATTAAAAAAATCTTACAGATATACCACGGAAGATAGAAGATTTGCTAATGTTGCTTTTATAGGGGGTTACTCGGAAAAGTGGTACTAAGCCGAAAAGAGTTTTGTTATAAATCATGGACAACTTTTACTATGGGCACAGAAGAAATAATAATATGCTATGGGCACTCTGGATTTTGGGGTTAATTGGTAATGTAATTTACACTCAACGACCCGTATGGAACAGTAATTTTTAGCATTTCAGGATTGATTTCCATAGTAAAAGTTGTTCATCGTAAGTACAATTACCTACCTATTAAGTATGTTGATGCGTATGTGTGCCTGTGCACATGTAATGGGAAAATCAAACTAAAAATATAATTGATTCTAGGAAATCCGAATAAACACCACGACAATACAAGACTTCCCGGCTTATCCTCACAGAGGGCTGCTTATAGACACAGGGCGTCAGTACCTCCAGCCTGAGACGATACACTTGATTATAAACGCCATGGAGATGAATAAAATGAACGTGTTGCATTGGCACATCGTAGACGATGAAAGCTTTCCTTTCCAGAGTGAACGGCTACCCGATTTGAGGTAAAATTATTATTAATTTAATAGTAGTTTTGTAACCGTGTCTTGCCCACCGTGACTTATGGTGCCGAAAGATGGACGCTCACACATAAGGCAGTGCACAAAAACAGAGTAGCACAGAGAGCCATGGAGAGATCCATGCTAGGCATCAAACTTCAAGACAATCGTCGCAACCGAAATCCGACAAAGAACAAAGGTTCGAGAGGTCGGAATCGCGTTAATGAAATTAAAGTGGAGCTGGGCAGGACACGTTGCGAGGCGCAGTGATAACAGGTGGAATAAGGTTTTGACAGAGTTGTGGCTGAGCCAAGATAAGCGAAGCGTTGGTTGTCCAGCTGCAAGATGGTTCGATGATATTGTGACGAACCTGGATTCGATTAGCACAGGACTGAGGCAAATGGCATAGCAAGAGAGAGACCTATACCCAGTAGTAGGATAAGGGAGACTATGGATGATGATGATGATTGTAAAGCCAGCGTCTTTTGTTACAAGAAAGTACGGTATTATAATAATTATGTCTGTTCCAGCAAAAAAGGCGCATTTCATCCGTCGATGGTATACACAAAAAAAGTTATAGAAGATATTATTGAACGCGCCAGGCTCGCGGGCATCAGAGTCATCCCAGAATTCGATGCTCCAGGTAACATACAATCCTCACTAGGTAAATAGTTACAATAATTATGCAAATATTTGTATGAACGTGTGTTTATATGGTTGTGTTTTTGTGTGTTTAGGAGTGGGTGTGTGTGTGTGTGGTGTTTATTGTTCACATCAGAAATTACACTATTATGACAAATTTAACCTAGTGCAAAAACTTAGAACATCAACTAGTGTAACAACTGGTGGCCTTATCGCTACAAGCTATCTCTTCCAGGAAACCTTTAAAAGGATTTATAGAAGATGTAGAAAACGGGTGCGCAATAGAGGATAGACTATGAAATTCTTTTGTAAAAACCATGCAAATACATGTCATATTATATTACACACTAGTACATAAATTGAGAAACAAGGTAGGGCTGGTGCGGCTGCCAATTCGGCAGAGCAGCACAAGCGACGCAAATATGCTAACCTCGGCACTGGTTACATATTTGAGGCATTTGGGGTCGAGTCATTGGGCCCTTGGGGACCGGGAGCTCACCTTATTTTCAAAAATCTTTCAGAGTGCCTGGTTAGTGCGACGCGTAACCAAAATGTTGGCGTGTTTCTGGCTCAACGCATTAGCATTGCCATTCAGCGTGGTAATTAATGCCGCCAACATACTGGGGCCGCTGCCAACTGGTAGTGGGCTTGAACATTTGGATTGGACCTTCAACGGTCTATGGGCAGTCTAAATGTATTTGTAGTGTTAGTATTAGCTTGTATTTTACATAGTAGGTACATAAAGAAGTGTGGTAGGGGTCGCGTAATCACAGTTCGGAGCGAACGAATCATTGACGGATGCAGGGGGGGGGGGGGGGGGGAGCCATGGGCAAAACACCTAGCAATTCCATACATTCGACTCAATTTTTGATTTGATTCCTTCGAACCTTGTCAGATGAAATCCATAATCCCCACAAAATGAAATCCAGAATGCCCCTCCCCCAAATGAAATCCTGGATCCGCCCCTGGATCGAAGTCTATATTATAATGTTGCAGGTCACGTCCGTTCGTGGGGAGCTGCTTATCCGGATATTTTGACCGAGTGTTATGACGATCGCTACGAGGTGGTCGCGCTCGGGCCGCTGGATCCGATCAGCAATACGACGCACGCCGTTCTGGAGGTTTAGACACTTTTTAGGGTTCGGAACCCAGAGGGTAAAACGGGACCAAGGCTACGATGCCTGTCTGTCTGCATGTCCTACGTTAAAACGGCTGTATCTTTCGAACCGTAATAGATAGCCAGTTGAAATTTTCACAGAATATGTATTGTAACGTTACGGCGGATTAACTAATAAATAATAAAAAAAGTCAACAACTCAAAACAAAGAGGGCAAATACAGATAAATACAACAAACCTATTTTTATATTAGTTCTAATGTAATGTTAACATAACATGATTATAGTACACACTGAAGTATAACAACAAATAATAAATAATGGCCAAGTGCGAGTCGGTGACAAACTTCTGTTCAATACCAAGTTATAACTGGTAATTTCGTTACTTAGATGACCTCATCATTCGTTCGAACCTCTTTATCATATCACCAAATTGAAATGCGTTGTTAACTAATTTTGAAGCCGGAAATTAATAAAATGTAATTAAGTACTTATTTAATTATTCTAAGTAAAAATTATAGTAACTTAATCTGCAATCAATAATTGACTTGTAATTTTCTGATATCCATAAAAAGCTATGAACCCTCAGTGCTTTCATATCTAACGTGTCACAAATTATTAATTTGATTGCAGCAGTTGTACCAGGAAGTGACGGAGGTATTTAAAGATGAATATATACACCTTGGAGGAGACGAGGTTGATACAAAATGCTGGTATGTTGCAATAATTAATTGCCCATGTAGCGGGTTTAGTATTTTTATTATGGAAACGCAAGTTCAAGTTGCAAGTGCCTAATAGCCTACTACGCATTGTCTGTAACGTTTTGCTTAGTGCAAGTGGCAGTGGAAGTATTACTAAGAACTTCCATTGCCACTTTTATAAAAAAAAAATGCATTAATATATTTATTTTCAATCTTTCTTTCAATAAGCAAAAATAAAAAATAAAATTTTCTCTTCCCCTCCCATTGCTTGGACGGCGCGTCTTCAGCCATAATAATATAGTTCCAATTATAGTTTCGGAACCATTCCCATCTAGGATAAACATTTATGTGATGAGCATTTGTGTTTGTTCTATATCTGGGTGTTAATATCTATTTAAGTATGTGTTTAAAACTATATATGTATGTATATCAGTCTCTGGCAGCCATATCACAAGCTTTGCTTAGTTTGGGGTCAGATGACCGTGTGTGCAAAAATGTCCCGAACATTTATTTATTATTATTTTAATACGTAAAATATATAAATTGTTTTGAAATAACATTGGTTTTTTAGGCTATCTAACGTAAATATCGAAGCTTTTAGGAAGAAGCATCATATCAACAGCATTGCACGTGTGTTACAAGCAGAATTTTTTAATACTGTAATATCAATGCTACCGAAGTCTAAATATATCTTGTGGCAGGTGAGTACAGTACGCTTAGTCCCAGTTTTAATAGTATTCGAAAACTTTTTTCGTTTACGTATTGTTCCATACATTGTAGTCTTCTTCTTCTTTCGAGTCGATGTTCCGCAAAATACAATTCTATTTTCAAGTCAAGTTTCTAGACCAAAACTTTACCACCCCAATGGCATTCCCCGTAGCTTCATTTACGTGTGGCGTCGTATCGGCGTGGCGCTTTACTACATTGTAATGAAGCGCTTTGAGCGGAAACTCGGAGGAACTAAAATCGGTAGTAATCGGCGGTATAATTGCTTCACTCTAATACGAAAAAAGTTTTAGAATACCTTTCGGCCCAGCAATGTATGGAACAATACGAAAACGAAAAAAGTTTTCGAATACTATCAAAACTTGTACTAAGGGTAAAGATAAGTTATTTGCACAAAATACGAGTAAATCATACACACATTTAAAAACGTATGCACAATAAATGAATTAGAATATTTGTCACTTTGTACAAATTATCTTTGCTTTGTATTATGCTTTGCCTAGTTTGTAGGCGTACAAATCTAGAGAGATGGTATAAAAATACCGTAAATATTATTTATATAAAAAAGTATTAAATAAATTAACTGTCGAAACAATTTCAATAGTAAAGATATGATGTTATTAATTTAAATAGTTAACAGATAGACATTACTATAATTGTATGATAAACAAATTGACCTACTGCAGTCATTACTAAAATTTATCATAAAAATCACTAACTTTGTGATATCTCGACTAAAAGTTTTTTTTAGTTTTATTTTAAACTAGCTGCGCCCCGCGGTTTCACCCGCGTAGTGATGAATAATGGTGATGGTGATGATGATGATGATGAAAAGTAGCCTATGTCACTCTCTGGCTCTTGAACTATACCCATGCAAAAAATCCGGTCGATCCTTTGTTCCGTTGCAGCGTGAAAGAGGGACAAACAAACCAACAAACAAACACACTTTCGCATTTATAATATTAGTATGATTGACTAGGTTTATACTGGTACTGTTAGGTACTGAAGTAATGATAGTATCATATGATTTATTATTGTTTAAAAAGCTTAGTCCCAGATTTGATAGTTTTCGAAAACTTTATTCGTTTACTTTTTGTTCCATACATTGCTGGGCTAAAAGGTATTCGAAAACTTTTTTCGTATTAGAGTGAAGCAATCTATACCGCCGATTTTAGTTCCTCCGCGTTTCCGCTGGAGGCGCTTTACTAAAATGTATGGAACAATACGTAAACGAAAAAAGTTTTCGAAAACTATCAAATTTGGGACTAAGCCCCCTGGTATATGATCTAAGACATTATCCACTTGTTTTAGGACATGTTCGATGCAAAAATACCTCTACATAATAAAACTGTCGTGCAAGTATGGGACTCGGAATTCAAACTCGCACCTGATAAGGAAATGGTTGAAGTGAGTTGCTTTATTCCTTCCGAATCTCTCAAAGTCAAAGTCAAATCATTTATTGCACATTACACTAAATAGGTGAAACTTATCTAAACATAATGACCCAAGTTTTATAATGTTTTGTCAATAATAACACTTTCTAATTAATATGTTTTTAAGATTCTTTGCAAAATTTTGTTCATTGTCGTCGCCTGTCTCTCTTAAGTCTCTCTTTCAGCGTCTGTCTGTCTGTCTGTATAACAGCTAACTCTTCCTAAACCACGCAACGAACTTTGATACGGTTTTCATTATCAGTTGGACAATTTTTCATGAATGGTTTATATATTTAACTAGCGACCCAGCGGCTTCGCACGTAAATTACACCCTTGCGAAGCCGGGACGGGTCGCTAGTATAAAATGAAATAAAAATTATAAAAAGTGTTGAGATGACATCTAAAATCGAAGTTCAAAGGGATTCGGTCATTTAAGGAACATCTACGGAACCCTTATACAATGCGTGTCACAACACGCAATTGACTTTTTTTTTTGTGTTTTTGACTCGTTCGTTCTGGATATCGGGGATGTTCAAAATTTGGAGTTTACTCACCGGAAAATGTACGGGATTTCAAGGGTTGTTCATGATCAGGTACTATCGTACTAGAAGTTACATAGGGGGTTAGACAAGACCCATTTTCTGTTAGAGTCTGGCTAATGAAAGTAGAGCCTGAAAACGCTCGCCAAATTTAAAAAAATCCGCATTGCAACCCCAAAATTAATATGAAATACAAACATTACTGTGTTCTGACTGTGTTACAATAAACATTAATAACTTACAAGTATCAAGTGAAATTATTCCAGGCATTTCATACAAATTTTTGGGTTTCAATGCTGATATTTTTAAATTTGCCGCGCTTTTTCTGTCTCTACTTTCACCACTCTAGCGTTAACGCCTGCGGAAAGATTTCATCTTTTAGTACAATTTCATCTTTCCGCAGGCGTTAACGCTAACAGAAAGTGGGTCTTGTCTAACCCCCCTAGGTAACCAATTGTGGTCAAGCGGTAGCATGTGCGCTTTACAATCTTATGGCACCCGGTTCGATCCTCGGACCTGCACCAATCACTTATTTAGCTCACTTTTACAGAATCCGTTTATTCGGGTCATTTTTGCACACACGGTCACCTGACCCCAAACTAAGCAAAGCTTGTGATATGGCTGCCAGAGACTGATACATGTATACATATATAGTTTTAAATACATACTTAAATAGATATTAACACCCAAATATAGAACAAACACAAATGTTCATCACATGAATGTTTGTCCTAGGTGGGAATCGAACCCACGCCCCCAAGCTCAGAAGACAGGTTCACTACCAACTGGGCCAACGGGCTATGTAAAAAATGATAATGGTTATTAAAGTATAGCTTGTCAAAAGAGTATTGAAACCACAATTTTTTTTTCTTCTGACCATACAGAGGGAAACACTTTGATCCAACCATCTTCCTCAGACACTGAACTACCCACCTACCAGTATTTTTTATTTTTTTTGGTCAATTTTTCATGACCGTGGATTCAATGTCCTTTAGTCGTTTTACTAGTATTAAAAGCGTCAAACAAGTCATACTCACAGCCACAGTCAAGCTAAGTAAGTCACGGTCAAGTCAAACTGATGCCCCTGTAAAGTGGTGGAAACTTTACAAGAGGCTCATATGGAGTTTTGGAATAAACACGAAAAGACACGTTTCACCTCGTTATATCACTTGCCCACACTCGAGCACGTTTACGAGCACTTATTGAATAATAATTCACCATTTTGTACACATTAACACTCGAAAATACACAAGTTTAGGAAAATTATCCAACGAGCCGACATGTTTTTTCGGCGTTGGCGCCAAAACTCCTACTACCAGTAAATAAATCCAGGGTTGCTACTATTTATAGTTATTGGCGATAGTGGTGTCCCCATTTTTTTTTGCCTTGCCAAGCACAGATCTTCGGTCTTCTACCTTCTTCTACCATAATTATCTGTGATGCCAAGCCATTTTTTTTTCTGCAGATACTAAAATCCGGACAGCGTGTTCTATTCTCTGCTGCCTGGTACCTTGACTCTGTTAGCAAAACTTGCGAGATGTTTTACAGCGCGGACCCACGTCTCATGGTCGTCAATGAATCAAGGACGTACGAAAACATAAGTGAAGAGAAACTAGATGATATCATTGGAGGGGAGGCTTGTATGTGGGGGGAAATGGTGGATGAAACCAACATTTTTAGCAGGTAAAACAAATGATGGTGGCTGGCATTGGCCGTTCCAGGGGGGGGGGGGGGGCATGGCCTCCCCCCAAAACACCTAGCAATTCCATACATTCAACTCAATTTTTCGATTTGATACCTTCGAACCTTGTCAGAATGCCCCCCCCCCCAAAATGAAATCCAGAATGGCCCCTCCAAAATGAAATCCTGGACCCGCCCCTGGTGGCTGGGCGGTAGCAAGTACGCTATCTGACGGCACCCGGTTCGATCCCCGGCCCTGCACCAATGACTCATTTAGTACCTACTTACAAAAATTATGTACAGCTTCGAAGCCATCGCTCAATAATGGTGAAGGAATACATCGTGAAGAAACCGGTATGTCCGAGAATCTCAAAAGTACAAAGACATTTTTGTATGCTTGAAAAACAAGGTAACGTGCCGCCTGATGGGAACCGATCCCCGTCGCCTATAGATACCAGGGGCCTTACGGACAACTGCTATTACAGGCACCTAATCCGCTCAGTTGGAAAATCACGCGACCGCAAACCTTATCGCGCCCAGATACGGTTTGCGGTCGCGTGATTTTCCAACTGAGCGGATTAGGTGCCTGTAATAGCAGTTGTCCGTAAGGCCCCTGCAACAAGATACGTTGCCGACCCTTAAAGATTCTACAGGCCTTTGAAGAACCCCATGTTATAGTTACTCAGATATGCCGCAGAAGGTAGAGCTGATTTCTATAAATTGCAGGCAAAATAGATCGCGTTAAACGCACAGTGTGCGTCATAGATATGTGGATGAACTTTCAGGCGGTTAGTGATATGATAAAACCGTGACACCAGCATCAGATCGAACAGTTCTTCAGAACATTCCCTTTGTAAATGCGTTATAAGTCACAAAGAGGCTCAACGTCTCTGCGCATGCTGAGCAGCTCACTTATAACATTCACCACCATGCACTGGCCCAGCATGATGGTGGATCCATCCTCTCTCTCTCTCTCTGAGAGAAGGTCTATGTCCCAGCAGTGGGAACATGATAGGCTGGTAATGAATAATAATAATAACTTTTTGGCAAAAAAAAACATCATAATCATATCAGCCATAGAACGTCCACTGCTAGACATCCTCCCCCATCGATCTCCAAAAGGGCTGGATGGAAGCGGCCTGCATCCAGCGTTTCTTTGCGGCCTCTTTGAGGTCATCTGTCCATCTTGTGGGTGGACGTCCTACGCTGCACTTACCGGTCCGTGGTCTCCATTCGAGAACCTTTCGTCCCCATCAGCCATCTGTTTTGCGTGATATGTACCCTGTCCACTGCCACTTCAACTTGCTAATCATTAACATCATCATCACCCAGAAGACGTCCACTGCTGAAAATAGGCCTCCCCCTTTAACCCCCACACTGAACGACAGCCAGCCATCTGCATCCACTGGATGCCATAGACTCTCACAATGTCGCCGGTCCATCTAGTGGGAGGCCTACCTACGCTGCGTCTTCCGGTTCGTGGTATCCACTCAAGAACCTTTCTTCCCCATCAAATATCGGTTCTTTGAGCGATGTGGCCTGCCCATTGCCACTTCAACTTGCATAACAGCTATGTCGGTGACTCTGGTTCTTTGACGAATATCCACGTTCCGGGTTCTATCACGCAAAGAAACTCCAAGCATGGAGAGAGCTCTCTCCATTGCCCGCTGTGTGACTCTGAGTTTTCCAAAACTTGCTAATCCTGCAAAACAAATATTTCAGGATATGGCCCCGAGCAAGTGCAGTGGCTGAGCGTCTGTGGACCGGTACAGACCTCGACAGCGTTGGTCAGATCAACGTGACCAACTACACGCGACGCCGCATCGAGGAACACGCGTGTCGCATGCGACACAACGACATTCCTGCCGAGCCACCCAACGGCCCGGGGTTCTGTATTGGACCCGGTTTAAAATAAAGGAAAACATATTATTTCTCGACGTTTTAATGGTGATCGTGTCCCTGTAGATTTCAAGCTCATTCTTGCCGACACTAAACTTGGCGGTTTTGAAATGAAGGTGGTGGAATAGAGAATCATCATCATCAGCAGCAGCAGCCAGAAGACGTCCACACGAAGACGTCTACTGCTTTGCTTAGTTTGGGGTCAGATGACCGTGTGTGAAAAATGTCCTCAAATATTTATTTTGTTTACTGTTGAACATAGGCCTCTTAACCTCCACACTGAACGACAGCCTGCCAATGGAGAATGGTTCTGGAATAGGGAATGGTAGGCGGGTATTTGAATAAACTTTATTGGGGAGCTCATTCCACAACCTTACCACGGTAAATATCCCATAAATAATCATTTAAATTTAGTAAAAAAAAAAAAAAAAAACTTTAAAAAATTAGTTATTTCATATTCTTTTGGCAAACCCTTTTATTTGATATCCGTATCAAGAAGGTAGATTATGGCCACCCTCCGGCTCCATCATCAGCCTGGTTATCATTTAAGACCAAAGTGCTA
This sequence comes from Agriopis aurantiaria, assembly GCA_914767915.1. Taxonomy (NCBI): domain Eukaryota; kingdom Metazoa; phylum Arthropoda; class Insecta; order Lepidoptera; family Geometridae; genus Agriopis; species Agriopis aurantiaria. Next base: position 6,370,630 of record OU612010.1, on the reverse strand, counting down.
GGGAAGACAAATCCAACGAACCTAAACTCGACGGGGTGACGTTGCTTCGTTTAAGAGTTCCTAAGGCCACCTTCTGTCTTCATCAGACCAGCTCGATGGTACATTGCATTGTCCGCTCTCGCTTGACTCGCATTTGTCCATTATTTATTATTTGTTGTTATACTTTAGAGTGTGTATAGTCGTGTCAAGTTAAACGCTTGTATGTAATATCGTTTTTACATTAGAGATAATACTAAAATACGTAAAAAACTTTACGTTACGTTTTTACTTTTTGACATTTTAATTATTTGTTAGTTACTCCGCCGTAGCATTGCATATTCTGTGAAAATTTCAACTGGATATCTAGTACGGTTAGAAAGATACAGCCGTTTAAAGGTAGGACAGACAGACAGACGGACAGACATCGTAGGCTTAGTAATATCAAAGATTATATACTTAGTATATAATTATCTTTGGTAATATGGTCCCGTTTTTACCTTTTGAGTACGGAACCCTAAAAAGGCTTTCAGAGTGACAAACTTATCTGTGAGTTGGCAAAATGGGAATTTTATTTTTATTTTATCGGAGACATTTGATTTAGTTTAGAAAATGCGATGGTAGCTCTACCATTTAACTCTATGAATTAAGTTGGTTACTCTTACTAATTTAAAATCAAATCTCTAGTAAAACATAAATAAAACATCAGAAGACTATAACATGGTTTTGGGTCCCAAGAAGATTGCAATGTAACCAAGTTTGACTTGATTAAATCATAGATTAAATCAAACTCTTTTAATCAAATCCAAAACGATGTCAAAGCAAAGGTGTCATACAATAATGACATAATTTGACAAATCAACATTGGACTTTGACATTGAAATAGGTAAGATTTAAACAATTTTGATCTGTGATTTTGATAGTCTAAATATTTCGATGTTTTTATTATTGATAGAACTTAAAAATAGGACATTAGAAATATATGCAGTTGTGTCGTGAGCGCCGGAAGTGCGCAGTGCATTTACTCTAGTACGATTCACATAAGCTTTTGTCTATGAAATGCTGACATATAAATTTTTAGTTTACACGTAAGGTTGTGGTGAAACACTGTTTAATTTGAATAACTTATTATGTAAGATCACATATTTATTCATCATCGTGTTTAAATCATGGAAACAAACAATTTTAAAGCTCACCATGGGCTTATCTTTTAGCAGTGTTTTATCTGTGGCCGAGATGTCATCATTAGTTTAATTTTTTTTTAAGTTTATGGTTGGCATAGACATCTTTTTTTTTCAGTGGCAATAATTTAATTATAATCGTTGTCGAAGTCAAATCGATTAAAAATAATGGTTTACATACCATGCTATATTTGTTAAGCTTTCTCATTTTTACTATAATGAATAGTTTGAGAGAAAATGTTTTCCTTTGCATTTTTCGCCTACATGATGGGGTTATCACATAATATATAAACATTTCGATAATTTATTTAATCGATCGTTTGGAATATAACGATTCGAAAGATCGATTTTAATCGCTAAGATCTTAACAATGTTGCCAGTGATAACTATAATTTGCCGCCCAAAAATTACATCACCTCTCCATTTCATGGCACGCGTTTGACGCATTTGTTAATTTTTGGACTTTTCGTGACAGGACGTCAATTTCGACATTTGATTGATAATTTTGCAAGGGATCCATCAAATTTAGTTTGTTTGAAAGTTAGTTTAGGCGCTAAATGTGATTCCAATGTATTTTGTATGTGATACAAGGATGTGAGAGTGCGGAGACCATTTTTGGTTAGAAGCCCTACCATCAAAATGACTGCCCAGAAGTGTGTGGTCGAAGGCTGCGATCTGGAGTACGATGTAGTCTGCAGCTTCTCATTTTACAAGTAAGTCCATTTCCTCCCCTATTTCTCCCTTATCCAGCTCAGTTCTATCGCCCATGAAGACGCTTTGATGTTCTGACGCTGCGTCTCAGGTCCCGTGACCTCGAAAGAGGTTGGGCGCCAAAAGGACTCAATTGTAAACATATTGCTTCACCTATCGCATTAAACCCATTTTTTGACCAAATAAAGTCAATACCCACCTTGCATTGTTTGTTAATTATCAATATTGACGCTATAAAGGTCATAAGTATAACAGTGCTGTTGGTAATTTGACCTAATTGTTAGATATAATTTTTCAACACCTTACATTGCTATTTGTCTATAATTTTGTGTTTAATACTTGAACTTGTTATTATTGTGTAAATTATCATTAGAAAAGAGTTGCCAGATAGAATTCCAAGCTCCAATCAAATGTGCCACCAAGAGGTAGTATCATAACCAACAAACATAATTTGATTTTCCCAATATTTTTATTGCAAAATGTAAGGTTATCTAATTAAAGGTCTCTGCCCACTACACTGGCATTACCATAATGGCTCATGCAAAAAATACACTGATTAGATTGATATTTAAAACAAAGTCCACTAAACTTTTCAGTCACCGACCAACACTGTAGCGAGTTGTGACAGTGAATCAACCAAATTGTAATTATTTTTTTAATAAATAGAGCCGCAAACAAACGTTCTGCCCGCCTGATGGCAAGCACCTTCTGCCGAATATGGGCACCTGCAACACTAGCGGTGTTGTCAGTGCTTTGCCAGCCCGGAGAGCTAGTTGTAGACAACCTTTTTGAAATACTTCATGTTGAAGCTCGGCGGGAAGACCTTTGGAGGTCTTATTGGTTTTTTATCAGATACATTTTGGAGAGTGCATCGGATCTGCATGATCTGATTCCCCCTGCTTATTTTTCTATCAGACTGGCAGAGTGGGCACAAAAAATCAACATGGTTGATATGCTGAAAACCCATATGAAGCGCTTTGATTCCACATTTATTGTGCGAACTGCTACTCTGTGGAATGCTCTGCCTGAACTACACCCTGGACGGATTTTTCAAGGATAACTGTGACGATGTACAAATGGACCGTTCCGTTCTTTCTGTTGCCATACCCTAACAGGGTTATATGTAAATGTCATATTAAGATGTAAAAATATGTTATTTAAGGTTTGCATGCATACACACGTCGCAATAAACTTATTGAGTATTGAATGGGTGTTCCCCGATAGTTACATTCTGGGCGTCTTCAAATCACAAGTGAATCGGTATCTGCTATGCTTCGTCTAAAGTAGGATGATAAAATTTGACAGCTCTCAGGGATGGGGTAGTGTATAATCGTTAATAAACCTATTCAATCATCAATATTTATTTCTCATAGAACTTGGAATCGATAGTTGCACGGTTATGCTGAAAAAAAGAAATCATTCATGAGTAGGCGCGATTGATAATTGCAAATAACTTAAATATCTACAAAAATAATATAGTTTTAAAAGTTATTAAAACTGATTTTCGATAGTCTGTGGTTGTTCATTATGTGCGGCACTTCACTAAGTGGGCGGTACATGGCGGTACCCATCAATGAAGTATGACATTATTTGTATCAAAACCCATAGGGTACTTCCCGTAGAACTAGAATCATGAAATTTGGCAAGAGGCTTTCATTTTGGCAGAGGTCTCATAGCACATATAACGGAAAAAATCCAAAAGATGGTAATTTTAAGTTTTATCATATAATAAAAAAAAATTGTTTAGCAATGACAAACTTACATTTTGTAGTTGGTATGTATGGAAGAACCTTATTGTCGACTACAAGTTAAGTTTGCTTTCAATATTTCAACTTTTATTGTTGTTTTTTTGGCTTCGCGCTCTGAGGGTTCCGTCCAACGGAACTGCCAGAGTGCGAGTCCTACTCGTATTTGTCCCATTTTTTCCAGGATGCCTACTTTGGCAGTCGTGTAATTTTTTCACATTTCCCCCAGTGCCAACATAGGATCTGACAACGAAGGCAAAAGACAAGACTGGATAGATGGTGCCATGCGGGAGGAAAGTGAGTGCCTCTGGAGACATGTTAGCTTGCAGCTCTGTGGGTAAGTCGTTAATTAGCATCATTATCAGTCCTATCAAGTTCCCACTGACCACTGTCCTCAAAGAGACCTCAGATTTTTTTTGTTACTTATATTGTATTCTACATGTCATTCCCATTGTATATTCTAAACTACCGACTCATACATACATACAGACATACTTAATACACAAAACACAAACAACAAACAAACACAGGGTCAATGGTCGCTTGAGGTGACTCACACATCCAAACAGCTGCGTCTAAATCGGGTTCAGCCACTGGTCTGTATTTTTTTTACTTCGGACTAGGCTAACGTTTGACCTCGATCTCGCCTGATGGAAAGCGATGATGCGGTCGAAGTTGGAGCACATTAGCCCAGTAATAACATATTAACACTAGACTTGAACACTCCAGGATTGTAGTGCTGCGGAAACACAGACAGGGGCAAGGCCGTTAAACTGACCCACATTACATCTGTATTATTTTGGCAGGTACCATTTCGAGCTGGACAATCAGGGTTTATGGATCGACTCCCCCATGCTGCCAGAGCTTCTCACACTCCAGGAGAAAGGCAAGCGGCAGTCGCGAGATGACAAGAAACGTTAGTATTTACTCGGTCAGGTAGAAAGGATGTACTAAGCCAAAAGGGGTCCATAGAAGCCATCATTATGATACATACATACCATCATTTGATAGCCCGTTGGTCTAGTTGGTAGTGAACCTGCCTTCTGCAATTGGGGGCGTGGGTTTGATTCCCACCAAGGACAAACATTTATGTGATGAACATTTGTGTTTGTTCTATATCTGGGTGTTAATATCTATTTAAGTATGTATTTAAAACTATATATGTATGTATGTATATCAGTCTCTGGCAGCCATATCACAAGTTTTGCTTAGTTTGGGGTGAGATGACCGTGTGTGCAAAAATGTTCCGAATATTTATTTATTCATTACTAGCGACCCGCCCCCCGGCTTCGCACGGGTGTAATTTACGTGCGAAGCCGGGGCGGGTCGCTTGGTATATATATATATATATATATAAACCTTCCGTGAAAAATTGATGGTGAAAACCGCATCCAAATCCGATGCGTGGTTTAGGAGGAGTTAACGGTCATACAGACACACAGACAAACAGACAGACGCGGAAAGTAACTTTAATTTATACTATGTAGAGATAGAGAAGAGAAGAGATGAGCAATTTTTGCTATGAGAGCAGCAACTGTGATGGTTTCATCATCATCAGCCGGAAGACGTCCACTGCTGAACATAGGCCTCCCCCCTTTAACCTCCACACTGAACGACAGCCCGCCTTTTGCATCCACTGGATACCCGCGACTCTCACAATGTCGTCGGTCCATCTAGTGGGAGGCCTCCCTACGCTGCGTCTTCCGGTTCGTGGTCTCCACTCCAGAACCTTTCTTCCCCATCGGTTATCGGTTCTTCGAGCGATGTGGCCTGTTCATTGCCACTTCAACTTGCAAATTTTAACAGCTATGTCGGTGACTCTGGTTCTTCGGCGAATATCCACGTTCCGGATTCTATCGCGCAAAGAAACTCCGAGCATAGCTCTCTCCATTGCCCGCTGTGTGACTGAGCTTTTCCAAAAGGCCAACAGTCAAGGACCACGTCTCAGTACCATATCCATATCCACATGTGATGGTTTAAAACTGCCTAAATAAGTTTTCACTTTCTAAAAAGATTTTTAAAAGTAGCATACGGCTTCGCCTGCACCAATGGTGGAACGACAATAACAACCGTCCCCCTCTCACATTTCCAACTCTGTATCCGATAGAAAGAGATAGCCTTATGATAGTCCGTTGGTTGCAGGCGGAGCGGCGGGCGGTTTCCAGGGCCTTTTCGAAAAGTTCATAGGACCTAAAGGCCCTAAAGGTATGCTCCTCCAATTACCATCTTCCACTACACATCCGGTAAGCTGAGGTCAAACGCCTGTTATTAAATAAACATTATACACACGAAGAAACACATTAGAAAACAATGCGTTAAGGTATATGTGCGATTTTCCATTAAGGCCCTGTTTTCCCACTTGTACCAATTTTGGTCGTTTTATTTTTAGTTTTTCTACTTCCATGGTTAGATTAAAATTATAAAAATTGTTTATTAATGTTTTATCTAGGTACCTGTAAGGCCGAAACACGTTTAAGGACATTCCCCTCGATAGAAATAAAAGTAATACTGCTTTTCTCCCTGTTTTTGGATTCATTCAAAAACCTATTTATTAAATGATTTCTACGATATCTTACTATACAGATTTCGTAATAGGCATGATGACTCATATTTTTTATTACCTCATTAAAAAGCTGATCATAAATAGAGCACATCAGCAAAAACAAAATTACAATTAGTTCACAAATAAATAACATATAAGCATTTTAATTTAATTTCATGATAGAGTGCGCACTATACTGAGCCGTGACGTCACGGCTCAGGAGCGCCATACAAATGCTATACTAACACAAGCTTTGCGAGAAAGGGATAGAACATCCCCTCTCCATCTCCACCTAAAACTTTAAATACTCATATCTCAGAGATTTATCCGCCAATTAAAATTATTTTTTCAGTATGTGTAATGTATTTACTTTTATTCATCGCTATGCCGGTTATTTGTAATAAATTAAACATTAGGAATCATGCCTATTATGGAGGGAACCGTAAAGGTACATTTTACATTACAGCTATAAGCTTCCAAAAATAAGAGTAAAGCCTCAAAAATAGAAGCATCTGAACTAGAATCAGTTCCTGCTAACCGATTTTGCTGAAATTTTGCATACACCTTTAGTTCTGGTGAGAATACAATATGCAATACCTAATATTGAAGTATTTACAAAATGGCCGCCGTCACAAGATGGCGGATGGTGTATATTTTTCGTCAACCTTGTTACAATACAATAACTCTTATTAAAATATCACAAAACAAAGATCATCACAACAAAACGATTATTTGCTTTTAACAGGAGGCCTTATCGCTTATAGCGATTGCTTCCAAGCAACCGTGGTTGCCTTGTTAATATGGGTATCAAATGAAATGGCTTGAATAGAAAACGATAAACTGAGTTACGTCGCACTAAATTCAATATGGCCGCCGCTCCAAGATGGCGGACTACATTTTCTTGGCTTAAACTTAAAGCTTCTTTGAAAAAAGTTTTTTTTACTGTTAAATTTCGCAATATTGTGGTCTACAATACAAGGAAGCCGCTTGTCAAGAAGCAACAAATTCACTTGCGCCTTAAAGTTTAATTTAAATTATTTATTTGTCAGAACATGGTAGGTACACATACATACAAAGTAGCATACGTGGTCGTAAGAATGGAGACGTATCTCATGTCCTTGCCTGTTACAGCGTACAAATGTTAGTTATTTTATATTTTTGTTTTATTTGTTTTTTTTTTTTTAATTAAAAAAAATACAAAATTATGTCTATGTTAGAATATTGTTAAAATCATATTTTGGTTTAATTGTATTTTCATCATCATCATCATGAGCCGGAAGACGTCTACTGCTAAACATAGGCCTCCCTCTTTAACCTCCACACTGAACGACAGCCTGCCTTTTGCATCCACTGGATGCCAGCGACTCGCAATGTCATCGGTCCATTTAGTGGGAGGTCTCCCTACGCTGCGTCTAATTGTATTTTATACCTTAATTAACAAAAGAAACATGTTAATTACTACCTATATTACTTGTTTTTTTTTTCAGTACATAATCTCGATCTTATGTCAATTATTTAGTCTACATTACATACATCTTTCATCACTTTTTTTGACGTTTATGAATAAAGTGTCTAATGAGACGTATTGTCGACAGTTGCTGACCAGATCAGAGTGGATCACAACTACTGCCTGACTCCTGTGAAGGAGGAGACCCCGGAGAACATCTCGCGGCTCAACGTGAGACAGCTCGTCGACACCCTGGGATACTTGTGAGTTCGTGTTTATAGAGTTCCATACCCAAAGGGTGAAAACGAGACCCTATTACAATACAATTACAATACAATACAATTACAATACAATACAATTACAATACAATACAATTCTTCATTAATAACTCCATAGTTACATGTCAAACTTCTCCAGTACACTTTCTACAATCTTATTTCTTCTTCTTTCTACTTTCGATGTATATAAACTTATATAAAGAGTATATTTTAACAATATTAACAATATTATTATGTGTACATAATAATAATTTATTCAATTTCAAATATTAAAAAAAATAATATGAGCATTATGTGTTACAATATATTATGTCAGTATTTCAATATGTCAAATTAGTTCATTAATAATAATTAATAATAATATTACTAAGGCTACGCTGTCTGTCCGTCCGTTTTACCTTTAAACAGCTGTATCTTTCAAACCGTAATAGATAGCTTTTTCATACAATTTCATCTTTCCACATCAATCGCATCTTTCTGTTAGCGTTAACGCTAACAGAAAGTGGGTCTTGTTTAACCCCCCTTCTCTCTTCTTTCTTGTTATGCCTATAGCGATATATCACACTGTTTGTCCCTCAGGTCTCTGAAGAACTTGCAGCGCAAACAGTTGTGGGTGGTGAAGGTTGAGACGGAGAAGGCTGAGGCTTCCATCACCCAGTCGGAGCAGGTCATCACCAAGATGGCAGACCCTCGGCAGATCATTGAGGTACTAAAATACATTCAAAATATCCAGAGGGCTTATTTGCACCACTATTTAACAGACTTCAAAACTGAGGTTATCAATTCGACTCACGCAATGTTTTTGCCACCTACTTCAAAAAGAAGTAGATTCTTAATTCGACTGTATGTTTTTTATGATGATTGTTTCTTTGTTTTGTATGTCATACTTCAGAGGTGATCCCATATAAGTTATAACAAAATTGATTCAGCGCTTTTTGAAAAAATCAACGAAAACAAATAATATGTACACGAATGAGGTTTGGGTTTGTGGTTTCCTTCAGCAAAAGTTTTGAGGACTTCCAATCTCTCTGTTTTAACTGTCATCCACTTTTTAGTTTAAGTTAGTACATGTATAGTCTAGAATTCGTATTTTCTTTTTCATCATCATCATCATTTCAGCCGTAGAACGTTCACTGCTGGACATAGGCCTCCCCCGTCGATCTCCTAAAAGGCGAGTTGGAAGAGTCCTGCATCCAGTGTTTCCCTGCGGTCTCATTTAGGTCATCTGTCCATTTCGTGGGTGGACGTCCTACGCTGTGCTTACCGGTCCGTCGTCTCCATTCGAGAACCTTTCGGCCCTATCGGCCATCTGTTCTGCGTGCTATGTGCCCTGTCCACTGCCACTTCAACTTGCTAATCCAGTGGGCTATGTCAGTAACCTTCGTTCGTCTACGGATCTCCTCATTTCTGATTAGATCTCGTAGAGTAACCCCGAGCATAGCCCTCTCTATAGCTCGTGCAACTTGCTTATGAGGCCTATAGTGAGAGACCGTGTTTCACTGCCGTATGTCATCACTGGTCTCCTTAATTTTTTTTTAATTACCTTTATTTTATCCCAGGTTGTTACTACTAAATCTATAACTGTGTCTATCCTTTCAGATCCTGCCTCAAAGCCAACAGTCCACATCTAATCAAGAAGTCCTAACCATGATGGAAGACTCCACCATACCCGACAACTTCATATACGAGATTGCTGAAGAACAAGAAATCACCATGGAGGAAGTCAAGGAGATCCCGGCTGACGACAACCAGGAGTGGATAGTCAACATTCTGCCAGACGAGACCAAACCTAAATACGCTTACATTAAACACTGCAGCACGGGCAAGAAGAAACGTCACTTCACCGCTGACATGAACGACATCACCCTCCAAGGGGACTTCGAGAACTATTACATCCTACCAGACGTGGACCCCTCAGTCGGTGTCGAGATAACAACCAGCTACGAGCCAGAAAACTATATAGTAGAAGAATACGAGCATCTAGTCTTAGATGAGCGTCCGAAGAAGCGGGGCAAAGCTGATCCAGAGAAGAAGAAACGGAAGAAAGCGACTCCTAAAGTGGAAAAAATCCAATTGACCAATGAGGAAGGAGAAGACTGGGTCATAGACAACAGCAGCATTGTCTATCAAGAAAGTGATGATTTCGACGATAAAAAAGCGGCCGCGAGGGTTAGAAGAAAAAATAAAAAGTACCTCGGGTATGATTTTGTTACTTAGTTTTCGTTGTGTCGGTGTTTTAGTGCTTTTTTTTTTCTTACTTTTAAAATTAGTCTATGAAATATTTTCACAAGAAAGCCCAAAAAGGAGTCTTACGTTTTGAAGGTTAATGTATGTATCAGGGTTGGAAAAATCACGATTTTATTTTAAAATCCAATTAAGCATTCAATTTTAAATAAATTCTAATTAATCATTACATTTTTGATTTTTATCTGACTTGGGGACTTTTTTTTTTTTCTTTTTTTTTTTTTTAATGTTTGTATACCTCAGAACTCCGTCATTTGTGAACCGATATGGAAAATTATTTTTTATTTGAAATAATTACTTTTAGATTGGTGCCATAAGCTGGAAAATTGTGTTACTTGGATAACAGTATGGTCATCCAAGTAACCGAAATTATGTGTTTTATACAAATTTACTGTTTTTTTTTTTAAATCGTAGGTTTCAGTTATTTTACCTTATAGCTTCACTAATATTTTGCGTAAAACGGAACGCGGCCTTTGCTATTGTAAAAATGGAAATCAGCGCGCCGTGTTTTGTAAAATTCGCTATGCAATTACGAGTTAGCATTCGTTCAAACGAGCTTTCATACGTTGAATTTTGTATCGACGGGGCAAAGTTTTTTTTTTTTTTTTTGTGGATGTGTTCGCATTTAACTACCAACTCGCCTGTTGGTAAGCGACGATGTGGTCGAAGATGAAGCACGCAGACTTACAAGATAAGTATCTTATATTATAAGTTTTTTTTTGTTTAAATATTACATTAATGACATTGATTCATCCGATTTATTGTTAATCACGTGTTGATTTTTAAATTTATGTATTTATTTAAGTCCACCTATACTGTACATCAACAATTTAAAAAAAGATTAACAGAAACAAAAATATAACAATGTCACAATAATTAAAGGAATAAATAAATTAATACAGCATGCATTAATATTGAAAGAAAACATTAAATAATAACCATTTTTTTTTTTTCATAAATCGAACAAAATTAAAAATCAAGTCGAAAGTTTTTATCTAAATCGAATAGTCAAGTAAAGTTTATTTATATCAAAGAAGTAAATTAAAGACATTTAATCAATACATCATTGAGTCATTGGCGGATCCAGCAGGGAGGGGGGCATGGGGGCCACCCCCCCCCCAAAACACCTAGCAATTCCATACATTCGACTCAATTTTTCGATTTGATTCCTTCGAACCTTGTCAGAATGGCCCCCCCCCAAAATGAAATCCTGGATCCACACCGGCATTGAGTTTTTTTTTTAGCATATCAAAATTATTTAGTCGTGCCAACCCTGGTATGTATGTGATACTTAACTCCATAACTCCTGAATGTCTGCACCAATTTTGATGTGAGTAGCATAGTTGAAATCCATGCGTTATCTTCCTATTAACTTCTTACTGATGGAAATTGTCGCGTCAACCGAGACAGTTACCACAAAAGTTGTTCCCACTTTAACTTATCTGTAAAGTTGATCAATATAGAACTTGAAATTAGTGATGCCACCAATAGTGATTTTGCCGAATACCGAATATTCGGCGACGCTCTCTGCCGAAGCACCGGATATCCGGCAAAACATGTGTGAATTTCGTTGCGGTGCGTGCGGTAGTGACGCTGCGTCTTAATCGTGTTATGATAAATACGCATTATTTGTTCATTGGTATATTTAATTATGTTTCTAATACAGAATATCACTGTTATTTTAACCAAAAGCTTTACAAAACGGCACCATATAATAAAAATTGCTTATTTGGAAACATAAGATTTGTGATGAAGATTTGGTGTTTGGTATTCGGCCGAATAAATAAATATTCGGGACATTTTTGCACACAGTCATCTGACCCGAAACTACACAAAGCTTGTAGAATGGCTGCCAGAGACTGTTTTTTTTTTTTTTTTAAATACATTACACCCAGATATAGAACAAACACAAAGGTGGGAATCGAACCCACGCCCCCAGGCGCAGAAGGCAGGTTTACTACCAACTGTGTCAACGTGGCTATCATGCATACGAATAGTATGTAACATTCGGCCGAATACCGAATAGAAGTCGAATAGGCCGAATACCGAATAAAAGCCGAAAAGTCATTCGAGCAACTGTGATGCGGAGTTTGACGCGTTGATCTAAATAAGAATGTTCAATCAAGGTTCACTCATAATGCCTGGTAACAGATCTTCCTTCTCATTTCCGTTCTATTTACTTCTCTTTTCTGTGGTCGCACAGGGTGGTTAGACAAGAGCCACTTTCTGTTAGCGTTAACGGCTGCGGAAAGATGAAATTGTACGAAAATGACATTGACAATGACATTTGCTTGAGAGATGTTATCTCAAGCTAATGTGACATTCCATCCTTACGTCGTGAACTTTGGTAAAGTCCGCACGCAGCGTTTTCAAAATTATTTCCTAATACGAACTGCACAGGAATGCAATGCGCTTCCAGCCTCGGTGTTCCCTACAAAGTACAACCTGGGTCTCTTCAAGACAAGAGTGAATAGGCACCTCATGGGCAAGCGTGCTCCATCTTAGACTGCATCGTCGCTTACCATCAGGTGAGTTGTGGTCAAACGCTTGCCCATTTCATCATAAAAAAAAATAAAAAAAAAATTTAATTTTCATACAGTTTCATCTTTCCGCAGGCGTTAACGCTAACAGACAGTGGCTCTTGTCTAACTCCCCTGTAGTTAAGTTTAAAAAATTGTATGACAGATCCGAAAAACAATGGAACGCCTTGCCCCTGTCTGTGTTTCCGCAGCATTACAATCTTGGAGTGTTCAACTCTAGGGTTAATAGGTTATTACTGGGCAAACGTGCTCCATCTTCGACCGCATCATCGCTTTCCATCAGGCGAGATCGCGATCAAACGTTAGCCTAGTCCGATGTAAAAAAAAAAAAAAAAACGTTGATAACTTTACAGATGAGTTGTTCCCACTTTGGATGTTTGAAATGTTTAACCTGTTGAATATTCCAGACTGACGGTTAACCAGAGGGGCGCCAAAAAGTAGAGGCAAGAAAGAAAATTTATATAACAACATGGCATAATGTATTGCAAACCTATCGGACTCGAAGAATGGACCAGCATGGTACATAATGGCCCATGCACAGACTTCTATCAATATAGATACCGTGACCTTGCATGTCTGTGGTTAAGTAGAATCGAAGCTCCAACTTGCACGCTGCAAAATTCAGTTCGGTATGCGTTTGGCAGTAACACGTCAGACATAATTACAAAAATATCAAATAGGGTATTTGACTGTATTAAAAACATTCGTGCTGGTGTGTTTTTTTTTTTAATTATTTATTTACTAAAAACTGGTAAAAAAATTACAAATTGAAAGTGTTTTTTTTCATTGATCACGTGAATTGTAATCAGAGTTTTTTTTTAAATTATGTATATAATAAAAACTGCAAAATAATGTCTTGAATTTAAGAAAAATGCAAAATAAAAGTTTTTTTTTCATTGATCACGTGACAAACGCTCTACTTAGGTCGCATGTTCTTAATATATAAATTTCTTTATCTTGTTTACGTTTTTCACTGAACTCTGGGTCAGATTTAATTAATATAATATATCACACCAACCGCCACCAAAACGAAAAATAAACCAAAAATTTCAATAACAAAATTATCAGTTATAACTTGGTAATGAACAGAAACTTGTCACTGACTCGCACTTGGCCATTGTTTATTATTTGTTGTTATACTTTAGACTGCGTGCTATAATCATGCCAAGTTTGACGCTTGTACGTATTACCGTTTTTACATTAGAGCTAATACAAAAATACGTTTGTTGTATGGGAATCCCCGCTTTAGTTTTTACTATTTGATTTTTTAATTATTATTTTTTGTTAAGCCGTCGTAACATTACATATTCTGTGAAAATTTTAACTGGCTATCTATTACGGTTAGAAAATTGCAGCCGTTTAAAGGATGGACAGACAAACATCGTAGGCTTAGTAATAGGGTCCCGATTTAACCATTTGGGTACGGAACCCTAAAAACAACAAATTAAAACCTAAATATATAATATGTATTGTATCTCGATGTTGATTGTCAATTTATTATACAAATATTGAAAATTATGATGATTAAAATTATTAAATAATAATTATTAAATCACAAGATTGATTTTTTATAATATTATAGTCAATTTGAGATGGTTTTGTAGAAACAGTCAAATACTCCATTGAACCATAGTACACTGTAAAAAAATTCCTTTGAAAGCAAAAGTTGTGCACTGAAAACACGTTGCTCCCTGCGGGATCTATACTGATAAAAGTTTGTGGGCCCATATCTGTAAATAATGGTCCCAACAGTGGGAATGTAACGCTGTGATGTCAATTCAGTTGTGCTGTTTTCTAAACTAAACTAAGTCCAGGCCAATGACAATATAACCACTTGACTGCTCATCCTTTACCCCGCATAAAAGTTTCTAACATGTCAACCTAAACTATTTCGAGCGGGGCCAATCCTAGGCGCGAATTGAATGAATGACTTTTGATATCACAAGCGTCGAGTCGCGTCGTCCAATCACAAGCTGCCCTCTGCGACCGACGTGGCATCATTTTGCAACAGGGAATTTTGACTACATGTGCGATCAAGTAGTTATATTATCTTTGGTTCAGGAAAACAGCATGTTTAGTTACCTAGGTTTTGACGGTAGTAACTTGATGGCGCTAAGATAGCAGCTATGCCAAGCTTGTACCTCTTTTACAAGCTTTTTAACTTGTATTTGTTAGTTTGTTTAGTGTTTTTCAACCTGTGGGTCGCTACCCCCAAGGGGGTCGCAAAGCCTTATAGGGTTGCGGTTAAAATAAAAAGGCAAGTGTTTGTAGGTCTTACACTTCATTAGAAAAAACAACAATTTCAGAGAGCCAGTTTTGTTTTAAATTTGTCAAAATGTGGTTCTAGTTATTCAATAAGGTTGAGAAACACTCGTTTAGGTCAAATCTTATAAGCTGAATTAGAATTAATATAAACTAATTTTACTGAAATTTTGCGTACCCCTTTAGTTTTGGTGGCAATACAATATGCAATACCCAATGTTGTAATATTATCGAAATGGCAAAAAAAACTGGTCCGCCATCTTTGGCAGTCCGCCATATTGGATTTAAAATGACGTAACTTAGCTAACCGTTGTCATCCAAACGTAAGCAAGCAAAATTAAAAAATAAATTAACAAATTTTTATTCAGCTCAATCGGTTGGGGATAACTGTTTTAAAATTAAGTTTCAAGATTTGACACATACTAACAAGTCAAGTTAAATATAAAAGCTTTTAAAAAACATCTATACAAGAAAAATAGGTCAAATTTTTGAAATTTCAAATACCAAAATGAATTAATACATTATTTTAGTCCGGTCTTAGTTTAGTGTACAACAGAATTGACGTCAGAATAACCCGATTTTTGTACTAAGTCATGAGCTCTAAAACCTTATGATCTTAACGGTGGGGTGCATTTTTTGACATTGACAGTTACAAAAATCGAGTTACAGCGTGGTAATGTCATTGTCAAAAGCCCTAGGTTATGTTAAATATTTCTTTTTGAAGTATAAAATTAATGTTTATTTATCTGTGTATTATAAGTACTAAAATACCGACTAAAGTTGGTTTTTCACTGCGTTCCCCGAACACTTGACTTTTCATGGAACTCTATTCTGGTAACCGAGGTCACTCCAGCGCGCCAGAATTGAGCCTGATGTTTGTGTGATAGATGGTAATGCGCTTAGCTTGGTTTTGGAACTGGCTTTCAAATGAGGTTGCATACCGTTATTCACTTTTAGACAATGATAGACAGGGTCGGATTTAGGGGAGGGCAATTGGGGCTGTCTCGGGGCCCCCACAACAGACATTTCTAGGTAAGGATTTAGGGGAGGGCAAACGGGGCTAGATAGCCCACAACAGATATATATAGGGGAAGGCAATTAGGGCTAAAAAAAACCCGGGGCCCACAATAGACATTTCTAGGTAACATTTTCTAACCTAATAATGTTCCAAGTCCTGTTAAGAGAACATCTTTTACTTTGATACTAAAAAAAAAATGATTGTAAAAGGAATTTGATTTGTCTCGCAATGAATTATTGAAACACTTAAATGAAACAAATTGTTTAAAATATATTTTTAAAAAAACTAGGCGCTTCTTGTCCCAGGGCCTCGAGATGAAATCCTGCCCTGATGATAGATCTGTAGTTGGTACGTACAGATGCCATGTTCCAGGGTGTGGGTTCAAATCCCAACAAACTTGAGCAGCCCGTGAAGGAAACTAAGGATGCCACGAATAGTGATTTTGCCGAATACCGAATATTCGGCGATCATCTCGGCAGAAGCGCCGAATGTTCGGCAAAAAATGTGTACAGTATAATAAAATCAATAAGAATTTGAAAAATCTAATTATTAACTTATAAAATTCGTCAAAATACCGAATATTAATAAAAGTAGCCGAATATTCGACGCATCTCTAAAGGAAACCATATGCATGGTGGTACCACTGTATAGGACCCGTCTGACTAGCTACCACCCTCAAGTTGAAACTCTATCACCTAGCATCTGTCTGCCGGCAGCATCACTTGACAGCTAGTCCCAATTCCTGAATGCGTGCTATCTTCAACATTAACAGCCAGTTTCTTCATCAAAAGTAACGTCACAAAGTAAAAGTTACATTCAAAATGGTTTCTTCAGTTTTAGCTGTTACTTTTGCCTCTAACCTTTACTCCTCATTGAGCCACTGAAAGCTAAAGTACTTGTCATTATGTCAAATTTGTATGCTATACCCACAAAGTACATCGCAGTCGGTTTCTTTTATCAAAAGTAACATCACAAAGTAAAAGTTACATTCAAAATGGTTTCTTCACTTTTAGCTGTTACTTTTGCCTCTAACCTTTGCTGCTTATTGAGCCACTGAAAGCTAAAGTAATTGTCATTATGTCAAATTTGTATGCTATACCCACAAAGTACATCGCAGCCGTTTTTTTCATCAAAAGTAACAGCCAAAGTAACATCACATAGTAAAAGTTACGGTTAAAATGGTTTTCTTCACAGTTTTAACTATGAAAGAGGAAGGAGCCTTCACTTTGTCATTTGGCAGTGGCAATACTTGACAGTGCTGCCATGTGTAAAGAAAGCTCCCAAGGTTTTTTGGGGAAACAAGAGCGTTTGTGTTACGACTCATTTGACTTTTACTTCAGCCTTATCAGTAATGGTCAAGTAAAAGTTAACACTTTAACTGTTTACTTCAGTTGTTGATGAAGTAACCGGCCGTAAGTGGGCTGTGGTCGAACGCCGAGCTTGTCTAAAGTTATAAAAAACAAACGCAGTGGAAAATCGTCGTCGCTCGCAATACTAGACACTGCTTTTATTTCTTATACATAATCGCTTATGTAATAATAAAAATCGTTTTAGTTTTTAAATAATTTCGTATTCATTATTAAAATAGTTATTATGTAAAATAGACATGGTTATATGCACTACGCAAAGTTCAGACTATGTGCATAAAATACGCGACTGAAATTGCGCTGTCTGACCCTTATTTGTAATGTCGGCTGTGTGCTCTCGCTAAAACAGGCCGAGAATTCTCTTAGGATTTCGCATACACCTCGCGGTCTCTGTATTTTGTGTTCCAAAGCCTCGACCAAAATGAAATGAATGGACGGGCCCTAACCATTGGCGGATCCATGGTAACCAAAACACCTAGCAATTCCATTTCCTACATTTTTCGATTTGACTCCTTCGAACATTGTCAGAATGCCAAATGAAATCCTGGATCCGCCCCTGGCCCTAACCATTGAACTTGCTCAGTAAAAACGAGTCAAACCGTCGGACAATACTTCAACACCTAATTATAACCATGTACAGTACATTTGTTTCAATACATAGATAGCGGTTTTTTTGTTGTTTATTTACACTTCGGGAAAGCACACGAAGGCATAATTTTGTCAGATGTTTCGTTATCGCGTAATAATAGACGCGTGTTGCACTTCCTACGGCTAGAGACCGACTGAAACAAAGTGAGCGCCGGCGCTCATTTTGTAATCTTCAAAAATGCGCTTCTTCTGGCCCGTCCATTCATTTTATGTTGTGCAAAGTCTAATCAGGCCTTTCACAGTACAGTCAGCCTCAAACTGTATTTATCTTTCAACCTCAACCTTAAAAGCTCAGACAGATGACATTCACCAACATGAACTGGGCCAGCATGGCGGTATAGCCCATCCTCTCTGAGAGGCGTGTCTCCCAGCAGTGGGAACATTAGGCTATTACTGTGAAGTTGGTTTTTATTGTAAAAATATCATCAAATAAATCATTGATGCTGACTGTACTAGATGGCCTTAGCGAGAGTGGTACAGTCGGAATAAAAAGTTAGTACGTCGCATATACAGGGTTATAAGGGAAGGATATGCTAAGCCGAAAGAAGTTTGTTGTATTCATCATTATGAACAACTTTTACGACGGGACCAACCCTGAAATCGCGAAAAAAAAATATGCTGTTCCATAGAAAACGGTCATTGAAACTCGACAAAATGTATGGAACAGTTGATATTTTATTCTCGGTTTCGGGGTTGGTCCTATAGTAAAGGTTGTTTGTAATGATGGGGATAACGGACCCCTTTCGGCTTAGTACACCCTTTCCGCGTAACCCTGTAGTTGGTAGCATAATCAGACAGACAAATACTTCCCCAAGTGAAATTACAGTGCAAATGTAGACAACACATTTTACCTTACATTTCTCCATATTTTAGGTTTATCAAATGTTTTGGTATTTATGAATTGGGTTTGTATAAGAAATGTTTTGCCCCAATGGTTTGGTTTATATTATTTTCAAATGTATATTAGAAAAGTGGTCGCGATATATATTTTTTTCATTTTCACCAGGTGTATTTTTCATTGTATATTAAGTTCAATTTTTTTCTTTAAAGCGAATGAAATTTTTTGGCAAATTTTCTAAGCACAAAGTTTGGAGAAGTATAACGCTTTGACGGTTTACGCGCTCTCAAGTTCAATATTTTAAATTAAATAAACTACCTGAGGGTAGTATTGAAAAAAAAAATTGCAACATTTTCTTTTGTACTTTTGAAATGTTTTAATTCAATTTTAATTTAACATTATTACATAAATTAACAGATAATATATTGACAACCACTTTAAACATTGGAAACTTGGTATTTTAAGGTGGTTCGTTTCACCTATGGCGGGAAATTCAAATTTCAAACAGTTTTCTTGTCCTTGTAGCGAGGCCGGGTAATTATTGTAAACGATCATGATGTTTGCGCAAATTGATTATTATTCTTTACAAAATCATGTAAAGTTATTTATCTCTAATGCATATTAATACTTGCATTTGTCAATAAACAAATTTTTGCTGTTTCAAACGGTTTATTGACAAATGTAAGTAATATGGTGCGTTACTGTTAAATAGCTGTACATGGTAATATAGAATAACCAACGATTTGCGCAAACACTGCGTCATTTTAAAATAATTACCCAGCCTAGCTACAAGGACAAAAAAAACTGTCTGAAATATGAAATTTCCGCCAGTGAAACGTACCACCTTAAATTATTGTATTTCAAGTTTTGTTATAAAGGAAATGTTGCAAAACAGAGAGGAAACGAAAATCCGTTTCCTCTTTAGGATAGAAAAGCAAATCTCGTCTCATGTTCTATATCGGCATGAATTTTAATTGTAACGTTGTAATGTTAGATTTACTATCAAAGTTATTGTGTGCTTTTTCATTAAAATTCGTTTTAAACCCGAGTTTCACCATCTGTGAGCAATAATTTTATTTAAGGTGGTACGTTTCACCTATGGCGGAAAGTTCAAATTTCAAACAGTTTTTTTGTCCTTGTAGCTAGGCCGGGTAATTATTTTAAAATATCAGTGTTTGCGCAAATCGTTGGTTATTCTTTACATTACCATGTACAGCTATTTAACAGTAACGCACCATATTACTTACATTTGTCAATAAACCGTTTGAAACAGCAAAAATTAGTTTATTGACAAATGTAAGTAATAATATGCATTAGAGATAAATAACTTTACATGATTTTGTAAAGAATAATAATCAATTTGCGCAAACATCACGATCGTTTACAATAATTACCCGGCCTCGCTACAAGGACAAGGAAACTGATCTTGAATTGAAACTTACCTCCTTTAGAACTAAAGTCATGCTCGCGTGAATGTTCGCATCTGTTTGTAACATTCGCTGGAATGCTTGTTACAAGTTTAGTGTATACTTTTGTTTATTAGCACCTTAGTATTAGTCAGCAGTGTATTTATAGTAGTGAAACGGGATGTAAGTTTAAACTATCAGAGCGTCCTTTTGGACCTATACCTATGTTACTTTATAAATTTTTGTTTTTATAATAAAATGATTTCTCGTAATACTAAAGTGTTATTTTCATATTCCACCCGGTTAGCACAGTAGATGACATATAAGCTAAGGGCGACGCCACAGACAGCGCGGCCCGGCAAAGGTTTTTTTTTTATAACAAATAATTTTCAACCATATTTCAATGAATTAACACTGGCATTCTCCTCGAGGTACGTCGCGTCATTCCCAGGGATGCTTAGGCACGTCGCGTCATTCCCAGAATAATTAGGCACGTCGCGTCATTCCATGGGATGCCGCTGCATCACGTGAGGACGCATAGGTAACTTCATATCGTTAAAGGAATGTGAGTGTTATTATTAATTAAAACAAGGTTGAAAAATGACAGATGACGGTAATCTATACTAATATTATAAAGAGGAAAGATTTGTTTGTTTGTTTGCATTGAATAGGCTCCGAAACTACTGAACCGATTTGAAAAATTCTTTCACTGTTGGGAAGCTACACTATCCCCGGGTGACAATCTATACCCGTGCGAAGTCGGGGCGGACCGCTAGTAATATATAACTTGGTTAGCAAAAAATGTGACGTTTGTGATAATAACATCTATGCTTCGTTCGGTCAAGGTCATTGACACCATAAGACCGTAAAAACTACGTTTATTGGACAGTCCGAAGAATAAGTCAACTTTCTGTATAAAATATTTTTAATTAAATAGCTTACATATCTAAAACACTGTTTTAAACTATCACGGTTGTTCACTAAAGTTATATGATTATTTACGGGATATTACTCCCGTGGTAAGGTTGTGCATGGTGTATGTAACTGCGCAGTAATATCGGGAGCTCATTCCACAACCTTACCACGGTAAATATCACGTAAATAATCATATAACTTTACATATCTAAAGTTGAGTAAACTATATTTAGTAATCCGCAGCAGTGTTGGCCAGATAATCCCTCCGTCCGATGTTGGAGGCCTGTTTGTTCTGGACTGCCTCCAGTTTGGGACATTCTGTAATAAATTACATTTATTTAAAATAATATTCATAGTTCAGACAATATTTTAGGCAGAAATTACAAAATTTCATTATCAACGAGTAGAAACACAACAATATATATATACATATATATATATATGTGTATGTTATATATATATATATATATACCTAATAATAATATAAATAAATATTTGGGACATTTTTGCACACACGGTCATCTGACCCCAAACTAAGCAAAGCTTGTGATATGGCTGCCAGAGACTGATATACATACATATATAGGTTTAAATACATACTTAAATAGATATTAACACCCAGATATAGAACAAACACAAATGTTCATCACACAAATGTTTCGGTGTGTTCGGTGGGAATCAAACCCACGCCCCCAAGCTCAGAAGGTAGGTTCACTACCAACTGGACCAACGGGCTATCTAAAGTAACTCATACCAGTGATCCTGTGCCCCAGGCCGCCGCAGTAGGAGCACCCCTGTCCGTCCGCGGCCGGCACGTCGGCCTCCCCGATCATATCCAGCAAGAACGGCGGCACCTGCATGTCATATTACCGACATTTAATCATTACATCATGTAATATTTTTATATATATATATAATATATATATATAAAACACTGTTTTAAACTATCACGGTTGTCATCAACAACCTCATTCCACAACCTTACCACGGTAAATAACCCGTAAATAATCATATAACTTTATATATATATATATATATAGTAGTAGACAAACAAGCGACGGGCCACGTGATGGTAAGTAGTCTCCGCCGCCTATGGACACCAATACCCGGGGCATTGGCGGTGCGTATCTTTATTTATTTAAGACCAACAGCACAAAAATATATACAGTAAATTTAATTGAATATTTTAAGGGGTCTGTATACCGTCTGCAGCTCTCTCGCTCGCACATTTTCACATTATTCAAGATATAAATACAATGAGTGTGAATTTCCAAAAAGTAACAAAATCATGTGTTGGAGTCTATCGTAACATTACAAACATAGAAATTGTCAATTTGATATATTTTAATTTGACAGTAAAATGGTAACAATTGATTTTTATTTCTCATGTCATACTATTATCGTGACTGGATTCTATCGCGCAAAGGAACTCCGAGCATAGACCCTCCGAACTCTCAGTGTACGACCCCAACTCGCACTTGGCCGGTATATTTTAATATTAACTTATTTCGTTCTTTTCATTCCGAGTTTGTAGAAAGAAGTAGTAAATCCAAATGAGGGCTACCTTCTGTCCCGCCTCCCTGAGCAGATGCACGAGGTCCCGGAGGACGCTGCCGTCCTGCGTGCGGCCCAGCAGCGTGGTGGCGACGCCCTCGCCCCCCGCGCGCCCCGTACGCCCGATCCTGTGCACGTAGTTCTCGATGTCCTCCGGCATGTCGTAGTTGATCACGTGTTGAATGTTCGCGAAGTCCAATCCTGGAAAAAACCTTTCATTATACAAATATAATAGGCATGATGACTAATATTTTTTTATTCCCTCATAAAAAAGCTGATCATAAATAGAGCACATCAACACAAACAAAATTAAAATTAGTTCAAAAATAAATAACATATAAGCATTTTAATTTAATTTCATGCTAGACAGAGAGTGCACTATATTGAGCCGTGACGTCACGGCTCAGGAGCGCCATACAAATGCTATACTAACACACGCTCTGCGAGAAAGGGATAGAGCATCCCCTCCCTATCCCCACCTAAAACTTTAAACGCTCATATCTCAGAAATTTATCAGCCAATTTAAATTATTTTTTCAGTATGTGTAATGTATTTAGTTATATTCATCGCTAAGCCGGTTATTTGTAATAAATTAAACATTATGACACATGCCTATTATTAAGAAAATTCATGAAATATATTTGGATGCAGGTTTTGAGTATAACCTGTAAGGAAAGATACAAGTTTCTGTTTTTTTAAATTCCTTTTTCATTTATACCAGAACCACACCTAAAATGCAAATTATATGATTAAATTTTAGGAATTACGTAAGATGCAAAAAAAAACAAAGCATAAGTCGCAGCAGCAGTTGTTTATCATGCAAAGTGCCGCAGCCGCGCGCACGCATTCACCTTGAAAAATACCACTTAATGCGGTTGAAACTATAGTCGGAGTAACCGGCTTAATCTTACGTAAGTAATTCCCAAATAAAATATGTGAAAACCACGTCAGTTTCCATATCTTATTTTATATTATTATAAAAAAATATTTATAATTTATATAATTTTCATGTAACTATAAAACTATAAAAGTTGGAAGGTTCTGGATAATTCAGACGAAAGGTTAAAGTTAAGTTTAAGTTAGGTCTCTCAGACCGAATTTATTAAGTTTCCTTGTAGTACTACGGAACCCTAAAAATAGTTGAATTGAGAACCTTTACAAATTTTATAAATTTATAAAATATAAATTTTACAAACTTTAAGGTCCCTGGTATGTCCTAAAACTGCGACCAGAACTACCGGAGGATGGGCAGCAGCGTCCTATTAGTACACGGTGAACGTACTGCGATCCCCAAGCCGCCTGCCAAGCGTGGGGATTATGGCAACACCCCTCTCTGAGGCCTTTGTTCAGCAGTGGACGTTTACAGGATGATGATAAGATATAATGATATGATTAAAAAAAAACAAATTACCTGCCCTTTAGAAGTGGTTTAAACTTACAATTTAATTCGGAGTAAGTTCTTCGATTAATAGACACATATCCGACTACGTTAGAGTAAACACTGAAACCCACCTTTGCTGGCGACATCAGTAGCAACAAGAACGTCTTTCTCCCCTCGCCTGAATGCTTCCACCGCCCGCGTCCGCTCTTCCTGGTCCTTCCCGCCGTGGATGGCCACTGCCTCCACACCTGGGGAAACGAGAAATAAATATTGAATACATTATGATGCAGCACCATTATCATCCATGTCGTCACAACAGGTAGATTGTTTCAAATCATCTACACTTCCATCTATGCCAGTAGAGCGTATGTATCAGCGCCTCAGAGCCTTGCTCCGGTACTTCAAGGAGCTGGAACGGCTCGGGTAGATGCTGCCAAGAATGAACAATGCACCCCAAGTGGAATATAAAAATTGGAATTGGTGGATATGTGAATCTCGATCATATCTTTATACTTACTAATATTATAACAAAAAGTGTGTTTGTTTGTTTCTCTTTCATGCTGCAACAGAGGAGCATATCTATATGATATTTGAGGGCCGGAGAGTGGTATATGATATGATTTCATGTAACTTTTTATGCCGAAAAAAAAACTGTTTCTGAGGTAATGTTTACGCGGGACGCAGATAATTTCGAATATAAATGAAAAATTTTGTGCACACAGAACTAGCCATGCTTCTATATCGTCTGCTACATATTTCTTATTCCGTCACACAAATAGTATAGTCCTATATACAAATGCTAAAGTAACTGACTCTGTATCTATTTGTTACCTTATCACGATTAATCGGCGGAATCGAATTTAATGAAACTTGCTTAAAAAGTAGTATACACCATGGGGGCGGATATGAAAAACCGCTTAACTGAAAAACTGAGAACCGCAGCTTTTATCTTAGTTTTTTCCGATCCCCAGGACATACCTAGTAGTCTCTCAACGTATGCCAAAACACATTTGAAGTCTGTTTTTAAAATTTATAATAGACATGATGACTAATATTTTTTTATTACCTCATAAAAAAGCTGATCATAAATAGAGCACATCAACAAAAACAAAATTAAAATATGTTCAAAAATAAAAAAGTTATAAGCATTTTAATTTCATGCTAGACAAAGAGCGCACTATACTGAGCGGTGACGTCACGGCTCAGGAGCGCCATACAAATTCTATACTAACACACGCTTTGCGAGAAAGGGATAGAGCATCCCCTCTCCATCCCCACCTAAAACTTTAAATACTCATATCTCAGAGATTTATCAGCCAATTTAAATTATTTTTTCAGTATCTGTAATGTATTTAGTTATATTCATCGCTAAGCCAGTTATTTGTACTCAATTAAACATTAGAAATCATGCCTATTATCTTTTATTTAAAGTTGGTGGTTTTTTTTTAACGTGAGATTATTGCTGTTAGCTGATATACTATAGTATAACAACAAAAAAAACTTTGGCTTTCTACAACTGTCAGTACGCTTGTTAGCGAGGCTCGACTATACAAACCTTTGAGCAGTAAGTACTCGTGGATTGCGTCTACATGCTGTTTCCTCTCGGCGAATATGAGGACGGGGGGCGGAGTCTTCTGCAGGCACTGCAGTAGATGTACCGTCCGTGCTTCACCTACACACGAAGAACGAAAACATAAACTTGATCATCATCATCAGCCGGAAGACGTCCACTGCTGAACATAGGCCTCCCCCTTTAACCTCCACACTGAAAGACAGCCTGCCATCTGCATCCACTGGATGCCCGCGACTCTCACAATGTCGTCGGTCCATCTAGTGGGAGGCCTCCCTACGCTGCGTCTTCCGGTTCGTGGTCTCCACTCCAGAACCTTTCTTCCCCATCGGTCATCTGTTCCTCGAGCGATGTGGCCTGCCCATTGCCACTTCAACTTGCAAATTTTAACAGCTATGTCGGTGACTCTGGTTCTTTGGCGAATATCCACGTTCCGGATTCTATCGCGCAAAGAAACTCCGAGCATAGCTCTCTCCATTGCCCGCTGTGTGACTCTGAGCTTTTCCAAAAGGCCAACAGTTAAGGACCGCGTCTCAGTACCATATGTCATCACTGGCAACACACACTGGTTAAAGACCCTTCTCTTTAGGCACTGTGGTATCTTGGACGAGAAGATGTCATAAACTTGATACACCAAGCAAAAAGAAGTGAGAAGAAAAGTGATGAGAATGAGGGATAAAAAGAAGATTTTCTATTTCTCTCTAGTTGGTTGGATGGCGGTCCGTCAACCAAGTCCGTCTCGTCTATTAGCTACTTTAGAGGGAGGCCTATGTTCATCAATGGACGTCTTCTAGCTGATGATTATGATGAAAGGGGAAGGGGGTGAGAAAGTTTGAGTCGGAATCATTTAGAGATCAAGAGACCTTCGCTCCGCTCGTTCAATAACGTACCTTGCACGGCTTCCAGCTCCTGGCGTACGTTGAGAGACGCGGCGCCGGCGCGACCAACGTTCACTAGAACTGGCTTTACTAGGGCTGACCTGGGGATCACAACAAAACTCACTATTTACTAAGGGTCACAGTTTTACCAGATAATTTACAATAATCCATATGCATCTCTATGCACACAATGTTTTTAGATACGTCTCTTCAAAGTCAGTTCATCCGATTAGTTGTAAGCAGGTAACAAACAGACACAGAGACAGTTACTTTTGTTTTAATACTATTAGAGTAATAGAACAAGAAAGATGAAGCAGAAGATATAGAAGCATGGCTAGTTCTGTGTGCACTGAAAATTCTTATTAGTGATGGAGGCATCAAGTGAATTGTGCGTTTCCGCTGCCAGCACCTATTTATTATTATGATTTATTTAATAATAGGTTTGTGTTTGACAGCTACTTCGCCGGATAATAAGCGATAGTCTAAGATGGAGCACGCTTGGCTAGAAGAAACCGATCACTAACCGGAGCCAACTCAGCTCTTTGAAATGCCGGAGCGAGGCTCTCGGCTTACCTGCCACATACGCTCCAGTGCCGTGGATGATAATGCCTGATGCAACTCAGTAGCGATTCTAGTTTATTCTGTGGCTTCACAAAGCCACAGCACACAGCGGGCCGTTCGTTGCTTCTAGCACTAAAATGTATATGTTCTAACGGACTGTATTTTATTGTCTTATGATAATATAAAATCTGACTAAATATGGAGCCGAACACTGGAAACAACATGAAAATGTGTTCAAAATTAAGGAAGTTATAAGCATTTTAATGTTTTACTAGACAGAGAACGCTCTATACTCACTAATGACGTCATTTGTAAGTACGACATACAAAGTTCATACTAACTTTGCGGGAAAGAAACATAACATCTCTTCCTAATCCAAACTAAAAACTTTAAACGCTGATTTTATTTATATTACACGGGAATTACTCACGAAAGAAACGCTGATATTTCAGAATTTTACTACCTATTTTAAATAGTTTCTTTAGTAAATTTATTATTACATTTATAACATATTACTCGTATATTACTAAAGCATTTTTCCAGTTTGTATATACCTGGCAAAGTTCTGTATTTTCCGCGGCATGGTCGCACTGAAGAGCAGCGTTTGTCGCTGACCGCCGAAGTAGGAGAATATCGTTCGGACGTCCTCCTCGAACCCCATGTCGATCATACGGTCAGCCTCGTCCATGCACAGGTAGCGGCACACGTTCAAACGTACCTGCGAACGTGTTATTCAATGTTATTTTAAACTTTCGCGATATGAATGCGTCCTTTTTTTATTACCTCACTAGCTGACCTGACTGACGTTGTCCTGTCTTAGAACTGTCAAACACGCAAAGTCAAAATTGTTAATCTTATTGATTTTACACCTTGAGTTACATTATTGGAGTTTTAGTAAAGATCCCTATTTTTTTTGAAAATATAATATAGCCTATGTCACCCGGGGATAGTGTAGCTTCTCAACAGTGAAAGAATTTTTCTAATCGGTTCAGTAGTTTCGGAGCCTACTTTATAATATTAGTATAGATAAAAAGTTGATCATAAATAACATTCAGCATCATCGTTTCAGCCATAGGACATACACTGACACTGAACACTGGACACTGCTGGACATAGCCCAAAAATAACACACAAACACATACACGCGTGTATGTGTATTTAATTTTTTAAATTTTGATGTGGTACGTAACCTTCAGTGTGCGAGTCCGACTCGCACTTGGCCGGTTTATTATGTGAGGCTTAGTGTTAGTTACCATTTTCTTGTCGAGCATGTCCATGAGCCGGCCCGGGGTGGCGACCATGATGTGAACTCCGCGCTGCACTGTCTCCATGCACTCCGACACCGCCACGCCTGATTATAAACACAAATCATCATTTCAACATTATCCCACTGCTATATAGATCTTTCTTACTATGCCATCCACAGAAAAGAGAAGTAAATAGAACGGAAATGTGAAGGAAAATATGTCGCCAGGCATTATGAGCGACCCTTGATTGAACATTCTTATTTATGTCAACGCATCCAAAGAACTTGGAACTTACCTTTTTGGGTTAGGTCTCAAAGTTGTTTGTCCGCATTACAGTTGCTAACTGATTTCGAATGACTGACGTTTCGTTTATATGGGTGCAACTGGCTACAACAAATTTCTTACAAAAGTGCCTTGACAGCCGTTCTAATTCAAACAACATAAAAATTTCTTTTCTGTGATGCCGTCTGGCTCGGACCTGTGCTAATCAAGTCCAGCAGTGCAAGTACCGTTCTTTATCGATCGACAAATTTGACATTAAAATAGACAAATTCAATAAAATGCTGACGAAATTTGATCAGTGTTCGCTATGATCGATTATATGGCATTTTATCGATATTGTCGATTTCAACTGTCAAATTTGTCGATCGATAAGAACGTTATTTTTTTTAAATAATAGTTAGTCATACGGTTCGCCGCCATCTCGCCTGATGTTAAGCGATGATGCGGTCCACGATGGAGCACGCTTGTCTAGAAGAAACCGATTCACTCTCGACTTGAAGACACCCAGATTGTAACTGACAACTATCGGGGAACACCCATTCAGGCAGCGCATTCCACAGACTAGCAGTTCGCACAATAAATGTGGAATCAAAGCGCTTGACTGCTAGTTACCTGGCTATATAGGTCTGACTCACCGCCGATAGCGAGGCAGCTCCTGATCTCCGGCTGGCCGCACATCTTGAGATGTTTCACGAAGTGCAGGATGATGTCGTGCGTCTGCTTGGCCAGCTCGCGGGACGGACAGATTATCAGCCCGTACGGACCCTCGTTCCTGATAACGATACTGCATTTTAACCCCCGACGCAAAAAGAGGAGTCTAACTAGTAAAAAGCAGCTGGCTAGTAAAAATCTTGGCATCCTCAATAAGGTCAGGTGGTACTTCTCACCGGGGCAGTTGCTTCACGGGGGTCAACTTATGTTGAAATGTGTGTCAGTAGATTACTGGCTTTCTAGCGTAGTGCGTTTACAAGACGGGGGTCAACTTACGTTGGTCTATGTTTCAGTTGACTGCTGTCTAGCTTACGGACGGCAGTATCGTGATCCCGCTCTTACCTGATGAAAGGCATATAGACCTCCTGCTCTAGACAGAACATGATGATGGGCAGAGTGAAGACCAGAGTTTTTCCAGAGCCGGTGAAAGCTATGCCTATCATGTCCCGCCCGCTCAGCACTGCCGGGATGCCTTGGACTTGAATGGGGGTTGGTTCCGAGATGCCCTTAGCTTCTAGTCCCCGGAGAATGCCTGAAAAGGAAAACTGGTAAGCTGGATGGCTGTTTAGCCCAATGTAAGTTTGAGTGACCTTTCATGAGTGAAGGTGGCAGACACACAATCTGACGGCACCCGGGTCGATCCTCGGCAAGACTGTACCTAACCAATGACTTATTTAGTACTCAAATAAATTATGTGCAGTTTCGAAGCCATCGCTCAACAACGGTGAAGGAAAACGGTCTTGAGGAAACCAGTATGTCCAAAAACCTCTAAAGTTCAAAAGGCTTATGACATTCATCAACGTGCACATGGCACGTGACAGGCTGATAATGATGATGAAAGATTTTACCGCTTGTTTTTGATATCATTTTAATTACTGACGCTCCCTTGCCTCTCCTTTCCTGGCGTTTTTTCTGGAAATGCATACGTTATGCCAAATCACGTGTGATGCCAAAATACTTTAACCAACCTTTATGGAACTTCATGTGGTAAAACGTGGAGATGGGCGGTGGAACATCTTCCCCCTCCACTAGGATTCTCAGTTGATCGCGCACGCTGTCGTGGCGCTCTTCAGGGAGAGCCAAGATGCAACGAGGGGGCTTCCAAGACGTCTTTATTGGTTCCTCGTATTGGATACCTGGAGTGAAAGCCATAATTAGTCATATTGTTAATTTAATCGCTTTAGCCACTTCAGTGAGAGCAACTTTTACCTTTAGCCACTTCAGTGAGATCAACTCTTACCTTTAGCCACCTTCATAAGATCAACCCTTATCTTTAGCCACTTCAGTAAGATAAATTCTCACCTTTAGCCACTTCAGTGAGATAAATTTTTATATTTAGCTACTTTAGTGAGATCAACCCTTACCTTTAGCCACTTCAGTAAGATAAATTCTCACCTTTAGCCACTTCAGTGAGATAAATTTTTATATTTAGCTACTTTAGTGAGATCAACCCTTACCTTTAGCCACTTTAGTGAGATCAATTCTTACCTTTAGCCACTTAGGTGAGATTAACTCTTATCTTCAGTTACGTCAATGAGATCAACACTTACCTTTCGTCAACTAAGTAAGATGAGCCATTAGTTGGTTACCTCATAAAGATTAGATTGGGCTTTGTGATCAACTCTTACCTTTAGCCAACTCAGCGACTCCCATAAGCGCCTTGCTCTGCGCGACGCTCTCAAGTATGTGCTCCTCTTCTCTTGCTTGCCGTTCTGCTGCTGACAGGGCTCTTGCTTCTGCTATCCGCTTCAGCTCTGAATGCTGGTCGAGTAGCGAGACGTTGTAGCGACGACCCCATTCTTCTTGAGATGCTGAAAGTGTGTCATTGTGAGTACTGTGAGTGCTGAGTGATGACGTCATTGATGTCAATTTCATCATCATCATAATCAGTCCTGAATCACTGCTGGGTTTGTTTATGCCACTCTCCTCGGTCTCTCGCTCTTTGTCAATTTAGCAAACAGTAACTGCTGTTGGCCTGCTCATACCCAAACACTCTAACCGTGCCATTAGCATGATTTGGAACGCACTCTTACTACCTAGTTGTTTGATCTGAACTCGAGCCCAGTGACCTGTGACCTCACAGCACATTGACCAATTTTGGTCATATTTAAACTTGAAAATTGTATTTGCATGAACTACCTGCCTTCAAAATTTTCAGCAGATAATTCTGTTATGTAGATGTTATCATTTATAAAAATACAATGATCTCTTGTGGTTTGCTTGATTATTATCATATTAGACCAATAGCGGGAGCAAAAACATATAAAATGTAAGTGCAAAAAGATATTCCGATACCGGGAATCGAACCCGAGCCTCCTGGGTGAGAGCCAGGTATCCTAGCCACTAGACCATATCGGATGTTGTAGAATAAGGCAAAAATTCTGTCCGTAACGTATCTAGGTCGTAACTTTAATAAATAGTAAATTTTATACTAGAGAACATAGCCATGTTTACGGGGATTGAAACATTGAGGAACTTCTAAATAATATTACAGCAAGTGTCACGGTTTCTAACAGCTTAATTGAATATGACCCAAAAACTTACTTTCGTCGTCTGGATCATTATCGCTGGAGCTTTTTGTCTCAGTTGCAGCCTCTGCAGCTATTTGCCCAAGCCTGCCTAGCTTCAAAAGCTGTTGTTTTTTACGTTCTTTCACTGGTACATAGGGTTCGTAGTTATCGATCTCTTCCTCAGAATCTGAGGACTTTTCCTCGCGTCTGTAGCGCTTCACTGGCGGCGCTGTTTCTGATTTGTTGGACATGGTGATTTCATCACATAAATGAAGAATTTTTGCTTAAATTTACACAGTATGTAGGTATATTTATAGGTATGTCGCAGATGTAAATAAACAAAATTTTAGGTTATATTTATTTATGTGACAAATGTCAAAAATATTTTTTTGTGTTTTTCGCCCGCTTCTATGCAGGCTAAACCCATGAAAGCCATACCAAGTGCTCCGTAAAGTAGTAAAGATTTTGTGTTGTAATTAGTTTCCCTTTCCCAAGCGTTTTATTTTATTTTTTAACTAGGCTAATTTGTCCCTTTGGGTGTTGGGGCAATTAAGCCATACATTTTGAATAGGAGGAGAATGGAGATGGAAAACAAATGTAATATTATTTATGAAGACATCTAAATGTCTTTGTAAAATACAAGGAACATAGATTTTTTTTTTACTATAAAAAAGAATTCGACCTTGGAAACTGCATCTGCATTTCTGCATTGTCAAGGCATTGTCACATCACAAAATTTATGGTATGTCAAGTCATGTTAGTTTTGTCATGTCAAAATTGTCAAAATATGCTAGTGACACGTAACTTTGTTTAAATTAAATTAACAATTTACGACCTCCAAATGTGTGAATTCGTGAAATTTTTCGCATGTGCCGGTAAATAAGAACCCGTCAAACATGTCTGATAAAAGTTTCGGTGATCATACAAACAGGAACATAGTGAAAAATCCGCTTCTTTCGAGTGCTGTAACTGGTCTGTCGTTAGAAGACCTGACACATAAGGCTGTTTTGCTGCCTGTAACCCCGTCCCTGGAGCAGATCACAAGATCAGGTAAGTACTCTGTTTTATTTTTATCCTATATTTACGGATACAACACGTTTTACATGACGCGAGCGATTAGCAAAGCCAAAATAGTGATCATAGTTTTTCGCTACCGAACTGTCATATCTCGCAAGTTTTCTCTGATTTCGGTTAACAGTTTGCGTATTTTGAGTTTTACTAGTGATATTTATAGTGATTTAAAAAAGTGTTTATTGCCATGAAATAACAATTGATGTGAAAATTAATTCTACTGTGTTTACATAACAGTCTAAGAATGTCTTCGTTTTTGTACAAATCATACAAGAATGCACCTTTTGAAGGTGGTTTTACACCGGACTACGATTTCTCTTTCAATTCGCAATGTAAAGGGGCTCAAAAGATGGTCAACCGAGCTTTAGTGAGTGAACGGAACCAATGTTTACACATTTACAGTAAAATAACATGACTAAAAACCACTAACAATAAAATTCGGGTTTAATGAACCTTATTTCTCTACAAGAAATTATACTATTTCGCTTACATGAGAAATTAATTAGTTTAGTAACTAAATACTTACGCTTCGACATTTTGATAAACGAAAAATAAACTAAAATAATATGTTTTACATAGTACCATAGCTAATAATGATATAACGACTTGACTGTTCATCCTTTACTCCGCCGTAAGCCAAAGTTACACTTTATCAGCTTAATCTTTTTCGAGCGGACCAATCCTAGGCACGAATTGAATGAATGACTTTTGAGTCTCCAATCACAGGCGCTGAATTTCTTATCCCAAGCGCCAGATGTTAAACCCCCCCCAGCCCCCCCCCTTACATCTAGCACAAGCAAATTATGACTTGTGCGACCAAGTGGTTATATTATCTTTGACCAGAACAGTGAAGATAATGAAGACAAGAAACTAATAAAAAAAAGAAAGTAATATATGTAATTGATAACATGAAAAGAACAATAGAAAATAAACCAATAGCTAATAGACTGACATATATTAATAATAGGACTTTTTTAACTTTGTTTTCCATTTACCCTACATTAAATGTCAAAAGAGTCCGCTTTAACCGGTCGCTTAGCATCGCACATTATCAGTCACAAAACGAACAATAGAACTGAGTGGTGAACAGTGCAGGTACGCCCCACAATGCAATTGCAAATACTTCGACATTTTCACCGGCCATAATAGTACAAAACCTGCATGGTGGTGGCATGTTTTGATGCCTGGCTATTTACCACCCTCAAGTTGAAAGTCTATCGTCAAGCACTTGTGTTTTCTGGTATTCACAAATGAGACCCAGTTCCTATTACAGGTTAGGCATATTCACCATATTCGACCGTCACTTAACTTCAGGACTAGTCTGTCGAAAAGACAAGTCTGTTGACCATATTTTTTTTTACAAAATCTCTGCTTGATAGTCTATCTTACTACTGTCACAGAATACTTATAAGTAGAAGTACAGAGGATTCACTCTGCAAAAACATTTAAATAAGTAGCGACTCTTGCTACTACACAATAAAGTGCAATTCAGGACGTGCAAGCGCAAACTACCTTCAGCTATATTAACCAAGAAGTTGCCTCTCTGTGTATCATGTAATACTTGTGTCTTGTCTCTGTTAAGTAAGGACGTACGTAATGTTGGTGTTCATTAAATAAAATAAATAACCACCAGTTGTTTGCAATGACATACAAGGCTATGGGGCAAAGGTGTACTAAGCCAAAAAGGGTCCATAGTACCTATCATTGGGAACAACTTTCACTATCGAGGCTACTCTAAAATAGTGAAAAAATTATCAGTTGTTCCATAAAAACGGTCATTGTCATTGGTTGGTCCCATAGTAAACGATGTAATATTTTTTTAACACGTATAAGTCCGCATTTGACCTAACTCGCTTGTTGGTAAGAGACTATGTGGTCGAAGATGAAGCACGCAGACTTAGAAGATACCTATTCACTCTGGCCTTGAAAAGGCCCAGATTATATCTCTCAGGAAACAAGGAAGCCGTCAAGTCATTCCAATCCGTGGCCATACATAGAAACGTAGAATCAAAATGTTTGGTATTTATCCAAGGAAAATCGACAATGTATGGGTGGTAGTGGGCCCTTTTCCTACTTGTCCTGTAGTATAAATGGGTGGTAGGATAAGGTCATGTAGCTCTGATGCACAATCTCCGAAATGAATCCTGTAAAAAATTAACAGACTCGCGACGTTACGGTAGTGTCATAACATGGATACTATGGACCCCTTTCGGGTTAGTACTCCCTTTCCGCATAACCCTGTATATTGTTATCAAAAATCTAAATTGCAATTAAGGCCAAATTTGATCTGTATTTGGAATTAACATGATATTATTTGTTATCTATTGTTTCAATCAAGATTAAAATGCAGTAATACTCCGTTTCTTCTATCAGTGATTTTTCAAGGTTGTTTTTAAGCATGACCTGAATCGACATCCAGGATTAGCTCCAGATGAAGGAACTCTTCAACGGTTAACAGCACAGGCACATTTGGTGTACTAATTTTATTATGATGCCGGTTTTAAGTTTTACCATGATATGGTTTCTTCGCTCAGGGTTGGGTCCTGATTAAGAAACTCCTCAATGGTTAGCAGGACAGACAAGAAGTGTTGTATACGCTTTCAATTCTGGAACCCCATTCCGTGTCACCAATCACCATGACATGGCAGATTTGAATGTGTTTGCTTAACATCAGTGATGACGTGGACAAGAACTGTTAGTCTTTGGTAGATAGGTTTATATTTAAAAAAAAATATTTCTCAAAACAAGCTTTTATGACTAGGATTGAGCACCCATACCTAATAGGAACCTGCGTACTCTCCATTTTCTACAGGACAAGTAGCAAATTGGCTCATTACCATGTTCGACAACATCGTAGCTTACCAACAGTTGTAGGTTAATGCGGAATTATTCGCGATAAAAGTAAAATAAAATTATTTATAGACACTCATATTGTACTTTGGGGAAAACTGAGTCCAGCAGAGAGGTTTATACCCTCGCTGTGCGTTTCAAAATGTGGATTCGTAGCTGTGCCCAAAAATTGCAAATGAGCAGCATAAACATGTGCATAATATGTTCAGCAGTAGGCGTCTTCTGGCTGACGGTGAGATAATTATAATTATAAATTAAAAAAAACCGACTTCACAAAATTGGGAAATTATGCAATTTAGGTTCCTCAGATGAAAATAATATTACAAAAAATATTTACAAAAAAAGTATTGTCATCAAAATAATAAAATTTTCCAGTTATTTTGATTTAAAAGCCAAACTACTGAACCAATTTTGATGAAATTTCTATGGGAATAATCTGAAAGTATTATACTATAAAATAAAAAATAAAAAAACAAATCAGTTCATAAATGACGGAGTGCTGAAGTAACAAACATTAAAAAAAAAACAAAAAAAAAACTACCGAATTGAGAATCCTAAATTGCATTTTCACTTCTAAAATAAAACACAGTTAATGTAGTAATTAATTTTATTTGAAAAAGTACAATAATTTTACAAAAAATAATATGGCTCGTTGTTTTTCATCTTAAATCTAAAATACTACCCGTATTAGTAAACATAAAAATAAATTGTTACACACTGCTAAAACTATTTTATTAATTTCTTTAAATAAATAAAAAATCAATAACCTAAAGTGAAAAAAATATATTTTAATACGAGAAATATTGGGTGTAAAGGAAACGCTCCCGAAAATATTATATTATCTAAACACAATCGAATAATTTGTCTTATATTTGTTTTAGTAATTTAGTATTTTGCAAACCAGCAATGTAAAGCGTACAGAATTCGGGTTCAATGCACCGCGTAGGCACAAAGCGCGAGAGCGTGCGTGCGGAGTGCATGCGAAGGTTGTTCGTCGACCTCTAACGGGAACTGTTTATCTTATTTGCGTTACATTGCGAACTATATTTATTTTTTTATTTTTATTGCAGCTACATTTATTTGTTAATCTTTCAAAGCGCCTGGTTAATGCGACGCGTGACCAAAATGCTGGTGTATTTCTGGCTCAACGCATAAGCATTGCCATTCAATGAGGTAATGCCGCCAGCATGTTGGGTACGCTGCCAACTGGTAGTGGGCTTGAGCATTTGGATTGCCTTTAGACCTTCAACGGTCTATGGACAGTCTTAACTGTATTTGTAGTGTTAGTTTTAGCTTGTATTTTTTTTTATTTGTATTTTACTTCCCAAAGTTGGTGTAGCATAAACAATGCAAAAAAATGTAATTAATTAAAAAACCGACTTTATAAAATTAGTAAAGTACTCAATTTCGGTGATGCTTGTATGACATAATATTGTCATCTAAGTAACCGAATTTTAAACATTAGTTCATAATTGAGTTCTGAAGTAACAAACGTAAAAAATGCAACTGAATTGCGAACCCCTCTTTTTTGAGGTCGGTTAAAAATGAAAAACAAGCAAGTTTTTTTCTGAAATCTGGTCAGTAATCACTATCACTGGTCTTTGTTTACAGGAGCGTTTCCAAACATAAAATGTAGATGACGCTGTATTTGCTTACATCATAAATTAATTAAAAACTGTTAATCTAATCTTAAATAGTCTTTGAAATATAAAACTTAGCCTAAATGGAATGTAAAATAGTCAGTAAGTTTTTTTTATCATAATTTAAGCACATCAGCAAATATTATATTAACCCATAAATAACATTGTCATTGTTTCGTTAGTAATATAAATATTGAAATTTAAGTTTTTCTCATTATAGTAAAAAAAAAAAAACCTGCGTTGCTGTCCGCTAGGCAAAGATCTCCCGCCATCTCATTCCATTGGTATCTGTCCTACGCCAGCTCTGACCAATCTATCTATCTTCTATATAAAATAAAAATTTAATGCTGTTCGATGGTAAGCGCATCACATGGGAACAGCTGGACAGATTTAGCAATATTTTGTTTAAAAATGTTTGCAATAAATGTGTGTTGCCATTGATGTAAAAAAAAATACAAATTAGGTATTAGAAAAATCAAATTCGGGAGCAACTGACCGCCCTGTTTTCTATGCGATTTTTGTACAAACTATAAACCATATCTCAAACAAATTTATTAAATTTTTACTGGACATCTCTCAGTTTAGCCAGTCTATATAAACTTCCCTAACGTTTGTCGTGCATCGGGTCCGTGGGCGACCTGGGGGTTGACTGGTGGCTCAAAGCTAAAAGCTATTAGGCTTGTGTCCTAATGTATTATTTATTACAAAATAACATGCTTAGCGAAGTATATAATTAAATACATTACACATACTGAAGAAATAATTTAAATTGGCTGATAAACTGAAACATAAGCGTTTTAAAGCGTTTGAACGAACCAGCTTTAAAATAAAGAGGCAATAAAAAAATGGACACATGCCTATTGTGAAATCTACCTCATAACATGTTGTACGAAACAAATTTATATTACGAAAATACCTTACATAAAAATAGAATAAAAATGTAATTCTAAGGTAACCATAAATAATCTAAATAAGTACTCGTCAATCACATTTATGTCACAATGTATCTTTTAATCTGCAATAAATCGGTCTCTATTTTAGATAACTAGATGGCAGCACAAAACTGGTTAGAAACCGAAATCACTTTTTCGGTAAGAGACATTTTGGGGAAGTAAATTGTTGGTACCGAGGGACAGTTCGGGAAAGGGACATTTTGAATCTGACCGAACAAAAGGTCTTGCCTGCTGAGCTGTCAAAGTAAAGCCTACAAAACTTGAAACTTGCAAATGCACAAGACGCGAGAAGTCAAAATTCTCTCAGGATTAAAGAAAAAATACTCTTACCTCTCTATTCATCTTTAGAGTTGAATTGCAATAGTTTTTTTACCTTTTTACACATAGATTGGTCGTACTGTGTTTTTAAGCCTATTTTTTGTCTTAGAATATTGGTAATGACAATTGCAAGCATAGAAAGACCACAAAAAGAAAAAGAAATAAAAAACTCTGTGCGCAAGACCATCCTAACGGTGCCATCTAGCGGCTTTTATAGAGACTACATTGTTGCTAATTTCTTGCTACCCTCTAACTGATATTTCTTGAAGATGTGCTGTAAGGCAGTTCCCTAGATTCTTTCCGCCGCTTCACGCACCAGTAGATGAGGTATCCGACCAGAACTATGAAAGCAATCAGCAGCAGTACTCCGAGGACGATAGCTGCTATCGCGGCTCCTGTTAAGTAATCTGAAACAATACATATTTTTTGAACCTGCGATAAAATAATCTACAAACAGATTTTTCTTAAATTATAGCTAAAAGAAAATCAAAAAAAAATCGGTTCAGCCGTTTTGGAGCTACGATCCCACAGATACATACTTTAAACTTATAACTCCCCTTTTGTGCGTCGGCGGTCAGATAATTATCAATTTAAAAACACCGACTTCAAAATTAGTAAAAACGCAATTTCGTTAACTTGGATGACATATTTTTACCAGTTATTTCGATTTAAAAACTAAACTACTGAACCATCATCTCCTACATCATCTACATCATCATCTACTGAACGTTACTTACAGACGGTATTACTGAACCATCATCCCTATATCCCATATTTTTGAAATAGGCTTTAAGTTAGTTTCAAGTGACTGGGTTAGGTTACAAACATAAAAAAAACAGGAATGAGACCTTTTTTCTGAAGTCGCTTAAAAATAACAAATAAAACTGGTCCACAATCGGCTAAAATATCGCGTAAAAACATGCAAAAAAAAAACAGCCCCCTTTTTGTTTCAATTTGTCATTAATGTGTAGAACTTTTACTTTATTTTTTATTTTTTTTAACTCTGATAAGTCCGCGTTTGACCACCTACTCGCCTGTTGGTAAGCGACGATGTGGTCGAAGATGAAGCACGCAGACTTACAAGATACCTATTCACTCTGGCCTTGAAAAGGCCCAGGTTGTATTTATACTTGTAATTAAATTGTGATGATGATGATGACTTACTTGATATATCAACTACATAGGAGTTCACGTTCCCATAAGAGTCCACTGCGGTCACGAGGACCCTCGGAGCACAGCAGGTAGCCCTGTACGTCGCCACTACCTCCTCGCGAGTCCCGGATATGAAGTTACTGTCGTAGACCAGGCCTACTGGCGAGGAGCTGAGGCGGAGAAGACCTGGAAACATGCTCTAAATATAGCGTTGCAAGAATCAAGCGGAGCGATGGTGGCCGACCGGTAGCATGTGCGCTTTACAATCTGACGGCACCCGGTTCGATCCTCAGCCCTGCACCAATCACTTATTTGCTACCTAAGTAAATTATGTGCACTTTCGATGCTATCGCCCAAACACGGTAAAGAAAAACTTCGTGAGTAAATCGGTATGTCCAAGGACCTCAAAAGTGTATACTCATACTCATGAACAGACATCGATAGGCAAGATAACTATGCAATATTGACGCATTTTTCGTCAGTAAGGTGGCCCAAATGAACTCGTCTCAGCATTTCTGGACCACCCAAATTTGTTGAGCTTGAAAGAAATATACACAATATGCGATAGAAAGGCACATATACAAAATACTAAACACCAGGTCTTTCTTACCTCCTAAAGCGTCTCTAGCTACGATAGTAGCTGACCACACATGCTGCGCGCAGTCAGTACTGTCTTGCCTTCCAATGCAGGACCCTTGGAAGTTGTGCCTTATCTCTGGAGCCCACACGTCTACCACGGGCTGGTTTGAGTTCACCACATAGACGTAAGCAGAGATGGATACTTGTTCTAGACCTGGAAGAAAAATTATTTTGGTCAAATTATTAGGTATATAGATCTTCACCAGGATGCCGAATGTATAAGGAGTGTCACGTAATTTTTGTCATTCAAAAACCTAGTGGTTACATGAAATTAAAACCTATTTGGTCTGCTGTGGCTTAAGCCTTCTCAACAGAAGAATAAATGATAAACCTACCTCCAAAAGCTACAGAGCCGATGAGATTGGCAATCTTGCCTTGTTTGGTTTTGCTCAGGACTACCGTAAGCCAGTCTAAGAGTCATATTAAGAACAAAATGAGAGATGTAGTGGAAAAAATCTCAGTAAAGTCAAATTTCTTGTTATGAACTTGCGCAAAGTGGAAAAAGCTTCGCTTAGAATCATAGGCCAACACAAGGCTCACTGCGCTAACGTTAAATGTTTTTAAAGAAGTCAATAGCTTACCATAAGCAGTGAAAGTGATGAAATCCCTGGCCCCAGGTTGCGCTGATGATGTTATAGTCAAGCTGACAATCACGTTCACAGTCTGGCCAGAAGGTATGGTTTGCCTGCGAAAATACAATTAAGTTTATCCGTCATCATCAAAATCATTTCAGCCGTAGGATGTTCACTGATGGACTACGACCGTTATCCGTCAAGCCAACGTCTATGAAACTATGACAAAACTTTGGAAATGAGAAACATCATGATAATAACAGCCATAGGACGTCCATCTTGTGGGTGGAGTGTGGACGTCCTACGTTGCGTTTATCGGTCCGTGGTCACCATTCGAGAATGCGTGCTATGTGCCCTGCCCACTGCCACTTCAACTTGCTAATCCGGTGGGCTTGCCGGTAACGACGAAAATGAGAATGGGAAAGGCGATTTAAAAAAATTGTGGATTGTCCTAAATCAACAATCGTTAAAAAGTTGGAGGTCTACGGGCAGTCCAAAAACGGATACTCCAGGTGGTCGACGGCATATATTTTTTAGTAATACGCTTGCGTTTGACCGCCAACTCACCTGATATCAATATACGACTTTGATTCCAAAATGGCGTTTCTGATGCTTTAAAAAATCATTGACACCTGTTTAAAAAAACGCAATCGTAAGGACGATATGCTAAGTTTTAAATGATGGACCGAAACTGTCAGAATGATGATACACAGAAGTAGTTATCATCATACCGATAAAAAAGCATTATAAAGACGGAAAAAGCAAATTGATAAATGTCACGAAATGACGCCCAAAAATAGTAATAGTGGAGGGGCGGAAAGAATTTACACTTCATCATCATCAGCCAGAGAAAACGTCCACTGCTGAATATAGGCCTCCCCCTTTAACCTCCACACTGAAATTACACTTCACAGAATTTACACTTCAGAGTAACATGACACCTTGCAG
Source organism: Agriopis aurantiaria (assembly GCA_914767915.1). Taxonomy (NCBI): domain Eukaryota; kingdom Metazoa; phylum Arthropoda; class Insecta; order Lepidoptera; family Geometridae; genus Agriopis; species Agriopis aurantiaria. The sequence continues at coordinate 6,328,675 of OU612010.1, read as the reverse complement.
TCAATAGTCGAAACTTACGAAGTAGGGCTGATGCCAGTCAGGAATCTGAGCTCCCCGACAGCACCGAATCTAAAACTCACAGCTTGCTCTCTGTAGTTTGTCACTTCGAAGTGTAACTGGAAGCAAAATGAACACTCAGTATAAGAACACCTTGTAACGGCTGTGCCAGAAACGTTCTAATTCTATACAAAAAACGGTTGGGTTTTGTGGTGCAGTAAGAGTACAGTTACGTAGAGGTCTTACACCGTATGGAGAAAAAACTGGAACCTATCCGGACCATTAAACAGTGAAAGGTTGCCTACCTTGGACATGTACTGTGGCATGACCGGTATTTACTCCTGCAGACCATCATGATGGGCAAAATACCAGGGAAGCGTAAGGTCGGAAGACGCAAGATGTCGTGGCTCCGTAATATCAAGGAGTGGACGGGGATAAAGACGGTTGAACAACTGTTCAGACTTGCGCTGGACAAGGAACATTTTAAGAAGCTGACTGCCGACCTTCGTTAATGGAGAGGCACTGAGAGAAGAAGAAGGGTACAGTATAGTTGGCTTTAAAGTCTAGTTCATTATGTTTTTTGTTTACGTTTTACACTAATAGCTTCCTTAGGATTACGAACTAAGATTTCCTGTGTCGGAGATGTCATGGATCCAATGACGATATAACCACTTGACAGCTGGTCCTTTCCCCCCGCGGTGAAACTATTCCAAATTTTCAGCATAATCCTAGGCGCAAATTGTATGATCCATGAAATACAGTTATTTAGTTGAGTTATTCTAAGGTCACCTGTAAGTTATCGCCTGGAGATCCATACAGCCTCGTGCTGAGACCGATCTGGACACCTGTCAAGATGGAACCCTGTTGGTTCACCACCTGTGAACAAGAATTTGGAGATCAGTGAAGGCGTAAGAAAAGCAAATTGATGATACTTGCTGAATCAGTTTTTTCTATTTAGCACCGATTACTGACACCGAATTCCAGCCAGTTGTATTCGTGTAATGCTCTTGGCATTACTCAACCAGTTGCTCCAAATAGACCAGCAAAGTTAGCGATGGGATCCGTCAATCTTTGGATGGATGATTGCAACTGGGCTACGTAAGAATTGAACACCCTGCCGCCCTTGTTTCCTGAGAACTACAATCTAGACGTCTTTAAGGCTAGAGTGAATAGATTCTTCTAGATCAACGTGTTCCATCCTCGGCCGCAGCGACGCTTACCATCAGGCGAGTTGGTGGCCATACGAAGATCTATTCTATATTAAAAAATAAAGTTTTAGATGGCATATATGGGAAATGGGCAACTGGGAGATATTTCGGTTCTGATTCTAGTTGTTTGTTTCAAAATTCAAACTTCTGAATTCTCAAATAATATTGGCTTCCGGAAAACCTTGAAACTCACAATGGAGCTAATTGTTTTACTTGTTGCATCCATCACCACCTTGGCTCAAGCATATACCTTCAATAATTCTCAAGAGACATGTGGAGAAGGATACCCCCAATCTTGCATACGATCAAAATAACGCCTCAAGAGCAGTTTGCAATGAGCTCACTGGATATTTACGACTACCCCAATAAGGATAGGACATTAGGTCATTGACAAAGAGTCGTGAATATAAAATGTTCAGTTTATGGCTGACCATTGTCTATGTATTAAAGACCTAAAAATAGTAGTGTCCTAAGAAGGTTATTTTTGTTACTTTGTAAATGCCTGAGTCAAGGTGTTGTTTGGGTCGTAATTTTACCCCTGTCAAGGAAATCTAGCTTGCGTTTAGTGTTAAGCAAACGTGCATAAAGTGGTCACACTGAAATGTCTAATATGCCTATTGTTTTGAGCATTGATTTGCTTCTAGGCAAGGTTGGTATTGACAGCGGACTGATCCAGACGCTGATGGATTCTTGAACCAATACAGAGATATAGAGATCCCTCGCCCGTGGCACAAAAAGCACTGGCCTGGTTCAACTTGAAGTGAACTACAAGATTTGATTTTCTGTCAGACAAGAGTAAACCTATTTACCTAACAGGTACATATAGTTAAAACAAAAACTCGACTGCAAAATGTATATAAAGACAAACCTAACGACACCTCTGAATTGTATTCCATTTTTGGTATAATCGCCAGGTACCAAAGGCACACAAGGCGGTGTCAAAGACTGTAAATTTGGTAAAAGATCGGTTAGACTATTTCCATATAGTCAACACGATCAACTTCCTAGAGCCCTAGGGGTGTGCCGTCTGGGGTGCCAAGTGCCAATGCAAGTATGATTAGGCTCCACTCCTTAAGGGAGAATGATGTTGCCACCAGACTAAGCCAAGGTTCGGACCCTAGATGTCCTCGTACGCTAGTCCTTCATAAAACTTCACATGCCAGCTGCGTTCGATTATAGTCCGGTGACACTATAGAGTCCATCATCTGAGGCCAACAGCATGGAGTCATACAAAACAATTGGGACTCCAAACCTGTCCTGAACGGCTACAGGATGCCACATGGGAACACACAATGCATATCAAGTAAAAAAACAGCAAAGTCAGAAAATCCCTTTATTGCACCTGGGAAACAGCTCTTCCGAATGGAAGCACGTTGCTGTCGTTGTACCGTATCCGGCTGTAAGCTTTGGAGTTGTCCTCCTCGGCCATCTCCAGGTCGTTAGTGGCGTCAGGGAAGGTGATGGCTGCTGATCTGCCGAGACGGACCTCAGGCTGGGACAGAGGGCCGGAGAAACGCACGAACGGTTCCCCTGGAATAGAGATTTAGAGGTCGTTGAAACCTTAAACTTACGGTAACTTAGAACAGTAAACAGGGACTTTACTCAAGGTTCAAGATCGCTGTTTACTCAAGTTCAGATGATCAATAAATTTTTGGTCTGTCTACAATACGTCGTTGTTTATCCAGTTAAAGAAATTTGGACAGTTTAAAATAGAACATTTGAATAAGGATGATATTTGGCGTACACGTCAAAGATAAGATCTTCGAAAACTGCAAGGTGATGCCTGGCATGAGCTGTTCAAGGGGCACGTTGTATTGAAGGCCAATACTCATATTGAGATTCTTTACTAGGCTAAGAGCTGATGCTTTTGCTGACAAGGGTTTTGGCTAGCAAAGTCTATAGACACTGCGCTCGTTAAGAGAGTAGCATACATATTCAATTTGCTATCATCACCTGCAATTTTTTTGTGTGTGATACATTCATCATCATGTAGGGCACCAGTGTAGTGGCCAGGAAAAGTGACGACTTGCTTAAATGGGCGGGTGCAACACTGGGTGCAGAGAACTGCCGACCAAGCTTAGTGGCGTGCATTAAGAGAGGCCAATGTCCAGCATTGGACAGTAAAAGATTGATGCCGATGATGATGATCATCATCATCAAAACTATCTATAACTACAAACTATCTTTATCTATTTTTATTACTAATTTTGTACCTAACTGTAAGTTTTCCCATGAAAATGCCTTACCTTGGAAATCTCGCCCAACGATCTTGACGTAGACCTTGGACCCTTTATAGACGGGTAAAGGGACGTCTTCCACCAGTTCTTTCAAGGGATCCGCTTGCATCGCCTGCCCATCGCCTGTTATGGGTTGGTGCCTGAGAAATGACAAATATCCCTTTATGTATCAGGGTATGGCGAGATTGTTTTTCAGTGTGTTTCATTTCTGAATACAGGAATCGATTCCGGGATAAAAAGTATTCTAAGTGCTAATCCAGGATATAAATTATTTCCACATCAACATTTTATGCTGGTTAGAAACAACACAAGTGACCCGCAGTACCCGCACCGAGGCGCGTGCTATCTGTCTGTCTATATTTATACTGTGGTATTGCTCTGTTGTAAATGTCACAGTATACCAATGACGTTATATTCATCATCATTTCAGCCGTAGGACGTCCACTGCTGGACATAGGCCTCCCCCATCGATCTCCAAAACGGCCGGTTGGAAGCGGCCTGCATCCAGCGTTTCCCTGCGGTCTTTTTTAGGTCGTCTATCCATCTTGTGGGTGGACGGCCTACGCTGCGCTTACCAGTCCGTGGTATCCATTCCAGAACCTTTCGGCCCCATCGGCCCCATCTGTTCTGCGTGATATGTGCCCTGCCCACTGCCATTTCAACTTGCTAATCCGGTGGGCTATGTGGGACGCTATATTATCTTTGCAGTATACATAAGGAATACATCCGTAGCGCACGAGGAATGAGGGCTTATCCACTCGCTTTCAGGAAGCGTGGGGGACCCGCCTCGCGCCTCGCTTTCCCAACCGCCACGAATATAGCTTCTGAATCCACCAAAACAAGCATGGATAGAAGTGTTACCTGAAAGGTAGTTTCCCGAGTTCTGATCCATACTCGTCGACCAACAGCGATTCCCGCACGCTCGCCACTGGTCCCGTCACCCTAATCCGCACCATATCTGAAATAAATAATACATTTCATCGCAAATAATTATCAATTTAAAGAAAACAAATGAGTAAGCCCTCGATCTTAGTGAGCGATGGTAGCATGTGCGGTTCACAGTCTGACGGCACCCGGTTCGGTTCTCGACGCTACACCAATCACTTATTTAAGACTTTATAAGTTACTAGCTGTTGCCCGCGACTTCGTACGCGTAGACTTTCATATAAACTTTTAACCCCATTTTGTCATCCTTAATTCGGCCCTTTCGCAAAATCCTCCTAGCGGACCTCTACACCCCATAAGGAATCTACCTGCCAAATTTCAGCTTCGTAGCTCATGTTGTTTTCGAGATTTCGTGATGAGTGAGTGGGTGAATGAGTGAGTGAGTGAGTGAATTATGTGCAATTTCGATGCTATCGCTCAACAACGGTGAAGGAAAACATCGTGAGGAAACCGGTATGTCCAAGAACCTCACAAGTTCAAAGACATATGACATTCACCAACATGCACTGGGCCAGCATGATGGATTAGGGCCCTATCCTCTCTAATTCCCCTTAATTATTTCTGGTGTGAACAATAGAGTTAATACCATCCCCCCTCTAAAAAGATTATTTTATTCACTGAAAACAATGAATAAAAAGCACAATTTTGGTGTTTGAATTTAGAACACCAATATATTCGACCTCCACAACTCAATGCTATACAACCTCCTTGCGCAAAAATTCTCGATTTAAACTCCTTAAATCTTTCTTTTTCTCGTAGTCATGGTATAAAGTATAGTATGAAACTGTTGAATAAAACGGATTTATATCGAGGGCCATGAATCACTCGCGTCGCTCTGGATTCTATCACTTGAATCACTCCCTACGCTCGTAATTCAATCATCATGAATCAGTCGTTAGAATTCTTCACTTGGTCGTGATTCATCTATGGCCCTCGCTTTAAATCCGTCCTGTATTCACTAATTGCATAGTATACTATTCTTTCTATGTATTTTTGTGCTATCAAAATTACATTCTAATTCAGATCCTTCTTTTACGAAGTCGGTTAAATAGTACTTCCTAATGTAAAATGGGTTATATTTATTATCATAATGCATGTGTAACGCAATCGTTATTAATATAGATCCGTTATCAGCGCCGCAGATAAACAACTGTGTGGACGTACTCAGGATTTTATGAGCAGGGGCAAATAATTCTGAAATTATTGTGCAGTCTAGTGAATTAAGTATTCACTAGACTGACCCTTGTTGTTATTCTTTATTTCTTTAACGGCTTAACCCAGCACCCAATTTTCTGTAGAACTTCTAGTGAAGTTACAAGATAATGAAAAAAATAATTAAACAAAACGAACATACGGACAGATGAAGAAAACCAAAGAAAACATGGTGAGCCCGTACGAAGCGCTTTGATTCCACTTTTATTGTGCGAACTGCTAGTCTCTGGAATGCGCTGCCTGAATTGGTGTCCGATAGTTATAATCAGGGTGTCTTCAAATCACGAGCGAATTGATTTCTTCTAGGCAAGCGTGCTCCATCGTAGACCGCACCATCGCTTAACATCAGGCGAGCAAACGCAATCCTATTATTTATTAAATAAAAAAGATAGAATGACACTGCAAAACAAGGATTTTCCGTTTGCAACGGAACCCCGTTTGCTTCTTTTCAATTTATATATATACTGTATGAAAACTAGGTGCTAAGTTAAGCCAAATTGAGACTAATTCACCTTTTTGAACTATTGGATTAAGAAGAACTTTGTGTCGATGGTAACTTTTTTATGTTATTATTATTACTTTATGTTTAATATTCGACGTCTGAAAACCAATATTCGTGTTTTTTTGTGTGTTGACTGTAGAGGACTCTTGAGATAATCCTACAAAAATTTCGGCCAGTTATCCGAGTCGCGTAGGCAACAAAACGCTCCCTCAGCCCCCGCCAAGTTATAGCGACGATGTATTTTGTCACCCAAGAATCAGGACGCCCGCGGAGGGAGTGCAATGACAAAAACGAACATAGGTCCGACCTCGATGACGCCTGGCGCGGGACTGAGCGAGGCGCGCGCAAATTCTCGCGACCTTTTTACGCTTTTAATTTCACTAAAAAACGAAACTATTCACTATCCAAATAAAAAAAAATTGAATAAAATTGCCTTTCCGTACATGCAATTTCCAGGTTGTTACGAGCTTTCATTAGAGCATAAAACGAAAAAAATTAACTGAATGGACTTTGTTTCAGTTTTTTTTTTTGATCGAGGAAAGTTTATTCTGTCCTGTTTTGAACCAAATCATAAACTCAAACACAGATGTATCTGTGACATGTATTTTTTTCCAGCTCAAATATTGTAATTTAACTGAATAAAATTGATTTAAAACCGTCAACTTTGCTATAAGAGGCCGTTAACTTTGGCTCAGTAGTTCTTGACCCAGCTCAAATAATAAATACGGAACAATTTTGTTTTAGCGTTTACTAATCTTCTAGTTAGTTTTTTAAATTGATAATTATTGTATTTAGAGGAACTTTGTGTTCCAACCTTACCCCCTTATTAATAAACGTGGAGTAGTCTTAGAATAGTTACGCCGTGTTTTGTCTTTTTCTCTCTTTCAAATTTTGAACTCGATCGAATAAGACAAAAGGCGGTGTAACTATTCCGAGGCTACTCTACGTTTATTAATAGGGGGGGTTAGGGTTTAGGAGACATTTCAAAAGTTTGTAAATTTTGTGTCGATAATCACTAATAATAGATTAGGTTTGATTGAAACTAAAGCTCCCAATACTCTTGGGTTTATTTTATAACTGACTGGTCTTATTATACTTTTGACAAAAGCCATTTGAAGTGCGGCAGTCCCGGATTTGCTTAGAAACTAGACTAAAATGTAGTCTCTAAGTGGCAGGCTTCAGGGAAAGGGACACCAAACTACTTGCATCTAAATACAGTACTAGAACAACAGGCACTGATTTTCGTGAAGTTATAGGCGGCACATGTTACTTACACCATCCGGCCCTTGCCCCTGCACTTAATACGCCCGCCTATTCCCACATGGATAAACTTTGACCTCAGTCTCCGTCATGCTTCCTTGTTTAGTGACGGTGTGACGTGCTGATCTTTGTACCCCGTTGGTTGATATATGAATGAAGAACTATCAGTTTGTTTCACGGGTGTGCTTGTGTTTTAATTTTTTATTTATGACATGTTCTCAACACGCTTTTATGCACCCACAACGCAACTCGTTGTGTTGTGGGTAACAAACGCATATACATTCTTCGGTGCGTTGTGTTGTGGGTAACAAACGCATATACATTCTTCGGTGCGTTGTGTTGTGGGTAACAAACGCATATACATTCTTCGGTGCGTTGTGTTGTGGGTAACAAACGCATATACTTTCTTCGTTGTGTTGTGGGTAAGAAACGCATATACTTTCTTCGTTGTGTTGTGGGTAAGAAACGCATATACTTTCTTCGTTGTGTTGTGGGTAAGAAACGCATATACTTTCTTCGTTGTGTTGTGGGTAAGAAACGCATATACTTTCTTCGTTGTGTTGTGGGTAAGAAACGCATATACTTTCTTCGTTGTGTTGTGGGTAAGAAACGCATATACTTTGTTCGTTGTGTTGTGGGTAAGAAACACATATACTTTCTTCGTTGTGTTGTGGGTAAGAAACGCATATACTTTCTTCGTTGTGTCGTGGGTAACAAACGCAATATACATTCTTCGGTGCGTTGTGTTGTGGGTAACAAACGCATATACATTCTTCGGTGCGTTGTCGGTAAGAAACGCATATACTTTCTTCGTTGTGTTGTGGATAAGAAACGCATATACTTTCTTCGTTGTGTTGTGGATAAGAAACGCATATACTTTCTTCGTTGTGTTGTGGATAAGAAACGCATATACTTTCTTCGTTGTGTTGTGGATAAGAAACGCATATACTTTCTTCGTTGTGTTGTGGATAAGAAACGCATATACTTTCTTCGTTGTGTTTTGGATAAGAAACGCATATACTTTCTTCGTTGTGTTGTGGATAAGAAACGCATATACTTTCTTCGTTGCGTTGTGGATAAGAAACGCATATACTTTCTTCGTTGTGTTGTGGATAAGAAACGCATATACTTTCTTCGTTGTGTTGTGGATAAGAAACGCATATACTTTCTTCGTTGTGTTGTGGATAAGAAACGCATATACTTTCTTCGTTGTGTTGTGGATAAGAAACGCATATACTTTCTTCGTTGTGTTGTGGATAAGAAACGCATATACTTTCTTCGTTGTGTTTTGGATAAGAAACGCATATACTTTCTTCGTTGTGTTGTGGATAAGAAACGCATATACTTTCTTCGTTGTGTTGTGGATAAGAAACGCATATACTTTCTTCGTTGTGTTGTGGATAAGAAACGCATATACTTTCTTCGTTGTGTTGTGGATAAGAAACGCATATACTTTCTTCGTTGTGTTGTGGATAAGAAACGCATATACTTTCTTCGTTGTGTTGTGGATAAGAAACGCATATACTTTCTTCGTTGTGTTGTGGATAAGAAACGCATATACTTTCTTCGTTGTGTTGTGGATAAGAAACGCATATACTTTCTTCGTTGTGTTGTGGGTAAGAAACGCATATACTTTCTTCGTTGCGTTGTGGGTAAGAAACGCATATACTTTCTTCGTTGTGTTGTGGGTAAGAAACGCATATACTTTCTTCGTTGCGTTGTGTTGTGGGTAAGAAACGCATATACTTTCTTCGTTGCGTTGATTTGTGGGTAACAAACGCATATACTTTCTTCGTTGCGTTGATTTGTGGGTAACAAACGCATATACTTTCTTCGTTGCGTTGTGTTGTGGGTAACAAACGCATATACTTTCTTCGTTGCGTTGTGTTGTCGGTAACAAACGCATATACTTTCTTCGTTGCGTTGTGTTGTGGGTAACAAACGCATATACTTTCTTCGTTGCGTTGTGTTGTCGGTAACAAACGCATATACTTTCTTCGTTGCGTTGTGTTGTCGGTAACAAACGCATATACTTTCTTCGTTGCGTTGTGTTGTGGATAAGAAACGCATATACTTTCTTCGTTGTGTTGTGGATAAGAAACGCATATACTTTCTTCGTTGTGTTGTGGATAAGAAACGCATATACTTTCTTCGTTGTGTTGTGGATAAGAAACGCATATACTTTCTTCGTTGTGTTGTGGATAAGAAACGCATATACTTTCTTCGTTGTGTTGTGGGTAAGAAACGCATATACTTTCTTCGTTGCGTTGTGGGTAAGAAACGCATATACTTTCTTCGTTGTGTTGTGGGTAAGAAACGCATATACTTTCTTCGTTGCGTTGTGTTGTGGGTAACAAACGCATATACTTTCTTCGTTGCGTTGTGTTGTGGGTAACAAACACATATACTTTCTTCGGTGCGTTATGGGTAAAAATGATTTTAGCTAAAATAATTATGAAATATTACTTGAGTCAATTTAACTTAAACCAGAGGGATTATCTGTACTTAGTTTATTTAAATAAAAGACAGATTAAACGAATCTAATCTCCCTAAGTCCGGTCCAGAGCGTTATCGAAAATAAGCAAACAAACAAACAAACTGTACTCATTGTGTATTAGATATAATAATAGTTGATTTAAACTTAGTTTTGATTGTACCATTAGACGGGCTATACGCTTTAGCGCGGATTTTTTGTTTGTTGTTCGTTTAGTGCGTGTTTTGCGTTCTGTCAGTATTTTTATACGAGAAAAGGCGCGTAAAGTTTTGACATGAATATGAGTCTTTAGTGTTTTGTGCCAGTGACTGTTTATTTGTGAGAAAAGTTTTAATTGGGGGTTTTGACCTTTTTGATGTTTGACATTTGCCTGATACTAATAATTATTACTATACTAGCGGTCCGCCCCAGCTTCGCACGGGTATAGATTATAGCCTATGTCACCCGGGGATAGCGTAGCTTCCCAACAGTGAAATAATTTTTCAAATCGGTTCAGTAGTTTCGGAGCCTATTCAATGCAAACAAACAAATCTTTCCTCTTTATAATATTAGTATAGATGTATAAAAATTAATCCTTATTTTCCTTGGTGGTTTCCATAACTTGAGAACAACTTAAATTCTCTAATTTTTTTTAAACATTATCTTATACTCTGTAGAAGGTTCTTACGGAAAGAAAAATTAGGAAAATTGTGCAGAAAATTGGAAATTTTCAGAAAACTTGACTTCGCTGTTTTGACAGTTCTAAGACAGCACAACGTCTGTTGAGTCAGCTAGTTATCTACAAAAAATCGACAAAAAAATTGTAAATACGCAATTTCGTTTACTTAGTTTTTTTTGGTGACATATTTTTCGAGTTATTTTGATTTAAAAACCAAACCTCATAACCCATTTTGATTAAATTTATAAGAGAAAGAATATTCCAAATCGCTTTAGCCTTAAAAAGGAAACACATTAAAAAAACCGAACAAGTACGAGTAGGACTCGTGTTCTGAGGGGTCCATCCAACGGAACCCTCAAAACGCGAGTCCAAAAAAAACCAAAACTAACTGAAGTTGAAATATTGAAAGACAAACTTAACTTTGTTGTTGATTATAAGGTTCTTCCATACATTCCAACTACAAAATGTAAGTTTGTAATAGCAAAATAATTATTTTTAAATGATATAACTTCAAATTAGTAACTTTCTGATTTATTCCTATATATGTGCTATGAGACCTTGCCTTTTGCCAAATTTCATGATTTTAAGTCAACGGGAAGTACCCACCCTATAGGTTTTGATTCCCCTGTGAAATCGCAAAATATGGAGACCAAAAAAAAAAAAAAAACTAACTGAAGTTGAAATATTGAAAGACAAACTTAACTTTGTTGTTGATTTTAAGGTTCTTCCATACATTCCAACTACAAAATGTAAGTTTGTAATAGCAAAATAATTATTTTTAAATGATATAACTTCAAATTAGTAACTTTCGGATTTATTCCTATATATGTGCTATAAGACCTTGCCTTTTGCCAAATTTCATGATTTTAGGTCAACGAGAAGTACCCACCCTATAGGTTTTGATTCTCCTGTGAAATCGCAAAATATGCGACATAAACGTTCATATCTTTTGATTGCGTTGACTTACAACTTTTATTTTTTTACAGCCGAAAGAAACCGTATACCCTACAAGTATTTAGTATAAATTTCAACTTGATACCTTTACGCGTTCTTGAGAAAAAGGGTCTTGACAGACGGACAGACAGACGGACAACGAAGTGATCCTATAAGGGTACCGGATTTTTCCTTTTGAGGTACGGAACCCTAAAAAACAACAACAATTTATGATTCCCAGTTATGTATCAAGTATTTTATATTACGAAGGAAAACTCGATTGTCTGTAACTATATAGAACTATAGTTAGATGAAGGTCAATGATTTTTAAAAGCCAAGGAAAAGTGTATTTGTGCCAAATATTTTTGTCTGCGGTTTCAGGGTTGCTCCCATATTAAAAATTGTTTATTAGAAGAGTGCCCGTACCTCGTACGAAGCGTTTTGATTCCACTTTTGTTGTGCGAACTGCTAGATAATGTAAAGAATAACCAACGGTTTGCGCAAACACTGTGTCATTTCAAAATAATTAAAGGTATATGATTATTTACGGGATATTTACCGTGGTAAGGTTGTGGAATGAGCTCCCGATATTTCGGCGCAGTTACATGCACCACCACACCACACCACCACCACCTCATTCCACAACCTTACCACGGTAAATATCCCGTAAATAATCATATAACTATAGTGAACAACCGTGATAGTTTAAAACAGTGTTTTAAAATAATTACCCGGCCTAGCTACAAGGACAAAAAACTGTTTGAAATTTGAATTTCCCGCCATTCGTGAAACGAACCACGTTACGTATGTTTTTATTGTAGAGTCACCAGCATTGTTAAAATCGTGTCTCCTTTTTAGGGTTCCGTACCTCAAAAGGAAAAAATGGAACCCTTATAGGATCACTTTGTTGTCCGTCTGTCCGACTGTCAAGACCCTTTTTCTCAAGAACGCGTTAAGGTAGCAAGTTGAAATTTATACTAAATACTTGGGACTACGGTTTCCTTCGGCTGTAAAAAAATAAAAGTTGTAAGTCAACGCAATCAAAAGATATGAACGTTTATGTCGCATATTTTGCGATTTCACAGGGGAATCAAAACCTATAGAGTACTTCCCGTTGACCTCGAATCATGAAATTCGGCGAGAGGCAAAGTCTCACAGCACATATAAAGGAATAAATCCGAAAGCTGTTAATTTGAAGTAAAATCATATAAAAAATATTGTTTTGAAATTACAAACTTACATTTTGTAGTTGTTATGTATGGATGAGCCTTATTGTCAACTACAAAGTTAGGTTTGTTTTTCAATATTTAAACTTTTTTGTTGTTTGGACTTGCGCTCTGAGGGTTCCATCCAACGGAACCCTCAGAGCGCGAGTCCTACTCGTACTTGTCTGGTTTTTTGTAATCAATTTAACGGGGCAACTAAATTTATAATCGACAGCTTAAAATATGATCTCGGTACCACTCTACACTTTTTGTGTGCGTGCAACGGTTTAATCCATTAGGTTTTTTTGTCAGAGTTCATATCGGATAAAAATATAATGGATGTGTTAAATTAAAATACAGTATGCAATGTGTGTACAATGTACTTAGTTTTTTAGATGATTGCTCAAAAAAGGTGCGTTAATTTTAACCGACTTCAGGAAAGGTTCAGGTTCTCAATTCAGATCGTATGTTTGTTTTAATAAAGAAAATTGTTAAAAATAAAATAAAACGTGATTATTTTTATACCATCGACGCAAAAAGGGGTGTTATGCGTTTAACGTGCTTATATCTGTGTGCCTGTCTGTGGCATCATCATCATCAGCCAGAAGACAACCACTGCTGAACATAGGCATTCCCCCTTTAACCTCCACACTGAAATCGCTCGAAGAACCGATAACCGATGTGGAAGAAAGGTTCTTGAGTGGAGACCACGAACCGGAAGACGCAGCGTAGGTAGGCCTCCCTCTAGATGGACCGACATCGCTAGAGTCTCGGGCATCCAGTGGATGCAAAAGGCAGGCTGTCGTTCCGTGTGGAGGTTAAAGGGGGAGGCCTATGTTCAGCAGTAGACGTCTTCTGGCTGATGATGATGATGATGATGACTTGCAAGCTACTTCGCACGGTCTGCAACGTGCATCAAGATTCAAGAGAGACCTATGTCCAGCAGTGGACAGTTAAAGGCTGATGATGATGATGACATCCAGTGGATGCAAAAGGCAGGCTGTCTGTCGCTCTGTGGCATCGTAGCTCCCAAACGGCTGAGCCGATTTTGGTTTAGTTTTTTTTTCTTGTCAGCCGTTGAAGATTAACTTAAAGAAAATTATGATTGTCTAACTTGAGTTACTGGATTTTTCGTGGGACTACCTCCATCCAGGTTTTTTTATATAGACAGATAATTATCTGTCTATATAGAAAAATAGTCCCACGAAAAATCCAGTAACTTTTTCTCAGTAGTTTAGAAACCAGCTTTACAATGAATAATATTGTTCCAGCGCAACAGCTAATAATTTTGCTCGTGCGCTTACTAATTTGACCGCCTTCAGTTCACCATCCTCACAGTAGTCAACGTAACAAAGTTATTAAAAAAAAGAAAATATTCTCCTGAAAAAAAGGCTCTTAACGTCTTAATCATTTCCACCAGTTTATCTCTAAAATGATTTATCAACAAAAATAATACAAAATTAGAAATTACACACGTCACATCAGCAGTCAGTAAACGTCCGCTGCTGGACAAAATCCTCCCTCTTTTGTTTTTTGTTAAAATCTTCATGAGCGTGGATTCAATGTCCTTTACTCGTAATATTAAACAGTTTACTTTGTCTTAATAGCGTCAAACAAGTCATAGTCACAGTCAGAGTCAAGCTAAGTAAGTCACGGTCAAGTCGAACTCATGCCCCTGTAAAGTGGTGGAGACTTTACAAGAGGCTCCTATGGAGTTTTGGAAACAACACGAAAAGACACGTTTCACCTCGTTATATCACTTGCCTACACTCGAGCACGTTTACGAGCACTTAATGAATAATAATTCACCATTTAGTACACATTAACACTCGAAAATACACAAGTTTAGTAAAATAATCCAACGAGCCGACATGTTTTTTCCGCGTTGGCGCCAAAACTCAATCCTCCCTCTTAGAGAGGGGTGTTGCCATAATCTCCACGCATGGCAGGCGGCTTGGGGATCGCAGTACGTTCACCGTGTACTAATAGGACGCTGCTGCCCACCCTCCAGTGGTTCTGGTCGCAGTTTTAGGACATACCCGGGTTGGGTAAAAGTAGAAATATCACAGTTCAATCGTTCAATCTATAATAAAATTATGTTTCGTCATATTGTAACCGGCTTTTGATAAAAATAAATTCTATCGGTCTCGACGATTGGATGAATGCAACGTCGTCCTTGACATAGAAAAAGTGCGTCGCCATTTTGGGGAGATTGGAGGTGTCAATGTCAACGTGACGTTTACAGGTGAGTTTTTATATTTTTTTTCTTTTATCAGCCTGCTTTAGTATGTACGATCTTTGGCTCTTCATTTCTAGTCATTATCAACTGTCATTCGTATATCACAATAATTCGCATTGCTTTCAAAATTCTTAAGGCGCGGTCTGATCACGATTTCAAATACGTTTTCACTCGCTTACGCCATGATCTGTTTGCTATCTAAAACGGCCTTGTTTAAAGTTGAAAATCGTATATTATGATCATATTTGATAACGATGATGACTTTGTGCTTGTGTTTATATTATTTTGAGGGTTTTTATTTAATCTATCGAAATACAATTAACTGGTTAAAGTTTTAAAACATATACTATCTGGCTATACAATTCGTACAAAAAATATGCTGTTGTAAATAATCATATAACTTTACTGAACAACCGTGATAGTTTAAAAGTGTTTTATGTTGTTGTCGCTGAAAATTAAAAGCTATTTTTGTTGCGTATTTTTTTAAGAATCCAGACAATCAAAAATCAAAAATCGGTAAAGATATTAACAAGTGTTTTTTACTACTTGTAGTATTTTTTTGATTCTGATCAGTTAATTTCCTCACATCACATTAAGCGTTTGAAAACACATCTTTTGGTTAATTTTGCGATTGTACAGCGCCTTAACGTCTTCCGAAGAACCTGAATAGAGAAGAAGTGTGAGGAATATTGACAACCAGCTCGATGGGTCATTGACGACAGACCCATCGCAGGTCGTACCTACGTGGATGAGATTGGCCCGAGACAGGGAAAAATGGTACAAAGGAGAGGAGGTCTATAACTGGGTATGGGCGTTCTGCTACCCGGCCTACTGCTGACAGTTCAATTTGAATTGAATTGGTTGGCGTCCTACGCTACGTATGTCCAATTCAAGGTCTCTCTTTAGGACACATCGACACTTTTTTTTTTGACAAGAGGGCTCCGGAAACTCCAGAGGAACGCACCGGAGCCCTGGGCAATGCGCTACGGCTCCTCCCGAGACAACCGTGTTGTCTCAGCCCCTCCGCCCACGACTATGTTGTCGTTCTCTCCCTGGGCACGCTTAAGTGGATGGTCAGAGCCCCAACTTTGACCATCCCGAGCCCGGAGGTCCCCTTTTAGTAGCCTCTTACTACAGGCAAGGGGTATCGGTGCCGTATTCTATCGCTCCGGTGCCAGGGCTAACACATCGACCTACGATTATTAGTTCTTCTATATATAACATTTATTTATTTATTTAAGTCCACTTACACTGTGTACATCAATACAATTTATCAAAACTTTAAACAGAAATAAAAATATGACTAAATGTCACAATAATTACAGGTGAAGACAGCATGCAATAATATTGAGCGATAAAATAATATGTAGTTATATCAATTAAACATAAACACGAATGAGATATAAAACGATATTTTTTTTTAAACATTCAAAGTTTTGTCAGTATAAAAAATTAAAATTAAAAAGTCAAGTAATAAATGTCACAAAGAAAATACAAATAATTAATAACTGTTCAGATAGTCAGACACCTCAGAGACTTCTTAAAACGAATAACGCTGTCACCAAGTATGTCGATATCGGTTGTCTTAGACAGAGACAACCAAGAGAGAGAGATACTGACGCACCATTCTAGACAAGGGTGCATTGAATCCCAGGTTAGAGCTAGAACTCGGAGCAGAGAAAAGATTGAAGCGCGATACTCTAGGTAACGTTCGAGGATTAGTTAGAGATAGCTGGTAAAGTAAGTCCAGAGTGTCTAAAATTCCGTTAGCGAGTTTATAAAGGCATAAAAGGTCCAGGGGCCTTACGGACAACTGCTATTGCAGGCACTTAATCCGCTCAGTTGGAAAATCACGCGACCGCAAACCTTATCGCGCCCAGATACGGTTTGCGGTCGCGTGATTTTCCAACTGAGCGGATTAGGTGCCTGAATAGCAGTTGTCCGTAAGGCCCCAGCGTCTGTCTACGATGTGTCAGTGATTCTATCTTAAAGTACTACCGTCTTACCACAAAAGATTTAAGCACGCTTTAGACAAGTGTTTAGCATATTTTTCGCAGTGAAACTATTGCTAAACACATGTCTAAAGCGTTCTTAAATCTTTTGTGGTAAGACGGCTGGAGTCTAACATGTTTCAGAAATGTGCAGAGTGTGAAGCTGTGTTAATGAGTGAAGCGTTAGGTATTTACCAGCAGTTTCGTCCTCCACGTCCAGGTGTATCTGTGATCTGGCCGTCACGCAGAGTCTGTAGTCGCAAGTGTCGCATCTGACGCTCAGATGCCACATGCCTGCCAGGAATGCCTGGGGCTCGGCCCTGGATGGCGTCGCTGGGAGTACTGTTAGCCTGGAGACAGAGAGTATTGTGAGCCTGGTGGCATAAAAAGAGAGAGAGATATAGAGAGAATTACAATCTGGTCTTCAAGTGGAGAGTGAATAGGTTTCTTCTAGGCAAGCGTGCTCCATTGTGGACCGCATCATCGCTTAACATCAGGCGAGGTGGCGGCCAAGGGCAAGCCTATTTATGTGGGTTATTTACTAAGCGGATTGACTAAGAAACAATAATAAAGTCAAAAGTATGAACTAAAGTCGGGTCCTCTTACAACAAACGCTTTATTTACGTATTTTTGTATTTGTTCTGATGTAAAAATGGTAACACGTACAAGCGTCAAACTTGGCATGATTATAGTAAACACTCTTAAGTAAAATAATAAATACTGGCCTAGTGCGAGTCGGTGATAAATTTCTGTTCACCAACGGTTCTCGTACGATCACCGAAGTTAAGCAACGTCGGGCGCTGTCGGTACTTGGATGGGTGATCGCCTGGGCGTGATGTCTCTTGCACAACTTTTTAGTACTTTAGTAATTAACAATTTATGTGGTGTTACGGAACCCTCAGTGCGCGAGCTCGGTTAATTTTTCTATTGAAGTGTTGGTCCCGAAATAAAAGTTGTTTAATATGATAAGTACAATGATATCCTCGAATACATCAGTTGCCTAGAGATACACCTTGTGTATAGGTTTAAAATATACACATACATACACAATTACACACGCACGCATGAGCTACCTCCACGGTGTTTCTGAGAAGCTACAACATGGGGTTCTTCAAAAGGCGAGTTAATAGAGTCCTAAAGGATCGGCAACGTATTTGTGACGCCTCTGGTGTTACAAGTATCCATAGGCGACGGTGACTGCTTACCATCAGGCAGCCCGTCTGCTTGTTTGCCACCTATGGCATTGAAAACACGCCCAATTAACAATACCCTTGGGCAGCAAAAAAGCCCAAAAGAGTTAATTACATCTCTGCGCAAAAATGTTACTCTTACATGTCAGTATTAGTTGCTCTGGGGAAGACCAGGTGGACCTCTCTCGGAGACATGTCTTCAGTCCTCGACGCCTTCGAGAAGGCCGCCACGGAGCTCAGGTTGTAGAGGTCTATCTGAGGCGCTGGGGAAACAACGATGGATTTAAATATCTATGTCTGATACTGGGTGTTGGGGTTCTCCATATCTTCCTATACACATGGAACCCTAGCGTCGGGCAACTATCCCAAAGAAAAGCAGTGACATTAGGTTTGTTTGCAATAAATTCCACCAATTTCCGTCAATACAAATTTAACTTATGCCAAAAAAAAACGGCCCTTTACTCCATGGTGGCCTTTAGTAAAGTATCCATCACTCTAATAGGGTATGATTTGGACTTGATCTTGACTTTGCTTGACGATAACTAATAAAACTTGAAAATGTGGCCTCTTCGTCACACAAGCTATTTCTTCACTACCACATTCAATAGTAAGCCACTTTATGCATCAGAGCTACATGACCTTATCCTGCCATCCCCTTTCTACTACAGGACAAGTAGGAAAACGGCCCACTACCACACATACATTGTGGATTTTCCTTGGATACGTACCAAACGTTTCGATTCTACGTTTCTAATTCGTACGGCCAAAGTTTGGAACAACCTGCCAGCTTCCTTGTTTCCTGAGAAATATAATCTGGGCCTTGTCAAGGCCAGAGTGAATAGGTATATTCTAAGTCTGCGTGCTTCATCTTCGACCACATCGTCGCTTACCAACAGACGAGTTGGTGGTCAAACGCGGACTTATCCGCGTTAAAAAAATCTAGTCAATATCTTTAACTCGTTTCAATATTACAATACTTGACGCTGGCAAATGCATAAGACGTGCGACGCCAACATATCAAGGGGAAAAAAGACGAAGGTTCTTGGTTTATCATCACCGTAGCGTGCTCAGTTCATTATCGTCCACTTGCCTATGACCTTTCTGTCGAGCGCACAAAGCAGCGCTCAGACAAATCGACGACATTAACGCTTTATACCTGACACACTACAGTAAGACGCGAGTATGGGCTTTTACTGTGTTTTAGGGAATAGGTTGTTGATAAAAATGAACCAATTTCATTATGCACAACTTATAAAAAAGAAAATTAACGTAAACTTAAAATATTAAACAAAAACTTAAAAGCTGGATTACATAAAAAATATTATAATAAATAAATAAATATAATAATAAATATTCTGGACATTTTTGCACACACGGTCATCTGACCCCAAACTAAGCAAAGCTTGTCATATGGCTGCCAGAGGCTGATATACATACATATATAGTTTTAAATATATACTTAAATAGATATTAACAACCAGATATAGAACAAACACAAATGTTCATCACACAAATGTTTGTTCTAGGTGGGACCACGCCCCCAAGCTCAGAAGGTAGGTTCACTACCAACTGGACCAGCGGGCTATCTAGATGTAGCAAACTACTTTCATTTTAAAATACCTATTCAACGAAATCCCACACGAGGGGGTGCAGTGGGGAAAAAATATCACATGTACTAGCTAGAGCCATCCCTAAAACGCAATATTATATTATTTTTTGTTTTTAAAATTGATATTTATACTACAATTGTAAATGTGCAAAGTTTCTTGCAATTATATTAAAAATTATAGAAGGTTCTACAAAATTATGACGGACAGATCGACGGACAGGACGAACTTATAAGGGTTCCTTGTAGGACACTGGAACACAAAACAAAAATACAATAAAAGGGTTTAATTTCAATAATGATAACTGCCACCATGAACGCCATATTATGGTTCCATAGTTTTGCCCTCAGAAAAAATACATAGAAGTGTTATACCTACAATTCCCCTTTTGCACTTACACCCCCCCTCATGTCGTCCATTTGATGACATTTTGTCATCTCGTTTGCAGTTGTGTGCCGCTCAATATTGCAGTGTGCGTTTGTAGAACTAGTAAAGAATATATAACTTGAGCGTGATTAATTATTTAAACTTATAGGCACTCACGGGTCGAGTTTTTCTACATCAATACCCGTGAGTGCTAGCCGTCTGTCAGTTTTAATAGTAAGAATATGTCAGTGCGTGTGACAGCGCCCTGCGCCATAGAATAAATCATACTTAGTATTGACAGCGCTCTGCGCCATAGAATAAGTCATACTTAGTTATGACAGCGCTCTGCGCCATAGATTAAGTCATACTTAGTATCTAATAACAGAATACTTAGTAGTTACTATTAGTTATCTATACTAATATTATAAAGAGGAAAGATTTGATTGTTTGTTTGTTTGTTTGCATTGAATAGGCTCCGAAACTACTGAACCGATTTGAATAATTCTTTCACTGTTGGGAAGCTACACTATCCCCGGTTAACATAGGCTACATTATATTTTAAAAAAAAATTGGGATCCTTACTAAAACTCCAATAATGTAACCCAAATTGTAAAAAAAAAAAATTTCAATTTTGACTTTGCGTGTTTGACATTTCTAAGACGGGACAACGTCTGTCAGGTCTGCTAGTAATTAATATAAACAAATGACTTGTTTGGTGGGCACTCCGCCCTATGATATTGACCTGAATAGACGTTGTAAAAAGTATTAATTATTGATTTATTTATCTCCCCTTCTGTCACGTGCACGTCTACTTCGGCCTCTTCAGTTTTTGGCAGACTTTTTTCGGTACTGGCTCGTGTTTGGTCACGGTCAAAAGTTTTGCCCATACCGCATGTGATCTGTACTGTGGTGTAACTGCTATCATTTTGTAGTATTACGGTGCATAATAGTGGTTCCGGCACCGTAGGAAGTGTCGTAACGGTTTGAGAGATACGATGTCATTTGCGGCGTTTTCTTTACAAACGACGTGGTATAAGGTGATGATTTATTGACTGAGCGCAGTGAAGGTCTCTCTAAGGGAACATATCGGCGTTTGTATGTATAACACTGTTTTAAACTATCACGGTTGTTCACTACAGCTATATAGGGTTACGGATATAGACTACTAAGCGGAAAGGAGGTAGTTACAAGTTTTTATTTAACTTGCAATGTATGTATGTATGTAGAATTCCCGATGGGGAAGATAGGTTCTGGAGTAGAGACCACGAAACGGAAGACGCAGCGTAGGTAGGCCATTAGATGGACCGACGACATCGTGAGAGTCGCCGGCATCCAGTGGATGCAGATGGCAGGCTGTCGTTCAGTGTGGAGGTTAAAAGGGGAGGCATAGGTTCAGCAGTGGACGTCTTCTGTCTGATGATGATGATGATGATGTATGTATGTTTGTTCGGGTGGAATCTTGCAACTCAATTTTGAATCAGATATCTTCAACCGGTTGAGCTGATATTTGGCATACTTATGTTAGCTCGGTGACAATGCAATGTTATGGTACCTTCGAGCTGGTCTGATGATGGAGACAGAAGGTGGCCATAGGAACTCCTAAACTAAACGACGTAACCCCGTCGAGTTTGGGTTCATTGGGCTTGTCTTCCCAGATGATAAATTCAATATGGCGGACGCCTCAAGATGGCAGACAAAATGTTCACATCATGATATGGGCATCAAATGAAAGGGTTTCCTGAGAAGAATACTTGTGTCTAAACATATATATTTTTAAATTAATAAAGCTTATTTTACTCATAACTATGAACAAGTTTTACTACGGGACCAATTTTTAAATCGCGGTATAAAAAACAGCTGTTCCATCCATTTTATCGAGTGACAATGACCGTTTTCTATGGAACAGCTTTTTCAGGGTTGGGTCCCTTAGTTGAAGTTGTTCATAATGATGAGTATAACGAACCCCTTTCGGCTTAGTACAGCATTTCCGCGTTACCCTGAAGAGTAACTCACCATCATTGGGAGGGTAGAGTACTGCGTGTTCCACTGCTCCCTCGATCAGGACCTTTAGCTCCGTGACTCCACTTTCTATCGGCAGCCCCAGGGATATGGCCTCTCCACCGCCTCTCCTCACTAGCAGACTCTGAAATAACAATCCTTGCTTATATTATAAATGCGAAAGTAGCTCTGTCTGTCTGTCTGTCTGGATGTTTATTCGCTTTTCATAAAAGAATTATATGTAAATACTAACTCCGGATGACATATGGTACTGAGACGTGGTCCTTAACTGTTGGCCTTTTGGAAAAGCTCAGAGTCACACAGCGGGCAATGGAGAGAGCTATGCTCGGAGTTTTTTTACGCGATAAGATCCGAAACGTGGATATTCGCCAAAGAACCAGAGTCACCGGCATAGCTGTTAAATTTTGCAAGTTGAAATGGCAAAGGGCCGGCCACATCGCTCGAAGAACCGTTAACCGATGGGGAAGAAAGGTTCTGGAGTGGAGACCACGAACCGGAAGACGCAGCGTAGGGAGGCCTCCCACTAGATGGACCGACGACATTGTGAGAGTCGCGGGTATCCAGTGGATGCAAAAGGCGGGCTGTCGTCCAGTGTGGAGGTTAAAGGGGGAGGCCTATGTTCAGCAGTGGACGTCTTCCGGCTGATGATGATGACTAACTCCGGAAAAGAATGCTTACATCGAATCTGTCAAACTCGTGCTCAGAGCTGACTCGTCCTCGTCTCGGCTGCTTCAGCTCCATGGGTTTCCCCCAGGTCTGCAGGTCCACCTCTGATGCTAGGTTGCTGGGACCTTCCACATCCTGAAATCAAATTCGGCACTCGTTAAATCGATTCCACCTAATCTGTTCACATAAAAAAATGGTATCTCCGAAAACGCTCACAATCCGATTTCAAAATCCGTATAAAAATATTATTTTGTTCTTTGTAGTGGCATATTAACTTAGAATGTTTGTGTTTATTTTTTTTCAAATATATTTTATTAATAACGTAATTTGGTAACAAAGAAACTTTTTGATTTCTTTAAAATAAATTTGACTGCGCCCACATGTGAATCATTGAACAGGTGTTTAAAAAAAAATTCCGTTTGCGAAATATGATCTGCAAACAATACCGTTATCGGGCTTTTAACTTTTTTAAAGAAATTTGTGGTGGAATTATTTCTTATTATCCATATTGGTAGAAAATTCAGAGAAATCACGGATTAAACTTCATAAGTACACTAAAATGTAAGCGATATGCCACTTTCACGGAAAAATACTCATTTCCAATACGCTTGGCTTGCGACCGACAAACGGCTATTTGCAAACGAATTACTTAAAACACCACACTGGAGATACATGCAAATGGCAAATTTTGGAATGTAAACCTCCAAGAAAGTACGTTTATTATTATTTGTCCGTGAAAGCTGTGTTCCAATTGTGGGGACGAAGTTTAAGATGCCGAGCCGATCTCAGCGATTTTTCTCGAGCTTTGAGTTTTTGCGAGTGCCTTCAGACTCTTTTGCGTTATGTGAAGCTGGGTACGTCAAATACTCCTTGACGCTGATAAGCTGAAGTCTGACCAGACGCTAAGGACGTAGGCCGGACAAGGCTTCACTACAAATGGAGCAAAGCCTTCATGCCAGCGGGTTAAACGCAAATGAACATGGGTAGATATACGGGCAGCGCGGCGTGATGCCAAAAGGCTTGAGGCTGTGGATTATGATGGCGATAGAATCCGTGGGCACCAAGATTTGACACGATCAAATTGTTGCCTCAATTGTCGTGATGGTATATACATAAGTGCTCAGATTAAGGCTTAACGCTAAGACGACGAATTTTAGGTTGGGGACCAATAAACTGCGGGAGAAGGAAGAAAATATGGTGGAAAAATACTGCGCTTTCAATGTCCAGCAGAGCAAAAGAGGGCGTGATGTGGATAGAATAAAATGACCGGCCATTTAGATGCCCGGCAGCCATATTGTTTAACTGTTTAGTGACGATCTTCACCTCTATGAAACCCAGACTAGCATTCATGTTAGCTAAGACACAGTGGGGCCTCAGAATAGCTCTGTTAGAAGCTCATTTGCCTTCTCGGAGATTCTCGGCTGGAAAATAGAACATATTGAAAGAATTGTTAAAAGAACTCACCATGCCTTGCAAGTAGTAAGGCAGGACATCGCCCTCTGTGTGCTTAGATATGTTCCGGAGTTCTTGGAGTGCCTCTTCAGACTCTGCCGACGGATGATCAGGGTCCGTCCAGATGGTGTAAACCTGCGAATTTGTGATGTGATTTATCAACTGCGTTCCGCAATCCAGCTTTTCTTTAACGGTACCTTAAGAAACTGTACCTTAAGCCGTTTCTCGACCAAGGCCCTAAGTGCCAGCGGCAGCCTCTGAGGGTCGCCAGCGCCCTTGTCTGTGATGACGAACAGAGCGCTGTCATATGGCACCAGCTTAGCTGCGCTAGCCAGTGCTCGCATTGTGCCATCGCTCGATACGTCGCTGTAGACATCCTGCGAAATAAACACCATATAACCATGTTAGACTTTACCCATACCCTGTGTGGCCACCCCAAAGTGCCTAATAAGTTAGCAAGATTTGCTGAAGTGGCCTCGATCTCCGTTAATTCGTGCCGTGCATTAACCTCAACTGAACGACAGCCTGCCTTTTGCATCCACTGGATGCCCGCGACTCACAATGTCGTCGGTCCATCTAGTGGAAGGCCTACCTACGCTGCGTCTTCCGGTTCATAGTCTCCACTCAAGAACCTTTCTTCCCCATCGGTTATCGGTTCTTCGAGCGATGTGGCCTGCCCATTGCCACTTCAACTTGCAAATTTTAACAGCTAAGTCGGTGACTCTGGTTCTTTGGCGAATATCCACGTTCCGGATTCTATCACGCAAAGAAAGTCCGAGCATAGCTCTCTCCATTGCCCGCTGTGACGTTTTCCGTCATACGTGACGTCATGACGTTACGGCTGTCATGACTTACGGTGCCTAAACGTGGACAAATATCGTTGGAAGTTCAAGGTCGCACAGATTTCTGATTTCTGATTTCTGAGGGATCTCATTATGGCATATAATCCTAAATCTGCAAAAAAGCTTATCAAGTACTACCTGATATTTCAGAAGTAGCTTGGACAGTGCATCTGACACGTCCCGGTCTTTGGCAGCACTTCTGCTCGGCTGTAGGCTGTGACGAGACCTCCAGTTTACACCTGTAAAAGAACGCAATGTTGAATTCTTTTACAGCACTGGATTGCGCTCATCGCTATGGGACATCACACATCTTCAGCTATTAAATGTCCACTGCTGAACAACGGCTTCCGTCTTGGAGAAGGGTGTTGCCATAATCCTCACTCTTGGCAGGTGGCATGGGACATCAATAGCCTCATATTCTCAGTGGTTTTACAGACAATTTTTCTGTTAAAACCAGAACACATCGATATGTGCACTTTAAATTTTAAAGATTTAATATACTAAACAAAAATTGTTTCCCATAAATCAAGTTTTTCAATGCACTGGGCCAGCATGGTGGATTAGGACCCATCATCTCTCTGAAAGAAGGGCTAAGTCCCACCATTGGGACACAAAATTCTCTCAGGAAAGAAACATCTTTAAAATTATCCCATGGTTCTTAACTCCTATTCTGTAGTACTGAAAGCGTTGCTCAAGGTGTTCCTAACGGATCACGAAAGTTAAGCAACGGACGACACGGTCAGTCTTCGGGTAGGTGATAGCGAGTTTTATTTACAACTGAGCGCTACCGTCAGTCGGATGACACTAACTTGTGGGTCCCGGTGTTTGTTTTATAACAAAAACAGCTAAGCCATGTTTGAGGCTTTTAAGAGGCTGAAATAATCTGACGTCAGTTTAATGCCATGGGTGGCAAACAAGCAGACGGGCTGCCTGATGGTAAGCAGTCACCGTCGCCTATGGATACTTGTAACACCAGAGGCATCACAACAACGTTGCCGATCCTTTAAGACTGTATTAACTTGCCTTTTGAGGAACCCCATGTTGTAGCTTCTCGGAAACACCGCGGAAGGTAACTCATTCCACATTTTGCAGGTGTTAGACAGGTAAGATCGCGTGAATCGCACAGTGTGATATCCAGTATCCACTGATCATGATATGTGGTGAGGTATGTTATAATGCTGACTTTAATTCATCAAGTATCCATATGTATCCATAACGACGGTGGCTGCTTACGACCAGGCGGCCCGTCTGTTTGTTTGCCAGCTATGGCTTCGACCAAAATAAAATGAATGGATGGGCCCAGTAGAAGCGCATTTTGAAGGTTACAAAATGAGCGCTGGCGCTCACTTCGTTTCAGTCGGTCTCTAGCCGTAGGAAGTGCAACACGAGACTATTGTCACATGATAACGAAACATCTGACAAAATTATGCCTTCGTGAGTTTTTCCGAAGTGTAACACAACAAAAAAACCGCTATCCATTTTTTGTAACAAATGTACTGTACATGGTTATAATTAGCTGTTGAAGTATATGTCCGACGGTTTTGGCTCGTTTGTACTGAGCAAGTTCAATGGTTAGGGCCCGTCCATTTATTTTATTTTGGTCGAAGAGCTATGGCATAAAAAAAAATATGAAGTACATTTTCTAGAATCCCTAATCTGTTGCAATAGCAATCAAAATACTTCCAAGTTATTGAATCGAAATGTCCAATATCCATGACAAAAAAACATGCACACCCTCGCGGACCGTGTCTTTTTAACTTATCCTTGCTTGCCGAAGCTCTGGTAAGGGACTTGAAGCTTTGTTATTGTGACAAAGTACTATGATGTTAAGATATTGTAAATCCGACCTTGGTCAGTGAACGTAAGAGTAGTGTTATGTAAGCCTACTTTATGCTCCAGTTGCTCGAGTCAACTTGGAAAATGGTAAAAAAAAACTGCTGGTCATTTGAATTTCGTTAGATCCGTCTAGTTTTTTCATTTACCTCGCTGTAAAGAACTATAATATAAGATTATATATTAAAATATAACTAATTGTATAGTAAATTTTATTAAAATCAAATTAAAGCGTCAACACAAATAAATCCAAAATATTTGGAATTCACTAATAACTATTCAAATAACCCACCCCTAACCGTTCCCGGCGCAAAGGTACCCAAAACGCTCGCTGCGTTACCGCGTTGGATGGCAATGGCCAACCTTTGCACCAGGAACGAGCCGGAGCGGGAGTCACCGCACTTTACCACACTTTACTAATTATTAAATATTTATAATTGTCGTTAAGTCTACATAGTTATTAGACTTGGTACCTTCGTAATAATCTATACTATCTATACTAATATTATAAAGAGGAAAGATTTGATTGTTTGTTTGTTTGTTTGTTTGCATTGAATAGGCTCCGAAACTACTGAATCGATTTGAAAAATTCTTTCACTATTGGGAAGCTACACTATTCCCGGTTAACATAGGCTATATATATATTTTTTTTTAATTAGGGATCCTTACTAAAACTCCAATAATGTAACCCAAGGTGTAAAAAAAATAAGATTTGTAATTTTGACTTTGCGTGTTTGACAGTTCTAAGACAGGACAACGTCTGTCAGGTCAGCTAGTCTGTAGTCTATACTAATATTATAAAGAGGAAAGATTTGATTGTTTGTTTATTTGTTTGTTTGCATTGAATAGGCTCCAATACTAATCAACAGATTTGAAAAATTCTTTCACTGTTGGGTAGCTACACTATCCCCGGTTAACATAGGCTATATTATATTTAAAAAAAAAATAGGGATCCTTACTAAACTCCAATAATGTAACCCAAGGTGTAAAAAAATAAGATTTTTTATAATTTTGACGTTGCGTGTTTGACAGTTCTAAGACAGGTTAGACAGGACAACGTCTGTCAGGTCAGCTAGTATTAAATGAATAAATAAATATTCGGGACATTTTCGCACACACGGTCATCTGACCCCAAACTAAGCAAAGCTTGTGATATGGCTGCCAGAGACTGATATACATACATAGTTTTAAATACATGCTTAAATAGATATTAACAACCAGATATAGAACAAACACAAATGTTCATCACAAATGTTTGTCCTAGATGGGAATCGAACCCACGCCCCCAAGCTCAGAAGGCAGGTTCACTACCAACTGGACCAACGGGCTATGATATTGCATGTTCGTGATGGACAAAACTGTTAAAACTAGTACTTACTTACTTTACTATCCATCTATACAGTTTATACAATAAATATTTTTTGATTCTGATTCTCATATTATTGGACGACTGCCTAATTTTAACCAACTTCAAAAAAGGAGGAGGCTTCGACTATATTGCGAAGCTCGCAGTCAAAAGCCTATAAATGTTTTTTTTTTTAACCTATACTGTCCCGCCGCTGGGCAAAGGTCTGTCCACTTCCTTCCACAATTTATTTTTTTTTTTTTTTTTTTTTTTTTTTTTTTTATGTTTGTTACGCGATTTCTCCGCCAATAATGAATTGATTTTGATGATTCTTTTTTGTTTGGTAGGTTATACTTCAGAGGCGGTCGCTGTATAAATTTTATCGAAATTGATTCAGCGCTTTGTGAGAAAATTAACAAAAACAAATAATGGCATCTATTCTGATGTACTCTAAACTAAACTAAATTTGACAGCTCTAAAATTGTTGGCCATCCTTCTTTCGGCATGCATACAAATTTAAGGATCTAAGGATATATGAATAATGGCCAAGTGCGTGTCGGTGACAAGTTTCTGTTCTTTACCAAGTTATAACTAGTAATTTCGTTACTCGGATGACTTTATCATTCGAATTTTGTGGTGGTAAGGAACCCTCAGTGCGCGACCCCGACTCGCACTTGGCCGGTTTATTGAAGTCAGTCAAAATATATTTGGTGAAAACACTGCACAAGTGCACACCCAAACGAGATGTCTGACTCCCTAATGAGGCTTTGAACTCAAATTGGCATCACTTATGACTGTACTGAACTGTTTAAGCTATGTCATCGATTCTCCACAGTGTATTGTGATGCAGAATCACGTCTGCTCTATGTCTGCAGTCTTGGTACGTTGCATGGTCGATGTTTGGTAACACGGGTGTTTTTACAACACTGCAAAAAACCCTCTGGCTTATAATCACAGACTAGGTAAAAAATCGGTTTCTTCTAGGCAAGCGTGCTCCACCGTAGACCGCATCATCGTTTTACATCAGGCGAGCTGGCGGTCAAACGTAAAAATAAAATAAGTCTTTGCTTATAATGTACAACACGCAAACTGTACGAACGTAAAATGTACAAACTAGCAAAATGTTCAAACTAGCAAAATGTACAAACTAGCAAAATGCACTAACTAGGAAAATGTTCAAACTAGCAAAATGTACAAACTATCAAAATGAACTAGCAAAATGCACTAACTAGCAAAATGTTCAAACTAGAAAAATGTACAAACTAGCAAAATGCACTAACTAGTAAAATGTTCAAACTAGCAAAATGTACAAACTAGCAAAATGCACAAACTAGCAAAATGTAGGTACAAACTAGCAAAATGTACAAACGTAAAAACTAGCAAAATTTTCATTATGGCAATTGTATAATGCGTGTCCTACGAATTGTGCATTTGCCCACTTGCACCGTGCTCGATGTCTGCAGTCGTGGTAAGTTGCGTTATCGATGTCTGGTAGTACGGGTGTTGACAAACTAGCAAAATGTACAAACTAGCAAAATGTACAAACCAGCAAAATGTAAAAACGTAAAATGTAAAATCTAGCAAAATATACAAATGCAGATTGAGCAACACGGTAAACAAAATAAAACATTTGGAGCTACGATGCCCCAGAAAAACAGATGCACAATTACACACGCTCATTGGCGGATCCAAGGGGGGGGGGGGGGGGTTGGTTTGTACATGCCCCCCCCTCCCCCCAAAACACCTAGCAGTTCCATACATTCGACTCAATGTTTAGATTTGATTCCTTCGAACCTTGGCAGAATGTTGAATTTAATTTAATTGTTTCAGGTAAGCGAGATTGCAGCTAGCACATTTTCCAAAGGTATTTAAAAAATGCATGTTCAATTACAGAAGTAAAACAAGCGGAGCGAAAATCTCATTGGAGAAGATCGACGAATGTGTGTGTGTGTTTGTTCGACGGTAATTTGCGTACCTTAATCCGATCTATTAAATTAAATTAAATTTGTTTATTGAGATAAAAACGATATAATAAATTAAATTTACCTCACATAATAATACAGAAAACAAAAATTTTTAATAATAATAATAAATTCAAAAGCTTCAAAGCATAAAAATTTATAATGTCAGGTTTATAATATAAATGTCAAATAAATAATAATCAGTTCAATTTCCAAAATGTATAGTAAACAACAATTTCTGCTGGGCGTCGAAACTTTTGGTCCATGGGGTCCATGTACCAAAAAGGTTTAAAAAAATATTTCGCCACATTTAATCGACGCCGCTGGTGATAAGAGAGCTAGGGGTCTAGACAAGAGTCACACACTGTTAGCGTTAACGCCTGCGGAAAGATGAAATTGTATGAAAATGACATTGACAATGAAATTAGCATGAGATAAATTATCTGAAGCTAATGTCATTTTCATACAATTTCATCTTGCCGCAGGCGTGAACGCTAACAGTGTGTGACTCTTGTCTAGACCCCCTGGCTCATTCCTCGCGCAGAGAATTTCTTTAGCAATTCAACGCGGGAATGCAGCCAGCGTTCTTGGCACTTTACCACACGGACAACATCTCGTTTTACATTTTTGATTATATTAGTGATAATTAGTATATAATAATTAGTATTAGTGATAATAATTAAGGCTTTTTATTTTCTTTGTTTGATATACCCAACAATTTTCACGAATGACAAATAAAAACGAACAGTCCAAATCACTATCGGGTTTCTTACTGTTGGAATTGGGAAGCCAATGAGAGACATACTTGACGATTTAAAATACTACTCATTTATTGATCGTCATTAGCAGGAGAGGTGTGTGTGCTCTCTACTCAGGCGCGGAATCAACGTGACTGAAAATCTCATCTAAGCCTTCTAAACCAAATCTATACAAACAATAAGGGCACTGTTTAGTTTAATGTAAATAAGATGTACGAAAGAGAAAGAACTAATCATCTACAGGTTGGAGTGAAACAGATTGATTTTTGTAACACTATTCCAACACTTACCCCTATCCCATTGGTCGATTTGGTTCTCAGAATATGTCAAAAAAGTGGTCATTGCAATTTTCCAGTTGTCACAATAAATTACAAAATCAGAGTTGGCGGCAAGGACGGCATTGATGTGGCGGCTATCTTTATGCAATATTGTAAACAAGTAGTTTATTCGAATACAACTTTTGTTTAGTCCTATAGGTATGATTTAGGTTGAAATGAGGCTAGTGGACTGTATTGTACTGGTATATTGGTAAATATTGATATCAAGTAAATGCGCGACTGATTGGCGCTGAGGTCGCGGAGGAATGGAGGCGATGAAGCCGCGGTCGAGCCCCGCGCGCCCGCTGGCACCCCTGCGGCACCTGCGAGTGTTGGTGCTCCAACAACTTTTAAAACACTGTTTTAAACTATAACGGTTGTTCACTAAAGTTATATGATTATTTACGGGATATTTACCGTGGTAAGGAGCTCATTCCACAACCTTACCACGATAAATATCCCGTTAATAATCATATAACCTTACAACTTTTAAGTTCGAATGAGCAAAATTGGTCCAGCGGTTGCGAAGATATAGGTTTTTATGAGTAGCCTTACCTTATTTTTTGTTTATGACATAACATATAACATACATTACTTGCTTACTGTCACCAACAAACCTCGCCGAGGTTTATCTGGGTGATAGGTTCTCAGATTAAATAATTAGAATAAACATTAAGTAAATATAATAGGTACATCGGAAAGAACCGAGCGAGCGCCGAGTGCATGCCCGTCGCCTAGTCTGTGGTTTCATGTGAAGACCATTTTTTTACAACCACTTATGGTTTAAAAAGTGTATTTTTTTAGGGTTCCGTACCTCAAAAGGGAAAAGCGGAACCCTTATAGGATCATTTCGTTGTCTGTCTGTCTGTCCGTCTGTCCGTCTGTCAAGACCCTTTTTCTCAAGAACGCGTAAAGGTATCAAGTTGATATTTATACTAAATACTTGGGTCCACGGTTTCTTTCGGCTGTAAAAAAATAAAAGTCGTAAGTCAACGCAATCAAAAATTATGAACGTTTATGTCGCATATTTTGCGATTTCACAGGAGAACCAAAACCTATAGGGTACTTCCCGTTGACCTAGAATCATGAAATTTGGCAAAAGGCAAGGTCTCATAGCACATATATAGGAATAAATTCGAAAGTCACAAATTTGAATTTAATTTAAAAAAAATGTTTTTTTTTAATTACTATGCTATTACAAACTTACATTTATGTATGGAAGAACCTTATAGTCAACTACAAAGTTAAGTTTGTATTTCAATATTTCAACTTCAGTTATTATTATTTTTCTGCTCTTAGGGTTCCGTCCAACGGAACCCTCAGAGCACGAGTCCTACTCGTACTTGTCCGGTTTTTTAAATTTATTGTTGATCTTATTGAATAACATACATATTATTATTACACAACTCTGCCAAACTACATAGCAGTTTGTAGGCAGACATCTACTCTCTTTAACAACAACACATCAACACATGTATTCAGCTGTTTAAAGATAATCAGCTTTTTAAATCGCTGAATCGATATATATAATTTTGTATATCTTTGGTGAATATTATCAATGACGCATGTAAGTAACGCATCTAAATGATAATCGAGACGTGTCTCCGAATAAACACACAGGGAACCCCCCATTCAGGAAAACCATTGCGCATATAAACAATAGACATTACAGCCCGTGACGGACAAAACTACATTTGTATGCTAAACGGGCCGTGTCTTATTAAAGAAGCGGTTTGTCCTACCGCAGTGATCTAATGCAGTAAAGTTTCGGCCAAACAAGAGCGAACGTGACACGACAGCGCCAGTGCAACGGTAGCGCTGACGACACGAATCCACTGTCTGGGGCCAATTGTTTTTTTTAAATTTTTTAATTTTGTTTAATACAATGGCGCCCAAAGACGCACCACAAAGTGATGGTTGATCAAACGCGAACTTATAATAAGTATTCTATTACTAGCTGGCCCGAGATACGTTGTCCTGTCAAAATTTGTCCGACAGAGTTATATTGTTCATACAAATATCCTATAGAAAAAGACCGTTGAACTTACCCGAACAAAAAAAAACCGGGAACTTTCCTAACTTTTATTTCCCTAAAAACCTTATTCGGGCTATTTATTAGAAGCATGTAAATGAAAAAGTTTATCATATCGGTCCTGCCGTTCTCAAGTAATATGCTTACGAACAAACAGCATAATTTATTTATTTATAATAGATAGATGTAATAAAATAAGAAAGTAAAAATAAAACGTATAAAATAATTAAAAATTAGTACGGTTTTTTCTTTTAATAACAATTAAAAGAAAAAAACTCCGATTGTAAAATGTAGCTCAAATGTAGCTGTTGCAAATGACACTTCAGACATAAGAGAAATGCAACGACACCTCTCGTCAAAATTGGTAAAGTCGTTTAGAGAGTTAAATATATAAACATAAATAATAAAACATTACCATCCTTCTTGGACAGGCGGGTAGGTTATTGCCGCCGCGCGACTGACGCTCTCGATTCGCAGACGTTTTCGTCGCACATGTTTGACCTAACCTTAACGTACATATGGCGGTCATTGAAATCCTTTTGAAATCAATTAGTATTGAGATCAGTGACACCATATATAAACATATACTAGAGTGACACCAATTGAAAAATTCAAAATCGACGAGACAGTTTGTCTAAAAATTCATGTCTATTCATGAGTCATCAATGATTTAAGGCGCTTGCAGACGATGCGTATAACACTTCCACTGCCACTTGTACTATAGCAAAACAATGCAGACGATGCGTAGTAGCTACTTGCAACTTGTACTACGCATCGTCTGCAAGCGCCTCTACTTTTTATTTTATCTTAACGTTTTTTTTTTAATGCCATAGTTGGCAAACAATCAGGCGAGCTGCCTGATGGTAAGCAGTCACCGTCGCCTATGGATACTTGTAACACCAGAGGCATCACAAATACGTTGCCGACCCTTTAGGACTTGATTAACATAATTTTTTTTTATTTTTTTATTTAATTTATATATGTATATATATATGTATATATATATGTATATATATATGTATATATATATATTTTAAATTTATATTTTTATTTATTAACATAATTTGCACATTGGACATTTTGATCAAAACACAAACTTACCAGCTTCGGTGTGGCCCCGGCCTTACAACCAAAGACAAAGCAATATCAATGGCATATAAACACGTTGACAACCTTCTAAATCTAATTAATAAACATTTTTTTAATTAAATACCGTCGTAAGTAACGTCGTTAATCATTATTGTACATTAACAATGTAGAAGCACGTGGTAAACTTGCTGTTTGTGTTTTTATACACGTGTTTTAAAACGTGTTCGTAGATTAGCTTTGGCCCGCGGTTTTACGCGACGATAAAGCAAAATAAACCGGCCAAGTGCGAGTCTGCACTGAGGGTTCCGTACCACCACAAAATACAATAATTTATCAAATTATAAAACCCACTTCAGAATTAGTAAGATTGGCATTTCGATGCGTTGAAATGATAGAGGTCATCCAGGTAAGGAATTACCAGTTATAACTTGGTAATGAATTAAAATTTGACGCCGTCTCGCACTTGGCCATTATTTATTATTTGTTGTTATACTTTAGAGTGTGTACTATAATCATGCCAAGTTTGACGCTTGTACGTATTACCGTTTTTACATTAGAGCATAGATAAACATATACTAGCTAATATAAAAATATGTAAAAAAATAGGTTTGTTGTATGGTTTGTTGATGTGGTTTCCCTTTCGTTTTTACTTTTTGACTTTTTAGGGTTCCCTACCCAAAGGGTAAAAACGTGACCCTATTACTAAGCCTCCGATGTCTGTCTGTCTGTCCTGTATGCGAGTCGGTGTCAAGTTTCTATTCATTACCAGTAACTGGTAATTTCGTTATTGTATTTTGTGGTTATACGGAACCCTCAGTCCCGACTCGCACTTGGCTGGTTTATTATTTAATCCCACGAGATGGACCGACGACATCGTGAGAGTCCCGGGCATCCAGTGGATGCAAGAGGCAGGCTGCCGTTCAGTGTGGAGGTTAAAGGGGGAAGCTCATGTTCAGCAGTGGACGTCTTGTGGCTGATGATGATGATGATACATACATTGCAAGTCAAATAAAAGAAACCCATTAAAATCACTTCATCAAAACTCGCGTGAGGATTCATTATAAAAAAAAACCGGACAAGTACGAGTAGGACTCGTGCTCTGAGCGCGAGTCCAAAAAATTTTTGAAATTGACTGAAGTTGAAATATTGAAAGACAAACTTAACTTTGTAGTTGACTATAAGGTTCTTCTATACATTCCAACTACAAAATGTAAGTTTGTTATAGCAAAATAATTATTTTTCAATGACATAACATCAAATTTGTAAATTTCAAATTTATTTCTATATATGTGCTATGAGACCTTGCCTCTTGCTAAATTTCATGATTCTAGGTCAACGGGAAGTACCCTATAGGTTTTGATTCCCCTGTGAAATCGCAAAATATGCGACATAAACGTTCATATCTTTTGATTGCGTTGACTTACAACTTTAATTTTTTTACAGCCAAAAGAAACCGTAAACGTAAGTATTTAGTATAAATTTCAACTTGATACCTTTACGCGTTCTTGAGAAAAAGGGTCTTGACAGACAGACGGACAACGAAGTGATCCTGTAAGGGTTCCGTTTTTTCCTTTTGAGGTACGGAACCCTAAAAAACAATATATATATATATATATATCCATTAAAAATCATTACAATAATTGTATTGGTCTCAATTGTTTCCGAGAAGCTCCGACAGTACCGTGCGGTTTTCGTGCAGAACCAGGCAGTTTTTGTTGGGATAAAGACTTATAAAGTTGTCTGAAATGGCATCATCTATCTACTTCACCCGCAATAGGAAATAAACAATTGTTCCTCATAACTCGAGCCGTCATTAAGTCATACTTTTTGCTACAATTTGCAAAATGATCGCGTGACAGTGAAATATAACAATGTAACGGATTTGTAGCGTAACAGGTTATTTTTTCCCCTAGTCTGGCAAATTGGTCTAAGCATTTGATAGAATAGGCATGTGTCCTAGTGTTTAATTTATTACAAATAACTGGCTTAGCGAGGAATATAACTTAATACATTACACATACTGAAAAAATGAATTAAATTGGCTGATAAATCTCTGAGATATGAGCGTTTAAAGTTTTAGGTGGGGATAGAGAGGGGATGCTCTATCCCTTTCTCGCAAAGCGTGTGTTAGTATTGCATTTGTATGGCGCGCCTGAGGTGTGACGTCACGGCTCAGCATAGCGCGCTCTCTGTCTAGCATGAAATTAAAATGCTCTCGGATCCTATCGAAACAGCAGTGCAAGTACCGTTCTTTACCGATCGTCAAATTTGACATTTGAGATCGTCAAATTCGATAAAATTCCATTTGATCAGTACTCGCTATGATCGATTCTATGGCATTCTAACGTAGAACACTATGCAAGCGACATAACATCTAAATTGGAGTAAATAAATAAATATTTGGGTCATTTTTGCACACACGGTCATCTGACCCCAAACTAAGCAAAGCTTGTGATATGGCTGCCAGAGACTGATATACATACATATATAGTTTTAAATACATACTTAAATAGATATTAACAACCAGATATAGAACAAACACAACTGTTCATCACACACATGTTTGTTCTAGGTGGGAATCGAACCCACGCTCCCAAGTTCAGAAGGTAGGTTCACTACCAACTGGACCAACGAGCTATCAAAATGTTGCATTGTGAAGTATATAATTGATACAATGTATGTACAATGACGCTCGGACGTTTTTTGACTGTTTTCACTGAGAGATTGTGACTATGGGAATAGTATCTCTATGCTTATTAACCTTATTTTGTACACTTTCAAATACGAGTAGATTCAGGCCTCCACTTCAAACATACTCATCATCAGCCAGAAGACGTCCACTGCTGAACATAGACCTCCCCCTTTAACCTCCACATTGAACGCCAGCCTGCCTTTTGCATCCACTGGATGCCAGCGACTCTCACAATGTCGTCGGGCCATCTAGTGGGAGAACTGCTTACGCTACGTCTTCCGGTTCGTGGTCTCCACTCAAGAACCTTTCTTCCCCATCGGTTATCGGTTCTTCGAGCGATGTGGCCTGCCCATTGCCACTTCAACTTGCATATTTTAACAGCTATGTCGGTGACTCTGGTTCTTTGGCGAATATCCACGTTCCGGATTCTATCGCGCAAAAAAACATTGCCCGCTTTGTGACTCTGAGTTTATCCAAAAGGCCAACAGTTTAGGGCCACGTCTCAGTACAATACAATACAATACAAAAACTCTTTATTAAAACACCACAAAACAAGGATAACATAAAAATTACAACAAAAATATTATCTAGGCTTTTAACAGGCGGCCTTATCGCTTAAAGCGATCTCTTCCAGGCAACCGTGCACGGAAAGGAATTATATTTAATAATGTGTGGCCTTAACTAAAAATAAAAAAATAGAAAGTAAATACCTATGCAAATAACAACAAACAATCAATAGACTACAAATAAATATTACATACTAATACATACATATACATAGACTACATAATATAAATAACATACTACATACCTACCTACATAATTAATAAACTACATCAAAAATATTTAACATACCTACTGTTATCAAAGATATACACATGTTGATACTTACATACATTATATTTGTCACAGAAATTAGAGTATAGATAGCAGCTATAGTGCGAGATAGTGCGCTTTTACGCGGAGTTTGAAAACGTCGAGGGAGGGGGCACGCTTGATTTCAAGCGGCAAGTCATTCCAGAGTTTGACAGCTTTCACCGTGAATGATGAGGAATAAAAAACCATATACTACCATACCATACACCATACCATATACCATATACTTTAAACATTTGTCTTAAATCTGTTCGGTGACTCCCTTACAAATGAAATGAAAAACACTTACCATTAGAGTCGTATCCGACGATAACAATATCCGATACATTGAGTCCCTCCACATTCAAGTCTTTCCACACTTCCAGCGCTCTGTTCAGCGCCAACGGCCTCAGGGGTACCAGGACGCCAGCAGGCGGGCGGAGCCATGAGTCTTCTAACCACCCTCGGAGGGTGGAGCTCTTGCTCTCAGCCGGAAGTGGTGCTGGCTTCGCGTCGTAGGAGCGGAGATCTGGTGGTAGAGGCTCGCCTGGAAAGAGACGTATCGAATGATTATGATGTCCTAGTACTTCGCTTTTAGATTTCCGTACCCAAAGGGTAAAAACGGGACCCTTTTACTAAGCCTACACTGTCTGTCTGTCCGTCTGTCTATGTCTATCTGTCTGTCCGTCCTACGTTTAAACGGCTGTATCTTTCGAATTATCATAGATAGCCAGTTGAAATTTTCACACAATATGTAATGTTACGGTGGATTAACTAAGAAAATCAAAAAATAAAAACGAAAAGGCAATTTGCGGAAACACTGTGTTATTTTAAAATAATTACCCGGCCTAGTTACAAGGACAAGTTTTTTTTTTGCCATAGGTGGCAAACAAGCAGACGGGCTGCCTGATGGTAAGCAGTCGCCGTCGCCTATGGATACTTGTAACACCAGAAGCATCACAAATACGTTGCCGACCCTGCCCTGCTTTTCTGATTTGTTGTGGTACGATTTCACCGCGCAAATTGTCATAGTAAAATTTTTATATTTTTTTTGGAGCCATATATGACACCATTTGAATGGCTTAAATTTTGCGAATGTACTGGGTTTCTTTGTGTAGTTATTCTAAGGGCTCAGGGCTTTGCGGTTAATTTTTATTCGTCATATAAATGCAGTTCTGCAGTTTTATTTAGTGCTTACCCGGCAAGAGGTTCAAGGGTAACTTTGAAGGTGGAATTGGGCCACTCATTTCGTTCACTTTAATTTTATTTAAGTTCTTATGTGGTATTTGTTTTTTCCCAAAAATGCATTTCAAAAGTTTTTAATTCGAAGTTGAATGCACTACGCAATTACTTTTTTAATTGCTTGATACGCTAAAAGGTTGACCACAACCTACCTGATGGTGAATTACAGTGTGATATTTTTTTTTTTGTTAATAGGCTTTCGTTTGGCCGCCAAGACGCCAACCTGTCTGATGTTAAGAGATGATGCGGTCTACGGTGAAGCACGCGAGCAACCGACGGTGATCGCTTACCATCAAGCGGCCTGTAAGCTTGTTTGCCACCTATGGCATAAATAAACCGACCAAGTGCGAGTCGAGCTCTCGCTCTAAAGGTTCCGTACCACCACAAAATACTAGTGTAAAAACTAGGTAGTGAAAAAGACAACGTCACGCCCAGGCGGTCACCCATCTAAGTACCGACCGCGCCCGACAGAAATTTGTCACCGACTCGCACTTGGCCAATATTTATTATTTATTGTCATACTTTAGAGTGTGTACAATAATCATGCCGATTTTGACGCTTGTACGTATTACCGTTTTTACATTAGAGAGAATACAAAAAAAAACTTTTTTTTTGTTGTATGGGGAATCGGGGACCTCTTTAGATAGATAGATAGATATCGATAGATAGATAGAAACTCTTTATTGTTCACACCACAAATTTCATAAACACGATAAAACAGCTTAAAAACTAGTGCAACAATCGGCGGCCTTATCGCTAAGAGCGATCTCTTCCAGACAACCTTAGGATGGAGAGTATTCATACAGGAGGAGGAGGATTCATTCCTGCATACTTTAGTTTTGATTTCTTATTATTTGTATTATACTTACTTAATTAGCATCGTAACATTACATATTCTGTGCAAATTTCAACTGGTTATCTATTACGGTTCGAAAGATACAGCAGTTAAAATGTAGGACAAATAGACAGACAGCGTAGGCTTAGTAATAGGTTACCGTTTACACCCTTTTGGTACGGAACCCTAAAAACCGAGGCGGGGAGTATTTCAGAGTAAAGGCGTGCCCACACAACAGTGGAATGCCACACAGAATACTCAGAGCTAGAAATTGATTCCGACCGGCTCGAGCTGAAACCGATCGAGAATCTAGCAGTTCGAATCATTGAACCTTTGTAGTACCAACTTATCTGAGGTTATCAACATCACAAAAATGTTGAACCTTTGTGAATGAACTTTAATTCAGACGTGATGGAGATTAAACGCTGTTTTGATTTGATATGCCTAATTTAATGATTTTGTTGGTTCGGAGTCGGTAAGGGTTTAAAAAGAACAAATCATTCATTAAGTACCCTATACAAAATCGTCTTAATTTTCGTCTTTATTGAGTGTGTGTAAGTGAGAGAGTGAGGGTGTGGTGGGTGCGGTGGGTGCGATCGTGTGTGTGTGTACATGTAAAAAATAATGCAAAACTGCTTCCGGAGGTTATAAGTTAAGTATAGAGGTCGCGACATACAAAATCAAGAATGTATAAAAAATGATATACGTGACGTAAAACTATTTTGGCTCAAAATTAATGTAGACTATTTTGGCTCAAAATTAATGTAGACTATTTTGGCTCAAAATTGAAGTAGACTATGGTAGCTGAAAATTAAAGTAGACTAATTTGGCTCAAAATTAATGTAGACTATTTTGGCTCAAAATTGAAGTAGACTAACGTTGGCTGAAAATTTAAGTAGACTTGTTTGGCTCAAATTAAATTAGTGGGGTAGACTTACTGTTATCAGTCTTAGGGCTCCTCTGGCCGGGCAGATCTGCTTCATCTTCTTGCATCTGCTCGGGCTCTTCCTCTATAGATCTTGTCGTCGCTTGGCTTGTAGTTTCAGTCTGTATAAAATAGGATATGTTAATGATACCACTAATATATTATTTAGATAGCCCGTTGGTCCAGTTGTTAGTGAACCTGACTTCTGCGCTTGGGGGTGTGGGTTTGAGTCCCACCAGTTTCGGGGACAAACATTTATGTGATGAACATTTGTGTTTGTTCTATATCTGGGTGTTAATATCTATTTAAGTATGCATTAATCTATACTAATATTATAAAGAGGAAATATTTGTTTGTTTGTTTGCATTGAATAGGCTCCGAAACTACTGAACCGATTTGAAAAATTCTTTCACTGTTGGGAAGCTACACTATCCCCGGGTAACATCACTATCATGACTACATAGTATAAAATATAGTAGCTGTCTGTCCGTCCCTATGTATGCTTAAATTTTTAAAACTACGCAACGGATTTTGAAGCAGCTTTCACCATCAGTTACATAATTTTTCACGGAAGGTTTATATATATAACTAGCGACCCGACCCGACTTCGCACGTAAATTACACCCGTGCAAAGCCGGGCGGGCGGGTCGCTAGTAGGCTATAATCTATACCCGTGCGAAGCCGGGGCGGACCGCTAGTAGGTTATATACAGGGTTAAGCATATTGACTACTAAGCCGAAAGGAGATCATTGTACTCATCATTATGAACAACTTTTACTAAGGAACCAACACCGAAAAAATATCAGCTGGTCCATAGAAAACAGCCATTGACACTCGACAAAATGTATGGAACAGCAGATGAAACCACAGAAAAGGAAAATGTTTTTTTGATTAGAACAGCTGTCAAGGCATTTTTGTAAGAAATGTGTTGTAGCCAGTTGCTACCTCTATATACGAAACGTCAGTCATTCGAAATCAGTTAGCAACTGTGATGCGGAGTTCGACGCGTTGATCTAAATAAGAATGTTCAATCAAGGTTCACTCATAATGCCTGGTAACAGATTTTCCTTCTCGTTTCCATTCTATTTACTTCTCTTTTCTGTGGATGAAACAGCTGTTATTTCCTTTAAAAATTAAATATATATTTAAATCGTTATTTAAATCATGATATAATCGTGGCAACCCTGGAATAATTTCGACTTTATGGTATCCATTCGCCAAAATTATTGGAGATAAAAATTCGGTTTTGCCATTAGGTTGTCTTCTTATATCGGGGGAAATCCGGCTTTGGCCCAAAAAGCAAAAAAGGCATCTAATTTGTGGCATTCAAATTGGGATTTAATTGAAGTAATCTTTGTAATGTTACTAATATTATTTTCATCGACTGATGGCAAAAATTGTGTTCTCTGTGCTTCTGAGTAACTTTGTGATTTTTTGCCCAATATGATATAATATAACATTATATTGGGCAAAAAATCACAAAGTTACTCAGAAGGTCAGCCCGTAACCTATCAGTTCCAATATGACATTCGATAGATTCTCCGGTGAATCACAAATCAAATAAAAGCGGCCAAGTGCGAGTCGGGGTTGCGCACTGCTGATTGCCACCTCATAAATTGTTAACTTATTAAGTAAAAAAGAGTAGTGCAAACAGATATCATGCCCTGGTGGTCCAGGTACCGACCGCGCCCGACGTTGCCTAACTTTGGTGATCGTACGAGAACCGGTGGTGAACAGAAATTTGTCGACAACTCGCACTTGGCTACTATTTATTGTTATACTTGAGAGTGTGTACTATAATCATGCCAAGTTTGACGCTTGTACGTATTACCGTTTTTGCATTAAAGCTAATACAAAAATACGTTAAAAATATATGTAAGTTTGTTGTATGGGGACCCAACTTTAACTTTAACTTTTTGACTTTATTATTACTACTTATATAATCCGCCGTAATATTGCACATTCTGTGAAAATTTCAACTGGCTATCTATTACGGTTCTAAAGATACAGCCGATAAAAGGAAGGCCGGACAGACAACGTCTAGGAAGGCTTAGACAGCCAAATTCACGAAGCCCTATTAGATCAATGTTAATATTTATACAAACCTTCTCATCATTGTTAGCGGAATACGTATCCTCCGAGTCGTCTCTGTGTTTATAAACATGATTGTCTGTCATAGACAATGTGTAATCCTCCGTCATTTCACTTACATCGACTGTTGTCGAGTTATCGTTTATCTCTTTGGAATCATTGAAATCTGGCTCGACAGTTGTAGGCGGAACTTCTGTTACTTCTATATCCACGTTATCTAAAGTTTCATAGTTCTGTATATTGGTATCTTCAATCACATCACCGGCGTCTTTCAGTAATTGATCAGTTTTAGAATCGTCTAGACCTAGTTCACTGTCTTCATCACCGTTTGCACTGATGAAGCTTATGAGGAGCACCAGGGCGAATATTGTCCTGTTTAATTTTGCCATTTTGGTTTTGTATCAGTCGGTGGTTCGCATCGTTTTTATAACAGATCTGAAACAAGGGAAATATGATGTTAAGACAAATTAAGATAAGAAATATGAGTAGATTTATTGCAAAAAAAAAAAAAACAATAAAAACAATGGGCATTTACTATTAGAAACATAAGGAGAAACAGTGTTTAGCATTAGGGGTACGCTCAGCGCTGTACTGCGAGGTGCCGAATGGTCACGCAGGGCTGGTTTTCGGCATACCCCTTTGCTCAGAAAAAAGATGGTATGTGAGCATTAGGTGACGGCGGTTCGTACCGAAACAATCTTGCGGGTGTGGTATGCTATAACGCAATACGCTACTACGAAGCAGCTTTGCTTTGGCTATACTAGCTTTCGCATATTTTTATTTTTGCATTTTTTAAATTTTAAATTAAGTTTTCTCTAGTCTCCTGATATATCGAAAGTCAAGTATAACATAATTTCAAGTTTTATAAGATCACAAAAATCATAGTCACAGTCAAGTAAAGCAAGTCACGGTCCAAGTCATTATTTCCTCGTCAGAAAGTTTGACAAATGGTTTTTACTGCGAGCAAAACACAGTCAATGGTTTACGAAGCTGACTCGAAACGGACATTGGCAGAACTGTGCATTATAGTAGCAGAAGTCATAAACCCACAAAGTTTATTTAAA
The DNA here is from genome assembly GCA_914767915.1 of Agriopis aurantiaria. Lineage (NCBI taxonomy): Eukaryota > Metazoa > Arthropoda > Insecta > Lepidoptera > Geometridae > Agriopis > Agriopis aurantiaria. The sequence goes on along the minus strand of OU612010.1, from coordinate 6,284,613 downwards.
CACCTAACCTAGCCCTATACTGAACTAAAAACGAATCTAAAAGCCTTGGTGAAAGGAAAAGTGGCGGGCAGATCTAGCACGGGACGTGGACAAATTGTCTGTCCACGGTTTTTATCCGCGTGTGATGCGACAAAGCTAGAATATGGATACGTTTGTCTCTTTGTTGCGGAATAAAAACGATGGAAAGACAATTTTATCCACGGCCTGTGCTAGACCTGCTGGCCACTTTTCCTTCCACCAAGGCTTTTAGATTCGTTTTTAGTTTAGGGCTAGGTTAGGTTAGCCAGCCAGTAGGTTGGCCTGCTTTTGGCAAATTTTTTGCCAAAAGTAGGCGCCAGAAAGAAGTCAAGTCACAGTCAAAGATTAACAATGGCACAGACAAGTCTAGGTCATTATTTCCACGTCAGCAAATTTGACAACTGGTTTTTGCTGCGAATAACGCTGTGTATAACCATACTGCTTTACGTCGGCCTCCTTACTGTGCTAATAGTAATGCAATAATTATTGCTTCTGACGAAACGTTTGCATAGCCACCATTTGCATAACTGGCTTTCGGAATGTACTTGTTCCTTTACTATTTTGTGTTATATAAAGCTATTTATTTATGTCGGTGTTTGTTTTATTGATATTGCATAGTATTATGCGTTGGTTTTAGAGCCTGGCCCCTTATTATGGATGATTCGGATCGTGATCGCGATCGCGTGCCATCTCACTTACGCACGTGGTGCGAGTAAATAGATGCGAACGGGACGGCATGCAATCTCGATCCCGATCAAAGAACCATAATAAGGCAGCAGATCCTTATCTAAGTTCACACAAAGTCATGTTCAGTTGTGACACGATAAAAAATAAAAATAAAAACGAATAACCGACTTCAAAAAAGAGGGAGAGCTTTCAATTCTGTTTTTTTTTTGTTTGTTACCTCAGAAATCCGTCATTTGTGAACCGATTAATAGAAACTCTTTATTGTGTACACTAGAAATAAAAATTATGTACATACATATAAAAACACTTGCTACTAGCACTGAGCTAGTGCCACAAGTGGCGGCCTTATCGCTAAAAGCGATCTCTTCCAGGCAACCATTGGATATACTTTCAGATTGGTCCCATAGAAGTTTCATCAAAATCGGTTTAGTACTTTGGTTATTGAATCAACAATAACTGGAATGATAAAGTTAATTTTTAGAAGAAAAAAAACTGACTTTACCTACATGTACAAACTTTTGACAGTAAAAACAGAAATTAAAAGACTTTATCAAAACTTTTGTTGAACGTCGGAAACATTGTAAACAAACAAGCATACATACACGGTAAACACAGAACCCGCCTTTTGCGTTGCGTCATCGGGTAAAAAGACAAAATATAGAGCAGAGAATTTGAAAAATAAAAATAAAACAAATTTAGAACAAGTTACTCCATAAAAAACGTGGAATTTGGCTCTCGGTAGCATCCCGCACGTGGCCAATTAAGACGGTAGATTTGGAATTCGATAAAAAATGGACCAGGATTACAGTTTACGTTGAGTGGTTCCGTAGCTTTTTACCAAACAAGCCGAAGGTTTTTAGGAGTAAAAAGGGTTTATAAAATATTTGTGACATTTTTGCACACACGGTCATCTGACCCCAAACTAAGCAAAGCTTGTGATATGGCTGGCTAAGCAACGCTTATCATCACTATCACTATCACTACATAGTCTATACTAATATTATAAAGAGGAAAGATTTGATTGTTTGTGTGTTTGTTTGTTTGCATTGAATAGGCTCCGAAACTACTGAACCGATTTGAAAAATTCTTTCACTGTTGGGAAGCTACACTATCTCCGGTTAACATAGGCTATTTTATATTTAAAAAAAAAAAAGGGATCCTTACTAAAACTCCAATAATGTAACCCAATGTGTAAAAAATAAGATTTACAATTTTGACTTTGCGTGTTTGACAGTTTTAAGACAGGACGACGTCTGTCAGGTTTGCTAGTCTACTATATAAAAATAAGTCGGGTTTTCCTTACTGACGCTATAACTCCAGAACGCACGAACCGATTTCCACGGTTTTGCATTCGTTGGAAAGGTCTCGGGCTCCGTGAGGTTTATAGCATATAGGTTTATAGTAGCGAGGCCGAAGGCCGAGCTCTACGCGTACGAAGTAGCGGGATTCAGCTAGTATATAATAAATATAGATTTTTAAATACATACTTAAATAGATATTAACAACCAGATATAGAACAAACACAAATGTTCATCACATGAATGTTTGTCCTAGGTGGGAATTTAACCCACGTCCCCAAGGGCCCAAGCGCAGATGGCAGGGTCACTACCAACTTGACCACCGGGGCAGTCAAATTTATGTTTATATTATGGTCATACTTCTTCTTCGTCGTGACGATGATCCAAAATCTCATAATCACCCAGTATTTGACCACAGCAACCCCGCATGGGGAAGCCTTGTACAGGGGACTGGCTCTTAACGCGGGCTCAAAACAGCGCAGTGCGGAAAATCACGCGAACGTGAACTTCAACGTTCCGAGACACGATTTGCGTAAATCTGATCAATGTTGCCAGGTATTTGAATGTCTGACAGACCAGCGCTGGTTGTTTACGACCGGCACTAATTAACTGTATTAGAGAAGATTATGGGACAAATGCAGGGCTGGCGCGGTAAGGATGGAACGGAAGAAGTGTAGTTTTACGAGACGGACTCGGGCCTGGAGCGCAAAGAGCCGAACGGTGGTAGAGTGGATTTAGGGGCGAATGCAGAACAGGAGCGGAAAGGGTGGTACAGGAGTAGAGTGGATTACAGGATGGATGCGAAACTGAAACTAAAAAGACGGGAGGTAGTAAAGTAGATTTCAATACTACGCGAGCGAAGCCGCGGGCAACAGCTAGTAATAAATAGTGTAATAAATTAAACATTAGAACAATTTACCGCTAGGAGTAGCGGTAGTAGTAGCTAGCTTGCAAAAAATTATATTTAAATATACATGTATTTTTTTTTAATAAGCCCAAATACACAAGAATTAAAAATTTATGATTTTGTAAAGTTTAAACATAACATAATAACAATAGTATTGTTTCAAAATATGTACTGAAGTTACGGGGAGAGCTTTTGAAGTACTGCTGCTTTAAACTTACCAGCAGTACTTCAAAAATGTCTATATTTTTGAAGTACTGCTGCTTTAAACTTACCAGCAGTACTTCAAAAATGTCTATATTTTTGAAGTACTGCTGCTTTAAACTTACCAGCAGTACTTCAAAAATGTCTATATTTTTGAAGTACTGCTGCTTTAAATTTACCAGCAGTACTTCAAAAATGTCTATATTTTTAAAGTACTGCTGCTTTAAATTTACCAGCAGTACTTCAAAAATGTCTATATTTTTAAAGTACTGCTGCTTTAAATTTACCAGCAGTACTTCAAAAATGTCTATATTTTTAAAGTACTGCTGCTTTAAATTTACCAGCAGTACTTCAAAAATGACAATATTTTGAAAAGAGTCATTGTACGGTATTGTGTTCATTGTATTTTTATGCCACAAATAAATTATGTGTACATGTCTATGATTTGATTGTAGATGGTAGCCGAAATACTACAGAGAAATTAAAGAACATATTTTTAACAAGCTTTTTACAATGTTGCAACTGTCAGGGGAAGACAAACTTGGTTCAAATATAGTTGTAGAATACAGAATACAGATTTTTATTAATAACCCCAAAAGTTACAAGTCAGATTGGCATTAAATAAATTCAATAGTAGTAGGCTGCGGGCTTAGCATGGGCCGTGGACAAATTGTCTTTCCACCTTAGTCTCCACTCCACTCTCTAATGCACTCCAATCTCCACTCCACTTGTCACTCCACTCTCCACTCCACTTCACTCTCGTCTCCACTCTCTCTGTAGGCCTGCAGGAGGCATACACAGAGACATAATTACATCGGCTCATCATCATCATTTCAGCCGTAGGACGTCCACTGCTGGACACAGGCCTCCCCCATCGATCTCCAAAAGGGCCGGTTGGAAGCGGCCTGCATCCAGCGTTTCCCTGCGGTCTCTTTTAGGTCGTCCGTCCATCTTGTGGGTGGACGTCCTACGCTGCGCTTACCGGTCCGTGGTCTCCATTCCAGAACCTTTCGGCCCCATCGGCCATCTGTTCTGCGTGATATGTGCCCTGCCCACTGCCATTTCAACTTACTAATCCGGTGGGCTATGTCGGTGACTTTCGGTGCTGATTACTTCGGCTGATCATAATCAATGAAGCGTTTAGTCTTCAGCCCGTGAATCCCTAAATATCTTTCGGACCCCAAAAAAACTGGGTTCCACATACTGACATAACGAGTTCGTGGTGTGAGTCAGAGAACCCGAATATAATTATACTTGACCACACCACTTTCCACCGTCTGCTTTTTTGTGTTGACAAACAAAATGTCTTATGCAAAATACGTAATAAGCAATGGCCAGTAAAATTAAGCAACGAATGCGGCGAGGGCCTTGTTTGCCGTGGTCTCGGTCGTATTATAGTGCTAACAGACGCTCGAACGCGGCTGACGGACCGCCGTACAACCAACGGGAGAGAAAGAGTGAGAATATCATATTTCCCTCTCTTTCTCTCCCATTGGTCAGACGGCGGTTGAGGTCAGCCGCGTTCGAGCGTCTGTTAGCACTATTAGATCAGCGTAGACATAGACATAGACATCATTTATTTGTTGCAAAAAATACAATAATTAGAATGGGACGTTAGGGACTTTGGTCCCGTTTGATTGTGTATGATAGTTGCTTTGAAAAACGGGGCTGGCATAGCATAGCGATTAAAGCCCCAAACAAAAATTTCATTTAAAAAAAACAAAAATTGTTACAATAATACATCTTGATTACACACCGAAAATACAATTGAAACTTAAATTAAATAAAAAACGGCCAAGTCGAGTCGGGCTCGCGCTTTGAGGGTTCCGTACAACCACAAAATACAATAAGGTTGTCCAAGTAACCGAATTACCAGTTATTATAAAGCATTCCAAAATTGTCGGAGTAATTTGCTACGCAGTTTGCTACAGGCGCTCGAGTATAATGAACAGATTTTTTTACCGACTTGCACTTAGCCATTATTTATTGTAGTCATTTGTAATTATATTTCAGAGTGTGTACTATAATCATGCCAAGTTTGACGCTTGTACGTATTACCGTTTTTACATTAGAGCTAATACAAAAATACGTTTGTTGTGTGGGGACCAATTTCGTTATTACTTTTTGTTTTTATTATTTGTTAGTTAGTCCGCCGTAACATTACATATTCTGTGAAAATTTCAGTTGGCTATCTATTACAGTTCTAAAGATACAGCCGTTAATAGGTAGAACAGAGACAGACAGACAGACATCTTAGGCTTAATAGGGTCCCGTTTTTACCCTTTGGGTACGGATCCCTAATGATTTAAATACTGACACTAGGGCTGGCGTTGACAAGCAAGCAAGTTGCTTATTCGAAAGAGACAAAACAAGTTTATATTATATCCATACCTACAAATATTATAGGCATATAACATATAGGATCTACCGTTTTATCCACCGAGTCCATGACAGTCTATTGTCCCAGCTGTAATTGGAACCAATCAGCTAATAGTATCTGACAAAAAACACAGAGGCTGCGCACGCGCACTTCCTGCTCGAATGTACTGCGCGTAGCTAATGAGATTAATGCTTTGTCCCATGACATGGTTCTGTCCAACGGAACCCTCAGAGTCCTACCCGTACTTGTCCGGTTTTTTTATAAAGGCCAATAGCGTCCTACGTGTTGTGGCAGGTGGTCTAAATGAAATGAAATATAATGAACTAGCAACGAATCCCGGCTTCGCACGGGTGTAAGTCTTATTTTTTTACACCTTGGGTTACAATATACAAAAGCTATATATGTATGTATATCAGTCTCTGGCAGCCATATCACAAGCTTTGCTTAGTTTGGGGTCAGATGACCGTGTGTGCAAAAATGTCCCGAATATTTATTTTTTATTTATTTACATTGTTGGCGTATTAGTCAGGATCCCTATAAAAAAAATAAAAAAAATATATAGCCTATGTCACCCGGGGACAGTGTAGCTTCCCAACAGTGAAATAATTTTTCAAATCGGTTCAGTAGTTTCGGAGCCTATTCAATGCAAACAAACAATCAAATCTTTCCTCTTTATAATATTAGTATAGATAAAAAATAGTAATGGAAATTATTGGGTAATGATTTTTTAATAAAATGGAATCTAATGTCAGTGGCTTACTTATTATTAGAATTAAAAAGAAGCCGCACTGCATGCTTATTACAAAAAAAAACGGTCCAGTACTTTTTGAGCCAATTCGTTATACACACACAAATCTTTCCTCTTTATAATATTAGTAAATATTATTGTTACGATTGACATGTCATCATCGTCGTCATTTCAGCCATAGGACGTCCACTGCTGGACATAGGCCTCCCCATCGATCTCCAAAAGGGCCGGTTGGAAGCGGCCTGCATCCAGCGTTTCCCTGCGGTCTCTTAGGTCGTCCGTCCATCTCATGGGTGGACGTCCTACACTGCGCTTACCAGTCCGTGGTCTCCATTCCAGAACCTGTCGGCCCCATCGGCCATCTGCTCTGCGTGATATGTGCCCTGCCCACTGCCACTTCAACTTGCTAATCCGGTGGGCTATGTCGGTGACTTTCGTTCGTCTACGGATCTCCTCATTTCAGATTTGATCTCGTAGAGAAACCCCGAGCATAGCCCTCTCCATAGCTCGTTATGCGACTTTGAGCTTGCTTATGAGACCCATAGTGAGAGACCACGTTTCAGTGCCGAATTGACATGTACCTAATTCTAATTTTGTTTTATCTGTTTTCAATGTAATTTGTGTCAAAATGTATATGGACATGGTCTGAAATAAATAATTATTCTTAGTACTATTTAAAGAAAGAAACTGGTTATTTCTGCGTTTTTTTTTTCTTATTTCAGAAAAATATCGTAAATATCATTTATTACGACAGTTTTATCAATACAACATAATGTTACGAGCCCTTGCATAACGCACGCTGATAGCCCCTTATCGATCGAAACTTGTTCTGAGAACTTTCCCCGCGTGAAATATAAGTACTTATTGCGTTTTGTATTTTTGTATCACTTTTACAGGGTTACGCAGAAAGGATGTACTAAGTCGAAATGAGTCCGTTTTACCAAGGAAGATAGACTAAGAGGAAAGACAATAGTGGAACATTAGAGCGCAGCTCGGAACAATATCCTAAAAACGGTATAAACTTAGATGGCGCCGTAATTTGAGCGTGCTATAGGTTGTCTCGGACTTCCGTAAGCGCTGCAGTCAGATAAAGTACGAAAAGGTTCAACAAATTACCGTAGCGCTAGTTTCGCAGAGAAGTTTTGCAGCATTTCAAGAGAAGCGCAACCCATACCAATAGATGGCGCCTTTCTTTATTCCCTTGAAATGTTGCGAAACTTGACCGTTCAACCAAATGTTCCGAGCTAATCTTCCTTGGTTTTACCTATCATTATGACCACTTGATCGCGCATGTAGTCAAAATTCCCTTTAGCAAAATGAAGTCTTGTCGGTCGCGGGGGGCAGCTTCTGATTGGAGACTCGACGCGACTCGACGCTTGTGATTGGAGAATCAAAAGTCATTCATTCAATTCGCGCCTAGGATTGGCCCCGCTCGAAATAGTTTAGTTTAGAACCTTTAGCTTACGGCGGGGTAAAGGATGAGCAGTCAAATGGTGTATTGTCATTGTTATGAATAACTTTTACTATGGGACCAACCTCGAAATCACGAAGAAAATATCAGCTGTTCCATACATTTTGTCGAGTGTCAATGACAGTTTTCTATGGAATAGCCGATATTTTGATCGCGATTTTAGCGTTGGTCCCATAGTCAACGTTTTTCATAATTATGGGTACTATGGACCCCTTTCGGCTTAGCACACCGTTGCCGCTTAACCCAGTATGAGTACTTTATCGAAAACGGTTTTTTGTCGGTGACTGCAGTTCCGGTTTGAAACTCCCATTGCCCGCTGTGCGATGGATACTTGAGTGGAGACCACGAAACGGAAGAGGCAGCGTAAGTAGGCCTCCCACTAGATGGACCGACGACATTGTGAGAGTCGCTGGCATCCAGTGGATGCAGATGGCAGGCTGTCGTTCAGTGTGGAGTTATAAAGGGGATGTATCCTATGTTCAGCAGTGGACGTCTTCTGGCTGACTGATTATGATGTCTATGCATCACCTTATCAATTTTTGCTCAAATTCAAACTTAAAAACTGTAAAAATTAGCTAATTGCATACAAATTTTACAAATTTCAAATTAAAGTACAACCGACTTGAGAACTCCCTCGTTTTTGAAGTCGGGTAAAAAGGAACAAGAGACCAGGCACCTTATCCGCTCAGTTGGAAAATCACGCGACCGCAAACCGTATCTGGGCGCGATAAGGTTTGCGGAGCGGATTAGGTGCCTGTAATAGCAGTTGTCCGTAAGGCCCCTGAGCTTTACCCTTTCTGGTCTTCGTAGATGTATGACGTTGGTTATTTATTGAATGAAGTCAGAACGTCTACTGAGAATAAATCAATAATTCATGAACATTTGTGATAATAATGCAAATATTTTTCCCTGACCCCTTTGTATTGTGATTCTGATCATACAGAAGGAAGATCTACAACGTCCGCCAAGCTGGTATGTCGTGTTCCGGCATGGACTTCCGAGTAGACTCTAGACTCGTACTCTCAGGTCTCTCAGGGTTTCTCGCATACCAATATCTAAGTAGACTTCACAAGCGGCCCAAAATGTATGAAAATAAAGCGTGTCAAATTTTTCGTACCTAAACGTACATTCTTTATTATTAAATAATAGGCTTGCGTTTGGCCGCCAACTCGCGCGATGGAGCACGCTTGCCTAGAAAAAACCGATTCACTCGTGATTTGAAGACAAACTATCGGGGAACACCCATTCAGGCAGCGCATTCCACAGACTGCAGTGCCTGTAGTCGTTGGGAACAATACTCTTGAAGTTGTTGACCATTACACCTATCTTGGACAGATTGTTCAATTAGGTAAGTCCAACATAGGCAAAGAGGTCGCCCGAAGAATCCAACTCGGATGGGCAGCGTTCGGGAAATTGCGTGACATCTTCTCGTCCAAGATACCACAGTGCCTCAAGACGAGGGTCTTTGACCAGTGTGTGTTGCCAGTGATGACATATGGTACTGAGACGTGGTCCTTAACTGTTGGCCTTTTGGAAAAGCTCAGAGTCACAAAGTGGGCAATGGAGAGAGCTATGCTCGGAGTTTCTTTGCGCGATAAGATCCGAAACGTGGATATGCGCCAAAGAACCAAAGTCACCGACATAGCTGTTAAAATTTGCAAGTTGAAGTGGCAATGGGCAGGCCACATTGCTCGAAGAACCGATAACCGATGGGGAAGAAAGGTTCTGGAGTGGAGACCACGAACCGGAAGACGCAGCGTAGGGAGGCCTCCCACTAGATGCACCGACGACATTGTGAGAGTAGGGGGCATCCAGTGGATGCAAAAGGCAGGCTGTCTTTCAGTGTGAAGGTTAAAGGGGGAGGCCTATGTTCAGCAGTGGACGTCTTACGGCCGATGATGATGATGATTCCACAGACTAGCAGTTCACACAATAAAATATTGTGTATATATTTTTGTTCTTGTTGATTTTTACTAAAAAAATCAATTTCGATAAATGGGACAATGGAAAAATGTATATGGGACCACCTCGAAAATAATATAACCTACCAAACAAAAAAATAATCATCAAAATCAATTCATAATTGGCGGAGTAATCACGTAACAAACACACAGTCGAATTGGTGACCTCCTCCTTTTTTTGAAGCCGTTTAAAAGGAAACAAGTATTGTCTTGATTTATTAGACTGTTCTTGTCATTTGTGCCGCTGAGTTTCCCTTCTTGCATATCAATATAATCTCTTAGAAGTGTAATCGACGGCTTGAGAGCAAAGTGGATAAATCATTTTCGAAATATTATAGTTTTATTACTGTTTGTTCAAATATTTTGTAGCACTTTATACCATAGGTGAACCCAAAAAAAGGCCTGCCTGATGGTAAGCGATCGCCGTCGCCTATGGATACCTGTAACATCAGGAGCATCACAGATTAAGACTGTTTGACTGATTTGATTAGGGCTGTATGAAGAGCCCCAGGTTATATATAGTTTTTTTAATTTTTTATTTAAAAACTACAAAACTGGAAATACATTGTGAACTATCTTTAAATTAACAAACAGTACTAAATATCTAACTAAATGATAATGTATTTCGTTCTAGATGTGGACCTAGCACTCATGTTACATCTAGATATGAAATTAATAAATAAGTTCATCATCATCAGCCAGGAGACGTCCACTGCTAAACATAGGCCTCCCCCTTTGACCTCCACACTGATATATATAGTTACTCGGAAACAATGGCACTCGGCACTGGCAGCTGCAATGACATTGTAAAAATAGAATGAAAACATTGTATCTTTCCGCAAAAGTGTTTGTTTTCGGCAAAAAAAAATGTTTATTTAATTTTTCAATCTATGCCGAACATCTACTCCATTTAATATGAGGCATATTGGTGGGTTCCGTACCTCATACCAAAGACCAGCTTAACGCAATCAAAAACTCAACACAACAGCCTAGAATTTTTCAGTCACTACAATAATTTCATATTTTCTTTCATACACATACCAAAATGGAATTTTATAATAAACAAGGCGTCTTGGTGTTGCCTTTGGCCCCACCAATACCTGTCAAAATTCCGGACTAGACGAGAATGAAAATAAATAACGCGTCACACTCCTAGCTCCACAATAAGTCTGGAATGTGGAGGATGCATGGAACACTCAAAAAGCCACGGACAACTAACACCCAGGTCAAATATATTCAAATTCTGTCTCAAAATCTGTCCGGCCGGGAATTGAACCCGGGACCTCCAGCTCATGATCCAGACGTGCTACCACTGAGCTGAACCGGTCGTCCTATTAATGTTTCATTATTTTCGATTCCATACTTACACCGTTTTGATAGTAAGCGTTCGAGTCTGCGTTGTAACTTTGTAATTCAAGGACGCGCTTACGTATGCTATACTCAAGCTTTCCGGGAGCGATACACTATACGTACGCGCGCTGATTTACTCTGTTTACCTGTTACTTAAAAATAAACTGGCCAAGTGCGAGTCGGGTTTGTGCACTAAGGGTTCCGTACCACCACAAAATTCAATAACGAAATTACCAGTTGTAACTTGGTAATGAACAGAAACTTGTCTCGCACTTGGTCGTTATTTATAAATTGTTGTATATGCTTTAAGCCGAGGATACACATGCCTGTAAAATGGAACAGTAGTGTGCATGCTTGGTAACGGCATGTACAAGTAAGTGGCGCAATGTGTATAGATTTGCAAGTTACAAGTTTCTTACAATATATTTGCAAGTCACAAGTTTGCAAGTTCACACTTGCCGGTTTCGTAGCCCCCCGCGTCCTCTCCCTCACGTTGCATGCCAGTAAATCAAATTTTGTGCTATCTACTTGCGTGGCAGATACAGGCATGCCAGTTAGCGTATACACATGAAAGTAGGTGGCACGTGCAAGGAGCTTTTATGCAAGTGTGCCCGCTACAGTCATGTGTATTCCCGCCTTAAAGGTACTGTAATCATGCCAAGTTGACGCTTGTACGTATTACCGTTTTTACATTAGAGCTCATACAAAAATACGTGAAAACAATACGTTTTTTGTATGGGGTATAGTTTGTTGTCCAAGACAATTTTATTATTTAATAGTTGATCCGGCGTAACATTACGTATTCTGTAAAAATTTCAACTGGCTATCTATTACGGTTCGAAAGATACAGCCGGGCAAAGGTAGGACGGACGGACAGACAGACAGAGGATGCTAACTGATTACCAGTAACCCTGTATACATGGTTACGCGGGATAGATATACTAAGCCGAAAGGACACCAAATAGGGTCATGTATAAGGGATACCAGATGAAAACAGCTCCGGGAAAAACCCGGAGGCTTTCAACAAACTTCTAGTTAATATTTCGCGGCATAATGAACTCGTGTGGCGGTCTTTTCATTTAATTTTTAAAATTCCGGACGTTTTGTGATATCCCCCGCATTCCAGAAAAAACTCAGAATTCTCGGACATGTTCGGAATATTCCGGATGTATGGCAACCCTAACTCTTTGACCTTCACCTCACTCGGACAAACATTTACATGTCAGGTGCCTATATGAACAAGTACCTGAATTACGTGAAAACAGCGCAGTAAGGAAAATCACGCGAACGTGAACCTTAACGCGCCGATATATGGTCTGCAGTCGCGCAGCTTTTCGCAATCACCTAAACATAATCTCTTAAAACAGGTAGCCGTAAGGCCCCAGGTCAACCTCCGCCTTTAAGTTTTCTCTCGAACGAAGTCACGGACAAAAAACTATACAAACATAAATTAAAACTGACTCGCCTCCATACCTTGAACTCGATAATATCTTTGTATATGTACTTTTTATTATGTTTAAACTTTTTGTGAGCTATTTCCTTTTAACACTTGTCGAGCGCTAGACATGTTTCGGTCAATTGACAAAAAACGCGACTTGGTAGGTTATTATTTTGATTAATGAGTTTGCATACGCCCAGGCTTGCAGGCAAAGTCCTGGGCGTACATCTCGGACATGATCAAATAATTCTCAATTTAATAAAACCGACTTCGAAATTAGTAAGCGCGGAATTGCCAAATCAACAGGCGCTCGAACAATATTTAGCGTATTGCCAAAACAACAGGCGCTCGAACAAAGTTATTGATAGCCCGTTGGTCCAGTTGGTAGTGAACCTGCCTTCTCTGCGTTTGGGGGTGTGCGTTCGATTCCCATCTAGGACAAACATTCATGTGATGAACATTTGTGTTTGTTCTGTATCTGGGTGTTAATATTTGTTTAAGTATGTATTTAAAAATAAATATGTATTTATATCAGTCTCTGGCAGCCATATTACAAGCTTTGCTTAGTTTGGGGTCAGATGACCGGGTGTGCAAAAATGTCCCTTTTTTAAAATATTATTAGACTGATTCAAAAACTACTAAGCCAAAGTTAATAACATTTTTTGTGGGTCCACCCCGAGGCATTTCTGTACATAATAACAAAACCAATCACGTAAATCTTTTCACAAATGCCAGAGTAATCAGAGTATAATTTTTATTCATTAAAAATTATAATTAAAAATCAGAACTGAATTGAGAACCCAGTCCCAAAGTCGGTCAAAATGATGTTACAGTAGAACAACTACTTGATAACGATAAAAACATACACACATTCGAAAACCTGTTGCAAAACAAGTTGGACAGTTTGTTTCGTTTTCCAATGGCGACTTAAATAAGCACGAATTTATTGGAATGCAATAAAAGTACGTAATTCTTTTATTTTTTCAATGTGATGCACTGTTTGTAAACAAAGTCGGGACGGTGATGTCACGCTTAGTGAGTTAAAATCGTGATTTGGTTGTGAATTAGCATACCTATATGCATGTTAATTTTCTTAATTATTTACACAGTTATTCGTATTTTGTGAACTATAAAAACCTTACAACGACAAAAAAAACTGCATCTATTTTGACTTTATTTATGTCTTTAGTATTACTAGTTGTGACTAAACTGTGACCTCGTGAGCCCTATATATTTTTACACGGTTATTCGTATTTTGTGAACTATAAAAACCTTAAAACGACAAAATAACTGTATCTATTTTGACTTTATTTATGTCTTTAGTATTACTAGTTGTGACTAAACTGTGACCTCGTGAGCCCTATATATTTCTACACGGTTATTCGTATTTTGTGAACTATAAAAACCTTACAACGACAAAATAACTGTATCTATTTTGACTTTATTTATGTCTTTAGTATTACTAGTTGTGACTAAACTGTGACCTCGTGAGCCCTATATATTTTTACACGGTTATTCGTATTTTGTGAACTATAAAAACCTTAAAACGACAAAAAAAACGGTATCTATTTTGACTTTATTTATGTCTTTAGTATTACTAGTTGTGACTAAACTGTGACCTCGTGAGCCCTATATATTTTTACACGGTTATTCGTATTTTGTGAACTATAAAAACCTTAAAACAACAAAAAAACGGTATCTATTTTGACTTTATTTATGTCTTTAGTATTACTAGTTGTGACTAAACTGTGACCTCGTGAGCCCTATATATTTGCATTCCATTTTGATTATATTTGAACTAAAAGATTGTATTGGAATCAGGGTTTGATTCAAACGGCGAAAAAATTATCGTACGAGCAACGGAAAAGGATCGTACGCCGCCAATTTCCTGCTCCACCGGGATTGTTTATCGTACAAGGGGCCAAATTATCGTACAAATACGACAATTATCATATGAAATCCGACCTTGATTGGAATGGACCACTTGCCTCCAAAACTTCATGGAGATCGGATAAGCGATACGCAAGATATTATTACGTCAAACAAATACACAAACATACAAACGCCAATCCATTCCCGTAGAGAGACCTTCGCTTCGCTCGGTCAATTATGTCACAGTCCCGTCAGTAAAAAAACACTGTAGCATATTTATAAATATGCTAATGTTTAGAAGCAACAAGGCGTGTTTCCTTTATCTAAAATCGAAGGAAAATCATAATATACCATTGAATCGCTAAATACATTTGCATATATTATTTTTATATGATAATACATACAATGTATATTGTGATGAATGATTTATGATTACCGTCATACACGTCGGTGCAGATTAATTTTCGTAACGCTTTTATTCAAAGGTTATTAATAAATAAACTAGAAACATAAACTGAACTAGGAACATGAAAATGGAAACGTTGAGAAATAAATCTAACTAAATAATTACATTAAATAACTGAATTAAACCAAGCTATCTAAAACTAATTAATGCAGGCCCAAGGTTACCTATCATTCTTAGGGTTCTTTACCCAAAGGGTAAAAACGGGACCCTATTACTAAGCCTACGATGCCTGTCTGTCTGTCCGTCCGTTCTACATTTAAACGGCTGTATCTTTCGAACTGTAAGGTTAGGTTAAGGTTCTGGTTCTGGGAAGTTTACTACATATCGATGTACTACGACGTTTGTGAACCAAACTGTAGAGGAAGTTTTCGTCCAAGATGTCAATAGTTTTTTAACTAGCTCTAATAATACGATAAATATTGTTCGATCTGGCAATATCTATAATTTTGTTCGAGCGCCTGTAGATTTTGCATTATCATTAGATAGCCCGTTGGTCCAGTTGGTAGTGAACCTACCTTCTGAGCTTGGGGGCGTGGGTTCGATTCCCACCTAGGACAAACATTTCTGTGATGAATATTTGTGTTTGTTCTATATCTCGTTGTTAATATCTATTTAAGCATGTATTTAAACTATATATGTTGTATATTAGTCTCTGGCAGCCATATCACAAGCATTGCTTAGTTTGGGGTCAGATGACCGTGTGTAAAAGTTATAAAAAAAAACACAACTTTGTTCGCGCGCCTGTTGATTTGGCTATATCAATAAATTTGTTCGAGTGCCTGTTGATTTTGAAGTTGGCTTTTAAATCAATAATAATAATTTAAATCATATAACTTGTTTAAAAAAATATCCTCTGGTGTATAGGCTACCATCTAAGATCTTACGTTCAAAACCTAGCAATAGTATTCAGAATTTACGATTTTCATTTATAGTTCCTGCAATTTACAGGTGTTAGAGCTAAAAAAAACTTGAACTGCGTATAGTCTATAGTGTGATATTGTCCATATCGTATTTAAACTATTTGTCCTTATTATGGCAAATGACATTGAAGTGAGCTAATGTTTTATTAAAATTGGTGCATGAATTCGCAAACATTTGCGTTTTAATGTGTTTGTAGAAGGCTATCTGGTGCTACATTTCGGGTTTAATTTATAAATATAACATACCGTCTTACTTTAAAAAAAATATTAAATTAATCTATGATTGAAAATGCGGTAGTTTTTGGCGCTGAAGAAAATTGACTCGCGCGAAAACGAAGCCAGGAAAAGTAAGTTAAGGTAGAAATGATATATAATTTAGTAAGATAGCATAAGCTGCACATTGTGGTAAAAAAAATACATTTATTATGCCAAGAAAAACTCTGAAATCGCCTTTACAAATTTACGTGCTTATAAAGTTATATGATTATTTACGGGATATTTACCGTGGTAAGGTTGAAGAATGCGAGTGGTTGATCGTACACCGGCGTTCTTTAGTCTTCCCGTGAACATGGTGCATGTAACTGCGCCGAAATTACGGGAGCACATTCCACCAACCTTACCACGGTAAATATCCCGTAAATACTCATATAACTTCAGATAACAACCGTGATAGTTTAAAAAAGTGTTTTACTTGCTTATAGTCCAATAAAAAAAAACTTTAAACACTACGGAGCGGTGGAGGTCTATTCCACTTTGATCACCTGGGTGATCAAAGTCGACTTTTTAGCAGGCACATGCGTTTGCAGTGTTTGTGTTCGTATGTTGCCATTTTTCTTCGAAACGACTGGACTAATTTGAATGTTTTTTTTTTTTTAACGCTCATAAGTCCGCGTTGGACTACCTACTCGCCTGTTGGTAAGCGACGATGTGGTCGAAGATGAAGCACGCAGACTTAGAAGATACCTATTCACTCTGGCCTTGAAAATGCCCAGGTTATATGTCTCAGGAAACAAGGAAGCTGGCAGGTTGTTCCAAACTTTGGTCGTACGTATTAGAAACGTAGAATCGAAACGTTTGGTACGTATCCAAGGAAAATCCACAATGTATGAGTGGTAGTGGGCCGTTTTCCTACTTGTCCTGTAGTAGAAAGGGGATGGCAGGATAAGGTCATGTAGCTCTGATGCACATTCTCCGAAATGAATCCTGTAGAAAATTGACAGACTCGCTACCTTACGGCGGTGTTCTAGATTTTAGATTCGATAGTAGGTTTAATGTTCGATTAAAATCCAGTGCGGTTTAAGTTGATTAACTAATTGTTTATTTATTTAAGTTGTAATTTTTACTTGTTTCTTCATACATAAACTTTGTCTCGTTCTCTTATAGTAGAGCAACATCAAAGCACAGAAGTGCTATTGAAAAGCCGAAAAATTAAAAAAAAAATATTCAAAAGTGTCGATTTGGAAAAAGATTGTCGAAAAAGGCTTTGACATAACTAAACTAAAGATGACACTGTGTTTTGTCAATACAGTTATGTTCGGTCTAAGCATCTATTAGCTCTGACAACTGCATTAACATTGTGGGGGGAAAAAGCCGAACGAAAACCACGAATTCTTATTACTTTTGCTAGTTTTTTTTTTTTTTTACTTCAAGGCTGATAAATGTATTTCAGTGAAATATTTAAAGAAAATGTTATTATTCAGTTGCAAATAAATGTTTTACCAAGTTTAGTTCCGGCGAAGATAACGTTTTTTATCCAACTGTGTCGTGACGATCAAGTCGCCTGCCTGATGGTAAGGGACACGCTTGCCCTCAACAATCGGTTTAGTTCAACTAAAACCTTCAAATCTACGTCAAAGGTTTGGTAAATAAACACGATTGACAAACTATCTCCTCATCGCTAGATGCAAATGTTTCTCAACTTAGAAAAAAAAACAACATTGCACACACTCATTGCGAGTTTTCTAATCGTTACTTAGAATTAGGTAAGTACAGCTTTTGAAAGCACAACATTACTTAACACCGACTTACTTTTAACTTGACACAAAAACAGTCGCACACAAAAGCACTAGCACAAAATGATCACGGAAAAAACAAAACACTTAAAAAAATAAAACACTTTCGATGTCTGTTCCGAATTTGGAATTCGAATTGCGAACGTCGTGCTCTCGCAACGGTCAACGGCGGACTGGTGTCGGCGCGTACGCAGGTGTTCTTTATGTCATAGATCAAATTGGGACCGCTTCATGCAGTATGTGCATTCGGCGGCGGTGAGGAAAAAAGGGACAAGTCATTAAATTAAATTAAATATATTTTAACCGTCTTTATCGTACGTGAGTAATTCCCGTGTAATATAATCAATATGGGTGGAAACCACGCCAGCTACCATAATTTCATTAGATTTTTAAAGATTTGTCATCACGTCACGTTTGGTCGATGCAACTCGTGACCAAAATGCTGGCCCTTACTTTGCTTAAAGGGTTAAACATCGCCATAAAACGTGATAATCCGGCCAGCATTTTGGAAACATTTCGGTCTGGTAGCGGTTTACTAGTTTTTTTTTTCATGTGTAATATTTTGTAGTTTTTAGTATGTATTTTGTTTTTTCTTCTCTGTACATAACTTTTTCTGTTATCTATACTAATATTATAAAGAGGAAAGATTTGATTGTTTGTTTGTTTGTTTGTTTGTTTGCATTGAATAGGCTCCGAAACTAATGAACCGATTTGAAAAATTCTTTCACTGTTGGGAAGCTACACTATCCCCGGTTAACATAGGCTATATTATATTTTCAAAAAAAATAGGGATCCTTACTAAAACTCCAATAATGAAACCAAAGGTGTAAAAAATAAGATTTGTAATTTTGACTTTGCGTGTTTGACAGTTCTAAGACAGGACAACGTCTGTCAGGTCAGCTAGTCATTAATAAATATTAATTTAAATAGATACATTTATACAATTCCAGTCGAAACATGCGTTTGGTAGGATTCTAAATACTCTGATATCGAGATGCTCGAATTAAGCTCGGGATTTAACCAAATTTCAAAGTGAGTTTAAGGGTGCTAAGGGTTCTAAGAGTGCTATCGCTCTTTCGCAGATTTTCAACATATTTGATGATAAAAATCACTGAGTGTTTTTTTTTATTAGGCATCATCTTTAGGACATCATTGGTAATGTAAATTAAATTGATAAAGTGGTATAAAGCGATTCGAGGAGATCGTTTGTAACGGAGGAGGCTTATTCAATTTCTTCCGCCAAAATAAAACATATCAATAATTATAGAAATTGTTATAAATCGTTTCCAATAATATTATTAAAATAATGCATAATATTTTTTTATTACAACTTTGCTACTTCCCTGTATAAATTAAGGATATATTTGGCATCATCATATACATCATCAGTCAGAAGAATTCCACTGCTGAACATAGGTTTCCTCCTTCGAAAGCCACACTGAACGACAGCCTGCCATCTGCATCCCCTAGATGCCCGCGACTCGTACGATGTCGTCGGTTCATCTAGTGGAAGGCCTACCTTCCGGTTCGTGGTCTCCACTCAAGAACCTTTCTTCCCCATCGCTTATCGGTTTTTCGAGCGATGTGGCTTGCCCGTTGCCATTTACACTTGCAAATTTTAGGTATGTCGGTGACTTTAGTTCTTCGGCGAATATCCACGTTCCGGATTCTATCGCGCAAAGAAACTCCGAGCATAGCTCTTTCTATTGCCCGCTGTGTGACCCCAGTCTTTGGAATTAACAAGTGCAAAAAGCATTTTTTTCATTTGATGACTTACCCCCTTTTGCCTTGACACAGCAGAATTAGTCATCGCAATTTAGCTTAGCTTTTCCGTTCTAATTGTTTTATCTGTTTATTCAGTGATTGAGGTGGAAAAGTTTTCGTGGAAAAGGAAAAATGTTAGGGCAGGGCTTTTACAGATAGTGCAGGAATGTGCAGACCAACTTATCTTCAAATACGGCGAAGTAAGGGAACTAAATTCTTCTACTAACTTTAATATCTGACGACGCAAAACGAAAAGGACGATACTGTGGTTCGTGCATGTATGAATGTTTGTATGTTCTGACCTAAAGCCTAAACGCCTCTAAGTTCAGGGATGGCCACTGTGTAGGTGACGTCACCATACATACAAGATGGCTGCATTTAAAGTGGGAATGAAAAATAATTTTGGCTGTACGCTCATGCGACGAATCGTTTTATATACAACAGGGTGGGTGGGTGTATGCGTTTGACCACAATCTCACCTGACGTAAAACGATGATGTGGTCGAAGATGTAGTACGCTTGCCTATGAGATAATTATAAAAAATATGTTTAAACAACCCTCGATTGTACCTGTTCGACGCAGGTTCAATAGAATCTGATTTCGTTCAATAGATTTTTTGAAATATTGATTGATATGAGATTTGTTAAAGAAATGCAACGGTGGTGCCCTCGCTCAACTGTACTGTTAAGGTGGTAACTGCTAGCATATATATTTTGAAACATCCGGCCGATTCATAGATATTCTTAGTAGGTATTGTAGCTTGGGTAATACTGATAGTGCGGTGAATATTCGACAAAAAATTTGGAAACCTCACGTGGTAAAGTAACTTTGTAAGAAAAATCTTCCTCTAAGATTTTACATATCATCATCATCAGCCAGAAGACGTCCACTGCTGAACATAGGCCTCTCCCTTAGACCTCCACACTGAACGACAGCCTGCCATCTGCATCCACTGGATGCCCGCGACTCTTACGATGTCGTCGGTCCATCTAGTGAGAGGACTACCTACACTCCGTCTTCCGGTTCGTGGTCTCTACTCGAAAACCTTTCTTCCCCATCGGTTATCGGTTCTTCGAGCGATGTTACTTTAACTTGCAAATTTTAATAGCTGTATCGGTGACTGGTTCTTCGGCGAATATCCACGCTCCGAATTGTATTGTGCAAAGAAACTCCGAGCATAGCTCTCTCCATTGCCCGCTGTGTGACTCTTGAGTTTTCCAAAAGGCCAGCAGTTAAGGACCACGTCTCAGTACCATATGTCATCTCTTGGTTTTCACATAACATTCTATTTGACCTAGCGAAGAGAGATCTCAGATTTTAATGGGTTATGTCGGCGTTTCTATGTATGGTCTTCGCTCGGTCCATTTAGCATTCTACAGGCTAAAGGCATTTATGTAGCAGTAGCAGCGCAGATTGAACGCGGACCCTACGTGTTTTGTAACACAGAGCTGTGTGGATGAAACAAGATAATAATAATTATATTCCCCATGGCGTCGCCCGCGTTATATACCTCCTTGAAGCAACCTCTTTGGTAGCGCGACAGCCACCTCCTTTGACTTAGATGACTTTTTTTCTATGATGTAATATGTCAATGTCATGTCATAACCTATACGTAAATTATATCAATCTAATCTAATGCTGGAAGAGATCGCTTTTAGCGATAAGGCCGCCACTTATGGCACGAGCACTTATGTTTTTTATATGTAACTTTTATTTCTGGTATGTATAATAAAGAGCTTCTATCTATCTATAGTAACATTAAAAAAAATAAAAAAATACAACCGACTTCCAGGGAAGTTCAATAAACAGGATTCTTCCTCTAATTTTCTACCCTTAGAAGAGGAATATTTTCTTCAAATTTTAATGGGACTACCCTTGAGATATATCTACAAAAACAATCATATAATTATCAATTTAAAAAACCGTCTTCAAAATGAGTATAATCGCTTGAACAAAGTTTTGCCATTTCGACAGGCGCTCGAACAAAATTATTGATATTGACAAATCAACAGGCGTTCGCACAAAATAATTCGTATTATTGGTGCTGGTCCGAAAACTACAGAGCCAAAGTTAGTGAATGTTTCGTGGGACCACCTCAAAAGCTTCCTCTACAAAAAAAAACACTGGTTCTCAAATGTTGGAGTAATCTTCGTACATACATAAAAACAGACCGGATTTAAGAAACTTCCTCCTAAAGTCGGTTAATAATAAAATAAATCAGAAAGGAGGTGGTCAAAGGCAAGCCAGTTATTAAATTTAAAAGAAAGTTTAATTGTGAACCTCCTTTTTTTGAGATTGGTTGAAAACTCGTTCTCATTGTGGTATTATTGTACCGATGTAATAATTACAATATCATTATACCTATTTGAACAGCCGGCGTCGTCTTAATAGCAAAGAAAAACCAGCGCAAATATGTCCATAATGTATGGTTTTGGCATTAATTGTTAAGGTTGACATGCTGTCATGTGACATGCCTAAGAGGCCGGCTGTCTTATTCGGAATTTGCGGGGAAAGACGAAAAAGGTCGCACGAGGAGTATGGCCTAAGTTATGCAGGTGGGATATAATGCATCGTATTTTTTTATAAACCTCAGGCTTTTGTTTGACCACCAACTCGCCTGATGTTAAGCGATGATGTGGTCTACGTTGCAGCACGCTTGCCTAGAAGAAACCGATTCACTCGTGATTTGAAGACACCCAGATTGTAACTATCGGGGAACACCCATTCAAACAGCGCATTCCACAGACTAGCAGTTCGCACAATAAATGTGGAATCAAAGCGCTTCGTACGGGTTTTCGGAATATCAATGAAGCAGTGACGATTTTTCGGGCAGTCCGATAGAAAAATGCATAAAAATACAAAAACAGCGAGCGCTTCTCCGTATTTCTCGATGGCCCCACTCCAGATGAGTGTGGCATACGCTAGAAGATGTGTGAGTGTGTGATCTCCCCAGTGGATCTTCTGACTCTGGGGATTGTTTCCTCTACGCCCGTCAAGTTATAATTTTATAAATATTATAAATGCGCATGATTGTGATTGACCACCAACTCGCCTGTTGGCAAGCGACGATGTGGTCGAAGATGAAGCACGCAGAATTAGAAGTTACCTATTCACTCAGGCCTTGTGTTTATTCCTCTTTCACGCATATCAACGGACCAAAGTAATTTTTTTACTGACTTCAGAAGGAAGGTTCTTAATTCGTTCCGATTTTTTTTGATGTTATTATAAGATTGTACACCGATTACTCCGACATTTGTGAACATTTACCTGATATTTTTTCATTATATAGATGAAGCTCTCGAAGTGGTCCCACAAACATTTAATTGATTTTGAACTTTTTAACCAACGATAATAATACGTATAATTTTGTTCGAGCGCCTGTTGATTTGTCAATATCAATAATTTTGTTCGAGCGCCTATTGATTTGGCAATATCAATAATTTTGTTCGAGCGCCTGTTGATTTAGCATTATCAATAATTTTGTTCGAGCGCCCGTTGATTTGGCAATATCAATAACTAGCTGCGACCCGCGGTTTCACCCGATAGAATTTTTGAATTGATAATCATTTAATTATACTTACTCCAATGGCGCATCGAACCGAAATGTACGCCAGGGTAAGGCACGGGCCAAAAGGGGGTAGAAAGTCGCGGGCAACTGCTAGTTAAGTTGTAATTGTGGTTATTTCATTACGATAAGAGGAAATAAAAATTCTTTGTTTAGCAATAATAATTGGTTTTCTCATAAAACGCGTATAAATCACGTATCTATTGATATTAGCATCGATTTGACAACCATACGTGTTGCGACGGATTCTCTCACATAATACTGATGTAATGATTCCAGTAAATACGGCGCAAAACATGATTAGCAGATAGTGACGTCACAGGGTAACGAGTGGTTCCGCACAAGATTTTTAATCTCATGATTTTTGTTGTTTCTGTAAATATATTGTATAAAAAAACATTACATATTCTGTTAAAAATTCAACTGGCTATCTATTACGGTTCGAAAGATACAGCCGTTAGAAGGTAGGTCGGACAGACAGACAACGTAGGCTTAGTAATAGGGTCCCGTTTTTACCCTTCGAGTCATCATCATCATCATCCACAGCCTTCCTTATCCCACTGCTGGGTATAGGCCTCTCTCTTGTTATGCCATCTGCCTCGGTCCTGTGCTAATCGAGTCCAGGTTCGACCCGCGATAGTAACAATATCGTCGACCCATCTTGCAGCTGGACGACCAACGCTCCGCTTACCCTGCCTCGGCCACCACTCTGTTAAGACTTTACTCCACCTGTCATCACTGCGCCTAGCAACGTGTCCGGCCCAGCTCCACTTCAATTTCATTACCGCAACTCCGACGTCTCGAGCCTTTGTTCTTCGTCGGATTTCGGTATTACGAACTCGGTCTTGGAGTTTGATGCCTAGCATGGTTCTCTCCATGGCTCTCTGTGCTACTCTGATTTTGTGCACAGCCTCATGTGTGAGGGTCCATGTTTCGGCACCATAAGTCATGGTGGGTAGAACACATTGGTTGAAGAGGCGAGTTTTCAAACATTGTGGTATATGGCGTGACTTGAAGATGTCGTCCAGTTTTTTGAATGCTGCCCATCCAAGCTGTATGCGCCTGGTGACCTCCCTTCGAGTACGGAACCCTAAAAACAAATGAATTGAAAACCCCTTCCTCTATCTTTGTGCATCTATTAAACATATGTAATCATGTAGGTATTGTTAATGACAAAGTCGATGACCCTCGACCATGCTTTCTCAGGCAGTGCTTGTGTCAGGTGACGTAATCCAAAACATGTACATTGTATGATGCGTCATGAAGATATGTGGATTTTATCCCGACTGCCCCACAAGGCGGGTTAATTATTTACTTGACTGCCCTAAAATAGGGTATTTTTCTTTACTGAAAACAACCTACTTTAAAAACAAGTTAAAAACAATACCTAATAGCAACAAAAAAAAGACAAGCCATAATTTTTTAATTGTATAATACTAGCAAAGAAGATAGACTAAGAGGAAAGACAATAGCGGAACATTAGAGCGTATCCCGGAATTTTGCCTAAAAACGCTATGAACTTAGATGGCACCGTAATTTGAGCGTCCTATAGGTTGTCTCGAACTTCCGTAAGCGCTGCAGTCAGATAATGTAAAGAAAGAAAGAGTTCTACAAATTACCGTAGCGCTAGTATCGCGGTCAAGTTTCGCATGATTCGTGTGATTTACGTGCGAAGCCGGGACGGGTGGTTAGTTATGCATATATAAACCTTCCGTGAAAAATTATCTAACTGATTGTGAAAACCGCATTAAAATCCGTTGCGTGGTTTAGGGGGGTGTTAGCGGTTAAACAGACAAACAGACAGACGCGGAAAGCGACTTTTATATAATGTAGAGAAGATGCTTGCGTTTGACCGCCAACTCGCCTGATGTTAAGCGATGATGCGGTCTACGATGGAGCACGCTTGCTAGTAGAAACCGATTCACTCGTGATTTGAAGATACCCAGATTGTAACTATCGGGGAACACCCATTCAAGCAGCGCATTCCACAGACTAGCAGTCTTTACCCACTTGCCTCACAATGAATTTTTATCCGACTGCCTCAGGAATGAAATATTTCACTTGACTACCCCATATGGAGGGTAAATTTTTACCCCGACTGCCCCGGAGAAGAGTAATTATGTTTTACGAATGTAAATTTGACATTGACATTGACATTTGATAAAACATTATGACGGATATAATTACGTGTATTTCATCTGCTGTTCCATACATTTTGTCGAGAATGATCTTATTGTATGGAACAGCAGAATTTTTTTTCGCTATTAGTTGCTACTGAAGTAAAATAACATAATTGAAATGGTCCTAAGGGGGTGTTAAATAAAAACTCCTTTTTCTCTTCGTATAGTAGTGGACTGTATTTCTTTGTTGGTTTACAGGATTGCTTCTTAAGGTTCTAGGTGATTCTTGAGTGATGCCGCGGTGAGAAGACACCGACTGTATTTTTTTATTTTTTTTATATTGACTTGTACTGTTGGCCTCTACAGCTTGACCGGACTAGTTTGCGAACGCAGAGTGCGTTCGGCATAACTTGGTGGTTAAGTTTATAGGCGACTAGCTGACCTGACAGACGTTGTCCTGTCTTAGAACTGTCAAACACAGAAAGTCAAAATCACAAATCTTATTTTATTACACCTTGGGTTACATTATTGGAGTTTTAGTAAGAACCCTATTTTTTTTGAAAATATAATATAGCCTATGTTACCCGGGGATAGTGTAGATTCCCAACAGTGAAAGAATTTCTCAAATCGGTTCAGTAGTTTCGGAGCCTATTCAATGCAAACAAACAAACAGACAAACAAACAAATCTTTCCTCTTTATAATATTAGTATAGATACAAGTATATGAAGTACTTCAACTGACTATTTTAGTCTGGTTCTACTTTTAGTCTTAGAGGTCTGTCAGGTCAGCTAGTAATATTATAATCTATTGATTCTATAGGTGTTATCTTCCACCTAACCGTTATCAGTTGAGACTAGGTAAATCCTAGTTACTAGTTAATTTTCACGCCAACCCGCCTGTCCAACGGAAAACCGTAATAAACATGCCATGGGACCACAGACCTCTGTTATTATAGAACCTGCTAGTGCACCTTTGTATGTCTGTTGACTCTGTAGCCCGTCTTAGGTTGTTTTTTAATCGGAGAGTGCGTCGGATCTGCATTATTTAATTCCCTCCTGCCTATTTTTTCTATCTGCCAGAGTGGGCACTAAAAGGCGACTCTGCTTCATGGTTGATATTCCGAAAACCCGTACGAAGCGTTTTGATTCCACTTTTTTTGTCCGAACTGCTAACACAGAAGACATAATAGACACAGAAGGTTCACTCTGCGAAGAAATTTAAATAAATAAGGACTCTATAATTTATATTTACTATCGTACAGAAATCGATGATTTTATAAAAAGTAGCCCATTTTCTCCGAGGCGCAAGTAGACGTAAAGTTTTTATTTCTCGCTCTAATATTTTTTTTCTTTTGACGTTACGGCATCCCGTGCTATCGGGCGTCTAGAGCGACTGCCCCTCTCGCTCTGCTCGCCGGCGCTGTGTGACAATGCGGCTTATGGTTTTCAGTCATGACGCGGTCGCGGTGTCTATGTTTGTAAAGATCTGTGCATATGACACAAGCGCCATAAACACTCCTCGTCCGGACACCTCATTAAAATAACTAGCGCTTTGGTCATAGTTAAAACTAACACTCATTTGTGGTCAATAGTGCGGTGATTAGATAAAAAAAAACACACCTTAGTCAAGGCTTTAACTCTAGTTTATTCTGTGGTCGGGGTAGAGTAAAAAACTGGCCAAGAGCGTGTCGAGACACGCGTATGCTAATTGGTTTAGTAGAATCGGGGCCCAGTGCATGCAGGTGGTGTGTGTGTGCTTTCGCTCAGTGTGGAGGTTAAAGAAAATGCCTTTGTGCAGCAGTTGGCGTATTCGGGCTGATGATGATGATGATAGATAAGAAAACGATGCGAACTAAAGGAAAATAACGTGTCGACCTCCAGGACAAACAAGAGGAAGAGAAGCGGTGTCTATCCATTAATCAAACTGTCATGTCACTCAACCTTTGATCGGCCTTATGCCAGCGATATTTTTGCAAGGCAGCCATAGGTAATGTAAGGGCTTGCGCGGTGCCGACTGGTATATCGTGTACAGACGACGATACAAGCTTTGGACAACTATATTGTTTCCTTAACAAATAACAGTACAATTCCACCGCCAATGTCGCAGCTGTGCTCGAACCGAGCACAGTGTGGTCCACACACAACCGAGTGGTCTTGCGCGTTACGATGGAATGCGTACAAGCGTCCAACTTGGCATTATTATGGTACTTTAAAGTATAACAACTAAAAATAAACAAGTGCGAGTCGGTGACAAGTTTCTGTTCATTACCAAGTTATAATTGAATTATACTTGAGCGTCACTGTAGCAAAATAGTTTGCTGTGGCTAAGGTAGGAATAGCTTCGACTTTTTTGGAGGGCGTTATAATAACTGGTACTTAATTCGGTTACTTGAACGATTCGGTTATTTTGTGGTGGTACGGAACCTTCAGTGCGCGAGCGCGACTCGCACTTGGCCGGTTTTATTTACATCATGTTTTGTTTTTATGTATTGTTTGCGAAATATGATCCGCCACAATGATAATATAGCCACTTGACTGCTCATCATCTACCGCATAAGGCAAAGGTTTCTAACATGTCAACCTAAACTATTTCGAAGCGATGGGCCACCTGATGGTAAGTAGTCACCGTCGGCTATGGACACCTACAATACCCGGGGCATTGGCGGTGCGTTGCCTACCTATGAGGACTCTATTCACTCTTCGCTTGAAGCAATTGAGGTCATATTTCGGAGGAAAAACCGAAGTTACTAAGCCATTCCACAACTTACAGGTGCGTGGCAGAAACAATCGATCAAATCGAACAGTGCGAGACTTCCACGCATCTATAATATGTGGATGGCTTTTTTGGCGATGGCGGCCGGTTCGATAGTAAAACCGCGATGGAGGGATGTTTATCTTGTTTATATTATCTTTGATCCGCCATAAGTTTTTGTAATTTGTGCCATAAACTTTTTACAGATGTGAACCCTTGTCTTCCCGCCAGTACAGATCCAGAGTATGAATTATCACCGCCAGGTAGAAAGTGGTTCGGTCAATCACGCGCCGCGCGCACGTGGTTTCACTTCTCTAATGATAATGACTTAGTTGATTTGTTAGCCGGGAGTCTGTACTTGCATTGTCTTGCAAGTACTTGCATTCGAAAGCGGAAATTCGGAGAGCGTTTGGACCGAGCGGTGGTCCAGGGATAAATGTCTAGATTGTTGAATGTCCTGGTGGCCCAGTTGGTAGTGAACCTGCCTTCTGAGCTTGGGGGTTGGTTCGATTCCCACCTAGGGCAAACATTCGTGTGATGAACATTTGTGTTCGCTCTATATCTGGGTGTTATTATCTATTTAAGTATGTATTTAAAAATATATATGTTTGAATATCAGTCTCTGGCAGCCAAGCACAAGCTTTGCTTAGTTTGGGTGTGCTATTATCTCTTCTTCTTCTCTTTATTATGGGCACGTATGGGCCAGATGGCCGCATGTGCAAAAACTTCCCGAATATTTGTTATTAATTATCAATTGAGAGAAGTCTCAGATTCGACCGGAACAAGTCAGCGTTTGTATGTTCCGTGGATTTTTTTATAGTTAGATTGATATGGCTTTCACTTTTCAACCATTGATTATATTTAAATTTTATTAATACAGTTTTAAGCTGTTACGGTTGTTCACTAAAGTTATATAAAACAATAATCGGGGGTTAATATCGGGAGCTCATTCCGTAACCTTACCACGGTAAATATCCCGTAAATAATCATATAACTTTATTTATACGGTTTGATGTTTGTTCTTATTTTTCTTGCTATGTTTTGTGTTGTTCAAGCTGTTTGTTTTCCGTAAATAAATAAATAATTACATACATATTTTTAATTTAAAAATGAACAATATCTGGGTTGTTAAGTTTTCACTTCAAACCAGCCAAATCGACCAATGTTTGGACGAGGCAATAAGATGGTCATATTGGTCATGTTTGCTTACATAACCTACTTCCAGTTTAGGTTGTTTACTGCAAACCTCTTTGTAAACATTCATGTTTCCTTTTTAAGTGTGTGTGACCAATGTATCTATTACAAGGCTGATTGGTTTATAAAATGAAGTAGCCACGCGCCACGGGTCTATGTGTAACAAAGCGTGTGCCCAATGGGATTTCCCACCAATTATCAAACACTCGTCGCATCGCCATGCTCTTATTTTTCTACCTCTTATATTTATCTCGAAAGCTCTTTAAGATTCACTACTTGGACTTTTGTTTTAGGAACTTTCCTCGTTTAAGTACTGAAACTAAAAACATTAAATCTATAGAAGGGGAAAAACGATCTTCTGCGAATTTGGTTATTATTCCGTTTTATTGGGGAAAATAATAATATCATCGAGTATTTCTATATAAGTCAAACAAAGTACCTACTGACGTATTTTTCCGTTGTTTCAGATCAGCAACAAGGGTCCCAAGCGCGCACCCTGGCGCACCCCGAACATGAAACTTCCACCTTTCCATCTGGCGACGCATTTTCGGCCATCTCCCTATCAAATACCCCTCAGATTGCAAACCAAAACCTGTTAGATAGCAAAAAAAAAGTAAACTTAGAAGAAAATCGCAATACACAAAGCGTGACACAGTCGAAAGCTTCAGCCAAATCGGAAGATGATTTTGACGTCAATGAATACATTGCTCGACTGCAAGGCACTAGGTACGTTAGCGCTCCTTTACATAGCCATCTGAAAGAAGGCCAGAATCCAAATTTAGAGGCGACAGAGGAGAATTTAGAAGAAATCAACTTGAATGAGACCGTACCAGCTGAAACGCAGCAAAGTCTCACGGCAGATATTGCTCAGAACTTTTCTCAACTACCCACGGTACTGCCTCATGTTGCTAGCGCTGTCTTCAGCTCATTCTCAAACATGCTGAGCTATAAGAGCAGAGAACAAACTCCTGATCATCAAGGAAGTAGTCAGGGGAATAAGAGTGGATACGATGAAGTTCAGTTCCAAAGGCCTGATGCAGGAGTTCCTTTGATGGGAGTAGAGGAGTATAAAGCTCCGAAAGAAGTCGCACCGCCGCCCAAGGAACCTCCTACTGGTGGTGAGTGATATTTATTTTCTTATGACATTTTAAACTGTGCTGAAGCTTTTAAGCTTCAAAGCATTGAAGCTTTTAAGCTTCAGCACAGTTTGAACGCAGGCCTTTTGTTATACATATAAAGAATTGTATCAACCACACGCGACACACGATGTTGCGAAATGCGAATGTTGTGAATGGGGCTCCCGATATTTCGGCGCAGTCTCGGTACTCGTAATTCGGCAATACTAAAAAAGTTATAGCGATTAAACTGTAATAAATTCAAGACGTTCTAGCTCATTGGTTGTTGACCTTTTCGTGAAATGATCGTAACAAAATAATTTTCCCAAGTAATTTCCTCGTTATAAATATATTATTATGTTAATTATTATGTCGGTATGAAACATCTCTGAAATTTGGCTAAGTTGCAGAAATTCGTTCGTTCGATTTTTTTCTGTAAACACCTATGTCTGAACTGTGGATGTGACAATAATTATATGCCATTGGCGCTTCCCTTCGCGTGTCTCGACACGCTCTTGACTAGTTGTTTTTACATTATGTAGCTTGTTTGGGCAGCAGCGTCCTATTAGTACATGGTGAACGTACTGAGATCCCCAAGTCGCCTTCCAAGCGTGGGGATTATGGCAACACCATATAAAACCACCTATAAAATATTGTCAAGTTGTTGTTATATTAGAATGATCATAATGTAGTAGTGGTAAATTATGGCTTTAACGTTAGGACACGGTTGGTTTCCATATTCACACGGTTTTACTATATCTCCAATAATCACTTCATCAAAACTCGCGTGAGGATCCTCTCCGGAAGCGCGCGTATTCCCTGATGAAGTAGCTTTAATGGTTCCGAAACAGGTCGATCCTCTCGACCGATAAACATAACGGTGAAGGCGTTTTTTTAAATTATTTATCTCCATTAATAGTGAAACCACGAGTAAACCGTTTTTTTTTTTTTTTTAGTGGAAATGTTTTAATTCATATCTTAGGTTTCCGCTGATATACACACTAAAACAAGTATACATTGAAAATGTTATCCCTGATAAAAGAGGTGATAATCTTCAAATGGCTGAACATGAATTGATTTTCATGAATTTAGCTAAGAAAGTTCCAGATCAAGTCACCTTTTAAATAAGAAAAACTAAATAAATAATAATAATAAATATTCGGGACATTTTCACACACGGTCATCTGACCCCAAACTAAGCAATGCTTGTGATATGGCTGCCAGAGACTGATATACATACTTATATAGTTTTAAATACATGCTTAAATAGAAAATAGATATTAACAACCAGATATAGAACAAACACAAATGTTCATCACATGAATGTTTGTCCTAGGTGGGAATCGAACCCACGCCCCCAAGCTCCGAAGGCAGGTTCACTACCAACTGGACCAACGGGCTAAATAAAAGTTGGTTCAAAGTGGCGAAGATATCGCATAATATACACACGATCCTTCTTGCCTCATACTTGCAAAAAGCTAGGGCTTCCATTCCGGAATTCCGGAATTTCGTAACTCCGGAATCTCGGACCAATTTTTCTATATTATTCGATATTTCAATTATCGTAATTCTGATATACATACATTTTACATTAACGTACTATACGATATGTGTTACGATACGTACTATATGATATGATACGTACGATTAGACAGCTCGAGTTGAAAGCTCTCGGAGTTTTGAATATGTGCAATGGTTTTATTAGTAAAAGAGTAATGACTATATTAAAATGTTCTTAAATTTAAATATACTTATGATCATTTCACAGTTTGCGAGTTATATTACGAGACTGAAGCGTCGTCTTTTATATTCAAATGATTTAAAGTGTCATTTATGTGGCTCAATTTCATTATAATACTGATAACAGCACAACATTACTAGTTTCATTGGGAAATGTAGTCGTTTTTTGCTAGAATAAAAGAAAATACAAGATTTTCTAGTTCCGGAACCAAATCCGGAATTCCGATATTGGGGTCCAGTATCGGAAATTTGTTCCGGAATTGAAAACCTTCCGATATTAGAAGCCCTAGTCTCAGCCAAGCCAGCTCAATGAGCTACCTTCCACGGTGTTTCAGAGAAGCTATAACATGGGGTTATTCAAAAGGCGAGTTAATATAGTCCTTAAGGGTCGGCAACGTATTTGTGACGCCTCTGGTGTTACAAGTATCCATAGGCGACGGTGACTGCTTACCATCAGGCAGCCCGTCTACTTGTTTGCCACATATGGCATAAAAAACAAAAAAAACCTTCGAATTCAGAATTCTTTACTCGATTGAAACTAGGACTAGTAAAGTTATATGATTATTTACGGGATATTTACCGGTAAATATCCCGTAAATAATCATATAACTTTAGTGAACAACCGTGATAGTTTAAAACAGTGTTTTAGGACTAGTAACTTGTAAACTAGTAGCTCGCCCCGAACCTGTGACCTCGCAATATGAATAAGAATAATAAGAATAAGATATATTTATTGCCAAAAAACAAAAACAATGGATATATACTATTAGAAACATAAGGAGATACAATGTTTGGCAATAGGGGTACGCTCAGCGCTGTACTGCGAGGCCCCGAAGGTCGAATATCTTCCTATATCATCGCAATCTCTAACCAGTTTCGCTCATATTCGAACCTTGACATTATTTATGCCCGGGGTAATATCCCTATGTTATTTGCATAGGTATTTACTTTTGTTTATTATTAGTTAAGGCCACAATTTTTATATATATAATTCCTTTCCGTGCACGGTTTAAGCGATAAGGCCGCCTGTTAAAAGCCTAGATAATGTTTTTATTGTTATGTTTATGTTATCCTTGTTTTGTGGTATTTTAATAAAGATATTTTAATAGTCATTGGTTTGTATTGTATTGTATCCCGATTATGATCATTACGTCCGGGTTTTATGAAATTTTATCCGCAGACGGCAATTTAGGTGTCGTAGGGGAGGGACTCCGGAACTCCGGTTTTGGTGCAGCTCCGGAGTTCCGGAACATTTCCAGCGTCGTTTCAAAACCGGAGTTCAATATCATAAATTCGGTGTTTCGATTTTCGAGTCTAACTTGATGCATGCTTTTTCTAATATGGTAACAATAAGAAACGTACGACATAGTAAGAGTCGCTGGCATCCAGTGGATGCAAAAGGCAGGCTGTCGTTCAGTGTGGAGGTTAAAGGGGGAGGCCTATGTTCAGCAGTGGACGTCTTCTGGCTGATGATGATGTTGAAACGTATCATTTGACGACAGCCTTGTACATAATGCGAAGCCGCAGACAAAAACAGATAAATATACAATGGAAACGCACAAGGACCGGTCTACTCAACTTGTGGCACTAGCAATCGCGGTCCGTAATTGCTAACCAATGAGTGGAAAATCCCTATGGGACAGACTTGCAGGCTGCTTGCAGTTTTGCAAGGCTGTTTATGGCAACATCATCACCAGCGATCTTTTTTTACTTTTTACCCGACTGAGGAAGGAATCTTTGAATCCTTTGTATTATTTCTTTTTGCCTTACCTGGGGCTCTATTTTTGATTCGCTGGTATGGTATCCCGCAAGAAAATATCACGCGAAATTGCTGACTTTCGATCGAAATCCTTTTTTTGACATTAGTCGTGCAAATCTGTTTTTTCAGTAAGCCTGCTTCAATAAATAGAACACCTGTTCGATAGCCATTAGGGTCAAAACCAGTCTTCACGTTTTTGTACGATAGCTAATCGCTTTCGCTTCATAGTCTTGAGCATCGGCGCAAAGTTCGGCTAGTCTATCGTTTTTTTTTCCGGATACATTTCGAAGAGTGTGCATCGGATCTGCATGATCTCATTCCCTCTTCCTCATTTTTCTATCGGGCTGACAGAGCGAGAATGTGCCAAGAACTGCACAGTCCACCTCCAAATTACATTGTCCCCTGTCGAAGAGCAGGGCCATAAAGAACCATGGCCCACTTGGAAAACCCTGAACCGACTTCGGTCCCAAGTGGGCCGAAGTCGGGATAATATGGCAAAGTGGGGTTATATAAAGGGCTCTGACACCGAATGTCTTTGTGGTGTGAACCCTCAGACAATGAAACACTTGATGGACTGTGCAGCGTGTCCTACAACTTGCACACAAGACGACCTGAATGCAGCCACGGAGAGTGCCATTGGGGTGGCAGAGTTTTGGTCTAGAAATTTGAAAATAGAATTATATTTTGTGGGACATCGACTCCGAAAACCCGTACAAAGCGCTTTGATTCCACTTTTAATGTGCGAACTGCTAGTCTGTGGAATGCGCTGCCTGAATGGGTGTTCCCCGATAGTTACAATCTGGGTGCAGTTGTTGCTGATAAGCTGATAAAACTGTGGCGGACAGGCAATGCTATAAATCACGGTCGTAGATTACATAGTTGCGTGGAACACTTAGGCACAGTTAAGTAATATTTGATGGCAAAAAAGAAACTATTTATTCAAGCAACTACATAATGTAACACAAAATGGTTAAATTGCCTATACAAATGACGAAACTGTCAGAAACCTAACTACGGAGAGTTAAAAACACAGCTTTTTTGTTTTGGTTCCAGCCTGCATGTCTCTTATATTATTATAAGTATATAAACTAATATTATAAAGAAGAAAGATTTGTTTGTTTGTTTGTTTGCATTGCAGGCTCCGAAACTACTGAACCGATTTGAAAAATTCTTTCACTGTTCTGTAGCTACACTATCCCCGGGTGACATCATACTAATATTATAAATGTGAAAAGTTTGTTGGTTTGTTTGTTCCTCTTTCGCGCAGCAACAGAGCAATGGATTGACCTGATTTTTTTGGATAGGTATAATTTAAGGGCTGAAAAGTGGCATAGGCTACTTTTCATCATAATAATCACCATTTTTCATCACTACGCGGGTGAAACCACGGGGTGCAGATAGTAGGGTATAATCTATACCAGTGCGAAGCTGGGGCGGACCGCTATTATAAACTTTAAACTTATAAAAATCCAATTCATCCAGGCAAGCGTGCTTTATCGTAAACAGCATCATTACTTAACATTAGGTCAGTTGGCGGTCAAAAGCAAGCCAATACCTAAATAAGTAAAAATACGAATGCACCACAAATTTTTCTACAGGATTCATTTCGGAAAATGTGCATCTTATCCTGCCATCCCCTTTTTACTACGTAAGTAGGAAAACGGCCCACTACCACCCATACATTGTGGATTTTCCTTGGATACGTACCAAACGTTTTGATTCTACGTTTCTAATCCGTACGGTCAAGAATCGGAACAACCTGCCAGCTTCCTTGTTTCCTGAGACATTTAACCTGGGCATTTTCAAGGCCATAGTGAATAGGTATCTTCTAAGTCTGCGTGCTTCATCTTCGACCACATCGTCGCTTACCAACAGGCAAGTAGGTAGTCCAACGCGGACTTATTCGCGTAAAAAACAAACTAAGCTGCCATACCTACAAACTAGAACTTATTAATTTTTTATCTTTCGCGATTTGAACACTTATTTTAAATGTTCTTCGGGACTTATCACGTATTATTTAATTTAGGTAAAAAATATGTAGAGTCCTTTTCATGTCTGAAGTCCCACGGCAATCAGCGGAACTAAATTTCCATGTTGTAGTTGTCAGGTGTTGTTACTGTGTTTGGACGCTAGTGAGATTTTTATTAATTTTCCATCGTTAAAGAGTCGTGTACGATGCCAAAAGTTGTTAAAGTTCTACTCGAGAAATGATACTGATAGTGATTGATACGCGATGACAGCGCCGCGTCTGGTGGACTTCAAACATGAAAAGCACTTTACCTTTCGCTGGACGTATCGCTTACATATTTTTTACCTAAATTAAATAATACGTGATAAGTCCCGATTAACATTTAAAATATAAACTAGAACTTAACTTGTCATTCTGTCCCATTTCTAATCTGCGAGATGGTACAGCTCTGCTATAATAATCTGTATGTATATGTTTAGGTAAGATGTTTGTGTTTACAACATGAGGTCACGGAGGGTCATTGTCAGATTTTTTTCGGTGTAAGCCTTTGTTATCGCGTTTATCTTAAATGTTTTTGTTGTAAAGAATTTTATCTCGTTTTAGATGCATGAATATGACGATTTGGTGCTTGTCTAAGCTTAGAATCTTCTTGACAGAACTTTGTTAACTTTACTGACTGGCTAGGCGTTGGCTAAAGGTTCTGGAAAGGAGACCACGGACCGGTAAGCGCAGCGTAGGACGTCCGCCCACAAGATGGACAGACGACCTAAAAGAGACCGCAGGGAAACGCTGGATGCGGGCCGCTTCCAACCGGCCCTTTCGGAGATCGATGGGGAGGCCTATGTCCAGCAGTGGACGTCCTACGGCTGAAATGATGATGATGTACATATAGGCACATAAACAAACATTGTTAAATATGTTTGGTTTTCGGAAAAATCGATTTATAAAACTATACATGGCAGCTCAAATATCTGTCACAGATGTTAGCTGTCATAATGTAAAATGTTCATATGGTCATGTACTACTGCAATATAAACATATTTTTCTTTGGCCGGCTACTTCAGTTTTTGGTCCACTTTGTCATATGTCCTTTAATATCCGGGATTTATCCCCTAATTCTACCCTTAGAGGTAGAACATTTTGTTCCAATTTAAACGGGTCCACCCTCGAAATATAGATTATTCAATAAGAAAATAAAAATAAAAAATGTTCTCAATCGACGAAGATTGCGTTACATACCACAAAAAATACAGTCGAATTGTGAGCCACTTTTTTGATGTTGGTTGGAAATAGATATGGTTTAACTAGCTTCAGGAGGTGGGTTCTCAATTTGGGCCGTATTTTATTTTTATGTATGTACTGCTTTGGCTATATACCAATAACTTTGTTCGAGCGCCTGTTGATATGGCAATATCAAGTTTTGTTCGAGCGCCTGTTGATTTGGCAATATCAAGTTTTGTTCGAGCGCCTGTTGATTTGGCAATATCATGTTTTGTTCGAGCGCCTGTTGATTTGGCAATATCAAGTTTTGTTCGAGCGCCTGTTGATTTGGCAATATCAAGTTTTGTTCGAGCGCCTGTTGATTTGGCAATATCAAGTTTTGTTCGAGCGCCTGTTGATTTGGCAATATCAATAATTTTGTTCGAACGCCTGTTGATTTGGCAATATCATGTTTTTCGAGCGCCTGTTGAGCGGCAATATCAATAATTTCGTTCCAGAGTTTACTAACTTTGAAGTTGGTTTTTAAATTGATAATGAATGTTTTTTTTTTTTTTTTTACCTTTGCCGACGTTTCGTTCTGTAAACCTACCTGTAGAACGCTCTTAGTTCTGTATGATTTTAATTCTGTAGTCCAGTGGTACTGAAAATTATGCCTCATTATAATAATTCAGCATTATAAGTAACAGTTCAATTAGATTATTGCATAATGGCGTATTCCCACGGTGCGCAACCTTTGACGCCGTCGGCGGAAGGTCAGAGAGAATCATGCTGTTTACTGCAACATACGGCCAACAGTGTGGACAGTATATTGGACTACAGTATACAGTCAGAAAATCAATATGTCTCTTCCCTGTTACAAATACTCGTATAGTTTAGAACAGCTGATGCCAAATGCGCCATTTTGTTACGTTTCCTATTGAGTCTTAGCGATCGTATTATATTATTATTCGTTTTGACGAAACGATATATTGTAAACTTGTCGACGATTCTTTATTCGTTTGTTCTGATCACGAGACTTAGCGTTTTCAAAATGTCTTTCCCATACATTGCCTTAGTTTTCTATTGCGTTAGCGATCATAGATTTGCAATTAGGCTAGGCCCGCGCGCTGTTGTTGACAAGTTGCATCTAGACACGGCACTGTTTCGGTTTCAAATATATTGACCCTTACTGCGTATAATTTGTACTGTACGTCAAATTTACGTCCGAAGCATAATAATTATTAGTGAATCGTATTGATTCATAAACACGTTGTAAGATTTATGTGATAATAGTAGTGTTTACTCGCTATTATGATAATGATTATTACTAATAGTAAGACCCATCGTTGGAGATGAGAACCGAGTCGGCGCCGCAGCGTACAAGTGATAAAAATAACGAACGTTTTTTTAATGTAATTTTGTATTTCCTCTAATGTAAAAACGGTAATACGTACAAGCGTCAACTTGGCATGATTATAGTACACACTAAAGTATAACAACAATTAATAAATAATGGCCAAGTGTGAGTCGATAACAATTTTCTGTTAAACAACGTATGACGCAGTCGCTACTTGGATGGGTGACCGCAGTGGGTGTGGTGTTGTATTTTTGCACTACTTTTTGTACTTTGTGGTGGCACGGAACCCTTAGTGCGCGAGCCAGGCTCGCACTTAGCTGGTTTATTTTTAACCCTTACTTACTAAAATGTACATTCTTCAAAATATATATATTAATGCTATTGATATAGCTGTGGCGAGAAGCGGTCTCTTAAGGTTGGAGACTTTCCACCGACTAAAACTCCTGCATATTTTTCCTCCAATAATACCGTATGTAAACATACATATTTGTTAGCGGGACAAAAATCAGCCCATACCTATGTTATAAGCCAGAATATAAGCTCCACGCGAAATTTCGTCTAAATCCTGAATGGACGCTCTTAAGACTAAAATTAAAAGAAATACGCTTACACCAAAACCTTTGCATTCAAATGTGTGTTACAATACATAATTAAAATAAATATTGTATTTTTCCAGGTACTAGCTTCCGGATAACAACTAAGAAGAAATACGCCCAAATACCGGGACTTAGTTCTGGAGACGCTGCACAAACCATGACATACCCGCCCATTCAGAATATTCCACCTATAGGCCAGAATATGCCGCCTATGGGTCAGAATATGCCGCCTATAGGTCAGAATATGCCGCATATAGGTCAGAATGTGCCGCCTATAAGCCAGAATATGCCGCCAACTGCATATAATATGCCACCAATTGGTCAGAATATACCACCTATGGTTGGTCAGAATATACCACTTATGGTTGGCCAGAATACACCACCTGTTGTTGGTCAGAATATACCACCTTTTGGTCAGAATACTCATCATCTAGCATCATACTCTCAAGACATGCAACATGACCAGAACATGCCTCCATTTGCTCAAATTGATTCACAAACCGCGCAAAATGTGCCTTTTACCAGCCAGCATATGTCAAATATCGGTCATATGCCTCCTATAGGGCGCAGCAGCCCACATTTCGTTCAGAGTACACTATCTGTCGGTCTGAATGAACAAAATTTGGATTCTAGAAAAGTAGAAGACATACATTTTAAAACAGCTACTAAAGAAATTAAAATGCAAGAAAGTAATGTAAATATCCAATCTGCAGATGAAAAACCGTCGCTGTACAATATGTTTAAACCAGCTACTGAAAAACTTAGTGAACAAAAAACTGTGGAACTTGTCGAAAGTCAACCTAATCTATTAACTGATAGCCAAAACTTTTTCACCCCAGTCGAGCACAAAAAACAAAATATTCCAACTAATCCAGGTGGGGCTGCTATTATACCACCGCCGCCGATGTTCTCAAATCTACCGAGAAGAGACAGTCAGTCTTCAGTAGGAAAATCGATCTTACCGCCATCGGTTGCAAGGCGCATTTCTGCAAATCAACCTATCACAAAACCCGCTGTTTCTTTAGCATCATTCACGCAGAATATTTTCGTACCAGGGCCAATACCAGAAGAAAAAGATAGTGGGCAAGCAGAAAACTTTTCATCGGGTTTTTCTTCAGCATTCGTACCAACATATAATTCTTCATTAAAATTGGAGCCAATAGAACCACCAAGTAACATACCGCCGCCTTCACAAACGAATGTACCCTCTAATATTCCACTACCAGTAGACTCTGGCACATCGGCCTCATATTACATTCCATCGAACGAAGCGAAGCATTCTCCAGCCAAAACTCCGACTTTCTTTACTCCCAAAGAAACAGCATCAGTAGCGAGCACCTCTTTCCCTGCGCCATCAATTCCTGCGATGACCACTTCGAATGTATCAACAGCAATGCCATCGTCAGCGTTTCCACCTGATTCTTCATATGGATCAACGTCTTGGAGCTTACCTGCTACAAGTTTTGCATATAAGCCACCAGGTTTTTCTGCGCTTACATCAGGCAGTATTGATATAAAACCGCAAAATTTACCACCGCCAATGTTCCAGCCTGCACCACAAAATGTACCTCCAACATTTTTCAACCCTTTACAAGCAGAATCGGCATCTATCAACGTTCCGCATCCAATTACTCAGATGCCTCCAATGACAGTACCTGAGCCACCGAAACCTGTCGTGGACCCACCTAAAGCAACTGGTAACGTCAATTTTAGAATGACCAAGAAACGTCCTCAGTATTATGCTGGCCCAATCGAAGGTGTCGGACCTATAAGTAATAATGTTAAACCTGTAATCGCTCCTGTAATACCATCTGCTACGCCTATAGAAGCAAGTAATTTCCAAGGAGCTCTGTTCACTCCGGAACAACCAACGCAACCAACTGTAGAGCAATATTCAGCTCCTAATATAGCACTTGCTACAGTTCCTTTTGACATAAGCAATCCAGTGGAACAAGCAAGCTCACATGCAGCATTTAATATTAGTAAACCTGAGGAATACGATTACGGCACATCTTTCAATATGAGACAATCGGAGAGTCAAAACTACGATCAGGAATATAATACGCCATTCGATATGAGCAGAGATTCAACAGATCATGATCAACCCAAGCAAGAATCAAGAGGGTTCGGTATCATAGGCTCTTTGAAATCTAAGCTTAGTTCAATTGATATAAATAAGATTCAAAGTACTGTAACGACGTTTTTTGATCCTGCTTATAATGACACTAAAGTTGCTGAACCAATTGGACACGATAATGCACCATATCAACAACAACAGTTTGTGCAGGCGCATCCAGGCCAGAACAATTTTGAAATATTTGTACCCAACGTCGAACATAATCAGTACAGCCAATTTTCACATGGCTTTGACTATAGCCAAAACAGTCAGCATCATCAAACACAAGATCCTTACTTGCAGAATCAAGGACAAAGTCAAAACGTATCTAGCTATTCAACGTCTAGCTATTTCACAGATCCAAATTATTCAACGGAACAAGTTTACTCCAACAATCCGTTGTACGATAATACTCAAACGAACCAGCCAGCTGCGACTAGTTATTACCCTCAAGAAAACATTCCAGCACAAGTAGAAATATTAAGCGCAGAAACTTCAAAAACTGACAATACTGCATTACATGACCCAAATATAGTTACACAAGAAAAAACTAGTATACCTCCTATTCAAAATTCATCTTTTGAAATTAACTATCAACAAAAACAAGATGTAACTTATTTTAATTTTAACGCGAAACCTAATGTAGAAAACCTTACATCAAGCCATTCTCAACTGTATTTAGATCAACAAAAGGCGAGTTCTGTCATTGGCTCAGAAGAGGCTTCCAATATGACTTTCTGTAACCCTAATGCATTTGCACAAGAAAATAGACAAATATGGGAACCACAGCATGACAATTTCCCAAGCTTTTCTCAACCGTTTGCCCAACATCAAGAAAACGTTTCGGCTGCTACGTCAGAAAAACAAGTACCATTATTTTGTAACCCCAGCGCATTTACTGTTGAAAATCAACAGATAACCAAAAACCAACAACTTTTTGAAAGCGATATTCAGCAAAAAGTTGCAGAACATAAATATTTCACTTCGGATATTCTTAAATCTACGGGAGAAATGCAAAAAGATTCTCACACAACTTGTGATTCAGCTCTAAACACTTCTAAGTACAATATTGCAAGTATACAAACACATCAAGTACAACAAAGCATACCAACCAATGTGCCACTTTCACCAGCTACCAGTTTCTTTGATAATCCTGCGCCTACAAATCTTCCACAGTATCCTAAAGACAATGAAACTGATAGAGACAATCAACGCATATCACCACAAAAAGAACAGTTTAAATCTAAATATTCAGATTTTAAAATACTAACTGACATGCCATCACTTATTGGTGGTCAAATTGAAGATAAATTGACAAAAATTGGTGAGGACAATAAAGACATAAGGTTTGAAAAAGAGAAGCAAGTGAAAGAAGGCAGTTTGATTGAATCTCTTTCTAGAGATGATATTCCTGTACTCGGTGTATCAACGGTACCATTATTTGGACTTTCGGCAATAATTGCTGACAAATCAAAAGATGTTTCCGTATCGGAAAAGGATCTTATATTCAATACTACTCACCAATCTAAAAATCTATTCGAAAGCAAGACGGCTGCTAGTTTCTTTGAAAATAATGAACCTGAGAACAAAATAATAAGTGAAAATCAATTAAAGAAAATATCATTTGATATCGCCGCGTTAAGCATTAATGACGTAAAGAACATATTAGTCATTGAACCCCCGCAAGAAAATATAGGAGCAATGCTGAAAAGAAATGCTAGTTCTAGCAAACTTGAAAACCTACCTGAAAAACGATCTAAACAATTTGAACAAAAAAGTGATGTAAATGCAAGCACAAAATTTCAGGAAGGACACAACATTAAGTTTGATGGAAATACAGCTGAAATCTTTTTTAAGCATTCTGATGATATTGCAAAAGAACTAGAAGATTCACAAAAAGTAGTAAGTGTAGATGAAGAACATTCGGAATTGAATATTTGTGAGACATGCAGAGAAGTCAGCTCACCTGAGCATGAACGAAAACACAAAGAAGAAGATTTGACAACGCAATTGATTGAGAATATAACTGCACCGGTACAGCTGTCACATCCATTGACAGTTCCACTAAAAGATAGGGATTCACCCGTCGTTGAGATATCACCATACGATAGTCAGCAGCTAGACGAAATAACACATGTTGCCGAAGATACTTTTGGAAAACTGCAAGTGCAATCAGCAACAGAACTTTTGTATGACCGGAGCCCCAG
Organism: Agriopis aurantiaria; assembly: GCA_914767915.1. Classification (NCBI taxonomy): domain Eukaryota; kingdom Metazoa; phylum Arthropoda; class Insecta; order Lepidoptera; family Geometridae; genus Agriopis; species Agriopis aurantiaria. Next base: position 6,241,430 of record OU612010.1, on the reverse strand, counting down.
TGAAGTTAGAGATTATGGATGGACTACCGAGGAAAAGGTTTACCCGATAGTGGCTCCCGTAGATTATGACAACGCCAACAAAGTAGATTCTGATGCTGTAGCGACGAATCACAACTATGGCCCTGAATTAGATGCTGTTTCTTCAAATCTAACACATGTTGTTGAAGATACTTTTGGAACACTGCAAGTGCAATCAGAAACAGAAATTTTGGATGACCGGACCCCCAGTGAAATTAGAGATTATGGATGGACTACCGAAGAAAAGGTTTACCCGATAGTGCCTCACGTAGATCATGAAAACGCCAACAAAGTTGATTCTGATTCTATACCGACGAAACATGACTATGGCCCTGAATTAGACGCTGTTTCATCAAATCTTGAACAAGGTTATGAATTTAAGCTCGATCCAAACGCTATAGGCTTTTTCGGAAATAACTCGTTATTTTTTGACAACGTGCCAGTACCGACCAATGCTAGCGATGAAATAAAGGCGGAAATCAAACATTCCCATGAAGATATTGTACTCCCACGACAGATGAGCATTCCAACTGCACCCCCTCAAGAAGGAGACCCAAAGATGGATGAACCTGGCGTTCTCGACGTGCATTCTATAGAACAAGATGCAAAAAAAGACTTTCCTCTTGAAGAAGAATTTGTAATAGAACCTTCAACAGACGAATTCCTATCAACAGATGACGATAAACTTGAATTTAGAGAACGAAAAAGAAGCTCTGAAGATTCAACTTCCAACGACACGTTTACAAACAGAATTGAAAGATTCCAGAAAAAAATTGACAATCCAGACGATGCTATTTTTGAACGAAAATCTTTCGGCAGCCCGCCTATATCCATGGCTTCTTATTTTGACACAGGGAATTATGCGGTAGAATCACATATAAGAAATGCCCTTGTTGCAATGAGGATTCCACCCGGCTTCGAAGAAGAATATGCTAGAAAATTGAGTGGTATATCTCTTGGCTCGGCAGACAATACGACCGAACCATACATACCTGAAACATCGACGCAAACACCACCAATAAACACGCCAACATATTCTAGCCCTAATGAAGCAAATGAAAATATAATTGGTTCTGAAATTCGTAGAAAAGAAAACACTGAAGCTTTGGCCAAAACTTTCGTTACGACCATTGCTGATGCAACCACTATGCAAGCTATTGCCGATCCTGCCGCAATCGCAGGCCCTTCAGAAACAGCTCCTGTTTTTGCTGATATGACTACAGAACCAGAAAAAATATTATCACAAAACGTGCAACCCTTAACGGATCCAATTAATTTCTTCTCAGCAAATGTAGAAGAGCCTAAACCTGCTGAACCTGCAGCTTCTGAGAGCTTCAATAGATTAGCGAGTTACTTCACACTGCCGCCAGCGCAACCAGATCATTCCAAATCTTTTTTTGAGTTAAGCCAAAGTCAAAATCACTACAGACACGAAACTAAAATGCAAGACCACCAAAAACCTTATTTTGAAATAAGTCAAACTCAAAATCACTACATAGACGATGACACAAAAAATAACATAAAGCAATTAATGAATGACCTTACTTCGCCTCAAAATATTAAAGAACATACCGTTAAAACCGTAAACTATTTCACTGTTGAACTGGATAATGATATTAAACGTAACACGAACACTGTACCAATAAACTATAAAATAGACGAAATCAACATAAATAAAAACATTGGTAGTGAAAATAGAGAATCTAAACTGGTGGATAATGATTCAATAGACAAAGAAAAAGAAAATGATTGCGACGATATACTGAAATGTGATCTTTGCCTTAGATACATACCTGGGGTTAATACTAAAGTGTTTATAGTTAAGACTGCTGTGAACGAAACTTCTGAACCTAGTTCCGACGCAGAAATGCCTTCTCAGAAAGACAATGAAAGTGAAAAATTAGGGAACACCGTCAACTTTGCTGATTTCGATGTAGAAAAGCAAGCCGAAAACAATGTCACTGTTATCAATGAGGTAAATGATTATTATTTTATATTCCATAGCTAAGAATTTTAAGGTGGAAACAAACTTTTCAAAACAATCATCTAAACGGAGATTTAAAATGCAATGGACATTTTTGTATTAAAGTAACAGGGAGACGTGATTCAAATTTTACATATGTTTTTTGGTGTACTTTAAGTTTTATTCCTAAGAAGTTTTGTTTACTTACCGCTTACAACATACGGTCTTTACAACCAATCTAAGCGTTTTGGTGACTCCATTTATTTTTGCTACATGCAATGGCGCACGTTCGAATCCTGTGTCGATTTTAGGGTTCCATACCCAAAAGGTAAACGGGACCCTATTACCAAGCCTACGATGTATCTCTGTCTGTATGTCTGTCTGTCCTGCCTTTAAACGGCTGTATATTTCGAACCGTAATAGATAGCCAGTTGAAATTTTAACAGAATATGTAATGTTACGGCTGATTAACTAACAAGTAATAAAAATGTCAAAAAGTAAAAACTACATGGGGATGTCCCCATACAACAAACGTATTTTTAACGTATTTTTGTATTAGCTCTAATAAAAAAATGGTAATACGCACAAGCGTCAAACTTGGCATGATTGTAGTACACTCTAAAGTATAACAACAAATAATTACTAATGGCCAAGTGCGAGTCGGTGTCTAATATCTGTTCACCATCGGTTCTCGTATGATCGTCCAAGTAAAGCAACGTCGGGCGCGGCCGGTACTTGGATAAGTGACCGCCTGGGCGTTGATGGGATGTTGTCTTTTTGCATTTTTTTTTAGTAGCTAAAAGTCGCACTTGGCCTGTTTTTTATATATAAGCCTTTATTGCTGTTTTACCATAATTTACAATACAATACTACATGGGTATTACATTTATTACTAACGGACTGTTTTTCTAGCAACAGCTTGTCTTTCGACAAAGGCCTACTCCAAAGACTTCCACCCATCTCTGTCTCTCACCCAACTCTATTGAGGTCACCATAACATTTAAATAGTTGTAAATACTCCATAAAGATGTTACTAAAACAACTAATATTGTTAAATTAAATTAATCAACAATTTGCCATTCCATCACTTCGTGTCTTAAATGGGGTTGGCAACTACATAAATACGAGCACGTGCTTTGTGACTCATGCCTTCTTAAATGCCCTAGACCAGGGGCCTTACGGCTGGCTGCTTAAAGCAATCCAGTTTAGGTGCTGAAAAAATGTATAACCGTATCAGGGCGCGTTAAGATTCACGTTTGCGTGATTTTCCGAACTGCGTGGTTTTAACGTTAGTTTGATACCGCTTAAGCAGTTGGCCGTAAGACCACTGGGGTCTTACTCCGCAGATTAGATATAAGAATACCTACGCCGTGCTGTCCAGTAAAAATGGCCTTGAGCTCGTTCGAATTGGCCGTTTTTTCATATAACCGTTAATGCAACTACAGCGGTTCTATAATGTTCAGAGCAAAAGCGCTAACGCGCAGTAATACGACTGATAAAAATCTGCACGCTCGTAGGGACGAGCCTTCAATTTTATTGTGACGAAAGTCTATCTTAATTGTAATTTCTGTGGAGACTACTATTATTTGTTTTTGTGTCGTGTGGCGTCTCCGGTGTGAATAATATTTTGTCACAATTGTAAAAAATACTTTAAAAATATATTTTTTACTTCTTTTTGTCCCCCTCCTGGGTAAATGTCCCCCATCCAGACAGTGCGATCACCCGACATATTTGACCACTGTATTTGGATCACGTCGAGGTCATCGCGCCAGCGTTTTCTCGGCCTGCCTTGGCTCCTTCGTCCGTTTGCAGGCTGTGTGATCCTCTGGGCCCATCTATCAGGGTGCATTTTTTTAATAACAAATAGCGGCAACCTGGTAAGCTTTCCGCCTGATGATAAGCGGTAATCGCTGTCTATGATCACCACTAGCGTAATCTGGCCACGTGTTCCTCCCAAGTCTCCCAACCCCATTTTTTGGCAGTTTTTACTACCGGCACTGAAACGTGGTCTCTCACTATGGACCTCTTATGCAAGCTCAAAGTCGCACAACGAGCTATGGAGAGGGCTATGCTCGGGGTTTCTCTACGAGATCGAATAAGAAATCAAGAGATCCGTAGACGAACGAAAGTCACCGACATAGTCCACCGGATTAGCAAGTTGAAGTGGCAGTCGGCAGGGCACATAATCACGCAGAACAGATGGCCGATGGGGCCGAAAGGTTCTGGAATGGAGACCACGGACCGGTAAGCGCAGCGTAGGACGTCCACCCACAAGACAAGATGGACAGACGACCTAAAGAGACCGCAGGGAAACGCAGAATGCCGTCCGCTTCCAACCGTCCCTTTTGGAGATTCATGGGGGGGGGCTTATGTCTAGCAGTGGACGTCCTACGGCTGAAATGATGACTAAAACCTTCTAAACATTATTCCAGCATCGTGTTGGCTCTGAGTATACTCCAGTGAAACACCACTGGTTCTACCGTGAAGATGTTGAGGAGAAGTCCGTATGGCGGGGATTCTCCAATACAGATTCGACGGCGCTCGAAGAAGCTCATCAAAGCCGTGAGTATCTTAGACCTTATCATATATCGTAGTATTTATCAGACACGTTGTTGTTACGAATCAAATTTTATCGTAGACTCAAGTATCCATCCATACCACAGAAAAGAGAAGTAAATAGAACGGAAATGAGAAGAAAAATCTGTCGCCAGGCATTATGACAGAACCTTGATTGAACATTCTTATTTATGTCAACGCGTCGAACTCCGCATCCAAAGAACTTGGACCTTTCCTTTTTGGGTTAGGTCTCTAAAGTTCTTTGTCCGCATCACAGTTGCTAACTGATTTCGCATGACTGACTTTTCGTTGGGTACAACTGGCTACAACAAATTTCGTACAATAATTCTTTGACATCCGTTCTAATTTAAAAAATAAACTGTGATCCATACCTTTAAGCATCGTAGTTAAGTCGTATTGTTACCACGATCAAGCCAGGGACCAAAATGGAATTTTGCTATTCTAAAATTTTGTTTGTACTTTTTATTACCGTATCTACCATTTATAACCATGTCTACCGTTTGTTAGTGTCTACTGTTTATTACCGTATCTGTTTCTATTATTACCGTGATCGTGTCTACTGTCGTAATTATTTGTAAAGTAGCTAATAGACGTGACTGATTTAGTTGACGTACCGCCATCCACTGCAACAACCAACGGGAGAGAACCAGAATTGTTTCTCTTTATCTCCCGTTGGTTGGACGGCGGTCTGTCAACCACGTCCGACACGTCTGTTAGGGCTTTTAGGGTTTCGAGATTATGAAACATTGAAATTAAACATGCAAACAAACGCCACATGCACGAATTAAACGCGATAAAATGCGTTACAATTGTTTAATTTTAATATGTTTATTACCATGTCTACTATTTATTACCGTGTCCACTGTTTGTTACAGTATCTAAGGTTTATCACCGTGTCTGTTATTTATCACCGTCTATTTATTTTTACCGTGTACTATTTATTGCAGTGGTTTCTATTTACCTACTACCGAATCTACTATTTATTACCGTGTCTTAAATTTTTACTGTGTCTACTATTTATTACCAGGTATATTATTAAACATCAAGATTGACGTAATATATGCTTTAGTATGACACAATTTTTTTCTGAATCGAAAGTAACAATTTGGTATCTGTCCGTATATCGGTTTGTGAATTGATATAATATTGCTATGCTGTTACAGCGGATTTAAACGAGAACACGCTGGTGGCGACAGATGGTGGACGATATGACGTCAACGTGATGGGGAGGCTCCGGATCGCGGTCTATTGGAAGGAAAAACCTACCAACGTCAGGAGGTAAGGACAATTTGTCAATATAAATAATTTTGCTCGAGCGCCTGTTGATTTGGAAATGTGAATAATTTTGTTCGAGTGCCTGTTGATTTGGAAATATGAATAATTTTGTTTTAAACGTTTATCGGGACTTATCACGTATTATTTAATTTAGGTAAAAAATATGTACCTTTCGAGCGCCTGTTGATTTGGCAATATGAATAATTTTGTTCCGAGTGCCGATTGGTTTGGAAATATCAATGGTTTTGTTCGAGCGCCTGTTGATTTGGAAATATGAATAATTTTATGATCAGTTATTCAATATTATACTCAATATATTATTATATTCAATATCAATATTAATCAGCTTATTCGAGCACTTACAAATTTTGAAGTTGATTATAGAAATAGATATTTTTTGCAGAGGCGTCGGGTAGATTCAGATTTGAATGACCTAAAAAAAAAGTATAATGAAATTTCAGTAGTAGAGTGCTTTTCATGTTTGAAGTCCCCCAGACGCGGCGCTGTCATCGCGTATCAATCACTATCAGTATCATTTCTCGAGTAGAACTTTAACAACTTTTGGCATCGTACACGACTCTTTAACGATGGAAAATTAATAAAAATCTCACTAGCGTCCAAACACAGTAACAACACCTGACAACTACAACATGGAAATTTAGTTCCGCTGTTTGCCGTGGGACTTCTTTCATGAAAAGGACTTTAGTAATATGTTTTTGATTCCAGATGCAGCTGGTTTTACAAGGGCACCACTGATGCCCGCTATGTGCCTTATACAGAATCCGTCGCTGAAAAACTTGAGGTAAGGGTCTTATCATCATCTCTTCATGGACCAGACGGAGGTTGTCCCGTCGAGTTTCAAAAGGGTGTCAAATGGGTCATCAAAAGGGTGCCATAGAGTGACATATAGGGTGACATAGAGAAGCTACAACATGGGGTTCCTCAAAAGGCGAGTTAATAGAGTCCTGAAGGGTCGGCAAATATTTGTGATGCCTCTGGTGTTACAGTATCCATAGGCGACGGTGACTGCTTACCATCAGGCGGCCCGTATGCTTGTTTGCCAGATAAGTCATGCTGATCAAAAATTTGAGAATTGATTGATGTAATATCGAAGTTTTGTTGTTGTTGACAATGATGATAGATACGCCTGATGTGATTCCAGGAGGAGTACCGCCACGGGGTGACGACAGGCGAGTGGCACCGCAAAATGGTGCTCCCTAACAACGAGATGGTGATAATGCACGGGCCCTCGGTTATGGTGCACTTTCTGCACTCGGGCGCTACGGACGCTTTTAGCACACCGCCTGTAAGTATTTTATACACTCATACTTAGTGCCGGTTTTAGCATTTCCAGCGCCCTGGGCAAGATTTCTACGGCGCACCTCCCCCCCCCCCAATCAGCCATTAAAACTGAAAAATGGCATGAAAAAAGGCAAAGAATAGTTTTCTTTTAATTGCACGGGGTATAATTTGGCTAGCCCGCGCCCGCGGCACCCCTTTATAGGTATCTGGCGCCCTGAGTGGTCGCCCAACCGCGCCCTACCTTAACGCCGGTACTGCTCACACTATTCACATTCACACACTTACATTCACTCTTACATTACACCCAAATTCATTCTTACACTTCCTTACTCCCACACTCAGCCTTAGTCTTAACCGAGAGCTCATTCTTACACTCGGCCTCACTCTTACCCAACGCCTTACTCTTACACTTGGCTTCACTCTTAAACTCGACCTCACTTCACTTTTACAATAGGTCTCACTCTTATCCGAGGCCTAACTCTTACGCTAGGCCTCACTCTTACTCTGGACATCACTCTTACATTCGGATTTACTCTTACACTGGGCCTCACTCTTACACGAGACCTCACTCTTACACTCACTTGCCGTCACTTTTATACTCGGCCTCAGTAGAAACCTTGCCCTCACTCTTCTTACCGACCACACGTTTACACCACTCCGACACCACACTCTTACACCCGACCTCACTCGCTCTTTTTATCTTACTTTTAAACTTACACTCTGCCATTAACTTGTAGCTTGCAAATTCAACACGCTGTTTCTGTACCGATCAGTCAGAAATCAGACCAATTATTCACCTATTACTATTTCACTCCTCCCCAACCCTATCCCATCCTAACCCCCTCCAATCTTCCCAGAGTCTTCTCGGCAAGCGAATATACAGGAACCCACCCAAGATCAGGGTGGCACGTGACCAAGAACCAAAGATAGACCATCTTATTCTGCTAGTCCACGGTGCTGGGGAGTACAAGCGGACGCGGTACTTGGATGTTAGTAGTTATAGCTAGCGCCATCTGTTATTATCCAATTTGATTAACTAATAGAAGTATTCTGTCGAGTAACAAGATTAAACCGACAATATACCAACTTACTGCGTTAGTCATGAATATAGCGCCATCTGTTATCGAATTCGATTAACTAATAGTAATATTCGGTCGAGTAACAAAATTAAACTGACAATAGACCAACTTATTTTGTTAGTCATGAGACATAGCGCCATCTGTTATCGATTTTGATGAACTAATAGTTGTATTTCATGCCGCGTTGTTTCTCATTAGCATTGTCGGCGTTGATTTGGAACGCGCCCTGATTCAAAATCTGGTTTTTTTTTTCATGCGACCCGACAGCTTGACTTGTATGTAAGTATAATAATGTTTTCCTGACTCCATTGCAGCGCCATATCAGGGTCTATGTACTGAGGTACTAGGTATATGAAAACTACTTGACCTACGAAGCTGAAATTCGGCAGATAGATTCTTTATGGGGTGTAGAGGTCCGCTAAGAAAGGATTTTGCGAAAGGGTCGAATTAAGGATGTCAAAATGGAGATTGCATGTTTACATAAAATTTCGGGACATTTTTTCACAAACGGTCATCTAACCCCAAACTAAGCAAAGCTTGTGATATGGCTGCCAGAGACTGATATACATACATATATAGTTTTAAATACATACTTAAATAGATATTAACAACCAGATATAGAACAAACACAAATGTTCATCACATAAATGTTTGTCCTAGGTGGGAATCGAACCCACGCCCCCAAGCTCAGAAGGCAGGTTCACTACCAACTGGACCAACGGGCTATCCGGCATACGGCATATGAAAGTCTGCGCGTACAAAGTCGCGGGCAACAGCTAGTAAATAAATAAAAACAACGCACGTATACAAGCGCCATAACGATCGTTCATGATGCTTTCCAGCAAGCCGCGTCCCGCCCCCGCGTGGTCCGCCGCAGCCACGAAGAGTCTGAGATCGAGGATTCTGAGCCTTCCAAGATAGACCACCTGCTGCTGCTGTGCCACGGAGTCGGCTCCGCGTGCGACATGCGGTTCAGATCCGTGGAGGAAGTAGGTGAGTTGACCACGACCACTCTGATATAATCTGATAGGAAGCCGTGGTAGCCCATTTGGGAGACTAGAATTAAAAGCGTGAGGTCGCGGGTTCAAACCCCGGGCCCGTCCAATGAGCTCTTTGGAGCTTATGTACGGATTATCATACCACTGGCTTTTCGGTGAAGGAAACCTGCATACGTACGGAGAAGGAATTCAATGGCGTATGTGAATCCACCAACCCGCACTGGGCCAGCGTGGTGGATATGGCCCAATCACCCTTTCGGGGGTAGGCTAAAAGTCCAGCAGTGGACTGTTAAAAAGCTGATTATGATGATTAATAGAATTGGAAATAGAATAATAAGATTAAAATATCAATATTAAATTATGATAAATGTCAAAACACATGTGCACTTGTCCATTATTTATTTTTGTTTGTTCCATTATTTGTTGTTATACTTGAGAGTGTGTACTATAATCATGCCAAGTTTGACGCTTGTACGTATTATCGTTTTTACATTAGAGCTCATACAAAAATACGTTTGTTGTGCCGTTTCGTTTTTACTTTATGACTTATTTTATTATTTCTTAATTAATCCGCCGTAACATTACATGTTCTGTGGAAGTTCAACTGGCTGCCTATTACTGTTCAAAAAATACAGCCGTTAACAGGTAGGACAGACGGACAGACCGACATCGTAGGCTTAGTAATAGGGTCCCGTTCTTACCCTTTGGGTACGGACTAATAGAAGCACTCCTTTACCAACCACTTTCTGCTGAGTATAAAAACGCTTATATGGGAGATCTACCACTTCTGAACGAGAATATCCGAGATTGAAGATGTTGCTCTGGAGGTCCTGGATTGTGACTTTTAGGGAGTGGCATGCAATGTCAATATAACCACTTGACTGGTCATCCTTTAGCCCGGGCGATGAAAAGAGGACATACTTTTCAAGCATAATCTGTTTCCAGCGGGCCAATCCTAGACGCGAATTGATTGAATGACTTTTGAGTCTCCAATCACAAGCCGCCACCGACGTGGCTGAATTTTGCAAAAGGGAATTTTGAATACATGCGCGATCAAGTGGTTTTATATGATTATCTTTGGTCACAAAAGTGATGTAACATTAGACAGTAGTTAGCTAAAACAATATTTATTTATTTTATTTATTTAGATACACAAAACAGATAACAATCAATTAATTCTTCAAATAAATACTTATAAAAATCTGAACTGGATTGTCACCCAAAACATGTGTATACAAAAAAATTAGACAAACTTAATGAAAGTACCCATCCGCATAGCAATGAGCTTGCTGATGGGCACCTCCAAGATGGCAAAAATTTACTAAAACTAAAACAAAATAACAAAAATAACTAAACATGAGATGGAGTATTCAGACGCAACACAGCTGCTGCGTCTGAACGATCTAGTTTAAGATTAAGATGGAGGACATCCTTTACGGTTCTTACGTAACTACTAAACTTAGGATCAAATATATCTAAATCAGAATTATTTATTAACAAATCATTCTATTGACGTGCCATTCTTACAATTGGGTTAAAAAGAAGGATGTATTGTTTCTGTAGACTTGAAGTGCAAAGAGGTTAGTGACTCTGGCTCTGCGCGCGCTGTATGTAATATTAAAAGATAACTGAGATAACAAATCTGGGGAATCAACTTTGGAGTGAGTTATTTTATATAAGTACACAAAGTCGAAGTACTTCCTACGCATTTTCAGAGACTGAACATTAAATTTTACCAATCACCAAAATATTACCAATATTGAAAATATTTGTGGTAAAACCGTCAATAAAAAAAGGGTTTCTTTTTGTGTACGATTAAAATCATTTATTTTATTTAACAAAATATTTATTAGGCATTCCCCGAACCATCTGTATCTTTGGTAAGGGTCTGTAACGCTTACGTTTAATTTCTTTATTCTCCTCCTTAATCCGAGTCTGGTCCATAGTTTTGTTGCAAAAGTGCATTGCGACCATAATGAAGACTGAAATGATAATCCAGATGAGCTGTGGTAAAATAATAATAAAAACTTCCAATGTAATATTGGCTCCAAACTTCTCTAATGAAGACTGAAATGATAACCCAGATGAGCTGTGGTAAAATAATAATAAAAACTTCCAATGTAATATTGGCTCCAAACTTCTCTAATGAAGACTGAAGTGATAACCCAGATGAGCTGTGGTAAAATAATAATAAAAACTTCCAATGTAATATTGGCTCCAAACTTCTCTAATGAAGACTGAAATGATAACACAGATAAGCTGTGGTAAAATAATAATAAAAAATTCCAATGTAATATTGGCTCCAAACTTCTCTAATGAAGACTGAAATGATAACCCAGATGAGCTGTGGTAAAATAATAATAAAAACTTCCAATAAAATATTGGCTCCAAACTTCTCTAATGAAGACTGAAATGATAACCCAGATGAGCTGTGGTAAAATAATAATAAAAACTTCCAGTGTAATATTGGCTCCAAACTTCTCTAATGAAGACTGAAATGATAACACAGATGAGCTATGGTAAAATAATAATAAAAACTTCCAATGTAATATTGGCTCCAAACTTCTCTAATGAAGACTGAAATGATAACCCAGATGAGCTGTGGTAAAATAATAGTAAAAACTTCCAATGTAATATTGCCTCAAAACTTCTCTAATGAAGACTGAAATGATAATCCAGGTGAGCTGTGATAAAATAATAATAAAAACTTCCAATGTAATATTGGCTCCAAACTTCTCTACTGAAGACTGAAATGATAACCCAGATGAGCTGTGGTAAAGTAATAATAAAAACTTCCAATGTAATATTGGCTCCAAACTTCTCTAATGAAGACTGAAATGATAACACAGATGAGCTGTGGTAAAATAATAATAAAAACTTCCAATGTAATATTGGCTCCAAACTTCTCTAATGAAGACTGAAATAATAACACAGATGAGCTGTGGTAAAATAATAATAAAAACTTCCAATGTAATATTGGCTCCAAACTTCTCTAATGAAGACTGAAATGATAACCCAGATGAGCTGTGGTAAAATAATAGTAAAAACTTCCAATGTAATATTGCCTCAAAACTTCTCTAATGAAGACTGAAATGATAATCCAGGTGAGCTGTGATAAAATAATAATAAAAACTTCCAATGTAATATTGGCTCCAAACTTCTCTACTGAAGACTGAAATGATAACCCAGATGAGCTGTGGTAAAGTAATAATAAAAACTTCCAATGTAATATTGGCTCCAAACTTCTCTAATGAAGACTGAAATGATAACCCAGATGAGCTGTGGTAAAATAATAGTAAAAACTTCCAATGTAATATTGCCTCAAAACTTCTCTAATGAAGACTGAAATGATAATCCAGGTGAGCTGTGATAAAATAATAATAAAAACTTCCAATGTAATATTGGCTCCAAACTTCTCTACTGAAGACTGAAATGATAACCCAGATGAGCTGTGGTAAAGTAATAATAAAAACTTCCAATGTAATATTGGCTCCAAACTTCTCTAATGAAGACTGAAATGATAACACATATGAGCTGTGGTAAAATAATAATAAAAACTTCCAGTGTAATATTGGCTCCAAACTTCTCTATTTAGCCAGTGTCAAGTAAAAATTATCAGTTATTAGTAGTATTAAGTGTTAAGTATAATACCGGCCCTTTTGGAGATCGGTGGGGGAGGCCTATGTCCAGCAGTGGACGTTCTATGGCGGAAATGATTATGACGATGAAGTATAAATTATAATGAACAAGTTTTCATGTTTTTATTTTAAATAAATCTTGTGATAAAAAAAACACTAGTTATCATTTACGGGATATTTACCGGTTTTAGGTTGTGATAGTTTAAAATAGTGTTTTACGAAAACAAACTTTTCAATGCATTATAACATGCCGAGGCACTAGCAACCTACATAGGCAAGTCGTTTGCAATTAGAAAACATGTATTCTTACAGGCCGGTCGTTTGCAATAGACATGAGTCATCATGTTTTTAATTTTTTTACACATAACAGGCTTAGTTAAGGATATAACTAAATACATTACACATACTGAAAAGTTATTAAATTGGCAGATAAATCTCTGAGATATGAAAGTTTTAGGTGAGGATAGAGAGTGGACGCTCTATCCCTTTCTCGCAAAGCGTGTGTTAGTATAGCATTTGTATGACGCGCGCGGCTTAACGTCATCACGTGCTACAGTGCGCTCTCTGTCTATCGTGAAATTAAAATACTCAGCTCATAATATATATATTTTCTATGGTCAGCTTTTAATGAAATATTAGTCAAAAACATGGACACAAGCCTATTAGGGAACTTTATACTTACAGGCCGATCGTTTGCAATTAACAAACTGTTTACTTACAGGCAGATCGTTTGCAATTAACAAACTGTTTACTTACAGGCCGGTCGCCTGCAGTTAGTAGTGTACACTGAACATTCGTCTTCGAAAACAAAGACCTCTTTTTTCCCCTGTTTAGATTCTCTATCCACGCCGCAGATGCTAAAGCCATCGTCCTTGCAGTTATTGCTGTTTATCTTCCAACATTGATATTTGGTAAACTGACGTTGCATTTTCGTTACAAGCTATAATGAAATTATTTTAGTTTAAGGGCAACTCTGTGCCTTGCTTAAACTTAGAAAATTATAAATTGTTTTTTATAGAATAGATTGGGTTTTTTTTTTACTAGCGGTCCGCCCCGGCTTCGCACGGGTATAGATAGCCATTATAGAAAAATTCTTTCACTGTTGGGAAGCTACACTATCCCCGGGTGACATAGGCTATAATATATACCCGTGCGAAGCTGGGGCGGACCGCTAGTTGATAAATAAAAAACCGGACAAGTACGAGTAGACTCGCGCTCTGAGGGTTCTTCCCAACGGAAACCTCAGAGCGCGAGTCCAAAAAAAAAACTAAAGTTGAAATATTGAAAGACAAACTTAACTTAGTGGTTGACTATATGGTTCTTCTATACATTCCAACTTCAAAATGTAAGTTTGTAATAGCAAAATAATAATTTTTAAATGATATAACTTCAAATTTGTAACTTTCAGATTTATTCCTATATATGTGCTATGAGACCTTGCCTTTTGTCAAATTTCACGATTCTAGGTCAACGGGAAGTACCCTATAGGTTTTGATTCACCTGTGAAATCGCAAAATATGCGACATAAACGTTCATATCTTTTGATTGCTTTGACTTACATACAACATTTATTTTTTCACAGCCTAAAGAAACCGTAGACCCAAGTATTTAGTATAAATTTCAACTTGATACCTTTACGCGTTCTTGAGAAAAAGGGTCTTGACAGACGGACAGACGGACTGACAGACGGACAACGAAGTGATCCTATGAGGGTTCCGTTTTTTCCTTTTGAGGTACGGAACCCTAAAAACTGTTTTAAAGTGTTTCTAATACCACTCGATCTATGTTGCGTGTATTTCGATTTAAACTGTACTCATCATAGGACTCTTCAGGGTCTTCTATGCAATGAACGACGGAGGTCGCAGTCATCAATCCTAAAAAAAATAACGGTTAGCTGCGCCCCAGAGACATTTCTAGGTAAAATTTCCCAACCGAATAAGGGGCCGTCTATTAATCACGTGTTTTTTTTTTTGCATTATTACCCCCCCCCCCCCCCCCTTTTTTTTTTGTTGTATCATGCCAAGTTTCCCAAAGGGTGTAAACGGGAAGACGTGGTATCGAGTATCCACGCTGAATAATCTTTTTTTTTTGGGACATTTTTGCACACACGGTCATCTGACCCCAAACTAAGCAAAGCTTGTGATATGGCTGCCAGAGACTGATAAAAATACATATATAGTTTTAAATACATACTTAAATAGATATTAACAACCAGATATAAAACAAACACAAATGTTCATCACACAAATGTTTGTCCTACGTGGGAATCGAACCCACGCCCTCAGGCTCAGAAGGTAGGTTCACTACCAACTGGACCAACGGGCTATCTATAACTTACCTTACATAATATATATAAAAAGATTAAATTTTAAATATTTCTTACCAATTATAAACCAGGCGAAAAGCATTTTAAACCAAAATACCTAATTAAAATTGTGTATATAATACAATACAATACAACTAAGAGGTAATAGAAAACTAACTAATAGTGCGCATTTAAACATTAATTAAACATTAATCGATCCTATCAGCAATTATTCAGCAAATAAACGTGTGTTTCACAGTTTTAGTTGCCACTCGCTATGGCCGTGGTTTCGCCCGCGTTAAAAGAGAAAACTTTCATCACTCAGGGGTATTCATCACTCACGTTGATTGTTTCGTAATAATCAGTGAGAATTGCTGCACTTTTCCATTGGGATTGCGACTGATTTTTAACTTTTTTTTTTTTTTTTTCCAAGATGGTACCAGTACTATTTATTTATTTTCTTATTTTATTGCTTATCCCAAAATAAGTGCATGGAAAATATTGAAAACCAGATAGACTGTCGTTAGATCGACGTTCGTAAATCAAAACCAACTACAAACAGGTATTTGATAAGTTCCATCCGGTGAGTAACTGCATTGGTCGCCAAGCACCATCTATTGGAATTCGTGCGAACGTTTTTGTTGGATCGAAGATTGACCAATCAACATGAAGTGTGGCGGGTGCGGAAAATGTGCTGGATTATACCACAAAGCCTGCGTGAACATACCTGCCAAGGCCAGTATATCTACATCGTGGTTATGCCCAAGTTGCAAATGTGCGATGCCTCGGGATAATAACCCCTCCACTCCAGTCCGAGGAGCAGCGGAGTACTTTGTTGAGGACAGCCAGACACAGATAGGACAAGATGATGGTGAGCGCGGAGCACCTATGACTGGTAGTGCGGAGATCATGCAGCAGATACTGTCTGTTGTCCAGGGGCTGAAAGTTGAAGTACTCTCTTTGAGGACGACCGAAAGTGTCTTAATACAGGAAATTAGTTTGTTAAGAGCTGAATTGCTTACCAATAAAGAGCGCCTGATAGAACTGGGTTCTTTAGGGGCAGAGATTAGGACACTCCGAGAGGAACTACGTATGAAGCATGATGCGATCGACAACTCTGAAAGTGGTCTGCGCTATCGTCAAGGGGAACCTAAACGGAAAGAAGCACCAAGAGCAACTAAATCTGCCAAACTACCACTGGATAGAGTAGCTGAAAAGGACGATTCGGAAGATGCAGCGTCGAGTAACACAGCAGCAGTCGAGATATCGCGGACTCCAAGCAACAGAAAGTCGGCAATTGCAAACTCTGAGAGTGGGAATCGGGAAGTGACGTCACAGCAGCGGGCTGTAACACTAACACCGGTGGCAGATGGAGCCCGAGTCAGCGACAGTAGCGATGACGGTGGTGAGTGGCAGACGGTCACTAAACGTCGCCGCAGCAACAAGGTACAGCACCCAGTCGTAGTCGGAGTCAGCAAGGTGAGCTGCGTCTTACAAGCTGTAGAAAAGACTTATTATATACAGGCGTGGCAGTTCAAGGATGATACTACAATTGACCAAGTCAAAAATTTCTTGACCGGAATCGCAGTAGCCGACTACCATGTAGAGAAGCGCCAAATTAAGTCTATCAGACATGCGTCTTTCATAATTGGGATGCCGGTAAGCGTTAAATCTCAATTGATGTCTCCCGGTGTGTGGCCGCAGGGAATTCGGTTCGCGAATTGGTTTTTTCGCGGCCGCTCAAACCAACAACCAGCGGGAAAGGAGAAGAGACTTGGATTCCCGCCCAGCCGACTCTAGCCAGTACCTCACGAGGGCCGAGCACGGCGGTTACGGCGCCATCTAGCGATACAGGCAGCGGACACGGCGTTGTAAGAATATGTCACCAAAATAAAAATAAATATAAAAAAATAAATATTTTTGGGACATTTTTTGCACACACGGTCGTCTGACCCCAAACTAAGCGAAGCTTGTGATATGGCTGCCAGAGACTGATATACATACATATATAGTTTTAAATACATACTTAAATAGATATTAACAACCAGATATAGAACAAACACAAATGTTCATCACACAAATGTTTGTCCTACGTGGGAATCGAACCCACGCCCTCAGGCTCAGAAGGTAGGTTCACTACCAACTGGACCAACGGGCTATCTATATTAGGTCTATAAAGAATAAAACCGGCCGTATAGAGGTTGCATTACAAGGTGACTTAAAATGCGATGTATTATGTATTAAAATCAAAAATCAAAATCAAAATATATTTATTGCAGTTTGTTGGTAAACCTAGATGTAATACAGACATAATCTGTTCTTAAGAGCTCCGAAAACAAACTTGTCTCTAAATGGACGTGCAATATTAGTACTGGCATTCATAACTCACTAATTATAAGTTATTAGTATTGTTAGTTTACAAAGGAAATGTCTTAGTATAGTAGTTATGTCAAGTTAAATAGGTACGATGTCTACAATATTATAATGTCATTATTAGTTAGTCAATGTTAGTATTCCAATTTAATCTCTTATCATTAATAAATTCTTTTACGGTGTAATAGCACTTAGTCAGTAGAATTTTTTTCAATTTTAATTTGAACAGATTAATATTTAGATCTTTAAGGTTTCTAGGCATCTTATTATAGATTAACGGTCCCATACAGAAAATGCTATCATTTAATAATTTCTTGTTGCGGTGTTCTATGAGAAGCTTGTGCTTGTCACGTCTATTACGTTTAGATTTATCATTTGTAAGGGGAAAATAGTTCGGGTTACTTTTAACAAAACATGCTACTTCAAAGATGTAAAGTGACGGAAGTGTTAGAATTTTATATTCATTAAATTTTGGTCTACAGCTATCAGTGCTGTTAAGTCCAAACATTACTCTAATGCATCGTTTCTGTGCCTTAAATACGCGTTCCACCTCTGTTGAATTGCCCCAGAAAATCAAGCCATATCTCAATAGTGATGCCACCAAACCATGATAAGATGTTAACAATGCGTCTGTTTTTACAACTGAAGCAAGTCTATGGAGAGCATATGCCGAGCTTCCAAGCTTTTTGCAGAGCTCCTCAACGTGAGCTTTCCTGAACATTTTTGCAAGGAACATGAAATCAAATGTATAAATATCAATAACTTTGTTCTAGCATCTTATTATTGTAGAAGCTCAGTGGAACACGGCGGGGCTTGTATCTTTGTAAGCAATAATGTAAGATATAAGAAATTAGAATCTTACAATCAACTGTCCGTGGAGCAGGTATGCGAAATAGCAGCCATAGAATTGATAGGAAAAAATATTGTGGTTGTTTGTATATACCGTTCTAACGTGACAAGTACGGCGCAATTTTTCCCTGCCCTTGAATGTTTGCTCAATAAGCTTAGAGACGGTGACAATGAATTTGTAGTGGTTGGAGACGTAAATATAAATTTTACAAGTTCACTAAACAGTGATTTAAAGAAATTTAATGAGCTCTTAGCAATACATAATTTGTGCAATATCGTGAACTTTCCGACGAGAGTTACAGGCACTACTAGTACCTGCTTGGACCACTTGTACGTGAGTGGAGGGTTGGCGGCGGAGTCACGAGCGGCGCCCGTGCGCTGCAACTTGTCCGACCACTACGCGGTGCGCGGCAGCGTGCCGTGCGCGGCTGGCCCGCAGCCGCCCTCCACTCGTCGCGCCAGGTCCTACACTCAGGCGAGCCGAAGCAACTTTGTCACTGTCGTGGAGAGTGTAGACTGGCTTAAAGTCAAGCTAAAATATAGCATGGAACCAGCAGACGAGCTGGCAAAGGCATTACTGAGCATATTAAAAAATAAAATTGACGACTGTTTTCCGTTAAAAATAACAAGGTTGACGAATAAGAGCATTTGCTGGGCGACGGACGATATATTTCATTTCGAATCACTGTTGATGGATATGCGCGATGTTTTGCTAAAATTTCCAGCAAATGTTGAATTGAAGTCCAAAATTGGCGAGTTTCAAACTAAATATGACAATTTATTACAGCGCGAGAGGAGCGATTATTACTGTAATGTCATTCGCCAATCGACAAATGTAACAAAACAAATGTGGGAAGTAGTAAAAACCGAAACGGGGAGGTCTAGTAGAGCTCAAGACTACACAGACGTGCTAAAGCGACCCAATGGGTCCAAATATTCTAGCAAGACGGAGGTCGTAAATGCCGTAAACGCACACTTCGTAAACGCGGCGACATCGTGCGGCGCACCCGCCGCCGACGTCACCGCAGCGACCCGTGCACTGGCGGCGGTGTGACCTCCTGCTGACCGCTCGCTCAAGCTAAGGCAGTTCACACCCCGAGAGGTACTTCGGATCTTATCTCATGGGGTAGCGAACAAAAAGTCTAGAGACATGTACGACATATCGACATCGCTGATGTGCTCTGCAGCCCCGTCTTTAGAGGACGTGCTCTCCTCTTTGTACAACCGGTGTATCGATGACGGTCAGTATCCTTCCTCTTTGAAGCAGGTAAAAGTCTCCCCCTTATATAAAGGAAAAGGCAAACAGGAAGAGATAAACAGCTACAGACCAGTATCGATCATTCCGGCAGTTGCCAAGATCTTTGAGTACGGTCTTAGCTTGCGATTGACTTAGCACCTGGTGGGGAGTACGTCTCTATCAAAGAGGCAGTATGCGTATCGCAGCGGCTGTTCCACTACTTCTCTGACTCGCGAACTACTTCGCAAAATCTTGGATGCACGTGAGCGTCGGCAGCAGGTCGCCGTGATATTCTGCGACTTGTCTAAGGCATTCGACGTCGCTGATCATGGAGTCCTCGCAGCAAAGCTCAGGCATTACGGCATACAGGAGAATACGTTGGGGTTGCTGTCGGACTACATGACGGATCGCTGCCAGGTGGTCGTGGGAGAGGGTGCCGCAGTAAGATCGCAGCCGCTCGCAACCGTGATAGGAGTAGCGCAGGGATCCTCGCTATCCAATATTATGTTCTCCCTGCTCCTCAACGATCTACCTGAGAATATCAGGGATGGGCATGTACTTATGTACGCCGATGATGTGGCTGCAATTGTGACTGCTCCGAATGTGGAAGATCTAGAGCGGAAATTGAATGTAGTTGCGTATGACCTATACCAGTGGTTCGAAGTGAATGGTTTATGCTTGAACATAAATAAAACCCACTTTGTTCAGTTCGATCTCTCAGGACATAAGAAAAGGCTTCTGAGTGTGGTAGTTGGAAGCACTAGGATGGAACAGGTGAGAGACCTGGTGTTATTAGGTTTTCGGGTCGACAGTGCGCTCACATGGGAAGGTCACGTCGACACTTTGTGCCGGAAAATGGGACGCGCGTGTTTTGCTCTGTGGCGTTTATCGGCCATATTGCCGGAGAGTATGGTACGGAGCTGCTATTTTGCATCCGTGCACTCGCTTCTACAATATGGTGTAGAGTTCTGGGCGCGTTCTGCAGACTGGGAACGCGTCTTCAGAATGCAAAAACGAGCAGTGAGAGCCATATCGAGAGTACCGCAGGACACGACGGCGTTAATTCTGTTCCGCTCTATGAGAATCCTTACGCCACCATGTATGGTGATCTTGCAAGCGGCCCTGTATGCTCGGGACCACTTGGACGAGTACCCGCGCATGCACGGTGCGCGGCACGCGCACGTGCTGCGCGCGCCGGCCCGCCGCCTCGAGAAGTCGTCCAGGCAGGTGCACGTAATGGCGACAGACGTGTACAACCGTCTCCCACAAGATATAAAAGATGCACCTTCCCGCAACTCGTTTACGTCTAGAGCGAAGAAATGGCTTGTTGAGCAAGCATTTTATGGGGTGAATGAATTTTTGCATACTGTAGCGTAATGCAGCAAAGTATTAACACTTTAATTTTTTTTATATTATTATTTGATTATCTTAACTCTTTTATTGACCACAATTTGTAATTTATTGATGTATATAGATGTTTTGTATTATTTACTATAGACAGTATGATGTATGATTATTATTACTATTGATAAATTGTTATTGCAATTAGCTAATTACACCATGACATGTAACTTGTGTTACGAATAAAGAGATATGAGATATGGTATTCAAAATTCAACATTCAAATTCAAAAATCAAAATACTTATTTCGCAGAAACATGGGTACATTGTGTTGAGATGGTATATAAATATAATAAACCGGCCAAGTGCGAGTCGGTCTCGCGCGCTGAGGGTTCCGTACCACCACAAAATTCAATAACGAAATTACCAGTTATAACTTGGTAATGAACAGAAACTTGTCACCGACTCGCACTTGGCCATTATTTATTATTTGTCGTTATACTTTAGAGTGTGAACTATAATCATGCCAAGTTTGACGCTTATACGTATTACCGTTTTTACATTAGAGCTAATACAAAAATACGTTAAAATAATACGTTTGTTGTATGGAGACCCATTTCGTTTTTACTTTTTTATTGTTTGTTAGTTAATCCGTCGTAACATTACATATTCTGTGAAAATATCAATTGGCTATCTATCACGGTTCGAAGGATACATCCTTTAATAGGTAGAACAGACGGCTAGACAGACGGACAGACAGACATCGTAGGCTTAGTAATGGGGTCCCGGTTTACCTTTTGGGTACGGAACCCTAAAATCAACTGTTCCATACATCTTGTCGAGTGTCAATTACCGATTTCTATGGAACACCAGACATTTTTTTCGCGCAAATTTCTGCAGTATTTCTCAGCCCCACCTTTTTGTTCACGTTGTATACATACATACAAATGCTGAATTTATTCCCGTAGAATCTGTGAGTCTTATCTTCGCGCAGTCATAAAATTGACTGACTGACTAACTAAGTTATCTATACTAATATTATAAAGAGGAAAGATTTGATTGTTTGTTTGTTTGCATTGAATAGGCTCCGAAACTACTGAACCGATTTGAAAAATTCGTTCACTGTTGGGAAGCTACACTATCCCCGGGTGACACAGGCTATATTATATTTTCAAAAAAATAGAGATCCTTACTAAAACTCCAATAATGTACCCCAAGGTGTAAAAAAATTAGATTTACAATTTTGACTTTGCGTGTTTGACAGTTCTAAGACAGGACAACGTCCAACGGCTAGTCTATACTAATATTGTAAAGAGGAAAGATTTGTATGTAAGTATGTTTGTAACGAATTGGCTCAAAAAGTACGGGACCGGTTTTAAAAATTATTTTACTGTTGGGAAGCTACAATATCCCCGGGTGACATATTCTATAATCTATACCCGTGCGAAGCTGGGGTGGACCGCTAGTTTAATTATAAACCAAAATCATAATATATTTCAGTAAGTATTTAATCTATTTTCAAGATTGAATCATTTGTCCTGATGGTTTCGTTGGTGATGCTCTTTGGATTATTCCAGTTTTATTTGGATTTTACTTGTATTATCCGGTTTTCCTTGAAGGCTTTTTTGTACTAGATACGCGTTGTATCGGTTCCCAGTCAAATGAGTTTCCATAATCGGCATTAAACTTTTTTTTCACGTCACAAACCTCCATGTTCACTTGAAAGTATTCTGAAATTGTAAAACTTTATTACAAAAACTGTACAGGGAACAATTTTGGCGCCAACGTGAAAAAAAAGCGTTCTCATTGTTATCATGTTCCCACTGCTGGGCCAATTTCTGTCCGCCATCTTGGGGCGTCCGCCATATTGAATTTAGTGTGTCGTCATTTAATTTTTTCAGCAAACCCTTTCATTTGATGCCCATAGACCGCATCATCGTTCAACATCAGGCGAGTTGGTGGTCAAATGCAAGCCTGTTACAATTTTTTTTTTTAAACCGGACAAGTACGAGTAGGACCGTCCAACAGAACCCTCAGAGAGCGAGACCAAAAAAAAATCTAACTAAAGTTGAAATATTTAAAGACAAACTTAAGTTTGTAGTTGACAATAAGGTTCTTCCATACATTCCAACTTCAAAATGTAAGTTTGTAATATCAAAATAATTATTTTTAAATGATATAACTTCAAATGTATAACTTTCGGATTTATTCCTATGTATGTGCTATGAGACCTTGCCTCTTGCCAAATTTCATGATTCTAGGTCAACGGTAAGTACCCTATAGGTTTTGATTCCCCTGTGAAATCGCAAAATATGCAACATAAACGTTCATATCTTTTGATTGCGTTGACTGACAACTTTAATTATTTTACGGCCGAAAGAAACCGTAGACCCAAGTATTTAGTATAAATTTCAACTTTGTACCTTAACGGGTTCTTGAGAAAAAGGGTCTTGACAGACGGACATACAGACGGACAACGAAGTGATCCTATAATGGTTCCGTTTTTTCCTTTTGAGGTACGGAACCCTAAAAACACTTACTAGCGCCCAGTTTACAGTTAGCTTTGTAGAGAGTACGTAGGTCTTCAAATACAGCAATCTCTGATTCGTCTTGGTCGTAGCCGCAAACCTTCTCCCCGCCATCGGCAGAGTATTCAAACTTCCAACATTGGAACTGCGTGAACTTATCTGTTGTGCTCCTCGAAGGATCCTGTTCATAACAACACTCGAGTACTAGGGGGCGTTCAAGTATTACGTAAGCGCTTGAGGGGGTTTGGGTGTCTTTGCTTTGCTTATTTTTGATGACATGGTGGGTGGGTGGTCGATATCGTGATTACGTCAGCAGTTATTCGTTACTTTTTTACACAAAAACATATTTTTAATAAAAAAAAATTATAAAATTATCTTATATTTTGTTTATATTCATTCATAAGTACAACTTACCGTTTATAGTTAGCTAAACTTTTATGCAATCACAGTATAGTAAGCCTTACAGCCAATCACTGCATATTACGCCAGCCTTACAGTCAATCATAGCATAGTACGCCAACCAGACAGCCAATCATAGCATAGTACGTCAACCAGACAGCCAATCATAGCATAGTACGCTAACCTTACAGCAAATCAAAGCATAGTAAGTTAGGCTTACAGCCAATCAAAGCTTAGTACGCCAGCCTTATAGCCAATCAAAAGGTATTTTGTTTACATTGTAAGGAAAATACTCACGTAAGATTAGGCCGGAAACCGCGACTATAATTTTAACTAAATTCTACGATATT
This sequence comes from Agriopis aurantiaria, assembly GCA_914767915.1. Taxonomy (NCBI): domain Eukaryota; kingdom Metazoa; phylum Arthropoda; class Insecta; order Lepidoptera; family Geometridae; genus Agriopis; species Agriopis aurantiaria. The sequence goes on along the minus strand of OU612010.1, from coordinate 6,217,198 downwards.
TTTATGACAAGTGCGCGCATATGGTTTCTTCTCGCTTTAGACTGTCGAAATGACGGCGACGATGCGCGCACTCGTTTTGAAAAAGACCGCCGAATGCGGTTGATACTATAGTCGGAGTGTCCGACTGGTTCCACAACGAATAGCTAGTTACATCTGTCTCACCACATCTCTTCTTAAATCATTTCCAGAATTTTCCGAGATAACGTTGAACAGTAATGAAGTTACCAAAACTGAAAACAATTTCATAATTTTGTTACTCGTCACACTGCTGTGACAAATGAGAAGTGTAGGTATGTCGAAATGAGAAGTGTAACGGGCTAACGATAGCCCGTTGGTCTAGTTGGTAGTGAACCTACCTTCTAAGCTTGGGGGCATGGGTTCGATTCCCACCTAGGACAAACGTTCATGTGATGAACATTTGTGTTTGTTCTATATCTGGTTGTTAATATATATTTAAGTATGTATTTAAAACTATATATGTGTGTATATCAGTCTCTGGCAGCCATATCACAAGCTTTGCTTAGTTTGGGGTCAGATGACCGTGTGTGCAAACATGTCCGGAATATTTATTTATTTATGTTTTGTTTGACGATAACTTGCGTACCGATGATCCGATATTCATATTTTCTTTGTAAGCAAGTAGTTCATGCAAATGCAATGGGGAAAATAAGGAGGTCTCAGTTCGGTGTGATCTACTACGGTAAAGAGCAGAGCAAAAAGATAGAGAGATGGTTGCCGAGTGATAGCATATGTGCTTTACAATCTGACGGCACCCGGGTCGAACCGGCCCATCACTTATTTAGTAACAAAATAAATGATGTGCAGTTTCGATGCAAACGCTCAAAAACGGTGCAGGAAAACATCGTGAGGAAACTGGTATGTCCAAGAACATCTAAAGATCAAAGACGTGTGACATTCACAAACATGCACTGGGCCAGCATGGTGGATTAGGGTCCATACTCTCACTCTGAGATTAGGCCTGAGTCCCAACATGATAGGCTGATAATGATGATGGTGACTTCGATAATTATAAGGTAGTTTAAATTGTTGATACCTGATATAACACCGCAGCTGCGAAACATGTTTAGCAAAGGCTTATCAAGTACTAAATTGATAATAGACGTATTTTATGCTTATTGCCATTTATTGCTTCTGTTTTATGAACAAATTCGCCATTGAGACGCGGACAAAACTCACTCGCCAAGAGTTCCGTGTAATGGACGATTTACCCGAGGCCATTCGACTAAGCCAGCCACGTAGTCAACAGCCAGCCATGTAATGATACGTCTCTATTTACACAACGCCAATAAAAGGCCATTTACTCAAGGCCACTTGACGAGCCCTTCTAATAAGCCAGCTGATTGTCGTAGTCAACAGCCAGCCATGTAATGGATTGTCTCTATTTACACAACGTCAATAAAAGACCATTTACCCAAAGCCATTTGTCTAGTCATTCTACTAAGCCATTCGAAAGTCGTAATTAACAGCCAGCGATATAATGCATTGTCTCTATTTACACAACGTCAATAAAAGACCATTTACCCAAAGCCATTTGTCTAGTCATTATAATAAACCATTCGAAAGTCGTAATTAACCGCCAGCCATGTAATGGATTGTCTCTATTTACACATCGCCAATAAAGGACCATTTACGCAAAACCATTTGTCTAGTCATTCTACTAAGCCATTCGAAAGTCATAATTAGCAGCCAGCCATGTAATGGATTGTCTCTATTTACACAACGTCAATAAAATACCATTTACCCAAAACCATTTGTGTAGTCATTCTACTAAGCCATTCGAAAGTCGTAATTAACAGCCAGCCTGTAATGGATTGTCTCTGTTTACACATCGCCAATAAAGGACCATTTACCCAAAGCCACTTGTCTAGTCATTCTACTAAGCCATTCGAAAGTCATAATTAGCAGCCAGCCATGTAATGGATTGTCTCTATTTACACAACGTCAATAAAGGACCATTTACCCAAAGCCACTTGTCTACTCATTCTACTAAGCTATTCGAAAGTCGTAATTAGCAGCCAGCCTTGTAATGGATTGTCTCTATTTACACAACGTCAATAAAGGACCATTTACCCAAGGCCGCTTGACGAGCCATTCTAATAAGCCAGCCGATTGTCGTTATCAACAGCCATCCATGTAATGGATTGTTTCCACTTACACAACGCTAACGTCAATAATGGATCATTTACCACAGAATATTTATATTTATTGTCTTCTTTTTTTGTGTTTATCGTTTACTAGCTGACCTGACAGACGTTGTCCTGTCTTATACCTGTCAAACACGCAAAGTCAAAATTGTAAATCTTATTTTTTTACACCTTGGGTTACATTATTGGAGTTTTAGTAACGAGCCCTATATTTTTTTTAAATATAATATAGCCTATGTCACCCGGGGATAGTGTAGCTTCCCAACAGTGAAAGAATTTTTCAAATCGGTTCAGTAGTTTCGGAGCCTATTCAATGCAAACAAACAAACAACAAACAATCAAATCTTTCCTCTTTATAATATTAGTATAGATAGTTGTCAACCGGTTTAAGATATTGCAAATTTGATTGTTCTCGGAGGGTCGAGGTAGTCTTCGTCGATGAACTTGGTTACTGATGCTTTCTCGCACACATCTGTATCATGTATAAAATACACTGAAAATAAATACAGCGTTATTAAAAGTTCCGTCTCCCAAATAAATAAATAAATATTTTGGGACATTTTTGCACACACGGTCATCTGACCCCAAACTAAGCAAAGCTTGTGATATGGCTGCCAGAGACTGATATACATACACATAGTTTTAAATACATACTTAAATAGATATTAACAACCAGATATAGAACAAACACAAATGTTCATCACATAACTGTTTGTCCTAGGTGGGAATCGAACCCACGCCCCAAGCTCAGAAGGCTTATTCTGAAGGAAAAATATGTACCTACAATAATTTTTTTGGGCTAGTGCCTTTATTAACTTAAAAAAAAGCTTATACTAACACTATAAATACAGTTTGACTGCCCATAGACCGTTAAAGGTCTAAAGACAATCCAAATGCTCAAGCCCACCATCAGTTGGCAGCGTACCCAGCATGCTGGCGGCATTACCACGCTGAATGGCAATGCTAATGCGTTGAGCCAGAAACACGCCAGCATTTTGGTCACGCGTCGCATTAACCAGGCACTCTGAAAGATTTTAGAAAATGAGGTGAGCTCCCGGTCCCCAAGGGCCCAATGTCTCGACCCCAAACGCCTCAAATATGTAACCACTACTGAGGTTGTCATATTAGTGGTGCTTGTGCTGCTCTGCTGAATTGGCAGCCGCGCCAGCCCTACCTTGTGTCTCAGGAAGATGTGACGGCGCCAAATTATCGACACAAGTTGCGTCCCATACAAGGGGCCGCCCCAACCGAACCTCCAGGGCACAAGTGTCATACCGTCAGGCCTCCTTCCATCGTCACGCGCAAGACCGCTCGGTTCGAGCACAGCTGCGACATTGGCGGTGGAAAGTGCCAGTACTATATTGTCTATATATATCTATAGAGGGTTACGCATAAAGACTGTACTAAGCCGAAAGGAGTGGGGCCAATCCTAGGCGCGAATTTAATGAATGACTTTTGATTCTCCAATCACAAGCGTCGAGTCGCGTCGAGTCTCCAATCACAAGCTGCCCCCCGCGACCGCCGTGGCATCATTTTGCAAAGGGGAATTTGACTGCATGCGCGGTCAAGTGGTTATATTATCTTTGAGTACAGTAGTAGTCTATATGCGTAACCCTGTATAGATTTTTATATATTAAGATAACCCGTTGGTCCAATTGGTAGTGAACCAATGGGGGCGTGGGTTCGATTCCCACCTAGGACAAACATTCATGTGATGAACATTTGTGTTTGTTCTATATCTGGTTGTTAATATCTATTCAAGTATGTCATCATAATCATCATCATCAACCAGAAGACGTCCACTGCTGAACATAGGCCTCCCCCTTTAACCTCCACACTGAACGACAGCCTGCCTTTTGCATCCACTGGATGCCAGCGACTCTTGCTATGTCGTCGGTCCATCTAGTGGGAGTAGTGGGAGTATTCAAGTATGTATTTAATAATAATTATGTACGTATATCAGTCTCTGGCAGCCATATCACAAGCTTTGCTTAGTTTGGGGTCAGATGACCGTGTGTGCAAAAATGTACCGAATATTTATTGTTATATATTTATTTATAGATATAGATAGGAATTAAAAACATGTACTGACTTCCCAGTCCCATGCAGTTTGAGACCCATACGGAGCATTTATGGTCAAACCACGCGATGTCGTTTCCGTCTAGAAAGTTGATGGCACATTCCCTCTTGGGTTCTCTTTCGAAGTACAGATGTTCGTTGGTGCACTCCGTCTCCTTCATACAGTAAAACTCTTCAAACCTCTGCAGCACCAATGCCCACTGCAGAAAACAACAAGTTTTAAAACCGACTCCAAAAAGGGGGTTCTCTATTCGCTTTTAGGGATCCATCATCATAATCAGCCTTTTAACAGTCCACTGCTGGACTTTGAGCCTTACCCCCGAAAGGGTGATTGGGCCATGTCCACCACGCTGGCCCAGTGCGGGTTGGTGGATTCACATACGCCATTGAATTCCTTCTCCGTACGTATGCAGGTTTCCTTCACCGAAAAGCCAGTGGTATGAAAATTCGTTCATAAGCTCCAAGAGCTCATTGGTACGGTAGACGGTAGGGTTCCATACACAAAGGGTAAAAAAGGGACCCTATTACTAAGCCTACAATGTCTGTCTGTCTGTCCGTCCGTCTGTCTGTCTTTCTGTCTGTATGTCCTGTCCTATCTATTAACGGCTATATATTTCGAACCTTAATAGATAGCCAATTGAAATTTTCACAGAATATGAAATGCTACGGCGGAGACGGGGTAGACGAGTTCTGGATTGGAGACCACGTTTAGGAAAAGGAAGCGTAGGATATTTGCAAAAAAAAATTGCAAGTTGAAGTGGCAATGGGCAGGCCACATCGCTCGAAGAACCGATAACCGATGGGGAAGAAAGGTTCTTGAGTGGAGACCACGAACCGGAACACGCAGCGTAGGTAGGCCTCCCACTAGATGGACCGACGACATTGTGAGAGTCGCGGGCATCCAGTAGATGCAGATGGCAGGCTGTCGTTCAGTGTGGAGATTAAAAGAGGAGGTCTATGTTCACGTTCTTCTCACGTTCTGCAACGCGCATTAGGAGAGGCCTATGTCCAGCAGTTAAAGGCTGATGATGATGAAGAGTGACCTATTATTCTTACATTGATTTTTTCCTTCTTCAGTGTTCTCGTCACTTTCGCCTTTCTAGTGGTGGGTGAGGTCTTGGGTGACCTCCTTACTTTCTTTTTGGTACGTCTCGTCTTCAGGGTCGTCGTGGTCCTAGTAGTAGTACTAAAACAGAAGGCATATTAGTATAAGTACAGAAGATTCAATCAGCAAAATAGACAACATCCTTGGGTACGCTGCCAACTGGTACTGGGCTTGAGCATTTGGATTGTCTTTAGACCTTCAACGGTCTATGGGCAGTCTAACTGTATTTGTAGTGTTAGTTTTAGTTTGTATTTTGTTCAGTTAATAAAGGCACTTTCCTAGAAAAAAAATCAGCAAAATCATTTGAATAAGTAGCGACTCTTGCTACTACACAATAAAGTGCAATTCAGGACGCGCGAGCGCTAACTATCTACAGCTATATTAACCTAGAAGTTTTTACTTATTGACTTTTTTATTCCGCTTTAAACGTTAAGTGACGTTAAACGTTAGGTGTTACATATGCTGAAAATTACAACTGTCTATCTATTACGGTTCGAAAGATACACCGTTTAAAGGTAGGACGGACAGACAGACAGAAAACGTAGGCTCAGTAATAGGGACCCGTTTTTGACCTTTGGGTACGAAACCTTAAAAACCATTTATTATGTATATGTTAACACATTTATTTCTAATAGAAAACTGTAACCATTTAAGTATATATTATTATATATAGAAGCAGTGGTAGCCCTTTTGGGTGACCGCTTGACTTGAAAGCGTGAGGTCGCGGGTTCAAACCCCGGGCCCGTACCAATGAGCTCTTTGGAGCTTATGTACGGATTTTCAAACCACTGGCTGTTCGGTGAAGGAAAACATCGGTGACTCTGGTTCTTTGGCGAATATTTTAAAGTATAATAAAGCCTAAATCTTAAAAAAGTTTTCAACAATTCTGGTAGGATAAACTTAAAAGGACATACGCTCAGATTGGTCCCAATCTGAAACACGCTAAACAGATGGCCGATGGGGCCGATGGGGCCGAAAGGTTCTGGAATGGAGACCACGGACCGGTAAGCGCAGCGTAGGGTTCCACCCACAAGATGGACAGACTACCTAAAAGAGAGCGCAGGGAAACGCTGGATGCAGGCCGCTTCCAACCGGCCCTTTTGGAGATCGATGCGAGGCCTATGTCCAGCAGTGGACGTCCTATGACTGAAATGATGATGATGATGATGATGAAGCAAGGGCCAGGCAGCAGCTAGTTTAGCAATAATTACAATTCTGGCTTATCGTCATCTTCTGTTGAACTGGTCCCAACTTTTGTGTCCAATTCCACCGGCGTGATCCATAAACAAACATCGAGGATTATTAAAACTAAAAAAAAAAAAAACATTTAAAAACCGGCCAAGTGCGAGTCGGGCTCGCGCACTGAGGGTGCCGTACCACGACATAACTTGTCTATATCCACAGAAAAGAGAAGTAGATAGAACGGAAAAGAGAAGGAACATCTGTTACCAGGCATACGAGTGAACATTCTTATTTACGTCAACGCGTTGAACTCCGTATCACAATTGCTAACTGATTTTGAACGCGTAGCTGCTCCATCGAATTTATTCCACAATGCATTCTTGCGCTGTAATTACGTGTCGCCTAACTAGCAAAGATTTTAATATAAAAAAAGGAATCATATCCTATCACCGGTATGTCTAAATTGTTTATAATTTTATTATTTCACCGTGTTTTAATTACAAAGCTGTTGACAAGCCGTTGACAATAATAGTGGTTACCATTATTTTATCGATATCGATACATTTAGATTTTTCTTATAGTACTAACAGACATATGGACCAAGTCCGTCTCGTCTATTAGCACTATTACATTTCCCGTAATTTTCTATTGTATAAATAGACATTGAATTTATTGCAGTTTTCCAGGCAATCCGTCTACTAGGCAAAAATGGATTGATGCAACAGGAAGACGTGATTGGATTCCTAGTAAACAAGCAAAATTTGTTCAAAAAAATTTTTGGACATATATGTATCACGACAAATAAAAGATACTTGAAGCCTGTTATATACCTATACATAGTATGTAAGTACTTATAGTGGTGGCTGCGCCCACCAACAAGCCGTCGAATAAACGAGTGTGAATTCAGCTACCGTAGTTGTCACTCGCTCCTGTCCACATACATAATAATTGACGACGAGTTTTAAGATTACCCACATATAAAAAAAAATGTTCGGTGTTGTATCATCCCTGGGCGCAATTAACAACTTTGATCACCAAAATCAAGATTGGAAGATCTATAAAAGTCGGTTGTGCCAATGGTTTATCGCGAACGACATCGACGATGCTACGGACAAAGCGGGAGTGAGAAGAAAGGCGGTGCTGTTGAGCGCACTCAACGAAAACACATACCAGCTGGCTTGCAATCTCGCATTACCGGAGGATTTGGATACGAAAAATTTTGGAAGTATACTACAAATCTTAGACAACCACTTTACACCGAAACGCTGCGGGTTCGCAGAGAGGCATAAGTTCTACGCAGGGGTGCAGCAAACCGGCGAGACGCATTCACAGTGGGCCGCGCGACTACGCGGGCTCGCTGCTCATTGTGCTTTTAAAAATATAGAAGATTCGCTGCTAGACAAGTTCGTGATGGGAATGTTGCCCGGGCACGAGCGAGACAAGCTGTTCGCTCAAGACATTAAGGACTTGACGCTGGGGAAAGCTGTGGAGCTGGCAGAAAGCATACGTTGTGCACGTGCGGGGGCCGCTGCCGTGCCGGCGCCAGGGTGTTCCGCCGACGCGAGCGCCGCGCCGTACGACACCGTGTTCAAGATCAACCAGCAAAGAAGATCGGCTGCTAAAGGATCACAGGATTGCAGTGTACCCTGTGCGGTGTGCGGTTATAAAGGTCATCGTACGGCCGAGTGTCGGTTTTCCAGCTATACGTGTAAAGTTTGTTCTCGGAAAGGTCACCTTAAAAGGGTGTGCCCAAATAAAAAAGTGAATTACGTCGAGCAAGGTAATTCCGATGATGAGGGAGATGATGGTGAGTTTATTTTAAATATTACCAGTGAGAGAGAGGTGCCGATGACCGACACTGTGAGCATGGGAGGTCGATATATCGTGTGTGAAATCGATAGCGGTTCCCCTGTTTCAGTTATCTCCGAAAGCATGTACAGATCAAATTTTTCTGATGTACCGTTATCACCACCTACAAAAAAATTATTTACATATACCAATTGTAAAATGCAGGTAGTTGGTATAATGTTAGTTAACGTGATTTATTTAGAACATTCAGAGAACCTACCGGTGTACGTAATACGAAACGGTGGCCCGACATTACTGGGACGTGATTTCATGAGAGCTTTTAACTTACGTTTCGTATCAACGCTCGGGCATAGTGAATCACACGTTCATAGCATACGCGAAGATCTTACCAAACTGTTTCCAAAGGTGTTTTCAGACGAATTGGGTTGTTTTAACAAGTTTGAAATTAAGTTGCCATTAAAATCAGACGCCAAACCTGTGTTTTGCAAGTCCCGATCGGTACCTTTTGCATTGAGGGATATAGTCAACGACGAGTTGAGTAGATTAGTAGCATTAGGTATTTTAAAACCGGTTCCCTATTCTGATTATGCGTCACCGATAGTGCCCGTGCTAAAGAATGACGGCAGTGTACGTATCTGTGCAGATTATTCTGTGTCGATAAATCAACAACTTTACGTTGAAAAATATCCTTTGCCCACAGCACAAGAGCTATTTTCCAAATTGCATGGAGGGGTAGTTTTTAGTAAAATAGATTTATCTATGGCCTATAACCAAGTGAAAATACATGAAGATTCCCAAAACGTCACATGTATTAATACACCACGAGGTCTATTTAACTATACGCGCCTCGTATTAGGATTAGCGAGCGCGCCGGCTATATTTCAGCGCGTGATCGATTCGATTGTAGGTAACATTCCGGGGGTCCTCAGTTTTCTCGATGATATTTTAGTAACCGGGGATCAGGCACAACATAAGAGCAGATTAAACGAAGTTCTACGTCGCTTAGAAGAAGCCGGCCTGACTGTGCACAAAGATAAATGTTCATTTTATCAAAGGGAGGTATCTTATCTAGGGTACATAATTGATAAACACGGTATTAGGAAAAATCCAGAAAAAGTCAAGGCAATTTTGTATGCGCCTGTACCGAAGAACGTTAGTGAGTTGCAATCATTCTTAGGCCTGTTAAATTACTACAGAGCCTTTGTGCCAAATGCATCGGAAATTCTAAGTCCATTGCACATACTGTTACAAAAAGGCGCCAAGTGGCATTGGACCACAGAACAGATCGAGGCGTTTAATTCGATCAAGAAGAGTCTAGCCTCAGATAATACGTTGGCGCATTTCGATAACAATGCAAAGCAGATATTAAGTGTCGATGCGTCAGAACATGGTCTTGCCGCTATTATTTCCCAAATAGGTGCGAATGGAATTGAGCAGCCAGTTTCGTATGCGTCGCGTTCACTAAATCCGGCAGAGAAAAAATATTCACAAATACAGAAGGAGGCGACAGCTATTATATACGGGGTAAGGAAGTTCCATCAGTACCTGTATGGTAGATCGGAGCCTTTTGTGTTACGCACAGATCATAAACCGCTGACTACAATTTTTGGTAAAAATCGCGGCATTCCCGAAGTATCGGCGAACCGGTTACAACGTTATGCAATTTTTCTAAGCGCGTACAACTATACAATCGAGTATGTACGGAGCGGCGCCAATACGGCTGATTTCTTATCGCGCGCGATTGCAGCCCCAAGTGCGAACGAGAGCGGCGTGCGCGCGCCCGCGCCAGAAAAGGACGCGCAGCCCGAGGTGGCTGCTTACGTTAATTTTGCCATTGAAGGGAGTTTGCCCCTTACAACGCGGCAGTTGCAGACTGAGACTGCAAATGACTCGATTTTAAAGAGCGTGTCTAGGTATGTCCTAGAAGGTTGGCCGTGTAAAAATACCGATCCGGTAATTAAACCGTATTTTCTGTGCCGTAACGAGATTTCTATAGAAAATAACGTTTTAATGAGAGGGCACAAAGTTATAATTCCAGGGAAGTACCAAAAAAAAGTATTAGATGAGCTGCATAGTTCGCATTTTGGAATAGTGAAAATGAAAGCAGAAGCCCGCTCCAGGGCCTGGTTCCCGGGTATAGACGCTGCTTTGGAGAGGCTGGCGGCTGAGTGTACGGTCTGCACTCAGTTGCGTCCGTCCCCGGCCCGCACCAAGCTCGCACCATGGCCGCACCCGCCGGCTGCTTTTAATAGAATTCATTTAGATTTTCTAGGCCCAATACAAAACAAAATGTTTCTCGTCATTGTGGATGCGTTTTCAAAGTGGGTCGAATGCTATGTTATGAACAATGATATTACTACAAAGGCTGTCATTACGAAATTATGTGATTTTATGTCTCGGTTCGGAATTCCGAATACCATCGTAAGTGATAACGGTACATCCTTGACGTCACAGAGTTTTAAAGACTTCTGTGAGCTGAACCACATAACACATTTGGTATCACCTGTATTTCATCCGATGAGTAATGGCCAAGCTGAATCTTTCGTTAAAATTATTAAGAGAGGCATTAAAACATTCCTTTTATCGGGTGGTAAGATTAACAATATTCAATGTCACCTGTCTAAATTTTTATTTGATTATCGGAACTCTAATAATACAACGACAGAAACCTCTCCGGCTCAACTAGTGTTCGGTCATAAGCTCCGCTCAAGGTTAGATTTGTTTACGGGCACCGATGCACCCTTATCAACGGAGTTATCTAAGCTTGTCGAACGTAAACAGTGCTCACAGGTTAGGAACTATGGCGGCAAACAATACGTTGATTTAAAAGAGGGCGATAAGGTTTATGTAAAAAAATACATAAATAAAAACAAATTTAATTGGCTGGAAGGAACAATCCTAAAGAAGATAGGGAAAGTTTTGTATAAAATAAAAGTGATGGACAACAATAAGCAAGTTGTACGGCACAAAAATCAGATTTATCAAAGTAAAATAGAGATTCCTAGCACTGGAAACAACGAGAATACGGCCGGTAGGTGGGACGTAACATTGCCGATAGAAGAGTCTAGTAGACCGAGAGCGACGGAGACAGATGCAACATCATCGCATAAAACGTCCCTCCCTGCAGTGTCACAGGAGTCCGACGTTGCATCCGCGGGAATTAGTACCGTAAGCGAGCCACCTCCCACTGCTGATGCAGAGACGCTTGTACTGATGCCTGAAGCGACCACTCCTGAGCTGGGCTCAGATGTTGAGAGCAATACGTCAGAGCCGCCGCCGTTACCAAGCCACCGTAATCGTCGTAACAGGCCAGTGTTGGACTATAAAAAAATGTTTTAAATTTTTAAAGGGGGAAAGATGTTATATACCTATACATAGTATGTAAGTACTTATAGTGGTGGCTGCGCCCACCAACAAGCCGTCGAATAAACGAGTGTGAATTCAGCTACCGTAGTTGTCACTCGCTCCTGTCCACATACATAATAAAGCCATTAGCAATATCACAAAAATAAATTATTTATTTACATTCAGTGGTTAAAAATTAAATCATATCACCAACACCAACGTCTTCATACTACTCTCAGACAACCTCATTTGAATCTCCAAAGAGGCTTAAAATAGCTTCACCTGCCTGTTCAAATTCTTCGACTCCAAGAAAACGCAAACTAAAGGAAGTTATAAAGTTATAAATTATTTTTCTTTATAGATATTTGTGATGCACATTTGAGACTTCCGTAAAGTGACGCCTGATTCAATCAACTAACTTTGATATTCATTATTGATAATTTTATTCAATAAAAAACCTAGCCAGCTTCAATTGCGATCCCGAAACTTTAAACTCCACTTTTTAAAATATCCCGGTTGTTCACTATTTAGTTGTATGATTACGGAATATTTACACATTATTTATAACGTTTTTGAGTCATTTCCTGTGCCGAAACATTAGGAACTCCATATCCACAACATAATCACGGTAAATAAGTCGTTAATAATCATACAACTGTACTAAAACTCCACGTTTTTAAATAAGTTACACCCACGATTCCATAATATTTAATGGTATAGACAGACGGACAGACTTAGTAAGTTAGTAGACTTAGACTCGTAGGCTTAGTAATAGGGTTCCGTTTTTACCCTTTGGCTACGAAACCCTAAAAAGTCAAAAAGTTAAAACGAAAGAGGCGTCCCCATACAGCAAACGTATTTTAACGTATTTTTGTATTAGATCTAATGTATATGTAATGTAGTGTAACGATAATACGTACAAGCGTAATAATTGGCATGAATATAGTACACAGACACACTCTAACTAAAGTATAACAAAAAATAATAAATAATGATAAAATGCGAGTCAGTGACTAATTTCTGTTCATACGAACTAAGCAAGTCAATCTTGCTATTTTTTTTAAACGACTAGTGGAATTCCTACCATCTAATATGCTAAAGTATATAATAGACATATGTCCTAATGTTTAATTTGTCACAATTAACCGGCTTAGCGATGAATATAACTAAATACATTACACATAGGTACTGATAAAATAAATTAAATTGGCTGATAAATCTCTGAGATATGAGTGTTTAAAGTTTTAGGTGGGGATAGAGAGGGGATGCTCTATTCATTTCTCGCAAAGCGTGTGTTAGTACAGCATTTGTATGGCGCTCCTGAGGTGTGACGTCACGGCTCAGTATAGTGCGCTCTCTGTCTAGCACGAAATTAAAATGTTTATATCTCATTTATTTTTGAACTAATTTTTATTTTGTTTTCGTTGATGTGATCTATTTATGATCAGCTTTTTTATGAGGTAATAAAAAAAATATTAGTCATCATGCCTATTAAGATTATCGATAAAATTAAAACTGCACACAAAACTTTCCCATCACTAGCTGTGATACCACATTCTAAATTTTAGGATGAGGTTTTTTTTTTAATGGCTCCTCACGAAAATAGCATTTAACCGTATCAAGTAATATATTTATTTTTCTACCCATTTAAAGTCACATAAAACGAACTCTAAACATAGCCTACGTCAATATCATGGTCAAATCATGACCTAGTAAGGTCATGGAAACTTTTTAATCAAGTTACTATGGAGTTTTGGGGCAAAACAAAAAAATCACATTTGCAACTTCCCATTGTTTGCCTACACTCACGCAAACCTACGAATTTGCCTTAATCTTATTTAACGGATAATAATTCAATATTATTACACAAGCACATGCGTTAATACACTAGTTTTGTTAAATAAAAAAAGCAAAATCGATGAAAAATTCTTAGCTAAATTATTTTAACCCTCGTGCTTATCGTGCAGTTTAATTTGGAACTATTTTAACTATGTCGTAGATAAATTTACGTTAAGGACTGTTGAACTCGTACTAGTTTTTTGAACTGCACAAGAATCGTGCAGTTTTTTTGGAATAGCAGCATTTACCGAAATAATTGCGCAAAATGCACAGGGAACTGAACCGTATTGCACCACGAGAAGGTCAGTTTTAAACTTTAACAAAATGGCGTTCATAACCTTTTGGATTAATAATAATCTTGACGAATTATTGCATTCCTTCCTATGTAGTTATATTATGACGTTTCGTTTACATGTGTGCAACTGGCTACAACGGATTTCTTGCAAAAATGCCTTGACAGCCGTTCTATTTTAAACGAAAATTTTTTCTCTTCTGTGTCTATATCTATACTAATATTATAAAGAGGAAAGATTGTTGATTGATTTTTTGATTGTTTGTTTGCATTGAATAGGCTCCAAAACTACTGAACCGATTTGAAAAATTATTTCACTGTTGGGAAGCTACACTATCCCCGGGTGACATAGGCTATATCATATATATTTTTTAAATAGGGATCCTTACTAAAACTCTAATAATGTAACCCAAGGTGTAAAAAAATAAGATTTTCAATTTTGACTTTGCGTGTTTGATAGTTCTAAGACAGGACAATGTCTGTCAGATCAGCTAGTTAGCTACTAAAGTACAAAACAATAGTTCGAAAAGACAACATCACATCAACGCTCAGGCGGTCACCCATCCAAGTACTGACCGCGCCCGACGTTGCTTCACTTCGGTGATCGTACGATAACCGGTGGTGAACAGAAATTTGTCACCGACTCGCACTTGGCCATTATTTATTATTTGTTGTTATACTTTGCCACCCAACGCGTTAACGCACCGAGTGTTTTGGGTACCATTGCGCCGGGAACGGTTAGGGGTGGGGTTATTTGGGGTTAGTTGTTGGTGATAACCATATATTTAGGATTTATTTGACATTTGTTTTAAATTTATAATAAAATTAATTTACATCATGATTTCACATGTAAAATAAAATTTTATGGACTTTAGAGTGTGTACTATAATCGTGCCAAGTTTGACACTGGTACGTATTACCGTTTTTACATTAGAGCTAATACAAAAAATACGTTTGTTGTATGGGGACCAATTTAGTTTTTACTTTTTGACATTTTTATTATTTGTTAGTTAATCCTCCGTAACATTACATATTCTGTGAAAATTTCAACTGGCTATCCATTACGGTTCGATAGATACAGCAGACGGACAGACTGACAGACATCGTAGGCTAGGTGGCATCGTAGGTTAGTAATAGGGTCCCGTTTTCACCCTTCGAGACCCTAAAAATTAAAAATTAAACCAAGAAGAAATCGATTCACTCGTGATTTGTCACCCAGCTACTATATTATGGATGATTCGGATCGTGATCGCGATCGCGTGCCATCTCACTTACGCGCGTGGTGCGAGTAAATAGATACGAACGGGACGGCATGCAATCTCGATCCCGATCAAAGAATCATAATAAGGCCCCAGATTGTATATATCGGGGAACACGGGAACACCCAGTCGCCACTTACCCAGAAAAACTTTGAGAATGAATTCTGTATTCATTTCAAATTAAACTAACTCCAATATACAGTATAGTAGGTATCCATTAGACTGCTTTTAATTAATTAATTAATTAATATTATTAATTTATTTTTTAATGTTATGTTTTTTTATGCCGAAGGTGGCAAACAAGCTGCAACCGAAATGGAAGTGATCATCAACTGTGACGCCAACCATCACATTTCTATTACTGGGTTATGTGGAAAGGGTGTGCTAGCCGAAAGGGGTCCGCTGTACCCATCATTATGAACAACTTTTACTATTGAAGCTCTGAAAGAGCGAAAAAAATATCAGCTGTCCCATATAAAACGGTCATTCACACTCGACAAAATGTATGGAATGTATGGATGGATACGCAGAGATAACGCGACAAGAGTTACGTAGGCCCGGCGCACTCCGCACTTTAGGTATGAAGCAACAAGTAGCCGACTTGTCGGACCTGCCACGCGACAAGAGTTACGTAGGCCCGGCGCACTCCGCACTTTAGGTATGAAGCAACAAGTAGCCGACTTGTCGGACCTGCCGCGCGATACACAGAGATAACGCGACAGGAGTTACGTAGGTCTGGCGCACTCCGCACTTTAGGTATGAAGCAACAAGTAGCCGACTTGTCGGACCTGCCGCGCGATACACAGAGATAACGCGACAAGAGTTACGCGATAGACAGAGAGGCAACTTCTAGGTTAACTGTAGGTAGTTAGCGCTCGCGCGTCATGAATTGCACTTTATTCTGTAGTAGCAAGAGTCGCTACTTATTTAAATGATTTTGCGGAGTGAATCTACTGTACTTGTACTAATATGTCTTCTGTACCTTAATAAAACTACGTGGGTACTTTGGACTCCTTTCGGCTTTGTACACTCTTTTCGTATAACCCGGTATATGCTTGAAAGATAGCGTCTTATCTGCATATAATGCGACAAAATTACCAGTTGTGTTTACTGGGGGAGGCACCGTCGTTTTTAACAAAGGAAAAAATAGCACTCCCATTGGGATAACTTAGTTCTCCCATTTGGCCAACTCTAGAGGTGGTCGGTGTATGACTTTCGATATTATTCAATTAGCTACCGTGAAATCAATTAAATTGCTGTAAAATTTTTACGTAGCCGTACAGATATATAGATACCAGCCTAGCACGGGGCGTGGATAAATTGAACTAATATTAAAATTAATTAATTAATTAAATGTTTTCTATCGAACTAAATGTCCTTAATCGTATTTTGGTCTTTGGGGTTTCCTACATAAAATTTTGATGACATTTTTATAATTTTAAGCTAACCATGGAAGTCATTGGCGGATCCAGGGGGGCATGGGGGCCATACCCCCCCACCCCAAAACACCTGGCATTTCCATACATTCGACTCAATTTTTCGATTTGATTCCTTCGAACCTTGTCAGAATGCCCCCCCCCCCCTCCAAAATGAAATCCTGGATCCGCCCCTAATGGAAGAAGACACACCTAAACTATAATGACCAAAATTTCTAATAGTCTGAAAAGAGGGCCTTATTGACCCTTCTATTGATCTTATATGAACTTTAAACCCATTCACCCCGTTATTTAGGCTCATCGCAAAATTCTTTTTTAGCGAACCTCTACACCCCATAAGGAATCTACCCGCCAAACTACCTCCGTGGGTTGAGTAGTTTTCGAGATTAGTCAGTCTTGTATATTTCACATCACCAGCCAGTAAACGTCCACCGCTGAACAAAGGCCTCCCTCTAGAGAGGGGTGTTGCCATAATCCCCACGCTTGGCAGGTGGCTTGGGGATCGCAGTACGTTCACCGTGTGCTAATAGGACGTTGCAGCCCATCCTCCCGTTGTCATACCCGAGTCGGAACTCGGAAGTATTTTTTGCTTTTATATAATTAGATTAATTTGTTTCCGCAGTGGAAGACTTCAGATCGACGAGCCTCCAGCTGCTGCAGTCACATTACAGGAACTCGTACGACAACGGGCTCGTCAGCAGAGTTGAGGTAATAGTGATAATACCCCGATTCTATGGAGCTGAATGCGGCCCTGACACCCCCCCCCCCCCCTGGCTTGCCTTAAGACGAAATATGCTTCAAATTTGACGATTCGTCATCACGAATATTCAAAAGTAGACCTCTAAAATCGATTAATTGACAATAGTTCTTTATCTATACTAATATTATAAAGAGGAAAGATTTGATTGTTTGTTTGTTTGCATTGAATAGGCTCCGAAACTACTGAACCGATTTGAAAAATTCTTTCACTGTTGGGAAGCTACACTATCCCCGGATGACATAGACTATAATCTATACCCTTGCGAAGCTGGGGCGGACCGCTAGTTAGTTATATAGTTGATATGGAAGCCCTTCCTCGACCACCGTCTTTTAACATCAGGGGCCTTACGGACAACTGCTATTACAGGCACCTAATCCGCTCAGTTGGAAAATCACGCGACCGCAAACCGTATCTGGGCGCGATAAGGTTTGCGGTCGCGTGATTTTCCAACTGAGCGGATTAGGTGCCTGTAATAGCAGTTGTCCGTAAGGGCCCTGGTCAGCTGCGGTCACAGGAATAGCCCGTTGACCATTAAAAAATCTAAAAAAATTTATGATACTACCTTCCACATCATTGTCTCCTTTGTCCATTTCAGGTTCTTCCGATATCCTGGCACGAGCAGCTGCACTCTGGTGAGACGGGCGTTGACAAGCGCCTCGCCAGGGTCACCCTGGACAGCATACCTCGACTTAGAGCTTTCACCAACCACACAGTCTTAGATGTGCTGTTTTACACCAGCCCGGTCTTCCATCAGGTAACCAGTTTTTACAGGGTTTTATTCAACTTGCCCTGTTAGTATGTATGTTCGTATCATCATCATCATCAGCCAGAAGACGTCCACTGCTGAACATAGACAAAGACATCGTTTATTTGTGGCAAAAAAATACAATAATAGGCATGATGACTAATATTTTTTTATTACCTCACAAATAAAGCTGATCATAAATAGAGCACAACAACGAAAACAAAATTAAAATTAGTTCAAAAATAAATAAGATGTAAGCATTTTAATTTCATGCTAGACAGAGAGCGCACTATACTGAGCCGTGACGTCACGGCTCAGGAGCGCCATACAAATGCTATACTAACACACGCTTTGCGAGAAAGGGATAGAGCATCCCCTCTCTATCCCCACCTAAAACTATAAACGCTCATATCTCAGAGATTTATCAGCCGATTCAAATTATTTTTTCAGTATGTGTAATGTATTTAGTTATATTCATCGCTAAGCCGGTTATTTGTAATAAATTAAGCATTAGGACACATGCCTATTATAATGGTTAAAAAATAATTAAACTTACGAATCTTAATTAGAGCTTATCATATATTTTTGTCACAAACCGGCTCCAACTCAGCAAGATGCCGGTCATAGGATATAGAACTCCCCCTTTAACCTCCACACTTAACGACAGCCTGCCATCTACATCCACTGGATGCCGGCGACTCTCACAATGTCGCCGGTGTTCGTATGCGTGGTATAAATCTTGCAACTGAATTTTAGATCATTTATCCTCAACCGATCGAGCTGACATCTGGTATACTTACTTATGTTAGCTCGGTGACAATGCAATGTTATGGTACCTTCGAGCTGGTCTGATGATGGAGACAGAAGGTGGGCTCGGGAACTCCTAAACGAAACGACGTAACCCCGTCGAGTTTAGGTTCGTTGGATTTGTCTTCCTAAGCACTTTGGTCCTAGATGATAAATTCAATATGGCGGACTCCCCAAGATGGCGGACAAAATGGTCTTATCTACCATCATAATATGAGTATCAAATGAAATGACCCCACCCTTCCCCCCCCCCCCCCCTTCACCCTCCCGCCCCTCCTTTAATAGATGTTCCTAATTCGCGCTGAAACATTACATTATTATTCTGTGAAAATGTCACTGGCTATCTACTACGGTTGGAAAGATACAGCTGTTTAAAGGTGGGACAGACAGACATCTTAGGCTTAGTAATAGGGTCCCATTTTTTCCAATTGGGTAAGGAAAACAAAAATGGCCCATTCCATTAGATTGATAAATGATTAAAGCGCCACCTGTCGCCCAATCCAACGAACTAATCGTTACTTTGTTTCAGACCATAATAGACACTGTGTGCTTCGAGTTGAATCGCGTGTACACCATGTTCCGAGAACGGAACCCGCACTTCCGAGGCGAGGTGTCGCTCGGCGGCCACTCGCTCGGGAGCGTCATACTGTACGACCTGCTGTGTCATCAGGCACCAGAGGTATTTATCACGTTTTAGTAGGGGGTGTCTGACCAAATGTCAAGCACAAGCATAATTAAATTAAATTACATTGTATTTATTGACATTTAAAACGGCCAAGCCAATTACATTAGTATCTCACAACTATGCATAAAAAAAAATAAGAAAGGAAATACATTAATTACGAAAACAAGCTCACAAAAAATTAAGAATAAAATAAAATAATAATAATCTTACAAAAGTCAATTAAATGTCATCTGGTGGGGCCGTATCAGCCGATTTAAATTATTTTTTCAGTTTGTGTAATGTATTTAGGTATATTCCTCGCTAAGCCGGTTATTTGTAATAAATTAAACATTAGGACACATGCCTTGGAAAATTACTTGGGGACAAGGTGTTCCGCCTTGTAACGACCGTTGCCACCCTCCAACCAACAACTCCAAATTCAAATCTCAAAGTAAACTGAGCTTCACTGAGCCTCACTAGCGCCTCTGCCGGACGGTATACCAACTTGCTGAACGCTGATTGGTCGCCAACGACACATCCGTAAACAATTTCAGCAAAGTGACTGCAGCGTTACACCAATGATGGCGCCACCTCCATCACTAGTCCACCAACACTAAGCTAGGTGACGCCTACCTACATAATCCTTACCTTAAAAACTATCCGACGGTAGTTGCGCCAGAGTAAACGTCAACGTGCCGACAAGTATAATAATAATTATTGTTAGCTTTTCAGCCAAGAAATCACCTTTTTAACTATTTTACACACAATTCGTTTACACTTGTTCTCGCTTCGAGGTTCGAGCACCGAATGAGGGCGATTGCAATGCAACCGCAACTTATATACTGTGTTGGTTGACAGTTGTCAGCAGTCAACTGTCAACGAATACACGTGACGTTTGCTAATTCAATTCAATATACAGTTTCGTTACAATGGTGTGTTTATATACATTAAATACAAATTGTTTTACATAATAGTATTTATCTGATAACAGTAGGTATGTTAAATATTTTTGATGTAGTTTATTAATTATGTAGGTAGGTATGTAGTATGTTATTTATATTATGTAGTCTATGTATATGTATGTATTAGTATGTAATATTTATTTGTAGTCTATTGATTGTTTGTTGTTATTTGCATAGGTATTTACTTTCTATTTTTTATTTTTAGTTAAGGCCACACATTATTAAATATAATTCCTTTCCGTGCACGGTTGCCTGGAAGAGATCGCTTTAAGCGATAAGGCCGCCTGTTAAAAGCCTAGATAATATTTTTGTTGTAATTTTTATGTTATCCTTGTTTTGTGGTATTTTAATAAAGAGTTTTTGTATTGTATTGTATTGTATCAAAGTCAAAGTAATATGTTGATAAACATACGTTTACAGGTCAGGTAATTGTAATATTGTTATTTAAGAAATAATAAATATAAATAAAAATATATATTTATATATATATATATATATATTATATATATATATATATATTATATATATATATATATATTATATATATATATATATATTTTTGAATATATATTTATCTGTTGTTGGTTTCAGTCTCCACTAGAGGTGTCGAAGTCGCCGGGCGAGAAGCGGTACGTGACGGGCACCGCGGGGACTGGCCAGCCGGTCAACTACCCGCAGCTAGTGTTCCCTCCAGCGGCGCTCTACGCCCTCGGGAGCCCTATCGGTAAGGCGACAACCACCACTCTGTTATTACACCGCGAGTGAGGACACGCTGCCTAACAGTGCTAAGTTACAACATGGGGTTCTTCAAAAGGCGAGTTAATAGAGTTCTAAAGGGTCGGCAACGTATTTGTGATGCCTCTGGTGTTACAAGTATCCATAGGCGACGGTGACTGCTTACCATCAGGCAGCCCGTCTGTTCGTTTGCCAACTGTGGCATTAAAAAAAAAAACTGACATATGGATTTGGTTGACCTCAACCGCCGTCTGACCAATGGGAGAGAAAGAGAGGGAAATATGATATACTCACTCTTTCTCTCCCGTTGGTTGGACGGCGGTCCGTCAACCAAATCCGTACGTGTGTTAACACTATAAGACTAACTAAGGGTTCCGTACCTCAAAAAGGAAAAAACGGAACCCTTACAGAATCACTTTGTTGTCCGTCTGTCTGTCTGTCAAGACCCTTTCTATCAGGAACGCGTGTAGGTATCAAGTTGAAATTAATATCAAATACTCGGGTCTACGGTTTCTTTCAGCTGTGAAAAAATCAAACTTGTAAGTCAACGCGATCAAAAGATATGACCGTTTATGTCGCATATTTTGCGATTTCACAGGTGAATCAAAACCTATAGGGTACTTCCCGTTGACATAGAATCATGAAATTAAGCACACAAGGTCTCACAGCATATATAAAGGAAAAAATCCGAAAGTTGTTGGTTTGAAGTTATATCATTAAAAAATTATTATTTTGCTATTATAAACTAAACTTAGTTTTTAAGTTTGTCTTTCAATATTTAAATTCTCTTTTTTTTTGTTGGACTCGCGCTCTGCGGGTTCCTTAACGGAACCCTCGGAGCGCGAGTCCTACTCACACTTGTCTGTACTGTGGTTTTGGCCCAACGATCCTCCCACATCTGATTGACATGACCGGCCCGGTCCCAATTTAAAAAAAAGTACGTGTAATGTACGTTTATCACGCAGAACAGATCGCCGATAGGGCTGAAAAGTTCTAAAATGGAGACCACGGACCGGTAAGCGCAGCGTAGGACGTCCACCCACAAGATGGACAGACGACCTAAAAGAGACCGCAGGGAAACAGGATGCAGGCCGCTTCCAACCGGCCCTTTTGGAAATCGATGGGGGAGGCCTATGTCCAGCAGTGGACGTCCTATGACTGAAATGATGCGTTTACTGCTTCCAGCTATATTCGAGTGCATCCGTGGCGTAGAGTCTCTGGGCATGGAGTTCGCGCTGCCGACCTGCAGGAACTTCTTCAATATCTTCCACCCGTACGACCCCATCGCTTATAGGTGAGTGCACAATGGAAAGTGTCTGGAGAACTGTTGAACCTTATGCTGGTATCGCGGCTTTATAAAACGCTGTCGGTCTGATGGTTAACTACCCGTACAGATAAAGGATAGCAAATGAAAATAAATTTGACAAAACCCTAAAAAACATATTGCTAGCAAAATGTTATTATAGCTTAAACGAGTATTTAGAAGACAAATCAATTGTGGAATAAATCGATCCGCTCCGCACTATGTTGCCATACCCAATCAGAGTCATTATGTGTTACCTAATTTAAACATGCTACCTAACATCTATATGTGAACTTCATAATAATTATGCAATAAATGATTGAGTATTGAGTATATAGTCACCGACATAGCTGTTAAAGTTTGCAAGTTGAAGTGGCAATGGGCAGGCCACATCGCTCGGAGAACCGATAACCGATGGGGAAGAAAGGTTCTGGAGTGGAGACCACAAACCTCAAGACGCAGCGTAGGTAGGCCTCCCAATAGATGGACCGACGACATTGTGAGAGTCGCTGGCATCCAGTGGATGCAGGCAGGCTGTCGTTCAGTGTGGGGGTTAAAGGGGGAGGCCTATGTTCAGCAGTGGACGTCTTGTGAAAGCTTGTGATATGGCTGCCAGAGACTGATATACATACATATATAGTTTTAAATACATACTTAAATAGATATTAACACCCAGATATAGAACCGTGGTAGCCCATTTGAGAGACCGCTAGACTTGAAATCGTGAAGTCGCGGATTCAAACCCCGGGCCCGTACCAATGAGCTCTTTAGAGTTTATGTATGGAATTTCACACCACTGGCTTTTCGGTGAAGGAAAACATCGTGAGGAAACCTGCATACGTACGGAGAAGGAATTCAATGGCGTATGTGAATCCACCAACCCGCACTGGGCCAGCGTGGTGGATATGGCACAATCACCCTTTCGGGGATAGGCTAAAAACTAAAAATCCAGCAATGGACTGTTAAAAGGCTGACTATGATGATGATGATGAGATATAGAACAAACACAAATGTTCATCACATGAATGTTTGTCCTAGGCGGGAATCGAACCCACGCCCCCAAGCGCAGAAGACAGGTTCACTACCAACTGGACCAACGGGCTATCAAAGGGTATACACAATCATTTCTATCTATCTATCTGTCAGGCCGGGAATTGAACCCGAAATCAGTTATGATGCAGACGCGCTACCACTGAGCCATGTTAGTCGACGAATGATCGATACATTGTTTCCAGAATCGAGCCCCTGATCAACCCGCAGCTACAAGAGGTGAAGCCGTCACAGATTCCGCACCACAAGGGACGGAAGAGGATGCACTTAGGTATGGTTGTTTTTACCCGACTGCGCAAAGAGGGTTATGTTTTTCGAGTGTATGTATATAGGTTTCTTTGGCACGCCCTACAGCTTTAACGGCTTAATGGATTTCGGCATGTGAGGTGTCATTTGAATCGTTTTAATAGTGGAAGTGATATAGGGTACAAAAATGGCGTCCGCGAAAAAATTCATAAAGCGAAAAAAAAAATAACTTTGCCAAATAGGTCAATATTACCATCATTGTGTAACCGATAACCGATGGGGAAGAAAGGTTCTGGAGTGGAGACAACGAACCGGAAGACGCAGCGTAGGTAGGTCTCCCACTAGATGGACCGACGACATTGTGAGAGTCGCTGGCATCCAGTGGATGCAAAAGGCAGGCTGTCGTTCAGTGTGGGGGTTAAAGAGGGAGGCATATGTTTAGAAATGGACGTCGTCTGGCTGCTGCTGCTGATTATGATGACCATCATTGTGTAGAGCTCACTCAGCAGATTTTAAATATATACTACACATTGGCAGATCCAGCAAAACACCTAGCAATTCCATACATTCGTCTCAATTTTTCGATTTGATTTCTTCGAACCTTGTCAGAATGCCAATCCCCCTCCCCTCCCCCCAAATGAAATCCTGGATCCGCCCCTGATACTACACTACTATAAAACATTCAGTAGTTTATGAGATAAAGTGGTATGAAACAAAGATAATATAAACACTTGATCGCGCATGTAGTCAAAATTTCCTATTGCGAAATGATGCCACGGCGGTCGCGGGGAGCAGCTTGTGATTGGAGAATCAAGTCATTCATTTTATTCGCGCCTAGGATTGGCCCCGCTTGAAATAGTATAGGTTGACATGTTAGAACCTGCGAGGTAAAGGATCAGCAGTCAAGTGGTTATATTAAATTATCATTGGTATGAAAGGATGAATGTTGAACACAGGTGATATCATTACAGAGCTGAAGGACACGATGGCGCGCGTCGGAGCGGACCTCAAGCAGAAACTGATCGAGTCTTTGAGGACCACCTGGAACAAGTGGAAGGCCACGCCACCCCCCGACGGACAACTCGAAAAGGTACAGTGGGCTTGTAAATTCATCACACACCAAATTTTACAGTGTTTCTGAATAACTGTTCAATATTATGCCGGGGCGTTTTTTTTAAAATGCCATAGGTGGCAAACAAGCAGACGGGCTGCCTGATGGTAAGCAGTCACCGTCGCCTATGGATACTTGTAACACCAGAGGCATCACAAATACGTTGCCGACCCTTTAGGGCTCGATTAACTCGCCTTTTGAAGAACATCATGTTGCCGTTTTATCACCGACTTCAAAAAAAGAGGGGATTCTCCAAACTATCCAATAATCTATCCAATCTTCTAAAAATATCCTGATCAAACGTTATAATATTACTGCCACTGAAAGGTTTTTTTTTATTCATTAACAGGCTTGCGCTTGGCCGCCGACTCGCCTGATGTTAAGCTATGATGCGGTCTACGATAGAGCACGCTTACCTAGAAGCGTTTACCGATACCGATAATTTATTTATTTATTGTTATTATTTTTCTATTTCTTTAATATGTCAGCGCGTTGACGTTTCGGCACTCGGGCGCAACTGCCGGCGGATAGTTTCTAAGGCTTAGATTATTTAGTTAGGCGCCACATAGGTTAGTTCACTGGTGTAACGCTGCAGTAACGTAACCTGCTGACGCTGCTTGCATATGTGTATGCAACCAATCGCATATGTATATGTAGTACTGTATATGTGTAACCAATCGGTGTTTAGCAAGTTGGCTTACCGTCCGGCAGAGGCGCTAGCGAGGGCGTGCGGACACGCGAGGCTCGGTGGAGCTCATTTTGAATTTGGGCTTTTGGTTGGAGGGTGGCAGCGTTCTTACTAAGCGGAATACTTTGTCGCCAAGTAATAAGTAGTGAGTGGAGTGTAGTTGAGTCGCTGGCATCCAGTGAGTGCAGGCTGTCGTTCAGCTGGACGTCTTCCGGCTGATGGTGATGAAGCAATTTTCTATTGTAAGATTAATCACAGTGTTACGGAATAAAAGCTGTCTCATAGTACGTGCCATGTCTCATTCTCCTCGGCAGCTACCCACGTCGTATAGAACCACGTTATCTGATGCGGATCGGCCCCTCGCACGCGCCGACAAATAAATGAACTTGTTGTATTTATTGTTGTAGGTTGTTGAGGAGGAAATGGAGAAAGAACAGCTGACGAACGTAGAAGAAACGGCCAGCGAAGTGGTAAACTTGTATTTCACACTATTTAAAGTACCTACCATAACGATATCCTTAAAAAAAACCGGACAAGTACGAGTAGGACTCGCGCTCTGAGGGTTCCATTGGACGGAACCCTCAGAGCGCGAGTCCTACTCGTACCAAAAAAATATAAAAAATACTGAAGTTGAAATATTGAAGACAAACTTAACTTTGTAGTTGACTATAAGGTTCTTCCATACATTCCAACTACAAAATTTAAGTTTGTAATAGCAAAATAATTATTTTTATATGATATAACTTCAAATTTATTATTTTCGGATTTATTCCTATATATGTGCTATAAGACCTTGCCTCTTGCCGAATTTCATGATTCTAGGTCAACGGGAAGTACCCTATAGGTTTTGATTCTCCTGTGAAATCGCCAAATATGCGACATAAACGTTCATATCTTTTGATTGCGTTGACTTACAACTTTTATTTTTTTACAGCCGAAAGAAACCGTAGACCCAAGTATTTAGTATAAATTTCAACTTGACACCTTTACGCGTTCTTGAGAAAAAGGGTCTTGACAGACGGACAGACAGACGGACAACAAAGTGATCCTATAAGGGTTCCGTTTTTTTCCTTTTGAGGAAACCCCTAAACGGAACCCTAAAAACATAACCTTACTTCACAGAAAGTTCACAGATACAATA
The DNA here is from genome assembly GCA_914767915.1 of Agriopis aurantiaria. Lineage (NCBI taxonomy): Eukaryota > Metazoa > Arthropoda > Insecta > Lepidoptera > Geometridae > Agriopis > Agriopis aurantiaria. Next base: position 6,190,475 of record OU612010.1, on the reverse strand, counting down.
TTTTGAACCGACTTAAAAAAGGAGGATCTCAATTCGACTGTTCTTGACACAGTCTCAGTCTTCAATGACGGACTAAGTCTTTTCGTCGGCGGACTAAAATCCACAGAGTAGACAAGACAGGGTATTAATCGACTGATCTTCGTGTATTCCGAGTTACGACTGCACAAGTAACGTGGTCCGTGACTGTTGGCCTTCTGGATAAACTCAGAGTCACACAGCGGGCAATGGAGAGAGCTATGCTCGGAGATTCTTTGCGCGATAGAATCCGAAACGTGGATATTCGCCAAAGAACCAGAGTCACCGACATAGCTGTTAACATTTGCAAGTTGAAGTGGCAATGGGCAGGCCACATCGCTCGAAGAACCGATAACCGATGGGGAAGAAAGGTTCTTGAGTGGAGACCACGAACTGGAAGAAGCAGCGTAGGTAGGCCTCTCACTAGATGGACCGACGACATTGTGAGATTCGCTGGCATCCAGTAGATGCAAAAGGCAGGTTGTTGTTCAGTGTGGAGGTTAAAGGGGGAGGTCTATATCCAACAGTGGACATCATCTACCATAGGGTTGAAAAATGCGGGGTGCATCTTTATGTTGTCTCTGTCCTACTCTGTGACGGAGTCTCTCTACAACTCCAACGCATATTTTTGTCTCCCATTACCCTCTTTCGCAGTTTTGTATGCGCCCGCCCGACTAAGTACATTGTCTGTGATGACCCTTAAACGTATGGCCAAACTAAAGCACGTCACAAGTTGAATGATTTAGTTTGACTCGCCCTTACTGTAGTGATGGGACACGAGGTAACAATAGGCATGATGACTAATATTTTTTTCTTACCTCATAAAAAAGCTGAACTTAAATAGAGCACATCAACAAAAACAAAATTAAAATTAGTCCAAAAATAAATAAGATATAAGCATTTTAATTTAATTTCATGCTAGACAGAGAGCGCACTATACTGAGCCGTGACGTCACGGCTCAGGAGCGCCATACAAATGCTATACTAACACACGCTTTGCGAGAAAGGGATAGAACATCCCCTCTCTATCCCCACCTAAAACTTTAAATACTCATATCTCAGAGATTTATCAGCCAATTCAAATTATTTTTCAGTATGTGTAATGTATTTACTTATATGCATCGCTAAGCCGGTTATTTGTAATAAATTAAACATTAGGAATCATGCCTATTGTTATCGTCTTCGGGCTCATCATCATCAGCCAGAAGACGTCCTCTGCTGGACATAGGCCTCCCCATCGATCTCCAAAAGGGCCGGTTGGAAGCGGCCTGCATCCAGCGTTTCCCTGCGGTCTCTTTTAGGTCGTCTGTCCATCTTGTGGGTGGACGTCCTACGCTGCGCTTACCGGTCCGTGGTCTCCATTCCAGAACCTTTCGGCCCCATCGGCGTTTTCTGGATGATGTTGAATTACGAGCACTATCACCAGTGTTAGTTTTCCGGAGAGTTTGACACGCGGTGCAATGTTGCAGGCCGCCAGCAGCGAGATGCTGGGCCGCCTGAACGCCGGCCGGCGCGTCGACTACGTGCTGCAGGAGGCGCCGCTCGAGATGATCAACGAGTACCTCTTCGCCATGAGCAGCCACGTCGGATACTGGCAAGTACACAAGCACTAGCTGCGCCCCGCGGTTTCACCCGCGTAGTGATGAAAAATTGCGATGATGATGATGAAAAGTAGCCTATGTCACTCTCTGGCTCTTGAAATATACCCATGCAAAAAATCAGGTCGATCTCTTAGAATAACTACTCAGAGAAGGTAGGTTTCCAAACAACGCCTTCTCAAAACGTAAGCTACAAATTCGCTTTGTAGCTTACGTTTCGATTGGTATTTTAAACGATTTAAGCAAGAAAATTAATGGATTACCTGTGGAATGTCACACCATAACTCATATGCTGCTTTTCAGATTTGTTGTGGTACGATTCCACCGCGCAAATTGTCATAGTAAAATTTTTATACATTTTTTTGGAGCCATATATGACACCATTTGAATGGCTTAAATTTTGCTAATGTACTTGGTTTCTTTGTATAGTTATTGTAAGGTCGATCCCTTGTTCCGTTGCAGCGTGAAATACAACATCCATACACACATCCATACATACAAACTTTCGCGTTTATAATATTAGTAGGATTTACAGGGAGAATTCATCCAAAAAAATTGGCTAGTGTGAATAGATTTCTTCTAGATGAACGTGTTCCATCCTCGGCCACACCGACGCTGATCATCAGGCGAATTGGTGGACAAACGCAAGCATTTTTTTTTAAAGTGGTTTGTCTGTTTAGTCGGTTTACGGACGATAATTTTACGTGATAACGCTTAGGCCTCGTGCCTCTCTATCGCTTGTTCCACGCTCTCGCTCGCACGCGCGGCTCAGGCGGAACGTGACATTTTTTCGTGCGTGCAGCCGGCGTTCATCGATTTATAAGACGTTATCACGTCAAAATGAAATCGCAGTAAAGTACAATTCTCAGGATGGTGTTAGAGCTGGCCCAACCAAGGATTTTATTTAAATATTCTATACTAGCTGACCTGACAGACGTTGTCCTGTCTTAGAACTGTCAAACACGCAATGTCTAAATTACAAATCTTATTTTTTACACCTTGGGTTACATTATTGGAGTTTAGTAAGGATCCCTATTTTGTTTTTAAAATATAATATAGCCTATGTTACCCGGGGATAGTGTAGCTTTCCAACAGTGAAAGAATTTTTCAAATCGGTTCAGTAGTTTCGGAGCCTATTCAATGCAAACAAACTAACAAACAATCATATCTTTCCACTTTATAATATTAGTATAGATAAAAAAGTGGGCGTGGCTGGCCTAATCCTAAACGATGGAGGATAGCAAAAAGTAATCAGAGTCTCGGGCCCGATTTTGATAAAAAAAACTGCATCATTGGTTTTTTGAAAAATCAACATTCCTAGACAGGAATCAAACCGGTTAATTTTGAGAAAAAAAACCCTTATTACACCATTCGATAGTGTCCCTTATATGGATTGAATTCTGGGAAGTAATGACATACGGCAGGCCTAAGTAAAATTTTGGATTTTAATCAACTGCTTCTTATCTATTTACGTATCATCATCATCATTTCAGCCGTAGGACGTCCACAGCTGGACTTAGGTCTCCCCCATCGATCTCGAAAAGGGCCGGTTGGAAGCGGCCTGCATGCAGCGTTTCCCTGCGGTCTCTTTTAGATCGGCTGTCCATCATCATGTCATGGGTATTTTAGGTGTATTCTGTGTGGTCTATTAACGTATGTATTTAATAAATAATAATAATAAATGTTCGGGACATTTTTGCACACAGGGTCATCTGACCCCAAACTAAGCAAAACAAAATCCTCTTAAAAATATGCCTTAGTGGTACGGCTCACTGCCGAGCGTCGTGATGCTCCCGACCGGTTTCCTGGACAATTTGTCGCCATCTATGCTGATCAGCGGTCTCATGCATGGCATCCATCGAGATACAATTTTAGATAGCCCCTTGGTCCAGTTGGTAGTGAACCTGCCTTCTGAGCTGGGGGGGGCGATTCCCACCTAGGGCAAACATTCATGTGATGAACATTTGTGTTTGTTCTATATCTGGTTGTTAATATATATTTAAGTATGTATTTAAAACTATATATGTATGTATATCAGTCTCTGGCAGCCGTATCACATGCTTTGCTTAGTTTGGGGTCAGATGACCGTGTGTGCAAAAATGTCCCGAATATTTTAAAGACATTACTTGGTGAATGATCATTTTATACGTAGCAGCAGATATATTTTTCGCGATTTCAGATTTGTTCCCATAGTAAAAGTTGTTCATAATGTACTATGGACCCTTTTGGACCCTTAGTACACCCTTTTCGCGTAACCCTGTATACTAACAATCGGTTGGTATGTTTTCAGGGAGTCGGAGGACACAATGCTGCTGATGCTACGCGAGATATACGACTCGCTGGGCGTCCAGCCTGACTCCACGGTACCACAGCAAAGCATGACCCTCCAACGGACCAAGACTGTGCCGCAGGTAACTCTAATTTTACTAAAACTGTGCCGCAGGTAACTCTACTTTTACTAAAACTGTGCCGCAGGTAACTATACTTTTACTAAAACTGTGCCGCAGGTAACTCTACTTTTACTAAAACTGTGCCGCAGGTAACTCTACTTTTACTAAAACTGTGCCGCAGGTAACTATACTTTTACTAAAACTGTGCCGCAGGTAACTCTACTTTTACTAAAACTGTGCCGCAGGTAACTCTACTTTTACTAAAACTGTGCCGCAGGTAACTCTACTTTTACTAAAACTGTGCCGCAGGTAACTCTACTTTTACTAAAACTGTGCCGCAGGTAACTCTACTTTTACTAAAACTGTGCCGCAGGTCACTCTACTTTTACTAAAACTGTGCCGCAGGTAACTCTACTTTTACTAAAACTGTGCCGCAGGTAACTATACTTTTACTAAAACTGTGCCGCAGGTAACTCTGCTTTTACTAAAACTGTGCCGGGGGTAACTTTAACCAAGTGTGTGAACTTTTGCGTGGGTAATTTTTGTATGTAATTCCAAATTATCTTTAATATGTATTATCTTGTTCGTAAATTTACCCTATCTATTTTACCCTCTTAAGGTTTTTCGGTTAAACTAATTGTTGTTTTTTTTTTTTTTTCAGGATGAAACCAGCAATTTGCTGAGTGAGACAGGTAATATATAACTTTTTTCAAAAAAAAAAAAAAAAAAAAATTCAAAATTCTTTTTTAACAGATTTTTATAAAACATAGGTGTTTGGCCTCTCCTGTTAAGTTTTGACAACCTGTGTTAGGAGAGACCGCTCTTTCGTTGTTACATCGTAATTTCACATTTATATTTAACAGTTTATAATTACTGTTGTTTTACTTGTTAGGGTTTTGTATGACTAGAAATGTTTGTAGAATCATTCTGTCTGTCCGTCCTAGACTGACACAGCATCGTAGCTTCTCCATTCGTAGACAAAAAAATCTGTGCATCGAGATACAATTCCTATAAAGTCACATCATCATGTCAGCTATAGGACGTCCACTGCTGGACACAGGCCTCCCCCATCGATCTCCAAAAGGGCCGGTTGGAAGCGGCCTGCATCCAGCGTTTCCCTGCGGACTCTTTTAGATCGTCTGTCCATCTTGTGGGTTGACGTCCTACCTACCCCCAAGTTAAGACGAAAGTCTTCGTTTTTTTTTTTTTTGTTAAAATCTTCATGACCGTGGATTCAATGTCCTTTACTCGTAATATTAAACAGTTTACTTTGTCTTAATATCGTCAAACAAGTCATAGTCACAGTCAGAGTCAAGCTAAGCAAGTCACGGTCAAGTCGAACTCATGCCCCTGTAAAGTGGTGGAGACTTTACAAGAGGCTCCTATGGAGTTTTGGAAACAACACGAAAAGACACGTTTCACCTCGTTATATCACTTGCCCACACTCGAGCACGTTTACGAGCACTTAATGAATAATAATTCACCATTTAGTACACATTAACACTCGAAAATACACAAGTTTAGGAAAATAATCCCAACGAGCCGACATGTTTTTTCCGCGTTGGCGCCAAAACTCCACTAAAGTCTTCGACCAGTGTGTGTTACCAGTGGTGACATACGGCACTGAAACGTGGTCTCTCACTATGGGACTCATTAGGAAGCTCAAAGTCCCACATGAAAGGCTCAAAAAGAATATGATGAAGTAATATTGGTTTCCCTTGTTCTAGATACTCCGTCTACCAGCCGCGGAGGCACGTGATGGCAATTTTGTACAGAAAATTATATATTATTCAAACATTATTAATATTCTAAACTAAAATCGTTTTTTTTTATGTTATAGACAATACAAAAATGTTACTAAAGTCAGGATTCGAACCTGCGCCATCTGTGTTTACACCCCGAAGGCTCTAGATCCAAAGACGGGTTTAAGCGTGGAGTTACGCTTCCTTATGTCAAAATTCGGTGCTTACGCGCATTGGCGGATCCAGGGGGAGCATGGGGGCCATGCCCCCCCCCCCCCCCAAAACACCTAGCGATTCCATACATTCCACTCAACTTTTCGATTTGATTCAGGTGCACCTTATCTGGATGCGCCCCCTCCTGCCAAAATGAAATCCTGGATCCTCCCCTGCTTACGCTCAAATTGGTGTTCAGAAACGTATGGAACACTCCTTAAACTCAGCACAGGCTAGTAAGTAGTTAATATCGACTACTTGAGCTGATCATGACAGGGACGGATCCAGGATTTCATTTGGGGGGGGGGGGGGGGGGGCATTCAGACAAGGTACACCTGAATCAAAGCGAAAAGTGTTGTCGAATGTATGGAATCGCTAGGTGTTTTGGGGGGGGGCTATGGCCCCTATGCCCCCCCCCCTGGATCCGCCAATGGATCATAAAGCTGTAGTGGCGCCAGCAAGCGAGTATAAGTGTAGTTATTATAGACATTTGAGACAATTGAATAGATATACGTCATAAATATTTTGTATAGTAGCTTAGCGGATAGAGTGTTCGGGGCGTAAAACCCGGTAACACAGGTTCAAACCCTGCCGGTTGTAAAAAAAAAATCTATAACATTTAAAATAGTACATAAGTTTGGAAAAACACTTAATTGTATAAAATAACAGTAAAATAGATTTTAAATAAATTCACTACTTTAACAATGACTATAGTCTAAACTTTGTTATAATCTACTTATCTAGATGTCAGGGGCGGATCCTGGATTTCATTTGGGGGGGGGGGGGGTTGGGCATTCTGACAAGGTTCGAAGGAATCAAATCGAAATATTGAGTCGAATGTATGGAATTGCTAAGTGTTTTGGGGTGGGGGGGGGGGGGGCATGACCTCCATGCCCCCACTGGATCCGCCAATGCTATGCTAATGTGCTAACAGACACGTAGATTTGGTTGACCTGAACCGCCGTCTGACCAACGGGAGAGAAAGAGAGGGAAATATGTTAATCTCACTCTTTCTCTCCCGTTGATTGGACGGCGGTCCGTCAACCAAATCCACATGTTAGCTGCTTTACACTATAGACACGGGTTTTCGTTCACGTTTGTAACTGAACTTTCGTAACCGGCTGCGAACATGATTTTTTTTCTTTTTTGAAAACCAAGAGCAAGAAATATTTCCAGCTGACTCGATAGGCGATACCAGCGCAACTAAATGTAATGCTTGATTTAAAAGTTATTAGGAGATGAGTGATTTAGTACCATTTAGTTGGTCGGACAGTACGATAGTGGCGTTCTCGTCCACGCCGTTAACTCGACGCTGCACGAGGCGCGCGTCCGCGGCAGGGGTACGTGCGGGGAGCGGGAGGGGGAAACATACATCCGAACCAGTACCGGCGTTAGGTTAGGGCGCGGTTGGGCGTCCGCCCACGGCGCCAGATATAAAGGGGCACCCCAATATACCTCATGCATTAAAAAAACTAACCATTCTTTGCCTTTTTCGAGATGAGCAGATTGACGCATTAAAAATGCGTACCGTCTAAATCTCGTCCAGGGTGCTGGTAGTGCTAAAACCGGCACTGATCCGAACCTAATCTACTTGCCAACGAAGTGACGCACAAAATTGACTGTTTACACGGTCAAATTTATTTGATTAAAGTAATCGAGATAAAATTGCTTTAGTAAGTAACAATCTCTCAGTGAAATCAGTCAAAAAACGTCCGAGCGTCATTGTACATACATTGTATCAATTATACTTCACAATGCCACATTTACTGCAATGTAGACGTTATGTCGCTTGCATAGTGTTCAACGTTAGTTGTCCGCTATGTCATCGTAGCTCTGGCATCGCGCGGCGTTGTACTCGGATCGCGGTTACCTTGTGACTAACTAAAAAGTCTGCGCAATTGTTAAAGTGGGCCGAGTTTTGGTTCGTGCATTTTTTGACACTATTGTGACTATTTATTTTATCTCGATTATTAAACCACTCTACTAATAACGTGTAAATCAAGCATAAGTTTGGTACGAAAGAAAAATTCCTAAGTTTCCTTTTGGACTTTATTCAGTTGATTTTAACGCCATCTAGTGAGGAAGGCCTGAAAATTTCACTTAAATGTCATCAGTAGAAGCACCTTAATTAATTGTATCATGGAATAAACAACTGTATGACCAAGTAATAGGTACTATTTTAGAAAATATATCGACATTTTTATTAATCGAATCTTTTGTGTCGATATTGTTTCTAGAAAACTATCGAATATGTAATTGTGACAGTTTCCAACGGTGGTAAGTAAAATGGTTGTAAATTATTATATTTAAAAAAAAAACACTAAAACGTATAGAAAAAAAAAAATAACCACATTTGCTTTGAAATATTATGCTGCATTGAAAATTAAATATTAATAAATTAATTATAGATTTTGGTTTAATTATTCTATTATTAAAGTGAAAATGCGACACTTAGAATAGGTTTATTGCACAGATATTTGTAAAGTAAGATGCCGCAAGCACGTCAAATTGTAAAAAAACCTAGCGCGTCACATTTTTTGAAACATGGCGAGATTGATTTACTCTTAGTTTTATTTATTCCATTGGCAAGGGGGGGGGGGACTAAAAGGCACAGAATACATATAAGTACAAGTACAGACAGAAGATTCACTTGCTATAAGACTCTCGCTACTGCACAACAAAGTGCATTTCAGGACGTGTGAGCGCTAACTACCTACAGCTATATTAACCTAGAATTTGCCTCTCTGTGTACCGCGTAACTCTTATCTCTGTGTATCGCGCGGCAAGTCGTTCATACCTAAAGTGCGGAGTGCGCCATGCCTGTAGCCCCCCCCCCCCCCCCAGTATCTTCATCAGGCGCCGCCTCTGGGCAAGGCCAAACAGACACGCAAAGTAGGCGAGCTCGCGGCATCTAACCTAATACATATCTTTGGTTTATTGTAATACTGATGTCGATATTGAAGACTATTTGACAAAAACAACAAAAAAAAAACTACGAATTTTTTTCTATTAGACAAACGCACTTCTTGTTAGTTCTATCAACGACATCTTTAAAATTGACATCAGTAATTATTTTCATATTTCAACAGATGTGGTACATATAAAAATAGTATATAAAAAAACGATGTACAGTCAAAAGCATAAATCTTCACATGGAATCCTTTTTAAAGAAAAAGGTCATAATAAATGTGAGGTCGTGACTGTACCTAAGTTAAGTATGTATTCCAATATAATATTGTATTTTTTGAAAAGGTTGTTATTTTTTTTAAGTTCAAAATTATGTATGCAATACTCGCTGGAGATATTTTTGTGTCGTCGATAACAATTGTCACCTCGTGTCCCATCACTACGGTAAAGGCGAGTCAAACTAAATCGTTCAACTTGTGACGTGGTTTAGTTTGTACGTTTAAGGGTCATCACAGACAATGTACTTAGTCGGGCGGGCGCATACAAAACTGCGAAAGAGGGTAATGGGAGACAAAAATATGCGTTGGAGAGAGACTCCGTCACAGAGCAGGACAGAGACAACATAAAGATGCACCCCGCATTTTTCAACCCTATGGTAGATGATGTCCACTGTTGGACATAGGCCTCCCCCTTTAACCTCCACATTGAACGACAGCCTGCCACTGACACTGGATGCCAGCGACTCTCACAATGTCGTCAGTCCATCTAGTGGGAGGCCTACCTACGCTGCGTCTTCCGGTTCGTGGTCTCCACTCAAGAACCTTTCTTCCCCATCGGTTATCGGTTCTTCGAGCGATGTGGCCTGCCCATTGCCACTTCAACTTGCAAATTTTAACAGCTATGTTATGACTCTGGTTCTTTGGCGAATATCCACGTTTCGGATTCTATCGCGCAAAGAAACTCCGAGCATAGCTCTCTCCATTGCCCGCTGAGTGACTCTGAGTTTTTCCAGAAGGCCAACAGTTACGGACCACGTTACTTGTGCAGTGGTAACTCGGAATACACGAAGATCAGTCGATTAATACCCTGTCTTGTCTTACTCTGTGGATTTTAGTCCGCCAACGATAAGTCCGTCATCTGTGATGACTATAATTTTTTTAAACTCTTTTAAACAAAAATAACTTTAGCGAGAGAGAACAGACTAACCATTTCTAAAGTTAAAATAAAGTTTATATTTTACCAAATGTGTTTTTTTTTAAATATTATCTTTTAAGACAAATGGGGCTGGCAAATTTTCGAAGTATCATGGTATAGAAATTTCGAAATTCATTTTCGACATTAACATTGCATTAGCATTGCCATTCAACGTGGTAATGCCGCCAGCATGTTGGGTACGCTGCCAACTGGTAGTGGGCTTGAGCATTTGGATTGTCTTTAGACCTTCAACGGTCTATGGGCAGTCTAACTGTATTTGTAGTGTTAGTTTTAGCTTGTATTTTGTTTAGTTATTAAAGGGACTTTTTCGAAATACAAAAATCCTTTTGAAGAACAACAAATAGGCTGGCTCACTGGTTTTCTTTCAAATAACAAGTTCAGCGAAGGATAGGAAATTATAAAAGGTATTTAAAAATATATTGAATTGGCTTATAATCTGATATATACGCTTTTAAAGTTTTTGGTAATAATTGAGATGGGATGCTCTGTTCCTTTCCCCCAAAGCGTGTGTTAGTATAGCATTTATTACTTTCAAAGTTTTAAATCAATGTTATTTACTTTCAAATTAAATTAGGTTAAACCCTTAGAATAACTACACAAAGAAACCAAGTACATTCGCAAAATTTAAACCATTCAAATGGTGTCATATATGACATCAAAAAAAATATAAAATTTTTACTATGACAATTTGCGCGGTGAAATCGTACCACAACAAATCAGAAAAGCAGCATAAGAGTTATGGTGTGACATTCCACAGGTAATCCATTAATTTTCTTGCTTAAATCGTTTAAAATACCAATCGAAACGTAAGCTACAAAGCGAATTTGTAGCTTACGTTTTGAGAAGGCGTTGTTTGGAAACCTACCTTCTCTGAGTAGTTATTCTAAGGTTAAAACCTACTTACAAGATTTGTTCGTTTATTACTTGCGGACCACCCAAACCATCCACTTGGGTGGTCAGCTAGGAAAACTTGCCTTGCCTTTGTTACCTAAACAAAATACACACTACAAAAACAGCCCATAGACCGTTGATAGTTTATGGACAATCCCAATGCTCAAGCTCACTATCAATTGGCAGTGAGCCCAGCATGCTGGCGGCATTACCACGCTGAATAGCTTCCCTATATATTACTTTACTCTTTGGCAGTGCTTATGCGTTGAGACAGAAACAAGCATTTTGGTCAGTCTTGGTAAGTTCTTAGTAAGCACTTAGTAAGTATATTTCTATTCTCTTTGGTAGGTATTCTAAAGTCGTGGAATACAAGATGGGTCTGAAAAAAAATTGGAAACCTTATTTCTTGTCACGCTTTTGGCATAGCACGTCTTCTACATTATTCAATGTTGAAATGAAAACAGTAAATGTACGTAACTTTATTATTTAAAATTGAGAGCTTTGCCTTTGCTTAAGAATAGGCAATATGATTGAAATAGTCCAGTACATGCATAATAATATGATCAAAGCCACACTTAGCTGGAGGCTAGTGTCGATAATTAATCTGTGCGCGAAGCTAATGGACTTGGGCGCCCCTTTCATTTTGTTCTCGGGCTTGGGTTTATGTATAAAAAAATACTGAGTCTTGCATTCAATTCGTTCTTCGTTAAAATAAGGCTTCGGTCTCTTCTTTTTTGAAGGTTTTGAACTGTTTACTTGTTTGTTTTTAGTAATAAACGCTCCGTCCAAGTCAACTTTGTACCAGGATTTGTGTCTATCGAAAAATGTTTTGGTTCTCTTGGTAAATGGTTGTCTTATTCTTACGAATGGTTCCATTTATTGGGGAGACGGTAGGTAGCACGGCTTGGGCAGATCTTAGACGCTCACGATTGGACATAGGCTTGAGTATCTATCACTACCTGGGAACTCCCCAAGTAGTACGCTCGGTAGGAGTAATAAATAATAATGTTTCTTGAGAACGCTACATCGGCCTGTAAATTCTACTTCATTTTTGGTTCCTTCATATTAAAATATTGCAATTTGACTTTTAATGAGAAAATTCACCGGTGAAATTTTGATAGGCGGATAAAATTTAATGTCATTTTCTACTTCAACTTGAAAGAAAAATTTATCATATTTCTTCTAGAATGAAGGTTATATCTGCTGTGGTAATTTAGAACATTAGGGCGGAACGCTCTAAGGCTGCTGCCATCCATCCGCCCCTAACCAAAGAGATGAAAGAGAATGTAACTCGACGCTAGGCCTAACTAAACTAATTAAAACAACATAACGTACTGTGTCAATATCCTCTGGTATAAGTGTTCTGTGGTCAATATCATCCATCAAAAATGTTTCAAAATAAAAAACATAACGTCAACAATAATTATTCTTTGAACATTATTAATAATTAATTTATCTCTTCTTCGATAAATTTCACGGTAATATCTCTAATTTTATCAGTAGAGTGATTCAAAGTTTCTGTGTACCTATTTTAGTGTTAATTTGAACGCATGTGCCACCGTTTCAATTTAGCTACCTTCGAACTGAGATTTCATATTTTACTACGTATCGTTGCCCCCCCAAAGATTTCATACTATATTACGTGCCCCCGAACTGTGAACCCATAATATATTGGTGCTAAGCTTTGTTCAAATTTCGGAGAAAAAACTCGTGCAGTTATCTAGGCCACGTAGTACAGCTTGAGTAAATCCCGTTGCAGACCTTGCGAAGTACAGGTGGCAAGTACAAGTAGCAAGTACCTACTAGATACTAGTAGTTAGTAGATACTTGCTACTTGTACTTCTCATGGTCTGCATACTTAGGTGATAATTTGAATTTAGTTTAGGAATCGTGGTAATTTCTGGTAATAACTGTGATGATTACTTGTTTTGCAGTTGTTTGAACACTTTGAACTGATACAGGACTCACTACCTATATTATTATCACTGTATTGCAAGATGTCATTCAAGTTGCTGGTTGCAACGTGAGCGATGGAAAAGGTAATTTCATATTAAAACTGTTAACATATTCGTGTCCTACAACGAAAGAGAATGTAAACACAATGGTACCGTATTACTAATGACCATTACCCAATGAATAGACTTTTCGAATTAGCATTCCAAGGTATTTATTACTATATAATTACGATTTACCCTTAGTCTCAGATATGATAGTTTTCGAACACTTTTTTCGTTTACGTATTGTTCCATACATTTTAGTAAAGCGCATCCAGCGGAAACGCGAAAGAACTAAAATCGGTAGTAAACGGCGGTATAGATTGCTTCACTATAGTACGAAAAAAATATCGAATACCTTTCAGCCCAGCAATGTATGGAACAATACGAAAACGAAAAAAGTTTTCGAATACTATCAAAACTTGTACTATGGGTAGAACAGAGTAGATACTTTTAAAGGTTCCGTACGGCGTACCGTACCCAAAGGGTGAAAACGGAACTCTATTACTAAGCTTACGCTATGTCTGTCAGTCCGTCCTACCTCTTAACGCTGGTCGGTTTTTTATGTTATTTCCCAAAAGCAAAGAAGTTTAAACCACTGCTGGAACACAGGCCTTCTCTCAGAGAAAGGATGGGCCCTAATTCATCATCATCATCAAACTTGCTTGGGCGATATCTCGGAAACTGTCGATCCTGGACTAGCAGTTTCTTTGCAAAAGTGATAGATCTCGTCGAGATCTTCATTTCAGATGACAGCTGTCAAACTTGCTTGGGCGATATCTTGGAAACCGTCGATCCTGGACTAGCAGTTCCTTCACAAAAGTGATAGATCTCGTCGAGATCTTCATTTCGGATGACAGCTGTCAAACTTGCTTAGGCGATATCTCGGAAACCGTCGATCCTGGACTAGCAGTTCTTTAGCAAAAGTGATAGATCTCGTCGAGATCTTAATTTCGGATGACAGCTGTCAAACTTGCTTGGGCGATATCTTGGAAACCGTCGATCCTGGACTAGCAGTTCCTTCGCAAAAGTGATAGATCTCGTCGAGATCTTCATTTCGGATGACAGCTGTCAAACTTGCTTGGGCGATATCTTGGAAACCGTCGATCCTGGACTAGCAGTTCCTTCGCAAAAGTGATAGATCTCGTCGAGATCTTCATTTTGGATGACAGCTGTCAAACTTGCTTGGGCGATATCTCGGAAACCGTCGATCCTGGACTAGCAGTTCCTTAGCAAAAGTGATAGATCTCGTCGAGATCTTAATTTCGGATGACAGCTGTCAAACTTGCTTGGGCGATATCTTGGAAACCGTCGATCCTGGACTAGCAGTTCCTTCGCAAAAGTGATAGATCTCGTCGAGATCTTCATTTCGGATGACAGCTGTCAAACTTGCTTGGGCGATATCTTGGAAACCGTCGATCCTGGACTAGCAGTTCCTTCGCAAAAGTGATAGATCTCGTCGAGATCTTCATTTCGGATGACAGCTGTCAAACTTGCTTGGGCGATATCTTGGAAACCGTCGATCCTGGACTAGCAGTTCCTTCGCAAAAGTGATAGATCTCGTCGAGATCTTCATTTTGGATGACAGCTGTCAAACTTGCTTGGGCGATATCTCGGAAACCGTCGATCCTGGACTAGCAGTTCCTTCGCAAAAGTGATAGATCTCGTCGAGATCTTCATTTTGGATGACAGCTGTCAAACTTGATTGGGCGATATCTCGGAAACCGTCGATCCTGGACTAGCAGTTCCTTCGCAAAAGTGATAGATCTCGTCGAGATCTTCATTTTGGATGACAGCTGTCAAACTTGCTTGGGCGATATCTCGGAAACCGTCGATCCTGGACTAGCAGTTCCTTCACAAAAGTGATAGATCTCGTCGAGATCTTCATTTCAGATGACAGCTGTCAAACTTGCTTGGGCGATATCTTGGAAACCGTCGATCCTGGACTAGCAGTTCCTTCACAAAAGTGATAGATCTCGTCGAGATCTTCATTTCGGATGACAGCTGTCAAACTTGCTTAGGCGATATCTCGGAAACCGTCGATCCTGGACTAGCAGTTCTTTAGCAAAAGTGATAGATCTCGTCGAGATCTTAATTTCGGATGACAGCTGTCAAACTTGCTTGGGCGATATCTTGGAAACCGTCGATCCTGGACTAGCAGTTCCTTCGCAAAAGTGATAGATCTCGTCGAGATCTTCATTTCGGATGACAGCTGTCAAACTTGCTTGGGCGATATCTTGGAAACCGTCGATCCTGGACTAGCAGTTCCTTCGCAAAAGTGATAGATCTCGTCGAGATCTTCATTTTGGATGACAGCTGTCAAACTTGCTTGGGCGATATCTCGGAAACCGTCGATCCTGGACTAGCAGTTCCTTAGCAAAAGTGATAGATCTCGTCGAGATCTTAATTTCGGATGACAGCTGTCAAACTTGCTTGGGCGATATCTTGGAAACCGTCGATCCTGGACTAGCAGTTCCTTCGCAAAAGTGATAGATCTCGTCGAGATCTTCATTTCGGATGACAGCTGTCAAACTTGCTTGGGCGATATCTTGGAAACCGTCGATCCTGGACTAGCAGTTCCTTCGCAAAAGTGATAGATCTCGTCGAGATCTTCATTTCGGATGACAGCTGTCAAACTTGCTTGGGCGATATCTTGGAAACCGTCGATCCTGGACTAGCAGTTCCTTCGCAAAAGTGATAGATCTCGTCGAGATCTTCATTTTGGATGACAGCTGTCAAACTTGCTTGGGCGATATCTCGGAAACCGTCGATCCTGGACTAGCAGTTCCTTCGCAAAAGTGATAGATCTCGTCGAGATCTTCATTTTGGATGACAGCTGTCAAACTTGATTGGGCGATATCTCGGAAACCGTCGATCCTGGACTAGCAGTTCCTTCGCAAAAGTGATAGATCTCGTCGAGATCTTCATTTCGGATGACAGCTGTCAAACTGCGTTTGCCGATATCTTGGAAACCGTCGATCCTGGACTAGCAGTTTCTTCGCAAAAGTGATAGATCTCGTCGAGATCTTCATTTCGGATGACAGCTGTCAAACTTGCTTAGGTGATATCTCGGAAACCGTCGATCCTGGACTAGCAGTTCCTTTGCAAAAGTGATAGATCTCGTCGAGATCTTCATTTCGGATGACAGCTGTCTATAATAGGTAGAGCCTCTGGCAAAGCTATAGTAATATTTTTGTGTTTCAGGCATGCAATCTCAACCAAACGCAGGACATACAAATGTAAATGATACAAGTGCTGCAATGGTTCCTAATGAAGGTGGTGTAACATCGGATACACAAGAAGAAAAAGATTTTTAAGAAGATTTTCGAGATTGGTTTTTGTTTGCAATCTCAAAATTATGAGATTTATAGAAAACAATGTTGCTTGATTTTTGAAGTTACCAAAAGAATGTGAAGAAACTGCACATCATTTGATGTTCTTCGATAAATTATTTGATTCGGTGAATGGATCTTACAGTGAAATTCAGGGAAGACATTTTTACTTGCTGCAGTAACGCCGAAATCACCACATCAGAAATTTTGGAGTGAAGCTCTTCCAGTTTTAAGATCGTTACGATATTTAAATGACGGGAGGGAAAAGGTTGTTCGGTCCATAACAAGCTGGATTAAGACTAAAGAAGGATTCCAAATGCTTGTAAATTCTTTACACAAAAATCAACTTAACTATATTGTTAATAAATTTCAACCACAGGATGACAGGACCCATTAGAAAATATGTTTGGCTCCATATGGTCACTGAGCATATGCAATAGAATGCCTGGTGCATTTGTTTTTGAAAGCAAATATAAATCACTTTTAATAAATAATTTATCAATGGGTCATTCGCAAGGAGCGAATTGTGAAAAAGATACTTCAGCCGGCTTACAAACAATACGCGATTATTTTGATATTTGAGCTCCAAATCAAATGAAAAAGAAAATATCGAAATTGATGAGGAAGAGTTTATAATGAGGATCAGTAATCATCATCAGCCGGAAGACGTCCACTGCTGAACATAGGCCTCCCCCTTTAACCTCCACATTGAACAACAGCCCGCCTTTTGCATCCACTGGATACCCGCGACTCTCACAATGTTGTCGGTCCATCTAGTGAGAGGCCTCCTTACGCTGCGTCTTCCGGTTCGTGGTCTCCACTCCAGAACCTTTCTTCCCCATCGGTTATCGGTTCTGCGATGGGCGATGGCAATGGCAATGGGCGATGTGGCCCGCCCATTGCAACTTCAACTTGCAAATTTTAGCAGCTGTCGGTGACTCTAGTTCTTTGGCGAATATCCACGTTTCGGATCTTATCGCGCAAAGAAACTCCGAGCATAGCTCTCTCCATTGCCCGCTGTGTGACTCTGAGCTTTTCCAAAAGGCCAACAGTTAAAGACCACGTCTCAGTACCATATTAGTAAAGTAGTAGCAAATTCAATAGAACTAGTACTCACTTTATTCTTCATGACATATCTTTTTGAATTATCCAAATCGGACCATTACTTACGAAGATATTAAGTAATAAACATTATGCCGTTCCTGCCGCTAAAAGAAATGTACGTGGGTGCGTATGACGTCACTGGGACGATCGCCGCCAATTACCCGTTGGCCCCTAAAAGGCGCGCAGTGTTTTGGGTGTTTAATTGTGACTTTGATGCAAATTAAGTGCCCGATTTGTGTCTAATTCATCTTTTTAACTATGTACAAATATTGTATTGAGCCAAAATGTACAAACACCTCTTTTAAAACGCCAGAATGTAAAAGTAGGTTACAACTTATTTCCATATCAACTAAATAATGGGTAGGTATAGTTATGTAGGTACTAACATCGAAATGATCTACACAGCCATGTCTAGTAGCTTGGGTAGAGGGTGGAGTCATAGTAAAAATAATAGTAAGTTGACTCGAGGCCCGTAGGAGATTTAAATACCTACTCATGCCCGAACACGCAGGGTTGTCCGTGTCTCTGAGTTTTACAGGTACCTATGTATATTATAATGAAACAATAACACGTAGATACGGATATACGGATTTTACGATTGTAAATAATAAGGTACATACTCCTAAAATAAATCAATGTTTGTAGCGGGTGGCTATCTACGACCCGGTAAAAGTATAATTTTATTCTTTTACAAATATCGGTCTCGGCTATCTCCATTACTCTGATTATATTATGTCAATAATATTGTAAGTATATTTTTTAAATATACAACTGAGTGCGAGACGAGTAAGGTATGATATGTTAATAAACCTGATGGTAAGTGTCACGCCTATCGTTTGTGTGCGTGCTGCGGTGCGTGCGTACAGGCATGCGCACATATAAGCCGCACGATGTATCTTTCTTCGAAGATAACTTACTATTATATTTTTACTACGGTGGAGTTTTATCATCTCTTTTTACAACGGAGTACCATATTTTACGAAGTTTTGGGTCTCTCGGCACATTAAAAAAAATTGTTTTTCTGGCGTTTTAATAGAGGTGTTTGTACATTTCGGCACTATACAATATTTGTACATAGTTAAAAGATCAATTAGACACAAATCGGGCACTTAATTTGTATCGAAAATCACAATTATCCACCCAAAACACGGCGCGCCTTATAGCTGCCAACGGGTAACTGGCGACGAACGTCCCAGTGACGTCACAAGCTATCACGCCAGCCGACCAGTGAATTTCGCTAGTAATTTGGTCTAAACTTCGTTATTTTTTGTCGTAAAACAATATTTTTGCACTGTATGTTAAGGATTTCTTAGCTCTATAAATCTGCATTCTCAACTAAAAACGATACTGATCCTCATTGATTCCATCAACACTCAATCAATAATGATGAACGCATCCACTAGTGATGTAGAAAATTGTGCAGCTGTTGGTTATTGCAGTGGATTGATGGTCAGAAAGGAAATAATAATATTTAGTTAACCACTGTAAAACCTGCAATAAAGACCTCGAAAACCATGAGGAACTACCATTCGTGGTCTCCACTCAAGAACCTTTCTTCCGGTTTATCGGTTCTTCGAGCGAAATGGAACATAATTATAATACATAATATTACCTATGATTTTAGACAAACACAGTAAAAAAAATTAAATCGCAGAATACATACAATTAATAATATCTATAAATGTAAATTTAAACTTTTTAAAGTCTAAATTGCACAAACAACGCCTGCAGAGTTTTTTAATATCGATTGGTGCAAACTAATCTTAAACATATTGTCAGGAAAATCACAGCCAAGCGATGAGACAGAGATTGTTAAAGCTGCTTTTGATTATTATATAAAACATAAAACAAAAAATTTAACTTATCAGGTGTTTTTTTTTTAATAGGATTTAGCATAGTGTAATGTTTAATTAAGACCAATGCATTTTTAACATATTTTTGTATAAGCTCTAATGTAAAAACGGTAATACGTACAAGCGTCAAACTTGGCATGATTATAGTACACACTCCAAACTATAAAAACAAACAATAATAAATGACCAAGTGCGAGTCAGTGACAAATTTCTGTTTATTTCTTCAAGATATAATTGTGTTACATTATAGCGTATTCATTTGATAATTTTATTTATGAGTTGTATAAAACTGTACAGCTGTTTAATAAATATTTTATTAAAGCTCGCAAAAAAGCTTATTATTTCTGAAGTAGACGGAGCGCTGCAGCCAAACTTATGCTTAGCGGACTTAATTTTTACAGTAGGCAAGATGTTTTTTCTACTATGGAAAATGATTGTAGTTTTTTACGGAATGTATGGGATTGGTCACGTGAATTTTTCACCAGTTGTGTAAATCTCATACATTTTGTATAAAACTACAAGCGTTTTCTGTAGTAGAATAGAATTAATACAACCTGCTATTCATCTGTAGGTTAAATGTAGTACCGTTAGTGGCGGATAGGTGGAGGCACATATAATTGATTTCAAATATGGCTGAGTTGCCAGTCTATCTCCGTATATATATAGTAGTCTTTGGGTTATATCCATTTAAAGACTATCACTGCGTTAACGTGGCACTTCTTTCAGGCAAAACAGATTGAGAAAAGCAGGTATGTAAGTATTTTTGCCGTAGTACAAAAATTCTATTATACCTGACCTAAATCGATGCGCTGACTGTGCAAATGGTGCGCTATAGTCGCAAAAACTACTGATCCTTTGATTTGATCATAATATAGCTTGGATTTGTCTTAAACTCTAGCTATTACCGAAAAAAGTCTGGCATAAACTGAAGGAAGCGAGGTAATAACACATTGCACACATGGACATACTTAGCTACTTCTACAAGTAAGCGCACACTTCAATATTGAGCGGAACACAACTTAAACTAGATGATCAAACCACAGAAAGGACAGACAGGTGACCATGTTGTGTAAGGAGAAACTTTAGTTATATCACATCCATAATTTTTTTCTGAGTACAGAGAAACCTTTAGTACCTATACTCTATACTGAATCTATGTTTAGTACAGTCTCCACCACTTTACTAGGGCGTAACTTTGACTTGAACGTGACTTAATTAGCTTGACTCTGATTGTGACTACGATTATTTATACGAAATCAAATTAAAATATTTTAATACTCGACACTGGCAAATACACAAGACGTAGGATGCCAAAATCCTCTTAAGTGAAAAGAAGAAGAAAACTGGCAATTTTGTCAAAGTCATTGTTATTCAAAATTGGCTGTCAGTGTCACAGTTTCAACACTTTCAACTTCACAAGCTGTTCATTCATGAACTGTTTGTTACGGTTTGTTTGGATTGGTTCCTGTTTATTCATTGTTTGTTACGAGTGTTTTTGTTTTTCTGTGTAGGTTGGATTAGATATTTGTTTTGCAGCATTTAATACCAAAGAGAATATAAATAATTAATACGCGCGCCTCTTTTCCTTCGGTTTTTTTTTATTGAATTCATTGCGTTGTATTCTATTCGGATTTTGGTCCAACTTAAGACTACGTATGGATTACATAAATTTTGTAAAAATAACTGATTGCAGAGTGTCTTTCGATTTGTCATTATGGAAGTGTTGAAATCTGGTCGTCCAGAAAACATAGTTTCAGGTCCACGTACAATGTGCATTTGTCCGCTATGCCTTTCGAAAGACCGCAATTTTATAATTTTGGATGATAAGCTCATGAATCTGACCGCTGCTCTGGATATTTTTAGCAGGGTAAGTAACTACGTACCTACCTAAACATACCATAAACACTTCGCAAGTAACTCTTGTCTCTCTAATTGTCACCTATTTACGTCTAAACGGCTGAATCGATGTTCAAGGAATTTGGCTAGGAAGTAGTATAGGTACATCATGGAGACCATCTCTGGTTACTTTCATCCTGGGTAAAATAACATAATCAAAAGAGGCAGCGTCATGTAAGTATAAAATGTCAGTTTTTAGTAATAGTGTTCCGTGGTTTTTGCTGTCAGTTTGTCCGATAAAAATTACTTTCTTTGAAATCGTTTTCTATAACAGGCCAACAACTTATCAGTAAAAACTAACGTTATCGCTTGCACGGGGTCACACTAAGACTGCAGCAACGTATGCGTATGCTCCAACATCTTGTTAATCACTAATGTGTCATCTTTAGGGCAAACTAGGAAGCTACTGTTGGCGGAAGCGTCTGACTGACCAAAGTATAATTTTTTTAAATGTAATAGTGCGTTGACCTCTTGATATTAGTTAAGGGTTAAAGTGGCTTGATTCCAACCACATTTTAACCATATACATATCAGTACAGCCCTCAGGCCCCGATTTACCAAAGCCATGTAGAGCGCTGCTGAATTGATATTATTTAGACTTAGGGCTCCGAAGCACTTGATAGTACCCAAGCCCATGGGATTTGCATGTGAAGAGTAATAAATACTCGTGAGGCTCAATGGAGTGACGATATACATATAGGGTTAGCAACCGTCCGGATTTGTACGGACTTTTAGACCTTTTCCGGGCTGTTTAATTTGTCTGGCTTTTTTAGCTTGGGCATTGTAAGTCTGTAATTTGTTACAACTGTAACGACGTGGGTTTTGTTTAAATATTGTAACAAAAAGGTCCGGACTTTTGCTGAACTTTTCAAATTTTGATATGGTAACCCTATAAGGCGGTTGACAGTGGTTGGAAATGAAAAGCCGAAAATCGGTCTGAGTGCTGTGCCCCGGGACATGTGTATGCCAGCAGTGGCACGATGGGCTGAATATGATGATGGTATATCATATGAGTCTGGCTACAGCTAATTCAGTTACCAGTATCCTCAAGGAAGTCAGCATATCGCTGACTCCAGTAAAAACCTCCCAAAGCTTTCTCGGTGACCCAAACACTGTTGCATGTTGGCGCTTAGGTTGTCAGTCGGAATATACAAACTTACATACTTATGAAACCGGTATGTCCATGAACTTCAAAAGTTCAATGTCATGATGACATTGACCAACATGCATGGGCCAGCGAGAAATCCCAGTAGTGGGAACATGATAAGCTGAAATGATGATGATGATGATGATGATGACACGCATAAAAAGTTTCAAGTTGCCAAAATTAAGATATGTCTTAGGAAACCTTGACCCATTGTTTTTCATAGTCTACACTTTACAGGCTAGGCGTTTGACTACAGCTCACCTGATGTTAAGTCATATTGTGGTTAAAGATGATAAACACGGAACTGGTTCTCAAAAGAGGCTGTCGGAGCACACCATTAGGTGCTTACTTAGTTCATCATCATCAGTCAGTAATTGTCTACTGCTGCACAAAGGCCTCCCTTATAGGGAGAGGTGTTTCCATAATCCCTACGCTTGGCAGGTGGCTTGGGGATCGCAGTACGTACACCGTATACTAATATGACGCTGCTGCCCATCCTCTGGTGGTTCTGGTCGCAGTTTTAAAACATACCTGGGTCATTACGAAATAACTTGGTTACATCTAGCTAAATAAATAAAAATTAAATGCAGCTAAGTTGGACCGATTTGGCAAAAAAAATATTGTAATATCAAATAAGGTTTTTAGAGAAGAATAAATTGAAGAGTGACAAACTGAACATTCTTTTTAGGGTTCCGTAACGAGACCCTATCCGTCCGTCCGTGCTCATGAATAACAATAAAGAAACCTGAACAGAAAAAAACATTGCTTATTTAGGCATAGGAGGAGGGAGCTTTTATTTAACTTGCAATGTATGTATGTATGTAACTATGTTTGTTCGGGTGGAATCTTGTAACTCAATTTTGAAGCAAGAACCGATTGAGCTATAATTTTGTATACACTTTTAGTTTGGATCACATTGCATGGTTAGCTGTGTAACGTCATTCCAAATCCAACATGGCGGAACACCCGAAATGGCGGACAAGCTATTTTTAATGCACTCCTACAATATGGGTATCAAATGAAAATTGATTCCACCACGAATCAATCAACTCAATTTTGAAGCAGATATCTTACTTATGTAAGTTCGGTGACAATGCAATGTTATGGTACCTTCGAGCTGGTCTGATGGTGGAGACAGAAGGTGGCCATAAGAACTCCTAAACAAAACGACGTAACCCCGTCGAGTTTGGGTTCATCGGATTTTTCTTCCCAAGCACTTTGGTCCTGGATGATAAATTCAATATGGCGGACGCCCCAAGATGGCGGACAAAATGAATGGCATTATGATATGGGCATCAAATGAAAGGGTTTGCCGAGAAGGATACGAAAAAGTTTGTTTAAAAAGTTTTAAAATAATTAATAATTATTATTTTCTACTTAACAGTCCCAGAGGACTCTTCCCACTTCACAAATATATCAGACACAAAAAAAAACTGACTGACTAATAAATGTTTTATGTTTATGACACAGGAAACAGCTAATCGAGCAGTGTGCTGGGAGTGCTTCGCCATTTTACAAAAAATTGCAAGATTCAAAGGCACTGCGTTGCAAGCTCTACAAATATTGCAAAAGAGAAAGCCGGTTTGTGAATCTCTAAATCTTGATTTCCTGGGGGTCTAGACAAGAGCCACACACTGTTAGCGTTCACGCCTGCGGAAAAATGAAATTGTATGAAAATGACATTGACAATGACATTAGCATGAGATATAATTATCTGAAGCTAATGTCATTTTCATACAATTTCATCTTTCCGCAGGCGTGAACGATAACAGTGTGTGGCTCTTGTCTAGAACCCCTGTTGGTAGTGGGAGGGGGGACGGGGTTCAACCTCAAACTCCCCTGCCTACGGCCTTGGTTGTACCCATCATTGTTAGCTGTTCCATACATTTTGCGATTTCAGAGTTGCTCCCAAGTAAGTTGTTCATAATGATGTGTACTATGGACCCCTATTGGCTTAGTACAACCGTTCCCCATAACCGAGTATAGATTAAAAAAATATGTCCTGGGTTTACCTATACAGGATTATTGATAATGCTTTGCTTTTAAATACTTTTCCTCAAATATGGTTGTTAATTTGTCTGCTATTTATTTTGAAGTACTTATGCACTTCGATTAAAATAGCAATTTATGATCTTGACCTTAAAGTAATTAATGGCTTATTATTGTCTTCTCTCATTCCATTACATACAAATTACAATGTGCAATATCACAATTATATTATCCTACAAAAAATTATTATATTATTATTTACAGTCAAAAAAATGGGTCTTATACTTCAAAGTCAAAAGTCAAAGACTTATTACTTAAGTCATGTGACTTAAATAATACCTGAAATGTATTTTTTTTCAATATTTGGTTGCTTAGGCATCTTTTTTTGTTTTACCGTATTGTGATATTACCCTTAAATATTGATGTATAAATTTTTTTTTTCTTGCTATGTTTGAGAAAAGTACTATGTAAGCGTTACCTATCCTATGGACTCACGTGTGCTAGTCTTGCCTACGCTTCGGCCCAAATATTCACGTTCGTTCTTAAATGTATATGTTGCTTGCTCCACATTTAATGTATTGTTTATCCCAGTTTATCCCATTTAAATCCGGGTACAGGGCGCTGCCAGTTTCCAATATAAAGTGAAAAAAATATTTATGCATACAAAAGCATGTTTAAAAAAATATATATAATAGGATTGCGTTTCGTTTGTTTGACCGCCATCTCGCCTGATGTTAAGCGATGATGCGGTCTACGGTGGAGCACGCTTGCCTAGAAGAAACCGATTCACTTGTGATTTGAAAACACCCAGATTGTAACTATCGGGGAACACCAATTCAGGCAGCGCATTCCACAGACTAGCAGTTCGCACAATAAATGTGGAATCAAAACGCTTCGTACGGGTTCTCGGAATATTAACACCATGTCCAATTATAATCTGGTCTGAAACCAAATTCAAATATATTTTAATAATGTTTGTAATAACTAATTTCAGATGGTGATACTGAATACCAACTTGTCAAGATTAAAAAAAGTAACCCAAACAGGGGTTATATCAGTCACTGCGAATGACATGGATATAGAAATGGAGGAAGATATGTCACCACCATACCTACCGTCATCATCATCCTCCCTACCGTCGTCATCATCCTCCCTACCGTCATCATCACCCCTATCGTCACCATCATCCCTACCACCATTACCTCCCTTACAACCTTCACCTCATATAAGCATTAAACTGAAGCAAGGCGATGTACCAAAGCTGGCCAAAACTGCTCCAAAGCCAATATATATTTTTGTTGAAAAACCAAAATCCGTTGAAAAAACTGCTCCATTCAATCAATTAAGACCTGTTATTTCAAAACGTATTAAAAAATATTCACAAAAAGAAGCTGCTAAAGCTGTTGAAGACGAAAAGGTGTTAAACGTATTTCAAGTTACGGATAGAGCACCTAAAACTCATAAATTGGGAAAGATAATGACTAGTGATGATTATTATAAAGCAAAAATGTCTCCTACAATAGAAGCCAGATCACAAGAAATTGTAATTTCTGATAGTGAATTTGATGCTATCAGTGATAATGATACACCTCTATACCTGAATTACGAAGATAGTTCTGACAACGAATATGAAGAATTGCATTATGACAGTGACAATGATGTAGCTCATGACGAGCCGACACATTGTTTCGACGCTCCAGAAACTATTAAAAGTACAAATAATCAAGTGATTGAAGAACATAACGGTAATGAAAAAAGTGTAGTAAATAATTTCAACAATATAAATAGTAAAAGAAGTTGCAAATCTATAATTTTAAATATTTTAGACAATGACACTGTACAAAAAGTGCAAAAGCGAATCATCAAAAAACAAAATAATAATATCATCACAACGTACAAAGTGTTTAGTATTGCAAATAATAAAACCAGTGATAAACTTTTAAAAAAACAAAATAGTATTGTCATTGAAGATACTGAAAAACAAAAAAGAGACAATAAAATCACCATCCATGATTTACCCTACTGTTCTGTGGAAAATGTTGAAAAACAAGACACAAATGTTAAAATTCTTACCAACATAAAATTAAAAACTACAATTAATAATCTGGACAAACCTAATAATAGTGAATTAGTACAAGAACATCTAATACAAGATGCAATACTGCAGAAAGCAAGCTCCGAATTGTGTGTTAACGAACAAAATATATCTGTTGTTAAAACAGAAGATGTTTTAAGTGACGCGAATCACATGAACAGGGATGTTGCAAACTGTGACGATGTCACTATAAATGTAGATATTTCGAATAGTGATTATAATTACACAGTCACTGATATTCAAAGATGTGTCGGTAAAAATACGGACTGCGAGGTTTTAATACACCATGAAAATAATACAGACACACCCAAACTGCCTCAAATACCAATAGATAATGACAAAATGAGCCCTGACCAAGAATATTTTTCGGAAAACGACACGCACATTGAATCAATTGATAATGACACTATCACAGAAGAAAGCCCCCAAAAATATAGTGAAAACGGTAAAAATACAGAATGCGAGGTTTTAATAAACAATGAAAATAATACAGACACACCCAAACCGCCTCATATACCAATAGATAATGACAAAATGATACCTGACCAAGAATATTTTTCGGAAAGCGACACGCACATTGAATCAATTGATAATGAAACTATCACAAAAGAAACCCCTCAACAATATAGTGAAAATGGTAAAAATACAGAATGCGAGGTTTTAACAAACAATGAAAATAATACAGACACACACAATCTGCCTCAAATACCAATAATTAACGACACAATGAGCCTTAACCAAAAATATGTTTCGGAAAACGACACGCACATTGAATCAATAGTTAATGACACTATCACAAAGGAAACCCCCCAACAATATAGTGAAAACCGTAAAAATACAGAATGCGAGGTTGTACTACACAATGAAAATAATACAGAAACACGCAAATTTCTTCAAAAACGGCTCATTAATGACAAAATGAGACCTGTCCAAAGTTTTTTTTCGGAAAACGACGCGCTCATTGATTCAATTGATCGTGACACTATGACAAATGAAAAACCCCTAAAACATAGTGAAAATGCTTGTCAGGCTTTAATAGAAGAACTCAAATCAAAGCCGCAACTAATAGTTAACAAAATCACAGATGATAAGCTTTGGAATAAAGTGAACAACAAAGAATCCAATAAAATAATTAAATCGCCTAAAGCAATGAAACCTCGCTTTAAAAACGCGAGGTCACCCAAAAAAAATTACGAATTTAAACAAAAAATCAACTTAGATACTTTGCTATCTTCAGTAATTGTTTTGAGAGATCATTGTTACTCTAAACACACTGTCAGTAAGCTGAATCAACTTCGCCGGAAGATACAAAATGAGATTAAAATAAAAACCTCAGATTGTCCCAAAGAAGAAACGATAAAACGTATTACTTCGCCTTCGCTTACATCTATAAGTAATACAGCTATAAACGACACAGAAATCATTGATTTATATGCCAATGAAGTTTTGAATGACGATTGTTTAAGAGCTACTGATACTGATTACAATGAAAATGAACATCTAAATGTAATCACAACAAATAATATGGCAGATGAATGTAGAAGTTTTTCACCCTATGATATAGCAATATCAAATGTAAATATGTCGGTATCCATCGACATGAGAGAGTTTTTCCCAGAATTGCCTGTTTGCGACGCAGATATGTTAAGCAACGATATAAAAACTGAGTATGATACTGCAGAATTAAATGAAAATGCTGATTATTCTGTTAGTCAATGTAAGTATGCTGCTTTTTAGGGTTCCGTACCCAAAGGGTAAAAACGGGACCCTATTACTAAGCCTACGACGTCTGTCTGTTTGTCTGTCCGTCCTACCTATTAACGGCTGTATCTTTAGAACCGTAATAGATAGCCAGTTGAAGTTTTCACAGAATATGTAATGTTACGGCGGATTAACCGAAAAATAATAAAGTCAAAAAGAAAAAACGAAAGGGGGGTGTCCCCATACAACAAACGTATTATTGTATAAGCTCTAATGTAAAAACGGTAATACGTACACACACAAATGTACACACTAAAATATAACAACAAATAATAAATAATGGCCAAGTGCGAGTCGGTGGACCCGGGTATGTCCTAAAACTGCGACCAGAACCACCGGAGGATAGGCAGCAGCGTCCTATTAGTACACGGTGAACGTACTGCGATCCCCAAGCCGCCTGCCAAGCGTGGGGATTATGGCAACATCCCTATCTAAATGGGAGGCCTTTGTTCAGTAGTGGACAGAATACAGAATACAGATTTTATTGATAACACCAAAAGTTACAAGTCAGATTTGCATTAAATGAATTAAATAGTACAGCCAATTCTCATTCAATGATTACAATTAAAATTCAATATAAAAGTACAAATGTTAAACAGTCAAATAATTAGTTAATAAAATGGATAAAAATAATACAATTATAATTAAAATTACAATAATTACAATTATAAATATTCAATAATAATGTCAATAATCTTTCAGTTTAAAAAAATCATCAATATTATAAAATAAAAATCCTAAGAGCCAAGCTCTAAGCTTAGACTTAAAGCACGCGGTGGATGGTGCATCCCGGATGGAAGCGGGGACGTTTACTGCCTGATGATGTGAAGAGCGAGTCGGTGACAAGTTTCTGTTTATTACCAAGTTATAACTGGTAACTTCGTTATTTAATTTTGTGGTGGTACGGAACCCTCAATGCGCGAGCCCGACTCGCACTTGATTGGTTTTTTTATGCATGTGTTTTTTTTTGGTACTACTATATTTAGTTTACTTTAAATTTAGTTCAAGGTATGATGGGACTGACGTGCATTGTTGACGTCCCTACATAAATACAGACTTTAAAAAAATCATTAGTATAAGTCTTGTGTTCTTCTTTTTCAGGTGGAATGGAACAAGAAGAGATGCATATAAAACTAGAGCCTATAGATAGTAACTATGAACTAACAGACAGTGCATCAGACAAGGATTATTATTTTGAAAATAACGAGCAAAATTTTAATAACACTTACAATGTCCCTGCCGCGCCCAGCTTTGACGACCATTATCACGAATCATTGGTTTCCAACGGCTATTCGTCAAACCTTATCCATGAAATACATCAAAAGGAAACTGAACAAGAAAAAAACAGCCTAAAAGAAAAGGAAATGGATTTTAAAATTAACTCAATTGCTCGCAAGTTATTCCAACACTTGACTGATAATACTTTTCGTTCAAATTCAAACATAGAATATAGAGAAGAACAGGAAAACATAACCTCTGGTTTAAAGAGCAAATATAGTTCGGAAGAGGTAATGACTACAGGTGGTGTTAAAGATAGTTCAGAGCACTTAAAAAATACAGATGACTATTTGCTCGAACCCATTTGTTACACAGATTGGATAGACGAGACTTACAGCCATGTGACTATAGATAACAAAAATAAATCTTATCAATCTGGAAATGCAGAACTGTCTATTAAAGTTAAAAATAACAACTACCGAAAGCGAGCACGTCGGGCAAATAATAAAGAAAAAAGAAAAAGGAAAGCACCAGAACAAAAGATAAATGCTGAAACCCAAAATAAATATGACTCAAATAATGAAGATAATGGTAAATCTAGTTTTTTCCCCAAAAGAAATAAGAGAAATAACAATGATATGAAAAAAGCAATCATGCATAAAAAGATGAATGATAAATTACTGCTTCCCGCTGTAGTGGAATCGGAAACAAATTACAAACCGATTAAAAAAAGAATGAAGAAAGATAAAAATTATACTAAACAAGCAATCATACAAGAAAGGATTAATGAAGATAAATTATCCCTTCACCCTGTTGTGGAATCAGAAACTAATCATAATCCAAATGAAAAAATTATTAAAAAAGATAGCAATAACATTAAAGAAACAATTATGCAAGAAAAAATTAATCCCAAATTACTCCCTCACCCTATTATAGGATCGGAAGAAAATAAC
Organism: Agriopis aurantiaria; assembly: GCA_914767915.1. Taxonomy (NCBI): domain Eukaryota; kingdom Metazoa; phylum Arthropoda; class Insecta; order Lepidoptera; family Geometridae; genus Agriopis; species Agriopis aurantiaria. The sequence goes on along the minus strand of OU612010.1, from coordinate 6,160,162 downwards.
AATTCGAACCAACCTAACAGTGAAAACGACGGAAATCAAAGTAACGCAGATAAAATAGCTCCAATCGATTTTATCGAGAAAAACCACGAAATAACCTTGAATGAGATAGATGACTTGTCGGGTGATAACATCGCCTTGGAAAAGTTGAGCACTGATAGTAAAGAAATAGAAGAATTATCGAATGACACAAACGTAGTGATCGGAAAGCAATGCAACATAATAGACAAAACTGTAAAATTGTTATCCAAAAAAATTAATGATAGTCAAGAGATTAAAGAACAAATACATGTACCGGGAGAAACAAACTCGGGCAAATTATTGTTGTATCCTGTTATTGCATTGGAAAAAAATGTGATACTTGACCGATATTGTAAAACCAAAAGCAAAGGAAAGAAACTAAATGAAATTGAAATAAACCAAGAAACAAATGAAAGTCACGCTTATAAGATAACTCCAACTGATTTCATAGAAAACAACAAAGAAATCACATTAGACGAGTTAGAGGGAGAATTTTCTGATGACGAACTTGTTTTTGGCACTGACGATACCAGAACAGACGATCCACCCGCAGACATGGACATTGACGACGAAGAAATCAATAAACATGCTAACAAGAAGAATGAACAGAATGTCACGAGAACTGAAGATAATGTTGACAAAGAACTAGAAATATTAAGAGAAAAGCTGAAAAAAGACAGTGTTTTTGAATTTTCACACCACAACTGCTTAGTGTGTATGCAAGTTTTCTCGACAAAATTGGGTTTGAATAATCACATGAGAAAGCACGAGGTATGTAAACAATAGTATATTATGCAATTAGTGAATCAAAGACTGATTTAAAGCGAGGGCCATAGATGAATCACGAGCAAGTGAAGGGTTCCAACGACTGAATCACGACCGTAGGGAGTGATTCATGATGATTGATAGAATCCTGAGCGACGCCAGTGATTCATAGCCCTCGATATAAATCCGATTTCATAAGCCTATGAAACCCGACGAAAAGACCAATCTAATGTAAGCTTGACCTTCAAAATCTGTCAAGCATTTGTCAGGGCTTCTTACGACTACCTACGGGTCACCTGGGCAGATCGGGACACCCAGGCAGATCGGCTTCAACGGACTGTTGGCCACTGGGCAGTCCGCTCCGGGTCATTCAGGCTGATTGGCATCAGCAGACTGTCCGGGACCACCGGGCAGTCAGTTGAAATATTGAAAGACAAACTTAACTTTGTACTTGACAATAATGTTCTTCGATACATTCCAACTACAAAATGTAAGTTTGTAATAGCAAAACAATTATTTTTAAATAATGTAACTTTCGGATTTATTCCTATATATGTGCTATAAGACTTTGCCTCTTGCCAAATTTCATGATTCTAGGTCAACGGGAAGTACCCTATAGGTTTTGATTCTCCTGTGAAATCGCAAAATATGCGACATAAACGTTCATATCTTTTGATTGCGTTGACTTAATTTTTTTATTTTTTTACAGCCGAAAGAAACCGTATGTATTTAGTATAAATTTCAACTTGCTACCTTTACCCGTTCTTGAGAAAAAGGGTCTTGACAGACCGACAACGAAGTGATCCTATAAGGGTTCCGTTTTTTCCTTTTGAGGTACGGAACCCTAAAAAAGGCATTTTTTCATTAGATAATTTTATTCAATCTAATAATATCCGTCTTTAGTTTTTCCATTTGTTATTTTCTGTTAGTTGTATCATCAACCAGGATTACCTCGTCTAGACAATCTCACTAACTCCTCCTTCACTGTTGATAGCAAAATTGCCCCAACAACCAATGGGGACGTAGCAAAAAAGAAAAAACTAAGAAATAGGCATGATCCAAGAAAACAAGGTCTAGCGCTCCGGGAGTTGTCCCGCAATGACGTCACTGTCCAGTTGCCACTTTATTGTAACAAACACAGATACTGGGAAATAAATAAATAAATAATCTATTAAATAAAATACAAAAAGCATTTCAATTGTCATTTGGTTTGTCCGCTCAAGCAAGTTAAGCACGAATTGAATATATTAAACACAATATTTATCAAAACCTTATTGAAATATTGGATTCCCACATGTAATATAGGGAAATCGGGGAGTTATAATTTCACGCTACTGTTAACACAGAAAATCATAGAGAGACCGCCATTGTTTCGTGTATCGTCATCTCTCTCGAACTTGTTGTAAATTACTTATTCAGCTCTTGCTTGTGCTCGTGTACGTGTATCCATGACATTGATGACATCATTGCGGGACGCCCACGTGACATTTTTTCTCGGAGCGCTATACCTGGCGGAGTATATTATTATACCATATGTATATTCCAGTTTCATAGCTCTTTTAAGGGTCCCTTTGCAGAATGCGTAGGTATAAAAGTCGTACTACTACACGCGCACTTAGTTAGTCGTACTACTACTTTCCGTGTACATACAGCGATGTTTTCGAGTTCGAGGTGCTGGTGTCAAGCGGCGTAGGTCTGCTTTCGACGGCGTCCGAGCGCTAACTGACACGCCGTTTCAAATGATAGACAAAATTAGAGAAAAATAATCAAAGGAAAACAAACCTTATCGTGCATAATTTAAGCCATGTCGGTTGTAGCAAAATATTACAAAACGTTAGTAAAACTCTTTTATTTTTCCTATGCCTATTTGAAACATATTTGAACGTCGTTTTGTTTATAAATATGCATACTAATGGATTGTATTTTTTTAATTGATTAAAAACATATATTTTTTGAGAAATGTGTTCCGAAACACCACTAGTTTTCGTAACTTTTGTGGTAGGAGGCTACGAAAAATATTTTTAATTAATTATTGATAATCATTTTATGTATAGTTTTTGCGTTGATAGTGTAAAAAAAGAGGTTTCTATCTGTAGATAATAATACTAAATGACTAAGTATTACATAGTCGTCGGAAACGGAACCTAAAGTTAGCTTATTTTATCAGTTGACGGGCTAACGTCCTTAATTGCCCTCATAAACTCTATCGGAAAGATCCCCTCTGCTCGCACTTATTGGCGAACAAAATGACAAATTTCGAACAGATGGGAATCAATTTATACACGTTCAAACTATAATATTACTAAATCAATGGCCCCACTTAAAAACGTTACTTTAACTTACCATTGTTTTAAATTGCAGTCTACTTCTTGCTAAAGGAAATTGTCTCACGCGAAAACGAGACAGAGCAATGTTAAGCATTGACTAACTTAAATAATGTTTTGCTATAATTGTTTGTGTGTCATCATCATCATCAGCCAGAAGACGTCCACTGCTGAACATAGGCCTCCCACTTTAACCTCCACACTGAACGACAGCCTGCCTTTTGCATCCACTGATTGCCCGCGACTCTCACAATGTTGTCGGTCCATATAGTGGGAGGCCTACCTACGCTGCGTCTTCCGGTTCGTGGTCTCCACTCCAGAACCTTTCTTCCCCATCGGTTATCTGTTCCTCGAGCGATATGGCCTGCCCATTGCCACTTCAACTTGCAAATGTTAACAGCTATGTCGGTGACTTGGTTCTTTGGCGAATATCCACGTTTCGGATTCTATCGCGCAAAGAAACTCCGAGCATAGCTCTCTCCATTGCCCGCTGTGTGACTCTGAGTTTTTCCAAAAGGCCAACAGTTAAGGACCACGTCTCAGTACCATATGTCATCACTGGCAACACACACTGGTCAAAGACCTTCGTCTTGAGGCACTGTGGTATCTTGTTGTGTGTGTGTGTGTGTTTTAATAATTATTTGATGTATTTATTTTTAGACATCCGGCAAATTCACATGCGGCATATGCAATCATGAATTACGGACTAGTGTTGGCTTAAAAAACCACACCCACTTGAAGCATAGAAGGACTAGAAGGTACGACAATATGATAATAATAAATATTCGGGACATTTTTTGCATTTTTACACAGAATACGCCAAGGTGCAGAATGTTCACTGCGCAAATAAATTTTAATAAATAAGTACTCTATCTACGAGGCAATAAAGTAACAATTCAACTCGCAAGGCGCTGAATACAGCTCGCTATATTCACCTAGAGAGCCGCTCTCTTTCTATCACGTAGCTCTATCTCTTCTAACGCGGCACGTGTAACGTTAGGGTTGTCTTCTTAAAAATGTTAATTTCGATTCCTTGTTCCTTTTATTTATTCACCCGTAAGCAGAACAATATCTTTTATACGGATTATAAGATAGTTTAGAAGTGCATAGTTCATTGCTGATTGTTTACGCGCGACGTGGCTAGCGTGCGAGCCGAGGGAAAGCCTGGCGGCCACAGCCCTGCCATACGCCTGCCCGAAAGGCGCGCCGGCGGAACGTACCTATACTGCAGAGTGACACCCCCCTGACACGATCATCTGACCCCAAACTATGCAGGGCAGGGTATGGGGCAAGCACCCCTTCCTGCCCCAATGTGGTTACGCCCATGCACCCATATATAGACCAAACAGTTCATCACATGAATGTTTGTCCTAGGTGGTAATCGAACCCACGTCCCCAAGCGCAGAAGGCATTTTCACTACCAACTGAGCCACTGCGACAGTTGAGTAGTCACATGTATGCAGTCGGACATATGAGACAACTACATGGCATTTCAATAAATAGAAACTACTTGTACGAAAACGAAGGCTCGTGATACAAATCTTGCAACTGAATTTTAAGGCGCTTGCAAACCACGCGTATTACAAGTTGCAAGTTCCTATCACGCATTGTCTGCAACGGTGTGCTTAGTGCAAGTGGCAGTGGAAGTGCTTAGTAGCACTTCGCGCTTGTCCTTGGGCAAGTGAAGCTTCGTTTCCCTGCGCTACTCGCGCGACGCTCACTGCGCAGCGTTCGTCTCGTTCGAACTGTTGCGTAACGTAATCGCACGCGCGAGTAGCTATTTACGTGTGAACGCCTACTTATACTTGCTACTTCTAATTGCAAGCTACTTCGCAAGGTCTGCAAAGGGCTATAGACCAGGGGCCTTACGGCTAGCTGTTATAAGCAATCCTGTTTAGGTGATGAAAAAAGTTGCGTGACTGCAAACCGTATCTGGGCGCGTAGGGTGCGTCTCGTTCGCGTGATTTTTGGAACTGCGCAAATTTAACGTTAATTTGAGACCTCGTAAGGTCCGGCCCAGTTCTGGTGATTACTGATACGATACCACAAAAATGCTGTTTTATTAATATTTTTACACACTTTTATTCATCTTGCCCGGTTATGAGCCGAGCGGCGCGGTGTAGACCCCCCCCCCCCCTCCCCCTCTTCACCATTGACACACAGGGTGATGAGGAGAGGGGGGGCTCTCCTCACCTTCCTTTGTGTCTATGGTGCATCACACACTGACAGCGCCATCTAACGGGAGAGATGCCAACCATCATGACGCATGAGCCTAGCGGCGCGGTTTCGATCCCCCCCCCCCCTCTCCCTTACCTCGCTGTGTGTCTATAGTGCATCACACTGACAGCGCCATCTAGCGGGAGAGACGCCAACCATCATGCCGCATGAGCCTAGCGGCGCGGTGTCGACCCCCCCTCTCACCTCCCTTTGTGTCTATGGTGCATCACACTGACAGCCAATAACCGGGAAATTTTACTATTATTATTTTGTTTACAGCTCTACTTACCACTGTAAGCGGTTTGATAAAACATCTGTATTGAGTCCAAATCAACTTGCAACACCCAGGGAAAGGTTAGTAAACAACTTGACCTCGGCGGAAAACAACTTATGCACAACTGAAAATAATTCTACTTCGACGGATAACAACTTATGCTCAACTGAAAATAGTTCTACTTCGACGGAAAACAACTTATGCACAACTGAAAACAATTCTACTTCGACGGGAAACAACTTATGCACAACTGAAAATAACTCTACTTCGACGGAAAACAACTTATGTTCAATTGAAAACAATGTTAGTTTCGTGGAGAGCGAACCGAGTCCAGTGGAAGAAATCAAATCTACGGAAAGCAACACTCGATTTACTGAAAACGAAAAATCCTCGAGGAACACATGTCTAGAAAAAAAATATTGTTGTTTTATATGCAACAAACAATATGATTGCTATGATTTGTTGTTTGAGCATCAAACTTTTAAGCATAATGGTGGAATAAAACTCACATCCAATTATAAGAACGATGGACGGTTAAATTGTTTCGTATGTCGAAAACAATATGTCAGATTTGCTTTTTTGTTTTGGCATCAGATTGTTAAACATGAAGCATTAAAGTGTAACAGATCAACAAACATTAAACAACAACAGCCGGCTAACAAATATCCAAATAAGTATTTGTGTTTTAAATGCAGTGATCGGTTTGCAAGTTTCTCTGAGCTGTTAATCCATCAAATTGAATGTCACAGTGATGGAACAAATATTAAAAATAATTTGAGTTCGACGGAAAACAACTTTACTTTGACGGAAAACAACTCAAATACAACGGGAAACATTGTGACATCGACGGAAAACAACTTGTCTGCAACGAAAAACAAATCATCTTCGGGAAACATGTCGACGTCCACATATAAACACATTTGTTTCTTGTGCAACAACCGATATAAAAGATTCGATTCACTGTTACTTCATCAGAAGCATAAACATTAGTAAAAATAAAAATGAATTAAAATGTATGTTTTTTTTTTATAGTTACTCTGTCAATTCCAAACACACAAGATAAACAAATAAAACAACCAAAAAGCGCACAATAATAAACCGGTCAAGTGCGAGTTGGACTCGCGCACTGAGGGTTCCGTACCACCACAAAATACAATAAGGTTGTCCAAGTAACAGAATAGGGTATTTGACTACTTTTGGGAAACTATTGCACATTATTGTCTGATATAAAATAATGTATACTGCATTTATATTTTCTGGATATCAGTCGTATTTGCGATATAAATCGATGTTAAAGTTTGAATAAAAAAAGATCGCGCCAAAACGCAGACCTGCGTCATAGCTCCGATCGCGTGACTAATTGACGTCACACAAAACAAAACAACTGCAGCCAGGCTGCAAAAGTTTGATGATTAATTAATTTCTAATAGAAGTAATGGTTTATGAATATTGTGTAGTGCCAAAATGTACAAATACTTCCATAAAGACACCCGAAAAAATATTTGTTCCTGTTCCAATGGACCCAAAACTCCCCATAACTCGAAAAAAGTGGTTGGAATCAATCTAAGGTTGGAACTAAGTAGCTCGTAGAGAACCCAAAAGTATTGGAGCTAATTCAAGTGTTTCTATGTGCGAAGATCATTTTGAGGTACATATTTGAGTCTATATATTTCTATTATAATTTGTGTTTTTATTGTATTACTATTTTATGTACTGTTACTTTCTTTTTAAACATTGTAAAGCTCGACATAACCTAACAAAATAGTGATATCCACTTACTACAACATAGTTTTTGTACAACTTGATTGAATGTTTTGCTTGGAGAACAATTAAAAATTAATACTGACATTGTAGTTTTTACGTTTTGAGTTCTGCAGCGTAGAAACAATGACGTGGATTATTATTAAAGAAATATGCAACCATAAAAACATTAATTTTGGGTAAGTTACTGCTGTCTGCTTGCACAAAATGTTTCTCCATTCTTCTCACATTTAACCTCCGGACTGTTTTTGGTGAAAATTTCTGGATAAATCGCTCTCAAAATAGCTTTACAACATTAAATTCGCAAATATCAATACAAAATCTGTTTGTTTAGATTTGTGTGACGTCACTAGGGATGAAGCCAGTTACAGACCGTTTTCGATCACGTGATCAAATGTCGAAAATACAGTTATTTTAATCGCGTTTTTTACAAAAAATAAGCATATTTTTTACAAAAAATCAATGAAATATGCTTTTTCATTATGTCATGTTTATGGATGGCGTCAATTGGCATAATATTTTTAATACAGTCAAGTACCCTATTACCAGTTATTATAACGCCTTCCAAAATTGTCGAAGCAATTGCTACGCAGTTAATTACTTTGCTACAGGCGCTAGAGTATAACACAATTATAACTTGGTAATGAACGGAAATTCGATGTCGATCCGATTACAGGACGAGAGCACGGAACCAATCCAATTGCAGAAAGGCGTGAGACAGGGAGATGTTATCTCTCCGAAACTGTTCACGAACGCATTGGAGGACGTTTTCAAGCTCTTGGACTGGAACGGATTAGGCATCAACATCAATGGCGAATACATCACTCACCTTCGTTTTGCCGATGATATAGTCATCATGGCAGAGTCACTGGAGGACCTAAATACGATGCTCAGCGACCTCAGTAGCCTTTCCCAACAGGTGGGTCTTAAAATGAACATGGACAAGACAAAAATCATGTCCAATGTCCATGTTGAACCCGTGCCGGTAGTCGTTGGGAACGATACTCTCGAAGTTGTTGACCATTACACCTATCTTGGACAGATTGTTCAGTTAGGTAAGTCCAACTTAGGCAAAGAGGTCGCCCGAAGAATCCAACTCGGATGGGCAGCGTTCGGGAAATTGCGTGACATCTTCTCGTCCAAGATACCACAGTGCCTAAAGACAAGGGTCTTTGACCAGTGTGTGTTGCCAGTGATGACATATGGTACTGAGACGTGGTCCTTAACTGTTGGCCTTTTGGAAAAACTCAGAGTCACACAGCGGGCAATGGAGAGAGCTATGCTCGGAGTTTCTTTGCGCGATAGAATCCGAAACGTGGATATTCGCCAAAGAACCAAAGTCACCGACATAGCTGTTAAAATTTGCAAGTTGAAGTGGCAATGGGCAGGCCACATCGCTCGGAGAACCGATAACCGATGGGGAAGAAAGGTTCTTGAGTGGAGACCACGAACCGGAAGACGCAGCGTAGGTAGGCCTCCCACTAGATGGACCGACGACATAGTAAGAGTCGCTGGCATCCAGTGGATGCAAAAGGCAGGCTGTCGTTCAGTGTGGAGGTTAAAGGGGGAGGCCTATGTTCAGCAGTGGACGTCTTCTGGCTGATGATGATGATGATGATGAATGAACGGAAATTTGCCACCGACTCGCACTTGGCCATTATTTATTATTTGTTGTTATACTTTAGAGTGTGTACTATAATCATGCCAAGTTTGACGCTTGTACGCATTATCGTTTTTACAATAGAGCTAATACAAAAATACGGTTGAAATAACCCCTTTACCTTAGAATAACTACACATAGAAACCAAGTACATTCGCAAAATTTAAGCCATTCAAATAGAGTCATATATGGCTCCAAAAAAATATAAAAATTTTACTATGACAATTTGCGCTTTGATATCGTACCACAACAAATCAGAAAAGCAGCATAAGAGTTATGGTGTGACATTCCACAGGTAATCCATTAATTTTCTTGCTTAAATCGTTTAAAATACCAATCGAAACGTAAGCTATAAAGCGAATTTGTAGCTTACGTTTTGAGAAGGCGTTGTTTGGAAACTTACCATCTCTGTGTAGTTAATCTAAGCCCTTTACTTATATTTTTTGTTTTTTTATTATTTGTTAGCTAATCCACCGTAACATTACATAATATATTCTGTGAAAATTTCAACTGGCTATGTACTTATTACAGTTCGAAAGATACAGCCGTTAATAAATATTCGGGACATTTTTGCACACACGGTCATCTGACCCCAAACTAAGCAAAGCTTGTGATATGGCTGCCAAAGACTGATATACATACATATATAGTTTTAAATACATACTTAAATAGATATTAACAACTAGATATAGAACAAATGTTCATCACATCAATGTTTGTCCTAGGTGGGAATCGAACCCACGCCCCTAAGTACAGAAGAAGGTTTACTACCAACTGGACCAACGGGCTATCTAAATAATAGTTAGGACCAAAGATAATATAACCACTTGATCGCTCATGTAGTCAAAATTCCCTTTTGCGAAATGCAGCCACGTCGGTCGCGGGGGGGCAGCTTGTGATTGGAGACTCGAAGCTTGTGATTGGAGAATCAAAACTCATTCATTCAATTCGCGCCTAGGATTGGACCGCTCGAAATAGTTAAGATTGACATGTTAGAAACTTTGCCTCATACGGGGTTTTATATAAACACTTGACTGCTCATCCTTATGAGCAGTCAAGTGTTTATATTGTCAATTGGTACGCAACTCTAAAAACCTAGGTACATAGAAAACAACTGAAAAACCATAACGGATCAGAAAACAACAACCGATTTTTTTACAGAAAATTAAAAAAAACTTACATAAGGCTGGTATATTTTTTTTTTTTTTTTAAATAAAACTCATAAGTAATATCATGCTTTTATTATAGAACTTATAGTTTGTACAGTTTAGCAAATAGTCTAGAAACGTAGTACATTTGTTTTCTTTGGAAATATTATTTTCACATAAAAGAGAAGCAAATAGAACGGAAATGAGAAGGAAAATCTGTTACCAGGCATTATGAGTGAACCTTGATTGAACATTCTTATTTAGATCAAGGCGTCGAACTCCGCATCACAGTTGCTAACTGATTTCGAATGACTGACGTTTCGTTTATATGGGTGCAACTGGCTACAACCTTACAAAAATTACTTGACAGCAGTTCTAATTCAAACAAAAAAAAACTGTGGATGCCTCCCCCACATTATTACGGTATATTTATGACTTCGACTTTACCGTTACCTACTTTGCTTGATTCTGACTGTGACTATGACTTGTTTGACGATATTTGAAGCAAAAATTTCAATACTTGACACTGGCTCAAAACAACAACAACAGGCTCTCGGACAAAATTATTCTTAATATTGGATAATATTAAAGACAAACAACAAAAAAACGACAGCCAAAGCTAATGAAAAAAAAAAATATGTTGATGTTTAAATATAGTTAATAAAGATTTTTACAAATTTTTTTGTGTTATTACATTAAAAAACTGACTGTATTGAGAACCTCTCTCCTTTTTTGAAATCGGTTAAAAATATTAGACCAATTGTTATAATCCTACTGTTCATTTTCTAATTACAATCAGCTCTTTACCGTCTCCTACACTTAATTTTGCATCAAAAATATCTTCAATCTCTTGCAGTGTCCTATCTTTTGTCTCTGGTAGATATAAGTATGACAAAATAGCGCAAATCATAGACGTCACCGCGTAAAACAAAAACGCGCCGGACATTTGAAAATTCCTAACAATGTACGGAAATATTTTTAACAAAGTCGATGTTAGGCAAACAAATATCAAAGCAGAAATCATCGTACATATACTTTTGAATCTCAACGGTATTAATTCAGCATAAATTGACGTAGATAAAATCAACGGGCCACAACTTATTGACACTGAAAACATTGTCAGCAAAACAATAGTCCCGACTTTGTTCTCAGCAATCACTCCTTTATCTATCAGAAACAGATACAACGATACTATATACAGAAAAGTTATTCCTACAGCGGATGATACAAATAGTAAAGTCCTACGATTTAATATTCTAGCTAAAATACAACCTAGATACATTCCGCTAACTGTTACACCGTCCAAAATCAGCATCCCGATGTAAGCAGTCGACTCGTTGTCAGTAATCTTTTTTATGATATCTATGGCGTATACCATGCACACGATTTTGCCGGAGAACTGGTACTGCATCATCATTATTGCTGATAAAAGTATTGGCTTATAAAACGCCTTGCAAGTTACTGTCTTTACGGCATTTAAAAAGTAATTATTACTATTTTTCTTCGAATCCACTTGAGATTGTATAAGTTGTTCCAGCTCTTTTTCTGCTTCTCTAAGGGATCCCCTCAGCCATCTGTGCGATTTTCTGCATTCGTCAAATCTGCCTTTACTGGCTAACCATTGCGGTGATTCTGGCCAGAATACCACAGTGACATTATAAAGGGATAAAATTATTCCTAGTAGTGGTATATACTTCCAGGGGAAGAAGGTCCCTAACGCGTTAGCGACCCACATTCCCCAAAATATTGACGCTGACTTTATGGCCAAAAATGTACCTCTTAATTTAGGATCCGTGTATTCAGATACAATAATAACTGATAGGGTCACGTTAGACGCGTGGTTGATTCCCTGCATTATTTCGCTGATTAAAATCTGTGTAGTGGTAGCACTGAAATACAGGACCATGTTGTAGATAAAAGTGTTGAGGCAGACAATGGCGAAGGGGAGTTTTCTGCCAAATTTTCGGGTGTATACGCAGATTATGACAACCCACGGGAGCGCGCCGTAGCCAAATATTGAAGCTGGAAAAAGAAAAAAAAACATCGATAAACCCATAGAAAAGGACTAGAAGTAGCATAGAAGTAGTGCTAATTTAGCATAAATTAATTTAACGTGTTACTTTCTTCACTCATATGCCAAATTTATTGTTACCAGAACGAAACAGATATATTTTTGACAGGACCGCAAATTGCAGGGTTGTAGGTATACCTACTGTTTTAAATGTTTAAAATGTACTAGGGACCTGAGCGCGTTTAGGTTCACGTTCGCGTGATTTACCGAACTGCGCGGTTATAACGTTAGTTTGATACCGCGTAAGCAGTTGGCCGTAAGGCCCCAGGGGGGTTAGACAAGACCCATTTTCTGTTAGCGTTAACGCCTGCGGAAAGATGAAATTGTATGAAAATGACATTAGCTTGAGATAACATCTCTCAAGCTAATGTCATTGTCAATGTAATTTTCATACAATTTCATCTTTCCGCAGGCGTTAACGCTAACAGAAAATGGGTCTTGTCTAACCAACCTGATAATGACTCACAGAGCCAGCTGGCCATTTCTTCGCTGACGGCGTCTGTAGAGTTGGCGGCAGCACGGAGTTGTGGTATCATCACCGTGGGTAGACCGAAGGACAGCCCGGTCAGGAAGTACACTAGCCAGGCAGAACTGCAGATGAGCAGCTGAAGAGAGAAAAGCGTTTAGATTCGTTAAGAACTTAGATATCCACTTTTTGCTTCCGTGTTGCTATTTATACCGCATGGGTAGGTAGAGGTTAGGGCTAGCATCAGCTATCGCCAACGCCAGACAAAAATCTTTCAAAACCCTGGACTTTTTTGGGTGAAATTAAGTTTCTTTCCCGATACCCCTGAGAACCGTAGATAGGTTTTTATTTATTTATTAATGTTATTATCTTAGAATAACTACTCAGAGAAGGTAAGTTTCCAAACAACGCCTTCTCAAAACGTAAAGCTACAAATTCGCTTTGTAGCTTACGTTTCGATTGGTATTTTAAACGATTTAAGCAAGAAAATTAATGGATTACCTGTGGAATGTCACACCATAACTCTTATGCTGCTTTTCTGATTTGTTGTGGTACGATTTCACCGCGCAAATTGTCATAGTAAAATTTTTATATATTTTTTTGGAGCCATATATGACACCATTTGAATGGCTTAAATTTTGCGAATGTACTTTGTTTCTCTGTGCAGTTATTCTAAGGTTATTATGTTATGACTCAGATTTGTTTTAATTTATTGCTCATCTCGATCAGAATTCCCCATAAGTGTGGACACTTTTTGAATAATCCTGACGGACGCTCTCTAAACTAGGACAAATCCAGGGAATCACGCACGGGTAGCAGGCTTAAAGTCCGGTTGCTGAGCATGAATAATTTCGTACAATGACCTGTTATTACCTCTCTGTCGCTCCCGCGTACATAAAATGCATCTCGCTCGCACAGACCGTGGTCATTGCATCTGTGCGAGCGAGACACATTATATTTACGCGAGAGCGACAGAGACAGGTAATAACAGGGCCCCGATTCTACTAAACAAATTGTTTTTAAATTGTAATTGTTTCAATTAATATGTAAATAATTGCCTCAAAATTGACAGTTTTTAATTTTTTTTTATACTAACTTAAACAAACATCATGATCGTTTACAATAATTACCCGGCCTAGCTACAAGGACAAGAAAACTGTTTGAAATTTGAATTCCCCGCCATTTGTGAAACGAACCACCTTATGTAAATTTGCTACACTATCGCATTAGGTTATAACCTGTAATGATAGTTCTAAGTTGGAAATAAAATAAATAAAATAAATAAGTTATAATATTAGGTGGTGGCATTTTTCTAGTATATTTTTTTAAACTGTCAAAGGCATGTGTCCTCATGTTTAATTTATTACAAATAACCGGCTTAGCGTGGAATATAACTAAATACATTACACGTACTGAAAAAATAATTTAAATTGGCTGATAAATCTCTGAGATATGAGCGTTTAAAGTTTTAGGTGGGGATAGAGAGGGGATGCTCTTTCCCTTTCTCACAGAGCGTGTGTTAGTATAGCATTTGTATGGCGCTCCTGAGCCGTGACGTCCCGGCTCAGTATAGTGCGCTCTCTGTCTAGTATGAAATTTAAATGCTTTTATATCTTATTTATTTTTGAACTAATTTTAATTTTGTTTTCGTTGATGTGCTCTATTTATGATCAGCTTTTTTATGAGGTATAAAAAAATATTAGTCATCATGCCTATTTTGAGGCCTTTATTTACAAAGTCAGTTTACAAATTTAAATTGAAACAATTACAATTTAAAAACAATTTGTTTAGTAGAATCGCGGGCAAGTCATTGTACGAGATTCTTCCTGCTCAGCGACCGGACTGTAGTACAGAGGCGAAGCTCCATATATATTTGATGTATAGGATATAAATACGCCTCGTGCAGTGGCCGAAATAAATTTACTAACCTGCCTGCTAAAAGGTTTCCATGAGATGTTATCATCATTTCGTAAATCTTTCACCTCCGTGTAATCGTACTCCATTTTATACCTTCTCACGTTCCTATAACTAAAAAATATAAAAATTACATCTCAATAATTGAACTGATTTTACGAATCCATTTTAAATTGTTTATTATATCAAGTTAAGCAATGTAGTTATTTAATCTTCGAACAAAATAAAATGAATGGACGGGCCCAGAAGAAGCGCATTTTTGAAGATTACAAAATGAGCGCCGGCGCGCACTTCGTTTCAGTCGGTCTCTAGCCGTAGGAAGTGCAACACGAGTCTATTGTTACATGATAACAAAACATCTGACAAAATTATGCCTTGGTGTACCTTCCCAAAATCAAAAAAAAAATACATGGTTATAATTAGGTGTTGAAGTATATGTCCGATGGTTTTGACTCGTTTTTACTGAGCCAGTTCAATGGTTATGGCCCGTCCATTCATTTTATTTTGGTTGAAAGTACCTAATACGTACAAGCGTCAAACTAACCGAATTTTTCAGTTATTTTGTTTTAAAAGCCAACCTACTGAACAGATTTTGATAAAATTTCAATGGGACCAATCTGAAATTACATATACCTATATCCTTTCAAATAAAAAAAGTTTTCCACATTAAAGAATTTTCTAAATCGGTTTTTTAATGATTGATTGATTGATTGATTAACTCTTTATTGTTCACACCATGAAATTTGACGGAGTTTTGAGGAAGTAAACATTAAATAAACCAGCCAAGTGCGAGTCAAGCTCGCGCATTGATGGTTCCAAAAATAAAATACAAAATACAGCCATCAGTTATTGTTCAGGCTTAACACCTTCCAAAATAGTCGAAGCAATTGCTACACAGTCATAAATATTTAATTCTTTGCTACAGTGACGCTCGAGTATAACACAATTTATAACTTGGTAAAGAACAGAAATTTGTCACCGACTCGCACTTGGCCGTTATTTGTTGTTATACTTTAGAATGTGTACAAGTTGCAAGACAAAAAGTTTGCGGAACACTGCACTAATTGATCAACGGTCGAGACGAGAAAAATGGACAATTTTACGAAGTTGCGAAAAAATAAATTTACAAAATTTAACTGAATTTCGTCGACTCAAGCCGTTTTTATGAGCACTACGACTCTGTTCTCTAAAGTAACTATAAGTTATGGCTTGAATCGTTGTTTAATTGTCGTGAGAAATAAGTTTCAGTGATTCCAGCTAAATAATGAGATTTTTTCATTTAGGTACCAATGAGTTTGAGCGCAGAACGTAAAGCCAAAGATTTTTTACTTACTACAGTAAAACCAAGTTTATTATTATTTTCTAGACATTTAGAGCGATTGTTGCCGGGCGGTAACATGTGCGGTTTACAATCTGCAGGCACCCGGTTCAATCCACGGCCCTTCAATCAATCAAATCAAATCATTTATTTGCTAGAATACATTACATTAAAAAAAAAAAAAAAAAATATTAATAATTAAAAATTAAAAAAAAAAAAAAAATTATAACATTGATTTAATTGATTGATTGTTTTTTTTTTAATTGATTGATTAGTTATTGTTTTTTTTTTTTTTTTTATTAATTATTTACTATTTAGTTTTAATATTAATATTATATTTATGTCATTTTGTACTCAGTCTGCAAGCAGACGTGCAAATGCTCATTTTTATACTAAAGAATTTAAATAGGTATTTTATAAACGAATAATATTAGAATTAAATTCCATAAATTCCTTAACACTATAAAAACAATGGTTAAGAAGCCAATTAGTCAATTCTTTTTTAAATTTGTTACCGTCCAACATTTTTATATCATTAGGTACCTTATTATAAATGGATATACACATGTTACACACATTTCTTTTGTACAAGTCAGTCAGTCAAGTCAGTCAGTCAAGTCAGTCAGTCAAGTCAGTCAGTCAAGTCAGTCAGTCAAGTCAGTCAGTCAAGTCAGTCAGTCAAGTCAGTCAATCACTTATTTAGTTCTTGTACTATGCCAAGAACCTCAAAAGTTCAAAGAAATACCTAATTATGACATTCACCAACATGCACTGGGCCAGCATGGTGGATTAGGGCCCATCCTCTCTCTGAGAGAAGGCTTGTGTCCCAGCAGTGGGCACATGATAGGCTGAAATGATGATGAGTTTTATGCAATTACTTTATAGGGTTCCGTAGTATTACAAGGGACCCAATTAAATTCGTTCTGTCCGTCCGCAAGTCTATCTGTCATCATCATCATCATTTCAGCCATAGGACGTCCTCCCCCACCGATCTCCAAAAGGGCCGGTTGGAAGCGGCCTGCATCCAGCGTTTCCCTGTGGTCTCTTTTAGGTCGTCTGTCCATCTTGTGGGTGGACGTCCTACGCTGCGCTTACCGGTCCGTGGTCTCCATTCGAGAACCTTTCGGCCCCATCGGCCATCTGTTCTGCGTGATATGTGCCCTGCCCACTGTTATTTCAACCTGCAAGCTCAAAGTCGCACTAGTCGTCTAAAATTATCAGCGTCTCTTTTCATTTCAGTATGTCAGAAAAGCATAGCAACCATTTTAGAGCTGTCTTTAGTTTAGTTTAGAGAATGGTACATCAGAATCAATGTCATTGTTACAAATTGTTATAAATATAAAAAAAAAATTAACGGCCGTCGTTTCGTTTCAGGGCAATAGTAACACACATCAGCAGTGCAAGTACCGTTCTTTTATCGATCCTCAAATTGACAGTTGAGGTCGTCAAATTCGATAATATGCCATTTTTTCAGTACTCGCTGTGATCGATTCTATGGCATTTTAGCGAATTTGACGATCGATAAAGAACGGTACTTGCACTGCAGGCTTCGAATATGCAGTGACCCCTCACTAAGCTCCGTCCGTGTCGTGGGAACCTCAGTGGTTGAACATTATTTGGAGGTGATCTAATTCAGGAAACAAAAGAAAAATGTGTGGGGAAAAATTAAACAATATAAAAGCATTGTTATAACGAATTTTTTGTTACAGATTAAATACTTTTTTGAGATAAATTTTTCTCTTTTATGTATCTAATTAATATTTTGTTTAAATTAGCATCACAAATATCTACAGAGAAAAATAATTTATCCCAAAATCCTTATTGTAGGTACTCGAAGCGACGTAGAAGCGGCATTACATTAGAGATTCGTCATATAGGTACAAATTAATATAAAACCAAGTAAGAATTTGCATGAATCTATACTTTGCACGGGTGTAATTTACGTGTGAAGTCGGGCCGGGTCGCTAGTTATATATATATACCTTCCGTGAAAAATTATGTAACTGATGGTGAAAGCCGCTTCAAAATCCGATGCGTAGTTTTAAAGATTTGAGCATACATACGGACGGACAGACAGCGACAGCGACTTTATTATTTTTATATATATAAATATATATACTATGTAGTGGTATCTATACTAATATTATAAAGAGGAAAGATTTGATTGTTTGTTTGTTTGTTTGTTTGTTTGTTTGTTTGTTTGCATTGAATAGGCTCCGAAACTACTGAACCGATTTGAAAAATTCTTTCACTGTTGGGAAGCTACACTATCCCCGGGTGACAAAGGCTATAATCTATACCCGTGCGAAGCTGGGGCGGACCGCTAGTTAAGTATTAAATTGACTTTGATTTACAGTTAGATCAATATTTACCACTTAACATCCTTTACTCCGCCGTGCTCCATCTTCGACAGCATCATCGCTTTACATCAGGCGTTAGCCTAATCCGATGTTAAAAAAAAACTAAATTTTCAGTATAATCTTTGTCCAGCGGGCCCATCATAGGCGCGTTTTTTTTTTTAAATATTCTGGACATTTTTGCACACACGGTCATCTGACCCCAAACTAAGCAAAGCTTGTGATATGGCTGCCAGAGACTGATATACATACTTAAATATTTTTAAACACATACTTAAATAGATAATAACACCCAGATATAGAACAAACACAAATGTTCATCACATAAATGTTTGTCCTAGGTGGGAATCGAACCCACGCCCCCAAGCTCAGAAGGCAGGTTCACTACCAACTGGACCAACGGGCTATCTAAATGTAGCAAATTACTATCATTTTAAAATACCTATTCAACGAAATCCCACACGAGGGGGTGCAGTGGGGAAAAAAAATATCACATGTAGGTACTAGCTAGAGCCATCCCTAAAACGCAATATTATTTTTTGTTTTTAAAATTGATATTTATACTACAATTGTAAATGTGCAAAGTTTCTTGCAATTATATTAAAAATTATAGGAGGTTCTACAAAATTATGACAGACAGATCGACGGACAGGACGAACTTATACAGGGCTCCAATGAATGAATGACTTTTGAGTCTCCAATCACAACCGCCATACGATTGTAGTTATTAATAATATTTTTGGTAAATAATCGCTGCCCATATTAGAACTCTAGGCACAAGTCTACACTTTCGCCTTCAATCATGTTTTCTTTAAAAACAAACTAAGCTTAGAGCAGATTTTTTTCCATTATATATTATTTAAGTAGCATTCACGAAATTCACACTCCGCGCAAAAATCCTATTTTATTCTAAACAGTTAACATATTCTGTGAAAATTTCAACTGGCTATTTATGACGGTTCGAATAATATAACCGTTAATAGGTAGGACAGACAGACATCGTAGGCTTAGTAATAGGGTCCCGTTTTTACCCTTTGGGCACGGAACCCTAAAAATAAAAACTCTCCTTTTTGCAGTTACTTACTTACAAATACTATATTTATCTATGTATTATGTATCTGTGCAATTACTAATTACGGGTTTGACGTACTTAAATAAATCATGTTGGCTATGACCAAAATAAAATGAATGGACGGGCCCTAACCATTGAACTTGCTCAGTAAAAACGAGTCAAAACCGTCGGACATATACTTCAACACCTAATTATATGTAAAAAAAAAATATAGCGCTTTTTTGTTTTGTATTTACACTTCGGGAAAGCACACGAAGGCATCATTTTGTCAGATGTTTCGTTATCATGTAACAATAGTTTCGTTTTGCACTTCCTACGGCTTGAGACCGACTGAAACAAAGTGAGCATCGGCGCTCATTTTGTAATCTTCAAAAATGCGCTTCTTCTGGGCCCGTCCATTCATTTTATTTTGGTCGAAACATGTCAGTATGTATGTAAACTGTGTAATAATGTATCTACGTAACTAATTTCCCTAGCACTTAATTTGGACCTGTTTTAAATGCATAGTAAAATTAAATTTAGTTCTCTAGTTACGTCTATAGATAGGTTATGAGAAACTTTTCTTATTGAAGTCATGTAGGATTACGCGGAAAGGGTGTAATGAACTAAAAAAAACTCATTCGGAATAACTGATATTATTTTCGCGAATTCAGGATTAATCCCATTGTAAAAGTTGTTTATAATGCAATCCATTAACATTTTCCCCCCCTTATTTAAGCGCATAATCGTCAAACCGCTGATCAGATTTTACTGAATCATAGTTAAGAGCACTTTTTTGCAAGTCACCTTTAAAACAAATAAACTGGCCAAGCGCGAATTGGGCTCGCGCAGTGAGGGTTCCGTACCACCACAAAATACAACCATCAGGGCCCTGATTCTGTAACTACAAACACGCACGTAACGCGCCGTGTTAAGTTTACCTCTAAAAGTTGGTCTTTATTCCTAGGGAATAGAGTCCATATTTTAAGAGGTTAACTGAACGCGGCGCGTTACGTGCGTGTTAAAGTTACGGAATCAGGGCCCAGTTACGCCTTCCAAAACAGTCGAAGCAATCGCTACGCAGGCATATAATATTTTAGTCCTTTGCTACAGTGACGCTCGAGTATAACACAATTATAACTTAGTAATGAACATAAATTTGTCACCGACTCGCACTTGGCCATTGTATTATTTGTTGTTATACTATTAAACGAAAGGTCCCCCCTTATATTGATTATGATAACAAACGTATTTTTTAACGTATTTTTGTGTTAGCTCTAATGTAAAAACGGTAATACGCACAAGCGTCAAACTTGGTATGATTATAGTACACACTCTAAAGTATAACAACATAAATAATGGCCAAGTGCGAGTCGGTGACAAGTTTCTGTTCATTACCAAGTTATAACTGGTAATTTCGTTATTTACACGACCTTATTGTAACGTCGACCTTATCATTTCACCGAATCGAAATACCATATTTTAACATATTAGCTATTGCTTGAATTGCTTCGACTATTTGGAAGGCGTTAAGCCTGAACAATAACTGGTAATTCGGTTACTTGGACGAACTTATTGTATTTTGTGGTGGTGCGGAACCCTTAGTGCGCGCGTCTGACTCGCACTTGGCCGGTTTAGTTTTCTATGTTTTATTTTATTTTATTATATTCGGAAAACTAACAGCTACTTAAAAACATTATAATTGATTATATATATAACTTAAGGCTAATTAAAAGTTTTCACATATAGGAACTGTATTTGTCCATGAAAGAAGTGAAAGAAACTTATTTAAAAAAAAAAATGAAGACATTTAAAAAAAAAATGCTGTGTTCTCTCCATTTAGGACGCACACATACGCACATGTATATTATACATACATATTGTAGTAAGTTCTACCTGTGTATTTCCAGGGCCCCGATTCTACTAAAACAATTGTTTTTAACTTGTAATTGTTTCAATTTCATTTTTTAAATAATAGCCTCAATCTGTCCGTTTTTTTTAAATACTAATTTATTAGGTGATGGTATTTTTCGAGAATAAAAAATAATAATTTTGAAGCAAATATTTAAAAATTAAAATTGAAACAATAACAATTTAAAAACAGTTGGTTTAGGTAGAATCGGGGCCCAGTTCTGTGAATCTATACTAGTAAAAATAATAAAAATTTATTTATCGTTGAAAAAACAGGTAGGTTTGGAAACGATGACTTGTCCCATTAAAATCTGATACCAAAAAGCTAGTGAGATTCAAAACAAATGTATTTAAATAATATATATAATATATATAATTTAAATAATCAATTCATATTTAACGTTAACCCATATGGGGTAAAGATTTTTTTATCGTTCGCACGAACATCCATATTCAAATCTTTATCGATCACAATTGCGTCTTGTTTTTCGTCGCTTTGAGCTCTCCTAGTTTTCGGTGTCATTTCTTCATTGCTGCCACTTGTCTCTCCTTCCTTCCTTGAGCTATGTTCGCTAAACTGAAGCGACGATCGTCTTTGCTATCAGCGATGCGATTTTTATATTCCTGGCTGACGTATTCCGTAAACTTTTTCAACTCATCCTTAATAATATATTTCAGCAACAAGTTCAGCTTCTTATAGCGTTTGAAAACGACAAAATCGATTGTTTTCGTCAGGAATTTCGTAAAGTCCTTGTTCTTAATCGATTTCTTGAATTTCTTTGAGAGTTTCTTGAACTTAGGTTCGTCTGTCGTATCGAATGCTTTGTTAACGATTCTGAATAATTCAATAACAGCGTCCGTGTCGACACTTGTTATGTATTTTGCTATTTCAACTTTAAGTATCATAGGGTCTGTATCAGCCCAAATTGTAACAGTATTCTTTATGAACGCTCTGAGTCGCTCATCCTCGAACAGTTCTTTGAATTCTTTGTTTTTTTCAGCGTGTTTATAAACAGCGTCTCTTAAATCGCTCGTCACCTCCTTTAAATCATTATTGTCAAACTTTATAAGAGAACTGCCTATTTGCGATAGAAATCTTGTGAGGATGACCTTATCATCTTTGCCGTCACTGGCTCTAAAACTTAGGGCCGGTGGTTCTAAGACAGTTTTTAGTTTGTCTAAAACGCTTTGTATTTTGTTTATGAAAGTGGCGTTTTCTTTTATGTCTTT
The DNA here is from genome assembly GCA_914767915.1 of Agriopis aurantiaria. NCBI lineage: Eukaryota > Metazoa > Arthropoda > Insecta > Lepidoptera > Geometridae > Agriopis > Agriopis aurantiaria. Next base: position 6,137,677 of record OU612010.1, on the reverse strand, counting down.
AGGGTCGAAGAGGAAGGAAGTTTCGAGGGCGAGGTTGACGCTTCGAGATTGGAGAGACAGAGCTGGCACTGAAAGCAAATTAAATGTTAACAAAAAATATTAATTTTGTCGCTGTGTATCTCAGCATATTGGTGCTCAGACCTGGGGGGTTAGACAAGACCCACTTTCTGTTAGCGTTAACGCGTGCGGAAAGATGATATTGTATGAAAATGACATTAGCTTGAGATAATAACCGGCGTCGCGATTTTACCATCGCACTAGCCGCCACCGCCTGAAGGCTCATCCACACATCATAGATCAGTGGAAATCGCACACTGTCCGATTCACACGATCCTTCTTGCCTCATACCTGCAACATGTGGAATGAGCTATACCTTCTACGGCGTTTCCGAGAAGTTACAACATGGGTTTTTTTTTTTAACGCTGATAAGTCCGCGTTTGACCACCAACTCGCCTGTTGGTAAGCGACGATGTGGTCGAAGAGGAAGCACGCAGACTTAGAAGATACCTATTCACTCTGGCCTTGAAAAGGCCCAGGTTATATTTCTCAGGAAACAAGGAAGCTGGCAGGTTGTTCCAAACTTTGGCCGTACGGATTAGAAACGTAGAATCGAAACGTTTGGTACGTATCCAAGGAAAATCCACAATGTACGTGTGGTAGTGGGCCGTTTTCCTACTTGTCCTGTAGTAGAAAGGGGATGGCAGGATAAGGTCACGTAGCTCTGATGCACAAATACTTCAAAAGGCGAGTTAATAGAGTTCTAAAGGGTCGGCAACGTATTTGTGATGCCTCTGGTGTTACAAGTATCCATAGGCGACGGTGACTGCTTACCATCAGGCAGCCCGTCTACTTCTTTGCCACTTATGGCATAAAAAAAAATTACATATCTCATCCGAATGTTATTGTCAATGTCATTTTCATACAATTTCATCTTTCCGCAGCCGTTAACGGTAACACAAAGTGGGTCTTGTCTAACCCCCCAGGTCTAAACTCCCGGGTCATGACCGATTCTCAAAAGTCGAGGTTTGCTTGAGCAATGGAACGCAGCATGCTTGGTATCAAAAGAATGGACAGAGTCCGCAACGAGACTGGTAATTTTTTATTTTTTATTCTGAACACATGTGAACACACAACACACAACAACAAAAATAACAATTCGTTATAACAATTTGTACTACATAATGATATTAATTTTAAATAAAATATTTGAACGAATTTTTTGTTACTAAACGTTAGGTTAAGTTTTCTCTAAGGTATATGCTTAGAATAACTACACAAAGAAACCAAGTACATTCGCAAAATTTAAGCCATTCAAATGGTGTCATATATGACACCAAAAAAAAAAATATTTTTTACTATGACAATTTGCGCGGTGAAATCGTACCACAACAAATCAGAAAAGCAGCATAAGAGTTATGGTGTGACATTCCACAGGTAATCCATTAATTTTCTTGCTTAAATCGTTTAAAATACCAATCGAAACGTAAGCTACAAAGCGAATTTGTAGCTTACGTTTTGAGAAGGCGTTGTTTGGAAACCTACCTTCTCTGAGTAGTTATTCTAAGGGTATATGTTTTTTTTTTTTTTTTTTTTACTTTTACTGTCCCACTGCTGGGCAAAGGTCTCCCCTATTTCCTTCCATAAATCTCGGTCCTCCGCCACCTCTTGCCACCCTCTCCGGAATGAGTCGAGATCGTCACGCCAGCGTTTCCTGGGCCTGCCTTGACTGCGCCGTCCGTCGGGCATCCACTGCATGACGATCCTGGCCCATCGGTCGGGATGCATACGCGCCACATGAATTTTAATTCAATAATGATATTTATAGAGAAAAATTATTTATCCCAAAATCCTTATTATACCTACTCGAAGCGACGACTAGAAATTCCTCATATACTTACAATTAACTGGTCCGCCATCTTTGGGAGTCCACCATATTGGATTTATAATGACGTCACATAGCTATACGTGGCATCGATTCTGATGTACTCTAGACTAAACCAAACTAAATTTGACAGCTCTAAAATTGTTGCCATCCTTCTCTCACATATTAAAATGAAAAGAGAGGCAGATAATTCTAGTCCTGTCAGATTGGTTTAGTTTAGCGAGTCATCATCATCATTTCAGCCGTAGGACGTCCACTGCTGGACATAGGCCTCCCCCATCGATCTCCAAAAGGTCCGGTTGGAAGCGGCCTGCATCCAGCGTTTCTCTGCGGTTTAGCGAGTGCTATGACAGAATCGACGCCTGTCATCCAAACTAAACATGTATGCAAACTTTCAGCTCAGGTTAAGGATAACTGATCTAAAATTTAGTTGCAACCTTAGAATAACTACACAAAGAAACCAAGTACATTCGCAAAATTTAAGCCATTCAAATGGTGTCATATATGACACCAAAAAATATATAAAAAATTTACTATGACAATTTGCGCGGAGAAATCGTACCACAACAAATCAGAAAAGCAGCATAAGAGTTATGGTGTGACATTCCACAGGTAATCCATTAATTTTCTTGCTTAAATCGTTTAAAATACCAATCGAAACGTAAGCTACAAAGCGAATTTGTAGCTTACGTTTTGAGAAGGCGTTGTTTGGAAACTTACCTTCTCTGAGTAGTTATTCTAAGGTTGCAACATATATCCCACACATACGTACTAACATTAAGATAATTAAAAGCTTCTATAAACGTACCAAGCATCACAGCCAATATAAAAAACTTGATGTTTTTATTTCTCCCACGGTGTTCGTCCATTTTGCAATACAATGGAATAATAAAAAAAATATTACGACAATAAAACATCTCGTTTATTACAATGTTATTTAAATTTTTATGAGATTTAATATTTCTATGTGCCTATACCATCGAGATACAATTCCTATAGAGTCAACGAATATTTTATGGCCAATAAATGATTATTTTTTATTCTATACTAAAATGAAGCTAAGATTTGATACATCACTTATTTATCAAGTGCAATCCTTTGAGGCCGTCCATTAATAACGTGTTTTTTTTTTTAGCATTTTTTAATCTCCCCCCCCCTTGGTGATACATGGTGATGTTTAAGACTACCTCCCAAAATCACGTGTTTTTAGTACCTACAAAGAATCTTATTTTTTTTTAAAGTATAATCTTTTTTAATTCTGAAATTAAGGACCATGACAAAAATGTCTAGACAGAAAGGTTGCAGGTTGTTTTTGTGGCGCTTTTCGGTTTAGAAATCGCGCGTTTGACGAAAAAAATAATACACGTGATATCTTACTACACCCCCCCTCCCTCCTTGTGATATTTCGTGATGTTTTCTAACCCAACCCCCCCCCCCCCCCCCCTTCAAGCCTCACGTGATTAATGGACGGTCCCTTTGCGAAATATGGCCCGCGAAAGTGACAAAAAAACTAGCCCCCCTGCATTTCTAAACTATTTTGTTCGAAGTAATAAACATAGAAACTAGTAACTTACAATACGATTAAAACCTTTATTCAAAATTATTTCGAACATTATCTGATTATGACTTGAGTAACAGCGATTAAATTGTAACAAATTCAAAACGTTTAAGCTCAAAGGTAATTAATTGACCTTTTCGTAAAATTACAAGGAATGTCTCCTTAGTGATTTATTCTTATTGACTAAACCATAAAAAGTATATGCTGTCGGGATTTTACATCTTTGAAATTTGGCTAAGTCGTGGAGCTTCGTTCGTTAGATTTTTTCTAAAACCACCAATGTCAGAACTATGAATGTGACTACAATTATTAATGATTTGGTTACGGAACCCTACACTCTCGTCTCGACACGCTCTAAGCCAGTTTTTATTGGGACATTAAAACAATCCAGTATTTCAAATTTATTTCATTATACGACATAAATTAGAATAATACCTTAGAATAACTACACATAGAAACCAAGTACATTCGCAAAATGTAAGCCATTCAAATGGAGTCATATATGGCTTCAAAAAAAATATAAAAATTTTACTATGACAATTTGCGCGGTGAAATCGTACCACAACAAATCAGAAAAGCAGCATAAGAGTTATGGTGTGACATTCCACAGGTAATTCATTAATTTTCTTGCTTAAATCGTTTAAAATACCGATCGAAACGTAAGCTACATAGCGAATTTGTAGCTTACGTTTTGAGAAGGCGTTGTTTGGAAACCTACCTTCTCTGAGTAGTTATTCTAAGAATAATACCTACATCTTAAAACTATTTCACTAATTTCGTACTCTCTTCTTTAGAACCTTCTTTAAAGTATTCTTCTATTTCCAACAAAGTCTTATCTTTAGTCTCTGGTAGATAAACATACATTAATACAGCACAAAACAAAGAAGTAACAGCATAAAACAAAAACACACCTGGCATGGTCAAAACCTTGAAAATGAACGGGGCAATTTTCAACATCGTCCCATGCATCGCAAAGAAACACAAAGCTATTATGCTAATGCTGGTATTTTTATACCGAGCCGGTATCAACTCTCCGTACAAAGTCGAAGTCATTATCATCGGCCCACAGCTGATTGATATAGAAAACCCACCCAATAAAAATATAGACAAATACATATTTTCAACCATTACAGATATTTTAACTAAATATAAATATAGAGACATAATAAACAAGAATGTGATTGCTAATCCTGAAGCGGTTAATAGCACTGTACGTCTTTTAAATAGTTTCGTCAAAACACACCCCATGTAAGTGCTTAAAACTGTGATCCCGTCTAAAGTTAGCATGCTCTTATAAGCGTCCGATTCACTGTGCATAATTTTTTTCATAATATCCAAAGCGTAGACTGTAATAACAAATTTACCGGAGAAATGGTACTGTGCTACGACTGTTAAGGACAAAAATAGAGGCATATAAAACTCTTTTCTTTTAACAATATTTAGACTCGTCTTAGGAACTTCATCATTGGTAAAGGATTTAATCAGTTCTTCTAATTCTGCTTCAGATTTCTCTCCAGCACCCTTCAACCATCTGTGAGCTTTTCTCGCTTCGACAAATCGTTTCCTACTCGCCAGCCAATAAGGTGATTCTGGCCAAATAAACACTGTCAAAGTATACATGGTGCATATCAAGCCAAATTTGGGAATATAATGCCAGTGGGTGAAAGTCCCGATCATATTGGCGACCCATATTCCCCAGAAAATACTAGCTGATTTTATGGACAAAAACAACCCTCGGTATTTCGGGGTGGTATACTCTGTCAAGACAATGATGCTAGTCGTTGTTGTGCTAGCATGGTGGGTCCCTATCAAAATCTCGGTGATGAGGAGATGTAGAGGGGTGGTGCTGAAGCAGTAGGTGATGTACGTGATGATGCTGCTGAAGGAAATGAAGATGATGGTCCGCTTTCTGCCGATAATGCGGGCAAGTTTTGGTAGGACTAAAACCCAAGGGATAGCGCTGTAGCAGAATGACGATGCTAGAAAAAAAGGAGTTGATTTTATTAATTTCAAGCTCTTGACTATGGCATGAGGTCAAAAGACTGATGTAGAATAGGAAAGAACGGATACTACAGCGTACCAATTTGAATGAGATTCAAACTGGTACGCTGGTAATGAAGGTGTATATTCCATTACTCGGCTATTAACTGACTGACGACAAAACAAAACAAAAATTCTATAAAACTAAAATACACTAAACAAACCACTAATTCTACCAGCTTATACAGAATTTTAGCACGATCGGATTCAGGGCAGGCTAGAATTAGATTTTGCGTAACAAAGTTTGGTATGGTATGGAACGTATGAAACTGAGCTGTGGGGAGACGCAGCGGAGTCAGAGCGACCACTCATACTGCAGAAACGCGCGATTCGCGCGATTGTTAGAGTCAAGTGGGATGTGTCTGCCAAACCTTACTTTAAAGAGTTAAAAATACTGACGGTACCCTCTATATTAATATACCAGGTCTGTGTGTTCATCCGACAAAACTGGGATAAGTTTGAGAAATTTGGAGCCACACGAGATTATAACACATTAAGACACACACACTGACAGACACAGGCAGACTGAGAACACCTGCTCACACGCTCGCAAAATCCACAAAATCAGTGTATATAGGTGGCGCTATTATATACAACCATCTGCCCAGGATCATGAAAGATGCAGCTTCCAACAACATATTTAAGTCCAGATTAAGACAATTATTGATCGATAAAGCATATTACTCTGTCAAAGAGTATATTAATGATAAATTATAATTATACATATAAGTACCTAGATGTACCTTTTAACTCACTGACGTGTAAATTCTAAAATTTATGAATAAAGAATCTGTATCTGTAAACATGGCTGTCGGAGAGCTTTTACTTTACACTGTTTACAATGTACAACATTTTCATTTTTACAATCTTGCTTCTGGTAAGACGACAGAGATCGTATTCAATTTTACGGCGTACTAGTGGGAGCATAGGTCCAACGTAAGACAGGCCACAGACACGCAAAGTAGTTAACTCGCAATGTCTATCTTTCCAAAGATCTGTGTTTATATTATGTAATAAAAAAACTTCGCAAAAAGAAACAGACTTACAGAGCCAGGAGGCCATTTCATCGGAGACTGCAGCTGTGGAGTTGGCATCTCGCCGCAACTGCGGTATTACCACAGTAGGGCTCCCCATCAGGAGGCCTAGAGAGAAGTAGGTGGCCCAGGACCCGCTGGCAATGAGGGCCTGGAATTAGTGATCATTATCATTAACAAACAGCCTTTTCTGTTTCCACTGCTGGGAGACAAGCCTTCTCTCAGAGAGAGAAAAGTTCTTAGACATACCGGTTTCCTCACGAAACTCATAAACCATCTAAATCATAACACTGCTACGGTTGTTCACTACAGTTAGTATATGATTATTAACGGGATATTTACCGTGGTAAGGTTGTGGAATGAGCTCCCGATATTTCGGCTCAGTTACATGCACCATGTTCACGGGCAGATTAAGAAAGACACAAATTGATCCTGGGTAAAAATCATTAAACCCTTTTTCTAAAGAGTCGGGTAAAAAGAAATGAGGAAAGTACGCACTTGTCTAAAAAATGGCTTCCACTCGACTTCATCGTTCCAGAAATGCACCGTGACCGTAGCTTTCTCATCTCCATAATGCTCCATCTTCAGCCGGTGAACCTGTTAGGTAACACTTTTTTGATAAAGGTATTCAGAGGAATTGCTCCCGACCGAGTCGCACTTGGTCATTATTTATTATTTGTTGTTATACTTTAGAGTGTGTACTATAATCATGCCAAGTTTGACGCTTGTACGTATTACCGTTTTTACATTAGAGCTAATACAATAATACGTAAAAATATACGTTTGTTGTATCCCGGGACCCTTAGTTTTAACTTTTTGAGTTTTTTTATTATTTATTAGTTAATCCGCCGTAACATTACAAATTCTGTGGAAATTTCAACTGGGTATCTATTACGGTTCGAAAGATATAGCCGTTAAAAGGTAGGACGGACGGATGGACAGATGGACATAAATACAGACAGACAGACATCGTAGGCTTAGTAATAGGGTCCCATTTACACCCTTTGTGTATGGAACCCTAAAGTGGTGACATTTGAACACAAACGATATCTAATAAGGAACGGTAGGAACCTACTAGGGCATAATCTATACCTTGTTTGACTGTTTGAGGTTACAGGTATCCGTGACGGTGATGGCTTACCATCAGGCGGTCTGTTTGTTTGCCAGATACGGTTTAAAAACACAAAATTAAAACCACTCCGTGGGTATCACCGCTTCAGAAGTAACTGGTGAACAATGCCCATATATTAATATTGCATGACAAAATGGAAGGGGTCTTACTAAAGTGGAAAAACAGCTTTTAGGGTTTTCCTTATCTATTTTTAAGTTAAAATAAGATTCTGTAAGTTCTTGCAGAAGCAGTATGCGCTTTTATGTACCGTTTTTAGGGTTCCGTACCCAAAGAGTGTAAACGAGACCTTATTACTGAGCCTACGCTGTCTGTCTGTCCGTGCGGCTGTATCTTTTAAACCGTAGGTATAATAGATAGCCAGTTGAAATGTTCACAGAATAGGTTTGTATTGCTACAGCGAATAAGTATCTAGGTAATCTATTTCTTGTAAAACGTTAGTCGTTTTGTTTATTTTCTTTTTGTCTTTTATTAGGTACAAGGTGTTTTTGATGCACCAATATATGCATACCATTTGTTCCAACCTGGTGGATGACTGGTAGAAAACGTTGAGCATTAAGTCCTCCATTTGTACATGTCTACATAATTTGTAAGTGTGCAATGAATAAATAATCATATAACTTTAGTGAACAACCGTGATAGTTTAAAACAGTGCAATGAAGTATTAAATAAATAAAATCATACTAATATTATAAATGCGAAAGTGTGTTTGTTTGTTGGTTTGTTTGTTCCTCTTTCACGCAGTAAAAGAGCAACGGATCGACCTGATTTTTTGCATAGGTATAGTTCAAGAGCCAGAGAGTGACATAGGCTACTTTTCATCATCATCATCACCATTTTTCATCACTACGCGGGTGAAACCGCGGGGAGCAGCTAGTATTAAAATAAAAAACTACTAACTAATGATCCTATTAACTATAGAGTCTCCTACAACAAACGTTATTTTTTACCGGCCATTGCGAGTCGGGCTCGTGTCCCAAGGGTTCCCCACACAACATAAATTACAAAAACAAAAAAATATTTTTAATAGAAGAGTTTTTAGAGTTTGGCTGATTTTTAATAGAATTAAACACGATTTCAAATAAAGGCCATGAGCTAGTTACTTGTTTAAGTACTAATGTAAAGTAGAAGGACAAAAAAGTAGTGCAAAAAGACATTGCGGTCACCCATCCAAGTACCGACCGCACCCGACATTGACCGAGACCCGGTGCTGAACAGAAATTTGTCACCGTCTCGCACTTGGCCAGTAATTATTATTAGTTGTTATACTTTAGAGTGTGTACTATAACACAAGTTTGACGTTTGTACGTATTACCGTATTTAGGGTCCGTACCCAAAGGGAAAAACGTGACCCTATTACTAAGCCTACGCTGTCCTACGTTTAAGCAGCAGCTTTCGAACTGAGCAATTTAAAAAATACGTTTGTTGTATTAGGTTTTTACCCATTCGTTTTTACTTTTTTACTTTATTATTATTTGTTAGTCAATTCGCCGTAACGTTACATATTCTGCGAAAATTTCAACTGGCTATCTATTACGGTTCGAAAGATACAGCCGTATAAAGTTGGGACAGACGGACGGACGCTAAGTTCGTCTGTTTTGTCGTCACTCGCATTAAAATATGGATTGTATAATAATATAGGTACTCCGCATAAGAAACTATAATGAATAGTGTCGCATTACCTATCGCTACTTGAGGCGAAACTTTCCCGCCCAGCCAACAGACGGGTGTCAGTTTCAAGAATAAACTTCGTACTACGGAACCCCCAGTTCGCGAGCCAGACTCGCACTTGACCGTTTTTTATGGTTTGTATGTCATTGTACTCTGATATCAATTGTGAACCAGTTTACGTGTTTATTTTTTAATTTTGTAGAGGAAGCTATCGAAATGGACTCACATTTTTTTTAACTGGCTCAATAGCTTTTTAACTAGCTCCAATAATATGAATAATTTTGTTCCAGCGCCTGTTGACTTGGCAATATCAACAATTGTGTTCGAGCACCTGTTGGTTTGGCAATATCAATCATTTTGTTCGAGCGCCTGTTGATTTGGCAATATCAATCATTGTGTTCGAGCACCTGTTGGTTTGGCAATATCAATTATTTTGTTCGAGCGTCTGTTGATTTGGCAATATCAATCATTTTGTTCGAGCACCTGTTGGTTTGGCAATATCAATTATTTTGTTCGAGCGTCTGTTGATTTGGCAATATCAATCATTTTGTTCGAGCACCTGTTGGTTTGGCTATATCAATCATTTTGTTCGAGCGCCTGTTGATTTGGCAATATCAATCATTTTGTTCGAGCACCTGTTGGTTTGGCTATATCAATCATTTTGTTCGAGCGCCTGTCGATTTGGAAGTCTAACTTTGAAGTGTTTTTAATCGGTTTTTAAGCCTTTTTATCATTGATGTAGGTAAATTGCTTTTTATGTATATTTTGTTATCTTCAAGTTTCACATAATCAAGGGCACGACGTAAACTAACGGTTTCGTTAGTAGGTATATAGGGTGAAGCAGTAGGGCGCAGCTAATTAAAAAAGCCGGACAAGTACGAGCAGGAATCGTGCTCTGAGGGTTCCGTTGGACGGGCCACTCAGAGCGCGAGTCCAAAAAAAAAACTAACTACATCTGAAATAGCATATTTTGCGATTTCAGAAGGGAATCAAAACCTATAGGGTACTTCCCGTTGACCTAGAATCATGAAATTTGGCAAGAGACAAGGTCTCACAGCATATACCTATTATAAAGGAATAAATCCGAGTCATAAATTTGAAGTTATATCATTTAAAAAAAAATGTTTTGCTACTACAAACTTACACATGTGTTGCTTTTCAACGTGGCAATGTTGCCAGCATTCTGGGGACCTTTCCATGATGCCCAATGTATAAAATGTTTATGTGAAATAAGGATATTTTAAAAACTAAACTAAAAGAGTGGCAACTATTAAATTACGTTACACTATTTCACAGGAATATACGAATTCCGGTTTTGCTCGGGGTTTCTCTACTAGATCGAATCAGAAATGAGTAAATCCGTAGATGAACGAAAGTTACCGACATAGCCCACTGGATTAGCAAGTTGAAGTGGCAGTGGGCAGGGCACATAGCACACAACAGATGGCCGATGAGGCCGAAAGGTTCTCGTATGGAGACCACGGACCGGTAAGCGCATCGTAGGACGTCCATAATAGTAGTCCATACAAGATGGACAAACGACCTTAAGACGAAATATGCTTCAAATTTGACTATTCGTCATCACGAATATTCAAAAGTAGACCTTTAAAATCGATTAATTGACATTATTTCTTTATGTTTAATAAATGTTCTTGAAATATTTTATTCGGATGTGTTCACCGATACACGATTAAAGAAATTTGGCTCGATAGAAAAAAAACGTAAACTTTCCTAAAAAAAAAGTTTTTACGTTCCCTTCAATGGATGGAATCAACTTCATTCAGATTCTATAAAAGATACTTTTATCAAAAAAAATTGTGTGTTATCCTAACAACCATTCAAATACTTTAGTGGTCGGAGTTTTTGTAAAAGCGTAAGATTATTTGTAGAAAATAAAGAAAAAATAAATATTGAAAATATTTGCAGCGCGCACGCCGCATTACCGTCATATACAATTGTACGGTTCTCTACCATTTCGCCTTAAAAAACCGCAGGGAAACGCTGGACGCAGGCCGCTTTCAACCAGCCCTTTTGAAGATCGATATGGGGAGGCCCATGTCCAGCAGTGGACGTCCTATGGCTGAAATGATGAAGATGATACGAATTCCAAAGAAACAGAAATGTTTGCACACTACTGCTTGGCGATGTCTAAACTCACCGTACCGTCGAAGCACCATTTCCATACTACACTGTTACGAAAATAGATCCGCACAATACCCAAAAACGGTAATTCAATGCCAAAATTAGAATGGTACTTAATTGTTTTGTTTTGATAAAATATTACCTATTTTCACCAGTAGTTTGGGGTCATCGATCCTTAAGGCCGCCGCAGACGATACTAATTCAAATAAATGCAGTAACTATAGAATATAGAATGTAATTTATTGCGATAACACATGACTTATTATCTAAACCAGTTCCATTAGTAGGTCTCCAATTAAAATATATGAAACTGAGCAAGACAAAAAAGGCTATTCAAAGAAATTTAAAACGATGGATCTTGAGCCAATTTTTTTGAGATTTGTCTCTTTTTTATAAATAGCGACCTGCCCGCCCAGCTTCGCACGGGTTTAATTTTCGTGCGAAGCCGGGGCGGGTCGCTAGTTATACATATAAACCAACCATGAAAAATTATCTAACTGATGGTGAAAACCGCATCAAAATCCGTTGTTTGGTTTAGGAGTTAGCGGCCATACAAACAGACAGACGCGGAAAGCGACTTTAATTTATACTATGTAGAGATAGAGATAAGCTTGTATTTGACCGATGCGGTCTACGATGGGTCACGCTTGCCTATACCTCTAGTATATAATCTTTGCCTATACGAAGCCGATTCACTTCACTTCTGTTCGATGCAACACGTGACCAAAATGCCAAAACTTTGCTCAAAGGTGAGCATTGCTATACGTGATAATGGGCCAGCCATTTTTGTAACAATTTCAACTGCGTTTTAATAGATTCGGTTTTGTTTGGTTTGTTTTTCTGTGTAGATACTTTTTTCTGTTGTTAAACCTTGTCCTTTACACTCGAAAATACCCTTGATATCCGTGAGATTATCGCCTTTTCGAGACAACTTTTAGAATGCCAAATTAAAGGTTTATACACGTTTGACAGCTTATTATTTCTCATTATGAGGTTGACCCTTTTTTAGCCTTCCAGGATTAAGGGAACGATGTCCACGGGGAGCGGTCTGTTAGAGCAGTACTGTATATATTGATTTAAATTTAGGTAAGTTTGATATGATTCCAAATATGTATAAATAAATAATAATAAATATTCGGGACATTTTTGCACACACGGTCACCTGACCCCAAACTAAGCAAAGCTTGTGATATGGCTGTCAGAGACTGATATACATACATATATAGTTTTAAATACATACTTAATATAGATATTAACAACCAGATATAGAACAATTGTTTTTTATCTTTGTACCTATTTCATAAGCTTGTAAAAAATTTGAGCAAATAAACGTAATTTTTTTTTAATTATTTTTTTAATCACAAATGTTCTTCACACAAATGTTTGTCCTAGACGGGAATCGAACCCACGCCCCCAAGCTCAGAATGCAGGTTCACTACTAACTGGACCAACGAGGCTCACGTATAGTTTTCTTGTTTGAATTAATAAATACCAATTCACATCCACATGTTCGTAAATCAATGTGGCCTTTGATAAATAAAAACGCATATGTGACATACAAATAATTTATTTACAAACTCTTACAAAAAAATATTTTGCACATTTAGTCGAATATTTTTTATAAGTACAATTAATCGTTATACTAATTTTACTATATCTTAATTATTTTATAAGTGACTAGCGGTCCGCCCAAACTTCGCACGGGTATAGATTATAGCCTATGTCAATCAGGGATAGTGTAGCTTCCCAACAGTGAATTTTTTTTCAAATCGGTTCAGTAGTTTCGTAGCCTATTCAATGCAAACAAACAAACAAATCTTTCCTCTTTATAATATTAGTATAGACTAGGCAAGATGTTCCAAAAATACAAAGCAATTAAAGTCATTCGTAAATAACATTATGTAGATAAGTAGGTATATAAAATGGTAGGTTATTTTAAGGTGAATTATTTCGCTAATTTATGCTAATCCAGACCACAAAATAAACAGGTACAGAAGATGGCTTGACAAACAAGAGTGCAAAATGAACCACGCAGAGTATTTACACGGAGACTCGCGAGTGTGCAGTGGATCACAAAAACCTTACATGGCGTTACGAAACCCCAACACGGCGTTACAAAAACTCAACATGGCGCTACAAAAACCGAACATGGCGTTCGAAACCCCAACACGCCGTTACGAAAGCCCAACAAGGCGTTACGAAAACCCCACACGGCGTCACAAATACCTTACATGGCATCACGAAACTCCAATCGGCGTTACGAAAACCCAATATTACATCACAAATACCTTACATGGCGTCACGAAACCCCAACACGGCGTTACGAAAACCCAAAACGGCGTCTCACGTTGATTGTTGTGATTTATTCCAGTCTAGGTTTAGTTCTATGCACTCTGCGCATATGTCTTGACAAACAAGAGTGCCAGCTGAACCGCGCAGAGCACGTCCCGCATTTGTACGGAGACTCGCGAGTGTGCAGTGCCGTTATGTGGCTTCGCAGCTTGGTTTTATTCTGTGAAGAGAAAAAAAAACTATTTTAGATAGCCCGTTGGTCTAGTTGGTAGTGAACCTGCCTTCTGAGCTTGGGGGTGTGGGTTCGATTCCCACCTAGGACAAACATTCTTGTGATGAACATTTATTATTATTGTAAAGTTTACGATATCCACCAGCCCGCTGGTCGGACGACATCGCTAAGGCAGGAAAGCTGTGGACAAGACTGGCACTGGACCGGAAAAGATGGTGCGCTGCAGAGGAGACCTATGCCCAGCAGTGGGTGGAATATGGTTGATGATGATGATAAAATACTTTTTACACAAAAATTAAAAACCAGCACGGCACGCCGTCAAACTTTCCACCCTTAAAGGTAGAACATTTTCTTCCAATGGAACCATTATCGACTCATAGGCTCATCATCATCATCAGCCAGAAGACGTCCACTGCTGAACATAGGCCTACCCCTTCAACCTCCACACTGCACTACAGCCTGCCATCTGCTTCCACTGGATGCCCACGACGACGTATGACGTATAGGCTATACCAAAACTTGTGACGTCGGTCGTTATTTTTTTTCGGTGACATTTATTATATTTATTACTAACTGCGCCCCGCGGTTTCACCCGCGTAGTGATGAAAAATGGTGATGATGAAAAGTAGCCTATGTCACTTTCTGGCTCTTAAAATATACCAATGCAACACCGTTACCACATGGGGTTCGCGAGTTAGAGTTCTAAAGGGTCGGCAACGTATTTGTGATGCCTCTGGTGTTACAAGTATCCATAGGCGACGGTGACTGCTTGCAGGCAGCCCGTATGCTTGTTTGCCAGCTATGGCATTAAAAAAAAAAAAAAAAACAGGACGATCCGTTGTTCCGTTGCAGCGTGAAAGAGGAACAAACAAACCAACAAACAAACACACTTTCGCATTTATAATATTAGTATGATATGATGATATTCGGCACATTATGAAATTTCACACACATATCTATTGGGTAGCATGTTTAAGGTAGATATAAAGATAATAAAGCAAACAAGTATATTTTTATTCATTAGTTAATATTTATCAATTTAAGAAAACTGACTTCAAAATGAGTAATAAATACACAATTCCGTTTACTTGGATGAGATATTTCCAGTTATTTTAATCCGTCCGTCAGTCCATTAATCACGTGATGTTTTTTTTGCATGTTTAACCCCCCTCCCCCTTAGTGAGGTTTTAGACTATTGTTTGTGTATTGATTGTGATGTTTCGTGATTTTTGCTAAACCCCCTCCCCCCCTTTCAAGCCTCACGTGATTAATAAATAAAATTAAAAATAAATATTTTTGGGACATTTTTGCACACACGGTCATCTGACCGCAAACTAAGCAAAAAAAAAACCTTAGTAAACCTAACCTTACCCTTAACCTTAGTAACCTTAGTTTAAAAACATAAGCTCTGAACCGATTTTGATGAAATTTCCATAGGACTAATCTGAAAGAATATATTTTCAAATAAAACGTGCACTCTAAAGTCCTAATCTCTCCGGACTACCTTGAGAAACTAAAAAATTGCACGTTCAGAACTTCCCGTGCCTTTGTTCGTACCAAGTTCGCTCAAAAACTTCCTAACTTCCTGACTTTCTGATACCATTTATTTACAACAAAATTGTTAAGCCGCTAGATGTCAAATACTTCGCATTGTTCAAAACTGGCTTCTATCCTTATCTTATGACAATACTGAAAAGTTTCTTAAAATTGTGTATTTCATAATGTTACGTTTTTTTGTTTTGTTAACCTGTTTTTTTGTTATTTATGAGCTCTTGTCGTAGTTTTGTAGAATAAAGTATATCATTTTTGTTAATTTGTTATAGGGCTCCACGAGACAGGCTTTTTTTTTTTTTTTTTTTAATTTTCATGAGCGTGGATTCAATGTCCTTTACTCGTAATATTAAACAGTTTACTTTGTCTTAATAGCGTCAAACAAGTCATAGTCACAGTCAGAGTCAAGCTAAGTAAGTCACGGTCAAGTCGAACTCATGCCCCTGTAAAGTGGTGGAGACTTTACAAGAGGCTCCTATGGAGTTTTGGAAACAACAACGAGACAGGCTTTGTCCTAGTGTTACCAATAGTAAAATATTATTTTTAAGGTGTAACTTTTTAAGCAATTTTTTTTAAATCTTTATCTTAAAATATCAAATCAATGATCGCTTACCATCAGGCGGCCCGTCAGCTAGTTTGCCACATATGACATAAAAAAACCCAAATCGGTTTACAAATGACGGAAGTTTGAGGTAACAAACATTATTAAAAATAATATTACATTCAAACGAATTAAGAGAAACGGTTAACGGTTTCCTTTAGTGAAAACTTCAAGAAACTTCTTTCAAAGGAAAGAAGTTTATTTTTCATTAATTATTTTTTTCCTTACCGGGAACGACTTGCCGCAATGGTCACAGAGATGGTCCGCGTTGTACAGTCTGTGGACGACTTGTCTATGTAGATACAGCGATGTGTGGCTCTTGAATACCTGACAACATTATTCATATTTTAATGCTTCAGGTAGACAGTTAAAAGTATTTGTAAATTGGAGTATTTTTTTCACCAGTATCTATCACATCACACAGACACACACCTCAGCAGCCATTAAACGTTCACTGTTGAACAAAAACCTCCCTTTTAGTAAAGGCCGTTGACATAATCTGTAACTGGGTTATTATTCTGAGGACTATGTAATAATTACCGATATAAAAAAAAACTTTTAAAATTAGTTAGCGTTCGAACATTATTGAAATTGCCAAATCAACAGGCGCTTGAACAAAATTTTTTTTTTTTTTTTTTTTTTTTTTTCGGGCAAGTGCCTTTAATAACTAAACAAAATACAAGCTAAAACTAACACTACAAATACAGTTAGACTGCCCATAGACCGTTGAAGGTCTAAAGACAAAATTATTGATGTTGCCAAATCAACAAACGGACGAACAAAATTATTGATATTGCCAAATCAACAGGCGGTCGAACAAAATTACTGTTGTTGCCAAATCAACAAACGGTCGAACAAAATTATTGATATTGCCAAATTAACAAACGGTCGAACAAAATTATTGATGTTGCTAAATCAACAGGCGCTTGAACAAAATTATTGATGTTGCCAAATCAACAGGCAGTCGAACAAAATTATTGATATTGCCAAATTAACAAACGGTCGAGCAAAATTATTGATGTTGCTAAATCAACAGGCGCTTGAACAAAATTATTGTTATTGCCAAATCAACAGGCTCTGGCACAAAATTATTTATATTGACAAATTAACAGGCGATCGAACAAAATTATAAATAATGCTAAATTAACAGGTGCTCTAACAAAGCCTGGTAATGCCGATAGCATCCTGGTTACGCTGCCAACTGGTAATAGGCACTTGGCATTTGCATTGTCTTTATACCTTCAATGGTCTATAGGCAACTGTTTTTGAAGTGTTAGTGTTAACTTGTATTTTGTTTAGTTAATAAATGCACTTGCCCAGTAAAAACTTATGTGAGTGATGACATACGTAAGTATATCGTCACTCTATTCAGTGAGGGGGAGGGTTGAGGATCAGATTTAGTGTGATTACCTTCTGACAGTGTGTGCAGGTGTGCGTGAAGTTCTTAAGATGTTCCCAGTCGATGTGGTCGCGCAGTTTGATTTTGTTAGAGAAACGTTTACCGCAGTCGCTGCACATGTATCTACAAACCATTAGTTTAATTCTTCAATAACCTAGTATTTTACAATCAAAGCAAAAAAAAACGCGGAATAGGTGTACTACGCCGAAAGGGGTCGCACATATAGTACGCATAATTTTGAACAACTTTCACCGTGGTACTGGTACCGACACCGAAATCACGAAAAAAATATCAGCTGTTCCATACATTTAGTCGAGTGCTAATGACCGTTTTCTATGGAACATCTGATATTTTTTTTCGCAATTAACAGGTTGGTCCTATCAAATTCAAATTCAAATTCAAAAAATTCAAAATTCTTTATTAACTGAACTGACTTTATTTTTTCTATCGTAAATTTTTTTCATAATCATAAGTATAAGATACCCCTTGCAGCTTAGTACAACCTTTTTGCGTAACCTTGCATATAAAAAATCAAGTTTATTTATTAATACTGATATTAATGATGGAAACGAGTGGATTGGTCTCATAGTATTTTATTTCCGGCGCTAGTCAATGTCGCCGTTGATGGACACGTCAAGCAGGTCATCTTACGGCTTAGTACACCGTTTCCACGTAACCCTGTATGATAAAGTGAAATACTAACTTGAACTCGTTCTCGGTGACGTGTTTCCGGCTGATCTTCATGTGCTGGTTGTAGGTGGCGATCGAAGAGAAGGTCCGGTTACACGGAGAGCACACCAGCTCGCCGTTCGCTCTGCATAGTTTTTAATTTTTTTTCATAAAAATATGGGCTTGCGTTTGACCGCCACTTTGCCTGATGTTAAGCGATGATGCGGTCTACGATGGGGCACGCTTACCTAGAAGAAACCGATTCACTCGTGAATTGAAGACACGACTTGACACGGGTCACGAGACAATTTTTTTAGATTGTAACCCAAGAGAATACAATAGATTGTAACTATCGGGGAACTATTCAGGCAGCGAATTCTAGGTTATAGTTCGCACAATATAAATAAAATCAAACGCATCGTACGGGTTTTTGAAAATCAACTATGTATTCATTTCATGTTCATATTCATTTATTTTCACTAAATAGCATTACAGATAAATCCAATGCTTACTTATGCTTACTTATTACTAGGTAGGTAACTTAGGTAATTTTTAGGTAAATTTGATACCCCGGTGGTTCAGTTGGTAGTGAACCTACCTTCTGAGCTTGGGGCGTAGGTTCGATTCCCACCTAGGACAAACATTTGTGTGATAAACATATTTTTTTTTTTTTTTGTTTTTTTTTTTCATATATATATGTATGTATATCAGTCTCTGGCAGCCATATCACAAGCTTTGCTTAGTTTGGGGTCAGATGACCGTGTGTGCAAAAATGTCCCGAATATTTATTTATTTTATTTTTAAGGTACAAATTTATTTACAAACATAACAACAACAGAACAAAAACATTGATGTAGATATAAATTAACAAAAATTATAATATTTTAGACAGTATTACGTACTTCTCCTTCAATGTACAACAAACACACTCGCTCACTATGAAGCGGTGTCGCCGTTTTGTGCCCACTCTGGCAGTCTGACAGAAAAATGTGCAGTAGGGCATTAGATCATGCAAATCCGATGCACACTCTGAAATGTATTCGATAAAGTTACTCATAACTTTCATACGAGGAGGCGCACCACAATCTCAAAGGCATTATTTTATCTGAAGAACTGTTTGAACTGATGCCGGCGTCGCAGTTTTATCATTGCACTAGCCGCCACCACCTGAAAGCTCATCCATACATATCATAATTTCAGCCATAGGACGTCCACTGCTGGTCATAGGCCCCCATGGATCTCCAAAAAGGCCGGTTGGAAGCGGCCTACATCCAGCGTTTCTCTGCGGTCGCTTTTAGGTACATCTTTAATATCGGTATTAATTAATAAATTTTTATTTATATACATTACCTAGCAGCATGGCTCTGCAAATGCCTCCACAAGTTTCCTTTCCATTGAAATTTCTTCTCGCACTGTGGACACGGGTACTGTTCCTTCTGGCTGTTGATAGAAGATTTGATGTTTTCTATGTCAAGCGCTCGCTGTGTTGGGTCTGACTCTACTGGAGGGGCTTCTTTTAATTTTCTGAAATGAAAACATTTTTTTTATTGACCGAGCGAAGCGAGTCCTCAGAGTCTAATGGGGCAAATCAGCATTTTATGTATATTTGTGTGTTTGTTTATTATGTTCGACGATAACTTGAATACCGTTGATCCGTACGTCATGAAATTTCGCATGCAAGTAGTTCATTTCAATAGAATTAAGTTTGAATGTGAGCAAAATCGAGGGGTTGCGAAGATATAGGGGTCGCAAGGTCTTCGTTCGGGGCGAACTACTAGGTTATTCTGGAAAAATCTGAAAACTCGGGTCTTATTTGAGTCAGATCGGTCACTTATATTACTTTAATTTGTGTCAGTTTGGTCACCTATCTTACTCACTCTAATTTTAGTCAGATCAGTCACCATTATTACTCTTATTTGATTCAGATCGGCCAACAATCTTACTTTAATTTGAGTCAGATCGGTCACCAATTTTACTTTAATTTGAGTCAGATCGGTCACTCTCCTACATGGCTCTAACTCGAGTCAGATTGGTGGTTCACCTTAATTTCAACTGTATCTGGTGCTTAGAGCTGGTCTTCACATGCTTCCGTAAGTTGGAGGTAGTAGTGAAGGCTAGGTTGCAGGGTTCGCAGTAAGGCCTCCGTTTGTGGCCTGCTTCTATCCGGTGGGTCTCCAAATGCTTGCGTAGGGAGGTCTTCCATCGGAACGTCTTTTCGCAGTACTCGCACGGGATTTGGGCGGAGGATTTTGGACTGAAAATTGTATAAGACAGTACAATACTAATCTGTGACAATTTAACGCAGTTTAGTTAGTATGAATTATGTGCGACCCGATCTATATCGAGTTTAACCTGTTGAATGCGAGATCAGTTTTTTTTTTAATGGCTAAAATGGGGAACTTGGACTACCTTTCGAATTAAAAAAAAAGTATAAAATTCGTGCATAGGTATTATTTACCATTGGTATAATGTATAAATCTTCTTACACACAATACTCGCGTCGGAGCACTTTTCGCTTACGCTGACATGCGGTGCGTAACGCATTTGGGGGGTTAAGAGCTACGATGCCACAGACAGACACACAGATACATACGGTAAACTTATTATAACACCGCTCTGTTTGAGTTGCGGGTTTAAAATACCAACCTGGAATCTTCTATGTTGTCTTGTATTTTTTCGTTGTAGTTTCCATAAGCTTTTGCGGCTAAGTCGAATAGTTCACTGTAAAAAAAATACTTTCAGTCATCGAAATACAATACCTATAGAGTCTCAATCTCTAAGTGAAACAGTCAAAAAACGTCCAAGCGTCGTTGCACATACCTAGACATCAATAAAAATCTAGATCGTAGATTTTTTTTAACCGGCCAAGTGCGAGTCGGGCTCGCGCACTGAGGGTTCCGTACCACCACAAAATACAAGAAGGTTGTCCAAGTAACTGAATTACCAGTTATACGTCTTCCAAAATTGTCGAAGCAATTTCTACGCAGTTAATTACTTTGCTACAGGCGCTCGAGTATAACAGTTTTTTTTTTACAATTATAACTTGGTAATGAACACAAATTTTTCGCCGACTCGCACTTGGCCATTATTTATTATTTGTTGTTATACTTTAAAGTGTGTACTATAATCATGCCAAGTTTGACGCTTGTACATATTACCGTTTTTACATTAGAGCTAATACAAAAATACGTTAAAAAATACGTTTGTTGTATGGGGACCCCCATTTAGTTTTTATTTTTTTACTTTTTTTATTATTTATTAGTTAATATCTATCTATTACGGTTCGAAAGATATAGCCGTTAATATGTAGGACAGACAGACATCGTAAGCTTTGTAATAGGGTCCAGATTTCACCCTTTGGGTACGGAAGCCAAAAAATACAACCGAATAGAGAATCCCCTCTAAAGTATGTAAAAAAACGGACCCTCGGGTGTGGTTGGTGGTGTAGTGGTGTGCTGCGGCGGTAGCGGCGGCGGAGCGGTGGCGGCACGCGACGCACCGCCAGCGCGCCGCGTGCCGCCGCCTGTGCACCGCCAGCGCACCGCTACTGGGGAACCCCCGCGAACAGTACTCGCAGTTGTGTTTTGATATCTGAGGGCGACACCAGGCATTATTTTAAAATATATTTTAGTGCTACACATATTTAAATAATATCATTAAGTCAAATAAGTTTTAGTTGATACAACTAGCTGGAACTATTTTTGATTTTTATTGGACTGTGTGAGACTACGAATTGTGTAACAATGTCCATTATAAATCAACAGGCTTTCGACCAAAATTATTGATATTGCCAATCAACAGGCGCTCGAACAAAATTATTGATATTGCCAAATCAACAGGCAATCGAATTAAATTATTGTATTGCCAAATCAATACGCGCTCGAACAAAATTATCAACAGGCGCTCGATCAAAATTATTGATATTGTCAAATCAACAGGCGCTCGAACAAAAATATTGATATTGCCAAATCAACAGGCAATCGAATTAAATTATTGGTATTGCCAAATCAATACGCACTCGAACAAAATTATCAACAGGCGTTCGATCAAAATTATTGATATTGTCAAATCAACAGGCGCTCGAACAAAAATATTGATATTGCCAAATCAACAGGCAATCGAATTAAATTATTGGTATTGCCAAATCAATACGCACTCGAACAAAATTATCAACAGGCGTTCGATCAAAACTATTGATATTGCCAATCAACAGGCGCTCGAACAAAATTATTGATATTGCCAAATCAACAGGCAATCGAATTAAATTATTGGTATTGCCAAATCAATACGCGCTCGAACAAAATTATCAACAGGCGCTCGATCAAAATTATTGATATTGTCAAATCAACAGGCGCTCGAACAAAAATATTGATAATGCCAAATCAACAGGCAATCGAATTAAATTATTGGTATTGCCAAATCAATACGCACTCGAACAGAATTATCAACAGGCGTTCGATCAAAAATATTGATATTGCCAAATCAACAGGCAATCGAATTAAATTATTGGTATTGCCAAATCAATACGCACTCGAACAAAATTATCAACAGGCGTTCGATCAAAACTATTGATATTGTCAATTCAACAGGCGCTCGAACAAAAATATTGATATTGCCAAACCAACAGGCAATCGAATAAAATTATTGATATTGCCAAATCAATACGCACTCAAACAAAATTATCAACAGGCGCTCGATCAAAATTATTGATATTGTCAAATCAACAGGCGCTCGAACAAAAATATTGATATTGCCAAATCAACAGCAATCGAATTAAATTATTGGTATTGCCAAATCAATACGCACTCGAACAGAATTATCAACAGGCGTTCGATCAAAACTATTGATATTATCAATTCAAAAGGCGCTCGAACAAAAATATTGATATTGCCAAACCAACAGGCAATCGAATAAAATTATTGATATTGCCAAATCAATACGCGCTCGAACAAAATTATCAACAGGCGCTCGATCAAAACAGGTATTATAGAGCTGATTAAAAACCACTTAGCTAACCATCTCGAGAACGACCTCTACATAATAGAAAAAGAATCACGTAATTTCGTTCACAACTGGCGGAGTAATCGGTATAAACAAATATAATAAACAGTAATTTTAAAAAACAACGGGACGGGAAGCGACGTCACAAGGTAGGTCCCCAGTCCACTATCGACGTCGGGCAAAAAATATAAATAGTGTACCTACTAATGAATGTTTAGAAAGCTCATGGTCCTTCAGATCATCTTCATTTGCATACGGAATTATGCATTTCTCACATTTGATAATAGCATTTACATATTCTTCGTTCGCAGCCATATTAGCTCTCTCTTCTAATACTTCTTCTTTACTTAACACTATCTGAAACAAAAGTACAGTAAAATGTTAACAATAATACATTGAAAATTTAAAAAAACCCGATCAAAGAGCTCATAGTCTCCAAACGGCTAAACCGGTCTTCTTGAATCATAGCTCAGACAACTCTGGACCAAGTAAACTTTTTTAAATTGATTTATAGACTTGCGTTTGGCCATCTCGCCTGATGGTAAGCGATGATGCGGTCTATTGTGGAGCACGCTTGCCTAGAAGAAACCGACTAACTCGTGATCTGAAGACACCCAGATTGTAACTATCGGAGGAACACCCATTCAGGCAGCGCATTCCACAGACTAGCAATAGGCATGATGACTAATATTTTTTTATTACCGCATAAAAAAGCTGATCATAAATAGAGCACATCAACAAAAACAAAATTAAAATTAGTTCAAAAATAAATAAGATATAAGCATTTTAATTTAATTTAATTTCATGCTAGACAGAGAGCGCACTATACTGAGCCGTGACGTCACGGCTCAGGAGCGCCATACAAATGCTATACTAACACACGCTTTGCGAGAAAGGGATAGAACATCCCCTCTCTATCCCCACCTAAAACTTTAAATACTCATATCTCAGAGATTTATCAGCCAATTCAAATTATTTTTTCAGTATGTGTAATGTATTTAGTTATATTCATCGCTAAGCCGGTTATTTGTAATAAATTAAACATTAGGAATCATGCCTATTCACACAGTAAAAGTGGAATCAAAGAGCTTCATTTTCAGTTTGTTCGCCGGTTGATACTGCCATGCCTGCGTCTCGTCTTTCACAGCCTGTAATTCTGCTCTGTCTAGATAGGGCTTTGTTGGATGACTATATGGATTTATAGACTGTAATTTCATCATCATCAACATCATTATTATCAGCCCACTGGTGGGACACAGGCCTTCTCTCAGAGAGAGAGAGGATGGGCTCTAATCCTGGCGGATGCGAATCCTGCTGCCCCAGTGCATGTTGGTGAATGTCATGTCTGAACTTTTGAGGTTCTTCGACATACCGGTTTCTGCAGAATATTTTCCTTCACTGTTTTTTGAGGTATGGCATCGAAACTGCACGTAATTAAGGGAGTGATGGTGGCTTAGTATGCTGGTATGGTGCATGTGCGCTTTACAATCTAACGACACTCAGTGATTTCATCATTTGTAAAAATTTACAATCTAACGGCACTCAGTGATTTCATCATTTGTAAAAATTTACAATCTAACGGCACTCAGTGATTTCATCATTTGTAAAAATTTACAATCTAACGGCACTCAGTGATTTCATCATTTGTAAAAATTTACAATCTAACGGCACTCAGTGATTTCATCATTTGTAAAAATTTAATACAGAAAGTGTCCAAAGTTTACCTCTTCAAACATGACTTCTTGTTTATTTCTCTTTTTAACTTTAACTTTTTTCTCTTTCTTCACACGTTGCTTCCTTATCTTTTTATCGTTGCGTATGTCTATGAGAGTTCTATCATCATCAGAATAAGTCTCCTCGACTTTCACCGTTAGTTTTGTATCAGAGTCGTTACAGTTCAGTTTGACATCAACGTCACTGGTTTGTACTTCTTGAATTATGTTTGTATCTATGCATTCTTGATAAGCTATGGTGAGTTTTGATACGGCCAGGGGATGTGCTTTGTGGTACTGAAAAAAATATTTAATTAATAACAAAAAAAGCTAAAAATTAACACTGGCCAAGTCAATCAGGCTTGTGCGCTGATAGTTCCGCACCCCATGTATTTTAACGACACAAACAAAGGGGGTGTTATATGAGTAAATTTAACATGTATATCTGTGTCTGTCTGTAGCATCGTAGCTCTAAACAACCAAAAACCGGAACCGGAAGACGCAGAGTAGGTAGGTAGACCAACGACATCGTGAGAGTTGCGGGCATCCAGTGGATGCAGATGGTAGGCTGCTATTCAGTGTGGAGTTCTAAGCGGGAGTCATATGTTCAGCAGTAGACGTCTTCTGGCTGATAATGATGAACACAAACGGTTACCTCTTTGACATAGTCCTGTAGATTATCCCAGCAGTTTTTGAGTTGTGCTTTAAATTTTATAAAATTAGAGATACGGGCTTCGCACTCCCAGCAGAACCACACAGAAATTGCATCCAGTTGTATCTGAAATTTGAAGTTATAATGAATTAATTATTTTCATAAGTTAACACGATTATGACATACTGACAATTATTAAACACTTTTCACAGATTTTGTTTTGTGTATTTTACAATATTTAAATTCAGACTCGGATGGGCAGCGTTCGGGAAATTATGTGACATCTTCTCATCCAAAATACCACTGTGCCTAAAGACAAGGGTCTTTGACCAGTCTGAGCAGTGGACGACTTCTGGCTAATGATGATGATAACATTATTTTCATTCCTGACGTATCGAACAGTTTGCAGTGTCAAATTTAGTGTTCTCAATAATCAGTTGAGACAATTAAATGCGTATTTTTATTTAGTAAATAGTAATATGATCCTACTTTAGCATTTTACGTTCTCCTGAAAGTATGGAGAAAGACTTGTTTTGTTAGGTCTTGATTTGTTATAAATAATAATCAAACAGCATTGCAGTTACAACAGATCAATTGAAGAGCGAAATCGTACGATAATAAATCACTATTGGACACGTCTTACCGGGATTTCAGTAATTATTTTGCGAAAAGCTTCATCAGACCAATAGTTACTTAGAGGTTTCATTTTCCGTCCGCTGCTGAGGCACCCGCAGCAAAAATATGTAGTCTTAGGATCCATGATCGTGTTTCACTATATAAGTAGGAAAATGTGAGAAGTTTTTATTCAGAAAACGGAGGAAATCTTTTAAAAACCAATATTTAATAACGTGAAGTCGACGCCATAATAATTTTAAAAACAACAAATAGAGATGTACGTCATAACTTGTAAACTTATGTACCTACCTAAGTCTGCCCTAAAAAAATTAAAAAACTTATGTACGTACCTATTGACGGACGCCGTGTTGCTCAATCGCCATTAAAACAAAGATAATTAAAAAAGAATATCTTTGCCATAATATTATACTACTCATAAAATTGTGTTTTCCATCACAGAATAATATGATCACGGTGGTCCATAGTAGGCTCTGCAAGAGATCTAAGATTTCTTACTTTTCGATCGAAACATTGCGATCGACCGATTACGATTACTCATATCTGTCGCCGCATCGCATCCCTATAATGCTACACAAAAAGTCACATTAAATGCGTTTCGTTTCACACATTCATCTTCAGTAAACCAATTACATTTGATTGTATATTATTGAAGGATGTTCTACTTTAGGGTATAATTATAAATAACATCCTTGATATATTACATTTCTATGCAAGCGTCGTGTTACCGCGTCAAAAAATCATTTTAAGCGTTGCATCGAATTTCCACATTATTATATTACATCGCATATTAAACACGATTTATGAAACGATATCAAAATGTGAAAACGAAACGCACGACGAAAGAATAGAAACTTACGTTTTATTTCACGCAGGAATGTCCACCAAGTTGCTTTGTTGCCGACAGATTTAGAAACATGATAATGTACATGAACGAGATAATGTACAATGAAACGTTACAATTCAGTCAAAGAGGATTGGTGGCTAAAATCTAAAATTTGTGATTTACTTCAGAATGAATTGTGATAATGGCAGAACTTAAATTGAACATGCCCATAAACAGTCTAAACCACGGCTTAACAAATACCAATTTGACAGAAAACGCGTGCTTTTGTTGTTTAGCGCAAAACGAAGTTATGATAAATCTCGCAAATTGTAAACACAATGACTTTTTGCATGAATATTTCACGGTAAGGATATTAAATACACGTAAAGATTAGATTAATCTGGCTAATAAGAGTTTCCTTAAAACACTTCATAAAAATAACGATTTTTCACCGTATAGTTGTTTTGGCGTAAATTGGTATTTGCAGGACAAATGGCCGACTGTTTTTTTTAGTAAAATTAAACTTTTATTTTTCAGATGGAATGCTCAACAATATTGGTGTGCAGTAACTGCCACAACGTACTCAAGAAAATAACGATTTTCCGGCAACAAGTGCAGGAAAGCTGTGAAATGTTAAAACAACAGGTAAGAATAATTTTACAATACCTAGATAGGTAAACGTGGTGTGGCAGACGTGCTCCTGGCTCAGGCAGGTCTAGCCTGGTGGTAGGCGAAGCCGGAGCCGTCTGCTTCACTACAGTACCTAGTACCTCTACCTACTATGTGGGTAACAATAATGTATTAAAAAATTGGCATTTTAAATGACATTATAGGTCTAAAGCCAAAACACGGAAATCAAAACTTTATGAACCAGAGGCTCTCAAACTTTCTCGCCCCCTCTCTATTTCATGCATTTTTTGCAAATGGGGTGACAAAATAATGGAAGTGGTCAATCGGTCATATATTGCTTTAATGTAAAGTAACATACCTAATATCAATTTATCATTCCAGGTTTTACAGAAGACAAGGACCAAATTAATTTCTTTGCAACAATCAGATATAACTATAACTTCTACTCTAACAGACATTGACGATTATGAAATAAAGGACGAATCATCAAACAGAGACATGGAACTTGATTTAAAAGAAGAATCGAAGAGCTCCTCATTTCAAATAACGACTGACGTGAAAATAGAACACGACAGTTCCGATTTTGAAAATGATATACCTCTGGCGCAGATAAAAAAGAAAAAGAAGAAAAAAGGGACGCGAATTGTACAAGCGGCCAGTTTGGAAGATAAATACGATGGCAAAATTAGAGTTGTGATCTTGAGCCAAGAAGAACTGCTGTCAGAAAGAGAGAAGGAATCAATGAAAGAATCTTATTTGAAACTGCCGTTTAAATGCGAGAGTTGTATTAAAGGCTTTGATCATGAAAATACTTTAAAGACCCATATTGAAAAACAGCATCCGGTATGAGAAACATTTATAGTTAAGACCCTTTATTCTCTAACTTACATGAGATTCCATGCCATAAACGATTTAATTGAATAATGGACTTTGTGCCCTTTGTTTCTATGACCACATAAAATAAATTTTAACGCGGCCACGTATCGTTATCTGCGTGGCATTGGAAATATCAAGTTTGATAATGCGATGAGATGCGTAACGCGCTCGTTTTGAACTGTTTGTGGTCAAATTATTGTAGCAATGGTCGAGGCCTAGTATTAAAATTATCGTTAAAAGTACTTAAAGACCTATTTTTGAAGAACACACTCATGTTTTTTTTTATAGACACAATAATACTATGTTTGAAAAAAATATTACTATTTTGTAGGTGGAAGGTGTGTATCGGTGCGATATCTGTAACTCAGTGCTTGGCTCTGAAGCTTCTTATAAAGAACATGCTCGAAGACATGTCAGAAGGTAAGAAACCACATCTAAGTTCAAATTCAAAATTTTAAACGGCAAAATGAAATAAGGAATGTTCCGGAAAACTTAAGACATGTAGTTATTCGAAAAACGTTTTTAAGACTTTTTCAGAGATCAAAATTAAAAGTAAAAATTGTTCAATGTAAATATGTATGTAAATATATTCAAAGTCTTATTTTAACTTTGACATAATTAACTTGATATTGCAATCAAGCATTTGACATAATACTTGTTTACCCTAACATAGGTACAATTTCTTTTTATTATACCAATTTCCTTATAATAACTTTGACAAAGCACTTAAATATTCTTTTTAAAGGTAGTGTATCTTGGATGTCTTCATTTTATTTATTTTTATTAGTTTATAATTTCTCATTCTAATTTCTTTTTCCAGATTCGAATGCATGGCCTGCGGCAAACGCACTACAGACATCTACTCGGTGTCTCAGCACTATAATCAACAGCACGGTGAAACAGATGCCATCAGCATGCAGTTTACTTGTGAACAGTGCGATTACACTACCGAGTAAGTTCCTTTTTGACACGATTACCGACGGCAATAGTAGCCACGCGAAGGTAAAGCTATGATGGCCGAGTGGTAGCAAGTGCACTTTATAATCTGACCGCACCCGGTTCCTTGGCCCTGCATCAATGACTTATTAGTATTTAAAGAACTTAGTGCAGGTTCAATGCCACCGCTCAAAAATGGTAAAGGAAAACATCGTGAGGAAACCGGTATGACCAAGAACCTCAAAAGTTCAAAGACATGACATTCACAAATATGCACTGGGCCCGCATGGTGGATTAGGGCCCATCCTCTCAAGGAGTTGGCATGTGCCCCGCAGTGGGAACATGGAAGGCTGATAATGATGATATTTTTGCACATCAAAATGTCTTATTGCCTTAACAGTTCACGTGTCGGGTAAATGACATCACACCCTGAAATAATAACATGTTAAAATGGGTTGTTCATGTTCAGTTGTGGGTCCTGTTCTAATTGTTGGTTCTCAAGAACAGTGGATGGGTAGCTCATGTTGCAGGTCTTCGCTTAGGCTAAAAACTTTTTTCTTCTATTTATTCTTTTTGTATTACTGCTGCCACTAACAGCTACGACCGTTATTATAATTATTCTGTTCTGCAGTTCCCACCGCGCATACCGCTACCACCGCGAGAAGCATAAGCTGAAGCAGCAGTGCGCCATCTGCGGCAGCACCTTCGTCAGTGCCAGCGGACTCAGGGTTCACATGAAGTGAGTCCACACTATGTACACGTAGAATACGTACATATACCAACACATGTACTAGGGAAACCTCTCCTTACTTGTATTGAGGCCTTTCTTTACGTCTTACTTACTGACTGACTAACCAACAATTTAACAAAAAAAATAAGTAAATTTAAACCTACTTCTAATAAATTATTGTCGCATGGTGGAGGGGCGTGTAAATAGCCCTTCCTGAATGTGATTGCTCACGGTTTTTTATGAAAAGAAATAGGGGCGTAGCACCTAGGAACTAGAATTTCTGAGAGTCGATATGGAAGCACTAAAAAACCTGCACTGACCTGTAAATGACCCGCTTTCATCCCAATCGTCCGGTGAGGGGGCTGGCAAGTCTCCTCTGCAGGTTCCTTCTTTTATTTTGTGTAAAAAAACGTACACCAGGTTAGCCGGCCGGCACCTTCTCATGAAGAAGTTTATTTAGCGCAAGTACATGCGATATATCACGACACACCACTTCACAGTCCACTCAAGAGTTTTATTGTCCTATATAGGTAGCAGAATATAGTTTTTTATTAATATTTTCAGCGAGAGCGATGAAAAAGGTTTACACGTAAATACGAGTATCCACCATGTTATTCTTCCGAGACCAAAGTGAGCGTGGGTTGGTCTGTCCGCCAATCATTGACAAGCAGACAGGTCTGTGCGACCTATCGACACCTCAGAAAAAGCGCGGCAAATTATGAAAATGCAACTACGTGCATTGGCGCTCCACCACATGGATTTGAATCTTTGCAAGTATATGTAATTAGGATGACAATACAATAATTTGGCACCATCGAACTGATCTGATGATTGAGCCAGGAGGTGGGTAGTGGAACTCTACATTGATGAATCACACTGACAGAGCCATCTAGCGGGAGACGCAAACCATCATGCCCGATGAATCGAGTGATGCGGTGTCAACCCCTCTCTGCTGCCTCTCTTCACCTCCCTGTGTGCGCGCTCGTGGATACCATGTTTCACTTCGCTGTTAAATAAGATTTTTTTAACCATAATATTTTTATTTATTCCAGCACAGTTCACAAGCAATCCTCTCGGGTATACAAATGCTCGACCTGCGATAAGACGTACCGCTGCAAGTCGGGTCTGTTTAACCACTGGGCTGCGCACGCGCACGGTGGCACACCGGCGCAGGCCGCCTACTGTGAACAATGTCGCACTCATTTTGCTACTCGCAACAATCTACAGCATCACTTAAGAACGCATTCTAATCATGTTACTGAGGACAGTAAGAAGTAAGGACTGTTTCTTTATATAAAACTAGCTGACCCGACAGACGTTGTCCGGTGCTAGAACGTCAAATGTGCGAAGTTAAAATTGTCGTAGTTTTCTGTTAAAAATAAATAAATAAAATCTACAAAGTATTAGAAAACTTATAAAAAAAAGATGAATGAAATCAGTAAAGTCGTTCTTAAGATATGGCGTGACCAAGGTAAATAGAGATTCATGTTTATATAATTTGCCTGTGTAAATCCTCCATACCGAATTTAATTCAAATCCGATTAGCGGTTACGGAGTTGAGTGCAGACAAAAATAACACATTACACAATTAATATTAGCATTTATAATATTAGTGCATGCGATTTACTCCGCTAGAGGGCGCTGATCGTCTCTGCTTTTAAACAAGAGGCGTGCAAAAATGTTTGAGCATCTCTGACTTTTAATTCCAAATTTTACTAAATACACAATTTTATCTCTCATCACGTCAAACCCTCATATTCATAGACGTAAATAAAGGTACCTCGTATCCTCACGTCACCCT
The DNA here is from genome assembly GCA_914767915.1 of Agriopis aurantiaria. Classification (NCBI taxonomy): domain Eukaryota; kingdom Metazoa; phylum Arthropoda; class Insecta; order Lepidoptera; family Geometridae; genus Agriopis; species Agriopis aurantiaria. Next base: position 6,105,680 of record OU612010.1, on the reverse strand, counting down.
CAAGTTGTGTTTTGTCTTATTATTATATTAACCTAGCAACCCGCCCGCCCGGCTTCGCACGGGTGTAATTTACGTGCGAAGCCGGGGCGGGTCGCTAGTTATATATAAAAACCTTCCGTGAAAATGTATCTAACTGATGGTGAAAACCGCATCAGAATCCGTTGCGTGGTTTAGGAGGAGTTAGCGGCCATACAGACAGACAGACGCGGAAAGCGACTTCAATTTATACTATGTAAAGACATCAATTGAGGGTGGCGTGAGGACCTATCTTCATGAAATTCAAATCATGAAAAATGTTTCCGTATCTCAGAAAATATTTGAAAAACCTCCAAAATTATATTACATACCTTATTCCCTTAAAAAATAAAAAAATAAAATTTATCTTAGTGCCAGTTTTGTATGGACTTTTTGTTTTTGTAATACTAGTGCTACTAGTGTCCCCCCGATTTTGTCTGCTATCCACCATATCTCCCTTGTTTTCTAATGTTGAGTTCGAACAAACATACACACACATTTTCACATAAACAGGGTTATAAGGAAATGCTAAGCCGAAAGGAGGTCATTAAACTCATCATTACCACCTTTTACTATGGGTCCAAACTTGAAAGGTCCCGTAGTACAAGTTGTTCATAATAATGAGAAGTGACCTCCTTTCGGCTTACTACAGTCTATATGCGTAACCCTGTATAATGTGTGATATTTTTCAGGTTTGTCTGCCAAGAGTGTGATGCCAAGTTTCTGACGAAGACCGCGCTGCAGACTCACGTGGACTGGGACCACTTGAAGACAATCAAGTATGAATGCCAGAAATGCTCCAAAGTAAGTCTTCATCATCATACATAAAGTCTGTGGTTTCTGTGGTTTTACCTTAAAGGACTGATTAGACTTTGGAACTTAAAATAAAATGAATGGACGGCCCCAGAAACTCATTTTTGAAGATTACAAAATGAGCGCCGGCGCTCACTTTGTTTCAGTCGGTCTCTGTATTAAATTAACACATTATTTGTACAGTTAAGCCCGCCAGTATGGCGCTAGCGTAGATAAAGGCTGTGAAAAAAAAATAGTATAATGTTTTATTTGAGATTTAAATTATTTTAACGTAGAAATTTTGTGAAAATTCATGAAAAATTCTGCAAATTTCTAACATATACACCGATTACTCCGACTATTTATAGCCGGTTTTTTTATTATGTAGATGAAAGCACGCAAGGTGGTCCCACAAATTTTCATTAGCTTTGACTCAGTAGTTGTTGAACCAGCTCCAAAAATATCAATCATTTTGTTCGAGCGCCTGTTGATTTGGCAATATCAATAATTTTGTTCGAATGCCTGTTGATTTGGCAATATCAATAATTTTGTTCGAATGCCTGTAGATTTGGCAATATCAATAATTTTGTTCGAATGCCTGTTGATTTGGCAATATCAATAACTTTGATTGAAAGCCTGTTGATTTGGCAATATTAATAACTTTGTTTGAATGCCTGTTGATTTGGCAATATCGATAATTTTGTTCGAGCGCCTATTGATTTGACAATAACAATAACTTTGATAGAATGCCTGTTGATTTGGCAATATCAATAATTTTGTTCGAATGCCTGTTGATTTGGCAATATCAATCATTTTGTTGCAAATGCCAAGTGCCTATTACCAGTTGGCAGCGTAACCAGGATGCTATCGGCATTACCAGGCTTTGTTAGAGCACCTGCTAATTTAGCATTATTCATAATTTTGTTAGACCGCCTGTTGATTTGGCAATATCAATAATTTTGTTCGAATGCCTGTTGATTTGGCAATATCAATCATTTTGTTCGAGCGCCTGTTGACTTGGCAATAGCAAAATTTTGTTCGAATGCCTGTTGATTTGTAATTTTTTTCTTATTAAATTAATAATAATTATTAATAATGCAGGTATTCAAAACCGCAGTGACTCTGAAGAAACACAACAGCTTTGTTCACGAGAAGAAGCGCCCGCCGCGGGACAAGATATGCGACTACTGCGGCAGAGCATTTACTGTAAGAATTATGCGGATTTTTTCGTGATTAACAATTAAACGCCTTCCAAACTTCGCTCTACGCCCCCTAGGGAGGCATCTCCATGTTGGGAAGACTGGCCAGTCTTCGTGGATTCCACAGCTACTTATCTTTTATTTTTAACTCCTGACGCAAACAGAGGGGTGTTATAATTTTAACGTGTGTATATATATATATATATGTCTGTGGCATCGTAACTCCCAAACGGCTGAACAAATTTTCTTCTTGCTAATGATGATGATGATGACCCCTCTGTTTGCGTCGGAGGAGAAAAACTGAGCAGACTTTTTTGCTTTTTGATCCTTTCTGCATAACCCTTTTAGGACAGGCACTCCCAGACGGCGAGGCACGGAACGGCGTAACCAAGGTTTTTACGTCGACAAATGATTTTTAACCTTATTTCAATGAATTAAGCACTGACATACCTTTATTTCAACACGAATAAACCGAAACGTCTCACGAGATGCCCCGGGATGCTGCGGCACGTCGCGTCATTTTCCGGGATCCTGCGGCACGTCGCAACATTCCATGAAATGCCACGGAACGCCGCTGCTATTTTCATGTCGTTAAAGGAATGTGAGTGATAGGTAATTGAAACAAGGTTGAATCTAGCGTGGAGAGTCTCTCTTCGTTTTCAGCGATAATTGCTATTAACACTAAGTCCCAGTCAATCATTTCAACAAAATACACAACCAACTTTAGAGCAGCATCGTGCTTAACTGAATGAGTAAACTGAACGTTTGCTTTCGTCACGACGTGGGATGCCACAGGATCTTCGGCATGCTGCGAGATGCCACAGGATTCTTCGTCATACTGAAACGTGCTATGCCGCGCCATCCCGTGCCTCGCCGTCTGTGAACGCTGGCCCTTATAGATGCGATTAACATTCCAGACAACCTCAATCCTGGTGTCCCACATTCGCACGCACACCGGCGCACGCCCGCTGCACTGCGCGCACTGCGCAGCGACCTTCGCGCACGCCGCCGCGCTTTACACGCACAACAAACTCATACATAACAAATAAAACACTAAGAAATATGTGCAACAAGTTTTATTTACGTACTTGTATCCTTAGTTTAGTTTCTGATTCAAATTCAAATTATTTATTTGTCAGAACATGGTAGGTACACATACATATAAAGTAGCATACATGGTCGTAAGAATGGAGACGTATCTCATGTCCTTGCCTGTTACAGCGTACAAATGTTAGTTATTTATATATATTTTTATTGGTTTTTGATAAAATTTAAAAAACTAAATTATTACTATGTTAGAATATTTTTAATATCATATTTGGTTTAGTTGTATTTTGTCCCGGGCATCCAGTGGATGCAGATGGCAGGCATGTTCAGTGTGGAGGTTAAAGGGGGCCTATGTCCAGAATGGTGCGTCAGTATAACACTCTGTCTAAGACAACCGATATCGACATACTTGGTGACAACGTTATTAGTTTTAAGAAGTCTCTGAGGTCTCTGACTATCTGAACAGTTTTAAATTATTTGTATTTTCTTTGTGACATTTATTACTTGACTTTTTAATTTAAATTTTTAATACTGACAAAACTTTGAATGTTAACAAAATAATTATCGTTTTATACCTCATTCGTGTTTATGTTTAACTGATTTAACTACATATTATTTTATTTTATCGCTCAATATTATTGCATGCTGTCTTCACCTGTAATTATTGTGACATTTAGTTATATTTTTATTTCTGTTTAAAGTTTTGATAAATTGTATTGATGTACACAGTGTAAGTGGACTTAAATAAATAAATAAATAAATATGTTCAGCAGCTCCCCATCTCCAAAAGAGCCGGTTGGAAGCGGCCTGCATCCAGCGTTTCCCTGCGGTCTCTTTTAGGTCGTCTGTCCATCTTGTGGGTGGACGTCCTACGCTGCGCTTACCGGTCCGTGGTCTCCATTCCAGAACCTTTCAGTGATCATCATCAATAATCATATAACTGCGTTATTATATTTGTTTCTCCTTTGATTTATCTTCCCTTGCGATGTTTGAGTCGAGTTTCTCATGCGTTCGTAAGTGGTTTCGAAGGATCTTGTTTGTCTGAAGTTGAACAAAAAAATTGGTTTATTACAATATGACCTCAATTCTCACTGCTCCATTGGCCCAGGTGGTAGTGAACCCGCCTTCTGAGCTTGGGGGCGTGGGTTCGATTCCCACCTAGGACAAACATTCATGTGATGAACATTTGTGTTAGTTCTATGTCTGGGTGTTAATGGCATCGGTTCTGATGTAATCTAAACTAAACTAAATTTGACAGCTCTATAATTGTAGCCATCCTTCTCTCACACATTAAAATGAAAAGAGAGGCAGATAATTTTAGTCCTGGGGTAAAACACCCAAGATGAGCCTTTACAGCCTATTTTGGTGAATAAATATCATCATAATCATCACCACCATCCATTCCACCCACTGCTGGGTATAGGTCCTCCTCTTCAGCGCGCCATCTTTCCGGTCCTGTGCTAGCCTTGTCCACTGCTTCCCTGCTGTCTTAACGATGTCGTCCGACCAGCGGGCTGGTGGTCTGCCCGGTGGTCGCTTTCCGTTCCGCGACCACCATTCTGTGACTGCTTTGGTACACCAATAATAAATTGTATTTAAATACAATCTTTACAAATAGTCAATCTATACAGGCTGTCTATCAGTGTGGAGGTTAAAGGGGGAGGCCTATGTTCAGCAGTGGACGTCTTCCGGCTGATGGTGATACAAATAGACAGACAAATAAATGGAAAAGCTCAGAGTCACACAGCGGGCAATGGAGAGAGCTATGCTCGGAGTTTCTTTGTACGATAGAATCCGGAACGTGGATATTCGCCAAAGAACCAGAGTCACCGACATAGCTGTTAACATTTGCAAGTTGAAGTGGCAATGGGCAGGCCACATCGCTCGGAGAACCGATAAGAAGACGCAGCGTAGGTAGGCCTCCCACTAGATGGACCGACGACATCGTGAGAGTCGCGGACATCCAGTGGACGCAAAATGCAGGCTGTCGTTCAGTGTGAGGGTTAAAGGGGAGGCCTATATTCAGCAGTGGACGTCTTCCTCTGATGATAATGATACAGATAGCAAATCGATGCGTACCGTGAACGCACGCCCGCACAGATAACATATCTTGTTCCTCGGCGGCAGAATACCATCGTGTTTGCGGCGTCTATGCTTCACTAACTCTGCGTTACGGATGAAATTCTGGAAACAAAGTCATAACAAATAGGCATGATGACTAATATATTTTAATTACCTCATAAAAAAGCTGATCATAAATAGAGCCCATCAACGAAAACAAAATTAAAATTAGTTCAAAAATAAATAAGATATAAGCATTTTAATTTCATGCTAGACAGAGAGCGCACTATACTGAGCCGTGACGTCACGGCTCAGTAGCGCCATACAAATGCTATACTAACACACGCTTTGCGAGAAAGGGATAGAGCATCCCCTCTCTATCCCCACCTAAAACTTTAAACACTCATATCTCAGAGATTTATCAGCCAATTCAAATTATTTTTTCGGTATGTGTAATGTATTTAGTTATATTCATCGCTAAGCCTGTTATTTGTAATAAACTAAACATTAGGACACATGCCTATTGTAACTCATAAAAATATACAGGGGTACGCAGAAACGGAGTAAGTATTAAGTCGAAAGGCATCCATAACATTCATCATTACGAATAACTTATACTATAGAATCAATGACAATATGACACCTTGACTGTTCATCCTTTACCCCGCTGTAACTCATAGGTTCTAACATGTCAACCTAAACTATGTCGAGCGGCGCCAATCCTAGGCGCGAATTGAATGAATGACTTTTGATTCTCCAATCACAAGCGTCGAGTCGCGTCGAGTCTCCAATCACAAGCTGCCGCTCGCGACCGACGTGGCATCATTTTGCAAAAGGGAATTTTGACTACATGCGCGATCAAGTCGTTATATTATCTTTGTATGGGATCAACACGAACATCGCAAAAAAGCAGCTGTTCCAGACATTTTGTCGAGCTGGGGCCTTACGGACAACGGCTATTACAGGCACCTAATCCGCTCTGTTGGAAAATCACGCGACCGCAAACCGTATCTGGGCGCGATAAGGTTTGCGTTCGCGTGATTTTCTAACTGAGCGGATTAGGTGCCTGTAATAGCAGTTGTCCGTAAGGCCCCTTGTAGCTGGGTTTTACCTTGTCGCACTGTTCGCATCTGTATCTGAACAACTTTAGGTGCACCAAGTTGTAATGGTCTTTCATGTAAATCTTCTTTGTGAATGTTTTCTCACAGTCCGGGCACGGAATGCTGTGAAACAATATTATAGAAATAAATTAACAGTAAAATATATTTTTAAATAAGCTTTTATATTGTATCAAATGTATTATTATGAAATACAAAATCGATTGAATACGATTCTTTATAGTAGAGCGCCATCTCATCATCATCATCATCATTTCAGCCATAGGACGTCCACTGCTGGACATATGCCTCCCCCATCGATCTCCAAAAGGGCCGGTTGGAAGCGGCCTGCATCCAGCGTTTCCCTGTGGTCTCTTTTAGGTCGTCTGTCCATCTTGTGGGGGGACGTCCTACGCTGCGCTTACCGGTCCGTGGTCTCCATTCCAGAACCTTTCGGCCCCATCGGCCATCTGTTCTGCGTGATATGTGCCCTGCCCACTGCCATTTCAACTTACTAATCCGGTGGGCTATGTCGGTGACTGTGTGAGAAACCCCGAGCATAGCCCTCTCCATAGCTCGTTGTGCGACTTTGAGCTTGCTTATGAGGCCCATAGTGAGAGACCACGTTTCAGTGCCGTATGTCATCACTGGTAACACACACTGGTCGAAGACTTTCGTCTTAAGGCACTGAGGTATTTTGGACGAGAAGACGTTGCGTAGTTTACCGAACGCTGCCCAGCCGAGTTGGATTCGCCGATTGACCTCTTTCTTGAAGTTGGACCTGCCTAGTTCGACTGTTTGTCCTAGGAAGACGTAGACGTAAGCGCCATCTACTGCATTTTAATTGTATTGCTAAAGTCGCTAGCTAAGTTGATTATCATTAAATGCGGGGCAAGCTAAAGTTGTCGGTGCCTATTGTATTCCATGGTATAATAATATACTCCGCCAGGTATAGCACTCCGAGAAAAAATGTCACGTGGGCGTCCCGCAATGATGTCATCAATGTCATGGATACACGTACACGTGCATAAGCAAGAGCAGAATAAGTAATTTACAACAAGTTCGAGAGAGATGACGATACACGAAACAATGGCGGACTCTATGATTTTCTGTGTTAACAGTAGCGTGAAATTATAACTCCCCAATATCCGTATATTACCTGTGGGAATCTAATAAATCAATGAGGTTTTGATAAAATTGTGTTTAATATATTCAATTCGTGCTTAACTTGCTTGAGCGGACAAACCAAATGACAATTGAAATGCTTTTTGTATTTTATTTAATAGATTATAAAAAAAGTTGTTTCCCAGTATCTGTGTTTGTTACAATAAAGTGGCAACTGGACAGTGACGTCATTGCGGGACAACTCCCAGAGTGGCAGACCTTGTTTTCTTGGATCATGTTGTATTCTGTTTTCGTTCAGTTTAAGTCCTATTTGACACTCCTAGCGCCATCTCAACGATTACTTTGGAACGATCGAAAGCGTCTACGCAATTTTCTGAGTGTTATATCCTCTATATTAAGATGGATCCTTGATGAATACATCATTTCATGTCTGTGCTGCTAACATTGAAGAGTTCCCTAGTCAGGAGCCAACCCTGAGGGCAGTAAACATGCCATGGTCGAACTTAAAACCGGCATCATAATAAATGTACACAAAATTTCGTATCTGTGCTGTTGACCGCTGAAGAGAACCATAAGAGTTCCTTCATGTGGAAGATACAGCCGTTAAAAGGTAGGACGGACAGACAGACAGCGTTAAGTAACAGGGTCCCGATTACACCCTTTGGGTACGGAACCCTAAAAACTACTACCAATGTTGACGCAGCGACCCATAATGTGTGTTGGCCTCCGATAGACTAAAAGACGCCATTCTTTTCTAACTTGCGCAAGTTCACGCCAATCATGGACCACCAGTTTCTGCAAATCTTTTCACACTTTATCTTTCCATCTACTACCCCTAAAAACTAATATATCTATCTTTTAATTTGTTGAATTAAAATGGTAACAAACAAAAGATGTTAAAACATTATTTTCTGTTTTATGATAGACAGCAAAACATGGTTTTATCACTTTTGGAAATTCACAATCAATGATTGATTTTTAGTGTAAGGGAGACCACGGACCGGTAAGCGCAGCGTAGGACGTCCCCCCACAAGATGGACAGACGACCTAAAAGAGACCGCAGGGAAACGCTGGATGCAGGCCGCTTCCAACCGGCTCTTTTGGAGATCGATGGGGGAGGCCTATGTCCAGCAGTGGACGTCCAATGGCTCAAATGATGATGATTGAATTAAGGCTTTTTTTTTTGTTTGCTTCGTTTAATTGTACTTAAATTGCTAAGTACATTTGTACTTAAATTAAATAAAAAAATAATATTCGGTTAAAAAAAACGGTGATTTCTCTAATGATGTGAAAATGTGTGAGCGAGAGGGAACATCCCTTTAAAGATGATTTACACTTACCTGACTTTTTTCTTCGGAGTATGTTTGGTACTATTACACAAATGCCATTTGTACCTGCAACAATCAATGAGTGAAATGATCAATAAACGGGATTCATCTTCTAATAGGCATGATGACTAATATTTTTTTATTACCTCATAAAAAAGCTGATCATAAATAGAGCCCATCAACGAAAACAAAATTAAAATTAGTTCAAAAATAAATAAGATATAAGCATTTTAATTTCATGCTAGACAGAGAGCGCACTATACTGAGCCGTGACGTCACGGCTCAGGAGCGCCATACAAATGCTATACTAACACACGCTTTGCGAGAAAGGGATAGAGCATCCCCTCTCTATCCCCACCTAAAACTTTAAACGCTCATATCTCAGAGATTTATCAGCCAATTTCAATAGTTTTTTCAGTATGTGTAATTTATTTAGTTATATTCCTCACTAAGCCGGTTATTTGTAATAAATTAAACATGAGGACACATGCCTATTGATCTCATGATCTCGTCTCATGATTAAACATTCTTATTTAGATCAACGCGTCGAACTCCGCATCCAAAGAACTTGGACCTTACCTTTTGGGGTTAGGTCTCAAAGTTCTTTGTCCGCATCACAGTTGAACTGATTTCGAATGACTGACGTTTCGTTTATATGTGTGCAAATAACTTACAATACAACGAAATAAACTTACAATAAAATGGTTTTCACACCGCCTGGGGGCTTAATCCCCGATTTGATAGTTTTCGAACTTTTTTCGTTTACGTATTGTTCCATACATTTTAGTAAAGCGCCTCCAGCGGAAACGCGGAGGAACTAAAATCGGTAGTAATCGGCGGTATAGATTGCTTCACTCTAATACGAAAAAAGTTTTCGAATACCTTTCAGCCCAGCAATGTATGGAACAATACGTAAACGAAAAAAGTTTTCGAAAACTATCAAATCTGGGACTAAGCCCCCTGGCGGTGTGAAAAGATAGTTTTCTCTCACCTATAAATGTCCTTGTATTTGGTATCACACTCGACGCAATAAGCAGGCGGGGCCGACGGCGAGTGTGCTAGCTTGTTATGGAGCCAGAGACCGTTGTACCGGGCGAACGTTTTGTTACATGGGACGCAAGTAAACGGGGAATGCTGTTTCCTATAAAAATACAATAATAGGCTAGTTGACTGGCATTTCAGTTATAACAAACTAGCTGTGCCCCGCGGTTTATGTAAAGATACCTGTACCTTTTTGGAGCAACCTCCTTGGTAGCGACAGTAACCTCCTTCGACTTTATGACGTTTTTTTTTCTATGATGTCAATGTATAAACTTCAGCCGCGGTAGCCCATTTGGGAGACCGCTAGACTTGAAAGCGTGAGGTCGCGGGTTCAAACCCCGGGCCGTACCAATGAGCTCTTTGGAGCTTATGTACGGATTTTCATACCACCGGCTTTTCGGTGAAGGAAAACATCGTGAGGAAACCTGCATATGTACGGAGAAGGAATTCAATGGCGTATGTGAATCCACCAACCCGCACTGGGCCAGCGTGGTGGATATGGCCCAATCACCCTTTCGGGGGTAGGCTAAAAGTCCAGCAGTGGACTGTTAAAAGGCTTATTATGATGATGATGATGACAGGAAAAAATATTTATATTGGCTGATAAATGTCTGAGATATAAGCATTTAAAGTTATTGGTGGGGTTGTGAGTGCTCTTTCCCTTTCCCGCAAAATGTGTGTTAGTATAGCATTTGTATGGCGCGCGTGCGGCATGACGTCATTACTTGCTATAGTGCGCTCTGTCTCGCATGAAATTAAAATTAAAATAAAAAACCTAATTAAGAACCCCACCTTTTTTGAAGTCGGGTAGAAAAATTATTAGATTCAAATTCAAATTATTTATTTGTCAGAACATGGTAGGTACACATACATATAAAGTAGCATACATGGTCGTAAGAATGGAGACGTGTCTCATGTTACAGTTTGTCATGTTGCCTGTTACAGCGTACAAATGTTATTTTGTTAAAGTTAAAAAAAAACGACATTATATCTATGTTAGAATATTGTCAATTAAAATCATATATTGGTTTAGTTGTATTTTATACCTTAATTCTTTAGTCCACGTTTGTAATTGAATTTTCGTAACCAGCTATAAACATGGAATTTTTTTCTTGTTTGATAACCAGCTACGAAAACAGAATAAAATTGCCGTTTTCGTAACCGATTTTCATAACCAGCTACGATAATGGATTTATTTTTCTCTGTTCATAACTGGTTATCCTATATTACTTATTTTCATTTTAAAAAAATCGTAGTTTTTTTTCTCGATCTTATGCAGTTAGGCAATTATTTTGCCTACATTACATATCAAAACATTTTTACCATTAAGGAATTCTGAAATTTCATAGTAGCTTTTATGTGCTAATAAAGTTTTTAAGATTACACATAGTTACAAGTGTTGTGTACCTAATATGCTCCTTGATGCAGTATCTCATCTTGAAACTGACTCCACAGTTATCACAGATGTACTTCTCGTGCCAATCCTTGTAGTGCTTGAAAAATTCACGGCGCTTACTGAAATAGATTAATGTTCTATTTAATGGCGGGCCATCTATTATTATTTTACGAAAACTGGATTTTTGGCGTTTATATTCTGGCAAACTTATATGTTAGTGTGTGTGTGTGCGTGTGTGTGGCTGACACACATTAACACACTATTTCACATTCATAATATTAATGTGTTTAATTGTTAGTTAGCTTCCAACTGTGTGTGAAGAAAACTCGGTTTTGCAACTGGTTTCTGTACAAGAATTTTCTTTAGGTAGCATTCCGATCTTGGCAACCGCAACCGCCGCCTGCGGCCACGTCGCGCGACCCACTGCTCAGTATGAATTTATATGGAGTGCTAAACAATGCAAGCGACCGTGTCGCGCGACGTTTAGCGCGGCCGATATTCCTTTTGGTAACCGGTTTCGATAAAAGAAATACACTTTAGCAAATCCTTTATGATGCTAGCTTTACTACAAGTATGAATAGAAAAGTTTTAAGAACCCCCGATAAAAGTTCAAATTATCTTCAAATAGCTGGACAGATTTTTCTTGAATCATAGCTAAGATTAGTCTCGACTTTCAAACAAAATAATACTAAATCAGAATCGGTTCAGCCGTTTCGGAGCGACGGAGCGACAGACAGATACACATGTTAAACTCATAGCTTATACTTTGCGTCAGGGCTTCCAGATGACGAAAACAGTACCTACCAAAATTTCAAATCACATTTTAAACACTGGAACATTTTTCTGTGCTCAGTTTGTAAATGCCAAATTTTAGTTTCTTCATTTCTGCAAATTAACTGGCAAATTGTGCATTTGTTAACAATGTAATGTTGCTTGATATGGGTGGACAGATGGCGTTTATCGGCGGTTTTCGCTGCACAGATGTCGCAAGTATAACCTAAAAGCTGAAAAAATATTCAGTGTTTTTTCAATAAATTATTGATTTAAGAGTCTAGGCTTTGGCTTCGTGTATCCTCTATTTAACTCGCGCATTTCGTTTTTTTTTAAATATTAATTTATTATATGTACTTATGTAAAATCTAAGCAGAACAAAGAAATAAACCTTCTGACTTTATTATTAATCTTTTTTCATTGCTATTTATTTAATCTTATTACTTTATTGATAAGTAGCTCAACCAAAGAAGTCAAAATAATGGTAGAAAAATGGCTTCTCGCTCTTGACTACACACAAACAGAAAACATCTTACCAAATACACTTACTTGTTAAATGGCACAAGCACATGCACATGCTCACACAGTACGTTCACGCACTCACGCACACACATCAACACACACATACACACCCACACTTACACTCACTCTCTTACACACACATACGCACACAACACTCTCTTCACAAACCAAGTGTTGTGTCCTAGGTAACTTCCATTTACGTAAAAAATGTATTTATTTTCTCTTTCATAATTCTACTTAGATTATAATCCTACTAAATGAGTATTGTATAGACTCCTTTGATTTGATTTAGTATCAGATTAATAGACAATGGTTGTCAGCCCATGAAACCTAAGTTGTTAACTTGTTGTTGGTTCCTGCGATACAAGCTCCCGCTTAGTGCAGGGGCCGCTGCTACTTTAGTATGTATTGTGCATTATAGTAAATAAAGATTATTTGTATTGTATTATTATGACTTGATTGTTTAATTTTTTTTAAATTAATTAGTACCATACATTAGTACATACTCATCTTCTAATTTGTTTATTTAGGTATACTTATTTTGTAATGTTGACTTGCCCAGTGTAACTACCAATGTTATAAGGCCAATAAAGATTTATATTCTATTCGAGCGCCTGTTTATTTGGCAATATACCTCATTTTGTCTGAGCGCTTACCGATTTTGGAGTCAGTTTTTTTATTTATATCAGTTTCTTTATATTATTTCGGGATTAAAATTATTTGAATGTCCGCTCTCATGTCACTCCTTTGCCAAATCGTATCAAGTTTTTATAACATTGCCTTTCTATACTGATATGTTAATACTTTCCGTACAATGGTTGCCTGGAAGAGATTGCTTTTAGCATTGAGGCCGCCATTTGTGGGACTAGCTCGTAAGTTTATCTTTCTGTAAGTAATTGTTATTTCTGGTGTAAACGAGAAATAGTTTCTATCTTTTTGTTAATGTAATTGTAGGCTAACATGCGATGGGCCACCTTTTTTTTTTTTTTTTAAATAAGCTTCGATTGGCCGGCAACTCGCCTGATGTTAGGCGATAATGCGACCTACGATGGAGCACGCTTGCCTAGAAGAAACCTATTCACTCTCGACTTGAAGAGACCCAGATTGTAACTATCAGGGAACACCCACTCAGGCAGCGAATTCCACAGACTAGCAGTTCGCATAATAAATGTGGATCAAAGCGCTACCACCTGCTACCGGCTATCAAACTTAGTTCAGCGGTTTAGTCCTGAAATAGTAACTAATAGACAGAGACATTGGTTACTTATTTCTTACCTTCTCACAGTGGTGTGTGGCATTATGTTTTATCCAGTCTTTTTCTTCTACAAACCCTGATATACAAGTTTCACATTTATACCTCTTTGATTTGTAATGTTCGCTGTCTCGGTCCTTCAACATACACTCGGCTAGCTCTTCATTACTAATTTGCACTTTAGTAAAAGCATCACCAAAATCAGTCAAGGCTATTTTGAATTTCGGTTTCTTATTTTGCAAGGCTCGTTTTATGGCCCAACGACTTTTTGGATTTTTTGATTTTAATTCTTTTTTTAAGGTTGGTATATCATTTAATTTTGATATTCCGAAATTGAAATAATTTTTGAAATCATCATCTTCTTCGGAAGTATTCTCGCGTTTGTTTGCTTTATTTTCGTCATGTTTATTTCTTACTTCATAATTTATATCACAGCTTAAGTTATTATTATCACATTGTATAGCAGGGGAAATCCCGTCTAAGAGTGGTATATCGCTGCTTTTTTCTTTCCTCATATTCAAATCCATTTCATAAATATCTATGTAAGAATCTTTATTCTTTTCTTGAATTGAATATCTATTTAATTCAATGTGGTTATCTTTAATATTTCTTAAATTTTTAACAAATATTTGACTTTTCATGTAATTTTCATCAAACACTTTTTCATTTGACATGCTTATGCTTGGTTCAGCTGTTTCTTTTTCTATTATATCATTCTTTAAGATAACATAGTTGTTATTGACTGAATTTGGATTTTGAACAATGTTTTCATTCAAGTATACTGTATGGTGTGTATCATTCAAAGTTATAGAAGCTAGGTTTGATAGAGATCCATAGGTGAAGTTCTGTAAAGACAAACAAGTTGAAATAATTCTTGAATAAAAACCACATCTATGTTAAAATTATTCTTAAATGAAAACCGTTTCCTATTTTTATTCAAATTATTCTTGAATGAAAACCATATTTTATCTCCTCAAACTTACTCTAATTTATTTGCTATGAGAGCTGCAATAATATTGTAAAAAGCTGAATGAACCCATGAATTCTGATTACTTTCCCTAGGTTTATGAGCGTAAATTCAGTCCTATCTCGGCTTTTGACTTCTTGCACTGCCAGTTGGCGGCCTTACAAACATTGTCAATCCCACTGAGCTTTATTGTCACCACAGAATAGTGTAAAAGAAATCACTCATAGAGCTATGAGCAGAACACCCCTTGAAATATTGAAGCGAGCTAGCATCTACATTAGCCAACACTCCTTGAAATATTGAAGCGAGCTAGCATCTACCTGAGCCAACACCCCTTGAAATATTGAAGCGAGCTAGCATCTACCTGAGCCAACATCCCTTGAAATATTGAAGTGAGCTAGCATCTACATTAGCCAACACCCCTTGAAATATTGAAGCGAACTAGCATCTACCTGAGCCAACATCCCTTAAAATATTGAAGCGAGCTAGCATCTACCTGAGCCAACATCCCTTGAAATATTGAAGTGAGCTAGCATCTACATTAGCCAACACCCCTTGAAATATTGAAGCGAGCTAGCATCTACATTAGCCAACACCTCTTGAAATATTGAAGCGAGCTAGTATCTACATTAGCCAACACCCCTTGAAATATTGAAGCGAGCTAGCATCTACCTGAGCCAACATCCCTTGGAATATTGAAGTGAGCTAGCATCTACATTAGCCAACACCCCTTGAAATATTGAAGCGAGCTAGCATCTACCTGTGCCAACATCCCTTGAAATATTGAAGCATGGCTCTGGCTAACAGAATAGCTCCATAGGCATAGATGGGGATGACTGTGCGATGAAAACATACAAACCTGGTTATTTAGTAGTAGTTCATAAGCCCTTTTCAATTGTTGTTGAAATAGCAACACTTTTCTTAGTAATGAACGACATTCCCAACATATTTCTGTAGGTTGTATTAGAAGGTTCTGCAAAACAAAGAAAACATGAGCTTCCCATCTGTCTGGACTTTTAGACCTTTGTCATGGGTGCCGGCAACACACTGCTGCCGGCACGGGGGTGCACTTGCAATTGTCAGTAAAGAAAATACATTAAAAAATACAGAAAAATAACATAGTTTTTTACTAGGTTACTGTTTCAATAAAAACAGGAGAACTAAAAAAATACATTTCTCAACATAATATATGTATAATTCTATATTTTATACTAGTTAATTGTATGTGCTAATGACTTTTTAGCTTGGGTGATGTAATACAACTAATACGAGTAATAATAGATAAATAATTATATAAAATCAGTCTTTAATGTAAAAAACTATTACTACTAAAAATATATACAAAGAAAGTAAGAAAATAACCTATGTGAACAAATCGCCACCATGCGGCAGGTTCACCAGAACGCTGGCAGCATTGCCCCGCTGGATTACGAGGCTTAATTTTTGAGTGAAATATGCCCCAGCTCTGGGATAGTTTTATAGTTAGATAGCCCATTGGTCCAGGTAGTGAACCTGTCTTCTGAGCTTGGGGGCGTGGTATCGATTCCCGCCTAGGACAAACATTTATGTGATGAACATTTGTGTTTGTTCTATATCTGGTTGTTAATATCTATTTAAGTATGTATTTAAAACTATATATGTATGTATATCAGTCTCTGGCAGCCATATCACAAGCTTGGCTTAGTTTGGGGTCAGATGACCGTGTGTGCAAAAATGTCCCGAATATATTTGTATTTATTTATTTATAGTTTTATCGTTAAAATGTATACAATATCCTTATGCTTTGTAATTGTTGTACTAAATAAATAGATTTAATTATTAAAGTATTTAATCTTGTTGTGCGCAGTGTTTCAATGTTTTAATGTCCGGACATTTATTTACATAACCGGCTTCAGGGCAGGCCTTTTCAAATTTTCATAATGATTACCCTAGACCTACAGACTAATGACTCGAATGTTTTTCATAAATGATTTATAGATAGCTATTTAAAACTTTATTAGCTTTTACTATGTTTGAGTAAAAATATCTCAGAATATGCTCAGTATTGCTCAACAGGTTTAAAGCACAATTGGGTATGTGTAAAGACAGGACGGGTTGTTAATTTCAAATTACTTACAGGGTAAACTACATCAGCTTTAAGTTTCATGTAAATATTAGTGTATTGCCCAAGAGGTACAAGTTTTCTTCCGATGCTGAGGCAGGAGCGGCACTGTAACCGGCTGTCGCACTCGAATTCATGTTTAATTTCTAATAAATCCATGGCCATGATAATTAATAATTCCTTTATTGTCCTTTCTAAAATTTAAATAATTTACAATTTATTTTGATTTACAAAATAAAACAAATAAGTTTTCCTTTTTTTTGTTAATTGTTTTCATGACAATAGACACATAGTCCTTCAGTCGTAATGTAGTTAACAGACGAGACGGATTTGTTGACGGACCGCCGTCCAACCAACTAAAGAGAAAGAGAACATTTTGTATTTGTTTGACGGACCGCCGGCTGACCAACGGGAGAGAAAGAGAAAATGTCCTCTATCCATAGATTCACCTATACTGAATCTATGCCTCTAACCATCCCGTTCGGTGCCGTTGGTCAGGCGCACAGATCTACTACCTATATCTGTATACTGTTGTGTATATCTGTGGTCAGGCGGGTACCAAATCCTTACGTCTGTTATGGCCCTTAGATTAGTATAATGTCGTTTTTCTTCAACGTTTTTTACTTTAATTATAATTTGTCATTGTCAAACGTGACCTAAACGTTGTGTTGTGTTGTGCGAAATTGGAAATTGTCAATACAGTAATTGTCAGTACATAAATTATTGATCGAAATCGAAACTTTAAACTCCCTTAAAAATATAACTAAACAATTTCAAAACAAAATCTACGTAATATACTGTTATAAATATATTTAAGTTATCAGTCTTACAAGCAAGGTTCTTAGAATTATTTGACTTACAAATTCCCATTCTCAGAAGCGCCGATTTTAGCTACTCGTTAGCTGTGTTAAAACCCGTATAAAGATTTATATGAATGAGAAACGTAAATAAAGCTTCGACACGAATAATGATTATGAAAAACATGTGCAAGTACAGGCGTATGGTTCATATGCCACCCTTAGCGCCCTCCCGAGCCAATTCAGCTTCCTAAAGTAGTCCGATGACTCCTGGCTGCTGGCACAGCTGCTACATTGCACATCGCATCATTATTTATGTATATTGTGGCCGTGTAACATAAAAAGTAGCTGTGAAAATGGATATAGAAGTCAAAGTACACGTAAACCTGATCAACACTTGCCATGGATGCTTGAGCAGTGACCGTACAACATCTCCTCTAGGGGAGAATGCAGACATGCTTCTTAGCTTGCTGGGGAGCCACAGACAGTGTTTGGTCTATGTAAGTATTTGATTGATTGATTGTTTAACTCTTTATTGTTCACATCATAAAATTTGATACAGACTTTTTTAAATTTGTTACCGTCCAACATTTTTATATCATTAGGTACCTTATTATAAATGGATACATACATATTACACACATTTCTTTTGTACAAGTCTTTTCTGATAGGAGGTTGATACAATAGGTCAGTGAACTTGACTCTTCTCTGACGGGTAATAACTTGACTACGTTTTTTAGTAGAAGTTAATATAATAGTAAAAGTTGTTCATAATGATGGGTACTATAGACCCCTTTCTGCTTAGTACACCCTTTCCGCGTGACCCTGTATATAACTATACATATAACTCTGAGACCTAGTTCACTCTGTCAAAGAAAATTTAGAAATCCTCACACTATTTCATTAAATTTCAGGGTATCGAAGATATCAAAATCTGTTGGGAATGTACAACAATGCTGAAGAAGTTCAAATCATTCCAAAGCCAAGTGAGAATGGCCCAGGCGGGACTCATGAAGATGCTGTATGAAATAGTAAGTAAACTTACTATGGACTATAACATGGGGTTCTTCTAACTATCCTCGGATCACTGAGGACACTCTGGGAAGTCTGCGCAGGCATCACCAAGCTGCTGGCCTTCCTGGAGGAGACAGAGGACGGGCCCTGGCCGTCCAATAGAAAACTGGGAAAAAGGGAATGAGGTCAAGCAGATTTGATGCACTCTTCAATATGTATTCAGTAAAAAAGACTCTATAGCTGAGCCAATACCAGGGATAATAACAAAGACAATTTTATAAAAAAAAGTAGAATGGCTGTCTATAAATTTGTTCTAGCCAGTTGCACCCATATAAACGAAACGTCAGTCATTCGAAATCAGTTAGCAACTGTGATGCAGACAAAGAACTATGAGACCTAACCCAAAAAGGTAAGGTCCAAGTTCTTTGGATGCGGAGTTCGACGCGTTGACATAAATAAGAATGTTCAGTCAAGGTACTGTCATAATGCCTGGCGACACATTTTCTTAGTTCTCTTTTCTGTGGAGTGGATGTATCTACATAATCTATGACTGATAATATATATAGTTTGGATCTGCTTTAAACTCGAACTAGTACCGAAAATGTTTGAAACACGTAGATTTTGTTTTTGGAACAGTGTTTATCACAGAAAATAAATATATCTTTAATGTTTGAATTAGAATGACTGTCAAGGCACTTTTGTAAGAAATTAGTTGTAGCCAGTTGCACCCATATAAACAAAACGTCACGTCATTCGAAATCAGTTAGCAACTGTGATGCGGACAAAGAACTTTGACACCTAACCCAAAAAGGTAAGGTCCAAGTTCTTTGGATGCAGAGTTCAACGCGTTGATCTAAATAAGAATGTTCAATCACAGTTCTGTCATAATGCATAGTGACATATTTTCCTTCTCATTTCCGTTCTACTTCTCTTTTCTGTGGATAGTACCTATCACCATCAAAGCAACCGTCAGTACTTTGTGATGCTTCTTGTCCTTTGTTAACAACGTTCCATTTGACTGTAGCTAATACAAACAAAGTCTGGCATGCATTGTACTATTTATTTACTAATATTTAGCTAATTCCAGGACTCCCATGCCAGCACCCTGTCAAAACTAACAATTGTCAACAAATACTTCTACGATCAAGACATAAAACACTACGGCCATAAGAAACTGAAGAAAAACAACGAACAAATACAATCTATAACAATAATAAAAACAGAATTTGAAGACATCCGCTCTTACTCAGATGACGATGACACACTATTCACCTTTACAAACAATAAACCTGATGACATTGATAATAAAACTGATAAAAAGGATAATAAAACTGATAAAACAGATAATAAACTTGACAAGGTTGATAATAAAATGGATAATTACGAAGAAGATAATAAAATTGTTATTGATAATAAAGATTCCATAAGGAAGGAAGAATTGGAAATCGATTATACGTTTGATGTGAAAGACGAGGAGGTAAAATCTGAAATTCCAGTTAAAGTAAAGAAACCTCGGAGACGGAAGGATACAAAATGCGTTAACAATGTCGTTGGATACTACAAAAGATATGCAACATTGGTTAAAACGGAGAAAAAGGATTGGGGCAGGTAATCGGCTTTAATTCTATTTATCGGCTTCCTTGACGTGTCCGTCAACGGCGAACCTGAGTAGTGCCGGTTATGAGCGCGTATATGGCTGACAAAACCAAACTTAGTCTTAAGGTGGTACGTTTCACGTATGGCGGAAAATTTATATTTCAAACAGTTTTCTTGTCCTTGTAGCTAGGCCGGGTAATTATTTTAAAATATCAGTGTTTGCGCAAATCGTTGGTTGTTCTTTACATATCTTAGAGTATTAATTATTTCATTGTCACTTCATCAGAACTCGTGAGAACGTATTATAAATTATTAGAACACCGGCTTACACTATCGATAATGTTTTTATCGGTCAAGACGAAACCGGCCGATCGTCTCACCGGTGTTATAATATTTTATTTCATTGTCACAAAATAAACTTTTCTGATTTTCTGATATAGTAGGTTTAAAAATAAACCGGACAAGTACGAGTAAAACTCGCGCTCCAAGGGTTCTGATGAAAGAGCGCAAGTCCAAAAAAAAAAATTGTAATATTTAAAGACTAACTTAACTTTAAATTTATATGAATATTTACGGGATATTTACCGTGGTAAGGTTGTGGAATGAGCTCCCGATATTTCGGCGCAGTTACGTGGAGCTCATTCCACAACCTTACCACGGTAAATATCCCGTAAATAATCATATAACTTTAGTGAACAACCGTGATAGTTTAAAACAGTGTTTTAACTTAACTTTGCAGTGCACAATAAGGTGCTTCTATACATACCAACTACAATTTTTTATATGACATCTTCAAATTAACAACTTTCGTATTTTTCCCTTTATACATGCTGCAAGACCTTGCTTCTTGCCAAATTTCATTATCCTAGGTCTACGGGAAGTACCCTATAGGTTTTGATTCCCAGGGTCCATAGGTTTTCAGTTTTGACATAATAAAGGTTCCTTTTGAGACACGGAACCCTAAAAACCCTCAATCGGTTCAATTGTTTGGGAGCGAAGATACCACAGAGAGACACACTTTTGATTCTGTTAGTCTTGACTTAATAAAGGTTCCTTTTTTCCTTCTGAGATACGGAACCCTAAAACCCCTCAATCGGTTCAGTTGTTTGGGGGCTAAGATGTCACAGACAGACACACAGATTCACACGTTAGACATACAACAGTCTTTGCGTCGGGGATTTAAAATACAAGTTTGTTTCCAGCTGGGAGGCTGTCCGTGCTCATTTCAAATCGGTCCAGTTCAGCGAGAAAGAGATGGAAGATCATTTCTTCACAAAAGACCGGCGGAACACCTCGTACGAGAGACTGCCACATAAGTGCGGGATTTGCACGCTCGGATACACCAAGGAAGATGATCTCAAACGACACAACGATCTGAACCATCATAAGGTAAGGTTAGATAGCCCGTTGGTCCAGTTGGTAGTGAACCTGCCTTCTGAGCTTGGGGGCGTGGGTTTAATTCCCACCTAGGACAAACATTTGTGTTTGTTCTGTATCTGGGTGTTAATATCTATTTAAGTATGTATTTAAAACTATATATGTATGTATATCAGTCTCTGGCAGCCATATCACAAGCTTTGCTTAGTTTGGGGTCAGATGATCGTGTGTGCAAAAATGTCCCGAATATTTATTATTATTGTAAGGTTAGTTGCAGAATCGCAGGCCCTAGTGTGAGGTTTTTTTAAACTGAATAATAGGTCCAGGTTTTAGTTGAATGTCCGTCCGTCTGTCTGTCTGTCCTACCTTTAAACGGCTTGTATCATTCGAACCGTAATAGATAGCTAATAGAAATTTTCACAGAATTTTAATGTTACGGCGGATCAACTAAGTAATAATAATAAAGTCCAAAAGTAAAAAAAATACGGATATCCCCATACAACAAACGTATTTTTATATACTGTATTTTGTATTAGCTCTGATGTAAAAATGGTAGTGGTGGTGGTAGTGGTGGTGGTAGTGGTGGTGATGGTGTCTCTTCCTATTTTTAAGAATCAAGTCTATACACATTATTTTTCTTCGTGTTAATTTGTACGTATATATATTATGTATTTTATTTATAATATTTATGGCATGTATTCAGCATTGCGTATTTAGTGTATATATGTATGTATATATTATTTATTTATATTTTATGTGCACCACCGACCGTTTTTCAACTTCTTTAGTCCTGTCCATCCAAAGGTTGCCTGGAAGAAATCGCTTTAGGCGATAAGGCCGCCCACTATACTGCCGTTTATTTGTTTTTTATGTTAGTTTAAGTTTCATTTGTATTTTCGGTGTGTAATAAAGTTGTATTGTATTGTAGTGGCATCGATTCGGATGTACCCTAAACTAAACTAAATTTGACAGCTCTAAAATTGTTGCCATCCTTCTCTCACATACTAAAATGAAAAGAGAGGCAGATAGTTTTAGTCCTGTCAGATTGGTTTAGTTTAGTGAGTGGTATGACAGAATCGACGCCAATATGTACCTACAAGCGTCAAACTTGGCATGATCATATTACTCACTCTAAAGTATAATAATAAATAATGGCCAAGTGCGAGTCGGTGACAAGTTTCTGTTCATTACCAAGTTATAACTGGTAATTTCGTTATTGAATTTTGTGGTGGTACGGAACCCTCAGAGCGCGAGCCTGACTCGCACTAGGCCGGTTTATTTAATACTAGTTGCGCCCCGCGGTTTCACCCGCTTAGTGATGGAAAATGGTGATGATGATATGATGAAAAGCCGATGTCATTCTCTGGCTCTTGAACTGTACCCATGCAAAAAATCAGGTCGATCCGTTGTTCCGTTGCAGCGTGAAAGAGGAACAAACATCCATACATCCATACATACAAACTTTATAATATTAGTAGGATTAGTTTAACAATCCCATAATTTCAGGAAGGATCCCCATACAAGTGTACACTGTGCGGCAAACGTCAGTCTTCCGCCGAAGCGCTAGAGAAGCACTGGCGCTCGCATTCGGTTGTGTTTCAATGTAAAACTTGCGCAGACGTCTGTAAGGAAAACTTTATGAGGAAACATTTGGATCACGCGCATACGAGAACATATGATTGTACTGTATGTCATATGAAATTTGGGTAAGTATTTAATGCGTGCACCTATGGGTTTCCTGTCGGTTTTCCTGCATATTCCCGGGAAATAAGTTGTCCTTAAAACCTATGATTGTACCATATTGTGTCATGTGAAATTTGGGTTAGTATTTAATGCCTGCGCTTTATAGATTTCCTGTCGGTTTTCGTGCATCTTCCCGGGAAATAAGTTGTCCTTAAAACCTATGATTGTACCATGTGTCATGTGAAATTTGGGATAGTAATTAATGCCTGCGTTTATGGATTTCCTCTCAGTTTTCTCCTTTCTCACATCTTCCCGGGAAATAACTAGACGACCTATGATTGCACCGCATGTCAAATGCAATTTAGGCGAGTACTTAAAAGCTCTGGTTTTCCCGCATCTTCCCGGGAAAAAAAGTTGAAGTTGTCCTGTCGTCATTGTATCGCGTGTCATATGAAATTTCGGTTAGCGTTTAATGCCTAGCTCTTTATGGGTTTCCTGTCGGTTCCCCCGATGAATACTTAACAGCTGTGGCTTTCCCGCATCTTCCTGGGAAATAAGTTGTTCTTAAGACCTACTAAAATTTCGGTTAGCGTTTAATGCCTAGCTCTTTATGGGTTTCCTGTCGGTTCCCCCGATGAATACTTAACAGCTGTGGCTTTCCCGCATCTTCCTGGGAAATAAGTTGTTCTTAAGACCTACTAAAATTTCGGTTAGCTTTTAATGCCTAGCTCTTTATGGGTTTCCTGTCGGTTCCCCCGATGAATACTTAACAGCTGTGGCTTTCCCGCATCTTCCTGGGAAATAAGTTGTTCTTAAGACCTACTAAAATTTCGGTTAGCGTTTAATGCCTAGCTCTTTATGGGTTTCCTGTCGGTTCCCCCGATAAATACTTAACAGCTGTGGCTTTCCCGCATCTTCCTGTGAAATAAGTTGTTCTTAAGACCTACTAAAATTTCGGTTAGCGTTTAATGCCTAGCTCTTTATGGGTTTCCTGTCGGTTCCCCCGATGAATACTTAACAGCTGTGGCTTTCCCGCATCTTCCTGGGAAATAAGTTGTTCTTAAGACCTACTAAAAATAGTTTAACAACGTTAAAGAACGTTGAAGATCTAGAGACTAATCAAAATAGTCAAACCCACTGTAAATTGTTTTCAGGACCCTAAAATCGTTCACGCTCCACTACAAAGAAATGCACATGACATACGTGTGTGATTACTGCAACCACACGCTCACTACTAAGAAGAAAATGGAAAAACATATCTGGTAACTAATCCATACAAGGTGTTACAGAATGGTAAAGCAATAAAGTGCGGTCGCTGAAAGAATGTGTCCGACAGTTGCCATAACATTGTAAAAAGCTGAACGGAAACAGTAAATTCTGATCACTTTTACTATAGTCATCGCGTTACCAACTGAGTCGTCAGGTCATAAATCATTGTCTGTCTATCTCGCTCGCACTTACAGGTCTTATGGTGTGACGTTTATTGCTCGACGACTCAGTTGGTAACGCGGTGACTATAGCTTGTTTACCACCGACGCAAACAGAAGGGTTTTATAAGTTTAACGTTTGTGTATGTGTGTTTATCTGTGGCATCATCCCAAATGGCTGGACAGAATTTCATTTAGTTTTTCAAGAAAATTCAAGGAAATCTGTTAAACTACAAATATAATTCGGGTGAGTATTTATCTTTTTTAACTTGCGCGGACATCTACAAGTAAATTTTTTTGAGGAAACATTTGGATTACGCGCATACTAGAACTTAGATTGCACCGTGTGTCATATGTAATAGGCATGATTCCCAATGTTTAATTTATTACAAATAACCGGCTTAGCGATGAATACAACTAAATACATTACACATACTGAAAAAATAATTTGAATTGGCTGATAAATCTCTGAGATATGAGTATTTAAAGTTTTAGGTGGGGATAGAGAGGGGATGTTCTATCCCTTTCTCGCAAAGCGTGTGTTAGTATAGCATTTGTATGAAGCTCCTGAGCCGTGACGTCACGGCTCAGTATAGTGCGCTCTCTGTCTAGCATGAAATTAAATTAAATTAAAATGCTTATATCTTATTTATTTTTGAACTAATTTTAATTTTGTTTTTGTTGATGTGCTCTATTTATGATCAGCTTTTCTATGAGGTAATAAAAAAATATTTTTTTTTTTTTTTTTAAAAAACCTTTTTTTTTTTAAAGCAATCTGTCTTTTGAAGACAATAAGCTTTATTTTGAACTGTTGTCTTAAGTGACGCGTCTTGTGTGGAAAACGCCCATTGACGCATCCATCATAATTTTTCTTATTTTGTTAAGTCTTGGGGTATCTTCCTTTTAAGCCTCCTTGGAGGCCTTCTTGACATCAACATCTTTGCTAATTCATTTGGATGATTTTGCAGTCGTTTTTGATAAGTTTGGGCGTTAATTCTTATTTCTTCTTCCACTGTGGGCATTTGCAGGTCCTTGTGTAGGGTTTCATTTGTGACATACCAGGGAGCGTTGGTTATCATTCGTAGCAATTTTGACTGAAAACGTTGCAGAATGCTTAGGTTGGTTTTTGAAGCCGTTCCCCAGAGCTCGATTCCATAAGTCCACACAGGTTTTAGGATAGTTTTGTATATAAGTAGCTTGTTCTCTAAACATAGTTTTGATTGTTTTCCAAGCATCCACTGGTGTTTACGTAGCTTCAGACTAAGTTGCTTTCTTTTTGAGAAAATATGTTTTTGCCAAGTGAGTCTTCTATCTAGATGTATGCCAAGATATTTTGTTTCATCTACTTGTGGGATTTGACTTCCATTCATTTCTACTGGTGGACATGTATTACGCCGTAAAGTAAATGTGACATGTGCTGACTTAGTCTCATTGACCTTGATACGCCATACCTTTAACCAATTCACCACGGAATTTAGGTCAGTTTGCAGTAGCTGCGATGCCGTATTTGGATCTGTATGAGAGGTTAGGATAGCAGTGTCATCTGCATATGTGGCTACCGTTGACGTTTTGTTTATTGGTAGATCAGAGGTAAATAACGTATAAAAGACGGGGCCCACCACACTGCCCTGTGGTACGCCTGACTTGATGATGTAGAGTTTAGTTGTTTCTTCTCCCTGTCTGACTGTAAAATGTCTATCAGTAAGGTATGCTTTGATGACGGTGTAGAAACTGGTTGGTAGTGTAGTTTTAATCTTGTATAGCAGGCCATCGTGCCACACTCTGTCGAAGGCCTGAGTTACGTCCAGAAATACGGCAGAACAGTACTTTTTGCAATCCATATCATCGCGGATCTTTTCAACCAATCTGTGAACTTGCTCAATAGTGGAATGGCTTTGTCGGAACCCAAATTGGTGTGAAGGTATAAGTTGTCTTTCGACTATTACGGGCAGCAGACGTTTTAGGAAGAGCTTCTCAAATAATTTCGAAGTTATAGGTAGGAGGCTTATTGGCCTGTATGAGGACGTTTCTTGTGGTGACTTTCCAGGTTTATTCAGCATTATAATGGTAGCTACTTTCCATTGGGGGGGAAAGAAACTTAATCTTAGTATAGCATTAAAAAGCTGTGTTAAAAACTTTATACCATTTTTTGGCAGTTCGGTTAAGCATTTTGCAGTGATGAGGTCATATCCTGGTGTCTTCTTAAGCTGTAGCAACTTGATCATATTTGCTACCTCTCCTTTTGTGAAAGATTTAATGGGCAAGTCCTGTTGGTTTGGAGCAGCCAGCTCTTCATTAATAAATTTTTCCTCTTCTTCAGTGATTTCTCTACTGTTTGGCGTAAATATTTTACTAAGATGTTTTGCAAAAGTCTCAGCCTTTTCCTTATCACTCCTTGCCCAGCTCCCAGAGCTAGTTCTTATAGGAGGATTATGTTGTACTGTCTTATTAATAGTCGATGTTGCTTTCCAGAGAGAGTATTCTGTGGCAGATGTGGCATCGAGATTCCGTAGATGTTCTTGTGTGATATAGTTATCATGTTCTTTAAATGCATTCTTGAGTATAGCAATTGCCTTATTCAGTATTCTTTTGTCTTCCGGAGATCTAAGTGTTTGCCATTTTTTGCGAGCAATTCTTTTTCTTTTTATCAGCTCTCTAATTGACTGGGGTATGCTGTTATTTATATTATTTTTACCTTTTGCAGAAGGAGTTGAGTTCCATGATGCGTTTTGAATGCACGAGTTAAATTGTTCCACAGCTAGTATAATGTCATCTTCAGTTTTCAAGTTTATATCAGTTTTCAAGGTGCACTTTATTTCGTCCCGATACATATTCCAGTTTGTTTTTTTGTTGTGCAGAGTGCAGCGAGTGGCTTTTGGCACTACATTGTTCGATATAGTAACCAAGACTGGTGAATGGTCCGAGGACAAATCTGTTAGAGATATAGCTGTTATTTTAGTTTTTGGTATGCCTTTATGTACTGCAAAGTCTATTAGGTCTGGTATTCTGCATATGTCTGTAGGCCAGTAAGTTGGTCTGCCTGATGAAGCAGTGCTAAGACTCAATGTCTGTATGGCTTTATTAAGTTCTCTCCCTTTAGTTGTGATGAGTCTTGAGCCCCAGTTTGTATGTTTTGCATTATAGTCACCACCAGCTATGAATCGATTTCCTAGGCTGTTGAAATAATGCTCATATTGATATTTTTTGAGTGCATGCCTCGGTGGACAATATATAGCTGATACTGTGAGTTGACCCATCATATCATACAAAACAATATTGGTTGCTTGTATATAATCTGTGCAGTAATTGTTTGTCTCATAGTGTTTAATTGTTTTCTTTATGATGATAGCGCTGCCTGCATGTGCCTTTCCATCTGGATGATTAGTGTAATATATTGTATAGTTAGGTATTGACATATAGCTTTTTGCTGTAAAGTGAGTTTCTGTTACTAACATAACATCTATTTTTTGGCTAGCAAGAAATGCTTTTATTTCTAGATCATGTCTAGATAGCCCATCGGCATTCCATATTACTAATTTGATTTGTTTGTCCACTGTGAGACGATTGCGGACAAAAGATTGAGCATAACCCCCATCTTGTCCATTAAGTCCTTCATCATTTGTTTGAGCTCCTGTATGTCGCTCGAATTGGAGTTGGCGTTTGGGTGGTTTGGTGTCTGTTCTGTAGCTGGGCTCCTTAATTTCCCTTTAAGTGTATTTGAGTATGTCCTTTCCGTGGTGTTTGATGAAGTAGTAGTTGTGGTCCTAGGCTGTTCTGGTGGTTTCGCTGTGGTTTGTCGCTGCTCAGTGGCTTCTCTCTGTCTTGTAGTTTGATGCTGGTTCGTGGTTTCTTGCTGCGCTCTCAAATTATTTTCGTTAGTAGGCTTAGTCTTTCTCAGTGAGGGAAAAGATATTTTTTGAAGCTCTTTGTAGATTGAGCATCCTTTGTAATTTGCTGGATGATTCCCATCGCACAGTACACACTTGACGTCGTTTGATCGTTCTTTACGAGGGCACTGGTCAGTAGTGTGGGAGGCAGCACATTTCACACAGCGTGGCTTGTGGTGACAGAAGCCTTTCGTATGACCGTACCTTTGGCAGTTAGAACACTGAGGTATTTCACGTTTGAAATGCGGGGGCTCAATTTTCACTCGGCAGTGGAGAAGTGTCTGTATTTTATAGATTTCAGCATTATTGGATGTTGGCTTTAGTTCTATGGTGAACATAGGCATAGGTTTTTTTGTTATTTTGTGTTTTACATTCCATATATTAGTAGTTTCATGTCCAAGGGTCAGTAATTCACTGGCAATATCTTCTGGTTCTGTAGAGTGATGAAGGTTCTTCAGTATTATTTTAAAGCTACGTTCTTGTTTAGGTTTGTAAGTGTGGAATTCGGTATTTTTATTGTCTAAATGTTTGACAATATTTGTATATGCTTCAGATGAGCTTGACTGAATTCGAACTTCATCATTGCTTAGGATTTTGATGGAGTACTCATTGTTGGCCACTTCACTCAGTAACGTTGTAAGAGGATTAATGTTCCCGACATTTGATATAAATATGGCTGGAGGCTTTAGGGTCTTTTCTTCACGATCTTTTATTTCAACTACTTCTTCCTCTAAGAGGTCGAAACTATTTTGCGTCGGGATCTCAGATCCTGTTGGTTTAAGCCAGTAACTAGTTTTAGGTTGTTTTTTCTCACCACCGCCAGGGCTGTTACGCGCTCTTTTACGTGAGGTATTTGACCAGTCATTTGTATTAGTAATGTTTTCGGATGTTTTGAAGGATTCTGTCCTAATTTTGTCATTTTTATCGGTAAAAAAATATTAGTCATCAAGCCTATTTGGGGTGAGTATTTAATACCTACACTCTTTGGGTTTCCTGTAGGTTTCCCGCATCTTCCCGGGAAATAAGTTGTCACTAATATCTATGACTGTACCGTGTGTCGTATGAAATTTGGGTTAGAGTTTAATGCTAGTGCTTTATGGGTTTCCTGTCGATTTCCCCGCATCTTCCCGGGAAATAACGGGACCCTATTACTAAGCCTTCGTATTCGTCGTCTGTCCGTCCGTCAGTCTGTCCTACCTATTAACGGCTGTATCTTTCGAACCGTAATAGACAGTTAGTTGAAATGTTAACAGAATATGTAACGTTACGGCGGATTACCAAATGAATAATAAAAAACGTCTATAAACCGGCCAAGTGCGAGTCGGGCTCGCGCACTGAGGGTTCCGTACCACCACCATCACCACCACCACGTGACGGTGGACAACGGCACTCCTCGGTGGATAATAGTAGACTGGCAGTGTTTGGGCTCATTTTGATCTCAGCACACCGTTCCGATCATTAATTTCATAAAAGCTTGCTTTGAAAACATCGAGATAAAATACACAGTCACAATCGTGCCAAAAAAATATCCGAACCAAAACTCGGCGCACGCTACGAATTGCGCAGACTTTTTGTTCAGTTACAAGGTGACCGCGATCCGAGTACAACGCCGCGCGATGCCAGAGCTACGATGACAGCGGACAACTAACGTTGAGCACTATGCAAGCGACATAACGTCTACATTGCAGTAAATGTGGCATTGTGAACTATATAATTGATACAATGACGCTCGGACGTTTTTTGACTGTTTCCACTGAGAGATTGTGACTCTATAGGAATTGTATCTCGATGTTCGAAAAATATATTTTGCGATAAAAAACTTGTTTATTTATTTCAGTGAACACCACATGACTTACACTTGCAAGGATTGCAACCGACCATACAAAAACTACATTTATTACAAAAAACATTGCTATTCGCTCCATCCAGATAAGGTATACAAGGTTTTATGTAACTTGCCTTGTTAGTTTGGGTCAAATCTTGCTACTAAAGTTTAAAACGGTTATCCACAACCGCGAATGTCGCACAACGAGCTATGGAGAGGGCTATGCTCGGGGTTTCTCTAATAGTGTTAACAGACGCTCGAACGCGGCTGACCTCAACCGCCGTCTGACCAATGGGAGAGAAAGAGAGGGAAATGTGATATTCTCACTCTTTCTCTCCCGTTGGTTGGACGGCGGTCCGTCAGCCGCGTTCGAGCGTCTGTTAGCACTATACGAGATCGAATCAGAAATGAGGAGATCTATGGTCCATGGTCTGTCCATCTTGTGGGTGGACGTCCTACGCTGCGCTTACCGGTCCGTGGTCTCCATTCCAGAACCTTTCGGCCCCATCGGCCATCTGTTCTGCGTGATATGTGCCCTGCCCACTGCCACTTCTATTTGCTCCGGTGGGCTATGTCGGTGAGTTTCGTTCGTCTTATGGATCTCCTCATTTCTGATTCGATCCCGAGCATAGCCCTCTCCATAGCTCGTTGTGCGACTTTGAACTTGTTTATGAGGCCCATAGTGAGTGCCACGTTTCAGTGGCGTTCTGGTGACAATATAATATGGGATATCCAATATTGTAATATTAAAAAAATGGCCACCGACATAAAAAATAAAAACATTTATTTTTATGTAGACCGCATCATCGCTTAACATAAGGCGTGATGGTGGTCAAAGACAAGCCTATTACTTATTTAAAAAAAAAAAAAACAGTTTAATAAAATTAAAAACGATTTAAATTAGACTAGTTTTTTTTTTTTTTTTTTTTTTTTTAATTTAGTTATATATACCAAATGTTTTAAAAGTGTTTTTGCAATTTCAGATGAAATCTAAAACTAACCCGGAGCTGTCGTTCTGCGTGGAATGCAACAAACAGTTCCCGAGCGTGGACAAATACAAAACCCATCTGCGAGTCTCATCGAGACATAACAAGAAGAAAAATATAGCGTAAGTCAATCAAGATCGGTGAGAGTGAATCTGTTTCTTCTAGGAAGAGTGCTCCATCGTAGACCGCATCGTCGTTTAACATCAGCCGAGATGGAGGCCAAGCGCAAGCCTATGTATTAAAAAAAAAAAAAAAAAAAAAAAAGATACAGAAGTTATATGATTATTAACGGGATATTTACCGTGGTAAGGTTGTGGAATGAGCTCCCGATATTTCGGCGCAGTTACATGCACCATGTTCACGGGAAGACTGAAGAATGCGGGTGGTTGGAGAACAGTTAAAAAGTTAGGTGCAGACATAACGATCTACCCTCTTTCTTAGTCTTCAAAAAAACAAAAAGATCTAAAAAAGACAATACAAAGATACAATATTATAATTTTGTTTTTGTTGATGGGCTCTATTTATGATCAGCTTTTTTATGAGGTAATAAAAAAATATTAGTCATCATGCCTATTGCTAGTCTGTGGAATGCGCTGCCTGAATGGGTGTTCCTCCGATAGTTACAATCTGGGTGTCTTCAGATCACGTGTGAGTCGGTTTCTTCTAGGCAAGCGTGCTCCACCGTAGACCGCATCATCGCTTACCATCAGGCGAGATGGCCAAACGCAAGTCTATAAATCAATTTAAAAAAGTTTACTTGGTCCAGAGTTGTCTGAGCTATGATTCAAGAAAACCGGCTTAGCCGTTTGGAGACTATGAGCTCTTTGATCGGGTTTTTTTTTAAATTTTCAATGTATTCTTGTTATATAAAAATATTAGTCATCATGCCTATTTGTATTCTAGTATACTACGGATCATTGTGGAATAAAGTGTTAAGAAACTGGATTTTTTAAATCTTTAGTAATACGAGAAATGAAACCCAAAAGTTTATTGCTTTTATTTATTACTAGCTGACCTGACAGACGTTGTCCTGTCTTAGAACTGTCAAACACGCAAAGTCAAAATTGTAAATCTTATTTTTTTACACCTTGGGTACATTATTGGAGTTTTAGTAAGGATCCCTATTTTTTTGAAAATATAATATAGCCCATGTTAACCGGGGATAGTGTAGCTTCCCAACAGTGAAGGAATTTTTCAAATCGGTTCAGCAGTTTCGGAGCCTATTCAATGCAAACATACCAACAATCAAATCTTTCCTCTTTATAATATTAGTATAGATATAGCCATATGTTTACATAGTTTTATTTATTATATAGTTTGATGACTTTCAGCCTAAGTAGTTTTAATAATTTTAATTTATTAATTTGTAGACTGCCGTGTCCAGAATGCGGTAAAGTTTTCGGCCGCAAGAAGAATCTGTCTTACCATTACAACCTGTTTCATTTGAAGAAGACGAAGTATTACTGCGAGATATGCGACAAGGTACATATATTTTATTTAATTTATTGATAGAGATACGCCAACAGTGAACATATTACACATTCTTAAAAAATACAAAAAATTATACATACATAGATCTGATATGAACACCTTTTACAGGCGTATACAACATTCGCCAAAAAAGTGGTTGGACACTAAAACTATATAATCTAATAACAAAATTATTTATTTTATTTTATTTTATAGCCTTTTTTGCTGGTCAAGTTTCTTGCTTCTCATCTTGCAATGATGTCAATTATCTATTTTACTGTAAGATTAATTAATTATAATATTTTTGTTATTAATATATTTTAGATGTCAGATTTTTATGATATTATTAATTAGTCATTGACATCGGCTCCGCTGTATTCCTTCCAGCTTGCCTTCCGGCATAGGCCTCTTCCTGGGACTTCCATTCATGCCTCTTTTGTGTTAATTGTTTCCAATTTATACCAGCTTCTTTTTTAATTTCATCACATAATTATATGATATTCTTAATATTATTTGTCTCTAGTTAGTGACTTTACTATTTTGTTTTTAAAAACATATAAAGAATCATTAAATACATCCAGATCACTCAAGGAAACGTTAAATTCGTTATAGGTGCGACTTAATCTGTGTGTAGGGGAGTTAAGTGCCAAATTGGTTCTATATACTGGGTGACTGGTTAGAGCGATGGTGGCCGAGCGGTTGCATGTGCGCTTCACAATCTGACGGCACCCGGCTCGAACCTCGACCCTCGACCAATCACTTATTTAGTACTTTCATAAACGGTGAAGGAAAACAAACGGTCTAAGAAACTCAAAACGTTCATAGTTGTTATAATCATTTTGTGTTTAGACAATTGTTTTTAGGGTTCCGTACCCAAAGAGTAAAAACGGGACCCTATTACTGAGCCTACGCTGTCTGTCTGTCCGTCCGTCTTACCTATTAACGGTTGTATCTTTCGAACCGTAATAGATAGCCAGTTGAAATTTTCACAGAATATGTAATATTACGCAAGATTAAATAAGAAATAATAAAAAAGTAAACAAATCAATAATTAAATACAACAAACGTATTTTTGTATTAGCTCTAATGTAAAAACGGTAATACTTACAAACGTCAAACTTGGCATGATTATAGTACACACGCTAAAGTACAACAACAAATAATAAATAATGGCCAAGTGCGAGTCGGTGACAAATTTCTGTTCATTACCAAGTTATAACTGGTAATTCGGTTACTTGGACAACCTTATTATTTCTTTCCCCGAATCGAAATGCCATATTTTACTAACTTTGAAGTCGGTTTTTTAAATTGATAATTATTGTATTTTGAGGTGGTACGGAACCCTCAGTGCGCGAGCCCAACTCGCACTTGGCGGGTTTTTAAGCTGTTTTATCGTGTGTATGTAATTTGTTGTATGAACGTGGCGTGACTGGCTCAACGCATAAGCATTGCCATTCAGCGTGGTAATGCCGCCAGCATGCTGGGTACGCTGCCAACTGGTAGTTGGGCAGTCTAACCTTTTTAATGAGACTTTTAGAAAAAAATATACACGTGGGCTGTCGGTCGAAACCGGCTTTGCACGACTCAACAAACAATACCTACGGGGAACGGACCGCTTCGTATTTAGTTCCTCGTTTAATTAATAACCTACCTTCAGATGTAAACACATTACTCCATATAATCATCATCATCATCATCAGCCTGTAAACGTCCACTGCTGAACAAAGGCCTCCCTCGTAGAGAGGGGTGTTGCCATAATCCCCACGCTTGGCAGGCGGCTTGGGGATCGCAGTACGTTCACCGTGTACTAATAGGACGCTGCTGCCCATCCTCCGGTGGTTCTGTATAACTCCATATAATATTAAAACTAAATTAAAATCCTACTTTTTAACAATCTGATGTAATTGCCTCGCTCGCTGCCAGTTGTGTACTTAAACATACATTACATTGTGTTGTGTATTAAAAGTATTAAAACATTATTGTATAGTAATTCGGCGTAGACTAAAACTCCATAACTATGGCATTACTAATAAACCTTAGAGGTTTTTTTTTTGGAGTTTTGGCGCCAATGTGGAAAAAAACATGGCTCGTTGGATTATTTTCCTAAACTTAGTATTTTCGAGTGTTAATGTGTACTAAATGGTGAATTATTATTCATTAAGTGCTCGTAAACGTGCTCGAGTGTGGGAAAGTGATATAACGAGGTGAAACGTGTCTTGTCGTGTTGTTTCCAAATCTCCATAGGAACCTCTTGTAAAGTCTCCACCACTTTACAGGGGCATGAGTTTGACTTGACCGTGACTTACTTAGCTTGACTCTGACTGTGACTTGTTTGACGCTATTAAGACTATGTAAACTGTTTAATATTACGACTAAAGGACATTGAATCCACGGTCATGAAATAATAACAAAAAAAAAAAAGTGGTTTTTAAATGCTGTTATATCCTATTTGTATACTTTTCTTTTTTAATAAAAGAAAAAAAAAAAAAACTGTATTTGTAGTGTTAGTTTTAGCTTGTATTTTGTTTAGTTTATAAATGCACTTGACCAGAATAAAAATAAAGACTTGATCTATCTATATTGTAGTAATTAAATCTTTTTTTGCAGTACTTTGCCCGTCCGTCCGGTTTGAGAACTCACCGAGAGAATGTTCACTTGAAGATAGAGAAAGTAAAGGACAAAATATGCGACCTGTGCGGGCGGGGCTTCGCTGTAAGTATTACTTTGACTATTTTTTAACGGCCTCTTATACCAAATTTGTCGGTTTTAAATCAATTTTATTCAGTTAAATTACAATATTTGAGCTGGAAAGAAAAACATGTCACAGATACATCTGTGTTTGAGTTTATGATTTGGTTCAAAACACGATAGAATAAATTTTCCTCGATCAAAAAAAATAATCTGAAACAAAGTCGAGTTAGTTTTTTTTTTCGTTTTATGCTCTAATGAAAGCTCGTAACTACCTGGAAATTGCATATACTGAAAGGCAATTTTATTCAATTTTTTTTTATTTGCATAGAATTTTGATAGTGAATAGTTTAGTTTTTTTGTGAAATTAAAAGCGTAAAAAGGTCGCGAGAATTTGCGCGCGCCGCGCTCAGTACCGCGCCGGGCGTCATAGAGGTCGAACCTATGTTCGTTTTTGTCGTTGCACTCCCCCCGCGGGCGTCCTGACTCTTGCGCGGCAAAATACATCGTCGCTCTAACTTGGCGGGGGCTGAGGGAGCGTTTTGTTGCCTACGCGACTCGGATAATAGGCCGTTAATTATGTAACGGGTTAGTCGGTGACAAATTTCTGTTCACCACCGGTTCTCGTACGATCACCGAAGTGAAGCAACGTCGGGCGCGGTCGGTACTTGGATGGGTGACCGCCTGGGCGTTGTCTTTTGTTGTGTTGTCTTTTTGCACTATTTTTGTACTTTAGCAGCTAACAAGTTATGTGGTGGTACGGAACCCTCAGTGCGCGAGCCCGACTCGCACTTGGCCGGTTTTTATTTTAACATATTTTTACAGCAATTTGTTGTATTTTATATTTTTAGTAAAAAAAAAACTTCCTATTTTTACTAGGAAATCTATTTAGTTTAACAGTTTGTGAGATAAATGTTAGTAGAATTGGTTCGTTTTTATTCACAACTAGCTGCGCCCCGGGGTTTCACCCGCGTAGTGATGAATAATGGTGATGATGCTGATGAATAGCCTATGTTCGTCTCCTGGTTCTAAGCTACCTCCCCACCAATTTTCAGCCAAATCGGTTCAGCCATTCTAGAGCTATAAATAGTGTACCTAAAATGACTTTCTTTTACATTTATATAAATAATTTAATTGAAAGAGTTTGCCGAGACCACGAAAAAAGATTTTTTTAAAGCTTTTTTCAATTTTTTCCATCTCTTTGTAGAGTCACGTGGTGCTCCGCCATCACCGGCGTACTCACACCGGGGAGCGCCCCCACAAGTGTCCCCACTGCGCCGCGGAGTTCATCCAGAAGTACGCGATGCAGACGCACGTGCGGACGCAGCACAAAGAGTTCATCAAAGACGCGCCGTTCAAAGAGGTCCCGAAGAAACCCAGCGTGGTCCCGGCTTGGCCAGAAACTGGCTATTTTGTTTAAGGAGACCATGTGGACGAGGATCAGACGTGGACGTGTTCTTTATCTGGACCGAAATGGCTTAAAATTGCGACCAGGACCACCGGAGGATGGACAGCAGCGTCCTATTAGTACATGGTGTACTGCGATCCCCCAGCCGCCTGCTTAGCGTGGGGATTATGGCATCACCCCTCTTTAGGAGGGAGGAAGGGCCTGTGTCCAGCACTGGACGTTTAATGGCTGCGCAATACGAATATTCAAGCGCATAAAATACGTACGAACGAATGTATATCGAATTCTATTAGTCTATATTGTCCCATTGATGGGTCACATGTCTTCTCTCAGAGAGAATGGGCCACTCGGCATACAGGCCGAGTAATAGGCGTGATGACTCATATTTTTTTATTAACTCATAAAAAAAGCTGATCATAAATAGAGCACATCAACGAAAACAAAATTAAAATTAGTTCAAAAATAAATAAGATATAAGCATTTTAATTTAATTTCATGCTAGACAGAGAGCGCACTATACTGAGCCGTGACGTCACGGCTCAGGAGCGCCATACAAATGCTATACTAACACACGCTTTGCGAGAAAGGGATAGAGCATCCCCTCTCCATCCCCACCTAAAACTTTAAATACTCATATCTCACAGATTTATCAGCCAATTCAAATTATTTTTTCAGTATGTGTAATGTATTTAGTTATATTCATCGCTAAGCCGGTTATTTGTAATAAATTAAACATTAGGAATCATTGTTTTAAACTATCACGGTTGTTCACTAAAGTTATATGATTATTTACGGGATATTTACCGTGGTAAGGTTGTGCATGGTGCATGTAACTACGCCGAAATACCGGGAGCTCATTCCACAACCTTACCACGGTAAATATCCCGTAAATAATCATATAACATTAGGAATCATGCCTATTCGACGAATAGTTGTTTTAAATAATAGGCTTGCGCTTGGCCGCCATCTCGCCTGATGTTAAGCGATGATGCGGTCTACGATGGAGCACGCTTGCCTAGAAGAAACCAATTCACTCTCGACTTGAAGACACCCAGATTGTAACCATCGGGGTATCCCATTCAGGCAACGCATTCCACTGACTAGCAGTTCGCACAATCAAAATGGAATCAAAGCGCTTCGTTCGCCTTCATTTTAAGGTTGAGCCGTTTTCCGAATAGGTCCAATGTCGACTAAACCCTTAAGCTGGCCCAGTGCAGTTGGTGAATGTCATGTCTTTGAACTATTGTGGTTCTTGGACCGGTTTCCTTCACCGTTGTTGAGCGATGACATCAAAACTGCACACAATTTATTGAAGTACTAAATAAATAAGCGATTGGTGCAGGGCCGAGGATCAAACCGGAAGCCGTCAGATTGTAAAGTGCATATTTAATCAACATCCTCTTTAGTCTCTGAGAAAAAGTTTATCCTACAAGTAGTGGGAACAAAATAGGCTGAAAATTATAAAAAAAATTAAATGTTCGAGTGAGATAGAAGATGCTTAAAGCGTAGACTCGTCAGCGCCATCTAGTTTTAAAATCTGTATCAGTATTATTTATTTGTAAATATTAGCATTATTAGCTAAGCTATTAATAACTATAAATTTCTACGCTAGATCACAAAATACTCTATAAACATGAAAAGAAAGAAAGAAAATAAATTTTATTCGACACCTTTACAAAAACTTATATCTAAAGGATACAATCAGTGTTGAATGGTTACAAAACCCGACAAATGCATTGTTAGTCAGATCTTATATTATTTTGCAAACGGTACACCTGAGCAAAAAAATATGTACTAATCCTGGCTTTTATTTAAACCCCTATTCAATGATACATCACATGAGGAGGTGCAATAGTTTTTTTTCATCTGCTCTTGCTATCTGATCTGTCGACACCTCATTTATCAAACCTAACTTTACATGTCGCCATCTTGTATGTATGATGACGTCACCTACCCAGTGACCATCCCTGAACTTAGAGGAGTCTATCGACACCTCATTTATCAAACTTAACTTTACATGTCGCCATCTTGTATGTATGATGACGTCACCTACCCAGTGACCGTCCCGTTTACCCGACAGCATCACAGCCAAAAGGAGGGTATTGCAGTTAACGTGTATGTATATTAGTAAACGTCTTACCCGATTTTAAAAACGAGGTGTTGTTAGATTTGTTAGGAATTGCATCGGCTACATCTTGCAGTTGGGTTTTTTTCTTACTTTTATTAATTTATACTCGTTACTTAATGTTAGCATGTGGATACTCAGTGCATGACTGTTGTAAAACTATGTAAAACTATTTATTTTCTTAATTTTTTTTTATTGTTATATATTGTGTAAGATAGTAAATAAATGAAATATTTAATTTTTAGTATCATAATTGTGTAAAAAGTATCAAATAAAAATAATGAATTATGAATCTATAGGTTTGTATTATTTTATCTTTTTACAAGCTTTTTGCGAAATGAGATCCGTAGATGTAAGAAAGTCACCGACATAGCCCACAGGATTAGCCGAAGTGGCAGTGGGCAGGGCACATAGCATGCAGGACAGATACCCGATGGGGACGAAAGGTTCTGGAATGGAGACCACGGACCGGTAAGCGCAGCGTAGGACATCCACCTGGACAGACGACCTAAAAGAGTCTACAGGGAAACGCTGGATGCAGGCCGCTTCCAACCGGCCCTTTTGGAGATCGATGGGGAGGCCTGTGTCCAGCAGTGGACGTCCTACGGCTGAAATGATGATAATGATGAGACTTAAATAAGGTATGTATGTACATTAAACGAACAATATACACGGAAAAAAAGGATGATCATTTCAGTCGTAGGACGTCCACTGCTGGGGACGTCCTATGACTGAAATGATGATGATGATTCATAAGCTGCATGGATACAGCGTGCTTAAAAGATGCAATATCAATAGTTTGACCACGAGGAAAGACCATTCCTCGTAGTCAAACCAGTTTCACTACGAGGAAGCACTCGTCTTGGGGCCCGGGGCTTGTGGGAAGCCACCCAGGCCCTTCCGGCCCAGTCCTACCCTGTGTATGTTAGTTTGTTTAAGTCAAATCTTGCAAGCTGAATTATAACTACTTCCTGTTATCCTGCGGAGTTAATTTTTAACATGTTGGTTCAGTTTTGATGACAATCCGTTTTTATGGTAAGCATGACCTGAATCAACAGCTTCATGGGGAAGCCGGGGTCCGAGAAGCTACAACATGGGGTTCTTCAAAAGGCCAGTTAATTAGAGTCCTAAAGGGTCGGCAACGTATTTGTGATGCCTCTGGTGTTACAAGTATCCATAGGCGACGGTAAATGCTTACCATCAGGCGGCCCGTCTGCTTGTTTGCCACCTATGGCATAAAAAAAACTATGGTAAGCATGACCTGAATCTACATCCAGGATTAGCTCCAGATAAAGGAACTCTTCAACGGTCAACTGTACAGACACATTTTATTACAAATAAATAAAATGTACCTAAATAGGGTATTTGACTACTTTTGGGAAACTATTGCACATTATTGCCTGATATAATTTAATGTATACTGCATTTATATTTTATGGATATCAGTCGTATTTGCGATATAAATCGATGTTAAAGTTTGAATAAAAAAATATCGCGCCAAAACGCAGACCTGCGTCATAGCTCCGGTCGAGCGACGATTGACGTCACACAAAACAAAACAGCTGCAGCCAGGCAGCAAAAGTTTGATAATCACTAATTTTCTAATAGAAGTAATGGTTTATAAATGTTGTGTAGTGCCACAATGTACAAATACTTCCATAAAACACCGGAAAAACTATTCGTTTCTGTTCCAATGGACCCCAAAACTCGCAAAAAGTGGTTGGAACTAAGTAGCTCGTAGAGAACCCAAAAGTATTGGAGCTAATTCAAGTGTTTCTATGTGCGAAGATCATTTTGAGGTACATATTTGAATCTATATATTTCTATTACAATTTGTGTTTTTATTGCATTACTATTTTATGTACTGTTACTTTCTTTTTAAACATTGTAAAGACATAACCTAACAAAATAGTGATATCCACCTACTACAACATACTTTTTGTACAACTTGATTGAATGTTTTGCTTGGAGAACAATTAAAAATTAATACTTACATTGTAGTTTTTACGTTTTGAGTTCTGCAGCGTAGAAACAATGACGTAGATTATTATTGAAGAAATATGCAACCATAAATACATTAATTTTGGGTAAGTTACTGCTGTCTGCTTGCACAAAATGTTTCTCCATTCTTCTCACATTTAACCTCCGGACTGTTTTTGGTGATAATTTCTGGATAAATCGCTCTCAAAATAGCTTTACAACATTAAATTCGCAAATATCAATACAAAATCTGTTTGTTTAGATTTGTGTGACGTCACTAGGGATGAAGCCAATTACAGACCGTTTACGATCACGTGATCAAATGTCGAAAATACAGTTATTTTATTCGCGTTTTTTACAAAAAATAAGCATATTTTTATAAAAAAATCAATGAAATATGCTTTTTCATTATGTCATGTTTATGGATGATGTCAATTGGCATAATATTTTCAATACAGTCAAACACCCTATTGACGAGTCCATAATAGGAGCATTTGTAATATATATATTTTTTATAAAAATTATTACTAATGTGACATTATGATAATAAATGATATTCTATTCTATTATGATGCCGGTTGTAAGTTTTACCGCGACTCACGATGACGTCGGTGCATCTAGTGGGAGGCCTACCTACTCTGCGTCTGCCGGTTCGTGGTCTCCACTGAAGAACCTTTCTCTTTAATAGCTTCTCAAAATTCTGCAATATCCCCTTAGGTTGATAAAAAGTGCACATCACTTGCACTTTTGGTAAGGGCCCTCGCTACGCTCGTGCTGTAAATCCCACCCCAATGACCATATAAATTATCTTTCTCCCACCCTCATTAGATTACCCCCGTGTAATGTACAGGGGCGGATCCAGGATTTCATTTTGGGGGAGGGGCATTCCGACAAGGTTCGAAAGAAGTAAATCGAAAAATTGAGTCGAATGTATGAATTGCTAGGTGTTTTGGGAGGGGCATGGCCCCCATGCCCCCCTGGATCCGCCAATGGTAATGTACTATTTACGGATCTTTCTCGATAGATCCATTGCTAAGATCCATAATGGATCTATAAAGATTTTTTTCTCATCCCATTTTAAAATTATGGATATAACTTTCTCCCTTTCGAATGTTCAAGTAAAATATTATAATTTTTTCATAGTTTTATTTATTACAAACTGTAACTTAAAATTAACTTAAACATATTCTAAACGAACATAAAACTCAATCCAGACACAATCATACTAAAATTGCAACAATTTGTAAAGCTCCCCCGAAACAGCCAAGCGAGTTGTCAGGTAATATATAAACTAATTTCAGTGGCAACTTTTAATAATGTTCATTATAAAATTTGTAATTAAATTTTTAGTAGTTATCTGCTGCGCAAAAGGCTATTGATAAAAAAAAATCGGGACTTTTTTTGTACACACGGTCATCTGACCCCAAACTAAGCAAAGCTTGTGATATGGCTGCCAGAGACTGATATACACACATATATAGTTTTAAATACACACTTAAATAGATATTAACAACCAGATATAGAACAAACACAAATGTTCATCACATGAATGTTTGCCCTAGGTGGGAATCGAACGCCCCCAAGCTCAGAAGGCAGGTTCACTACCAACGGGCTATCATGAAGATGGGATGGGATGATGATGATACAAAAACCAATAACACTATAACCACCATAAAAATAACATTGCAAGAAGAATGAGTGAGAAATACGTAACCAATCTATCAAACCAATGTAGACAAAATGGTTTGACTCGATTGACACCAAACCGAAATACTTATTTGTATGACCACTGTTTGACCGTGTCGGGGGACCTTTACGCTGAGGTGGCCTACATTTTAAACTGGCCACTTTTCAATAACTCGGTTGCTTCAATGTGGAATGTAACTTGCCAACAATTATACTCCACAGTTAAAACATAAAGTGCTTTATTTGTTGAGATTAAAAACCTCAGTTTTGGTATAATTTCCTTTACTGGGAGACTTCCATCGAGTGCGGTGCGTCTGAAACAAATAATTAACATTTACAGGTACATTAAACACTTAACGGCCGGTTATCCGAGCCGCGTAGGCAACAAAACGCTCCCTCAGCCCCCGCCAAGTTAGAGCGACGATGTATTTTGCCACGCAAGTCAGGACGGCCGCGGGGGGAGTGCAACGACAAAAACGAACATAGGTCCGACCTCGATGACGCCTGGCGCGGTACTGAACGCGGCGCGCGCAAATTCTCGCGACCTTTTTACGCTTTTAATTTCACTAAAAAACTAAACTATTCACTATCAAAAATCTATCCAAATAAAAAACTGTTGAATAAAATTGCCTTTCAGTACATGCAATTTCCAGGTTGTTACGAGCTTTCATTAGAGCATAAAACGAAAAAATAAACTAACTCGACTTTGTTTCAGATTTTTTTTTGTTCGAGGAAAGTTTATTCTATCGTGTTTTGAACCAAATCATAAACTCAAACACAGATGTATCTGTACTTGTATTTTTTTCCAGCTCAAATATTGTAATTTAACTGAATAAAATTGATTTAAAATCATCAAATTTGCTATAAGAGGCCGTTAACAAAAGCCG
Organism: Agriopis aurantiaria; assembly: GCA_914767915.1. Classification (NCBI taxonomy): domain Eukaryota; kingdom Metazoa; phylum Arthropoda; class Insecta; order Lepidoptera; family Geometridae; genus Agriopis; species Agriopis aurantiaria. The sequence continues at coordinate 6,062,130 of OU612010.1, read as the reverse complement.
TGGTAGCCTATTTGGGATACCGCTATACTTGAAGCGTGAGGGCGCGGGTTCAAACCCCGGGCCCGTTACCTATGAGCTCTTTGGAGCTTATGTACGGATTTTCATACCACTGACTTCTCGGTGAAGGAAACCTGCATACGTACGGAGAAGGAATTCAATGGCGTATGTGAATCCACCAACCCGCACTGGGCCAGCGTGGTGGATATGGCACAATCACCCTTTCGGGGATAGGCTAAAAGTCCAGCAGTGGACTGTTAAAAGGCTGATTATGATGATGATGACTGACCTCCAGAGCCGTCGCTGAACATGAACTCGTCCTGGTACTCCTTGAGGAACTGCTCCGAGCGGTGCTCGTCCAGGAACAGGGAGTATACCTTCTTCACATCCTCCATGCTCACCTGGGGAATCAATCATTGCAATGGTGTTTCCGAGATAATACAACATGGGGTTCTTCAAAAGACGAGTTAATAGTCCTGAACGCAACGTATTTGTGACGCCTCTGGTGTTACAAGTATCCATAGGCGACGGTGACTGCTTACCATCAGGCAGCCCGTCTGCTTGTTTATCACCTATGGCATTAAAAAAAATACCTCTGTGCCTATTATCTATACTAATAATATAAAGAGGAAAGGATTTGTATGTAAGTATGTTTGTAATGAATAGGCTCCGAAACTACAGAACCGATTTGAAAAATTCTTTCACTGTTGGGAAGCTGCACTATCCCCGGGTGACATAGGCTATATATCAATACCCGTGCGAAGCCGGGGCGGGCCGCTAGTTATCTTATATGCACTGATTGTTATATGACAATATATCGAGCGATGTGGCCTGTCCATTGCCACTTCAACTTGCAAATGTTAACAGCTATGTCGGTGACTCTGGTTCTTTGGCGAATATCCACGTTCCGGATTCTATCGTACAAAGAAACTCCGAGCATAGCTGTCTCCATTGCCCGCTGTGTGACTCTGAGTGTCTCCAAAAGGTCAACAGTTTTACTATTAATATTTTAGGGTTATTATATATATAAACCTTCCCTGAAAATTTATCTAGCTGATGGTGAAAACCGCATCAAAATCCGTTGCGTGGTTTAGGAGTTAGCGGCCATACAGACAGACAGACAGACAGACAGACGCGGAAAGGGACTTGAATGTATACTATGTAGAGATAGAGATGAAAGACGGTGGAGAGAGAGGTAGCTCATAGGTAGGCAACGCACTGACAATGCCCCGGGTATTGTAGGTGTCTATAGGCGGCGGTGACTACTTACCATCAGGAGGCCCATTGCTTGTTTGCCACTAATTATATTGAAAAAAAAAAAAAAAAAAAAAAGATAATCTTAACCGTGCCAGAGTAGCGTTGTTACCTCATTGGCCTTCCTGCGTTTGCGGTGACCACTTACCATCAGGTGGGCCGTAGCTTATTTGCCAATTAATCTAAAAAAAAAAAAAAAAAAAAAAGATAATCTTAACCGTGCCAGAGTGGCGTTGTTACCTCATTGGCCTTCCTGCGTTTGGCGACAAGTGACGCAGTGGTGATCAGTTGTATGGCGTAACGCAGTGACGTCTCGGTGGCGACGCGCGTCAGCACTGTCAACGCGTCATTTGACATCTGACAGTCCTCCTCTTCGCATCTGTAAATTGACAGTTGACAGTTTACAATGCACAATGCGAACTTGTTACCAACAAAACGCCAAGTAAAGTGAAAATTAAAATTATCCATAAAAAAAAATCATCATCATCATCATCATTAGCCATGGCCTCCCCCCTTTAACCTCCACACTGAACGACAGCCTGCCTTTTGCATCCACTGGATGCCTGCGACTCTCACAATGTCGTCGGTCCATCTAGTGGGAGGCCTACCTACGCTGCGTCTTCCGGTTCGTGGTCTCCACTCAAGAACCTTTCTTCCCCATCGGTTATCGGTTCTTCGAGCGATGTGGCCTACCCATTGCCACTTCAACTTGCAAATGTTAACAGCTATGTCGGTGACTCTGGTTCTTCGGCGAATATCCACGTTCCGGATTCTATCGCGCAAAGAAACTCCGAGCATAGCTCTCTCCATTGTCCGCTCTGGACTCTGAGCTTTTCCAAAAGGCCAACAGTTAAGGACCACGTCTCAGTACCATATGTCATCACTGGCAACACACTGGTCAAAGACCCTTGTCTTGAGGCACTGTGTTAAAAAAACATGCCTTCCCCAAAATAAATCCTGGCGGGCCTTGTCCAGATGCCCCAAAATGAATTTCTGGCTACGGCCTTTACATTATTTACCTGATGTTCAGGATCTCTCTGAGCTCCTGGTGGCTGTAGGGAGCTGTGGGCACTATGATCATGCGGTCCAGCAAGTCCAGCGGGATGCCGTGCGGACTGCAGGGAAATAACATTCATATTAATAACTAGCTGACCTGACAGACGTTGTCCTGTATTAGAACTTTCAAACACGCAAAGTCAAAATTGTAAATCTTATTTTTTTACACCTTGGGTTACATTATTGGAGTTTTAGTAAGGATCCCTATTTTTTTTGAAAATATAATATAGCCTATGTTACCCGGGGATAGTGTAGCTTCCCAACAGTGAAAGAATTTTTCAAACCGGTTCAGTAGTTTCGGAGCCTATTCAATGCAAACAAACAAACAATCAAATCTTTCCTCTTTATAATATTAGTATAGATAGGTATGTTAGCGGCGCAAATATCCTAACCTCTGCAGTGGAGACATATTTGAGCCGTTTGGGGTCGAGACATTGGGCATTCCCTGGAGGTTGGGGCGGCCCCTTGTATGAGACGACTTGTGGCGATACTTTGGCGCCGTCACATCTTCCTGAGACACAAGGTAGGGCTGGTGCGGCTGCCAATTCGGCAGAGCATTACAAGCACCACTAATATGACAACCTCAGTAGTGGTTACATATTTGAGGCGTTTGGGGTCGAGACATTGGGCCCTTGAGGACCGGGGAGCTCACCTCATTTTCAAAAATCTTTCAGAACGCCTGGTTAATGCGACGCGTTACCAAAATGCTGGCGTGTTTCTGGCTCAACGCATAAGCATTGCTATTCAACGTGGTAATGCCGCCAGCATGCTGGGTACGCTGCCAACTGGTAGTGGGCTGAGCATTTGGATTGTCTTTAGACCTTCAACGGTGTATGGGCAGTCTAACTGTATTTGTAGTGTTAGCTTGTACTTTGTTTAGTTAGAGGCACATGCACAAAAATAAAATTTACCTATACAAATATGTATCTATACTATATCTATATATGTACATCTATACTTCTTTACATCGGGCCCCATCCGATGAATTTGCCATGGGCCTTAACGATGTAGTTATGCCAGGTTCACTCCGCAGTTAAGGTATGTTCGGCCGGCGATCCTTTCCGGAAGGAGTACGGCAGGGCCGCTCGGCCCGCACGGTATCATGTCATCTGTGGTTATGCCACTGCTGAGAGCCTAATGTTGGCACACTACTGCTCACCTGCGGTAGTTGGTGCCCCGGATGCGCGTGATGCCGCGGTTGGTCGCCATGATGACCACCGGCGCAGTGTCCGACTCGAGCGCTCGGTTCAGGAATGAGAAACACTCTATGTCCAACATGTGCGCCTGAAACAACATTACCAATGGGCTAAAGGACTCATGTTTTTATATATGCCATATGACCCATATGGCATATATATCGATGCTTAAAATTTATCCGCATGCCCGCTGCCATTTCAACTTGCTAGTCCGGTGGGCTATGTCGGTGACTTTCGTTCGTCTACGGATCTCCTCATTTCGGATGACGGGTACAGTTTTATTATTATTGCAGCTGTCAGAGCAAATGAATGCTTAGAGCGAGTTTAGTGTATTCACCTCGTCAATGAAGAGTACTCCGGGGATCATTTCCGATTTCCCCTCCTCGCGCCACTCTGCCACCTTGCTGTTGATCTGCTCGCGGATTTCAGATTTGATCTCACCCGTGTCACCTGGAACATTGCAAGTTATTAAGAAAAACAATCTTTACACTACATAAACCCGTACGAAGCGCTTTGATTCCACTTTTACTGTGCGAACTGCTGCTTGAATGGGTGTCTCCCGATGGTTACAATCTGGGTGTCTTCTAATCACGAGTGAATCGGTTTCTTCTAGGCAAGCGTGCTCCATCGTAGACTGCATCATCGCTTGACATCAGAAGAGGAGGCGGTGAAAAGGAAGCCTATTACAAAAAAAAACCCCTCTTGACACCACAGAAATGACATTACTGGAAAAATACACGAAAATCATCACAATCAGCCTTTCATGTTCCGAGATGGCATAATTAGTACCATAAATAAAATACATGTACTTAAATTCTAAGTCGAAACTATGTCAATAGTTATATTAAGAATTATATTAAAATAATTAAGATATTTCTATAATTGCATAATAAACAATATGACCTACTTATAATAACTAATTCATAATCATCATTACAGCCATAGGACGTCCACTGCTGGACATATGCCTCCCCCATCGATCTCCAAAAGGGCCGGTTGGAAGCGGCCTGCATCCAGCGTTTCCCTGCGGTCTCTTTTAGGTCGTCTGGCCATCTTGTGGGTGGACGTCCTACGCTGCGCTTACCGGTCCGTCGTCTCCATTCGAGAACCTTTCGGCCCCATCGGCCATCTGTTCTGCGTGCTATGTGCCCCGCCCACTGCCATTTCAACTAATATTATAAAAACGAAAGTCTCTGTCTGGATGTTTGTTCGGTTTTCACAACTAAACGGCTAAGCCGATGTTAACGAAATTTGGCAGAAAGATAGTGAGAATCATGACGGGCATGGGGTACTCCCCCCCCTAGAAAATGCGGAGAAACGGGAAATCACTGGTGAACCGCGATTTCTAAAAATATATAAAATAAATAAATTTTAAATTAATATTTTGGGACATTTTTTCACACACGGTCATCATATTAAGTGATTGATTGAATTGAGAACGATTTAATAACAATACAATACAAAAATAAATAAAAGAACTATATTTTAAACGACACAACACTATTGGGTAAATAAAGTCAATCTCAGTTTCTTATCTGCGTGCAATTGCACTGTGGCGCGGCGCGTACCTGCATACTAGCTGATAACGCGCGGTGCTAAAGCGACCGTTCAAAACTGACCATTTTTGTCAATTAAATGTAGGGTAGATACAAAACAAAATAAAATAAAATAAACTATTATACAATATAATAATGTTAGTTAGTGCTTGTGTTTGTGATACTGTTAAACATATTATTATTATTATTTTAGTTTATTTAAGTTTACCAACATGTGGAAGCATTAGTTACTAAATTAATTTAATTTCTCACATAAGTGAAATTGTAAATTTCTTGTTGAGAAAATAAAGCTCTTTAACCCGAACTCTTAACTTAACTTTGTAATAACATTTCTCCATCCTCTCTCTGAGAGAAGGCCTGCTCCCAGCAGTGGGAGCATTAAGGCTGTTAATGATGATGATGAATCATTGAATACACAGGATTGAAGAACATACCGGAGAACAAAGCGAGGAAGCCGTGTGTGCGAGAGTTGATGACGTCCACTTCGTGGAGCGTCACGGTGTGGACTACTTCCTTCCGCTTCTGGAGCTCGCCCTCCGGGCACTGCACGAAGCGAGCCTGCTGCCCTGTCAACATAACATACTACAATAAAAAACTGTCACACTGGGAAGAAAAGACACGAGTATTTTATCAAGAGTGCTCCATCGTAGACCGCATTATCCCTTAACAACAGGCAATTTGACGGCCAAACGCAAACAATAAAAAAAAACCTGCTCTATCGTAGACCGCATTATCCCTTAACATCAGGCGATTTGACGGCCAAACGCAAACAATAAAAAAAAACCTGCTCTATCGTAGACCGCATTATCCCTTAACATCAGGCTCTTTAACGGCCAAACGCAAACAATAAAAAAAAACCTGCTCTATCGTAGACCGCATTATCCCTTAACAACAGGCAATTTGACGGCCAAACGCAAACAATAAAAAAAAACCTGCTCTATCGTATACCGCATTATCCTTTAACATCAGGCAATTTAAAGGCCAAACGCAAACAATAAAAAAAAAACCTGCTCCATCGTAGACCGCATTATCCCTTAACATCAGGCGATTTAACGGCCAAACGCAAACAATAAAAAAAAACCTGCTCTATCGTAGACCGCATTATCCCTTAACATCAGGCCATTTAAAGGCCAAACGCAAACAATTTAAAAAAAAAACCTGCTCCGTCGTAGACCGCATTATCCCTTAACATCAGGCAATCTGAAGGCCAAATGCAAATTATTTAAAAAAAAAAAAAAAAAAACCCCTGCTCCATCGTATACCGCATGATCCCTTAACATCAGGCAATTTGAAGGCCAAACGCAAATTATAAAAAAAAAAAAAGCTGCTCCGTCGTAGACCGCATTATCCCTTCACAGCACGGTCAAAGGCAAACTAATATATGAAAAAAAAATATTTAAAAAAAACACATCTTTATCAAGTTAGAAGCCACGTCAACTTGTATGAAATACCAAGTGTGCCGTATTATTTACGACCTAGAGTAGTTTTTTAGTTTAATTGATTCGCACGGCCAACTACTTTCGCAGAGTTTTTACAGTTTACTAAAGAATAACTTGTCATTTTTGTATTTGAAGTCTCACACAATGGCCCGCACGGTGACAGACGGATAGATCTCCGTTATAAAAGCAACAGGCAGCATTACTGTTTTACCTGTGGCATCATAGTCGCGGGCGCGCGCAAAGCTCCTACCCAGTTTGTTGATCTTCCCGGTGGCCTTATCTATGGTGATCACGTCGCCTGTTTGTACCTGAAATTAATCGTTTTGATTGATACTTTTTCAGAGAAAGGCTGGTGTGGCGGCTTAATCAGCGAAGAACCTCAAAAGGCGCAAATATAGTACCCTCGATGGTGGGTATATATTTGAGCCTTTTGGAGTTGATACGCTTGGGCCGTGCCATCAAATATCTAAAGACCCATCAAATATCTAAAGACCCATCAAATATTTAAAGACCCATCAAATATCTAAAGACCCATCAAATATTTAAAGACCCATTAAATATCTAAAGACCCATCAAATATCTAAAGACCTATCAGGGCGACTGGTCGAAGCAACTCCTTTATTTTGCCCAAAGACTAAGCATTGCTTTTGATTATCATGTTGTTCTTCAACTTAAACTTATTTGAGGTTTTGGAACTTAGGGTGACATCGTGGTACGTGACAAGTGTGACACCATGGTACGTGACAGTGTGACTCTGTGGCATACAGTGTGACGCAGTGGAAGACGAAACCTTAGTTCGATGCTCTAGTGCCTAGTGTAGTAACACTATGAAACCTAGGGTGACGATAGAGAACTAGGCAGTGGAACCTAGTTTTAAATTACCTTTTCCTTGAGCAATGCGTCCGCCATCTTGGCGCCCATGTCGTAGTTGGTCTCCATGTCGGTTGTCTTGAGCGTGAGGCGTCCGACGCGGGCGCCGCCCCCTCCGGCGCCTCTCTCTATTACCACCTCCACCACTTCACCTTCGATTATCTCGGACTCCTCCCTGGATAGACAAGGATCAGATTTATTATGCCACAAATACACTTGGACCCGGGTATTTCCTAAAACTGCGACCAGAACCACCGGAGGATGGGCAGCAGCGTCCTATTAGCACACCGTGAACATACTGCGATGCCCAAGCCGCCTGCCAAGCGTGAGGATTATGGCAAAACTGCTCTCTAACAAGGAGGCCCTTGTCTAACAGTAGACGTTTAATGGCTGCTGATGATGATAACACTTGAGAAAGAGACACGTGAGGCAGTCGCCGCCGATCCGACAAGAACGAAGACGAAAGGGTTCTACAAATTACCGTAGCGCTAGTATCGCAGTCAAGTTTCGCAACATTTAAAGGGAATAAAGAAAGGCGCCATCTATTGGTATGAGGTGCGCTTCTCTTGAAATGTTGCGAAACTTGACTGCGATACTAGCGCTACGGTAATTTGTAGAACCCTTTCGTACATTATCTGACTGCAGCGCTTACGGAAGTTCGAGACAACCTATAACACGCTCAAATTACGGCGCCATCTAAGTTTATACCGTTTTAGACAAATGTTCCGAGCTACGCTCTAATGTTCCGCTATTGTCTTTCCTCTTAGTCTATCCTCCTTGGTTTCTACAGTAAAATCTGAGATACTCCCGCGTCCTAAACGTGATGCGATTTACTTTTACGATGGAGCATGCTTGCGTAGAAATCAATTCATTCCGATTTAAGGGCACCCAGATTGGAGAACACGCATCGCATTCAAGCAACACATTCCACAGATTAGCAGTTTACATAGTTAAATTGGAATTAAAGCACTTCGTATGGGTTTTCGGAATATCAACCAAAAAGCGGAGTCGAATTTCGTGCCCGATGGCAGTCCGATAAAAAAAATGGGCAAGAATTAGATCATGCAGATCCGATGTACACTCTCCGAAATGTATCTGATAAAAAAAATCTTACTTGATTCTTATACCAATAGACTTCCTGATAGCCTGAGTCAGGGCTTCAGTCTTGCTCATCTCCAACGAATAGATTTCAGAGCCTGAAATATACAAACACAGTTGATTATGAGAGTCGCAGGCATCCAGTGGATGCAAAAGGCAGGCTGTCTTTCAGTGTGGAGGTTAAAGGGGGGGGAATGTTCAGCTGGCAATGTTCAGCAGTGGACGTCTTCTGGCTGATGATGATAATGAGATGATTATGATAAACTTATGATTATCAGGACTGATAGTACAGCGCATTTTTTTAGCTTGTTTTTAGGTTTCCGGATCTGAGGTTGTAAACGGGACCCTATTATGCAGACAGCATAGGCTTACTACGCTGTCTGTCTGTCCTACCTTGTAACGGCTGTATCTTTCAAATTGTTATAGATAGGCAGTTGAAAATATCACAGAAATTATATTTAATGTTATGGCGGAATAACTAAGAATTATCATAAAGAATTATTTTTAAAAAAGTAAACTTATTTATGAATTTCCTCTAATGTAAAAACGATAATACGTACAAGCGTCAAACTTGGCATGATTATGGTACACACTCTAAAGTAAAACAACAATAAAAACCGGCCAATTGCACGTCGTACTTATTATTGTGTGGTGGTAAGGAACCCTCGGTACGAGAGTCAAGACAAGCACTTATGTGGTCCGTTACTTTGTAGTCACTTTAAAACTTACCAGCCATGCTGGTGAACGGTGTGTCGGGACCCAAGGCCTGTGCGAGTCCCATGGCGATGGCTGTCTTGCCGGTGCCCGGCTGACCAGCGAGGAGCACAGCTCGGCCAGCTATTTTACCTGCAACATATCATTTATTAGCACAAAATAAACAAGTATCAGATCCTTTTTGATCCTACTTTAACCTTCAAGTGTCTCTACACTACTGGAGGCCGTCAGCTGCCTCCAGCTAAGCAAACTTCTCTTTATCTGGTGCCAAGCGGCATAGTTGTTCTACACTGGCTATACTGGTCCATTCTAGGAAGTAGCATAACCATAACCTTTTTCTACTTCCAGCGCTCTTGCCTTCAACTTTGCCCATCATAATTCACTGAAGAAGCTGGTATTTATGGTATAGTCATACGCTAATAGACTTTAGTGCGTATAGGTTTTAGGTAGAAATTTATTCAAACACTTATTATGTTGTCCCCTTCACACAATTCAGTCATGAACACAGAAAAGACGAGCCGAAGCACGCAGCCCCTCACTTGCCTCTTTCAGTGTGCTGCGAGCTGTGATCCGTGCGAACCGATTCACCGATTTTTCAGTTCGGTATGAGCCATGACCCGTCACCATCAACGAAAACGGTTCGATCGATCAAACAAATACTTTCCGTCGTAGTGAATGCATTAATCACACGGTGCTCGCGACCCATTTAATTTAATTCGTTTGTTAGTGATAGACACATTGCTAATTCAAATCCAATAAGCTTCTACGGAGGCAAACAAACACTCACTACAAACAAACTTTCACATTAAAATGAGTGTGACGACTACAGTTGCTATAACAACCAAACACAAACCTTCACGTATCATCTGTAATATAACGCCGGCAGCTTTTCTGGCCATCTTCTGTCCGACCATGCCTTGAGACACGGCGCGGGGCTCCAACGAGTCATCGAGACCGAGCCCGCGGATGTGAGAATGAGCTCCAATCCTCTCGATACGCGTAATCGAACGCACTTCTTGCACTTGGGCTGCCGCTATCGACTATAACAGGAAAAGCAGACGATTTTGTACAAACATCTTGAGATGAATTTGTAGATTGATTTTCGCCTTTTGAGACGTATAACGTATTATAAGCACTACAATCATGTTATAATTAGTTATTGAATTGTAAAACGAAGGTCTTAGAGCTGTGTAATAACTGAAAATACCAAATAGTAAATGAGAGGTTAGGTAGGATGCGGCGCCGACATATATTCTGATTTTATGCATTTTCGAATAGTTTTACATGATGATTGCAATACTCACTGCCATTTTGCTTTAAAGTTACACCAACACTTTAAATATTTAAGAAAATATTATGAAATATAGCGTGTTTTATGTCGCTTCGCAACACCAAAACAAAAGACGACCAAAACTGATATCAAAGAGTACCTTTTATGACCACATTTATGACTGATATTTTGGTTTTGACTTTGACATCCGTCAAGCATGTCAAACATCATTTCGGCGTTCCGAATCACACCTCTTGTAAAATCGAGAACCTACACCACACGAACAAAGAATACTACAGATAAACATGTTAATCTGAGGGGCCAACTCAGCCAGCAGACTCATGGAGCAGGATATGAGCAGACTCCTAAAACCTGTGAGCAGAGGTCTTAATAACAATTTTATTGCTAGAGTTGATAATATTTAAGTTTCAGTTTAAATCAAGGGCTTTGATTAATTTTAGACTAGGTCAGACCTTTTAAAGTCCTTGGTTTAGATTTATACATGTGACGTCACGAAGCTTATGGGTCCCCCCTTGTCACACAATGCATATCCCCTCCCGCGCCCGAGCCCATAATTTGTGACGTAATTTAATATTTATGGATGGACTCATAGTAGAGCATGGCCTGTGCTGGCTGTGCTAAGCCTGCACTGCCGATCTGGAGCAAAATGCTACATGAATTAGAGCTAGTCTGCCAGCACATTTAGTCAGCATCTGGGCGTGTCTGGTAGCGTTACCAACTGTACAGTTTCCTCTACGATACTGTTCAACAAAAAATAAGTATGCAAAATACTGCCTGATATTTTTTCCCCATGGACCCAACATGCAAGGGATGGAAATAAAAAAAAAAAAATTTATCATAGCACACACAAGCTAATCCTAAGAAACAATTAAAAAAAATAAACAATAATGAAATAAATTTTCAACGCATACACAATTTTTACATGCAACAAAAGCAAAAAAAATACTGTTCATTTGCCTTCTCTCACCTTCGATTTACTTCATTTGATTTGCAAAAATTTGGCAATCCTAGTAGCCCTAAGTTAGGATAGGAAATGAAACCAAAAATGTTTAACTTAATACTTTATTCATAATATGACTACTTTGTCTTTACAACGGTCGTTTAATCCTTGTCGCGGTAATGTTTGATGTTGACGAGAACGTAGGTGGGGACTGCGCTCCAGCCAATCACCATCAGGGTCGCTAGGAAGATTATCTCCTGCAACAGAAATATACACTTTATTAAAACACGCATGTGCATTGATTTTCAACACACCTCACGATTTTCAGAATCCAGTGACAGCTTAAAAGTGGAAACCATTTTCCTTCATTTAAGACCAATGATCCAATACGTTGCATTGGCGAAATTGTGGTGACCCCACTCCACAAAAGAGGCCATTAAATAAGAGTTGAAGTTGAGTTAAGACCAATGACAGTTTTAAAAAGGGGGAAGACACGTGACATCCAAACATTGCTGTGATTGTACCCAATAAATATGGCTGTTTCGGCTCGAGTCAGCAGCGACGTTGACGTCTACACGGTAAACGTCAACTTCACCGCTCCATTAGACACTACACTAGACCATAGAAGTGACATTTAAAGAAAATTAAGTTAATTGTTTTTAAGTATTTACGAGTGAAAAGTAATGCCGTGAAACCTGTTTTTTGGCTTCGAACTGTTGGTGCACCTTGTAAAAACGCAGGAAGTAATTTTTGCTGCTTTCACAAATTTTTTCACACAATTTTGACAAGTAATTCACGTGCTATCAAAACGCCAGTTCGATTGTGACTGAAGTGGATTGTGCCCCGGAGCCTATATTGTGCGGTCCACGTCAAGAAGTTTGTCCCGTATCTTCCCCCTATTTACTTACATCAATGTTTAAGACACTTGCTTTTTTTTCTGTTTTTTTTTTGGATTCATTCAAATACCTTTACTAAATGATGTCTACAATATCTTGATATACATATTTCATAATTGTGGACAGCTATACTTTTTGAAATGCCACAAAAATATTTGAAACTTACAACTGTGTGTAAGCGCCATGGTTTTGTTCCACTAAATGCTACTTTAATACAATATATTAAGCTTAGGTCATCTGTAGTAACAAGCGTTGCTAATAATGGGAAGCCTCACCTTAATTACACTAGCATTTAGGGCTAGAGCGAGCCCAATTTTTAGGCGTTTTAATGGAGTTGGTAATCAGACAAGACTTGTCTGAGTCAGGAAGTTGATTTAGAGTAAGTAAATAGGAGCACTTAAATGCCTTTCTGTCCAAAATTTAGGAAACATAATGTTTTTTTTTTGTTTGTAACAGATTATAATATAACACTGTTAAAACAATAAGCTTTTGTTATCAATATTTTTTATCAAGTCCAGACATAACCTAACTTTGAGTTTTAAATTACGTAATATTTTTATGCAGCAAAATTAAGATTTTTCCGCATTCCGGAATAAAAATATTATGAAAACACGCCCACCGAGTTTAAAAATGAGAAAACGTCGAGAAACCTCTGAGGAAAGGCTTAAAATTCTTCTATAATGTTGGAACTCACCCCTTGAGAAACTTTATTTTTGGGAGGCACCGAGATGACACTCATGTTTCTTTGCTGTACTACATTTTTGATAATTTGGTTGGTCGGTCTAAGAAGGCTTCTAATGCCCAGCATTTTGAATCACTTGTGAATTTCACTCTAAAATACAATGAAAAATTAAAACGCAGATAGGTAGCTGTCGGAAAATGGTCGAAAATCGATTGACAGTTTGATGACAGTAGAGGTTGGATTGACAGCTTTGATTTGAAAGTAATAGAGACGGGCGATGTTGCTTTAATCGATTTTTTTATCCGATTGTAGTTTTTTACTTCTTCTTTCCTCTTGAGAGGATTTTGGTGTCGTATTTTCAAGTTTACTTGAATCAAGGGCTTTCTATACACCCTAAAGGGAACAGGTTAAACGTCCTTGAATTAAATATAGAATCTAATAAAATACTCTCTTATTCTTGAAAAAAAAAATACTTCAACAAGTTCACATTATGATTTATTGATGATGTTTTTTTTTTTTTATTTGGTATTAGGCGTGTGTTTGACCGCCAACTCGCTTGATGTTAAGCGATGATGCAGTCTAAATGATGATGTGATTAGTGTTTTACTAAGTTTTTCTATAATCATACTTATACTATATACTTTGACTAAAAAAAAGAAAAAAAGGTAAAATGTATGGTAAAGTGCTTTTCATGTTTGAAGTCCCCCAGACGCGGTCCTCTCAAAGCGTATCAATCACTATCATTTCTCGAGCACCACTTAGGCATCGTACACGACTCTTTAACGGTGCCAAATTAATAAAAATCTAACTAGCGTCCAAACACAGTAACGACACTTTACAACGTGTTCCGCTGCTTGCCGCGAGAATTCAAACATGAAAAGCAAGCAAGTAGCAAGTACCTACTACGCATCGTCTGCAACACTGCTTAGTGCAAGTGCTTAGTTGCACTCGCGCGACGGCCATTGCACATCGTCTCGTTCGAACATTCGCGCGAGGATGTGCTCGCACGCCAATTGTGCGCGTCGCCTCGCGAGTGGGTCTTTACGTTTGAACGCCTACTTGCTACGTATACTTGCAAGCTACTTAGCATGGTCTGCCACGGGAGGTAAAAACTAAATTAAACAACTCAAAACATATAGTACATAATTTATTCTTTAAGCTACCCACAATTTCAAAATTGCGACTACCGCCAAAACGGGCGACGCCTTCAACAAAATGGCGGCGCTACGTTGAATTGGCGCGCATTCATTTTCTAACCAGTCGTATTCTTCAGTCAGGCCTCTCTCTTGTAGAATCGGCCCGATGGTCGATAAAACTCTCGAGTGGTAGTCGTTTATATATTTTATCTGAAATACAAATATAAAAATAATATTATTAAAAACCCAGATGCAGGAGCTTTGCCGCCAAAGTGAAAAAAAAAAACAAAAAAAAAACATGTGACCTCTTTGTATTATTTTCCTAAACTTGTGTATTTACGAGTGTTAATGTTTAATAATGGTGGATTACTATTTATTAAGTGTTTGTGCTCGAGTGTGGGTAAGTGATATAATGAAGTGAAACATGTATTTTCGTGTTGTTTCTTATACTGCATAGAAGCCTCTAGTGAAGACTCTGCCACTTTATTAAGGCACTAGGTGACCTGACAGACGTTGTCCTGTCTTAGAACTGTCAAACACGCAAAGTCAAAATTGTAAATCTTATTTTTTTACACCTTGGGTTACATTATTGGAGTTTTAGTAAGAATCCCTATTTAAAAAAAATTATATAGCCTATGTTAACCGGGGATAGTGTAGCTTCCCAACAGTGAAGGAATTTTTCAAATCGGTTCAGTAGTTTCGGAGCCTATTCAATGCAAACAAACAAACAATCAAATCTTTCCTCTTTATAATATTAGTATAGATGAATTTGACTTGGCCGAGCTTTGAATTTATTTAATTAAACTTAAAAATATTTCAATACTTGACACTGGCAAATGCACTAGAAGTGCAACGCCAAAATCCTCTGAAGAGGAAAGAAGAATAAAAATGTTTTTTTAAACTGACTTCAAAATGAATATTTATGTGCCCGATCAAAATTATTACTATTGCCACATCAACAGGCGCTCGATCAAATTTATTTATATTATCAAATCAACAGGCGTTCGATCAAAATTATTTCTATTATCAAATCAACAGGCGCTCGATCAAAATTATTTCTATTATCAAATCAACAGGCGCTCGATCAAAATTATTTCTATTATCAAATCAACAGGCGCTCGGTCAAAATTATTCCTATTGCCAAATAGAGATAACTTTGAATCTTAAGTCAAAGCTTTTAGTCTTAAGTCTGCATTTAAAGGCCAAAAATGTGATTATGATTACATTATTGACCGACCAGAGAGACATCCATCTCAGATTCTAATGGCACAAGTCTGCATTTCTATGTATGTTTGTATATTTGTTCGACAATAACTTTCGTATCGTTGATCCAATCTTCGTGAAACTTTGTAAGCAAGTAGTTCATTTAAATACTAATTTTAAGTTAAAATATGAAGATACAGGGATTAAAGATAAACACGAAGATACAGGGGTCGCGAAGTATCTGTTCGGTGCGAAGTAAAAGTTTCGGTTGCACTGCTATGATGTTTGGTTCCACACGGATTGTCCATTTAGCCAGAGACTTACCTCAAAGTCAGTAAGCAGGTCGAAATCCAAGCAGGCTGTCTGATGCGGGGCCAGGGATATCGTGTAGAAACCAACCGCACCACGACCTTCGAAATCAGCCACCATGCCTTCTGCCTGCCAACATATATAAAAATCAATACGGACTCCAAAACGGCAGACCTATTTTGACGGGTTTTTTTTTGATAGCTGATGTTATAAGGAGTAACTTAGGCTACTTTTATCGAGGGTGTCCACGCGGGTGTAACCGCTGGGCCCATCGCAGGGTGCAGCTAGTACAAAATAAAGGCAGTTACAGCGCCATAGAGTAAGGCATGTTATGCAGATCGAATCGCATGCACACTCTGAAATGTAAGTATACAAAAACAACTATCTTACAAGTTGATGGTCCGCCGCTCTGGTGATAGCAATAGTCTCCACGAGGTCTTCGTGCCGGATCCCATATTCATCTACTTCATAGTAGCCAGGCTCTATTAACAAGCAATATTGGATAAGATTAAAAATTTAAAATCCCAAAATTTTAATGAAACATAACCAAGACCTTATAAATATCAATATTAGACAAAACTTCTGTAGTGTTAGTGCAAGCAGTAAAGCATATTTACCATTGCTGTAGATCATATTGGGCCTGATGCCAGGGTCGTTAGCGGAGGGCCCACTCAGGATCCACGTGGGGCCCTCGTGCACGTTCAGGAAGTGCCCCACCCCGTGCCCCGTCCCGTGGCCGTAGTTCAGCCCCACATCCCATAGCGATTTGCGAGCTAGGACTTCAATTACGTGACCCTGAAAAAGTTGAGGTTTTGAAGATAGGATGACGCCGTCGTGTGGTCACCATCGAACTGTGAGGTTCGGGGAGAAGCACTAGTGAGCAAGTTACCAGAGTGCCAGCAGGGAAGACGGCAGTGCCGAGGTTGATCTGTCCCTTCATGACGCGCGTGAACGCGAGACGCTGCTCGGGAGTCGGCGCCGCAGACATGTGACGCGTGCGGGTGATGTCTGTAGTGCCGTCTCTGTCACACAGGGAAGAAACGCATCGAATCGAAAACAAACAATAATTATCTATTTAAAAAAAAAACAATTTCAAAATTAGTAAGCCCAACAAAATTATTGAAATTGCCAAATCAACAGGCGCCCGAAAAAAATTATTCATATTGCCAAATCAACAGGCGCGCGAACAAATTATTGATATTGCCAAATCAACAGGCGTTCGAACAAAATTATTGATATTGCCAAACCAACAGGCGTTTGAACAAAATTATTGATATTGCCAAACCAACAGGCGTTTGAACAAAATTATTGATATTGCCAAATCAACAGGTGTTCGAACAATTTAGTGTAAGGGGAGGTAATTCCGTGATACAGGTTAAGTTGTGATAATCACGGTCCCGTAGCCCATAGCTAAGAATATTTTGACTTACTTGTACTGTCCTCCAGAGTCTACAAGCAGCATGTCTTCTTTGGTGATGACCCTTTGAAGTCCTTCCTCAACAGGCTTGTAGTGGATGATAGCTCCGTTCTCACCCGCCCCCGCGATCGTGGCAAAAGACGGGCCCATGGAGTCTTGCTCTTGTCTAAGAATTATAAAAAACCGGACAAGTACGACTCGAACTCCGAGGGTTCCGTTGGACGGAACCTTTAGAGGGCGAAACCAAACAAACACAATAGGAAAGTTGAAAAATTCAAAGACAAACTTAACTTTGTAGTCGACATTAAGGTCTTTCCAAACATATCAACTACAAAATGTAAGTTTGTCGATGTATATTTTTAATATAATTATTTTTAATATAATTATAAAAAACCGGACAAGTACGACTCGCACTCTGAGGGTTCCGTTGGACGGAACCTTTAGAGGGCAAAACAACCAAACAAAAACAATAAGAAAGTTGAAAAATTCAAAGACAAACTTAACTTTGTAGTCGACATTAAGGTCTTTCCAAACATATCAACTACAAAATGTAAGTTTGTCGATGTATATTTTTTTTTAAATATGATAAAACTTTAAATTAACAACTTTCAGATTTTTTACTTTATATGTGCTGAGACCTTGCCTCTTGCCAAATTTCATGATTCTAGCTCTACGGGAAGCACCCTATAGGTATTGATTTCCCTGTGAAATAAACGGTCATATCTTATGATAGCGTTGACTTACAAGTTTGATTTTTTCACAGCTAAAAGAAACCGTAGATCTGAGTATTTGATATACATTTCAACTTGACAACTTTACGCGTTCTTGAGGAAAAGGGACTCTTGACAGACGGACATCAAAGTGATCCTATAAGGGTTCCATTTTTTCCTTTTGAACCGTAAAAATAATTATTACTCTAACAGTATAACCTCAGATCAGACAAAGGAGATAAGAACTCGTGATTTGAAGACACCCAGATTGTAACTATCGGGGAACACCCGAAGTTACAAGTGAAGCTAATATAAGCGTTACCTTCTGAACAGCTCCATTTGATCAGAGAGCTGCAGCTCGGTGACCGGGACACCTGCGTCTACTTGTTTGTGAACCCAGTGCAGCGAGCGAACTACTGCCACGCCGTCTTTGACGTGAGCGTTGCGGAAACCCTAAAACGAAACGCGGCTACTAGAACACACAGCAGCTTAGCAGTACTTTTAGATAGCCCGTTGGTCCAGTGGGTAGTGAACATGCCTACTGAGCTTAAGGGCGTGGGTTCGATTCCCACCTAGGACAAACATTTATGTGATGAACATTTGTGTTTGTTCTATATCTGGTTGTTAATATCTATTTAAGTATGTATTTAAAACTATATATGTATGTATATCAGTCTCTGGCAGCCATATCACAAGCTTTGCTTAGTTTGGGGTCAGAAGAACGTGTGTGCAAAAATGTCCCGAATATAATATTGTTGTTATTGTAAGAAGATTTTGCTCTGAAGCGTTGATTTTTCATTGATCAACACCACAAAGCAGAATAAACGTTCCAGCGCATAACCAACACTCCCAAATTAGGAGTGTTGGTTTAGCGCTGGAGCGTTGATTTTACTTTGGAGCGTTGATTCTGCTTTGGGGTGTTGAATTGTTTCTTAAGCGTTAATTTTACTTTGGAGCATTGATTTTACTTTGGAGCATTGATTTTTCTCTGATTAAGAGTGTATGCGATTTTCATCAAAATCTGTTAGGAGGAACTGGTTGCACTCATGGTATAATAATATACTCCGCTAGGTATAGCAATCCCAGAAAAAAAATCCACGTGGGCGTCCCGCAATGATGTCATGATGTCAATTTACAACAGGTTCGAGAGAGATGACGATACACCACGTAACAGCTGATTGAATAAAGTGGCAACTGGACAGTGACGTCATTGCGGCACCACTCCCAGATTGCTAGACCTTGTTTTCTAAGATCATGGTTGCTAGCTTGCAAGATTTGACCTAAACAAACAATCATACAAACATTGCGATTTAAATAAGAACTAGCAAAAATAAATAATCATGTTAAGTTAATGAATGCATTTTCACTGTCACTCAGTTACCTGGAGTTCCACCTGATTCTTGACCACCTTCATTAGAGCGACTGGTGACACTGTAGAGAGAATGTTGAGCTCGTTTTGACCATCCTGAAAAAAGTCAAATTCTACTTTTACTATATTATTGCATCTGTCAGAGGAAATAAGCGAATGGAAATAGTGTAAAAGATATACATATAATCAACACTCTCAAATATAAAAATAAGTAAAAAATACGTTTGTTGTATCGACCCCTTTTTACTTTTTTCTTTATTATAATTTCTTAGTTAATTCGCCGCAACGTTACATATTCTGTGAAAATTTCAACTATCTATCTATTACGGTTCGAAAGATACAGCCGTTAAAAGGTAGGACAGACAGACAAACAGCGTAGGCGGTCCCGTTTTTACCCTTTGGGTACGGAACCTTAAAAATTGCACTCTCTATCCAGCAAGATATCTACAGAACGTTAAAATTCTTATATATTTCCATTTTGATTTTGTTTCCAAAGTTCGTCTCTATTTATAGTGAGGTTATTTATCAGAAAATTAAAAAAAAACTATTGTAGGTATAGAAGAGGTAAGATAAGATAAGATAATTGTTTATTACACACAGAAAAATAACAGCATACAATAACAAAGAATACACATTAATTTTTGGGAAAAACTTACTAAGTAAACACAGGCCGTCGTACTACAAAGATTTAAGAACGCTTTAGATATGTGTTAAACATATTTTTCACCGTAAAACACCATGTCTAAAGCGTTCTTAAATCTTTTGTAGTAAGACGGTTAGTAGTTAAATACGTAGTTTATGTATATGAGACTAATCGGTGAGCCCCAAACTAAGCACGAGGCTTGTATCTTGGGGGCCGAGTGCAAAGTTAACAGAGGGATGATGTACTGACATAGATATGTTACTTACATTTTCAACAGCTAAATAAATGGCGTGGCTTCCATCTTCAGACAGCCACACTGAGCTGCCGTACGGCAGTTCACTCTGAAACACAACGTATCATGCTAAGTGAGATGTGAGTGTGAGATAAACGCCCTCAAGGGGATCCTTTATAAGCCATCCCACAACTCACACGGAAAATGCAAAAAAAAAACTTGATTTTTGGTGTTGTAATTCTATCAAATAGAAAGATTTGTAGAAAATAAAATTTCTGTTCAAAATTGATCTGTATTTTTTATCGAAATCAACGTTTTAAAATTTTGGAAAAACTCAAACTTATTACATCTATTTTACAAAAGTCGTTTTTAGTAAAACTCTCGGAGGGAAAGTTTTTGTCAGAACATGGTAGGTAGTAGCAAGGACGCAAGGAAGATAGACTAAGAGGAAAGACAATAGCGGAACATTAGAGCGTACCCCGGAAATTAGCCTAAAAACGGTATGAACTTAGATGGCGCCGTAATTTGAGCGTGTTATAGGTTGTCTCGAACTTCCGTAAGCGCTGCAGTCAGATAATGTACGAAAGGGTTCTACAAATTACCGTAGCGCTAGTATCTCAGAGAAGTTTGAGGAGGTTGAGCAGTAGCGTCCTATTAGTACACGGTGAACGTACTGCGATCTCCAAGACGCCTGCCAAGCGTGGGGATTATGGCAAAACCCCTCTCTAACAGGGAGGTCTTTGTCCAACAGTGGACGTTTAATGGCTGCTGATGGTGACGATGATGAACAGTATTTTATTGCATCATATTTCACAAACGGTACACCTCAACAAAAATGATGTACCAAACCTCTTTTAAGGACCTATTCAATGAGACGTAACATGAACATGGCAATAATTTTTGAGAGATTTCACTTACCGTGAGGTTCCTCAAATATGCGAATACGTCCACATAAGGTCTGGTTGTAACCTGGAGGCCCTCCGAAGCAAGGTGTCGCTCCACGTCGGAAGACAAAACACCTTCGTCCCAAAATAAAGTCACGTTGTTTGGAGCTTCCTGGAAATGTGTGTTTTTTTTTTAAATTACGTATTTGTCTGAGCGAAGCGAAGGTCTCAGAGTCTACAGGAACAAATAAGCGTTTGTATGTATGTTTGTGAGTTTGTATGTATATATGTTTGCTAGTTGTATGTATATTCGTGAGTTTGTATGTATGTTTGTGAGTTTGTATGTGTGTATGTATATTTGTGAGTTTATTTGATGATAACTTTTTAATTTAAGTTTGGTGTCGCAATGTAAGTGTTCAGAAGGAACTACTTATTTTAGCGGAATATTCAACATATTTGTTTCTTACCACGTCTGTCCTGAGCACGAGATAAGCGAAGAAGACTGGGTTGTACGGAATGTCCGACCCACGGAGATTCAACGTGTCTGTGAATAATAACAACATTTGGATATAGCACCATTAACAAATATCATCATAATCAGCCTTTTAACAGTCCATTGCTGGACTTTTAGCTTACCCCCGAAAGGGTGATTGGGCCATATCCACCACGCTGGCTCAGTGCAGGTTGGTGGATTCACATACGCTATTGCCTTCCTACTCCATACGTATGCAGGTTTCCTCACGATGTTTTCCTTCACCGAAAAGCCAGTGGTATGAAAATCCGTACATAAACTCCAAAGAGCTCATACGGGCCCGGGGTTTGAACCCGCGACCTCACGCTTTCAAGTCTAGCAGTCTCCCAAATAGGCTACCACGGCTATAAGAAATATCTATAGAATATAATAATTTATCACAAATTTCTTACTGTTCTTAAGCGACGTAGATGTGGAATGATATTAGAGATTCGTCACAAAAACAGTTTTGATGGTGGACTTCCAAAGTAGCGCCTGATTCAATCAAGCATTTAATGTACTGTTTAGGCATTTCGATTTATATACGAAATGATAATATCTAGGCAAAACAAAAGAGGCGAAACTTGTAGATTAAATTGTCTATGTATACTATTAATTACTATGCTTATTGTAACGGTTCTTATTGTTGGGAAGACACTGTCTGCTGCATCACAGCTAACGCTAAAGCAGCAGGCAGGGTTACTTATTTTTTCTTGAACTATGTTTAACAACAATAAATTATTTTGTGTTTTTGTATTTGTAGGAATATTCCTTATAGGGGCATAGACTATAGAGTATAGAGGTCCGCTAAAAAAGTATTTTGCGAAATGGCTGAAAAAGGAGTTTGAAACTTTATATGAAAATTTACACGTAGCAACAGCTAGTCGAGTGTAAACACCAACATTGATACATTAAAAATAGCTGGGGCCTTACGCCTAGCTGTTTTAAGCAATCCAGATTAGGTGATGAAAAAAGTTGGGAGACCGCCAATCGTATCTGGGCGCGGTAAAGTTCACGTTCGCGTGATTTTGAGACCGCGTAAGAAGTTGGGCGTAAGGCCCCGTACTTGTGATGTGAAATACTATGTAAGTGTGCGTGTGAATAGTCCTTACATGCGACTTCGTCGAGGGCCGTCAGTATGAGCGCTGAGGCGCCTCGAGACTGCATCTGCGTCCTAAGTTCTGCTAGTTTTTGATTCGACGGACGCCCTGAAACAATCACTTTTAATTTATAACGCTTCTTGGTAAGGGCGGATTTAATGGGGGAGCACGGGGGCTCGTGAACCCCCAAAACAGGTTTTTTTGGGTACTGTGGAGATTCCATCACAGTACATACTTAGAAGCAAATCAAATTATCAGAGTTGAGTGAAACTCTTGTCTGTTACTGGCTGGAATTACGAATTTTTTGGCAGACCGCCCTTCGTGCCCCTACAAGAAAAAAATCCTGGGTCCGCCCTTGCTTCTTGGTACATACATCTAATTATGAAAGTCATATTACATGCGAAGAAATTTCAAAAGTAATTTACCTACCTAGGAAGTCATTCAGTACCCTTAGTACAAGTTTTGATAGTATTCGAAAACTTTTTTCGTATTAGAGTGAAGCAATCTATACCGCCGATTACTACCGATTTTAGTTCCTCCACGTTTCCGCTGGAGGCGCTTTACTAAAATGTATGGAACAATACGTAAACAATTTTTTTTCGAATATTATCTAATCTGGGACTCAGCGTAGGTACTGAAAGTAATTTACAGAAATAGGCATGATGACTAATATTTTTTTATTACCTCATAAAAAAGCTGATCATAAATAGAGCACATCAACGAAAACAAAATTAAAATTAGTTCAAAAATAAATAAGATATAAGCATTTTAATTTAATTTAATTTCATGCTAGACAGAGAGCGCACTATACTGAGCCGTGACGTCACGGCTCAGGAGCGCCATACAAATGCTATACTAACACACGCTTTGCGAGAAAGAGATAGAACATCCCCTCTCTATCCCCACCTAAAACTTTAAACACTCATATCTCAGAGATTTATCAGCCAATTTAATATATTTTTTCAGTATGTGTAATGTATTTAGTTATATTCATCGCTAAGCCGGTTATTTGTAATAAATTAAATATTAGGAATCATGCCTATTATAAAGGTTATTTACTTATCTATGAAGTAATTATATTTTTTTCCTGTGAAGTAATTTTGAAAGTACATATAGTCATTTTGCAAGTCATAAATTTTTCTATCGAGCTAAATGTAATCGTGTGTCTTTACGGTTTCCTAGATAAAACTTAAATTTAGGATATGACACCATTTTTATGATTTAAGCTAACCATGGAAGTAGACACAATAAACTAGAATGACCAAAATTGCTTAAGGGGTCCCTTTGCAGAATGCGTAGGTATAAAAGTCGTACTACTACACGCGCACTTAGTTAGTCGTACTACTACTTTCCGTGTACATACAGCGATGTTTTCGAGTTCGAGGTGCTGGTGTCAAGCGGCGTAGGTCTGCTTTCGACGGCGTCCGAGCGCTAACTGACACGCCGTTTCAAATGATAGACAAAATTAGACAAAAATAATCAAAGGAAAACAAACCTTATCGTGCATAATTTAAGCCATGTCGGTTCTAGCAAAATATTACAAAACGTTAGTAAAACTCTTTTATTTTTCCTATGCCTATTTGAAACATATTTGAACATTTTTTTGCGTCGTTTTGTTTATAAATATGCATACTAATGGATTGTATTTTTTTAATTGATTAAAAACATATATTTTTTGAGTAATGTGTTCCGAAACACCACTAGTTTTCGTAACTTTTGTGGTAGGAGGCTACGAAAAATATTTTTAATTAATTATTGATAATCATTTTATGTATAGTTTTTGCGTTGATAGTGTAAAAAAAGAGGTTTCTATCTGTAGATAATAATACTAAATGACTAAGTATTACATAGTCGTCGGAAACGGAACCTAAAGTTAGCTTATTTTATCAGTTGACGGGCTAACGTCCTTAAAATGGGAAAAGAGGGCCTCAAGCAATCTACCTGTGAAGTCAACAGTGAGCGGTAGTAGATCGTTACTGGGCCTGCTCGGTGGGCCATCGATGATGTTCCGACGCGCGACGTCGACAAGATTCTCCTCAGTAGCTATAAGAGTGATGTTGGCTTGTCTGAGTGCATTCTGTAAGGAACAAGTTAATAATTCTAAACCCTTTCAAAATTAGTAAGGACTCTAAAAATTGTAATACTGCCAAATCAACAGGCGCTTGAACAAAATTATTTATATTGCCATATCAACAGGCGCTTGAACAAAATTATTTATATTGCCAAATAAACAGGCGCTTGAACAAAATTATTTATATTGCCATATCAACAGGCGCTTGAACAAAATTATTTATATTGCCATATCAACAGGCGCTTGAACAAAATTATTGATATTGCCAAACCAACAGACGCTCAAACAATATTATTCGTATCAAAAACAAAAGAGCTGGATCAAAAACTACTGAGCCAAAGTTAATAAAAGTTTAGTGGGACCACCTCGAGAACTTCGTCTTCATGATAGAAAAATAATCACTTAGATTAGTACCACCACAAACGGATTGTACAAAGTTGTATAACCCACCTCCAACGGAGTCCAAGCGCTTCTGGTATATGTTGTAGGATCTACCCCCACCACAGAGTTGGCAGGCAAGTTTTCTACTAACCACTGTTGGACAGACGCGTCGGTGCCTGAAAAAAATGAGGCTTAATCTAAAACTTTAATTTAAACACAAGGTTTATGCAAAATTTCAGCAAAATCGGTTTAGAGAAACTGGTTCTAATTCAGCTTGCATATTAGATCTAAACAAACAAACATTGCGAGTTAAAGAAAAGCTTTTATAATTATAGGGGTCGCGAGGTCGCAGTTCGAGGCGAATAACAAGTGTAGAAGTCACAGTTCGGGACGAACAACTAGTATAGGGGTCAAGAGTTAAGGGCGTACAACTATTATAGGGGTCGAGAGGTCACAGTTCAGGGCGAACAACTAATCAAAACCCGTAGTTTTCGAGCCATAATCGTCCTTATTTACCTTGCCTCATGAGTGTCCACAGCGTGACATCAACCTCGACGTAGAATTGTGTGAAGTATCTAGCGTCCGTCCAGACAAGCGCGTTAGTCGCCGTCACCACTGCCGTGCCGGACGAGCCGCGAAGGCCCGAGAGCCACTCGCGTCGCGCGTCTGCCGGGGCTATGTACTGCGACTAGGAAACAACCACAAGGTTACATTTGTTATAGATTTAACGAACAAGCGACAGGCAACTTCATTGTAGGTGGTATCCTCCGCCGCCTATGGACAATACCTGGGATATTGTTAGTGCGTTGGGGTTTTTTAGCGCCAACGTGATAAAATCATGTCGCCTCATTGTAATATTTTCCTAAACTCGTGTGTTTTTTGCGTGGTTATCTACACTATTTGACCGAACGAAGCGAAGGTATTAGAATATATTAGGTATTATAATATACGGGGAATATATTGGTGTATTTATGTATGTTCGTTCAACGATAACTTACGACGATAACTAACGATTGACCTGATTTACATGACATTTTATAGAAGTACAGTCAAAACCGTTTATGGCGACATCGTTTAGAACAACATACCGGTTAAATCGACCAAAATCAAAGGTCCTGGCTGAATGCTATATGACCGCCTTATCAAGGCCCCCTTCGTCATATCTCTTAAGTCAGTTTGTTACTTATCTTTACACAAGACGCACCAAAACATATTGTTGAGTTAACTGTGAAAATTCTAACATGTCGCAAACAAAAAGAAAACAAATCAATATCGAAGAAAAATCACGTATTATTTCAAAGCTAGAGAAAGGAATTCCAAACAAACACCTGGCAAAAGAATATGGTGTATCACACTCGACAATTTCAACCATTTGGAAAGAAAGGGAGAAAATTCAAATCCTATTATTTTATACATATGTATTATTTTTCCTATTAATACCTGTCACCGGTTGTTACAACTATCGGTTTTTACGACTAAATATGAGCAGTCCCTTCGATGTCGTTATAACAGATTTTGACTGTAGATTTTGTGTTCATTCCAATGTAATTTTTAAATTCGATTGTGTACCAAATGGATTGAGGGATTGTCAAGTTATAGAGGTCGCAAGGTCACAGTTCGGGGCGAACTACTAGTTGACAAGATATCATGATAAATAAACGGGATTCACAAAAATTCAATTCTACCCTTTGACGTGGAATATATGCTTTAAATTTAAACTACCCTCGACATGTATTTATTCAATAAAAATTATCATCAAAATTGGTTAATAATCGCAGAAGATATCGCGCAACATACACATTTTAAAAAACAGTCGAAATGACCACCACTTCATCAAAACTATCGTGAGGAACCTCCACGAATGCTCTCGCGAATTGAGTAATTCCTTTTTTGGAGTTAGTTAATAAAAAAATACTTACATTGTGAGCGTCGGCCGTGGGCACGATGTAAGCATCGACACTTTCCCCCGCGAGAACGCTGCGCACCGCCGTCAATCGCTCCAAACTGCTCTGCCGGCTTAGTTTCTCCGCTGCTGGTTCTGGCACTAAGGAATCGATACATCATTTTAAAAAACTGCTCAAAAATACTAAAACAAAAATCTCGACTGCAAAATGTAGCCAATGACACTTCGAGTCTCCGGAGATTAAAACGAACCTAATGACTTCAAAATGTGCCTTATCGTATAGGCTTCAGGAGTTGAGCCAAGGTCTCCGAATCCCAGGAACGTACTTAAGTAATAAGGATCACGAGGTCACAGTTCATGGCGTACAATTCGTATAGGGGTCATAGTTCGGGGTGAGCAAACTGAGCAACTAATATAAGAGTCGCAAAGTCATAGTTCGAGACGAATAACTAAAACAGGGATCGCGGGTTCATAGTTCAAGCCGAACAACTAGTAAAAATGTTGCGGGGTCTCAGTTCGGGGCAAACAACTAATGTAAGGGTCGCGGGTGCATAATTCGAGTCGAACAACTAGTCTAGGGATCGCGGGTTCATAGTTTGAGCCTAAAAACTATCATAAGGGTCGCGAGGTCACAGTTCAGGGTAAACAACTAATATAAAAGGGCCGCGAAGTCGAAGTTCGGAGCGAACAACTAGTATAGAGGTCACGAAGTCCCAGTCCGAAACTTATAACTAGTATAAAGGACGCGGGGTCATCATTGGAGATGAACAACTAATATTGGGGTCGCGAGGTCACAGTTCAGAACAACAAGTTACTGTGACAATAGGTACTTACCATAAATTGGCGCGTCAGGCTCTGCCGAGTTGAAATACCGCATGGGAATATGGCCCGAGACCATTTGCGCGGATAACCTGAAATTATTCGAGTCTTGGAGACTTGTTGGGCTATATTTAGGAATGTGCGTTTGAATAACAAAAACATTATAGTATACTGCAACACAACTTCATTGATCGCACGTCCACGGGATCTGATCGGAGTTTGTTTGTAATGCAGAAATAATATTTAATTATACGCTTGCGTTTGGCCGCCATCTCGCGGCGGCCAAACGCAAGCGTATAATTATATATTATTTTTTAAACTGTACGCAAGTTTCATCAATCATAAAGCGGTGTCGATTTTTCGTGCCCACTGTGGCAGTCCGATAGAAAAATGGTCAGGAGGGAATTAGATCATGCAGATCCGATGCACACTCTCCGAAATGTATCCGATAAAAAACCGATAGACTAGCAACTTTACGTCGATGCTAAGACTAAGAAGCTTAGTCTGAACCAGACATTCGTTAAATGTAAGTTTTAAACTCAAACAAAATAATATAATAAAAGAAAATTTTTATAATAATAATGTACTCACAAATAACATAGTAAAAACCACATACACTTCGTCGCCATATTGGCTAAATGATAAATTTTATCAATAAATTTCAAATAGATTTATTTATTGCCAGGTTACACGGAACGGTGGTAAGCCGAAAGGAGGTCGTTGCAAACAGGTAGTTTAAATCTAAATCGTGTGTAAAATAAATCTATTTGAAATTTATTGATAAAGTTGGTCATTTAGCCAACATACCAGTTGTCATTGTAACTTACCATCGGGTGGCCCGTCGCTTGTTTGCCACTTATTCTATACTAGCGAACCGCCCGCCCGGCTTTGCACGGGTGTAATTTATGTGCAAAGCCGGGGCTAGTTATTACTTTTTTATGAGTACCTACATCGACCTCCTTTCGGCTTAGTATCACCTTTCCGGTTTAGTCACTTATCAATGTAGTTATTTGATAACTTTGAAGCTTTAGATATAATTAATTACAGTAGGTATTTTACTTTAATCTCCGCACTTAGTTGATATTTAACTGATAATTGATAAGAGAAGGGGACAATTGAAAGTAGGCAACTTTGAGAAACATGTAGGTATAGACTTCGACCAAAATAAAATGTATGGACGGGCCATAACCATTGAACTAGCTCAGTAAAAACGAGTCAAACCGTCGGACATATACTTCAACACCTAATTATAACCATGTACAGTACATTTGTTACAAAAAATAGATAGCGGTGTTTTGTTGTGTTATTACACTTCGGGAAAGCACACGAAGGCATAATTTTGTCAGATGTTTCGTTATCATGTAACAATAGTCACGTGTTGCACTTCCTACGGCTAGAGACCGACTGAAACGAAGAGAGCGCCGGCACTCATTTTGTAATCTTCAAAAATGCGCTACTTCTGGGCCCGTCCATTCATTTTATTTTGGCCGAAGGGTATAGAGCGCGTATTCCTGAAAACCTTAGATTAGAAAAACAAGGGAGATATACCTCAGTACAATTATCGTTCATATTCAAATGTATCCATGTTTTATTCGACAGGGGACCTCATCCCACTGGTGGGTGAACGGGTCTTGAGGGATTCCCCCTCATCCCACTCGTGGGTGCACGGGTCGTGCCTCCACTTAACCGCGTAAGAACGGCTCACCTATTCATTTTTCACGGAGACTAAGAAACTTGCAGTCGCTGCAAGTTAACCAATGATTTAATACTTCACATGCAAAAAAGCGGCGAGGTCGTCTGCAAGGAGAGCTCAACCAAAGGCATCCAGACTCATTTAGACTAGATAAGTTACCATATCTCCTTGTTTAAATGATCTGAGAGAACTAACAACAATATAAATACAACTACAAGTGATTGGTCTCTAATAATTAATTCTACTTACTTAATAGGTAATTCTGCTAAAATGTCTAAGAAAAAAAAAAGTATTTTTTTTTCAAACATTTTATTTCTTATACTTACGATAAATGATCACAAGATTGTAAGATATGTACGTTGTAGGTACTATTCAATAAAAGTAAATTATAATTAAGTCATATCAAGACCACACTTTGGAAACAATGACAATAAAACCACTTGAATGCTCATTCTTTATCCCGCCGTAAGCCAAAAGTTCTAAAATGTCAACCTATTTCGAGCGGGCCAATCCTAGTCGCGAATTGAATGACTTTTGAGTCTCCAATCACAAGCATTGGCGGATCCAGGGGGCATGGGGGCCATGCCCCCCCCCAAAACACCTAGCAAATCCATACATTCGACAAAAAATTTCGATTTGATTCCTTCGAACTTTGTCAAAATGGAAAATGAAATCCAGAATGCCCCCCCCCCCCCCAAAATGAAATCCTGGATCCGCCCCTGATTACAAGCTGCCCCCGCGACCGACGTGCCATCATTTTGCAAAAGGGAATTTGACTACATGCGCAATCAAGTGGTTATGTTATCTTTGTTTGCAACCTAAGATGTGCCCACACTATTTGAGAGAATCTCGTACTACCCAGACTGAGTCCCTTTGGATCAAGCTTAAGATTCGATATGTCGTCAGCTCTAATTCAAGTGTTCCCCTGCGCAAAACAGAGACAAATGTATGCGAGCTACGCGTGCAGGAAGAGATAGGCACGAAAAAAATCGGCACTAGCTCGGCAGAACCAAACTAATACATTATCAAAGGTCCTGTATAGTGGATCGTGACCTTAATAAATTTTGTAAATAAATTATAAATGAGATATTTAGAGATCGCATGAAAATGATGGAATGGACGATTAAAATAACAAGAAATGCCACAGATCTACTACCTATAGATTTTCAATGAGCGTGGCTAGCTCAGTGCCTCTCGCTCATCATCGTATTTTCGCTCACTGCGCTTCTTGCAGCCCAAAATGCTACAACCAACCATTGTAAAATATCTTTTACAATTATTTCTCAGAGGAAACACGCATTTATCACATTAAATCACCAAAAAAAGGCAATAAATATAATTCAGACCCGTTTTGTTTGTCACTGATTATTACAGATTTTGACACTTGAGGTACCAAAAACAGGTCACGCCGATAAGGACAACAAAATCTATTTATGTCCTTTTCGTACTTGTGCTGAGCCATATCAAGTTGTCTCTTTCACTAAAATATATTGCCGATCTGGTTGTGTATATCTGTGAGAAATGCAATAAAAAGCTGCTAAATGTCGGTTATTCTAGAAGCTGTGATATTAGTTGTCACTGTCAGTGTCATTCGGATTGACACAAGTGCGACCGAGACAGAAACAGTATGGTGTGCGCAAGAATGGACCAAGTCGATAGTTCTCACGGTACAGACCGATAAGGCCCACAACACCGGGTGAGATTACATGACATTTGGGTTCAGTACCCTTAGTACAAGTTTCGATTAGGCATATGACAAATTTTTTTTTTTTGAGACACCTCGTAAAAAAGCTGATCATAAGTATAGACCATCAACAAAAACAAAATTAGTTTAAAAATAAATAAGATCTAAGCATTTTAATTTAATTTCATGCTAGACAGAGAGCGCACTATACTGAGCTATGACGTCACGCCTCAGGAGCGCCATACAAATGCTATACTAACGCACGCTTTGCGAGAAAGGGATAGAGCATCCCCTCTCTATCCCCCCCTAAAACTTTAAATACTCATATCTCAGAGATTTATCAGCCAATTCAAATTATTTTTTCAGTATGTGTAATGTATTTACTTATATTCATCGCTAAGCCGGTTATCCTTACTAATATTATAAAAGTGGAAGTAACTCTGTCTCTCAGTCTGGATGTTTGTTCGCTTTTCACGACTAAACCGCTAAGCCGATCTTAACGAAATTTGGTAGGAAGATAGTGTACATCACAAGGATGGACGTAGGGTACTTTTCCCACCAGAAAATGCGGAAAAACTGTAAAATCGCGGGATTCAGCTAGTTTGGAATAAATTAAACATTAGGACACATGCCTATTTTCGAAAACTTTTTTCGTTTTCGTATTGTTCCTTACATTTTACTAAAGCACCTAGGCAGAATAGTTTGCATCACTCAAATACGGATTATTTTTTTAAATAGATTTCTGTCCAGCAATACATTGCTGGACTGAAATCTATTTAAAAAAATAATCCGTAAACATGGTAAACATGGTAAAATGCGAAAACAATATTTTTTTCAACCATCTATACTTATACTAAGGGTACAGAATAACATTTTAAAAAAAATATTTTAATAACAATTGCTACATACGAAGAAAAAAAAATTTAAAAATTGCACTAACCTTACTTTGAAGAATAGTGGTAAATGTATTAGACTCCAGTTTTCACATGATACAAGGTTATTTTTAAAATCAATGAACTCTCGAAGGGCGCTTAGCTGCATCATAATATCAAGATAATACTAACAATAAATGATTATTAGCGGGATATTTACCGTGAATGGTTGATGAGCTCCTGATTCCGTGTTTACGGACAGACTGAAGAAAGCCATATCAACAGGAGCTCAAACAAAATTATTAAAATTGCCAAATCAACAGGCGCTTCAACAAAATTATTGTTATTGACAAATCAACAGGCGCTCGAACAAAATTATTGTTGTTGACAAATCAACAGACGCTCTAACAAAATTATTTATATTGCCAAATCAACAGGCGCTTCAACAAAATTATTGTTATTGACAAATCAACAGGCGCTCGAACAAAATTATTTATATTGCCAAACCAACAGGCGCTCGAACAAAATGTTTGATATTGCTAAACCAACAGGCGCTCGAATAAAATTATTCGTATTATCAAGGAAGATAGACTACGAGGAAAGCCAATAGCGGAACATTAGAGCGTAGCTCGGAAATTTGCCTAAAAACGGTACGAACTTAGATGGCGCCGTAATTTGAGCGTGCTATAGGTTGTCTCGAACTTCCGTAAGCGCTGCAGTCAGATAATGTACAAAATGGTTCTACAAATTACCGTAGCGCTAGTATCGCACGTTCAAATTACGGCGCCATCTAAGTTCGTACCGTTTTTAGGCAAATGTTCCGAGCTACGCTCTAATGTTCCGCTATTGGCTTTCCTCTTAGTCTACCTGCCTTGGTATTATTGAAGCCGGTTAAAACCACCTCGAGAGATTCATCTGCAATAATCTACATAACATAAAAATAGTGACAAATCGGTTCTGAAACTACAGAGCAATCGGAGAACATACATCAAAAACAGACCTAAATGAGAACCGCCCTCCTGATGTCGGTTAAAAATAACCCTGTATTGGCGGTCATAATAAGCGATAGCTAATTAGGATGCCGCCTTAGGCCCAATGCCAACCCCCAAAATATTAGAAATCAAAATTATTATAATGCAAAAATGCAATAATTATTATAATGCAATGCCTTTAAACTTTAAATTAGTTACCGCAGTAGTGATTATTATGAAAAACTTTCGTCAAAAACTGTTTAGACTAAATTATGTATGTATAAGTATTAGGTAAAAGTGTAAAATTCATATTAAAAACACCTTAAAACTATTATAGCATCTTATTTGTTAAAGTGCATCAAAATGGATTCAGCACAAACTTAGTACAAAGTTAGCTCCAAAATTGTATTTACATATTTATAAAGTTACAATATTTTAAAATTATCTAAAATAGTTTTTCTTCTAAAATTTGGTCAACATTTATCACTAGTGTTCCAAATATTTTGTCAAATTCAATAAATTACAATTTAAATATGTTTTATAATTTTTACCTTCTAAAAAAACTACAATTTCGCACGAGCGAAACAATTTGCTGGGCAATTTGGTACGATGAAAAAAAATACACGAAAAAAAATATTTTGACTAAGATTTCTTCCTCCGAGATAAATATGAGTGAGCCGTCAAGTGTGTGTCACTATATTAAGATTCTGTAGCTATGTTCACGTCAATAAAATCGAAAATGTCCACTCGTCTCAGGACTCCAATCATTCAAAATTATACGGTGTGGAAGGGACCAGTTTTTTTTTAATGTGTTTTATTTACATTTTTAAATATAAAAAAAATATTGGGGA
Source organism: Agriopis aurantiaria (assembly GCA_914767915.1). Lineage (NCBI taxonomy): Eukaryota > Metazoa > Arthropoda > Insecta > Lepidoptera > Geometridae > Agriopis > Agriopis aurantiaria. Next base: position 6,028,382 of record OU612010.1, on the reverse strand, counting down.
GTAATTGGAATGCGAATGCCATAGTTGGAGGGGCGGAGTGACAAAAAAGTCCGGAAAATTTTATGGTTCTTCAATGTCCTGGTGTGAAACCGTGGCACAGCTATTAACGACAAATTCACAGGAAACTGACCCTTATTTCGTCCGCAATAGCATCTTGAATCCATTGAATATGACCTCACTTGATTATTCACAGAAAATAATTAAGACAAAATCACAGAAAACTGACTGGTATCCGAATCCCAGAAGAGTCGTTTCCGTTGAAAATAACAGCACTTGATTAAATTCTTCACAGAGAAAAACTCACAGGAACTTGACCCTTATCTCAATCCCAACAGGTTCTTGTTTCCCTTGAGCGCGGCGCGCATTTTCTTTACCAACGCCGACGGCTGGATAAGCACTGAGGCCTCTGTCCCGCGGAGGCTTAACCGGTTCATGTCGTCATCACCCACCTGGAACGAGCGAACGACCGAGTGAATGACCCGTATGCGTACGTAGCCCTTTGATTTCAATGTTATTATGCGAACTGCTAGTCTGTGGAATGCGCTGCCTGAATGGGTGTTCCACGGTAGTTCAATACTTTAATCTAGGCATCATTCAAGGCTAAAGTGAATAGATTTCTATTAGTTCAACGTGTTTTATACTACACCGTCGCTTACCATCAGGCGAGTTGGTGGCCAAAGTAGATATAAACTCTATTAAAAAAGTTACAATCTGGGTGTCTTCAAATCACGAGTGAATCGGTTTCTTCTAGGTAAGCGTGCTCCACCGTAGACCGTATCATCGCTTAACATCAGGCGAGATGGCGTTCTAACGCAAGCCTATTATTGAAGTTTTTTTTTTACTAAATGTAAGTCACAACAGGAAAGTACATTAGTTTTAATAACAAGATGATAAACGAACGAGTGAATGGATGAATGAACGAGTCTATGAGTCAGATCCATGACCTCATCGCTCTAGATTGTATGTGGTAATGAATGAATTCGGCGTAACTGAAAAAAAAGCCGTGGTAGCCCATTTGGGTGACCGCTAGACTTGAAAGCGTGAGGTCGCGGGTTCAAACCCCGGGCCCGTACCAATGAACTCTTTGGAGCTTATGTACGGATTTTCATACCACTGGCTTTTCGGTGAAGGAAAACATCGTGAGGAAACCTGCATACGTACGGAGAAGGAATTCAAAGGCGTATGTGAATCCACCGACCCGCACTGGGCCAGCGTGGTGGATATGGCCCAATCACCCTTTCGGGGGTAGGCTAAAAGTCCAGCAGTGGACTGTTAAAAGGCTGACTATGATGATGATGATGAATGAATGAATAAAAAATAAGTTATAACAGGAAAATACATCGGCTTTTGACACAATATGAAGATGATAACGTGATGATGATGATGACGGTGGACGTTCACCCACAAGATGGACAGACGACCTAAAAGAGAGCGCAGGGAGACGCTGGATGCAGGCCGCTTCCAACCGGCCCTTTTGGAGATTGAAGGGGGATGCCTATGTCCAGCAGTGGACGTCCTACGGCTGAAATGATGATAATGACGATGATGACAATGATGATAACGATGATAAACGAATAAGTGAGTGAATAAATTAATTAAGTGTGTAAGTCAGACTCATATCCTCATCTGTCACTTTGAATGAACGAGTGATTGAATGAAAGAAAAAAGTTTATAAAAACACAACACAATATGAAAAATGTTTAACGTATGAGCGAATGAATGCATTAATGTCACCATTTTTATCCAAAACAGAGATTTTTTTAGCTTATTTATTTGAAAGCGTTTTTATTGCTGTCGTTCTTGGCTCTGTTTGATCAAAATCAGTCCAATGGTTTTAAAGTTAAAAGCTCTTTTCGAATTCAATTCGATTCAAATTCATTTATTTCGATCGACAATTAGATCATACAATTATTGAATAAAACAATAAAATTTAAATTAAATTAGGTACATATTTAAAATTTATAAAATAGAGCTAAACTAACACACACCTAATACACACCTTTCACCATTTGCTTGTTAGTCAGTACATGCACCATTGAGCAATGGTTCATGTACTGACAGTCAAACCTATTTGCAAATACGTTTAGGATGGTGTTGGGGCTGGACCGGACCCTGCGCGCCAGGGACGTGCACCGTTTTCGCATGGTCGTGTAGAAACAATCGACGCGTGACTCGGCGAACATCCCCGACGCGCTGCAAGCACGAGGCAGCCGCATCAACACCCTAAACGCATTATTGTACTGCACACGAAGGGCATTGTACTGTTTCTGCGTACATGACTGGTCTGTTTAGCTACTGGTGAATGGTCTGTTTAGCTACTTTCTTTATTTTCATCATCATCATTCCAGCCTATCATGTTTTCAGCTATCAGGCTGTCTCAGAGAGAGAGAGAAAGAGAGAGGGTGGGCCCTAAACCACCTTGCTGGCCCAGTGCATGTTGGTGAATGTCATATGTCTTTGAACTTGTGATGTTCTTGGACATACCAGTTTCCTCACGATGTTTTCCTTCACCGTTGTTGAGCGATAGCATCGAATCTGCACATTTATTTAGGTACGAATTTAGTCATTGGTGCAGGGCCGAGGATCGAAGCGGGTGCCGTCAGATTGTAAAGCGCACACGCTACCGCTCGGCCACCATCGGTGTTCTACTTCTATCTTACCTAGAGGTTACTAGAGGTTAGCATGATATATATGGTGCATAACATTACCTTGACTAAGTTGATGGGCCGGTTGTTGACCTCTGTGACGGCCCATTTCCCCGGAGGGGGGATTCCCGCGACCGCCGCCGGGGAATCACTCTCCACTGATGTTATATTGCACTCGCTGTCTAGTTTTATACCTGAAAATTGTAAAAAATATTTTCTAAGACATTGCATTTTCTCATTACTGTCGTGGTCCCAAATATTATCGCTAAGTTTGAGAAAAGTAATCAGACGTGCGGTTATCAGTCATAGGTGGACTCTCGCTTTGTATGCCCCAACTCACATTTTTTCAAATAAGAACAAACTGCTTTTTTCATAGTGTAAGAAGAAGTAAGGAAACAATTGGCGTCCTTCTAAATTCTATTTCTTTCTTTCTCTCTCTTACACTATACATATTTAATTAACTATCTCATTCATACATTTCCTAAGTTAGGCTTCTATCTACTCTTTCATACCTACACATATCTCGCATCTATACATCTCTTTCACACTGTCGTTACGTTCCATTTTATCCTTGCACTCTCTCTAACCTACTTATTTACATTAATTCCATCTCATTCTCACGCTTTACTGGCATCATGCTAAACATGTCGCTTCATCATTTCAGCCATAGGACGTCCACGGCTGGACATAGGCCTCCCCCATTGATCTCCAAAAGAGCCGGTTGGAAACGGCTTGCATCCAGCGTTTCCCTGCGGTCTCTTTTAGGTCGTCTGTCCATCTTGTGGGTGGACGTCCTACGCTGCGCTTACATTTCGGAGAGTGTGCGTCGGATCTGCATGATCTGATTATATACCCTCCTGCCCACTTTTCCATCGTATGGGCGGGCACGAAAGATCGACACCGTTTCAAGATTGATATTCCGCAAATCCGTACGAAGCACTTTGATTCCACATTTATTGTGCGAACTGCTAGTCTGTGGAACGCGCTGCCTGAATGGATGTTCCCCGATAGTTACAATCTGGGTGTCTTCAAATCACGAGTGAATCAGTTCCTTCTAGGCAAGCGTGCTCCAACGTAGACCGCATCATCGCTTAACATCAGGCGAGGTGGCGGTCAAATGCAAGTCAAACGAAACGGAAGAGTACCATCCAGTACCGGAGGCGACTGTCGGGGTACAGGCCAGGGGCAAGGGCGACGCGAGCTGCCGCAACCGCGGCTTTGGCAGTACCAGTACGCGGGCGACCGTCTCGGGAAGCGCGCGTAATCCCTGATGAAGGAGCTCTAATGGCTCCGAAACCGGTTAATCATCTCGACACATAAACACAACGTGAGTGTTAGTTGTTTTGTAATAAAAAAATTGTCCTGTTTCGCCGAACCCTGCATTAATATTAAATTGTATAGTGTAACATTAGATGTACTATTACCATCGAGATAGAATACATATAGACATAATCGTGCCAAAAATATGTCCGAACCAAAGCTCGGCGCACGCTACGAGTTATGCAGATTTTTTGTTTAGTTACAAGGCGACCGCGATCCGAGTACAACGCCGCGCGATGCCAGAGCTACGATGACATATCGGACAACTAACGTTGAACACTATGCAAGCGACATAACGTCTACATTGCAGTAAATGTGGCATTGTGAAGTATATAATTGATACAATGTATGTACAATGACTCGGACGTTTTTGACTGTTTTCGCTGAGAGATTCTGACTCTATAGGAATCGTATCTCGATGACTATTACCTGTACTTTCTTGATCCCTTTTGTTGATAACGTATATTTTCCCTAACGGCACGCGATGGAACAAAATGTCGACCTGCAACAATTGCATACAATACATTACGTTAGAGCCTAGTGATAATATTTAATAAGATGTCGGATGTCAAATCTTTTAAGCCCAGTAATTTCACTGGATCTGTGAAGATATAGGGTCTGGATTGATAAGATAAATGGTCTGAATTGAAGAGATATAGGGGTCTGGTATGTTATGATATACGGATCTGGAATGTAAAGATATATAGGGGTCTGGAATGTAAAGATATACGAGTCTGGATTGTGAAGATAAGAGTACTGACCGCGTGCGCGCGCGCGCTGGTGAGGAGAGCACGCGCGTGCGCCGCGTCGCGCGGCACGGCACCCCGCACGCCGCACACACGGTCCCCCGCGCGCCCCGCCACGCGCGGCCCGCTCGCGCCCCACCACGCTATCCTACACACAAACAACTTTTATTATAAATACAGGGTTGTGAGCTTGACTGAAGGAGGTCATTGGTGTTCAATAGAAAAATGTTATTCACACTCAATGAGACCAGTAGAGTCGGCGATTCGCTGATTAAAACCATATACAGTGGAGCCTGGTTAATTGGGATCTCAAGGGACCACGAATGTTGTACCATTGTATTGAGGGTTTCCATTAATCCAGTTTTCCAATTAGGCAGGTTTAAAATTATAGTTGTCTCATTTACAGAGGCTCCCGCTTATAGAGGTCGAAATTACGGTTATTCCAGTTTTAGAGGCGGAGATGTTAATAAAAATGCGTTGTTGTTTTTATGTCACAACTTGAGATAGTACTGACAAACAAGGCGTGTGCGAACATTCTAATTTTTGTAAACAAACATGTCAAAACCTGTCCCACCGCGATTAATTTGTCTCATTTGTAGAGGTAATTGAGCTCCAGAGTCCCAATTATAAAGGTAAACATGAAATAAATCCTAGAAATCAGATCACATTTAACCAGGTTCGAAAAGTCCCATTAATAGAGGTAATTCAATGAAAAAGTTCCGGGACCACATTGCAACTCTCAATAATAGAGGTTTCTCATTTAACCAGGGGGTCTAGGAACGAGCCACACACTATTAGCGTTCACGCCAGCGGTAAGATGAAATTGTTTTTTTTTTTTTTTTTTCAGCATAATTTACTTGTACATTAACACAGAATACAAACAGAAGTAGAAAGTTACACAGAAATTGTATGAAAATGACATTAGCTTCAGATAATTTCTCTCATGCTAATGTCATTGTCAATGTCATTTTTATACAATTTCATCTTTCCGCAGGCATTAACGCTAACAGTGTGTGGCTCTTGTCTAGACCCCCAGGTCCCATTTAACCAAGTTTCACTGTATATATACCTTTTTTTATTGGTTTGCAAACTTGGTCAAACGGCATTTAGATGTGAACAGTAGCTTAAGAATACAAAACATGAAAGGCTGAACATCCTTTTAGGTGCCAACACAACATGCATACGAATGTAATGCTCAAATATGCAACTACATAATTATATCAAATGCATATATCAGTTCTTATATTATATACTAGCTGCGCTCCGCGGTTTCACCCGCGTAGTGATGAAAAACGGTGATGATGATGATGAAAAGTGTCTATGTCACTGTCTGGCTCTTGGACTATACCCATGCAAAAAATCAGGTCGATCCGTTGTTCCGTTGCAGCGTGAAAGAGGAACAAACATCCATACATACAAACTTTCGCGTTTATAATATTAGTAGGATTTTACATTGGTTATATTTTTTACGTATTTTATATCTATCTAAATTAAGAGCTCCAATAACAAGAATAATGTTGTTCGAGCGCCTGTTGATTTTGCAATATCAATAATTTTATTCGAACGTCCGTTGATTTGGCAATATCAATAATTTTGTTCGAGCGCCTGTTGATTTGGCAATGTATTTTTTTTTCGAGCGCCTTTTTATTTGGCAATGTCAATAATTTTGTTCGAGCGCTTGTTGATTTCGCAATATCAATAATTTTGTTCGCGCGCCTTTTTAATTTGGCAATATCAATAATTTTGTTCGAGCGCCTGTTAAGTTGGCAATATCAATAATTTTGTTCGAGCGCCTGTTAATTTGGCAATATCAATAATTTTGTTCGAGCGCTTACTCATTTTGATGTATATTTGTTGGAAGATAACTTCCATATCGTTCGTAGGCAAGTAGTTCGTGTAAATACAATACATATTTAAATTTGAATATGAACAAAATCGATGCAGGATGCGTATGTAGGGGTCGTAGTTACCAAACTTGTTTGTTGTAATCAGCGAAGACGGGCGGGTCCACGCAGCGCACGGCGGCGACTAGCGCGGCCCCGCGGCGCTGCTCGTTGCGCAAAGTTGCGGCTTGACGCGCGCGCAGCGTCTGCAGCGCGGGGGGGACTGACGTCGATGGGGGGGATTGACCTGACAACCAAAATAAGGTTAGGTAAATAATCACAGTTTTTTTTTGCTGTCAAGGCATTTTTGTAAGAAATTTGTTGTAGCCAGTTGCACCCATACAAACGAAACGTCAGTCATTCGTAATCAGTTAGCAACTGTGATGCGGACAAAGAAATTTGAGACCTAACCCAAAAAGGTAAGGTCCAAGTTCTTTGGATGCGGAGTTCGACGCGTTGATCTAAATAAGAATGTTCAATCAAGGTTCTGTAAAAATGCCTGGTAACAGATTTTCCTTCTCATTTCCGTTCTATTTACTTTTCTTTTCTGTGTAAATAATTCCTGTAACTAAAAAAAATCCAGGCTAAAGCCATTAAGGCCATACCGCTTAGTCTTAGTATAGTGGAGACGTTACTAGAGGCTCCTATGAAGTTTTGGAATTGACATAAAAGTTAACGTTTCAGTGCGAGAGGAACAAGGTGTAGCGCTTACCATTAGTGAGAGAACTGCTCCTGCGCCTCGTCCTGTCGACCCTCGCTTCGGGCCGCGACCTGTGCACCACTTTCACGGGGGACGTTACTGCGTTTCTATAAACCACAACAACATGTCTAATGTCTATATCATAAACTAGCGGTCCGCCCCAGCTTCGCACGGGTATAGATTATAGCCTATGTTACCCGGGGATAGTGTAGCTTCCCAACAGTGAAAGAATTTTTCAAATCGGTTCAGTAGTTTCGGAGCCTATTCAATGCAAACAAACAAACAAACAAATCTTTCCTCTTTATAATATTAGTATAGATATCTCTACATAGTATAAATTAAAGTCGCTTTCCGCGTCTGTCTGTCTGTCTGTCTGTATGGCCGCTAACTCCTCCTAAACCACGCAACGGATTTTGATGCGGTTTTCACCATCAGTTAGATAAATGTTCACGGAAGGTTTATGTATGTAACTAGCGACCCGCCCCGGCTTCGCACGTAAATTAAAAAAAAAAAAAAAAAAAAACCCTATGCCTTGGTCACGCCATAACTTGAGAACGACTTTACCGATTCCATTCATCTTTTTTTTTAAGTCTCCTAATATTTTGTAGAAGGTTCTTATGGAAAGAAGAAAAAAGAAAATTGAGCAGAAAATTGGAAAATTACAAAAAACTTATCGACGATTTTAACTTTGCGCGTTTGACAGTTCTATGACAGAACAACGTCTGTCAGGTCAGCTAGTCTATACTAATATTATAAAGAGGAAAGATTTGTTTGTTTGCATTGAATAGGCCCCGAAACTACTGAACCGATTTGAAAAATTCTTTCACTGTTGGGAAGCTACACTATCCCCGGGTGACATAGGCTATATATATATATATATATATATATATTTAAGTAGGGATCCTTATTTTACTGCAATAATGTAACCCAAGGTGTAAGAAAAAAAATTTACACCCGTGCGAAACCGGGGTGCGTTGCTAGTATAAAATAAAGGTGATGCGTGTATGTATGTTCCCTATGGACAATGAAACGGCTGGATTGATTTTGATAAAATTTTCAGGCAATCTTCAGATTAGCCCAGCGAGTAAACCTGTGAAGTTTGGTAGCGATCGAATTAACAGTTTGATTTTTTTGGTGTGTTCATATTTACCCTACAAATAAAAGAAATCATCGAAAACAATTCGATATGTAAAGTTTTTTTTTTTTTTTTTTTTTTTTTTTTTTTCGTAGATAAGGCTATTTTAAGAAACTAATTTCAATATTTTTGTTTTCTATTGAGTAGTTATTTTACAAAAAATTTTTGTAAATTGAAATTATGTGACGTCACCATATAGCACAAAATTTCGTTGCGTTGAGAAGCCTAAAAAAGCACCCCATATTGGCAGCCCTGAAAAAAACCAGACAGTCAAACAACAGAAATGAAAAAATATTCTATTCTGTGTGACGAACAGTGTGTCAAATGTATAATATTTTTATTCTTAAAAGGCACAGAAAATAAAATGCTACACCGTGACGTCATTTAGAGGTCAATGAAAGTCGAATGATTTCTTAGTTTTATGTTAAAATAAATGGCATCTTATCGTTTTAAAGGGTCAGAGTAGAAAAATAAGGGTTAGTAACATAAAATCTCGAAATGGTTTTGGAATTGGCATAGGTTAATTTTTTTTAGCATACCGAATTCTATATTGTAGTAGTAATCGCGTAACAAATATACAAAAAAAAAACATACCGTCGAATTGATAACCTCCTCCTGAAGTCGGTTAAAAAGCAATAACGAGAATTTAAGTCCATCTCTAATCTCTATTTGATGTCTATACATGTCATTGTCAAACATCGTAGAAAAAAAAAAGGAATTATGAAACAATGTGTGTGAAGTGAAAATCGGAAATTCCGCACCGATAACAAAAAAGTAGTATCGTTTATTTCTTTCCTCTTAACAGGATTTTGGCGTCGCACGTCTAGTGCATTTGCCAGTAAATTATTGATTTTTATTTAATTTTTATTAAATATCGTCAAACTAGTCACAGTCAGAGTCAAGCAAAGTCACGGTCTAGTTCAAGATGAATGCTATGTTAATATCGGAGTCTGACCTGTCGTGTTGTCTGTCAGGGCTGTCGTGCCGCTTGCCGTGGGCGATCCCTCGCAGTCGAGTCAGCAGGGACAGCTCTGTGAGACCGCGCTTCCATATCGGCTTCGGCTGGACCGACTCTATCTTCTCTGGAATAAAGGTGTTTTTTAAACATACTTGTTACTCGTCTCTAGACGGACATGTCCAAGGATGTGGCAACCGTAAGAGCTAAGTACCTAAGCACTAGGATGGAAGTATTAAAGGGCATAACGCCGCGAGTAGTTCTTAGTGAAAGTGCGGCACACCTCTCGACACCCTAGGCCACCCACGCCAATGTTGCCCCTCCGGTGCCAAGATGCGGCAGCCTTTAGAGGGTGGCAAATCGTCACCTGCCTAAATTTATTTTGAGATAAGACAGGATAAGGCAGTTGCTGTTTCTCATCCCATAGATCAGTTCAACTACTCATAAATTGTTCACCTCAATAGCCCAGGTTTTGTTTATCCTATACTGTACAACAGTTTTACATTCCATTTTATACACATTCCATAAAAAAATAATTTTGATTCAACAGGGCCTCTTGGTGTTGGTTTCAGCTCCACCAATGCCTAACAAATGACCGGGCCAGACCCGAGAATTTTATGAAATAAAATATTAAATACTCGGTCCGCCCCGGCTTCGCACGGGTATAGATTATAGCCTATGTTAACCGGGGATAGAGTAGCTTCCCAACAGTGAAAGTATTTTTAAAAGCAGTACAGTACTTTTTGATCCAATTCGTTACAAACATACTTACATACAAATCAGACATTTTTTCACACACGGTCATCTGACCCCAAACTAAGCAAAGCTTGTGATATGGCTGCCAGAGACTGATATACATACATATATAGTTTTAAATACATACTTAAATAGATATTAACAACCAGATATAGAACAAACAGAAACATCACATGAATGTTTGTCCTAGGTGGGAATCAAACCCAACCAACTAGACAAACGGGCTATCTACAAATTTATTATTAAGCGTATCTTTTGCGAAATATAGCCCGCCAAAGTGGCAAAAAGTTGGTGCCCTGCATTTCTAAACTATTAAGACATGAGACTGACAAACAGCGTAAGTTAATAATAGGGTCCTGTTTACACCCTCTGGGTACGGAACCCTAAAAAGATATACAGGGTGTAAGGGGAACACGTCGAAGCCATAAGTAGGTAATAGGCATGATGACTAATATTTTTTTTATTACCTCATAATAAAGCTGATCATAAATAGAGCACATCAACGAAAACAAAATTAAAATTAGTTCAAAAATAAATAAGATATAAGCAATTTAATTTAATTTCATGCTAGACAGAGAGCGCACTATACTGAGCCGTGACGTCACGGCTCAGGCGCGCCATACAAATGCTATACTAACACACGCTTTGCGAGAAAGGGATAGAGCATCCCCTCTCTATCCCCACCTAAAACTTTAAACACTCATATCTCAGAGATTTATCAGCCAATTCGAATTATTTTTTCAGTATGTGTAATGTATTTAGTTATATTCATCGCTAAGCCGGTTATTTGTAATAAATTAAACATTAGGAATCATGCCTATTGTACCCATCATTATGATCAACTTTTACTACGGGACCAACCCTGAAATCGCGAAAAAAATATCAGCTGTTCTATAGAAAACTGTCATTGACACTCGACACAATGTATGGAACAGCGGTTTTTTTTTCGCGATTCTGGGGTTGGTCCCATAGTAAAAGTGGTTCATAATGATGAGTACAATTACCTTTTTTTGGCTTCGAGAGTGCTCCCCTTACACCCCGTATAATGTAGTGACCATAAAAGATAAAGTAAAAAAACTTACCCACTTTTCCATTTCTTTTCGCTCCATTGTTCTGTTCTATCCTGCCTTCCCGTCGGGGCGATAGGTCATAATTATTCTGGCTGTTTGAGCTTTCTACATTCGACCTTGCTGCTCTTGTATTGGGGTCGCTAATCGACACAGAATTTACATGCATTCTAGGACATGACATTTCTGAATTTAATGTAACATTTGATGTGTTTGTCGTCGAAATTGTTGTAACATTAGCCGCCGTTGTTGTAACATCTGTGGTAACGACTGTAGCCGTAACATTGTGTCTAACATTTCTCTGTGTTGGTGTAACATTTCTTTGTGTCGATGAAACATTGCTCGGTGTAGAAGGTGTATTAGAACTTGTTATATCACATATGCTATTATTATTTTGGCTTAAAAATAAATATTCATACGTAGAATCTGAATTTATAGAGTCTAAATTCGGCAACGAAGATTTCCTAACTTTATCTTGACTTTTTAATCTTCTTATTGATAGAGGAGACGGTCTGGATTCATTCGAAGTGGACGCCAAACAAAGCTTTTCGTATAAACTCTCACTGTCACCCCCGACATCTGTCAGCTTGACGTCTCCTGTCAAACTGACAGTCGTTGTCAAACTCAAATGGCCGTACTCTGGTTCGTTCTTTGAGAAAACTGTTCCGTATTCATTGGAGTTCTGCACGTTTACTTCTGTGTTGACGATGTTGACGAAATTAGGGTTCCGTGCGGATTTGAAATCGAAATTGAACACATCTGTTTCAGGGCCGATGACCGGTATTGCAGTGTGTGGCGGTTCTTTATTTGAAACTTGTATCACTGTTATGTTGGTAGAACGATCACTGCAAACAAAAAAATTGTTTTAATAACCTTTATCAATTTAATAAATACTTGTTAAAAACAAGCTTTTTTGTATTCTTCTCAACAATCCATTTTATTTGATACCCATATCACGATGGTAGATAAGAACATTTTGTCCGCCATCTTGGGGCGTCCGCCATATTGAATTTATCATCTAGGGCCAAAGTACTTGGGAAGACAAATCCAACAACCTCAAAATTGACGAAGTAACGTTGTTTAGTTTAAGAGTTCCTAAGGCCACCTTCTGTCTCCATCATCAGACCAGCTCGATGGTACCATTTGTCAACGAACTTATATAAGTATGACAAATGTCAGCTTAATCGGTTAAATATAATCAATATAAATATTACCCTTGAGATGGCGTCTTTTCAATGATAAATTGAAATGTTTTTGAAACTCCCTATAAAAAAGCTGATATCATTACAGCTTAACAGTTTTTTTTAATCATAGCTAAAAAGATAATAATCGTTTATGTTATAGATCTTCATAATTTATTTTGTAATGTTAAGCAGACTGTTTTATTTAATAGTTAAAAGCGGTATGACAGAAAAGAAGTAATTGTCAGCCTGTATCAACCCACTGCTGGGTATAGGCCTCCTCTCCCTTGCGCCATTGATCCCTGTCTCGGGCTATCAAGAAAAAAAATGACGTCATTAAAACATAAAATAATATGTTTAAAAAGCATACCTTGTATCATTCTCCTCTGCATCAGCTTGTTTATCACTCACAACCACAGTTTGTTTGTAATTATTCACTTCACCTGTCTTACTACCTACATTGCCCTCTTTACAACCCGCACCACCCTCCTTACAACCTGCACTACCAGTCTTACTACCCAAACTGCCAGTCTTACTACCCACACTGCTCCGATCAGAAAGAAAATCATCATCATCACTATCACCAGTCCTTTTAAATATTGAATCATCCAGGCATATATTTTGTCCACATATTTTGGCTACACTCTTCGGAACTTGGCTCGTACTGGGTAGAGACGTGAACGGCTCGGATGTCTCCGGGACTTCCCACGAAGATATGTCTATGGTTTCTGGTGTTGAGATGTTCAGTGGTGAGGTTGAGGCATTCGGTGCTGCAGTCGAGGCGTATGAAGATGATGCTGAAGTATTTGAAGCTGTCGTTTCGGTATTTAGAGCTGTCGTTATGGTGTTTGGAGCTGCTATAGAGTTGTTTAATGCTGCCGTTGAGGAATTTGCTGCCGAGACTACAGGTGGTGATCGAGATTCAGGGTCTTCCATTGAAGGCTCTAATGCATGAGTGTTTGCGTTTCGAATAAGTGGTGTGAGATCTATGCCGGGGATTCTGTAAAGAAATGGTTTATTTTAATAGCAGTAACAATAAGTTTTTTTTAAATTACTAGATGTTGGCGCGACAATGTATGCTTCATCATCATCAGCCAGAAGACGTCAACTGTTGAACATAGGCTTCCCCCTTAGACCTCCACACTAAATGACAGCCTGCCATCTGCATCCACTGGGTGCCCGCGACTTTCACAATGTCGTCGGTCCATCTAGCGGGAGCCCTAACCTACCCTGCGTCTTCCAGGTTCGTGGTCTCCACTCCAGAACCTTTCTTCCCCATCAGTTATCAGTTCTTCAAGCGATGTGGCCTGCCCATTGCCACTTCAACTTGCATATTTGACCAGCTATGTCGGTGACTCTGGTTCTTTGGCGAATATCCACGTTTCGGATTCTATCGAGCAAAGAAACTCCGAGCATAGCTCTCTCCATTGCCCGCTGTGTGACTCTGAGTTTTTCCAAAAGGCCAACAGTTAAGACCACGTCTCAGTACCATGCCATCACTGGCAACACACACTGGTCAAAGACCCTTGTCTTTAGGCACTATTTTAGCTATTTTTAACAATTAATTTTGACCCTTACGCGCTTAAGCGTTTTGATTCCAAATTTATTATGCGAACTGCTAGTCTGTGGAATGCGCTTCATGAATGCGTTCCCCGATAGTTACAATCTGGGTATCTCCAAATCACGAGTGAATCGGTTTCTTCTAGGCAAGCGTGCTCCAACGTAGACCGCATGATCGCTTAACATCAAGCGAGATGGTATTCAACGCAAGCGTTTTTTTTTTATTGTCGGTAATGTCGGTAACTCTGGTTCTTCGGCGAATATCCTCGTTCCGGATTCTATAGCGCAAAGAAACTCCGAGCATAGCTCTCTCCATTGCCATGTTACCTGTCAGGCGGCAGGGGCGCGGGCGGCAGCGGGGAGGTGGGGTCCCTGGCGGCAGCGCGAGGAGCGGCCGCGGCAGGCGCCGCGCAGTACACGTTCTCACACAGCGGCAGGATCTTCAGCTCGTGGAGTCTGCTGCGGAGACATGTCACCCAGTCCTGCATCGAATCCCTGGAAACACAAGTATAAGCTTTTTTTAACCCGCTAAACCCGCTATAATAGATTTTACCCCGACAAACGTCCTGTTAAAATTCTATTGAAAAAAGCAAGCAAGGTTGTACTTTATAGGGAACACCGAGGCAGAGAGCGCATTCCATTCCTGTGCAGTTCGTAGTAAGGGTCCCATCACATTTTTTGACGAAAAAATCATCGAAAACTGGATTTTTGGTATAATTTTTCTTTTAACTAATAAGATCTGTAGAAAATTCAGTTGCTGTATTAAATAGATCTGTATGTTTTATTGAATGTAGCGGCTTCAGATTTTGGTAAAACTCAACATATCCATTTGTTACCTCCAAATTACAAAAGTAGTTTTTCGTAAAACTTTTGGAGGGAAAGTTTGAGAATGGATTTCGTTGAATTACTGTCATAAAATAAACATTTTTATGTTATGGTTCACTTTATTTTATATTTATCTTGAAAATTACGGCTTCATTTATTCGTTTTATGCCCGAAAATACAAATATTTCAAATTGATTTGAAATTGAAATTGAATTTCAATAGGTTCATTTTGAAATGGACCTCTTAAGAAGGAATTTTGGCAACACTAAGTGTGGACTTTACCAAAGTTTACGATGTCAGGATAGAATGACTGCCTCAATGATCTATGGCGGAAATTGGTAGACGGGATCAGCTTAAACAGAGCGCTTATTGTAAAACGCACATGCTACCACTTGGTCACAATTGCTCCCATGCTAACACTTACCAGTCTGGAGCGAGCATCCTCACCGGCCCTTCATGTGTGTCCACCAGGAAGTCATACTCGTTGTCTCTGGCAGTGACGCTGGCCGTCACGTGCCTGGCGGTGAGCAGACTCGCCCGCCACACGGGTCTATGCGCCCGCGCCGCGGTCGGGTCGCGGTACTGCTCGAGGTAGGGTGTGCGCCCATTGTGCACGCATAGCTGTGTCCAGAGAGGTTTGAGTGGCGCTTTCTGGAAAACAAAGAGAATTTTGCAACGTAAATAACCTAAGAAATCTGTCCTGGACGTCAGGACAGGCACAAAAAAGCAACACCGTTTCATGATACCACTACTATTGCCCAAACTGCTAGACTAAAACACGCTGCCTGTCTTCAATTCACGATTGACTTTTTGCCTACTCTGTTCTAGGTAAGCGTGCACCTGCACCTACGCCTACGCTGTCTGTCTGTCCTACCTATTAAGTGCTCACTGTATCTTTCGAACCGTTATAGACAGCCAGTAGAATTTTTTACAGAATATGTAATGTGACGGCGGATAATAAATTAAAAACTAAAGGGAACCCCCCTTTAGTTAGGTTAGATACAACAAAAATATTTATTAAAGAATTTTTGTATCTTTAATCTATCATTTATTCATGTAATAAGGTACAAATGTCAAATAAATCCTAAATATTTGGTTATCACCAACAACTAAACCAATATCTATTCAAATAACCCACCCCTAACCATTCCCGGCGCAAAGGTACCCAAAACACTCGCTGCGTTAACGCTGCGTTTTTGTATCAGCTCTAATGTAAAAATGGTAATGCGTACAAGCGTCAAACTTGGCATGATTATAGTATACATTCTAAATAACAAAAAAAAAAAAAATGGCCAAGTGCACGTCGGTATGCATGCAGATGGTTGACCGCCTGAGCATTGATGGAACGTTGTCTTTTTGCACTGTTTTATTTTTTTACTTTAGTAGCTAACAGTTATGTGGTGGTACGGAACTGTCAGTGTGCGAGCTAGCACTCGGCCGGTTCTATTGGTAGTGAGAGATCAATTGTGTACCTTAAGTCCCAGCGGTCTCAGACCTAGTGGTTTACTACTAGTGATTTCATCAGGTATGCGCTTGAGAAATGCATTTTTCTGTATTTCTCTGTAGTACACCGGACTTGAGTCTCTATTGTGAGACATTTTGACTTATTTCTGAACCTGGAAACAAAGCAAAAAAAAATATATTTGATACCTATGAATCTGACAATCAGAATTGCATGTTTTATTACAAGTTTTCTAAACTTAAATCGCAATGTTTGTTTAGTTCAAATCTTGCAAGCTGAATTAGAATCAGTTCCTGCTAACCAATTTTAATGAATTTTTGCATAAAGCTTTTGTTCTGGCAGGCCTGGGGGTTAGACAGCCACTTTCTGTCAGCGTTAACGCCTGCGGAAATATGAAATTGTATGAAAATGACATTGACAATGTCATTCGCTTGAGAGATGTTATCTCAAGCTAATGTCATTTATATACAATTACATCTTTCCGCAGGCGTGAACGCTAACAGTGTGTGGCTTTTGTCTAGACCACCTCGGGGTTAGACAAGAGCCACTTTCTGTTAGAGTTAACGCCTGCGGAAATATGAAATTGTATGAAAATGACATTGACAATGACATTAGCTTGAGAGATGTTATCTCAAGCTAATGTCATTTACATACAATTTCATCTTTCCACAGGCGTTAACGCTAACAGAAAGTGGATCTTGTCTAACCCCCCTGGCACACTCCACACTTTGGGTATGAAGTTACAAGTATTTGTCGTGATCTGCCGCGCGATAGACGCTTCATGTGACCGTAATTTGTTTGTAACAGTTATTCCTGCCAGCAAAGGGCTATCAGAACGCATCTTTGAGGGCTGATGAGATATGCAGTTTTAAACTAGCAGTTTGCCCCAAACTGTGACCTCGCAAACCATAAATCTTCGGAACCTTGATTGATTTTGCCCATATTCAAACGTAATTTTTTTTATTGTAATAACTATTTTTTTATTTATATTACACGGGAATTACTCACGTAAGATTAAGCCGGTCACTCCGACTATAGTTTCAACCGCATTAGGCAGTCTTTTTCAAGGTGAATGCGCGCGCGCGGCTGCGTCTCGCTTGGCTATAGTCGGAGTGACCGGCTTAATCTTACGTGAGTAATTCCCGTGTAATATAAATAAAATGTGTGAAAACCACGTCAGTTTCTATAATAAAACTATTTTTTTCTTATACTAGCAATCAATCAATCAATCAATCAACGCAACCCGGCTTCGCACGGGCGTAAGTCTTATTTTTTTACACCTTGGGTTACATTATTGGAGTATTAGTAAGGATCCCTGTTTTTTTAAAATATAATATTTGTCACCCGGGGATAGTGTAGCTTCTCAATAGTGAAAGAATTTTTCAAATCAGTTCAGTAGTTTCGGAGCCTATTCAATGCTAACAAACAAATCTTTCCTCTTTATAATATTAGTATAGATGTGCCATCGCTCAACAAGGGTGAAGGAAAACATCGTGTCTGTTTCATCATGTTTGTTTGTTTGCATTGAATAGGCTCCGAAACCACTGAACTGATTTGAAAAATTCTTTCACTGTTGGGAAGCAACACTATCCCGGGTGACATAGGCTATAATATATACCCATGCGAAGCTAGAGCGGACGGCTAGTTATTAATAAAATACTATGACTATGACTACTAGCCTAAGTTTCATGAAGATCGGATCAATGATACGCAACTTATTGTCGAACAAACCATGCACGCCAAAATGCCGACTTGTCCCATTAGGCATTAGTATATAAGACCTCTCTTCGCTTGGTCAATAATACATACCTATATTGCCAGACTAGGACACGGCTCCTTTAACGATCTGCATTAATCCAGTGCAGACGCAGCGTAGGTAAGCCTCCCACTAGATGGACCGATGACATTGTAAGAGTCGTGGGCATCCAGTGGATGCAAAAGGCAGGCTGTTGTTCAGTGTGGAGGTTAAAAGGGGAGGCCTAAGTTCAGCAGTGGACGTCTTCTGGCTGATGATGTTGATGATGATTAATCCAGTGCCAGATTAACCACGTAGCAAGAGTAGCAATTGCTACGGGCCCCGCGCGAAAGGGCCCGCATATTTAAACCCACTCATCTCTGCCTGAGCGTAATTTTTTGAGTGAAACTTATTTACTGGTATATTGAATTTACTTGATGTCACAAAAACGTGAAACATTACAGCTTTTACTACCAACTTTTTTTACCACTTTGTACTTATGAACCCATGGTAATCCGGCACTACATTAATCAATAATAAAAACTCTACACTGCTAGAATATTTGCTCAACAATCCAATCAAATAGCTATGTTTATGTACAAGTTCTAACATAGGTACGACTGTTGATTAATATCAGACCGCAAGCAATTGCACGACAATTGGCGCAAGGATTTAATTAGTATGAGCATCGGGGACGCCAGGCTAGAGTGACTCAACGATCAGCGATTTGCCAACATCCTTTTTAGGCAAGTACGCGCAACAGTAAACTTTAGAAAGTAGTTAAAAAATGTAGCTGTATTAAGAAAGAGGATAAAAATCACACTCGATACAACAAGCAACAAGTTTATTCTGTGTAAACTAGTTGTTTATTGTCTATTGTCGGAGTAAACTGTAAAAAACTAATAAACTATCTCACCTATCTTCTATCGAGCTTAAAACTTGTAGTTTTTTAAGCACTATCAACTTCCGTGCTTCATAATTTTTCTGGCAGCTGATCGTTTTAACATTAAAAATATGTTACGAAATTTATTGCACTAGATTTAGAAATAAATACATTATTTAAATAGATGTAAAATTCGATACAAATCCAAGTTAATCCAACCAACAACCAACACAACACAATGCAATGACGCCATATTAGTGCTTTTGACGTTGACGTTAGTGACGTGACATATTGCTGACATTGACAATGACATGATGAGAATGAGATTGCTCAAAAATATAAATCAAAATCAAGGTAGACAACGTCCTTGATGAAAATATTATAAATTAATGTAAAAATGTAAGATGTTTATTTTATTTGATAGTACGCAAAAAAAAATTAGATAAAAATAGTTAGTCATCTTTGCTAATTAGATCATTATTACAATCATTGTGTAGAGCTTACTCAGCAGATTTCCAAAATTATATAACATTATTATATGAAATACTCAGTAGTTTATGAGTTAGAGCGGTTAGGACAGGTTTAGAAGAACTCTTTATCTACTACGAGTATAGGTAAAGTTATGTACGCAGCGCGGCGTTGTTATAGTGCTAACAGACGCTCGAACGCGGCTGACGGACCGCCGTCTAACCAACGGGAGAGAAAGAGTGATATCATATTTCCCTCTCTTTCTCTCCCATTGGTCAGACGGCGGTTGAGCTCCGCCGCGTACGAGCGTCTGTTAGTACTATTACTTTACAAATAACATAATTATTTGTTGTTTGGACCTACCTTTTCTACTAGGTCCAAATTCTTTGGTTTTATACAAGGCAGTCGGGTTATATTTTTTAAATAATTTAATTTACTTGTTATAGTGTTAACACACGTAATATGGATTTGGATGACCTCAACCGCCGTCTGACCAACGGGAGAGAAAGAGAGGGAAATATGATATTCTCACTCTTTCTCTTCCGTTGGTTGGACGGCGGTCCGTCAACCAAATCCATACGTGTGTTAACACTATTAGAGTTGCCGATGGAGCTTCCGATATTTCGGCATAGTTGCATTCATTTAATCAGTTACCTAGAAACACGGAACACTATTACATTATATGTATTGTACCCAATTTATGATGTACCTTTGGTACCTACCTAATGTCTTTGTAGGTAACTATTGACCATTGATTGTGTATATCTGTGATGACCTGTGACCACGACTTATCTTGCTCGACTCCGTAGAGGGGTACCTACCTAGCCTGTGTACCTAGCCTATGCTCGACTCCTGTGCTCGACTCTGACTTTTATTTTGACACTATGTAACATTAATCATAGATAGCGTCAAAAAGCTATTTATGTCGTAATAATTAACTTGTTAACTTGTTAATATTATGACTGAAGGCATAGTAATATCAATCTTTGGTAATATATACACCGGGAACTGAAGGACTCTGTGTACATGGTCATGATAAAATTTACAAAAAAGAAATCACTACTGCTACACTGCAAGGCCAATGAAGGAAGAGAAAATAAAGTTGCTGTAAACAAGTGGAAAACTAAAATCTCACAAGGAAACCTCGTTTCTTCGCAAAAGTGTAAGTTACTGAACTATAATACTTTAGTTATAGAGCATATTCTTCATGAAATTGCTGAAATTAGACAAGATAAATTTCATGCAAAGTGCCGTTAAAGTTTTGGTTCGGGAATGTTCATTTAAAAATGAAATAGAGGTATGCTGATATTTAATATTATTGTCTTGTAGATATCACTGCATTATGACCTCAAATTGACTTAATTTATTGATATATTTTAATGTTTCTTCATGTTTTCATTCACGAGATGAGGTTGTGTTTTTGTCGCCTATCAACAGTGTCATGTCAAGTCAACTGTCATGTCATCTCCAGCTGGGACCTGTCAATGACCTGTGATATTAGTTTTATTTTTCAACATAGTAGCGCTGTCGTCGCTTGTTTTTTTAGTCACGTGACCAAGTTCAACCGCCAAAATAAGTGTCATTTTTCTTTTTGCCGATTGTCTTTCAGATTTCCAACAAAATTAAGTATTTTTCCGTGTGATTCATCAAAATTCCGCGTTGAATAACGTTATAATTAACGATTGTGTAACAACAGTGGTAAAAAACATCGAAATAAGTTTCGTGCAATGGCAAAAGTGCACATAACCAACGTTGTTGTTCTGGATAATCCGAGTCCTTTTCTAAACCCTTTCCAATTTGAATTAACCTTCGAATGCATCGAAGAACTCAAGGAAGACCTCGAATGGAAGATGATTTACGTCGGATCGGCGGAGACAGAAGAGCACGACCAGATTTTGGACACGATATACGTCGGACCTATACCAGAAGGGCGCCACATGTTTGTATTTCAAGCACCTCCACCTGACGTCACTCGTATACCTGAAAACGACGCTCTCGGTGTCACTGTAGTCCTACTAACATGCTCGTACCGCGGACAGGAGTTTGTTCGGGTCGGATACTTCATAAATAACGAATACAGCGAATCAGAACCTGAGCTACGCGAGAATCCCCCCGCTAAGCCCCAATTCGACAAAGTGTTGAGAAACATACTAGCATCAGAGCCCAGAGTGACTAGATTTAAGATTAACTGGGCTGAACCTGATGCGGCAGCACTGGATTCCGGCGATGGTAACTTGGAAACTTCGCACGCTCCAAGCAATGACTCGTACGGGGCGTCTTTTAATGCAGACAGTCAGATAAGCGATATCTTTCAAGGAAGCTTAAGTGGCTACGGAGACAATTCAAATTCAATAGCGCCCATGGAGTGCTGAGGTAAGAGCTGCTTTTGTATATTTTGTAAACTACTCAAATATTTTGCGAGGCTTGATCAGGACAAAATTATAAATAGGATGTGATGTAGATAGTATGTATGTTTGTCTTTACTCAAGTCCATAATGGCTGAATGGATTTTGATGACATGTAGTATGGATCAACCAAAAAGTTCAAACAAGTTTTCATACTTGAAAATCAATACTAGCAATTTTTTTTAAAATACTGGTTTAATTTGACATTACACGTTAACTGACCATTGTAAATACAGTGCTAACTCTATATAGCGTCACTTAAAGGGCTCCGCATTTTATTTCGTTATTGAGAGCTGTCCTTAAATGGAGAGAAGAAAATATTCAATATTATTTTACTATTATAATATGTACAGTACCGGCGTTAGGGTAAGGCCTGGTAGGGCGACCGCCCAGGGCGCCAGATATAAAGAGGTGCCACAGGTGCCTATAAAGGGGCGCCGCAGGTATATAAAAATATATAGATCTACAAATAACAACTCTTATTGCATATAGTCTGTTATCTTAGTCTGACGTTTTTTGCGTTAGAGTGGGTGTGATGCTACATAGATGTATAATTGTATGGACAACAAGATAAACCAACCAAAGTCAAGTAATTTCGACGTTTAAAAGAGTTTGTCATTAAATCGAGTGTTGCTATATAGAGTTTACACTGTATTTGTACAGCTTAGATCTGACAACTACATGCAATCATTTTATCTCTTTAAAAGAGCTGATAGCGGTGGACTGGTAGCATAAGCGCTTTACAATCTGTAGCACCCGATTCGATTCTTGGCACTGCACCAATCACTTATTTAGTACCTACTTACATAGTTGCAGTTTTCGATTTCATCACTCAAAATCAGTGAAGAAAAACCTCATGAGGAAACCGGTAAATCTAAGAACCAAAGACATATTTTTTTAACTATACTGTCCCACTGCTGGGCAAAGGTCTCTTACTTCCTTCCACAAATCTCGCTCCTGCGCCACATCTTGCCAACCTCTCCGGAATGAGTCCAGATCGTCACGCCAGCGTTTCTTAGGCCTTCCTTGACTGCATCGTCCTACAGGCACCCACTGTGCGACAATCCTGGCTCATCGGTTGTGATGCATACGCGCCACATTGTCAAGTCCCGCCCAATTCCATTTTAATTTGGCGGCTTTTTGGCCAACGTCTACCATACCAGTTATGGAGCGCAGTGCGCCTTTGCGGACATAATATGTTTGATATATTTATTCACCAATATGCACTGGGCCAGGCCCCCGATTCTACTAAAGAAATTGTCTTTAAATTGTAATTGTTGCAATTTTAATTGTTAAATAACTGCCAAAAAATTTACAGTTTTAAATATTTTTTTAATACTTAGTTATAATATTAGGTGGTTGTATTTTTCTAGTCTAAAAAAATTATTTAAAACTGACAATTTTGAGCTGGTTATTTAACAATTAAAATCGCAACAATTACAATTTATAAACAATTTCTTTAGCATAATCGAGGCCCAGATATGCACTGGGCACTGCCGTCAGATTGAAGCGCACATGCTACCGCTCAGCCACCATCACTCATTCATCGTGATAGTTTTAAACAGTGTATTTGTGTGTTTTTCAGATGACCAAATTAGTGTAATGAGAAATGTAAAAAAAATGGAGGAGCATCTTTTGTAGCTGTCTCGCTTTAACTCAAGCAAAGGAGATGGCACTATAATCAAGAAAGTTAGAAGATATCCAGTACTTCGAAAGACTTATTTTGCTAAGACTAATAACCTCATTGATCTTGTATATAGTAACTTAATCTAACTAAAATAAAGTATAAACAATGTTCATTTCTAACAAAAACAGATAG
Source organism: Agriopis aurantiaria (assembly GCA_914767915.1). Lineage (NCBI taxonomy): Eukaryota > Metazoa > Arthropoda > Insecta > Lepidoptera > Geometridae > Agriopis > Agriopis aurantiaria. The sequence continues at coordinate 6,004,837 of OU612010.1, read as the reverse complement.
GAATAATCAGTGACAGTATTGATCCTTTGCGCTCAATAAAAAGTCTCTTAAGCTGCATGCAGACATCGTGGAACACGAGTGACAATACAATACAATTTTTAATAAATAACTCCATAGTTACAAGTCAAACCACAACCACGCCAATTATGTAACCACAGATGTAACTGGCAAAGTTCCAACAAGATCCCACTTCTGAACCCTCGAATTGCTTTGCAAAATCGCTTCGCAACGCTGACTCAACAGTTGAAATGAACGTGGCACTTTGTTTTAAAGATAAATGATGTAAAAACGATAACCTAGCGTAGACTGTTTTTTTTTTTGACTTTTTGGACTTACGGACGCCGCCTTGACTGTCCAGTTGGGGTGGTGCCTAAAGCTGTGTGTTTGTCCTCTGGGCAGTATGACGACAGTTTCATCGAGACTGTGATAAAAGCTTTGCAATGATCTGATACGTATTTCTTTGTGTCTAAACGACAGCACTGCAGACAAATGTGGGCCAGCTACCTCTGCTACATCAGTCTATTCCACTTTGATCACCCAGGTGATATCACCCAGGCGTTCAAGGTGGAATAGACCATAATTATGATCAGCTCAGCCGCAGAGCAATTTGTGCGGTAAGCATCGAGATACAATACATATAGAGCCACAATCGTGCCAAAAAATGTCCGAACCAAAACTCTGCGCACTTTAACAATTGCGCAGACTTTTTGGTTAGTTACAAGGTAACCGCGATCCGAGTACAACGCCGCGCGATGCCAGAACTACGATGACATAGCGGACAACTAACGTTGAACACTATGCAAGCGACATAACGTCTAAGTTGAAGTAAATGTGGCATTGTGACATTGGCGGATCCAGCCATGGGGGCCGTGGCCCCAAAACACCTAGCATTTCCATACATTCGACTCAATTTTTCGATTTGACTCCTTCGAACTATGTCAGAATGGCCCCCCCAAAATGAAATCCTGGATCCGCCCCTGCATTGTGAAGTATATAATTGATACAATGTATGTACAATGACGCTCGGACGTTTTTTGATTATTTTCTCTGAGAGATTGTGACTATAGGAATTGATCTCGATGGCGGTTGGATTAGATTATTTAGTTTAGACAGTTTGAATTAGAAAACTCGCCCGCCTTCAATCTGCGTGATATAACGTATATATTGTTCAGTTCAAAAATGTTTTCATGAAATTGTGTGAATATTAATTTGTATGTTAGTGTGATTCTCGAACTAGATTTAGTTTAAATTTAATGTAAAAAGTTAATAAACCTGATTATTACATTGGATTGTCATGTTTTTATTATTAACTTTTCGCTAGTGATTTATTGGATGACTAATCAAAGCATACTACATAGCTGCACCCCGCAACTTTACATTACTGGTAAGTACTATAATCTCCTTTCGGTTTAGTACACCCTTCCGCGTAACTCGCGTCGCAATCACGGCCTTTTCCCAGGGCGGTGCAAGATTCCCGATTTGGCCGCCTCTCAAGTATTCAGAAATCAGAAATATTTATTGGCCATAAAAACATTAAACGTTGTTATAGTGCTAATAGACGCTCGAACGCGGCTGACCTCAACCGCCGTCTGACCAATGGGAGAGAAAGAGAGGGAAATATGAAATTCTCACTCTTTCTCCCGTTGGTTGGACGGCGGTCCGTCAGCCGCGTTCGAGCGTCTTAGCACTATACTCGTAGGCATAAAACATAATATGCATTAAACGTCATAGTTATTTCTAAATATATATTTTTATTGTGAATCCTTCACAGTCGAACGAGTATCTATAGATATTATATACTTGCTATTTATCCCACAAAAAGCTTGCAAAGGTCAAGGAAGCGACTCTTAAATTCGGTCGCAGTTGAGCTGGAAGTGTAAGTGACCTTTAGGCGCTGTCGGCTTGTGTGTTGACCTTTTTAACCGACTTTGAAAAAGGAGAATGGTTCTCAAATCGGCCTGTATATATTTTTTTGTCTCGACCGAGTACAACGGACCATTGAAATTCAATTTATTTGTCAAAACACATGTTATACAAGAATCAATTGTTTTTTTTTTTTAAACTTCTGATGAATCATCATCATCAGCCAGAAGACGTCCACTGCTGAACATAGGCCTCCCCCTTTAATCTCCGCGACTCTCACAATGTCGTCGGTCCATCTAGTGGGAGTCTATCTTGGTCGACGACTGACGTCGCCATACATGTTCACATAGCATCAGCCGCGCGCGTTAGACGCGTGTGGCTGCGACAGGGGCGGATCCAGGATTTCATTTTAGGGGGCGGGGGGGGGATATTCAGACAAGGGTCTAAAGGTCGGTAAGGGACTAAAGGGTCGGCAACGTATTTGTGATGCCTCTGGTGTTACAAGTATCCATAGGCGACGGAGACTGCTTACCATCAGGCAGCCCGTCTGTTTGTTTGCCACCTATGGCATTAAAAAAAAAAACTGCACCTGAATCAAATCGAAAAGTTGAGTCTATCCATGATCCTTGGTCGAATGTATGGAATCGCTAGGTGTTTTGGGGGGGGGGGCATGGCCCCCATGCCCCTGACCATCGCTCTGGATCCGCCAATGGGCTGCGTTTGGCCGCGATGCACGGAAGCCAACCTATAAAGCACAAAAGATCCTGATTTAAACTAACAGTTGTATTGTAAAGTTGTTAAGCCTTAATCCACCACATACGGTTCTCAAACTTAGATGCGTTATGCGTGGACCTTTTGAAGGTCCATGGTGGGTGTAGAATGTTCCCAAAGAGGTCCGAGGAATGGTGACACCACCGGTTACAACTGAAGACCCGCGCGGTGTGACTCATCGGCGGACCGAACCTAGGATAGCTTGGTGTTCCGTGGCTGGAGTAAAATACAGGAAACAAGGCGGCGCGGCGGCCTGTAGTGAACGTGAATGAAGGCATTGAGCGTAGAAATGCCTCTCATAGGCCGCCAGTTGTTACACTTGTTTTAAGAGTTTTTTGTCCTCTGTATCAAATTTATTGGTGTGAGCAATATAGTTAATCAATCAATCTCTCTTTAGCACCGTATCGAATATCTGAAAATTTTATAACTGTATTACTATAGAAACTATACCCGTGAGTGCTAGCCTGTGATGGGGTCCCATTTTACCCATTGGGTACGGAACCCTAAAATTTAAATTGCCGCCTGTCTGTCTGTCCGTATGTCCTGCCTTTAAACGGCTATATCTTTCGAACCGTAATAGATAGCCAGTTAATATAATAAAAAAGTAAAAACGAAAGGGGGGTCCCCATACAACAAACGTATTTTTTACGGATATTTGTATTAGTTCTAATGTAAAAACAGTAATACGTACAAGCGTCAAACTTGGCATGATTGTAGTACACACTCTAAAGTATAAGTATAAATAATGGCCAAGTGCGAGACGGCGTCAAATATCTGTTCATTACCAAGTTATAATTGTGTTATAGTCGAGCACCTGTAGCAAACTGCGTAGCAATTGCTTCGACTATTTTGGAAGGCGTTATAATAACTAGTAATTCGGTTACTTGGACGACCGTATTGTATTTTGTGGTGGTACGGAACCCTCAGTGCGCGAGCCCGACTCGCACTTGGCCGCTTTTATTAAGAATAGAAAGTAGAACGCACATTTGTAACGGTTATAGACAATCAATATATGTACATAATTATGTATATCAGCCTCTGGCAACCATGTCACAAGCTTTGCTTAGTTTGGGGTCAGATGACCATGTGTGCAAAAGTGTACCGAATATTTATTTATTTATTTAATACTAGCGGTCCGCCCCAGCTTCGCACGGGTATAGATTATAGCCTATGTCACCCGGTGATAGTGTAGCTTCCCAACAGTGAAAGAATTTTTCATATCGGTTCAGTAGTTTCGGAGCCTATTCAATGCAAACAAACAAACAAACAAACAATCAAATCTTTCCTCTTTATAATATTAGTATAGACTAGCGGTCCGCCCCAGCTTCGCACGGGTATAGATTATAGCCTATGTCTATGTCACTCGGGGGTAGTGTAGCTTCCCAACAGTGAAATTTTTTTCAAATCGGTTCGTGGTTTCGGAGCCTATTCAATGCAAACAAACAAACAATCAAATCTTTCCTCTTTGTAATATTAGTGTAGATAGTTTTTTGGCAGTGAATTTTATCATCATTTTGTCCTAGAATACCTACTAAGTTAAAATTTATTCTGTAATAATGTTCATTCAGAGTTGATACCTAGTGTTATGAGAGAAAATATGTTATGTTATGTAGAGTTATGTTACAAAGTAGTATGACAAAGTGATAAAAATAATATTTTCAATTTATATATGCATTGTTTTCTGTACAATGCAAAGTTTTATAGTGACCATAACTCATGCAGTTTTAATGTAAGTGCCTACCATAGACCTTACCTACATAGTGCGTACCTGAAAGTGAAAAAACATCTCTTTATTCTGTCGGCCAGGAGTGTTAGACAAGACCCACTTTCTGTAAGCGTTAACGCCTGCGGCAAGATTAAATTGTATGAAAATGACATTAGCTTGAGATAACATCTCTCAAGCAAATGTCATTGTCAATGTGTCAACCCCCTGTTCTATTTGCGGTATTCTTACAACTCAGTATTGCACAATTACCCATTTTCGTTTCAAACGTGTTGTCGCGGCACCGATTGAGCAGACTGATTTTAGTCGAACTCAATTATGACGATTAATCATAATCGTATTGGAAATAGGATATGCAAGGTAGGTCGACTTGTGGCGTCTACTTGGATAAAGGTCTGTGGTACCTACATATAAATTTCTCTGCCGGTGTACCAACTGGCCAAAGATAACCAAGGAGCGATGGTGGCTGAGCGGTAGCATGTGGGCTTTACAATCTGACGGCACCCGGTTCGATCCTCGGCCCTGCACCAATGACTTATTTAGTACTTAAATAAATTATGTGCAGTTTCGATGCCATCGCTCAACAACGGTGAAGGAAAACATCGTGAGGAAGCCGGTATGTCCAAGAAATTAAAAAGTTCAAAAACATAATATGACATCTTAGAATAACTACACAAAGAAACCAAGTACATTCGCAAAATTTAAGCCATTCAAATGGTGTCATATATGGCTCCAAAAAAAAAAAAATTTTTTACTATGATTTGCGCGGTGAAATCGTACCACAACAAATCAGAAAAGCAGCATATGAGTTATGGTGTGACATTCCACAGGTAATCCATTAATTTTCTTGCTTAAATCGTTTAAAATACCAATCGAAACGTAAGCTACAAAGCGAATTTGTAGCTTACGTTTTGAGAAGGCGTTGTTTGGAAACCTACCTTCTCTGAGTAGTTATTCTAAGTATGACATAAACCAACATGCACGTGGTCAGCTGGATTAAGGTTAGGGCCCATCCTCTCTCTGAGAGAAGGCCTGGATCGCAGCAGTGGGAACATGATAGGCTGAAATGATGATGAATTTATCCATAATTTGGCCATCGCCCGCACGATCGTGGGGATATTTTGAGGCTCGCAAAACATTGATGTGCAAATAATTAGTTATATTCTGTTTATAGAACTTGGCTCATATTTGTCTAGATAAGCACAAGTAGTGTGTTTTGTTTCAGATTGTCAGTATCGGTCACTCTTTGCTCAGATGTGTGCGTAGACGCAACATACAAAACAGGTCAGTTAAGCAGACTTAACCCTTAGCCAGGTGTTGGACGAATAATGGCCACTTCATAATACACGAAAACGGAATGTACGAGTAATCTGCCAGTACCAGTTAGAAAAATAAAATAAAATTGGCCTATATTCCTCCAATACCAAGGCCCCGATTCTACTAAAGAAATTGTTTTTAAATTGTAATTGTTGCGATTTCAATTGTTAAATAACTGCCTCAAAATTGACAGTTTCAAATATTTTATGTACTAGAAAAATACAACCACCTAATATATGGGCAGTCTAACTGTATTTATAGTGTTAGTTTTAGCTTGTATTTTGTTTAGTTAAAAAAGGGACTTGCCCAGGAAAAAAAAACCTAATATTATAACTTAGTATTAAAAAAATATAAAAACTGTAAATTTTGAGGCAGTTATTTAACAATTAAAATCGCAACAATAGGCATGATGACTAATTTTTTTTATTACCTCATAAAAAAGCTGATCATAAATAGAGCACATCAACAAAAACAATATTAAAATAAGTTCAAAAATAAATAAGATATAAGCATTTTAATTTAATTTAATTTCATGCTAGACAGAGAGCGCACTATACTGAGCCGTGGCGACCCGGCTCAGGAGCGCCATACAAATGCTATACTAACACACGCTTTGGGAGAAAGGGATAGAACATCCCCTCTCCATCCCCACCTAAAACTTTAAATACTCATATCTCAGAGATTTATCAGCCAATTCAAATAATTTTTTCAGTATGTGTAATGTATTTATTTATATTCATCGCTAAGCCGGTTATTTGTAATAAATTAAACATTAGGAATCATGCCTATTGAGGTCTCGTACTAAAATTTAAAGACAATTTGTTTAGCAGAATCGGGGGGCAGGCTAAGGGTTAAATAGTAGATTGTACAAGTCATTTTAGCCAAGACGTTTATCTGCCCGAGCCAAAGGCGAGGCGGATATTTAAGTCAAGAATAACATGAGTTTTAAGCACGAGGAAAAAGAAAAAAGAAAAAAGGTAAACACTCGGCTTTTCACTTTAATTGCTAGGAAATGAATCAGTGGTATTGTAAGTAATACATGTAAAAGAAAATTTTTAACCATTATAAACCTCTTTGGGCTGACATGGCTTTTTTATCAAAATCAAAATCAAAATATATTTATTGCAGTTTGTTGGTAAATTTGTTGGTAAATTTATTAGTTAGATCAAGTTAGATATATTTATCATCTCTGTCATTTCGTATTTATAAGTGAAAACTTTTTATGACTTGCGTCTACTGCAATTTGTTAATTTCAACTGTTTGTTTTCCGAATAGTCTAAAATAATATTGATTATTGACATCCACAGAACAATCCAGCATGTCTCTGCAGCGGCTGACAGCGCTTCGAGCGCTGATGTCGCGCCAGCCGCGACCGCTGGCAGCTTACATCGTACCCACGGCCGACGCACATAATGTAAGTACTTGTTTGCCACTTATGGCAAAAAAAAATAAAAAAAAATAAAAATAAAAAAATATTAAGATAATATTAAACTTTGTGTAGTTTTTTTTTATATATTTTTATGCTATAGGTGGCAAATAAGCAGACGGGCTGCCTGATGGTAAGCAGTCACCGTTGCCTATGGATACTTGTAACACCAGAGGCATCACAAATACGATTAACTCGTCTTTTGAAGAACCACATGTTGTAGCTTCTCGGAAACACATGTTGCAGGTATGAGGCAAGAAGGATCGTGTGAATCGGACAGTGTGTGGTTTCCACTGATCTATGATGTGTGGATGAGCCTTCAGGCGGTGGCGGCTAGTGCGATGGTAAAACCGCGACGCCGGCATCAGATCAAACAGTTCTTCAGAACACTCCCCGTTGTAAATGGGATAAAAGATACAGAGAGACCCAACGTCTCTGCGCATGTTGAGCGGCTCTAGGTGTTCAGTGAGCTTGTGATCGTCGACAATTCTTCTACGCTGTAATGCATCAAGTGGGTCAAGTTGATACCTAGGGTGAATTTACTTAGGTTACTCAAATTGGAACACCGTTTATTTAAATTTGATTGGGTTTCCAGTCAGAGTACATAGCGCCGTGCGACGCGCGCCGTGAGTGGGTATCCGGGTTCACTGGCTCGGCCGGCACCGCAGTCCTGACCGCGACGCAGGCGCTGCTGTGGACCGACGGCCGGTACTACACGCAGTTCGAACGGGAGGCCGACCTCTCGCTGTGGACGCTCATGAAGCAATGTGAGTGCCTTTATCTATTTACATGAGGACGCCTAGATAATGATCCAAGAAAACAAGGTCTAGCCCTCTGGGAGTTGTACCGCAATGACGTCACTGTCCAGTTGCCACTTTATTGTAACAAACACAGATACTGGGAAACAACTTTTTAAATAATCTATTAAATAAAATACAAAAAGCATTTAAATTGTCATTTGGTTTGTCCGCTCAAGCAAGTTAAGCACGAATTGAATATATTAAACACAATTTTATCAAAACCACATTGATTTATTGGATTCCCACAGGTAATATACGGATATTGGGGAGTTATAATTTCACGCTACTGATAACACAGAAAATCATAGAGAGTCCGCCATTGTTTCGTGTATCGTCATCACTCTCGAACTTGTTGTAAATTACTTATTCTGCTCTTGCTTATGCACGTGTACGTGTATCCATGACATTGATGACATCATTGCGGGACGCCCACGTCACATTTTTTCTCGGAGTGCTATACCTGGCGGAGTATATTATTATACCATGGCCTTGGTAATAAATGTCAGGTATTTAACTTTTGTATTTTTAGGGTTCCGTACCTCAAAAGGAAAAAAACGGAACCCTTATAGGATCACTTCGTTGTCCGTCTGTCAAGACCTTTTTTCTCAAGAACGCGTAAAGGTAGCAAGTTGAAATTTATATTAAATACTTGGGCCTACGGTTTCTTTCGGCTGTAAAAAAATAAAAGTCAACGCAATCAAAAGATATGAACGTTTATGTCGCATATTTTGGGATTACACAGGGGAATCAAAACCTATAGGGTACTTCCCGTTGAGCTAGAATCATGAAATTGGCAAGAGGCAAGGCCTCACAGCATAATATAAAGGAAAAAATTCGAAAGTTGTTAATTTAACGTTATGTCATATAAAAAATATTGTTTTGCAATTACAAACTTAAATTTTGTAGTTAGGTAAGGTTTAAATTAGCATCACAAATTTAATATCTATAGAGAAAAATAATTTATCCCAAAATCCTTATTGTTTTCGAAGCAACGTAGAAGCGGCATTACACTAGCGATTCGTCACATACAAGTTATATGTTTTTATTTAAGTAATAATTTGTTAGTTTAAAAGATAAATATTTATTAACATTCTTTATTTTTCAGCTTTACCGGACACTCTGTCGATGGAGAAATGGCTAGCAGCGAACCTGGCCGAGGGCGATGTAGTGGGCGTTGACCCTCGCACCATGACCAGGGAGGAGTGGACCCCGCTGCAGGTCAGTGCAGGACTGGCCGGCCCTAGTGTCAGTTCTAAAAACTGACACTGGACCGGCATGGTGGAGGGTTCATCCTCTCTCTGAGAGAAGGCCTGTGCTGTGTCCCAACAGTGGGAACATGATTGATAATGATGAAACCAATAAACAGAATTTCGCATTTATAATAATAGTATGATAATTCAATAAAAAAATACATTATCATTAAATACATTTGATAGCCCGTTGGTCCAGTTGGTAGTGAACCTGCCTTCTGAGCTTGGGGGCGTGGGTTCGATTCCCACCTAGAACAAACATTTGTGTGATGAACATTTGTGTTCGTTCTATATCTGGTTGTTAATATCTATTTAAGTATGTATTTAAAACTATATATGTGTGTATATCAGTCTCTGGCAGCCATATCACAAGCTTTGCTTAGTTTGGGGTCAGATGACCATGTGTGCAAAAATGACCAGAATATTTATCAGCCTTTTCATTACCGGACGTCCAGACGAACGGGAAGGCGTCACCCTTCATCATCATCATTTCAGCCATAGGACGTCCACTGCTGGACATAGGCCTCCCCCATCGATCTCCAAAAGGGCCGGTTGGAAGCGGCCTGCATCCAGCGTTTCCCTGCGGTCTCTTTTAGATCATCTGTCCGTCTTGTATAGACGTCCTACGCTGCGCTTACCGGTCCGTGGTCTCCATTCAAGAACCTTTCAGCCCCATCGGCCATCTGTTCTGCGTGCTATGTGCCCTGCCCACTGCCACTTCAACTTACTAATCCGTCGGGCTATATCGGTGACTTTCTCATTTCTGATTCGATCTCGTAGAGAAACCCCGAGCATAGCCCTCTCCATAGCTCGTTGTGCCGTATACGTCATCATCATCATCATCATCATCATAATCAGCCAGAAGACGTCCACTGCTGAACATAGGCCTCCCCCTTTAACCTCCACACTGAACGACAGCCTGCCTTTGGCATCCACTGGATGCCAGCGACTCTCACAATGCCGTCGGTCCATCTAGTGGCCGTTAACGTGTCGTATGGTAACGGCTTTAAATAATATTATTAACCCTTTTTCTTTAGACGGCGCTAACAAAAGCGAACATGCAGTTAATCCCAGTTAGCATCAACCTGGTGGACGCAGTGAGGGTCGAGTTGAACGACCCGCCCTCTCCGAGACCTCACAACGACGTAATACCGCTGCCCCTCAAATATACTGGTGACTATATCAATCATAGATTTGTTAACCCCGCCTAAAAAAAAAAACGGGACAAGTACGAGTAGGACTCTTGCTCTGAGGGTTCCGTTGGACGGAATGGTTGGACGTTGGTTGGCGAGTCCAAAAAAACAAACTGAAGTTGAAATATTGAAATACAAACTTAACTTCGTTCGTTGACTATAAGGTTCTTCCATACATTCCAACTACAAAATGTAAGTTTGTAATAGCAAAATAATTATTTTCAAATGATATAACTTCAAATTTATTACTTTCGGATTTATTCCTATATATGTGCTATGAGACCTTGCCTCTTGCCAAATTTCATGATTCTAGGTCAACGGGAAGTACCCTATAGGTTTTGATTCTCCTGTGAAATCGCAAAATATGCGACATAAACGTTCATATCTTTTGATTGCGTTGACTTACAACTTTTATTTTTTTACAGCCGAAAGAAACCGTAGACCCAAGTATTTAGTATAAATTTCAACTTGATACCTTTACGCGTTCTTGAAAAAAGGGTCTGGAAAAAAGGGGTTCCGTTTTTTCCTTTTGAGGTACGGAACCCTTAAAAAAATAGGAATCTTACTAAAACTCCAATAATGTAACCCAAGGTGTAAAAAAATAAGACTTAAACCCGTGCAAAGCCGGGGTGCGTTGCTAGTCTATATCTATACTAATATTATAAAGAGGAAAGATTTGATTGTTTGTTTGTTTGTTTTCATTGAATAGGCTCCGAAACTACTGAACCGATTTGAAAAATTCTTTCACTGTTGGGAAGCTACACTATCCCCGGGTAACATAGGCTATAATCTATACCCGTGCGAAGCCGGGGCGGACCGCTAGTACTGAATAAAGTTACTTCGAGGTTGAATTTATATTCCACTGGCATAATGATTGTTGTGTTCTAGGTAAAAGGGCAGGAGAGAAGATTCAAGAACTGCGGAAAAGAATGTTCGAGAAGAAAGCAGCATTGTTGGTCATCACGGCTCTGGACGAGGTCGCATGTTAGTAACTGTATCTATACATCACATATTTACCACGACGCAAAGCAATAATTATTTTAAAAAAAGTATTCGCTCATTTGTAGAACAAAATTACTGATATTGCCAAATCAGCAGGCGCTCGAACAAAATTATTGATATTGCCAAATCAGCAGGCGGTCGAACAAAATTATTGATATTGCCAAATCTACAGGCGCTCGAACAAAACTTTTGATATTGCCAAATCAACAGGCGATCGAACAAAATGATTGATATTGCCAAATCTACAGGCGCTCAAACAAAACTATTGGTATTGCCAAATCAATAAGCGCTAGAACAAAATTATTGATATTGCTAAACCAACAGGCGCTGGAACAAAATTATTGATATTGCCAAATCAACAGGCGCTCGAACAAAATATTGATATTGCCAAATCAGCAGGCGGTCGAACAAAATTATTGATATTGCCAAATCTACAGGCGCTCGAACAAAACTATTGATATTGCCAGATCAACAGGCGATCGAACAAAATGATTGATATTGCCAAATCTACAGGCGCTCGAACAAAACTATTGATATTGCCAAATCAACAGGCGCTAGAACTAAACTATTGATATTGCCAAATCTACAGGCGCTCGCACAAAACTATTGGTATTGCCAAATCAATAAGCGCTAGAACAAAATTATTGATATTGCTAAACCAACAGGCGCTCGAACAAAATTATTGATATTGCCAAATCAACAGGCGCTCGAACAAAATATTGATATTGCCAAATCAACAGGCGATCGAATAGAATGATTGTTATTGCCAAATCAACAGGCGATCGAACAAAGTTATTGATATTGCTAAAATATAACATATTATATGAAAATTTCACCTGGCTATCTATTACGGTTCAAAAGATACAGCAGTTTAAAGGTAGGACAGACAGATAAACGGATGGACGGACGGACAGACAGACATCGTAGGTCTTGTAATAGTGTCGCGTTTTTGCCTTCGGGTACGGAACCCTAAAAAGGAGTAGGCTCTATTTTTTTTTGTATATTTACTTTTATTAAAGAAACAAAATTACTATTAAAATTATATAAAATATAAATAAAAAACAAAATTTTAACAGAACAAAACTTTTTTTTTATATTTAAATATTAAAATTGACATTTATCCACAGACACGTTGAACTTGCGAGGAAGCGACATAGAATACAACCCGGTGTTTTTCTCCTACCTTGTGCTCTCAACTACCGACGTTAAGATATTCTGGAACGACGGACGCCTATCTGACGACGTCAAGGTATGACCAGGGGCCTTACGACTCCCTCTTAACGCGGGCTCGAAACAGCGCAGTGTACCTTAAAATGCCGAGATATGGTTTGTGGTCGCGCAACTTTTTGCAATCACCTAAACAGAATCGCTGAAACAGGTAGCAGTAAGGCCCTTACATGACGAAGTCACTAATGCACTTTGGGACAAAAATATTATTGTGTAAAAAACTAAAGCATGCTGCACTTGTGCGGGTTGGCATCGGAAAGGGTGTACTAAGCCGAGAGGAGGTCATTATACTCATCAATATGAACAACTTTTACTATGGGATCAACCATGAAATTGCAAAAAAGTTGTTCCGTGCATTTTGTTGAGAGTGACTGACATTTTCAAAAGGAAAAACAGAACCCTTATAGGATCTCCTTGTTGTCCGTCTATCAAGATCCTTTTTCTCAAAAACGCGTAAAGTTTTCAAGTTGATATTTATTTTAAACTAGCGGTCCGCCCCGGCTCCGCACGGGTATAGTTATATAGCCTATTAAAATAGCCTATATTAATCAGTAATAAGGTAGCATTCAAATGGTGTTTTTTTTTTATCGGTCCAGTAGTTTTTGAGCCAATTCGTTACAAACATACATACAAATCTTTCCTCTTTATAATATTAGTATAAATATTCGGGTCTACAGTCTCTTTCAACTGTGACTTTCAACTCTTTGAACTGTGTTTCACTGTACATGTCACAGTGAAACAGATATATTTTTGTGACACTATTCCAACAATTCCAGGAGCATCTAAGAAGCGAGGGCGTCGAGAACTATGAAGGTCTGCCGTATGACAACATTCTGGATAGCTTACTAGAAACAGCGGTAAGTACTACTTGAAAAAAAAATTCAACAGAAGTAAATTTCTCCGCATTCCCAGCGTAGCACAGTCCTTTGATTGCAATTTTTTCTACTCACAACGAAGATATGGAACTCTACCTAAGTCTGTATTCCCCAAAAAGTCCAATATCTTCACAAACCGTAACCAGTTTTGCTCATATTCGGACTTCGAAATTGTATTAAAATGAACTACTTGCCTACAAAGATTTATGAAGATCTGATTAGCGGTAAGTACATAAGTTATCGTCGAACAAATATTTTTGTTTTATTTATTTAACAAAATCCACAGAACCCTTTAAAAAATAAAACAATAAACTACGAACTTAACTTACGGCCAATAATGGATTTACATTATATTACTAATCTAATAAATACCTATAGAGAGGGTGGGTGTGGGTGTGGGTGTGTGTTTGTGTATGTGTGTCTGAGTGGATATTTAACTTGCATTTTTGTCATGTATAATTTTAAAGACATCACTTTTAAAAATATATAAAATATATATAAAAGGCGATGTGTGTATGTATGATATGTGTTTGAAATGGTATGTATTTGAAATTATTATTTATACAATTTTACAATTATTATAATGAATAAATTCAATGTAATTATAATAAGACAGAATCTATAGTTTATTGACATGTAACATAGGTGTTATTAATAAATATTTGTATTTGTATTTGTATGTTTCCTATAGACTCATAAGCGGATGGACAGACTTTGATGGGACTTTCACTGACAGATAGCTGATGTTATAAGGGTAGCTCAGGCTACTTTTATCGAGGGTATCCACGCGGGTGAAACCGTGAGGCGCAGCTAGTATTCATATGAATACCTTTCTAGTCAATAATGAAAACTTGTTTGTTTTACACTGTTGTTGCAGAAATCAGTATCGGAAGCTTCTGAAGGCAAACATTATGTGTGGCTCGCGAGCGAAGCCAGCGAGGCTGTGCATTGCGCCGCCGCTGGGGTATGTTACCATCTTCGATCATTCAATTGAACATGACTCATAGAGCGATATACAGGGCTACGCGGAAATGGTGTACTAAGCTGAAAGGAGTCCATAGTACCCATCATTATGGACAACTTTTACTATGGGATCAACTCTGAAATAGCAAAAACTGCTGTTTCTTCCAAAAAATTCGGTCACACTCTACAAAATGTATGGAACAGCTGTTTAATTTATTCGAGATTTCTGGGTTGACCCCGTACTAATATTGATGAGTATAATGGCTCTCGCTCAGCTTAGTACAACCTTTCCGCGTAACCCTGTATAGCTTAGCAAAATATTTATTAGCATTTTTAATCTCTGTCGGAGTCTGTGTTTTCGCGAGAAAGGGACAGCATCTCTTCTTAATCCGACCAAAAACATTAATCGCTTATAATAATATCCCAGTGCTTTATTAGCACATTAAAAAAAAACAGTATATGTAGTTAATGTAATTATGTTTTCCACTAATCCTATTATTTTTAACAAATCAAACACCTGTCCGATAGTCTTCTATTACTAGTAGTATTAGTATTTCTATCTTCCAGAGCAAAGTATTGAAGAAGCCACTGGCGCTGATATCTGAGGTGTCGCCCGTCGCTCTCATAAAGCTCGTCAAAAATGAAGTCGAAATGGAGGTAGGCACATCACAATAACTACTTATTTAAATAAAATAACAACAAAAATGCATATTTTTGTCCAAATATAAACATAAAAAAATATTCTCAATATAAAATACAGACTTCAAAATAAGTATGCGCTCTAAGAATTATTAATATTGCCAAAATATATGATTTTGTTGATTCGGCTATATCATTAATTTAGTTCGAGCGCCTGTTCATTTAGTTATACCAGTAATTTTGTTCGAGCGCCTGTTGATTTGGTTATATCAATAATTTTGTTCAAGCGCCTGTTGATTTGGTTATATCAATAATTTTGTTCGAGCGCCTGTTGATTTAGTTATACCAATAATATTGTTCGAGCGCCTGTTGATTTGGTTATATCAATAATTTTGTTCGAGACTTTACCTGATTCATTATAAAGTTGGGTTTTTAAATAGATTATGATGCAGTATTTTTATTCAAATTTTTCTGGGTTTAATTTAACTTTGTACATAAATTTATTTAACTTCAGGGGTTCCGTCAGTGCCATATAAGGGACGGTGTGGCGGTGACGCGCCTCCTTAAGTGGCTACACGACAAAGTAGACTCCGGAAATGACGTCACTGAAGTACAGGTCTCCGACAAACTACTCGAGTTTAGAAAGTGAGTACAAAGTTGTGTAAGGGAGTTATCAGTTATGCAAATTTTTACTATATACACAATACCTATGCCGGGAACCACAAACCTCGTTTTTTTGCAACATTCTGTACCTATGACGGGAACAGATCGGCGTTTGTATGTTTGTATATTTGTTCGACGACAACCGTTGATCCTATCGTTTTGTGTGCAAGTTTAGGCAAATAATTTATTTTTGAGATAGATCTCTGTGCCACAATGAGCATGTTTCAGCGTGTGTTGGTATAGCATTTTTATGGCGCGCCTGAGGCTTGGCATCGTAGCTCTCTATAGTGCGCTCTCTGTCTATCATGAAATTAAAATATGTTCTTTTAACTTATTTATCATCGAACAAATTTTTATTTTGTTTTCGTTGATGAGTTCTATTTGTGATCAGCTTTTTATGTGATAATTAAAAGTATTTTTCATCATGCCTATTGGTCGAAGTGTTAGGTGTCCGGGGGTAGGGGTCCTCAAAGTTCGGGGCGATCAACTTTTTTTTTTTTAAATGTTTTTTTCTTTTTACAGGGATGAGCAGGACTTCATGGGACCTTCGTTCGACACTATAGCGGGCGCGGGAGAAAATGGAGCCATTATACACTACTCCGCTGACAGGAATGGACCTCAGCGGGTCATACGGACCGCTGATATGTTCCTGCTTGACTCGGGGGGACAGTACAAGTAAGTACACACCGCGTTAGTGCGGTGATCTTCTGGTTGGCCAACCGCTGGTAGGCTGGTAGGGGTGGAGTCCTCAGGCTTCTTGGTCTTTCCACTTCCCACGAAGCTTCCGTAGAATTAGGAGTGTAAATCAATTAGGAGTCTAATATTAGCACATGAAATTTCAGAATTTCATAGTGATAAAAATGTTTTGTTATGTAATGTAGATTAAATAATTGACATAACATCGAGACTAGGTACTAGGAAAAATAAAATAATAATAAGTAATATAGGTTGTAATTAACATGTTTCTTTTGTTAATTCGGTATGTAAAGTTTTTTTTTGGTATTTTTTTTATATTTTTATTTCGTAGATAAGGCTATTTTAAGAAACTAATTTCAATATTTTGGTTTTCTATTGAGTAGTTATTTTACAATATTTTTTTGAAAATTGAAATTATGTGACGTCACCATATAGCACAAAATTTCGTTGCGTTGAAAAGCCTAAAAAAGCACCCCATATTGGCAGCCCTGACAGACCAAAAAAACCAGACAGTCAAACCACAGAAATGAAAAAATATTCTATTCTGTGTGACGAACAGTGTGTCAAATGTATAATATTTTTATTCTTAAAAGGCACAGAAAATAAAATGCTACAATGTGACGTCATTTAGAGGTCAATGAAAGTCGAATGATTTCTTAGTTTTATGTTAAAATAAATGTCATCTTATCGTTTTAAAAGGTCGGAGTAGAAAAATAAGGGTTGGTAAGATAAAATCTCGAAATGGTTTTGGAATTGGCATAGGTTAATTTTTTTTAGCATACCGAATTAAGGTATAAAATAGGTAATAATGTATATAATGTAATAAGTAAAAGTAAAAGTAAATTTATTTCATAAGGTATATAATGTTTAGCATTAAGTCCTCCAATTGTACATATCTACCTAATTTGTAAGTGGGCAACAAAGTATTAAACAATAAAATAAATAAATAAAATACAACTTAACTAAAATATGATTTTGACAATATTCTTACATAGACATAATTTCCCTTTTTTTTAAACTTTAACAATAACTAACACTTAAAAAATGTGTACGCTGTAACAGGCAAGGACATGAGATACGTCTCCATTCTTACGACCATGTATGCTACTTTGTATGTATGTGTGTGTACCTAGTTACCACGTTCTGACAAATAATTTGATTAGAAATCAAACTCAAGTTGATCGCTTATCATCAGGCGGCCCGTTTGCTTGTTTGCCACCTATGGCATTGGAAAACTGCTGAGTTGGTTCGCAAGTTAATCGCCCGGCCGCCTCCGTGCTGACTCGCGAGTTAGCTGCAAGTAGGTATCACTGGCCAACGCTTCTAGACGCATCGGCCTCGGAATGAACATAGATAAGACAAAAATCATGCTCAATAGTCGCATAGACCCGGGGCCGATAGTAGTTAATGGCGTTCACCTCGAAGTTGTTCAAGAGTACGCATACCTAGGACAAACTCTGCAGTTAGGTAAGAATAACTTCGAGAAAGAAGCCAATAGAAGAATTCAGCTGGGATGGGCAGCATTCGGTAAGCTTCGTCAAGTCTTCACGTCGTCCATACCACAGTGTGTCAAGACAAAGGTCTTTAACCAGTGTGTCCTACCCGTTATGACCTACGGTGCCGAGACGTGGACACTCACGGTTAAGGTGGTCCACAAGTTTAAAGTCGCTCAGCGAGCTATGGAGAGAGCTATGCTTGGAGTTTCTATACGGGACAAAATTCGGAACGAAGTGATTCGACATAGAACCAAAGTTACCGACATAGCTCAAAGGATTAGCAAGCTGAAGTGGCAGTGGGCCGGCCACATTTCCCGAAGAACCGATAACCGATGGGGTAGACGAGTTCTGGAGTGGAGACCACGTTTAGGCAAACGTAGTGTAGGACACCCTGTTGCCAGGTGCACTGATGACCTGCGTAAAACGGCGGGTAAAAACTGGATGCAAGGTACTGCCGACCGAGCTCAGTGGCGTGCATTGGGAGAGGCCTATGTCCAGCAGTGGACAGTTAGAGGCTGATGATGATGAGGTATCACTGACGCCTTTCGTCATTAACAGATTTCAAAACCGCGTATTGCAATATATTCATATCGCGTCGAGATTTTATTACATACATTATAGTACAGTATCAGCATATCATGTTCCCAATTCTGGGACACAGGCCTCCTCTCAGAGAGTGAAGATGAGCTATAATCCACCATACTGGCCCAGTGAATGTCATGTTCTTGGAAATACCAGTTTTTTAACATTAGTTCGTGGTTTCGTTTCAGAGATGGCACCACCGATATAACCCGCACCCGCCATATGGGTACTCCTAGCGCCGAACAAAAAGCCGCGTTCACGCGCGTTTTGAAAGGACAGATCATGCTAGGCAGCGCTCTCTTCCCTAAGGGTGTCAAGGTAATGTTAGTTAAGTGTTTTGAATAACAGAGGTCACCACTGTATTGCAATTTCACCTGTATATTTACGGTATTTATAGCTCCGTGAACCTTCGCTCCTATTTTTGCGAAAGTGCATAAATCTCAAGAAAATCTGCTATTTCGAAGAGTAAGGATATACTTTTTTTTTTTTTTTTTTTTTACTTGATAAAATGAATGCATAAGACGTTTTTTTACACACTTTTATTCGTATTTTTTGTAACTTATTAACATGGTAAACAAATAATGTAATCTTAGATAAGATATAATTAAATACATTACACATACTGAAAAAATAAATAACTTACCTAATACATTTCTGAGATATAAAAGTGTTTAAAGTTTTTGGTGGGTAGAAAGTCTGTCTCCCTCCCGCAAAGCGCGTATATGCGTGTAAGCGTGTAGCATTTGTATGGCGCGCGCACGGCTTGACGTCAGAACGTGCACTTTATGTCTAGCATGAAATAAAAATACTTTTTTTTATTTTCTTGTTTTTTTTTTATATTGTTTTCGTTGATGAGCTCAATGTATGCCCAGTTTTTTGTGAGGTAATACAAAGAAAATAGAACATAAGCCTATAATAATCTGATTCCACAGGGGAACGTGCTAGACAGTTTCGCACGCAAGTCCCTCTGGGACGTCGGTCTGGATTACGCGCACGGCACGGGGCATGGCGTGGGGCACTTCTTGAACGTGCACGAGGGCCCCTCGGGGGTCTCGTGGCGCCCCTACCCGCACGACCCCGGCCTGGCGCCCGGACAAGTACTCAGCAACGGTGAGTCATGCGGAACTGGAATAACTTGCTCCTTTTCGTATGTACTACTAGCGACCCGCCCGCCCGGCTTCGCACGGGTGTAATTTACACGTGAAGCCGGGGCGGGTCGCTAGTTATATATATAAACCTTCCTTGAAAATGTATCTAGCTGATGGTGAAAACCGCATCAAAATCCGTTGCGTGGTTTAGGAGGAGTTAGCGGCCATACAGACCAGACAGACGCGGAAAGTGACTTTAATTTATACTATGTAGAGCATTGAGGTAGAGAAGGCTGTGGTTGATAATGGTTAACTTAATGTTTAATTTCCAGAGCCTGGCTACTACAAAGTGGGTGAATACGGCATCCGGCACGAAGACCTGGTAGAGACCATCGCCGTTACCAAAGAGTCCGACCATCCGAGGGTAAATATATATTATTTACTAGCTGATACCCGCTACTTCGTACGCGTACCTACTGCAGGTACACAATTTTCATCCCAACCGATCTAGCCGTTTACTCACCGTTTAAACCTTCCCTGAACTTCCACAAATATTTAATGATTAAAATCAGCTAAATCGGTCCAGCCGTTTTTGAGTTTTAGCGAGACAAACGAACAGCAATTGATTTTTATATATATAGATTAAGGTGAAAGGTGCGCAGGAGTGGCGCCCTCATTGGGGTAAGGCATTACAGGTATCCTATAACATGACTTAATGAGGGATCCACTCATGGGAGACTCATGGGAGACTCATGGGAGTATGGACTCGCTCGGGAAGGTGATGAAGTGTTTTTGGAACTATAATTTGTGGTAATGTGGAGTGTCATATAGTTATAAAACTCATTTTTTTATTGTTAACAAATAGATATGACTACCCCCCAAAACGGCATTTTTTTAGCTAATCAGCGTTTTATAATAAATTATATAATATTGTTGATTCGGTGATATCATTAATTTTGTTCGCGCGCCTGTTGATTGCCTATATCAAATGTTTTGTTGAAGCGCCTGTTTATATGGCGCAATCAAAAATTTTGTTCAAGCGCCTGTTGTTTAGGCGCAATCAAAAAATTTGTTCGTGCGCCTGTCGATTTGCCAATATTAATAATTTTGTTCGATCGTTTACTAATTTTGAAGTTGGTTTTTTGTATTGATAATTAAAACTAGTCACAAAACCGTTTTTTTGTTAACTTGAATAATTATTAATGTATTTAACTGTTTTCCCATGGGTATGTGTAGGCTAAGTCCCTGTCAGGAGACTACGAGGGGCGCGGTGTGCTGGGGTTCCGCACCATGACGCTGGCTCCGCATCACGCCGCCTGCATCGACGTCTCCTTGCTGGATCACTTCGAGGTAACCAGTTGATCGTGCAAATAAAATGTCATCCAAGTAACAAAAATTGCGTAAAACACTGTTTTAAACTATCACGGTTGTTCAGTACAGTTATATGATTATTAACGTGATATTTACCGTGGTAAGGATGTGAAATGAGCTCCCGATATTTCGGCGCAGTTAAAGACTGAAGAATGCGGGTGGTTAGTCGAACAGTTGAATGCAGTTTTTTTTTTTTTTTTTTTACATCGGACTTGTCTAAACTTTGACCCGATCTCGCCTGATGGAAAGCGATGATGCGGTCTGATGGCTCAAATGATGATGATGAGATCTACGTTTGCCCACCAACTCGCCTGATGGTAAGCGACGATGTGGCCGAGGATGGAGCACGTTGATCTAAAAAAAAAACACTATGCCTACATTGTAGTTGTCAGGTAACAAGGAGGACTGCAGGGAGTTTAATTTTATTTAATCCAGGTGTCTGTTTCCAGCTGGATTACCTTAACGCGTACCACAGCCGCGTGCTGGAGACAGTCGGCGGCGTGATGAAGCGGCGCGGACTGGACGCAGAGTACTCCTGGCTGCAGGCGCAGTGCCTGCCGCTGGCGAGGGCATAAGGTGAGCTGGATGATGAGCGATGGTGTCCGGGCGGTAGCATGTACGTTCTACCAGCCCTGGCGCACTCCGCACTGTAGGTATGAAGCTACGTAGCCCTGGCGCACTCCGCACTGTAGGTATGAAGCTACGTAGCCCTGGCGCACTCCGCACTGCAGGTATGAAGCTACGTAGCCCTGGCGCACTCCGCACTGTAGGTATGAAGCTACGTAGCCCTGGCGCACTCCGCACTGTAGGTATGAAGCTACGTAGCCCTGGCGCACTCCGCACTGCAGGTATGAAGCTACGTAGCCCTGGCGCACTCCGCACTGTAGGTATGAAGCTCCGTAGCCCTGGCGCACTCACTGTAGGTATGAAGCTACGTAGCCCTGGCGCACTCACTGTAGGTATGAAGCTACGTAGCCCTGGCGCACTCACTGTAGGTATGAAGCTACGTAGCCCTGGCGCACTCCGCACTGTAGGTATGAAGCTACGTAGCCCTGGCGCACTCACTGTAGGTATGAAGCTACGTAGCCCTGGCGCACTCACTGTAGGTATGAAGCTACGTAGCCCTGGCGCACTCCGCACTGTAGGTATGAAGCTACGTAGCCCTGGCGCACTCACTGTAGGTATGAAGCTACGTAGCCCTGGCGCACTCACTGTAGGTATGAAGCTACGTAGCCCTGGCGCACTCCGCACTGTAGGTATGAAGCTACGTAGCCCTGGCGCACTCCGCACTGTAGGTATGAAGCTACGTAGCCCTGGCGCACTCACTGTAGGTATGAAGCTACGTAGCCCTGGCGCACTCCGCACTGTAGGTATGAAGCTACGTAGCCCTGGCGCACTCACTGTAGGTATGAAGCTACGTAGCCCTGGCGCACTCCGCACTGTAGTGTCGGCTACAAGTAGCCGACTTGTCGGACCTGCCGCGCGATGGCGGTCAAACGCAAGTCTATTAAAAAACTTACGTATTTAAAGCAATCCTATTATTAAATAAAATATATTTAAAAAACATTTTGTTTGTTTCAGGGCCGAAGATTCTTTGAATGGATGTCCAGTAATGTTATTACTTTATTGTACTCTGTGTATAAGTTTTATTCAAGTTCAATATATTATAATTCAGTTTGTTTTTGGTTTTATTTCAATGTAACCTACTAATAAAATACTTAATAATTTAAAGAAAGAAAGAAAATAATTTTTACAACACATTTGCTCAAAAAGTGCACTTACGAAGCCTGTATACATCGTTCGAAAGTTAAACATTACGGAACATACAACGGAGCGTGCGGTAATGAATTTTACCGCACGCTCAGATGTATAGCACCGTGCGTGTACTTTACGGTATTTTTTTAATTTCCATTTCCATATCAATTTTGTTTTTTTCTCGCAAATGTGTTGTAAAACGTTTTATGGCACACGTGCGGATTAGTTATTACAAACTCGTGACTATGGTAAGCCCTCGACTTCGTCTCGGGCTTACATTCGTCTACTCGTTTGTAATAACCAACTTTCCGCACTTGTATCATAAATAACTATTATTCGACACCTTTACAAAAACTTATATCTAAAGGATACAATCTGTGTGGAATGGGTCCGTCTCAGTATTAATGCTGAAAGTCAAGGACTATCAGCGCCGGTTTTCAGACGAACCCTTGAGTTTAAACATATCACATTAAAAAAAAAAAAAAAAAAAATATTACACACTCAATTTATTGCTTTTGAAACAATGTTTTTAGGGTTCCGAATACGGAGGGAGTTAATGGTACCCTATTACTAAGCTTACGCTGTTTGTCTGTCCTACCTTTAAACGGCTGTATCTTTCGAACCGTAATATAGACAGTTGAAATTTTCACAGAATATGTAACGTTATGGCGGATTAACAAAATAATAAATCAAACTAGCCAAGTGCGAGTCGGGCTCGCTCACTGAGGGTTCCGTACCACCACATAACTTGTTAGCTACTAAAGTACAAATAAATTGTGCAAAAAAAAAAGTTCGAAAGATACAACCGTAAAAATGTAGGATAAGACTGACAGACAGCATAAGTTTAGCAATAGGGTACCATTTACTCCCTTTGTGTACGGAACCCAAAAAAAAACGCGGATCCTTCGCCTCTCCTTGCCCTCCGGGGTACTTATCTATCATGCAGTGCAAGTACCGTTCTTTATCGATCGTCAAATTCGCTAAAATGCCATAGAATCGATCACAGCGAGTACTGAAAAAATGGCATATTATCGAATTTGACGACCTCAACTGTCAATTTGACGATCGATAAAAGAACGGTACTTGCACTGCTGGTTTTTTTTTTTTTATGGAATAAGTGGCAAACAAGCAACGGGCCACCTGTAAGTGGTCACCGCTGCCTATAGACACCTACAATACCCGGGGCATTGTCAGTGCGTTGCCTACCTTTGAGGTTTGTGGTTAGAATAAAAAAACGCAAAATATCAAAGTATCCTTTTATTTATCATAAAATAAAAACTGATAATATTTAAGTGGAAACTGGAATATTTAATTAATAAATCTTTAGATGTGATTTGATATTAAGACATCTAATTAACATAATCAAAAATAAAACCTAACAATATGTCTAAAATTAAATTAAAATATAAAAAATCATTAATTGTTGTGATAATATCATTAAGGTGCAGTTTCGATGCGGCGACCGAGGTCGCTCTCGGAGTCGCTCAACACGTATAAATTAACTAAAGAATTAATTTTTTAAAATTAATTAAAGACAATTAACAATAAGCTCTACTCCCCCTTTATGAGCTACCAGGGGCCTTACGGACAACTGCTATTACAGGCACCTAATCCGCTCAGTTGGAAAATCACGCGACCGCAAACCGTATCTGGGCGCGATAAGGTTTGCGGTCGCGTGATTTTCCAACTGAGCGGATTAGGTGCCTGTAATAGCAGTTGTCCGTAAGGCCCCTGATCAGTAGGACTAACGCCCATACCATTAAATAATTTTCCTGTAACAGTTCTACTGGTAGTCTGGTAGTACCACGAACAAAAAAAAGACAGTCATAGACTAAACGTCGGAATTGAAAACTTAAGCAGTAATTCACTTATTCCACAAGAGATGGCGCTATATTAAAAAAATCATCATCATCATTCCAGCTGTAGGAAGTCCACTGCTAGACATAGGCCTCCCCCATCGATCTCCAAAAGGGCCGGTTGGAAGCGGCCTGCATCCAGCGTTTCTCAGCGCTCTCTTTTACGTCGTCTGTCCATCTTGTGGATGGAAGCCCAACACTGTGCATAAAATTATAAAAAAATACGGATACATATATCTGAGCGTGACGGGCACGCGAGTTCAGTGCTTTTCCCCATCCCAAAAAGTCCCCAACGTGCCTAAAGAAGTTTTCACTTCAAAATGCCCTTGGTACTATCAGTAGGACTACGCAGTAGGACCATGGGCAACGAATGTGTAGCCATGGAACAATAATTCTGTCTTTTTCAAGATATCTATACTAATAATATTATAAAGAGGAAAGATTTGATTGTTTGTTTGTTTGCATTGAATAGGCTCCGAAACTACTGAACCGATTTGAAAAATTCTTTCACTGTTCGAATCGATCGAAGTCGCCTTCATCGAAATCGCACCTTATTTTCAACTGACGAATGCCCTATTTCGTTTAATATACTAATAAAACTTTAAACATTAAATAAGTACCTAAGTATAAAAAAAATTAAATGGCTTTCTAAAAATACTGTTTGTTACAAATATTTAAAAAAAAGTTTAAGTATAAAAATTTACAAACAGTCGCAAAATTGATTTCTGATAGATATTTAATATAAAAGCTGTAAAATTGTCGATTATAATGCAATATTATTTACAAAATGAATATAATTGATAAGACAATATTGATACAAAAGTATTGCAGACATAAACAAAAAAAAAATTACATACAAAACGTTTCTGGTACCTCAAACACCTTTTGAAGTCGCAGTTTCAATGTCAATTTGGGAAACTCAAAGATCACGTAGTATATTATAGCTTGTAGCTTAAAAAAGAATAATTTGGTTAATGCCACATGTCATTTAGACACATGTCATAAATAGACAAATGTCATAAATATACAAATGGCATAAATAGACACATGTCCTAAATAGACAAATGTCATGTGGACAAATATCACATAGACAAATGTCAAAGTGCTAACAGACGTGTGGATTGGGTACGCCGGACCGCCCGTCTGACCAACGGGAAAGAGGAAAGGAGAATTATTATATTCTCACTCTTTCTCTCCCGTTGGTCAAACAGCGGTCCGGCGTACTAAATCCACACGTCTATTAGCACAGTTACATAGACAAATTTCATATAGACAAATGTCATATAGACAAAGGTCTTATAGACAAATGTCTTATAGACAAAAGTCATATAGACAAATGTCTTATAGACAAAAGTCATATAGACAAATGTCTTATAGACAAAGGTCTTATAGACAAAATTCATATAGACAAATGTCTTATAGACGAAGGTCTTGTAGACAAATGTCATATAGACAAATGTCATATAGGCAAATGTCTTATAGACAAATGTCATATAGACAAAAGTCATATAGACAAATGTCTTATAGACAAAGGTCTTATAGACAAAAGTCATATAGATAAATGTCTTATAGACGAAGGTCTTGTAGACAAATGTCATATAGACAAATGTCATATAGGCAAATGTCTTATAGACAAATGTCATATAGACAAATGTCACATAGACAAATTT
Source organism: Agriopis aurantiaria (assembly GCA_914767915.1). Classification (NCBI taxonomy): domain Eukaryota; kingdom Metazoa; phylum Arthropoda; class Insecta; order Lepidoptera; family Geometridae; genus Agriopis; species Agriopis aurantiaria. The sequence continues at coordinate 5,978,611 of OU612010.1, read as the reverse complement.
CATACAGACAAAGGTGTCATAGACACACATCATATAGACAACTGTCATACTGACAAAAGCTATATGCTTACTGCTTCGACATTCGTTAACCCAATTAAGTAAACAGACGGAAATGTTATTTGACACCTTCGACCAAAATAAAATGAATGGACAAGCCATAACCATTGAACTTTCTCAGTAAAAACGAGTCAAAAGCATCGTACATATACTTCGACGCCTAATTATAACTATGTACAGTACATTAGTTACAAAAAATAGATAGATAGCGGTTTTTTGTTGTGTGTTTACACTTAGGGAAAGCAAGTTTCGTTATCATTAAAATAAATTAAATTAAATTGTATTTATCATGTAACAATAGTCTCGTTTTGCACTTCCTACGGCTAGAGACCGACTGAAACAAAGTGAGCGCCGGCGCTCATTTTGTAATCTTCAAAAATGCGCTTCTTCCCGTCCATTCATTTCATTTTGGTCGAAGTTTGACACTGGATTTGACAAAAGGCGGTTCCAACCAAACCCGTGGTAAAAACAGCGATACATTTTTGTCGGAAGTACCTACAAGTGTTTAAAACAGCAATTAAAATAAGACCTAAACTCTATGTACCCAGAAACCTTTTTCCACCTTGTTAAGAACGCACTCTCAGCTTAGGTTAGTAAAACCAGATACAGTAGAATGAAATGATTTTACAAGGTATTAAAATGGAACAATTTTTCCAGCAAAACGTTCTTCAAACGCCGTAAAAATTTGGCAACGCACGACTTAAGGTGCGTTCGGATAGGCTATGATGGCATTTTTAGCATTGTCAAAATTGACGTTGATGTAAAGCGTTCGGTTTGAGAATTTTGCAATTATTGCCACTTTTGATCCCTACCCTAAACGAACGCTAGTCACCAGCGGTGACGTCAAACACCGTAGTTCAAAGAGAATACAATCCGTAGTTGATTGTAGATTTGTTGTAAAACGAGAAACTGAAGAATTATTACAGTCGCGCGCAAACAAAACACCAAAAGACCGCGAAAAACAAACGTCAAAATCCTAATGTCAAAAAACGATCACAACGATCCCATATCGCGAGGTGGGTCAAAAGTGGCAGATTACGATGGCATTTTCAGCTGTTTTCGACCTATCCGAACGGTGAGCGAAAACAGTTAATAATGCCACTTTTGCACACTTTCCCAAAACGAACGCTACATGTGATCATTATTGACGTTTGTAACAGTTATTTTTGCCACCAAGGGGCTATCCGAACGCACCTTTAATAAAACAAGTTTTTTTTTGTTATTTGAAGCCGAATACCAAAACATTGCCAAACCAAAAAAAAAAAAAAATACAAAAGTTTCATTTTGTCACTCAAAGTCAAAGTCATTTTGTTCTAATGTATCTGGTCTCAGACGGAACTACGCTTTTTCCGTCCCCTCTTTGCTCCGCTGAGCTAGCCTTCTTCTCCTAAATATGAAGGGTACAAACCCCCACAAAGCGGCACCCCCTATCAATACGAACCCCAAAGCGACAAAGAGAGACTTGTGTGATTGGGTGTACTCAAACCAAAAACCGCATATAGGCGGCCCTATCAACTGTAAAAGGCCGTTCACAAACAAACTTATACCGTAAGAGGCCATAAGTCGCTCTGTGCCTAGCATTTCTGTCATAACCAGCGCCGTCACGCCGGTCATGATACCGGACGCGAGCCCGAACACCGAGCAGAAAACGCTTATGGCCGAATAACTCGACGCTAACGGCAAAATCGACAAGCTTACACCGGAGAGTAGCAAGCCGAAAATGAAGAAATATCGCTTCGGCGTGGACACCACGTCCGATAAAGCCGACCCGCCGATCCGACCGACCAAATCCAACGCCGAAATAATCGATAACAAATACGCGCCCAACGATTTATCGAATCCGCATTCCTTCGCGTAAGACGGCACTAGTATAATGAAATTTGTATACGATATAGCGCTGGTACAATTAGATATTAAAATCACTAAATAGATCGGATCTTTGAGTAATTGCACATCGAAATATTTGTTCGGCTCCTTTTTGGCGTTGTCGGTTTTCGGGCGCTTTTTGCAGCCGCAGCAATAGCTTATAGGCGCCAAGCTGTCTGTGACCGACTTCAGGCTGAACTGCGAAGCGAATTCGCTTGGCTTCTCGAAAGCAGACAGCGTGGACCCGTGGAAAGGCGTCGACATATATTGGAAACTGGAAGTCGACGGACTGCGTTTCGGGGTCTTAGGCACTTGGAGTTTTTTCAGGAACGCTTCTTGAGAATTGACGCGATTGCTTCTCCCTTCTGGCACGGACTCCAGCAGCGACGGGTTGCTGGGCAGGTGGCTTTTGCTGGCAATGCTGTGTAACGCGTTTTTTGAACTGACCGGTGTGGAAATCTTTCTCGTTCGTTCGTTGGACATTTGCACTGCGCTGGCTGATCGAGCGAAGTCCTTGTTAGGAGATTGGCGGTCTTCTAGGTGAGCGTTAGAGTGGTTTTTGAACATGGGCGGCGAACCGTTGGAGGGAAGACCGGGCGTTTCTTCTGGAGTGAAAATTTGCTTGGGCTGGTCTTCTGTGTCTCCGGCTTCTTCCGTAAAAGGTTCCAGCTGTGGACGAGAACGGTATAAATCGTGTACTTTTGGACATTACTACCTACTATGTTCTTTTTTTTGACGTGATAACGTCTTATAAATCGATGAACGCCGGCTGCACGCACGAAAAATTGTCACGTTCCGCCTGAGCCGCGCGTGCGAGCGAGAGCGCGGAACAAGCGATAGAGAGGCACGAGGCCTAAGCGTTATCACGTAAAATTATCGCCCGTAAACCGATTTTACAGACCCCTTTTTTATAGTAGATAGGCTTGCGCTTGGCCGCAATCTCGGCTGATGTTAAGCGATGATGCGGTCTACGCTTGCCTAGAAGAAACCAATTCACTTTCGACTTGAAGACACCCAAATTGTTCTACATGATTATCAGCCTATCATGTTCCCACTGCTGGGACACAGGCCTCAGAAAGTTAAAAAACATCTCATCTATACTAATATTATAAAGAGGAAAGATTTGATTGTTTGTTTGTTTGCATTGAATAGGCTCCGAAACTACTGAACCGATTTGAAAAATTCTTTCACTGTTGGGAAGCTACACTATCCCCGGGTAACATAGGCTATATTATATTTTCAAAAAAAATAGGGATCCTTACTAAAACTCCAATAATGTAACCCAAGATGTAAAAAAAATAAGATTTACAATTTTGACTTTGCGTGTTTGACAGTTCTAAGACAGGACAACGTCTGTCAGGTCAGCTAGTTTATTATAATTAAATTTTCTATAGATCTTTCTATTTGATAGAATCAGAACGCCAAAAATCCGGAGAGAAAATTAGGAGAGCTGAGGTCAATCGCCTAGCCTGCAGCAGTAAGAAAGTGTACCACTAATAACATAATAAGGCAAAGTTTGATACCTTGGATATTTTATCATCATCATCATCATCTCAGCCGTAGGACGTCCACTGCTGGACATAGGCCTCCCCCATCGATCTCCAAAAGGGCCGGTTGCAAGCGGCCTGCATCCAGCGTTTCCCTGCGGTCTCTTTTAGGTCGTCTGTCCATCTCGTGGGTGGACGTCCTACGCTGCGCTTACCGGTCCGTAGTCTCCATTCGAGAACCTTTCCGCCCCATCGGCTATCTGTTCTGCGTGATATGTGCCCTGCCCACTGCCACTAACTTGCTAATCCAGTGGGCTATGTCGGTGACTTTCGTTCGTCTACGGATCTCCGCATTTCTGATTCGATCTCGTAGAGAAACCCCGAGCATAGCCCTCTCCATAGCTCGTTGTGCGACTTTGAGCCTGCTTATGAGGCCCATAGTGAGAGACCACAGACCTTGGATGTTTGTACGATTGTACTTTAATTGTACTCAAAAATTACTGAATCGATTCTGGAAATTCTTTCACTTAAAGAAAGCTACACTATCCCTGAGTGATATAGGTTTTGTTTACAACGCGGGCAAAGTCACGTGCAAAAGCTAGTAATAAAACAAAAATTTAAAGAAAATACAAGATTTATTATTCAAAATACAAATTCGCGTTAACACTTTCATCGATTACAATAGAAAATAATGTAAATTGATTTAACGCAGGCGAAGCCACGGTCCACAGCTATTGATAAAACAATTTTTTTAACAAAAAACATGATTCATTTTCCAAAATACAAATCCGCGTTAACACTTTCATGGATTACAATAGAAAACGATGACAATAAAATTGTTTTAACACGGCCGGTCAAAAGCTATTAATAAAACATTTTTTTATAGAAAATACATGATTTATTTTCCAAAATACAAATTCGTGTTAACACTTTCATCGATAAAAAAAACATAATGATAATTGATCTAACGCAAGCAAAACCACGGTCAAAAAAAATTACAAAGAATTTTTTTTTTTTTTTTTTTTCCAAAATACAAATTCGCGTCAACACTTTCATCGATCACAATAGAAAATAATGTAAATTGATTTGACGCGGGCAAAGCCACGGTCAAAAGATTTTGCTAAGAAAACACATGATTTATTTTCCAAAATACAAATTCGCGTTAAACATTTCATCGGTTACAATAAAAATTAATGAAATTTATTTAACTTAAACTAAATTATTAATATACATAATAATTTAACTACACCGGTAGGATATTTGTTTGTGAGCTACGAAGTCACAGACCACAGAAAAGAGAAGTAAATAGAACGGAAATGAGAAGGAAGATCTGTTACCAGGCATTAAGACAGAACCTTGATTGAACATTCTTATTTATGTCAACGCGTCTAACTCCGCATCCGTAGAACTTGGACCTTACCTTTTGGGGTTAGGTCTCAAAGTTCTTTGTCCGCATCACAGTTGCTAACTGATTACGAATGACTGACGTTTCGTTTATATGGGTGCAACTGGCTACAACAAATTTCTTACAAAAATGCCTTGACAGCCATTCTAATTTAAACAAAATGTTTTTTTTCTTTTCTGTTCCACAGACAGACATACACACGTCAAACTCATAACACCCCTCTGTTTGCGTCGGGGGTAAAAAATGGAATGGAAGTAAGGAATGAAGAATAATGGAATGCAAGGCCTTAGAAGACATAAGATTAATGTCAGGACTCCTTGAAGAAATACAAGTCTCCAACACCCAGACTTCGACCAAAATGAAATGAATGGACGGGCCATAACCATTGAACTTGCTCAGTAAAAACGAGTCAAAACCCTCGGACATATACTTCACCACCTAATTATAACCATGTAGTACATTTGTTACAAAAAATAGATAGCGGTTTTTTGTTGTGTATTTACACTTCGGGAAAGCACACGAAGGCATAATTTTGTCAGATGTTTCGTTATCACGTAACAATAGACACGTGTTGCACTTCCTACGGCTAGAGACCGACTAAAACGAAGTAAGCGCCGGCGCTCATTTTGTAATCTTAAAACTGATAATGAACACAGTTTTTTAACTGCGGTATGCGTTAACTATCCAGCATATTATTTGCATGTAAAAATCGCGGGAAAACGTTTTAAAATTAAAATATAAAAAAAGTTGGCAAGAATTGATTAAAAAAAAAAAAAAAACCCTGTAGAAAAATATATAACCCTGGACATATAACACTATACCACAGATTCGTATCAGATTAGTATGCTTTGTGCAAATTTTATACGCTGTCATTAGTAAAAAAAAAAAAAGACCCGATACGAAAATTTCAAACGTAACTTCTCCAGTAATCTTTCTTAGTTCTAGACTATTCAAGAGTATGTAAAACAAAGGCGGATCAGGGGGGGGGGGGGATCACTGCGGTCATTATTGTGACACAAAAACAATCAATCAATCGGTTTGTGACAAAAAAAAATATGATAAGCTCTAGGTAAGATTTGTTTAAGTTAATTTTTTTTTTTTTTTTACCATTCTAATTATTGTATTTTTTTTCCACAAATAAATGATGTCTATGTCTATGTCTATGTCAAAATAATAAATATATTTAAATAGATTTACTATAATTGTAAAGTGAAGTAAATATTTATTTCTGAAACGCTTTTACATTATCACATAGTAGTTATATATAGTTATACATTGTGTCTAACATGGATTATAATTGACTTACCAGTGGGTCCCAAACTCGGCTAGGCCGGTCTCTTGGTGACCCGTGAATTAGGTTTTCTTATATTAGATTTAATGCGCGCGCTTAGGAGTGTGAAATTAAAAAAATAAAAAATAAAAATTGTTGAGTTTAAATTAAATATGAATTTGTTTTTAATCAGAATTATGGTTATAATAATAAGATACAGAGTTGAATAAGAAATTGAAATATTAAATTACATACTATTATTGGACATCCAAACTTAATACATAATACAATTGTATTTGTAATACAGTGTAAACTCTATACTACAACACTCAATTTAACGACGAAAGATATAGCCGTTTAAAGGTAGGGCGGACAGACATAAAGACAGACAGCGTAGGCTTAGTAATAGGGTCCCGTTTTTACCCTTTGGGTACGGCACCCTAAAAAAGGGTTAAATATCATCCTGACCAGCAGCTTGTCACTCCCAAGCCTTATGCAAGAAAATACTTGTTCCGTTGCTGCGCGAAAGTTAAACAAACTCAAACTCCCCAAAACGTCGAAATTACTTGACTTTGGTCGGTTTACCTTGTTGTCCAAACAATGATACACTGTATGTAGCATCACACGCACTCTAAATAACGACAACAATACGTCATTATTAGACAATAAACAGTGCTTTTTAACATCTCGTATTTAAAATAAAATACTCGAGCAGCAAAAAACGTTACGCGAAAATAACAAACTATACGCAATAAGCGTTGTTATTTGTATCGATATTAATGTTTGTTGTTTGTAAATTTTATACTTTACTAGTAAATACATATAATAATTGTAAAATAATATTGAATTTTCTTCTTTCCATTTAACGACAACTCACAAATGCACACTCCCTTAAAACGTCGTCCTCACGAATATTCAAAAGTAGACCTTTAAAATCGATTAATTGACATTATTTCTTTATGTTTAATAAATGTTCTTGAAATATTTTATTCGGATGTGTTCACCGATACACGATTAAAGAAATTTGGCTCGATAGAAAAAAATCGCAAACTTTCCTAAAAAACCACCTGTTTTTACGTTCCTTCGATGGATGGAATCAACTTCATTCAAATTTTATAACAGATATTTTTATCAAAAAAAACTGTGTGTAATCCTAACAATCATTCAAATAATTTAGTGATCGCAGTTTTTTGTAAAAGCGTAAGATTATTTGTAGAAAATATTTGAAAACGCGCACGCCGCATTACCGCCATACAAGTGTACGGTTCTCTACCATTTCGCCTTAAGTGTCGCTATTTTAAGTTTACACTGTTTGTATTCGAATTGGGACCTGTCCTCACGACTATGTGACGACTTGAAAGCTGGATCCGCCCTTGATATAAAAACCGTAATAACTAAGCTATAAATAGTTACTAGCTACTATACAGGGTTACGCACATAGACTGTACTAAGCCGAAAAGAGGTCATTGTACTCATAATTATGAACAACTTTTCCTATGACACCAACCCTAAAATCGCGAAAAAAACAGCTGTTCCATAGAAAACGGTCATTGAAACTCAACAAATTGTATGGAACACACTGTTTTAAACTATCACGGTTGTTCATTAAAGTTATATGATTATTTACGGTATATTTACCGTGGTACGGTTGTACGAGTCTTCCCGTGAACATGGTGCATGTAACTGCGCCGAAATATCGGGAGCTCATTCCACAACCTTACCACGGTAAATATCACGTAAATAATCATAATGGAACATCATAATGATCATCATCATAATGGATCATCTATGGAACAGCTGTTTTTTTTTGCGATTACAGTGTTGTTTCCATAGTAAAAGTTGTTCATAATGATGATCACAATGACCTCCTTTCGGCATAGTACAGTCTATATGCGCAACCCTGTACAATTATATAGTAGTAAAAAGCTCGTACAAGATCTAATAACGTTATAACAGTGTTACATTATTAAACATTAATAAGGCGCTATAAGCGCGGCATTGCCACCTAAATCTATTATATGAAAGTTTTATAACTGAAGCCTCAAAGGGAACTTTTTCTTCACTTATATTACTAAGATTAATGTGTATATGTTACAGGAAATGTATGAAACCTAGGAACTGTGTACAATGTCTAGGAAATGTGTACAATGCCGAGCAAATTAAGGAAATGTGAAAAATATATCATTTATTGTTCGTTCTTTATCTGGGTGTTAATATCTATTTAAGTTGAGGGTAGCCGTGGTAGCCCATTTTGGGAGACCGCTAGACTTGAAAGCGTGAGGTCGCGGGTTCAAACCCCGGGCCCGTATGAGCTCTTTGGAGCTTATGTACGGATTTTCATACCACTGGCTTTTCGGTGAAGGAAAACATCGTGAGGAAACCTGCATACGTACGGAGAAGGAATTCAATGGCGTATGTGAATCCACCAACCCGCACTGGGCCAGCGTGGTGGATATGGCCCAATCACCCTTTCGGGGGAAGGCTAAAAGTCCAGCAGTGGACTGTTAAAAAGGCTGACTATGATGAATATTTATTTAAGTATGTATTTAAAACTATATATGTATGTATATCAGTCTCTGGCAGCCATATCACAAGCTTTGCTTAGTTTGGGGTCAGATGACCGTGTGTGCAAAAATGTCCAGATTTTTTTAATTTATTATATTAGTTTCCTAGGAATTCTGTATAATGGCAGATTAGATACATTTCCGGTAACATATATACGTCCTGATTCACTGCCGCTTGCTAAATGATGCGATTTCCTCGTAATCATTATCTGCTGGGACTCAGCCCTTCTCTCAGAGAGAGGATGGGCTCTAATCCACCATGCTGGCCCAGTGCATGTTGGGGAATGTCGTGTCTTTGAACTTTTGAGGCGCCTGCACATACCGGTTTTTTCAATACAAAAAAAAAAAAAAAAATGCGTAAATATACGTAATTCGACCACAGTTTTTACTAAAACAAATATTGTAAACATTAATTAAACTTAAGACCCATTATGATTTTTGTCTGTATTAAGACCAAAAGGATTCCAATTTTAGACCAAAATTCATCAAAACATGTGCGGGTTTAATTTTTTTTTTAAACGCATTTATAATGTTAGTAATATTTTTGTGCGTTCAATTTAACGTGATTTCGTTAATGCTAAATTAAAAAAAATAACTATTATACTATTAGCACAAGTGTACAATTAACTATCTAGTTTTTGTGTAAATATAAAATGTTATAATTTATAACACTTTTGGTTTGGTTACGCGAACTGGTAGCAAAGAGGAACAAGAAATGACGTGGAATTATAATGTTTGAACTGTCAATGAGAACTGTCAGTCTTCCTTCAATAGATGGCGCTATACTCAACTGAGTAAAACCCAATAGAAAAAGTTAAATTGTTATCCTGTTTCAAAATTATCTATTTATATAATATAGCATTAGCATTATAGTTACGCGTGGTAACTTTGCTATTTAAAACTAACAAATATAATAAGAACGCTGTTACTGCGAAAAATAATCTAGTAATACAAAATAGCATTAGCATCCTCGTTACGCATGGTAACGTTGCTATTTAAACATAAAATAGCAGTATAAAAAATAGCATCCAAACGTAAAACGTACCTAACCTAAAAATTCGTTAAGTTTTTTATTTCAACTTACTTTTTAGTTGTAAATAATTACTTATAACTTGGTAACTTTAAATCAACTTATCTAGTCAAACCAGTATATTTTGTTTCCATTTGGCGTTTCTTTATAATTTCCACGTTTAGTCTATGGCTATATCAAACAAATCAACTAAGTATCACAACAGTTTTACTGACCACATTAAGTGTTGTCATCTGAAGAATGTTTCGCCATTTTCTTGTGTCAAAGTACGCTGGTTTGATAGTAAAAATAGCATATAAAAATAGCAGTAAAAAGTAGCAGTTCAATTTAGCACGTTGAAAAGTACTTGCCTAAACTTTCTGCGCTCGTTCCGCCTCTAACCTACGTTTTCTATTGACAATTGGCATGAACAGCCATAGGGAGGCGCCCGCAATAAAAATGAACCCAAAAGTGATGAACATGGCTTTGAAGTTCTGATCTCTCTGGAACCAGAGCCCGCATATCGGCGGACCAATCAGCTGCAATATCCCGTTCACAAACAAACTTATACCGTAAGTGGACATCAACCGGTCAACTCCCAGCACTTCAGCCATCACCAAAGTGGTCACACTGTTGTTCACGCCCGAAGCGAGACCGAAAAAAGCGCAAACAATACTTAACGACAGATACGACTCAAAAAACGGCACCATAATCAACGCTATGCCCGAAAAAACCAACCCACCGACGAAGAACACAGTTTTAGGAATCAAATTCAAATCGCACAAAGCCGAGCCGCCAATACGTCCGACCAGGTCGAGAGCTGAAACAGTACTGAGTAGGTACGCGCCCCTTGCTTTATCGAAGCCAATATTTTGAGCATGTGAGGGTAGTAGAATAATGAAATTAGTGACAGATATAGCGACAGTGCTACTCGAAAGCAGTATGATCAAATACGCTGGATCAGCCAGGAGGCTCAGATCGAAAAACTTATTGGGTTCCTCTTTCTCTTTCTTAGGTTTCTTCTTGCAACAGAAGCAGCAGTACGCTACTCCTGCGACGCTGTCAGTGACGGACTTTAAGGAGAACTGTGAGGCGAACTGATTCGGCTGTTCAAAATTGAGAGTTGAACCGTGGAAAGGCGTGGACGAGTACGCAAAGCTGGATGTGGAATAGTTACGCTTAGGGCCTGTCGTGCTAAGTCTTCTGCCAAAGGCCTCTGTAGAACCTAACTTCCTAACTTCGGAGCCAATCGACGTGGAGCTGTAAGGGGTTTTTGGTATAGGTCTGGAGTAAGATAATTTCCTTTTAGATACGTTATGGCGAAGTTGATTGGAAGAAGGAACAGGAGTGATATTTTGACTGTGAATTTGCGCCTGCGATAGGTTTCTGGTTGGGTTCTTTTCAAAGCCGTTTTCGATTTTCTCGCTGGTGAGATTCCTTGGTATTTCACCCGCCATGGGGAATGATTCGATCGGCTCCTCTTCTTCGAAGAGGATGTCGTCCTGAAAATAACATTTCTCACATATCGATAGATGTATATATATATTTCATAAATAGCTTTTTCTATTAAATTAGAGGTTGCGAAAAAATTCATAATGCTTTTTTAGCTGTTAAATTAGAGGTTGCGAAAAAAACGCACAACGATTAATTATTAAGCATTTTAGTGCTAATTTAGTTACGTGTAACGATGTTTAAATTTATTAATTTTTTATTGTTGTTAGCCCGAAATAGCATTAATAATTTAGTCAAAATTAATTCGCTGCCTCTATTTTAATTTCACACACAGCAATAAAACCCCGCTAAGATTGCAACATTATACAATAGCTAATCTGCTAATTTTGATTCTGGCAACACATTCTAAGCTATTTATAATGCATAATCACTTTCGTTATCTGTTATTGTAAAGCGCTGTTCACTCAGAGGTGTAACGTGTGATGTAACTGATACTGTAACAAGCCGGGTAACGCGAGCATTCGAGGTTTCTTGATACAGTATAGGATACATTAAGTATTCGCCTCTGAGAGAGCACTCCGCTTTATTTGTGTTTCCGCCTGACTATATCAATGCTGTTGATAAATTTTGTTTTTTGAAAATGAAACAAATTTTATTCGCTCGCTGTTAAGTGAAGTAAGGAAAGTGATTATATTTAATAGGTTCTAAAGGGTAAGAGTTATTCAGGTTTATGTTGAAACAGTTAAGCAGTTTGATTAATAAACGTCAATGGATTAAGACTGCAGCGGCAAAAGCAATTAGCGTGTTGCGTTATTTTGTTGTGAAATTTTGCGTTACATAATTAGCATTAATTAATTAGCAGTTATCTCACTTACGTCACTGTTATGGGAGTAAGAAGAGAGCTCTTAGATAAGTATATGTATATTACATTTTTATGCCCTAGAAAGCTACATTAAACACAAAAGACGGACAAGCTACGGACATTTACAACACATAGTTATAACACGTTATAATTAGCGTTCTTTTTCTTTATTGCAAAAATTAACTAAGACAAAAGCTGCCTTGATAGAAGCAAATTCTAGTTCCTTTTAAAAATGGCAACAAAGAGCATGACCCTCTGTAACCCAAAACAGATTGAACGGAAATATAAACAAAATAATGTAAATACCTTACAAAATTGTAATGCTGTTTCATTAATTTCATAAATAGCATTAGTATTTAACGTTAACACAATATTAATGCGAAAAATAGCATAAGTTATAACGTGTTAATTTCAACATACAATAAATGAATTTGCTTACTTTACGTGATGTTGCGATGCACCGCAATGGTCCCACTTTTTGGTAAATATGCGAAATGACAACAGGTTTCATTTTCAAAAAACACTCGAATGAAAACGAAAAAAATTTAGAAAAAAAAACTTTTATATTTTTATTAAAGCTAAAACAAGTCTATGAAAGTAAAATGGATGTGTAAACGACATCGAACCATTTTGAATAATTGTAAAAGCGAAATTATAGTTTTGCATAACTTGGCAACATTGCACTAAAACGTAGCGAAAATATTGCCAGTTCACTAAACGCGTTACATAAAAAAACAACTACCTACATCAGACTGGCAAAGTGGGTAAACCACAATAAATCTGCAAACTCGCAAAACAGCAAACTTACAACCAACCTGGCAAATTCAAACTAGCAAGCTAAGACTTAACCTGGCAGATTCACAGCCTAGCAAATTCACAACCCAGCAAGCTAAACTCAACCAGACAAATTCACAACCTAGCAAGCTAAACTCAACCAGACAAATTCACAACCTAGCAAGCTAAACTCAACCAGACAAATTCACAACCTAGCAAGCTAAACTCAATCAGACAAATTCACAACCTAGCAAGCTAAACTCAATTAGACAAATTCACAACCTAGCAAGCTAAACTCAACCAGACAAATTCACAACCTAGCAAGCTAAACTCAACCAGACAAATTCACAACCTAGCAAGCTAAACTCAACCAGACAAATTCACAACCCAGCAAGCTAAGCTCAACCAGACAAATTCACAACCCAGCAAGCTAAACTCAACCAGACAAATTCACAACCCAGCAAGCTAAGCTCAACCAGACAAATTCACAACCTAGCAAGCTAAGACTTAATCTGACAGATTCACAACCTAGCAAGCTAAGACTCAACCTAGCTAGCATATTTACAACCTAGCAAGCTAAACTCAACCTAGCAAACTAAGACTTAACCTGGCAAATTCAAAACCTAACAAATACACAAACTAGCAAGCTAAACAATTTTTATTTTTCACAAGAATTTTAAGGGAAATTTACAAAATTGTTGATTAGCTAACCCAGATAGCAAAACCACAATAAATTTGTCCAACATACAACCACCACGTAAACATGTGGTCTACAATTACGCACCTCAATTAAGTGTCATATCTTATCGTAGTGGCAAATTCACAACTAATCTGGCAAACTCACAACCAGTACCCTAGTCAGTCTGGCACGCTCACAAACGAACAATTAAAATCACACTTTCATCTCACGACTATCCTAGCAAAATCGCGACCTGGCAAAGTTACAACTAACCCAGCAAGTTGACATCAATCTGACAAACTCATAACCAATTTGGCAAACTCATAACCAGTCTGGCAAACTCACAACCAGTACCCTAGTCAGCCTGGCACGCTCACAAACGAACAATTAAAATCACACTTTCATCTCACGACTATCCTAGCAAAATCGCGACCTGGCAAAGTTACAACTAACCCAGCAAGTTTACATCAATCTGACAAACTCATAACCAATTTGGCAAACTCACAACCAATCTAACAAACCCACAACCGTACTGACAAACTCACAATCAATCTGGCAAACTCAGAACCAGTCTGGCAAACTCACAACATATCTAACAAACCCACAACCGTACTGACAAACTCACAATCAATCTGGCAAACTCACAACCAATCTGGCAAACTGTCAAAGTCACAATCAACTCGTCAAACTGACCTGGGGTCCGTCTTCTTCCTCCTCCGGATCCTTGTACTTGCGCACCATGTGCTCCTCAACTGGCTGGAAGAGCAGCGCGGCCGCCCACACGTTCAGCATTATGCCGCCCAGGATCAGCACTGCGCCTCTGGAAAGGAAACACACCGTCTGTCAGAAATAGTGGTTAAAAGTTGTCTGACACACAAGTGCTGAGTACTAAGTTGCATACATAAGTGAAGCTACATAAGTGAGCAGAAATCGCTTTAGGCGATAAGGCCGCCTATTATACTGCCGTATATTTGTTTTTTATGTTAGTTTAAGTTTCATTTGTATTTTCGGTGTGTAATAAAGTTATATTGTATTGTATAAGTGTTGAGTACTGACTTGTAGCCATAAGTGTTGAGCAGGTATCGGAGCACGGGCGGTAGAACAATGGAGCCGAAAGCGGAGCCCGACATGCAGATGCCGTTAGCGAGCCCGCGGAGCCGGACGAAGTATGACGTCACGATGTACACGGTGGGCGGGAACGCCAGGCCCGCCCCCGCGCCCACCATGGCGCCGAAACTGGAAATAACGACAGATATTTTGTTACATGTCATCTTCAACTATAAAAGCTAAATACCACTCCCTCGTTCACTCACTCACTCACCTATTGTCAAGTAGTAAAACAGTCATCATCATCATCATTTCAGCCGTAGCTAGGACGTCCACTGCTGGACATAAGCCTCCCCATCGATCTCCAAAAGGGCCGGTTGGAAGCGGCCTGCGTCCAGGGATTCCCCGTTTACTTTTAGGTCTTCTGTCCATCTTGTGGGTGGACGTCCTACGCTGCGCTTACCAGTCCGTGGTCTCATTTCATCGGCCATATGTTCTGCGTGCTATGTGCCCTGCCCACTGCCACTTCAACTTGCTAATCCGGTGGGCTATGTCGGTAACTTTCGTTCGTCTACGGATCTCCTCATTTCTGATTATACTATGTAGAGTAAAATAATCACACTTACTAATATTTAGATATAGCATACAATGTGGGGCCACCATTGGGCCATACTAGTAAAAACAGATACGGTCACCTTTGGCCATACTAGTAAAAAGACACGGCCACCTTTGGCCGTACTAGTAAAATAGAGACACAGACACCTTTGGCCGTACTAATAAAAAAGACACAGCCACCTTTGGCCGTACTAGTGAAAAAAACACACAGACACCTTTGGCCGTACTAGTAAAAACAGACACAGCTCAAGTCTTTTCGAGAGGACGCGTAATCCTAGGCGCGAATTGAATGAATAACTTTTGAGTCTCCAATCACAAGCGCCATACCCCCCCCCCCCCCCCCCCCCCCCATTACATTATCTTTAACCGTGTAGTAATAGGACGCTGCTGCCTATCCTCCAGTGGTTCTGTTCGCAGTTTTAGGACATGCCCGGGTCCATTAACTGCATTCACTCACCTAAAATACAAGTAAGATATTGAGAAGGCGCCGCTGCTGAATATCATCCCGAAGGCGGACAGACTCCCGCCAATCAGCGTCACTGTTCTGTACGACCACTTCACGGACAGGATCGACGACAGCGGACCTGCGGTTAACAGACAAGTGGCCATTAGTTATAACAAGACATCGGATGATATGCTTTTGCATATTTTATCATAATTTCAGCCATAGGACGTCCACTGCTGGACATAGGCCTCCCCCATCGTTCTCCTAAAGGGCCGGTTGGAAGCGGCCTGCATCCAGCGTTTCCCTGCGGTCTCTTTTAGGTCGTCTGTCCATCTTGTGGGTGGACGTTCTACGCTGCGCTTACCGGTCCGAGGTCTCCATTCGAGAACCGTTCGGCCCCATCGGCCATCTGTTCTGCGTGATATGTGCCCTGCCCACTGCCACTTCTACTTGCTGATCCGGTGGGCTATGTCGGTGACTTTCGTTCGTCTACGGATCTCCTCATTTCTGATTCGATCTCGTAGAGAAACCTCGAGCATAGCCCTCTCCATAGCTCATTGTGCGACTTATACATATTTGCATATAACTCTATATTTATAGAGTTATATTTATAGACTATATTTATAGAGTTATATTCTCGCCGGTCGTAGGCTTGGCGCACTCCGCACTATAGATGAAGCTACAAATAGCCGACTTGTCGGACCTGCCGCGCGATAAACAGAGATAACGCGACAAAAGTTACGCGATAGACAGAGAGGCAAGTTCTAGGTTAATATAGCAGTAGGTAATTAGCGCTCCAAAGTCCTGAATTGCACTTTATTGTGTAGTGGCAAGAGTCGCTATTTATTTAAATGATTTTGCGGAGTGAATGCTAGACTGCTGTAGAGGAAGTAGCACAGCTGCAACACCTGGCACTCACCTAGACTGCTGTAGAGGAAGTAGCACAGCGCCACGATCCCAGAGGACGCGGCGGCGCTGGAATGGAACACGTCGTTGAACTCCACCAGCAGCACGCCGAACGACTTGATCGTGCCAGGGATTAGGATGTTCACCAGCGTCGCACCTGGAACCAGCATCCGCATGGTGAGTTACAAGTCTAATGCCTTTATTAACTCAACAAAATACAAGCTAATACTAACACTACAAATACAGTTAGACTGCCCATAGACCGTTGAAGGTCTAAAGACAATCCAAATGCTCAAGCCCACTACCAGTTGGCAGCGTACCCAGCATGCTGGCGGCATTACCACGCTGAATGGCAATGCTTATGCGTTGAGCCAGAAACACGCCAGCATTTTGGTCACGCGTGGCATTAACCAGGCGTTCTGAAAGATTTTTGAAAATGAGGTGACGTCCAAGTCCCCAAGGGCCCAATAATAATAATAAATAAATTCATTTATTTCAGGTACTTATAACCCATACACAGCAAAACAGTAGACAACCAATACCACCAATGTCTCGACCCCAAACGCCTCAAATATGTAACCACTGCCGATGTTAGCATATTTGCGACGCTTGTACTGCTCTGCTGAATTGGCAGCCGCACCAGCCCTACCTTGTAGTCTAATGGTTTCCAATACTCCCCTATTTACCAGTCTATATATACTGACTGGGAACAATATCAATATTTAACGATACACCTTACAAAGGGATGCAATGAAAAATAAATTACATCGCCATTTCACATGATCTTAGAGCCACCCCTATAATGCTATTAAAAAAACATACTTTCAAGATTGAGATCTATACTAAAACGAATTCTGCAAGTCTCATCTTTAAAAATACAAAAGTTTTAAAAAGTATGCTTTAATAGTTTTAACACAAACTTTTTGTATTTTTTTTTCAGCAAACCCTTTAATTTGATGTCCATATCATGTGAACATCTTGTCCGCCATCTTAGGGCGTCCGCCATATTGAATTTATCATCTAGGACCAAAGTCCTTGGGAAGACAAATCCAATGAACCCAAACTCGACGGGGTTACGTCGTTTCGTTTAGGACTTCCTATGGTCACCTTCTGTCTCCATCATCAGACCAGCTCGAAGGTACCATAACATAGCATTGTCACCGAGCTAACATAAGTATGCCAAATTTCAGCTCAATCAAATGGGTTGAAGATATCTGCTTCAAAATTGAGTTGCAAGATTCCACCCGAACAAACATACATACATACATACATTGCAAGTTAAATAAAAGCTTGTAAAATAGGGCGGACGGACAGACAGACAGACAGACAGATAGACGGACGGACAGAACGAACTTATACAGGATTTCTTGTAATACTACCATCTAAGGTAGAAAGTAAGGTACTAAGGAACTCGTGAACCTTAAAAAAGTTGAAGGTTGGCTGTTTATCTCCTTCGATTCAGACTGACTTACTGAATTGAATAATTGATTGCAATCGTATAAGCCATGGTATAATAATATACTCCGCCAGGTATAGCGCTCCGAGAAAACATGTCACGTGGGTGACACCCACTGACGTCATAGATGCCATAGATTCACGTACACGTGCATAAGCAGAATAATTAATTTACAACAAGTTCGAGAGAGATGAAGATACACGAAACAATGGCGGAATCACTATGAAACAGCTGATTTTCGGTATTACCAGTAGCGTGAAATTGTAACTCCCCAATCTCCGTATATTACCTGTGGGAATCCAATAAATCAATGTGGTTTTGATATAAATAATGTAAATTCGTGCTTAACTTGAATTGCTTTGCTTGAGCGGACAAACCAAATGACAATTGGGTGTTGCCATAATCCCCACACTTGACAGGTGACTCGGGGATCGCAGTACGTTCGCCGTGTACTAATAGGATGCTGCTGCCCATCCTTCGGTGGTTCTGGTCGCAGTTTTAGGACATACCCGGGTCCAAACAATGCTCACAGGCTAGAAATAGGCATGTCTATCAGTTCCTTTAGTTCGCTAAGCCTGTATTAGAGTGATTAGAGGGATGTGAGCCGCATGAAGTTGGCCACAGGGTGAGTTTTACCTACGAGCACGCACCAGCCCCACTTCCCGTCTGGTGGGACCATCTCCCAGTCTCGGTCCGCCTCCGGAGCCGGCCCGATGGTGAACCGGCCGGTGCCGACCGCGGCGCCATCCTCTGGCAGTTTCACTGTGGACAATCACAATACATTTATTTATTTCAAAGGAAGACCAACCTTATAATAGCCTTATAATTAGCCTTAAAATATAACAATCTTACTAGAACCAGAAGCTAATTATAGGTCCTCGCGGATAAAAATTTAAAAAGTAACAATTTTATTGACTACGCATATACACAATATGCGTTTGGCGAAAAAATAAAAATGACATAACAATAGGCTTAAACCAGGGATGTCCAACATATGGCCTGCCAAGGTTCCTAATCCGGCCCGCGAATGAGTCAAAAGTTGGGGAAATTTAAACTTTTTTTAGATGTGATTTTGTAAAGAACGGACATTCATGTCTATACATCTATAGATATCAGTATGCCTGTGCATGCTGTTACAAGTGTCCTGAGGCCTTACGGACAACAGTTAATTGCGGCACCTAATCCGCTCAGTTGGAAAATCACGCGACCGCAAACCGTATCTGGGCGCGATAAGGTTCACGTTCGCGTGATTTTCCAACTGAGCGGATTAGGTGCCGCAATTAGCTGAAGTCCGTAAGGTCCCTGCAGTGAATTCCGCCAAAAGGTTATAATTATACCTTTTCTACCATTTTACTTATATTAGTCTTGATTTGCTCAGTTACGAAACATCTCTTGGCCCGCCATAGTTACAAAGTTAAATAAATCCGGCCCGCCACAAAATTTTGTTGGACACCCCTGGCTTAAACAAAGAATTCCCTACTCAACAGCTGCCTAACCGCCACAGCGCTCATGCAGAATAGATCCAACCCTAAGCGCTTATCGATGGTGTTAAAGTTTGCTCACTTCACTTCACTTGCTCACTCTCAACATGTTAACATAAAACATTAGCCTAGACCGACGTAAAAAAAAATAAAAAAATACCTCTATAGTTAGTGTAGAATTTTGGTATACTGATAAGAGTTAATGAATAGACATTAATGTAGTTTTCTTTACTAATATTATAAAGAGGAAAGATTTGATTGTTTGTTTGTTTGCATGGAATAGGCTCCGAAACCACTGAACCGATTTGAAAAATTATTTCACTGTTGGGAAGCTTCACTATCCCTGGGTAACATAGGTTATATTAGATTTTTTTTAAAATTTGGGATCGTTACTAAAACTCCAATAATGTAACTCAAGGTGTAAAAAAATAAGATTTACAGTTTTGACTTTGCGTGTTTGACAGTTCTAAGACAGGACAACGTCTGTCAGGTCAGCTAGTATTATATATTTCTACGAATCCGGCAGATAGATTTTATTGCTGGAAGTACGTCTTATCATCTCCCGTTCTGAATTCTCAAAGGCCGGCGCTGAACATGCACTATCATCACTATGCGTCATCACTTATGATCTGACAAGTTTCTAGCGCGTTACATACAATAACAAGGCGTTTGTATGGAGATTCGCCAGATCACGCTTCCGCGCCATCTCCAAGGTCGGCGTCGCTCCTTAGCTTTTGAACT
Source organism: Agriopis aurantiaria (assembly GCA_914767915.1). Classification (NCBI taxonomy): domain Eukaryota; kingdom Metazoa; phylum Arthropoda; class Insecta; order Lepidoptera; family Geometridae; genus Agriopis; species Agriopis aurantiaria. The sequence goes on along the minus strand of OU612010.1, from coordinate 5,958,495 downwards.
TTTGCTGTCGAGACAGACCGACATTAACTAGTGGCAGACAGCTTGACCCATTTGCGTGGTGACGAATTTACGCTAAAACTCCAGAATATATATCAGTAACCTAGAATGGCGCTACTTTTTTAGGGTTCTTTAATACAACAAGACAAGAAAATAGAGGGCAAAAGACCGAGATGAAGGAGCCCAATGCGTTGGATAGATCAAATCCGCACCACCCTCATCAACGTTGCCGAAGCGGTCCATGATGCTAAAACCCGGAACAGATGGCGGAACATCATAAGGGAGAAGTTGGTGCCGTGATGGGTCACGACCCCCAGAGCATTGGGGAATGGACGAAAGGAGGAGTACTACAAGAAACCTAGCTAGTACCCGGCTAGTAAAAAACTTGGCATCCTCAATAAGGTCAAGCTTGCGTTTGATCACCAACTCGCCTGATGTTAAGCGATGATGCGGTCTATGATGGAGCACGCTTGCCTAGAAGAAACCGATTTACTCGCGATTTGAAGACACCCACATTGTAGCTACCGGGGAACACCCATTCAGGCAGCTCATTCTACATACAGCAGTCCGTACGATAAAAGTGGAATCAAAGCGCTTCGTACGGGTTTTCGTAATATCAACCATAAACCGGTGACGATATTTTGTGCCCACTCTGGCAGTCCGATAGAAAAATGGGCAGGAGGGAATTAGATCGTGCAGATCCGATGCACACTCACCGAAATGTATCCGATAAAAAAACCGATAGACTAGCAACTTTACGTCGATGCTCAAGACTAAGAAGCTTAGTCCGAACTAAGGATTCGTTGCTGATGAGCTTATACCCAATATAGCTATACCATTCCTCCAAGATCGATATCCAGTCCACCCATTTCTCCTCCAACCCGGGTCGGCATGTTTTTGTCTCTAAAAACGAGACAAAACTTTTCAGTGTTAATTAAAATAGTTTACGGTCTACATCAAACAAAGATAACAAAAGCGATGATCAAAGCGGTGGAAATGTTGAAAGTGGGACACACCGTCTATAAGAATGGCTGACATCACAGATCTTACTGTGAGTTCGCCTACTTTTCATGTCTGTGCTGTGGCCAGCCTCAAGGGAACTCCCGTCTCCAGTTCGCTCGTTCTAACATTATCTATATAAATTTTTATTTATATGGCACGGGAATTAATCACGTATTAAGCCGGTTATAAATAAAATGTGTAAAAACCACGTCAGTTTCCATAATAAAATCTATATACAGTGTAAACTCTATATAGCGACACTTAAGGGACTGCGCATTTTATGGCGTTATTGAGAGTTGTCGTTAGATGGAGAGAAGAAAAATCAATATTGTTTTCCTATTATAATATGTATTTTACACAAAATTTACAAACAACAAACATTATCTAATATTGATACAAATAACAAAGATTATTGCGTATAGTCTGTTATCTTCGTCTGACGTTTTTTGCTGCTCCAGTATTATAGTTTATTTTAAATACGAGGTGTTAGAAAGTACAATTTATTGCTTAATAATGTTGTATTATTGTCGTTATTTAGAGTGGGTGTGATGCTACATAGAGTGTACCATTGTATGGATAACAAGGAAAACCAACCAAAGTCAAGTAATTTCGACGTTTTAGAGAGTTTGTCGTTAAATCGAGTGTCGCTATATGGAGTTCACACTGTATATAAAGCGAAATTCATCTAATCACTCACTCACTCACTCGTCACGAAATCTCGAAAACATACTTGACCTACGAAGCTGAAATTTAACAGGTAGATTCCTTATGGGGTGTAGAGGTCCACTAAGAAACGATTTTGCGAAAGGGCCCAATTAAGGGGAGCAAATGGAGGTTGAAAGCTTGTATGAAAAAGTCCTTTATTTTTGATGTTAGGGACATGAAATTTGGTATTCAGGTTAATGGTTTTTAAAATAAATGAATACCGCATAATAGGCATGATGACTAATATTTTTTTATTACCTCATAAAAAAGCTGATCCATCAACACAAACAAAATTAAAATTAGTTTAAAAATAAATAAGATATAGGTAAGCAGATATAAGCATTTAAATTGCATGCTAGACAGAGAGCGCACTATACTGAGCCGTGACGTCACGGCTCTGAAGTGCCATACAAATGCTATACGAACACACGCTTTGTGAGAAAGGGATAGAGCATCCCCTCTCTATCCCCACCTAAAACTTTAAGCGCTCATATCTCAGAGATTTATCAGCCAATTTAAATTATTTTTTCAGTATGTGTAATGTATTTAGTTATATTCCTCGCTAAGCCGGTTATTTGTAATAAATTAAACATGAGGACACATGCCTATTATTTTTTTCCGAAAAAGACGGATTATGAATGAGAAATGGGGGTTTTAATTTTTTGTTGAAAGTTTTGTAGTTACGAATCTATAAGGGTCCATAAGGGGGGTATCGACGTCCACTAAAAAAAATTTTGCGAAAGGGCCGAATAAAAGGTCCAAAGGGGTGTTGAAAGTTTAGGTAAAAGACTACGCGTACGAAGTCGCGGGTAACGGCTAGCTATCTATATAAGTAACCTGTTTTCTTTAACCGACTTCAAAAAAAACCAATTCGGTTGTATTTTTAATGTTTGTTAAACATGTAGAAAATGTGTGAAAGTGATAACTCTCCTTACGGCTACGTCTTAACGCAGGCTCGAAACTGAGCAGTGCGGAAAAAACACGCGAACGTAAACGTTAAGAGGGCACACCACGGCCAAGAAATTTGATGATTACGTATTTAGCAAATCTATTGCTGTCCCCTGACCTCAAGCCTCTCCCCGTAGAGTGCAATAGGGACAACTGCAGCTCGGATCGATTATACCCACGAAAAGTAGACAAAATCATTGTCTTGTATTTTTCTGTTTCCTCATTCAAAACTAGGCCGATTTCATTATATTTTTAACTAGCGGTCCGCCCCAGCTTCGCACGGGTATAGATTATAGCCTATGTTACCCGGGGATAGTGTAGCTTCCCAACAGTGAAAGAATTTTTCAAATCGGTTCAGTAGTTTCGGAGCCTATTCAATGCAAACAAACAAACAATCAAATCTTTATAATATTAGTATAGATTAATAGTTGTGAAGAGGATTGAACTATGCTTGTCATTTATTTTTGTTTTATAAACTCGTAAAATTTGTTTGATAGACGTCTGATCATGGCGGCAAAAAAAAAACAATTAAGTATTGGGATATTTAAAGGCTCATATTTCTTATAGTAGTTAACTTATAAGAAAAAATTAATGATATAAGCATGACAACAGAGGAATTAATTTTATTAAAAAGCTACAGTTTACAGCTCTAGCGGTATTATCCAGGGAGGAAGGACGAGAATACGTTTGTATGGACAAAACGCTGCCCATGTGCCCACTTAACGCGCCGAGATACGGTGGCGTTCGCGCAACTTTGCTCATCACCTGAACAGAATCGCTTAAAACAGCTAGTAAGGCGGTCGGTGAGCGCGAGCTTTACTTCGCTACCTCAAGCCCGGTAGGTCTGCGCTCACAAAGACTCCAGCTCCAGGGTTGGCACGTCGCCAGTAGCCGAGTGGGTGTACTAAATTTAACCCATCGCCCGCAGAGGTCATCGGATTATGGCGCTAAAGCGGCCGACAACACGGCAGTGACACACTTCTAACTGAATGCAATTCTGTTTGCACAGGGGTCAGCCTTCGCCCTCGCCAATACGGGGCTGTAAAGAACGGGGTAAGCTTCTTAGTCTTGAGCATCGGCGCAAAGTTGCTGGTCTATTTGTTTTTATCGCATACATTTTGGAGAGTGTGCAGAGAAAGTGTGTGAGAAATGGGTGGACTGGATATCGATCTTGGAGGAATGGTATAGCTATATTGGGTATAAGCTCATCAGCAACGAATCCTTAGTTCGGACTAAGCTTCTTAGTCTTGAGCATCGACGTAAAGTTGCTAGTCTATCGGTTTTTTATCGGATACATTTCGGAGAGTGTACATCGGATCTGCACGATCTAATTCCCTCCTGCCCATTTTTCTATCGGACTGCCAGAGCAATACCGCTTTATGGGTGATATTCCGATAACCCGTACGACGCGCTTTGATTTAACATTTATTGTGCGAACTGCTAGTCTGTGGAATACGCTGCCTGAATGGGTGTTCCCCGATGGTCACAATCTGGGTGTCTACAAATCACGAGTGAATCGGTTTCAGCTAGGCAAGCGTGCTCCAACGTAGACCGCATCATCGCTTAAAATCAGGCGAGTTGGCGGTCCAACGCAAGCCTATTATTTAAAAAAAAAACTATTCACACAATCTTTCGTCTCACACCTGCAAAATGAAGAATGGGCTACCTTCCGCGGTGTTTCCGAGAACCTACGACAGGGTTCTTCAGAGGCGAGTTAATAGGCTTAAATTGACAGTCAAGGATTGATAGCCCATTGGTCCAGTTGGTAGTGAACCTACCTCGAGCTAAGGGGCGTGGTTTCGATTCCCACCTAGGACAAACATTCATGTGATGAACATTTGTGTTTGTTCTATATCTGGTTGTTAATATTTATTTAAGTATGTATTTAAAACTATATATGTATGTATATCAGTCTTTGGCAGCCATATCACAAGCTTTGCTTAGTTTGGGGTCAGATGACCGTGTGTGATTTTTTTTTTTGATATTGACTTGTACTGTTGGCCTTTTGGCCTCTACAGCTTGACCGGACTAGTTTGCGAACGCAGAGTGCGTTCGGCATAACTTGGTGGTTTAAGTTTTGGACGACTAGCACAAGGGCACCTCGAAGGTACGAACCTCGGCTTGGGCCGTCGCCGGGACCGTGTGTGCAAAAATGTCCCGAACATTTATATTTATTTGAAAAGACACACTACTGAGCACACGTGTGATCAGTTGGTGACTAAGCCAGCATTTCTGACGCGTGATTAAACCTATACATAATGAAACGGTTCAGAGAGACAAAGTTCAGTGGCGTTGTGTACATTCGCGTTTGTTTACCATTCGTTGCAGTAGGAAATCCCACCACCAACGTCACCCACCGACAATCTTATTTTAAACTGACGACGCAAAAAAGAAGGGTATTGTGAAATCACCGTGTTTTCGGCGCCGCATCACTGCATTTTTACTCCCCGACGCAAAAACTACAAACGCACACTTCAATATTGAGCGGCACACAACTACAAACGAGATGATCAAAAAAAACAAAATCTTATCAAAATGTCATCAAATGGACGACCAAGAGGGGGAGGGGGTGGGTACTTATAACACTTCCATATTTCGACCAAAATAAAATGAATGGACGGGCCATAACCATTGAACTTGCTCAGTTAAAACGAGGCAAAACCGTCAAAAACGTTCTTATTGAGATCAACGCTTCGAACTCCGCATCACAGTTGCTAACTGATTACGAACGACTGACGTGTCGTTTATATGGGTGCAACTGGCAACAACAAATTTCTTACAAAAACGCCTTGACAGCCGTTCTAATTTAAACAACAAAAAATCTTTTTCAGTGGTTACAATCTGGGTGTCTTAAGTAAATTTTAAACTATTGCGATTTGAACACAGGTAATACGTGTGATTAAATAATTTAATTATCTATACTAATATTATAAAGAGGAAAGATTTGATTGTTTGTTTGTTTGTTTGCATTGAATAGGCTCCGAAACTACTGAACCGATTTGAAAAATTCTTTCACTGTTGGGAAGCTACACTATCCCCGGTTAACAAGGGCTATATTATATTTTTTTTTTTTAATAGGGATCCTTACTAAACTCCAATAATGTAACCCAAGGTGTAAAAAAATAAGATTTGTAATTTTGACTTTGCGTGTTTGACAGTTCTAAGACAGGTTAGACAGGACAACGTGATAGTGATTGAATCAGGCGTTACTTTGCGGAAGTCCATGTTTTATTTGTATAATATGACGAATTTCTAATGTAATTCCGCTTCTACGTCGTTTCGAATACTATAAGGATTTTGGGATAAATTATTTTCTCTGTAGATATTTGAGGCATGTGTCCTAATGTTTAATTTATTACAAATAACTGGCTTAGCGATGAATATAACTAAATACATTACACATACTGAAAAAATAATTTAAATTGGCTGATAAATCTCTGAGATATGAGTGTTTAAAGTTTTAGGTGGGGATAGAGAAGGGATGCTCTATCCCTTTCTCGCAATGCGTGTGTTAGTATAGCATTTGTATGGCGCTCCTGAGGCGTGACGTCACGGCTCAGTATAGTGCGCTCTCTGTCTAGCATGAAATTAAAATGCTTGTAACTTATTTTTGAACTAATTTTAATTTTGTTTTCGTTGATGGGCTCTATTTATGATCAGCTTTTTTATGAGGTATTAAACAAAAATTAGTCATCATGCCTAACCTGAAATAAAATAAAATTTCATAAAAGAGAAAAGTTAACCTAACCTGAAACAAAAATGAAACTAATAATTTCTAATAATTAATTAAATTTAATCATTTATCCCTAAATCCTTATTGTACTCGAAGCTACGTAGAAGCGGAATAACACTATAAATTCCTCATATACAAATAAAAGGCTACCAAAAAACTAAGAAAAAAAAAAAGTTAAATGTGTGTGTAAATTTGTTAAAAAAGGGTTTGTTGTTAAATGTTAATGTTAATGTTGTTATGTTGGACCCGGGTATGTCCTAAAACTGCGACCAGAACCACCGGAGGATCGGCAGCAGCGTCCTATAAGTACACGGTGAACGTACTGCGATCCCCAAGCCGCCTGCCAAGCGTGGGGATTATTGGCAACACCCCTCTCTACGAGGGAGGCCTTGCTCAGCAGTGGACACTTAATGGCTGATGATGTGTGTGTGAAATAAAATGTTAATAAAACACTGTTTTAAACTATCACGGTTGTTCACTAAACTTATATGATTATTTACGGGATATTTACAGTGGCAAGGTTGTGGAATGAGCAACCACAACCATTCACAACCTTACCACGGTAAATATCCCGTAAATAGTCATATAACTTTAGTAAAATGTTAATGTTATTTGGGTGCCTACTAAATAACTACCTAAACAAGCTTTTATTTCAATGATGCTTAATTTTTTTAAAGTTTTAATTTTTATTTTGGCGGCCATTTTGAAAATATAATATAATACATAGTAAAATTATTGGGTAATGCATATTGTATTGTCAGAACTAAAGGTATGTATGCAATGATCTTATATGTTGATGATTGATCATATATGAATCCGGGAAGCTACAACATGGGGTTCTTCAAAAGGCAAGTTAATCGAGTCCTAAAGGGTCGGCAACGTATTTGTGATGCCTCTGGTGTTACAAGTATCCATAGGCGACGGTGACTGCTTACCATCAGGCGGCCCGTCTGCTTGTTTGCCACCTATGGCATAAAAAAAAATGTACCGTAGTATAGGAAATCTTTGGGTGTATGCAACATTTCAGCATTATCTGTTAGGTTTAATTTAGCTTGCAAGTTTTGACCTAAACAAACTAATAAACATTGCAAGCTTGCGTCAAAGCTTGAAAGTTAAATAAAAGCTTTGTAAAACCAATCTATTAAACAGTTAAATAGTATGTTTTTTTTTTAAATGCTGGCCGTATGCAACAATGCTCAGCCTTTCAGCAAAGTAGAGGCTAAACATTTGGTCAGAGTTGCATCGACCAGACGCGAGTTTATTTTTGGTTCGTTCCCCACCGTCCCATGGTTTCGACACCAAAAGCCTCTAAAATGTACTATATTTACGCCTCTTGAGGTCAACTATTAATTAGTGAATTCAAAAAACTTACAGCGCAACTTTTTATATCTCGGTTTCTGCATTTCGAAGGAAAACACTCACAATTAAACCAACGCAACACTGGAAATACACGTCAAATGTTTTAGAAGCCAACTTATCAGCATCCGTGGAGAAATGTCGGAACTAAAATGTTTGACGTGAACTGTCAGTTTTGTCCATACAAAACGACGACGGTGGCTCCTTCAACAACTCTGAAGATAAGTTGGTCACATGTAACAATGGCGAAATTGTATGAAATGTCACGAATAGTTTTGCGGCTACCTTCGATGTTGAGTTTTTTAATCGGTAGATTTTTTAAATTTCGATGGAATATGTGATAGGCTTCAGTAGTTTTGCCTTATAGAAAGCACAAAAATTAAAATTAGACTTGCATTTTTGCTGTAAACAAAAAATATCCCAATCATACTAATATTATTATAAATGCGAAAGTGTGTTTGTTGGTTTGTTTGTTTGTTTGTTCCTCTTTCACGCTGCTACGGAACAACGGATCGACCTGATTTTTTGCATGGGTATAGTTCAAGAGCCAGAGAGTGACATCAGGCTACTGTTCATCATCATCATCATCACCATCACCATTTTTCATCAGTACGCGGGTGTAACCGCGGGGTGCAGCTAGTGATTAGATATGTTGCTTTATGGTAAGTTTTTTTTTTAAATAGCTATTTACGTTTGGTCACCAGCTCACCTTATGGTAAACGATTTTAATGCTTTTTGAGGCCTTTAACAAAAGAAAAGGCTGATAAACTTCGACCTTGAAAAATAACTGCTTTGATTTCCATCACCTCTGTTATAAGTATCTAAACTGACATGGTTTTCGTGTATTTTTTTTTTTCGCATATTTTTTTTTTGTTTGTTTTATAGACGCAGTAACCGGCTTAATACGTCCATGTCATATAAATGAACCCGGGTATGTCCAAAAACTGCGGCCAGAACCACCGGAGGATGGGCAGCAGCGTCCTATAAGTACACGGTGAACGTACTGCGATCCCCAAGCCACCTGCCAAGCGTGGGGATTATGGCAACACCCCTCTGTAAGAGGCAGGCCTGAGTTTTGGCGCCAACGTGAAAAAAAACATGTCGGCTCGTTGGATTATTTTCCTAAACTTGTGTATTTTCGAGTGTTAATGTGTACTAAATGGTGAATTATTATTCATTAAGTGCTCGTAAACGTGCTCGAGTGTGGGCAAGTGATATAACGAGGTGAAACGTGTCTTTTCGTGTTGTTTCCAAAACTCCATAGGAGCGTCTTGTAAAGTCTCCACCACTTTACAGGGGCATGAGTTCGACTTGACCGTGACTTACTTAGCTTGACTCTGACTGTGACTATGACTTGTTTGACGCTATTAAGACTATAAACTGTTTAATATTACGACTAAAGGACATTGAATCCACGGCCATGAAAATTTTAACAGAAAAAAAGAGGGAGGCCTTTTTTCAGTAGTGGACGTTATTGGCTGATGATGTGTGTGATAAATAAAATATTTGAAATATGACCTCCTTATTTACCATGTTACGGAGTGATAAGTATGTTCCATTTTAAAATAACAACGATAGTTAATGGCATCGATTCTGAGGCACTCTAAACTAAACTAAATTTGATAGCTCTAAAATTGTTGCCTACCTTCTCTCACATATGAAAATGAAAAGAGAGGCAGACAATTTAAGTCCTGTCAGATTGGTTTAGTTTAGTGGTATGTGGCAGAATCGACGTCAATATGAGTTTTATAGTATACTAGCGGTCCGCCCCGGCTTCGCTCGGGTATAGATTATAGCCTGTGTCACCCGGGGATAGTGTACCATCCAGTGAAAGAATTTTTTAAATCGGTCCAGTACTTTTTGAGCCAGTTCGTTACAAACATCATCATCATCAGCCGGAAGACGTCCACTGCTGAACATAGGCCTCCCCCTTTAACCTCCACACTGAACGACAGCCTGCCTTTTGCATCCACTGGATGCCCGCGACTCCCACAACGTCGTCGATCCATCTAGTGGGAGGCCTCCCTACGCTGCGTCTTCCGGTTACAAACATACTTACATACAAATCTTTCCTCTTTATAATATTATAGTATAGATATAGATTATTATGCCTGATTAACAATCTAAACATGGATTTTCATACTAACTGCCAATAATTTGCCTTTTTTTTTATTTATTCGGTTCTCTAATTGAATGTGACACCCTTAACACTACAAAATATAATTATATAAGGAACGGTCAATGTCCATTCTAAAAGCTGTGAACACACCATGCGAAAATGAATAAGACTGTTAAACATACAGTTAGGTACATTTACATAGTGAATAGTACATTTACATACTAACTAAAAATAAATGAAATATATACATATATTCTCTACGAGATCGAATCCGAAATGAGGAGATCCGTAGACGAACGAAAGTCACCGACATAGCCCACCGGATTAGTAAGTTGAAATGGTAGTAGGCAGGGCACATGTCACGCAGAACAGATGGCCGATGGGGCCGAAAGGTTCTGGAATGGAGACCACGGACTGGTAAGCGCAGCGTAGGACGTCCACCCACAAGATGGACAGACGACCTAAGATACCGCAGGGAAACGCTGGATGCAGGCCGCTTCCAACCGGCCCTTTTGGAGATCGATGGGGGAGGCCTATGTCCAGCAGTGGACGTCCTACGGCTGAAATGATGATGATGATGATACATATATAGAACATATGAAACAAACGTATACAACAATAAACAGTGATTGGTTTGTCAATTTGTGAGTCTCTAGTTTGAGGTTTGTTGAGGCTAAAGAACCATCGAAGATGTCCCAGAATGAACGAATTGCATTACAAGTCGATAGCATTCTGTACAGAGGTGAGTGCTGTCGTACATTAGTGCGACAACGGGGCAAACTGAAAATCTTCCTTTTTTTTTTTTTTTAACCGAATTTTTTTTGTCCGGAGTGGGACAGTATAGGTTAACAAAAAAAAAAAAAAAAAAACGATATCAGGAGGAGGTTATCAATTCAAATGTATGTTTTTTTTTTGTATATTTGTTACGCTATTACTCCCTCAATATAGAATTGTTATCGATGATTTCTTATATATTAGGTAGGCCATAAATCATAGGTGGTCCCATTTTTTTTTGTTTATGTATATTTATGTTTTAAATTGTCGATAAATGCTCGTAATTGCCGTCAAATACCGATATCGGCAGGCTTGCGTGCTATTACAATTTATCTCGCAGAATATTGTCAAAATAACGATCGAATTTCCAAGCTTATATGAGAATTTTCTTTTCTAACCTAAATGCTTAGACCAAAATAAAATGAATGGACGGGCCCAGAAGAAGCTCAGTTTTGAAGATTACAAAATGAGCGCCGGCGCTCACTTAAGTCGGTCTCTAGCCGTAGGAAGTGCAACACGAGTCTATTGTTACATGATAACGAAACATCTGACAAAATTATGCCTTCGTGTGCTTTCCCGAAGTGTAAATACACAACAAAAAACCGCTATCTATGTTTTGTAACAAATGTACTACATGGTTATAATTAGATGTTGAAGTATATGTCCGACGGTTTTGACACGTTTTTACTGAGCAAGTTCAATGGCTATGGCCCGTCCATTAATTTTATTTTAGTAACGAAGTAAGACCCGATCGAAGCGCTTTGATTCCACTTTTATTGTGCGAACTGCTAGTCTGTGGAATGCGCTGTCTGAATGGGTGTTCCCCGATGGTTACAATCTGGGTGTCTTCAAATCACGAGTGAATCGGTTTCTTCTAGACAAGCGTGCTCCACCGTAGACCGCGTCATCGCTTAAGATCAGGCGAGTTGGCGGTCAAGCGCAGGCCTATTATTTATAAAAAAAAAAACGGAACCTAATTGACGACGTCAGAAATAAGAATTGCACTCTCACCTTTCTTCGAAGACTTCACCGACAGCAGCCCATCTTCTTGCGTGGGAGGTGGCACGATCAGCACCTGGTTTACTTCTAGAAGCTTCTCCTCCGCTTCGTCTCCCTCCGTCTCCTCTATCACCGAGCGTATCGGCGCCGCCATCTTGGCAACATACAAAATGGCCGACCCGACAAAATGGCGCCCGTCTCGACCAATCAGAACATGTTCCTTGGAATGTTTGTAAAGTTTACTAATACATAGTTTCTATGTAGGGGGTTTCTCAGTCTTCGGTTTTGGCTGGAGTCTGGAACAAAATAAATTAAACATTATTCCTCTTGTTGAATAGAATAGAATAGAATATCATTTATTATCATAATGTCACATTAGTAATAATTTTTATAAAAAATATATATTTATTACAAATGCTCCTATTATGGACTCGTCAATTTAGGTACATTTTATTTTTAATTTATTTATTTGCAAGCAAGAACCATTGAGTCTCGCTCGACGTTGGACGCAAGACGTGTCTTCAACGCTTGCCTATAGTTCAAAGCTACCGAAAATGTAAAACTTCAACAGAAGAACAGAACACCTGCAAAACTTAGAATGAGCTACCTTCCACGGTGTTTCCGAGAAGCTACAACATGTGGTTTTTCAAAAGGCGAGTTAATAGAATCCTTAAGGGTCAGCAACGTATTTGTGATGCCTCTGGTGTTACAAGTATCCATAGGCAACGGGGACTGCTTACCATCATGCGGCCCGTCTGCTTGTTTGCCACCTAAGGCATTTAAAAAACCGGACAAGTACGAGTAGGACTCGTGCTCTGAGGGTTCCGTCTAACGGAACCCGAGACCAAAAAAAAAACCTAACTAAAGTTAAAATATCGAAAGACAAACTTAAGTTTGTAGTTGACAATAAGGTTCTTCCATACATTCCAACTACAAAATGTAAGTTTGTAATAGCAAAATAATTATTTTGTAAAATATATTTATTTATTTAAGTATACAGTTATAAAGATACATCAAACAAAGAAAATAAAAAAGCCTTAATTATTATCACTAATACTAATTATTATATACTAATTATCACTAATATTAAATTATTTTTATATGATATAACTTCAAATTTATAATTTTCGGATGATTTTTTTTAAAACTTTTTTTTTATTAATTGTTTTTAAATGATATAACTTCAAATTTATAATTTTCGGATTTATTCCTATATATGTGCTATGAGACCTTGCCTCTTGCCAAATTTCATGATTCTAGGTCAACGGGAAGTACCCTATAGGTTTTGATTCCGCTGTGAAAACGCAAAATATGCGACATAAACGTTCATATCTTTTGATTGCTTTGACTTACAACTTTTATTTTTTTACAGCCGAAAGAAACCGTAGACCCAAGTATTTAGTATAAAATTTCAATTTGATACCTTTACGCGTTCTTGAGAAAAAGGGTCTTGACAGACGGACAGACAGACGGACAACGAAGTGATCCTATAAGGGTGCCGTTTTTTCCTTTTGAGGTACGGAACCCTAAAAAAAGTTTCCTGCAGGACACTGGGTAAAACCACGGCGCACGGCTAGTTTGGAAGTTCGTAAAGAACAGAAGCAAGGACCCCTTGTTCCACCACGGAGCCCTAAAACGAAATGCTTTGCGAAACCAAAAAATAACTTACCAATCAAGCATAGCGGATCTCAATGATAAAAAAATAACAAACTTTTTATAGGAATATACAATTATAATATACCACTAAAAACTTAAAATGCCATATTAGCAACCGTTAATACTTATAAAACCGTTATAAATTATAATTACAATCTAGTATGGGAGATAATGACATTTCGTCACCGTTGGAGGCGTGGCACTAGTTGTGGGACTACGAATATTGATACCACTTTCAAGTATCGGCACAAAATACTATGTAGTAAAATATCGGTTATTACTATTTTTATTTTACTTAGTAATAGTATTACGTTTGGCCACCAACTTGCCTGATGGTAAGCGATGCTGCGGCCGAGGATGGAACATGTTGCTCAAGAAGAAGTCTATTCACTCTAGCCTTAGAATAACTACACAAAGAAACCAAGTACATTCGCAAAATTTAAGCCATTCAAATGGTGTCATATATGGCTCCAAGAAAAATATAAAAAATTTACTATGACAATTTGCGCGGTGAAATCGTACCACAACAAATCAGAAAAGCAGCATAAGAGTTATGGTGTGACATTCCACAGGTGATCCATTAATTTTCTTGGTTAAATCGTTTAAAATACCAATCGAAACGTAAGCTACAAAGCGAATTTGTAGCTTACGTTTTGAGAAGGCGTTGTTTGGAAACCTACCTTCTCTGAGTAGTTATTCTAAGACTCTAGCCTTGAAGACGCCTAGATTGTAGTTCACAGTAAACAAGGAGGACGGCAGGGAGTTCTATTTTTTGCCAGTACGTCATTGGGATACAATTCCTATATAGTCACAACCTCTCAGTGAAAACAATCAAAACAAGCGCCCGAGCGTCATTGTATCAATTATATACTTCACAATGCCACATTTACTCCAATGTAGACGTTATGTCGCTTGCATAGTGTTCAACGTTAGTTGTCCGCTATGTCATCGTAGCTCTGGCATCGTAAATCTATAAGTAGGAGGTAATCTTTTTTTATTTTTATAGAATAAGTGGCAAACAAGCAACGGGCCACCTGATGGTAAGTGGTCACCGCCGCCTATAGACACCTACAATACCCGGGGCATTGTCAGTGCGTTGCCTAATCTCCGAAACTACTGATCTGAATATAAACATTCTTTCACTAATATTAATATAACGTTTCACTTTTCGCGGGCATCCAGTGGATGCAAAAGGCAGGCTGTCGTTCAGCGTGGAGGTTAAAGCGGGAGGCCTATGTTCAGCAGTGGACGTCTTCTGGCTGACGATGATGATGATGATGATGATGATTATAACGTTGCTAAGATATCGGTATTTAATACCGCGTATTCGTACGCGGTCTCACCTCTCTTGCACAAGTTGTTGTCAACATTCAATCTCTATTTATGAATATCGCGACAAGAAGGATAATATCGTGATAATAATAAATAGCATAATGGATGGTATGTTTAATTCGTGTCATTATTCACGCTGAGCGAGATACGTGGAGATTAGGCGAAAATTAACGGTATTTGCATGTTTTAAGTAGGTACGTAAAACATGTTTTATGGTGAGAAAAAACCGAAATAACTATAGTCTATACCAATTACCAATTTTTTTTTTTTTTTTTTTCTTTCTTCTTTCTTTCAATTAGGGGTGAGACTACCGGGTGTTTTTTAATTTGATATTTCATAGCCGATAGCCCGGGGATAGCCCGTTGGTCCAGTTGGTAGTGAACCTACCTTCCGAGTTCTGAGCTTGGGGGCGTGGGTTCGATTCCCACCTAGGACAAACATTTATGTGATGAACATTTGTGTTTGTTCTATATCTGGTTGTTAATATCTATTTAAGTATGTATTTAAAACTATATATGTATGTATATCATCGCAAGCTTTGCTTAGTTTGGGGTAAGATGACCGTGTGTGCAAAAATGTCCCCAATATTTTTTTTATTTATTTATTTGTTTATTCGTGCTTCATCTTCGACCACATCGTCGCTTACCAACAGGCGACTTAGTGGTCAAACGAGGCCATATCAGAGTAAAAAACAAAAAAAATTGTCAAGTTTTGAAAATTGTGCTTCGGTTATTCTAAGACGTTAATTATTACAAAAATTGTAGAACATATTTTTGCTTTAATATTTTTTATTACCAGAATAAATGGGAAAACTGTTTTTCTAATTTTTTGTGGTGGTTTCAAAAGTAGACACCTACAGTAATCTTCTATATATATATAAATTAGTCCCTATTAGCTTTGGTCACGCCATAACTTGAGAAAGACTTTACCGATTTCATTCATAATTTTTTAAAAGTTTTCTAATACTTTGTTAAAGGTTCTCACGGAAAGAAATATTAACAAAATTGCGCAAAAAAAAATTGGAAAATATCAGAAATCTTAACGAATTATTTTAACTTCGCGCGTAAGTGCTAAAGGGGGAAACTGTATGTCTTCCCGTGAACATGGTGCATGTAACTGCGCCAAAATATCGGGAGCTCATTCCACAACCTTACCACGGGAAATATCCCGTTAATAATCATATAAACATTAGTAAACTGTATGTATAACGTAGCCCATAGCCCACCGGATTAGCAAGTTGAAATGGCAGTGGGCAGGGCACATATAACGCAGAACAGATGGTCGATGGGGCCGAAAGGTTCTGGAATGGAGACCACGGACCGGTAAGCGCAGCGTAGGACGTCCACCCACAAGATGGACAGACGACCTAAAAGAGACCGCAGGGAAACCCTGGATGCAGGCCGCTTCCAACCGGCCCTTTTGGAGATCGATGGGGGAGGCCTATGTCCAGCATTGGACGTCCTACGGCTGAAATGATGATGATGATGATGTATAACGTGTAACGCTTTTAATATTGTTCGCTGACCAACCAACAGTTCCACCTCACTATCTCAGACCGTCAAACTGTGACGAGCTATAGGCGCTGAACCAGGACGGTTTCCAACAAAAGCTAACCAATATTATTATCATAGACATTCTGAATCGGGGGAAATTACGTCACTTCCTGATGATAACGGGGCAGTTGGTCTTGAACCTTACTTTATCAGAGTGCCCAGTGTGAGTTTTTCCTGTAGCGTCTACCTACTCGATAGTGTTAACGTTAACTACGATTTACGTTGATATAAATATAAAGTAACTAGCTGACGACAGACGTTGTCCTGTCTTAGAACTGTCAAACACGCAAAGTCAAAACTGTAAATCTTATTGATTTTACACCTTGGGTTACATATTGGAGTTTAAAAAAAATATATAGCCTATGTTACCCGGGGATAGTGTAGCTTCCCAACAGTGAAAGAATTTTTCAAATCAGTTCAGTAGTTTCGGAGCCTATTCAATGCAAACAAACAAACAAACAATCAATCAAATCTTTGCTCTTTATAATATTAGTATAGATATAGTTTGGATCAGTGCTCGAAATGGACCGGAACGCACCGGACAGCCGTTCGGGTTCGTGAAATCACCGTTCCGTTTCGTAAAAGTTCTCCTCACATCGTTTTGGTTCGGCAAAAACCCTAGACAGGTACTAAACCTTTTAAACCTTTATTTAGTTTGTTTGGAAATACTCGGAAAAACGGAAAATTAAGCCTATGTCACTCTGGACGTAAAGAGGAATCCAACAACACTTCACTCCTCAAAATCGGTCAAGCCGTTTAGGCTACAGGGGGTACTGCAGGAACCCAGAGACATACATGCTTACAACCCAAAAACATAACCCTCCTTCTTGGACAGTCGGTTTAAAGTTCGCAAGGTTTGAAGGGAAATGCATTCCGGTTCGTAAGTCCAATTCGACCACTGGTTTGGATCCTTAAACTCGAACCGAAAAAAGCCAGCCAAAAACTTACAAAAACAATACAATACAAAAACTCTTTATTAAAACACCACAAAACAAGGATAACATAAAAGTTACAACAAAAATATTATCTAGGCTTTTAACAGGCGGCCTTATCGCTTAAAGCGATCTCTTCCAGGCAACCGTGCACGGTAAGGAATTATATTTAATAATGTGTGGCCTTAACTAACATATCATAAATAGACTACAAATAAATATTACATACTAATACATACATATACATAGACTACATAATATAAACAACATACTACATACCTACCTACATAATTAATAAACTACATCAAAAATATTTAACATACCTACTGTTATCAAAGATATACACATGTTGATATTGACATTATATACTACTACTTTTACTACTACTTTTATTAACTTACTAGTTCTACAAACACACAATTCAATGTTGAGCGGCACACAACTGCGACCGAGATGACAAAATGATATCAAATGGACGACCAATGGTACCTGCTAAAGGGGAAACTGTAGGTATAAAGGCCTGTTCAGACCTAAGCGAAATTCGCTACCGCTATAGGTAGCGAAAAATACCGCACGCTATTCCGCCGGGTATTTGTATGAACCGCGGAATACCCCGAGGTATTTTTCGCTACCTACAACGATAGCGAATTTTGAGGTATTCCTCTAGCAGTTTAAAATACCCGGCGGAATAGCGTGCGGCATTTTTCGCTACCTACAGCGGAAGCGAATTTCGCGTAGGTCTGAACAGGCCTTAACACTTCCATTATTTTTTTCTGAGACTATGGATCTATAGATTGCAAAAAAGATTCTGCCTCATAGTACAAAACTGGTCCAACGAAGACACACCCATTACCAGTACAAACCGGTTATGCATGAATACTTGCTTATTACAATGAGAGTAAAGCAGGGTACTCACTGGGGAACTAGCGACTATAGTCACCGCGTTACCAACTGAGTCGTCGAGCACTAAACGTCATACCATAAGACCTGTAAGTGCGAGCGAAATAGACAGAAATGACATGTGGGTGCGAGCGAGATAGACAAACAATGATTTATGACCTGACGACTCAGATGATAATGCGTTTACTATAGTACGAGTTTTTGACTGATTATACGAAAACTATTATTAACGTGATATTTACCGTGGTAAGGTTGTGGAATGAGCTCCCGATATTTCGGCGCAGTTACATGCACCATGTTCACGGGAAAACAATCCTAAATTGTCTATTATCTATACTAATATTATAAAGAGGAAACATTTGATTGTTTGTTTGTTGTTTGCATTGAATAGGCTCCGAAACTACTGAACCGATTTGAAAAATTCTTTCACTGTTGGGAAGCTACACTATCCCCGGTTGACATCATCACTATCACTTCACTACATCACTATCACTACATAGTATAAAACCAAGTCGCTTCCCGCTGTCTGTCCATCCCTATGTATGTATGCTTGGATCTATAAAACTTACGAAACGGATTTTGATGCGGTTTTCACCATCAGTTAGATAATTTTTTACGGAACGTTTATATATATGTAATAAGCGACCCGCCCTGGCTTCGCACGTAAGTTACACCCGTGCGAAGCCGGGCGGGAGGGTCGCTAGTAGCCCGTGCGAAGCTGGGGCGAGCCGCTAGTTGAATTATCTATGGTCGGTCAGTGAGTAGTAAGCTTTATGCACATCATCACTATGAGCACAAAGACGCGTAGCAACGTCCAATTAAAACTAATTCTCGCCGTTTGAGATAACAACAAAAACAAGGTCGATGACCTTGATGCTAGTGATAGAGTAATACAATTCTCAAGTGATACTGTTGCATTCGGTTTCGACTGTGAAGACTTCGAGGCATGATGACAATTTTTTTTATTACCTCATAAAAAAGCTGATCATATATAGAGCATATCAACGAAAACAAAAATAAAATTAGTTCAAAAATAAATAAGATATAAGCATTTTAATTTCATGCTAGACAGAGAGCGCACTATACTGAGCCGTGACGTCACGGCTCAGGCGCGCCATACAAATGCTATACTAACACACGCTTTGCGAGAAAGGGATAGAGCATCCCCTCTCTATCCCCACCTAAAACTTTAAACGCTCATATCTCAGAGATTTATCAGCCAATTTAAATTATTTTTTCAGTATGTGTAATGTATTTAGTTATATTCATCGCTAAGCCGGTTATTTGTAATAAAATCAACATTAGGACACATGCCTATTTGCCGAGCGAGGTTCAGATTCTAATGGTGCTTGTATGTATCTATATAATATGCTAGCGGCTCGCCCCAGCTTCGCACGGGTATAGATTATAGCCTATGTCACCCGGGGATAGTGTAGCTTCCCAACAGTGAAAGAATTTTTCAAATCGGTTCAGTAGTTGCGGAGTCTATTCAATGCAAACAAACAAACAAACAAATCTTTCCTCTTTATAATATTACTAGCAGACCTGACAGACGTTGTCCTGTCTTAGAACTGTCAAACACGCAAAGTCAAAATTGTAAATCTAATTTTTTTACACTTTGGGTTACTTTATTGGAGTTAGAGTAAGGATCCCTATTTTTTTGAAAATATAATATAGCCTATGTTAACCGGGGATAGTGTGGCTTCCCAACAGTGAAGGAATTTTTCAAATCGGTTCAGTAGTTTCGGAGCCTATTCAATGCAAACAAACAAACAAACAAACAAACAAACAATCAAATCTTTCCTCTTTATAATATTAGTATAGATAATTATATTATGTAGTCTATACTAATATTATAAAGAGGAAAGATTTGATTGAACTTTTTCAGGGGCCTTACGGACAACGCGACCGCAAAACGTACCTGGGCGCGTAAGGTTCATGTTGGCGTGATTTTTCAGAGCGGATTTAACGTTAGTTTTGGTGCCGCAATAGCAGTTGTCCGTAAGGCCCGTGGACCCATATATTATGCTATTTGGTCTCGCGGTTCTCGATAATATGATAGTCAGACATACATACACATTTTTTATGAATGTGTGTAGATCTATAATAAAAGACGTGGAGATAGTAAACGAGTAGGCATAATTATGTAGATTTGTATTCACAATCATAATAATTCTAGGTGCGCGATTATTTATTACACTGATAACACTGTTAGGCTCAACGCTGACTATGGACTTGCAGCGAAACTATAGTGTTGCAAAAACAAAAATTTTAATCGTACGGGTTTTTGTTATATCAGCCGTCCGCCCCAGCTTCGCACGGATATAGATTACAGCCTATGTCACCCGGGGATAGAGTAGCATCCCAACAGTGAAAGAATTGTTCAAATCGGTTCAGTAGTTTCGGAGCCTATTCAATGCAAACAAACAATCAAATCTTTCCTCTTTATAATATTAGTATAGACTAGCGGTCCGCCCCCACTTCGCACGGGTATAGATTATAGCCTATGTCACCCGGGGAAAGTGTAGCTTCCCAACAGTGAAAGAATTTTTCAAATCGGTTCCGTAGTTTCGGAGCCTATTCAATGCAAACAAACAAACAATCAAATCTTTACTCTTTATAATATTAGTATAGATTTATATATATGACATTTAAGCAACATGTTTATTCACATATTTTTTTTGTTTGCTCTGGCAGTCCAATAGAAAAATGGGCAGAAGGGAAATTAAAGGAATTAGATCACTTAATTGCGAATATAAATAGGGGTCGCAAGGTATCATCAGTTCAGGGCGAACAACTACTACAATACGAGTAAGTAGACAGGGTTACGCAGTAAGGGTGTAAGCTAAAAGTGCTGTTTTCAAAATATAAGTTAAAAATATATAACACTAGCGGTCCGCACTTCGCACGGGTATAGATTATAGCCTATGTCACTCGGGGATAGTGTAGCTTCCCAACAGTGAAAGAATTTTGCAAATCGGTTCAGTAGTTTCGGAGCCTATTCAATGCAAACAAACAAACAAATCTTTCCTCTTTATAATATTAGTATAGACAAGTAAATTTCACCACATTCCCCGCGTAGCACAAAGTGCTTTAAATTCACATTTTTATACGTACGGCAACACACTGAAAAACAGTATGAATTAGCCAAAAAGTGTAATACTTGCCTACAAATTTTCAATACCTAAAAAACGCGGAAAAGGTGCACTAAGCCGAAAGGGGCTCGTTATTCCCATCATTATGAACAACTTTTACGATGACACTGATCCTGACATAGCAAAAAAAAAAAGCTGTTCCATACATTTTGTCCAGTGTCAACCGTTTTCTATGGAACAGCTGATTTTTTTTTCGCGATTTCAAATGTAGTCCTATAGTAAAAGTCCTACTAATATTATAAACGCGAAAGTTTGTTAGTATGTAATACATACTAACAAACTTTATCATACTATGTATGCATGTAGATGTATAGATGTTTGTTCCTCTTTCACGCAGCAACGGAACAACGGATCGACATGATTTTTTGCATGGGTATAGTTCAAGAGCCAGAGAGTGAAATATACTATTTTTCATCATCACCATTTTTCATCACTACGCGGGTGAAACCGCGGGGCGCAGCTAATTGTTCATAATGATGGGTACTATGAACCCCTTTCGGCTTAGTACACCTTTTTCGCGTAACCCTGTATATGGTGCGTTCGTAGGTATATTTAATGACTTTCATTGAACACTTCTCCTTGACATGAATCCCTAAACAGCGTTATATTACTTATTCACATTAAGGTTAGACATTTATTCGTGCGACAGCTTTCAATTTGAATATTTTTTCGGGATAATAGTAGCCTATGTGTGACGCTGGTTTCAAACCTGTGCGGGTCGCCGTACGACGGGAGACGGGATCTACGCGGAGGCAAGTCCCGTACGGAACAATCCGCGTCGCTGTGAAACGATGTTCTAGCGCCTCACGTATGTCTCCGCTCCGGGAACCCGTACTACGGGAGACGGGATCTACGCGGAGGCAAGTCCCGTACGGAACAATCAGCGTCGCTGTGGAACGATGTTCTAGCGCCTCACGTATGTCTCCGCTCCGGGAGCCCGTACTACGGGAGACGGGATCTACGCGGAGGCAAGTCCCGTACGGAACAATCCGCGTCGCTGTGGAACGATGTTCTAGCGCCTCACGTATGTCTCCGCTCCGGGAGCCCGTACTACGGAAGACGGGATCTACGCGGAGGCAAGTCCCGTACGGAACAATCCGCGTCGCTGTGAAACGATGTTTTAGCGCCTCACGTATGTCTCCGCTTCGGGAGCCCGTACTACGGGAGACGGGATCTACGCGGAGACAAGTCCCGTACTACGGGAGACGGGATCTAAGTACGCGGAAGCAACATTTCAACTAGCTATCTACTACGGTTCAAAAGATACTGCCTTTAAAATAGGACAGACAGGCAAAGAAAACTTAGTAATTTTCGACCAAAATAAAATGAATGGACAGGCTCAGTAGAAGCGCATTTTTGAAGATACCAAAATGAGCGCCGGCTCTCATTTCGTTTCAGTCGGTCTCTAGCCGTAGGAAGTGCAACACGTGTCTATTGTTACGTGATAACGAAACATCTGACAGAATTATGCATTCATATGCTTTCCCGAAGTGTAAATACACAAATAAAACCGGGATCTATTTTTTGTAACAAATATAATGAAATGAAATGAAATGAAATTTTTTATCATCCGGACTTGCATCCATAACTTATTATACAAATTACATTAATTAATTATACTGTACATGGTTATAATTAGGTGTTGAAGTATATGTCCGACGGTTTTGACTCGTTTTTACTGAGCAATTTCAATGGTTAGGGCCCGACCATTCATTGTATTTTAGTCGAAGTTAGTATTGTGTTCCGTTGACACACTTTGAGTACGGGATCCTCGAATGTTTGCGGTGGAGCCGTCGACTGATTAGCTGATAATGATAACTTGATAGTTCCATAATGGGTTGATAAGTATAATCAGGCCTCCGAGACCAAACACTCGACGAGCTTGTACAATTCACATTATACTGTTTTCTTTGAATTGGGTCGGTGTCAAATTAGACTTGTCTATTCTCACTGTATGACCGCGCCAATCTGACCATTTTAACACGTTTTTAGGGTTCCGTAGTACTTACAAGGAACGCTTATGAGTTCGTTCTATCCATCTGTGCGTCCGTCCTAATTTAGAACCATCTAACTTTGATAATTGCATCAAACCTTTGACCAAAATAAAATCAATGGACGGGCCATAACCATTGAACTTGCTCAGTAAAAACGAGTCAAAACTGTCGGACATATACTTCAGTATATTTTGAAGTTTACAAAATGAGCGCCGGCGCTCACTTCGTTTCAGTCGGTCTCTAGCCGCAAGAAGTGCGACACGAGTCTATTGTTACATGATGACGAAACGTCTGACAAAATTATGCCTTCGTGTGCTTTCCCGAAGTGTAAATTTATACACAACAAAAAACAGCTATAATTTTTTTGAAACAAATATACTGTACATGGTTATAATTAGGTGTTGAATTGTGAAGTATATGTCCGACGATTTTGACTCGTTTTTACTGATTTTCAATGGTTATGGCACGTCCATTCATTTTATTTTGGTTGAAGTGAACAAAAGCCCTTTCGTTTAAAAGCGTTGTCAACCCACTTGTTGACCGAGATCGAGAAAAGCATTCATGTCAAGAGCTGTGCTGCTATTCAGGTCAACCAGGTCGGCGTTGGAACCATATGATTGCATACGGTAATTGCTTGTTTGTTAATTCTTTTTTTCATGACCAACCATACAAAACAACGAACGAACGAAGAAGAAATTATCTACATACATTTTTTTTTAATATATTTTTTAAAATATAAATAATAGGCTTGCGTTTGACCACCATCTCGCCTGATTTTAAGCGATGATGCGGTCTACGATGGAGCACGCTTGCCTAGAAGAAACCGATTCACTCGTGATTTGAAGACACCCAGATTGTAACCATCGTGTAACACCCATTCAGTCAGCGCATTCCACAGACTAGCAGTTCGCACAGTAAATGTGGAATCAAAGCGCTTTGTACGGGTTTTCGGAATATCAACCATTAAGCGGTGACGATTTTTTGTGCCCACTCGGGCAGTCCGATAGAAAAATGTGCAGGAGGGAATTAGATCATGCAGATCCGATGCACACTCTCCGAAATGTATCCGATAAAAAAAACGATAGACTAGCAACTTGACGTCGATGCTCAAGACTAAGAAGCTTAGTTAAATATTAAAAGTAACGTCATCATCAGCGAGAAGACTTCCACTGATGAACATCATCATCATCATCATTTCAGCCATATATAGGACGTCCACTGCTGGTCATAGGCCTCCCCATCGATCTTCAAAAGGGCCGGTTGGAAGCGGCCTGCATCCAGCGTTTCCCTGCGGTCTCTTTTAGGTCGTCTGTCCATCTTGTGGGTGGACGTCCTACGCTGCGCTTACTGGTCCGTGGTCTCCATTCCAGAACTTGTCGGCCCCATCTGCCGTCTGTTCTGTGCCTTGTCCACTGCCACTTCAACATGCTAATCCGGTGGGCTATGTCGGTGACTTTCGTTCGTCTACGGATGTGATGAACATAGCCCCACATAGGCTATGTTATATTTTTTTTTAAATAAGAACCTTACTAAAACTCCAATAATGTAACCCAAGGTGTAGTAAAATAAGATTTACAATTTTGACTTTGCGTGTTTGACAGTTCTAAGACAGGACAACGTCTGTCAGGTCAGCTAGTAATATTATAAAGAGGAAAGATTTGTATGTAAGTATGTTTGTAACGAATTGGCTCAAAAAGTACTGAACCGATTTAAAAAATTCTTTCACTGTTGGGAAGCTACACTATCCCCGGGTGACAAAGGCTATAATCTATACCCGTGCGAAGCTGTGGCGGACCGCTAGTGTTTAATAAATGCTCTTGAAATATTTTATTCGGATATGTTCACCGATACACGATTAAAGAAATTGGGCTCGATAGAAAAAAATCGTAAACTTTCCTAAAAAAACACCCGTTTTTACGTTCCCTTCAATGGATTGAATCAACTTCATTCAAATTCTATAGAAGATATATATATAACAAAAAAATTGTGTGTTATCCTAACAATCATTCAAATACTTTAGTGTTCGCAGTTTTTTGTAAAAAAGTAAGATTATTCGTAGAAAATAAAGAAAAAATAAAAATTGAAAATATTTGAAAGCGCGCGCGCCGCATTACCGTCATACAAGTGTACGGTTCTCTACCAATTCGCCTTCATGCTTTTAGCATAGCAACAAAACAGTTTAATGTATCAAATAACAATCGCTATCAGAGATGTAATCGGACCCCAGTTAGTATAATACCGGCTATAAAACTATGCAAATATGTAGATACAAGTCTGTCTGTAGGTTGTTTGCATGCTAACAATCAACTCATTGATATTATATCCATGTATGTAAGACTAGCGGTCCGCCCTAGCTTCGCACGGGTATAGATTATAGCCTATGTCACCCGGGGATAGTGTAGCTTCCCAACAGTGAAAGAATTTTTCAAATCGGTTCAGTAGTTTCGGAGCCTATTCAATGCAAACAAACAAACAAACAATCAAATCTTTCCTCTTTATAATATTAGTATAGACTAGCTGACCTGACAGACGTTGTCTTAGAACTGTCAACCACGCAAAGTCAAAATTGTAAATCTTATTTTACTACACCTTGGGTTACATTATTGGAGTTTTAGTAAGGATCCCTATTTTTTTTTTTTATATAACATAGCCTATAGATGTTACCCGGGGATAGTGTAGCTTCCCAACAGTGAAATAATTTTTCAAATCGGTTCAGTAGTTTCAGAGCCTATTCAATGCAAACAAACAAACACATCTTTCCTCTTTATAATATTAGCATAGAAGTATAGATATATACAGCGTTTTTTATAAGAAGGCATTTGACTGTTTCTGCGTAAACATCTCAAATTGTCTACAATGTTATAAACGGTTTTCCGACGAATCCTAGGCACGTGTCCTGATGTTTAATTTATTACAAACTAGCGGCCCGCCCCGGCTTCGCAATGGTATAGATATATAGCCATGTCATCCGGGGATAGTGTAGGTTCCCAACAGTGAAAGAATTTTTTCAAATCGTTTTATTAGTTCCGGAGCCTATTCAATGCAAACAAACAAACAAACAATCAAATCTTTCCTCTTTATAATGTTAGTATAGAGTCCTTTTCATGAAAGAAGTCCCACGGCAAACAGCGGAACTAAATTTCCATGTTGTAGTTGTCAGGTGTTGTTACTGTGTTTGGACGCTAGTGAGATTTTTATTAATTTTCCATCGTTAAAGAGTCGTGTACGATGCCAAAAGTTGTTAAAGTTCTACTCGAGAAATGATACTGATAGTGATTGATACGCGATGACAGCGCCGCGTCTGGGGGACTTCAAACATGAAAAGCACTCTAGATGTCCATTGTTTTTTGGCAATAAATATATCTAATTCTTATTGTTAAACCCTTGTTGCAAAAGGTGCAATGGGTTAGCTCGTGAGAAAACGCACCTAGCCGGTCTGCGTTGAGCGTAATGTCACCTGAGCGTCTCGTTCAATGACTCAAGGCTGCAAAATGTGATACAGAAACACATTTGTGTTTCCTGTTTGCATCATGCAAATGTTTAATGATCACGATAACAGTTGTCACTCATTAGTTCATTACGCCGACTCGAGATCAACATAAAGAAATGGAGACCACGGACCGGTAAGCGCAGCGTAGGACGTCCCCCCACAAGATGGACAGACGACCTAAAAGAGACCGCAGGGAAACGCTGGATGCAGGCCGCTTCCAACCGGCCCTTTTGGAGATCGATGGGGGAGTCCTATGTCCAGCAGTGGACGTCCTATGGCTATGATGATGATGACGATATCAACATGGTTGAGTACAAGTCGTAAACTATAGTGCGCCGCTAATCGTAAACTATATAAAGCCGCTAAAAGAAAGCGTCTGACAGTTGACCTAACATTTAAAAACACCGGACAAGTACGAGTAGGACTCGTGCTCTGAGGTTTCCGTTGGACAGAAACCTAAGAGCGCGAGTCCAAAAAAAAATACTTAAGTTGAAATATTGATAGACAAACTTAACTTTGTAGTTGACTATAAGGTTCTTCGATACATTCTAACTACAAAATGTAAGTTTGTAATAGCAAAATAATTATTTTTATATGCTATAACTTCAAATTTGTAACTTTCAGATTTATTCCCATATATGTGCTATGAGACCTTGCCTGTCGCTAAATTTCATGATTCTAGGTCAACGGGAAGTACCCTATAGGTTTTGATTCCCCTGTGAAATCGCAAAATATGCGACATAAACGTTCATATCTTATGATTGCGTTGACTTACAACTTTTATTTTTTTACAGCCGAAAGAAACCGTAGACCCAAGTATTTAGTATAAATTTCAACTTGCTTCAACGCGTTCTTGAGAAAAAGGGTCTTGACAGACGGACAGATGGACAACGAACTGATCCTATAAGGGTTCCGTTTTTTCCTTTTGAGGTACGGAACCCTAACGACGGCGAGTATTAGAAAGAAAGAAAGAAATGAAAGAAAATAACTATTATTCGACACCTTTACAAAAACTTATATCTACAGGATACAATCAGTGTGGAATGGGTCCGTCTCGGCATTAATGCTGAAAGTCAAGGACTATCAGCGCCGGTTTTCAGACGAACCCTTGAACCCTATTACAATATCAACTAATGAAATCTATCGTTAATCGTAATGGACTATAATTTCTAATGGTTTACTGATTTCGAATGACTGACGTTTCGTTTATATGGGTGCAACTGGCTACAACATTTACAAAAACGCCTTGACAGCCGTTCTAATTTAAACAAAAAAAAAACTGTTGTAACGACACCACATCGCGTTATTAAACTTGACATTGCAAATTCCACGCACAATAAAAATGTACGTTATAGTAAAGCAGGTCATATTACAACGCCATAAAGGTGATAATTAAACACGGAGAGACAAAAACATTCCATCCTGTTACCCCATAATGATAACTAAGGAATAAACAGTGACGTCACCCGTCTCAAGTGGCTAAGGTTCAGGGTTGCCACTAAACTTGTCGCAAGATGAATATACTATTTCTTCGTTTGTGGTAAATAATTAAGCGAGCGAAGAGTTTATTTTCTTTACTAATATTATAAAGAGGAAAGATTTGATTGTTTGTTTGTTTGCATTGAATAGGCTCCGAAACTACTGAACTGATTTGAAAAATTCTTTCACTGTTGGGAAGCTACACTATCCCCGGATAACATCTAATAGGCTATCTATATTTTCAAAAAATATAGGGATCCTTACTAAAACTACAATAATGTAACCCAAGGTGTAAAAAATAAGATTTACAATTTTGACTTTGCGTGTTTGACAGTTTTAAGACAGGACAACGTCTGTCAGGTCAGCTAGTATTTTATAAATGACTACTAAATAACTAACTCTCTTAAGCGTGTTTCGGTCTTTGGGGTTTCCTAAATAAAACATTCAATTTTGATGACACCATTTTTATAATTTTTAACTAGCCATGGAAGTAAACACACTTAAACTAGAATGGCCAAAATTGGTAAGTCGGAAAAGAGCGTCTTAACTATATTAATCTACTAGCTGCGCCCCGCGGTTTCACCCGCGTAGTGATGAAAAATGGTGATTATGATGATGATGATGATGATAAAACGTAGCTTATTTCACTCTCTGGCTCTTGAACTATACCCATGCAAAAAAATCAGATCGATCCGATGTTCCGTTGCAGCGTGAAAGAGGAACAAACATCCATACATCTACACATCCACACATACAAACTTTCGCGTTATTAGTAAGATTCTGAAGACTACCAACAAATAACTGAAGAACACGACGTTTGACAGCCCTAACATACAAACTGTTGACCATTCTGTGTCATTAATCATTTCTCCAAAACAATGGGCGTGGCCTGGAGATAACATGACAATAACAAGCAGAACACGTGACTATATAAATAATAATTAACTTGTTACACTGTACAGACATAATGACTCATTTACAATCATTAAAGCAAAGTAGAATTCAATTTGGACCCGCGTACAATGCTCGGTATTGTGACGTGTTTTTTTTTATAGATAAAGTGGCAATCAAGCAACGGGCCACCTGATGGTAAGTGGTCACCGCCGCCTATAGACAACACCTACCATACCCGACCTACAATACCCGGGGCATTGTCAGTGCGTTGCCTACCTTTGAGGACTCTATTCACCCTGCGTGGTCCTTAAGAGGGCATACCACGGCCAAGAATTTGATGATTACGTATTTAGCAAATCTATTGCTGTCCCCTGACCTCAAGCCTCTCGCCGTAGAGCGCAATAGGGACAACTGCAGCTCGGATCGATTATACCTACGAAAAGTAGACAAAATCATCGTCGCGTATTTTTCTGTTTCCTCATTCAAAACTAGGCCGATTTCATTATTTTTTTACCGACTTCAGGAGGAGGTTATCAATTCGAATGTATGTTTTTTTTTTATCAATAGTTGTGAAATGATTGAACTATGGTTCTGTCATTTATTTTTGTTTTATAAACTCGTCAAATTTGTTTGATAGAAGTCTGAACATGGCGGTAAAAAAAACATGGGATATTTAAAGGCTCATATTTCTTATAATAGAGTGCTTTTCATGTTTGAAGTCCCCCAGACGCGGCGCTGTCATCGCGTATCAATCACTATCAGTATCATTTCTCGAGTAGAACTTTAACAACTTTTGGCATCGTACACGACTCTTTAACGATGGAAAATTAATAAAAATCTCACTAGCGTCCAAACACAGTAACAACACCTGACAACTACAACATGGAAATTTAGTTCCGCTGTTTGCCGTGGGACTTCTTTCGTGAAAGGGACTTTAGTTAACTTATAAGAAAAAATCAATTATATAAGCATGACAATAGAGGTGATAAATTTTATTTAAAAAAATTACGGTTTTAGCGGTATTATCCAGGGAGGAAACACGAGAATACGTTTGTATGGACAAAACGCTGCCCATGTGCCCACTTAACTGTTGGCCTTTTGGAAAAACACAGAGTCACACAGCGAGCAATGGAGAGAGCTATGCTCGGAGTTTCTTTGCGCGATAGAATCCCGAACGTGGATATTCGCCAAAAACCAGAGTCACCGACATAGCTGTTAAAATTTGCAAGTTGAAGTGGCAATGTGCAGGCCACATCGCTCGAAGAACCGATAACCGATGGAGAAGAAAGGTTCTTGAGTGGAGACCACGAACCGGAAGACGCAGCATAGGTAGGCCTCCCACTAGATGGACCGACGACATTGTGAGAGTCGCGGGCATCCAGTGGATGCAGATGGCAGGCTATCGTTCAGTGTGGAGGACCCGGGTACCGTGCTTGAAATGGACCGGAACGCACCAGAACGCCGTTCCGGTTCGTGAAATCACCGCGAGCCCGAATCGCGCTTGGCCGGTTTATTTCTCTGGGTACGTAACCCTGAAAAGTAAAGTAGCTAAGCACAACGTACTATTCAGTCTTGACAAGACTGGTTTCTTTGTTCCATTATCATGGATGCTGGAGTAATGACCTAAAGATATCACGCAAAAAACTTATCATGGATCGAGATCGGTAGCGGGACGCACGCGCTTCTTATAGTCGACATAATGTGCGTAGGCCATCGAGATACAATGCACATAGAGTCACAATCGTGCCAAAAAAATGTCCAAACCAAAACTAAGCGCATGCTACGAATTGCGCAGACTTTTTGATTAGTTACAAGGTTACCGAGATCCGAGTACAACGCCGCGCGATGCCAGAGATACGATGACATAGCGGACAACTAACGTTGAACACTATGCAAGCGACATAACGTCTACATTGCAGTAAATGTGGCATTGTGAAGTATATAATTGATACAATGTATGTACAATGACGCTGTTTTGACTGAGATATTGTGGCTCTATAGGAATTGTATCTCGATGGCGTAGGCCTTTACAATTGGCATCAGACGTACTGACTAACTCAATTGACTTGACGACGCCGATCAATTGGGAGTAATTTCCTACTGTACCTAGTACAATCAACACACCGTTTTAAGGGTTCCGTATCCAAAGGGAAAAAACGGGACACTATTACTAAGCCTACGATGTCTGTCTGTCTGTATTTAACATTACATATTCTGTGAATATTTCAAATGGCTATCTATTACGGTTCAAAAGATACAGCCGTTAATAGGTAGGACAAACAGACAGACATCGTAGGCTTAGTAATAGGGTCCCGGTTTTACCCATTGTGCACGGAACCCTAAAAACGGTACAGTCTAAAGTATAACAACAAATAGTAAATAATGGCTAAGTGCGACAGGGTTAATGGTTTACATCTCTGTGGTTGAACACTATGCAAGCGACATAACGTCAAAATTGGAGTAAATGTGGCATTGTGAAGTATATAATTGATGTTTAGGTATGTACAACGAAGCTCGGTCGTTGACTGTTTTCACTTAGAGATCTCTATGTGACTCTATAGTTATTGTATCTTGATGCTCTTTGCAAATAAATATCTAATTGGTTCATCATTATGTTCATGATTGCTTAATTCGCGGCTATGTTCACACATATTTGCTAGTTTTTAAAAGGTTTGACATTTCACACTTGTATGCAAAGAAGCCAAAATCGTTTCTCCATATATTTATAGGCACAGTAAGGGCAGTACAGTTATATTATTATTAACAGGATATTTACCAAAACACTGTTTTTAACTTTAACGGTTGTTCACTAAAGTTA
Organism: Agriopis aurantiaria; assembly: GCA_914767915.1. Taxonomy (NCBI): domain Eukaryota; kingdom Metazoa; phylum Arthropoda; class Insecta; order Lepidoptera; family Geometridae; genus Agriopis; species Agriopis aurantiaria. Next base: position 5,926,659 of record OU612010.1, on the reverse strand, counting down.
TATGATTATTTACGGGATATTTACCGTGGTAAGGTTGTGGGATGAGCTCCCGATATTTCGGCGCAGTTACATGCACCATGTTCACGGGAAGACTGAATCTTACCATGGTAAATATCCCGTAAATAATCATATAACTTTAGGATATTTACCATGGTAAGGTTGTGGAAAGAGCTACTGATAGGATAGGAGATTTTGTCTGCACCTAACCTCGAACTATTCGACCATAGCCCCGTCCACTGCTGGACATAGGCCTCCCCCATCGATCTCCAAAAGGGCCGGTTGGAAGCGGCCTGCATCCAGTGATTCCCTGCGGTCTCTTAAATCGTCTGTTCATCTTGTGAGTGGACATCCTACGCTGCGTTTACCGGTCCGTGGTCTCCATTCGAGAACCTATCGGGCCCCATCGGCTATCTGTTCTGCGTGCTATGTGCCCTGCCCACTGCCACTTAAACTTGCTAATCCGGTGGGCTCTGTCGGTAACTTTCATATGTCATATTATATCATTAAATACGATAAGTCTTTTAAAAGGAAAGTAAAGTTTGGTACATCACTTTTTGTTCATGTGCACCATTAGCGAAATATGATGCCTTATTATGGATGATTCGGATCGTGATCGCGATCGCGTGCCATCTCACTTACGCGCGTGGTGCGAGTAAATAGATGCGAACGGGACGGCATGCAATCTCGATCCCGATCAAAGAATCATAATAAGGCCCCTGGTCTCCCAAAAATATCTTAGTTTCACTGTAAATACGGCTACATTCATATTAATTTGGAAGTCCATTGAATCACCACAAACAGACATCTGGCTCGGCGCCAGTGTGAACTGGGACACACTGGGGGTATTTCCCGGAACCAAATATTTGGTTCTGGCTCTAAGATAATGTGAGTCAACAATTTTGTTGGAATCATAAACAACAACTCGTAAATACGGCTCACTTACTTACGCATTTTTAGGGTTCCGGACCCAAAGGGTAGAAACGGTACCCTATTACTGCGCTTATGATGTACTGTCTGTCCGAACTACCTTTAAACGGCTGTATTTTTCGAACCATAATAGATAGCCAGTTGAAATGTTCACAGAATATGTAATGTTACGGAGGATTAACTAACAAATAATAAAAAGTCAAAAAGTTAAAACGAAAAGGGCACCCATACAATAAACATATTTTTTTACGTATTTTTGTATTAGGTCTCATGTAAAAACGGTAATATGTACAAGCATCAAACTTGGCCTAATTATAGTACACACTCTAAAGTATAACAACAAATAATAAATAATGGCCAAGTGCGAGTCGGTGACAAGTTTCTGTTCAATACCAAGTCATAAATAGTAATTTCGTTATTGAATTTTAGGGTGGTACGGAACCCTCAGTGCATAAGCCCGATTCGTACTAGGCCAGTTTTTTCAGCTTACAGCCAATATGCGTAGCCCTGTATCTCCCACGTGTCAGATCTGCGGTTGTAGGTAAGTCAGTTAAATCAGTCTCCGCCCACCAATTCATATAGCTACCTACTCTTCTGACTGAGTAAACAGGAAATTTTTATGAAAAACAACATTGTGTTTATGTTATTTTGTTGTAACTAACTATAACTAGCACACACACACTGCTTGTTTTTAACCAAGTTCCAAGGAGGGGGTTCTTCATTTAGTTTTTTTTTTTTTAATTAAGGCTTTACATTGATATGAATATCCAAATTAAAACATGCAGTATAATCTTATAGATATATATATATATATCTCGATATATATGTATGTATATATATATAGAGAGAGAGAGTGAGAGGGGTTAGAGTTTCTATCTATCTAGATAGCCCGTTGGTCCAGTTGGTAGTGAACCTGCCTTCTGAGCTTGGGGGCGTGGGTTCGATTCCCACCTAGGACAAACATTCATGTGACGAACATTTGTGTTTGTTCTATATCTGGGTGTTAATATCTATTTAAGTGTGTATTTAAAACTATATGTGTATGTATATCAGTCTCTGGCAGCCATATCACAAGCTTTGCTTAGTTTGGGGTCAGATGACCGTGTCTGCAAACATTTCTGGAATATTTATTTACTTACTGTAGATTTTTACAATGAAGCTGATTTCCTGACTATGCCTGTATGAAAACTATTTATATATGTATATAATTGGAGATACCGGAGAAAAAAACATGGGGGAGGCTATTTGGTTAGGTAAAAAACTTCAAGTGAAATTTTTGGTGTCAAATAAGAATTCAATTAAGAATTTAATTTGATTTTAATATCTCTGGCCTATAGCAACCTATAATAACTTATCTTTACTACCAAGATTTAGGTTATAATTATATCACAGAAATTTTATTTGTTTTATTATACATCTTATTCTCGATTCCAACCGTCCATAGCGCCCATAATACAAGCTTATGAAATAACTGTACATGTTTTATCACCCTGCTTTGAGGACAAAGTAGTTTTCTGTTACAATACTTGTGTGTAACAATACTTCCGTGACGTTTACGACATTTACGATTATTAATGTGCCCAGTAAAGTTAAAGAAAAACGTACAAAGAGACGTAAAATTACGCCTAATAAAGATAATGGAGATGGAAAATGCAAAATATTCTTTGTACTCACATAGTAGGTATCAGCTGGTACACTCACAATAACAATGTAGAAAACTACGAAATAAATCCACAAAACGAACACAAATACACACTTGCAAACTCACTGGTTCATGTCGCACAATTTGTTCGTCACTTTTAGCGATATAACGCTAAGATAATTGGAATATTTTGTTAAAATTCGATGTAAGACAACCTCTGTCTTCCATATTTTTACAATGATTGTGAAATGTTGAGAATGAAAATGAATGAATGGCAAATGGATTAAACGAATGAAAATGAATGTCATCTTTGACAAGGGATGTTTTTTTTATTATTATTCGCCCATCGGACAGGCTAAATTTTTTAAGGCCATACCACCCGAGACAAATGATGTTGGTATTTTGTTTTATGACCATGGATACAGGGTCCTTTAATCAAAAAAATATTATTGTTCACACGGTATTTTTATTACGTCAAATAAGTCATCTCAGTCTGAGCCAAAGTAAGCCCCGGTCAAGTTCAAGTCATGCTCTAGCAAAGTGGTGGAGACTATACCTACTTAAAGACTCCTGTCTGTGGAATCACGAAAGTACACGTTTCACTTCACTACATCACGTCTTGCCTACACTCGATCACGTTTAAAAATACATTACAAACAATAATCCATCATTATCACTCGAAATAACAAAAGTTCAGGAAAGTAATACGAATGAGGTGATATATTTTTCCACGTTGGCGCCCAAACGCAAACCTATAATAATTTTTAAAAAAAGTCGACGTAGGCGTTTTTTTCTCTTGGCTAACTTTGTAACTTCTTGGCTTATCTCACAATGGAGACCCAGAACAGCAAGTTTTTTTTCTCTCTCTCAATAGGGTACTTGACTGTATTAAAAATATTATGCCAATTGACGCCATCCATAAACATGACATAATGAAAAAGCATATTTCATTGATTTTTTGATAAAAATATGCTTATTTTTTGTAAAAAACGCGAATAAAATAACTGTATTTTCGAAATTTGATCACGTGATCGAAAACGGTCTGTAACTGGCTTCATCCCTAGTGACGTCACACAAATCTAAACAAACAGATTTTGTATTGATATTTGCGAATTTAATGTTGTAAAGCTATTTTGAGAGCGATTTATCCAGAAATTTTCACCAAAAACATTCCGGAGGTTAAATGTGAGAAGAATGGAGAAACATTTTGTGCAAGCAGACAGCAGTAACTTACCCAAAATTAATGTTTTTATGGTTGCATATTTCTTTAATAATAATCCACGTCATTGTTTCTACGCTGCAGAACTCAAAACGTAAAAACTACAATGTCAGTATTAATTTTTAATTGTTCTCCAAGCAAAACATTCAATCAAGTTGTACAAAAAGTATGTTGTAGTAGGTGGATATCACTATTTTGTTAGGTTATGTCAAGCCTACAATGTTTAAAAAGAAAGTAACAGTACATAAAATAGTAATGCAATAAAAACACAAATTATAATAGAAATATATAGACTCAAATATGTACCTCAAAATGATCTTCGCACATAGAAACACTTGAATTAGCTCCAATACTTTTGGGTTCTCTACGAGCTACTTAGTTCCAACCTTAGATTGGTTACAACCACTTTTTTCGAGTTTTGGGGAGTTTTGGGTGCATTGGAACAGGAACAAATATTTTATCCGGTGTCTTTATGGAAGTATTTGTACATTTTGGCACTACACAATATTTATAAACCATTACTTCTATTAGAAATTAATTAATCATCAAACTTTTGCAGCCTGGCTGCAGTTGTTTTGTTTTGTGTGACGTCAATTAGTCACGTGATCGGAGCTATGACGCAGGTCTGCGTTTTGGCGCGATATTTTTTTATTCAAACTTTAACATCGATTTATATCGCAAATACGACTGATATCCAGAAAATATAAATGCAGTATACATTATTTTATATCAGACAATAATGTGCAATAGTTTCCCAAAAGTAGTCAAATACCCTATTGACGCCATCCATAAACATGACATAATGAAAAAGCATATTTCATTGATTTTTTGATAAAAATATGCTTATTTTTTGTAAAAAACGCGAATAAAATAACTGTATTTTCGACATTTGATCACGTGATCGAAAACGGTCTGTAACTGGCTTCATCCCTAGTGACGTCACACAAATCTAAACAAACAGATTTTGTATTGATATTTGCGAATTTAATGTTGTAAAGCTATTTTGAGAGCGATTTATCCAGAAATTTTCACCAAAAACATTCCGGAGGTTAAATGTGAGAAGAATGGAGAAACATTTTGTGCAAGCAGACAGCAGTAACTTACCCAAAATTAATGTTTTTATGGTTTATATTTCTTTAATAATAATCCACGTCATTGTTTCTACGCTGCAGAACTCAAAACGTAAAAACTACAATGTCAGTATTAATTTTTAATTGTTCTCCAAGCAAAACATTCAATCAAGTTGTACAAAAAGTATGTTGTAGTAAGTGGATATCACTATTTTGTTAGGTTATGTCAAGCTTTACAATGTTTAAAAAGAAAGTAACAGTACATAAAATAGTAATGCAATAAAAACACAAATTATAATAGAAATATATAGACTCAAATATGTACCTCAAAATGATCTTCGCACATAGAAACACTTGAATTAGCTCCAATACTTTTGGGTTCTCTACGAGCTACTTAGTTCCAACCTTAGATTGGTTCCAACCACTTTTTTCGAGTTTTGGGGAGTTTTGGGTGCATTGGAACAGGAACAAATATTTTATCCGGTGTCTTTATGGAAGTATTTGTACATTTTGGCACTACACAATATTTATAAACCATTACTTCTATTAGAAATTAATTAATCATCAAAATTTTTGCAGCCTGGCTGCAGTTGTTTTGTTTTGTGTGACGTCAATTAGTCACGTGATCGGAGCTATGACGCAGGTCTGCGTTTTGGCGCGATATTTTTTTATTCAAACTTTAACATCGATTTATATCGCAAATACGACTGATATCCAGAAAATATAAATGCAGTATACATTATTTTATATCAGACAATAATGTGCAATAGTTTCCCAAAAGTAGTCAAATACCCTATTATCTCACAACGTAGGCCCAGCCCAGCAATTTTTTTTCTATCAACCGTACATATTCTCTAATATCACTATTATACATTTTATACACATTTAACACGCATCGTAATGTTATCGCAGCGCTTGCCATCACGACTAGGGTCTTCTTAACAACATAGCTGCTATTTTTTAGTACTTTGTCGGGAAGTAGTTGTTGATAAGAAATTGCTTGCATAAACATTGCGTAAAACTTAATATTTACAAACACTGGCTTTACCTTTTTGCTCACCAATCTGTACATTATATGATTACTTGCAGTTTCATTCCAAGTCGTGTTTAAAATGATTTTACAATGGAAGTCAATTTTAATCAGTATTGTTTGTGTACTAGTGAAAATACATTCATATATTTTGAAAGATCTGGACGATTCGCCTGCTTATTTTCACTCTTCCTCTGAACATAAAAACGATTTAAGGCTAACGTTTCTCAATAGACGAAGACAAAATCTAGTCACAGCAAAACGTGTAGAATTAATAGATAAGTATTTATCAAATAATACTGTTTTTGTTGATGGGATATTACACGAAAAAATTGATGAGAAACACAGACAGTGGAATCTCGTAACGAAAATGGAAACAGCGTTTAGGACCCTGATTGGAATTAATGGGGTGAAATATTACTATAAAAGGGACCCATATTGGCGAACTTGGAGAAAAGTTAAGTACCCTGACGGCGATAAAATGGTTTGCTACAGATGTGAAAGTAGTCTCAATTGTGACGAATGTCAATATGCTGGCTATTGGGTAAGATAATAAAAATGGACAAGTTTTTACCATAATATAATTAGTTTAATTTAGGGCACTATAAACAAGAAAAATACAGATGATGCGGTATGGCCTAATAGCTGTAGCCTACTCGGTAATGGACAAAAAAAAACATAGTATTCGTTATCGTTTAAAAACTTATTTACAGGTTATCGATGAAAATCCACCATGTCCGTTTGAAATAGTTTCCGTTATTAACAGCGAAGATGCGTGTGCAATTAATTTTAAAAATTCAACAAATATGGAAGGACCCTGCCCCACTACCATCCAATTTATAGATATTATGAGCAAATGCGATAATCCTATAGATACGCAATGGAGCATCCAGAAAAGTTACAAGAAGGGAGTTTCTGAACGATACCCCGCCATTTTTTGCGAAGGGCGGGATTATTGCCAAATTTCAACTTTTTATATGGTACGTACCTATACAAAAATATTCACTGGCCAAGAGCGAAGCGAGCACCAAGGGTTCCACATCCAAAAATATGTTTTCTTTCATTCTTTAACGCGTATCCGATACACACTTGGACAGTGTTTATTATTTGTTATTGTTATTATTTGTTTTAGTTTAGCGTGTAGGTACTTTAATCATGCCAAGTTTGAGACTTTTACGTATTACCGTTTCTACACTAGAGCATAAACAAAAATACGTCTATACGTAGATAAACTCTTATTGAAAGAGAATGGGCCATAATCCATCATGCTGGCCCACAACATGTTGGTGAATCTCGTATATCTTTGAAACATTTGGTACCAGTTTCCTCACCATGTTTTTTTATTTATCGTTTTTACGGTTCCGTACCCAAAGGATAAAACCGAGATCTTATTAGTGAGCCTACGCTGTCTGTCAGATTCATATTCATTTCTTCATCATCATCATCAGCCTGTAAACGTCCACTGCTGAACAAAGGCCTCCCTCGTTTTTTTTTTTTTGTTTAAAATCTTCATAAGCGTGGATTCAATGTCCTTTACTCGTAATATTAAACAGTTCATTTTGTCTTATTAGCGTCAAACAAGTCATAGTCACAGTCAGAGTCAAGCTAAGTAAGTCACGGTCAAGTCGAACTCATGCCCCTGTAAAGTGGTGGAGACTTTACAAGAGGCTCCTATGGAGTTTTGGAAACAACGCGAAAAGACACGATTCACCTCGTCATATCACTTTCCCACACTCGAGCACGTTTACGAGCACTTAATGAATAATAATTCACCATTTAGTAAACATTACCACTCGAAAATACACAAGTTTAGGAAAATAATCCAACGAGCCGACATGTTTTTTCCGCGTTGGCGCCAAAACTCGCCTCCCTCGTAGAGAGGGGTGTTGCCATAATCCCCACGCTTGGCAGGCGGCTTGGGGATCGCAGTACGTTCACCGTGTACTAATAGGACGCTGCTGCCCATCCTCCGGTGGTTCTGGTCGCAGTTTTAGGACATACCCGGGTCCATATTCATTTTTTGGTCATATTCATTTATTTGATAAATATTATTTACATGTCAAACAATTATCAAAGATTGTTTAAATTAAAAAATAATAATTTCAAAAAATATGGTATACTAACAATTGTATTAATTATTAATATTGTATCTATTATTCTATATAATTAATTGTATTAAAAATATTGTACGCTATAAATTATATTTATAATTATGTCCGTCCTACTTTTTAACGGCTGTATCTTTCGAATTGTGATGCCCAGTTGAAATCTACACAGAATATGTAATGTTACGGTGGCTTCTAAGCAATAATAATAGTCACTAAAAAAACTAAAGGGTCTAAAAGGGAAGAGGCTAAAAAACTAAACCCCATACAAAAAACGTATTATTTTATAACCGATTTTTGTATGAGCTCTAATGTAAAAACGGTAATACGTACAAGCGTCAAACTTGGCATGATTATAGTACACACTCTAAAGTATAACAACAAATAATAAATAATGGCCAAGTGCGAGTCGGTGACAAATTTCTGTTCATTACCAAGTTAAGCAACGAATTTTGCTACTTAGATGACTTCGTCATTCATCTCACCGAATCGAAATGCCACCATATTTTACTTATTTTGAAGTTCGATTTTTTTAAATTGATAAATATTGTAGTTTGTTGTGGTACGGAACCCTCAGTGCACGAGGCCGACTTGCTTTGCTTGGCCGGTTTTATTTAAATATTAATTGTAACTATTTTCAGATAACTCCGGACTATGTCTCATTCCGAATAGTAAATTCCACTAACCATATCATCTATTCAAAAATAATGAAAAACAACAAAAACAACTACGCTTGCGCATCCGACTGCGGCGTGATTGACCCTACAACGAAAACCATATCAAAAGCAGACAAGCCTCTGATCGTTGATTTAATCAATGGCAAGAATAAGAGAGAAGACAAAACTAATGACTCGACAGTTTTTGATAAAACTACCACACCATGGACGGGTCAGGGAGTTGATAAATATAAAATGGATAGATTAAAACACACTGTAAATGAAATGGAAAAAGTATTTAATCTTCCAATAAAGAAAATAAAGAGAAATTATGATGATGATGATGCTGATGATCATCATCATCATCATCATCACCGTGACAGAAAACATCCAACGTGTATTAACATGAAACATCTCATGGAAGACAAAATGTCAGACGAAATTAACTAATTGTATTCTTTTTTTTTTTAATTTACAACCTATAAATAAAACAATATTTAAATAAATAGTCGGGACATTTTGCACACACGGTCATCTGACCCCAAACTAAGCAAAGCTTGTGATATGGCTGCCAGAGACTGATATACATACATATATAGTTTTAAATACATACTTAAATAGATATTAACACCCAGATATAGAACAAACACAAATGTTCATCACACAAATGTTTGTCCTAGGTGGGAATCGAACCCACGCCCTCAGGCTCAGAAGGTAGGTTCACAAGGTAGGACATTCCTGGAGCATTACGGCCAACGGCTAACTCGGTATCAAATTAACGTTAAATCCACTCAGTTGGAAAATCCACGCGACCGCAAACCGTATCCGGGCGCGTTAAGGTTCACGTTCGCGTGACTTTCCAACTGAGCTGATTTGACGTTAGTTTGATACCAAGTTAGCCGTTGGCCGTAAGGCCATTTATGAATAAAAACTTTTTTATCCATTGATTTTTTACAAAATATTAGGCTTGCCTGTTTGGCGACGATGCGGTCTACGTTGGAGCACGTTTGGCTAGTAGAAACCGATTCACTCGTGATTTGAAGACACCCAGATTGTAACTATCGGGGAACACCCATTCAGGCAGCGCATTCCACTGACTAGCAGTGCGCACAATAAATGTGGGATCAAAGCGCTTCGTACGGGTTTTTGGAATATGAACTAAAACTTCTAATATCTTACTGTAGTAGGCTACCTGACAACCAGGTACAATCTTACTTTCAAAAAGCTAGTAAAAGTGATCAGAATTTACTGTTTACTTTCGACTTTTTAATTTTATGGCGACTGTCAGGCGTATTCTTTCAACGGCCACACTATAGTGTGATAACTTAGGTCATACCTTAACATTAATAAAAATTATTTTTAACATGCTTAATAAAAAAAATAAAAAATAAAAATTGGTGTTAATTTTGTGATATAGGAAGGCACATTGGATTTTCAGTCTTTTTGTGCTGACCTAAGCATCATTATTATAAAATATACAATATTTGTGTTTGTAGACGTCAAATGGAAGACATTTTTTTTAAATTTAATTATAGAATATAAATAACTAGGATTTTTTTTTTTTGCTAAATTTTCATGACCGTGGATTCAATGTCCTTTAGTCATAATATTAAACAGTTTACACAGTCTTAATAGCGTCAAACAAGTCATAGTCACAGTCAGAATCAAGCTAAGTAAGTCACGGTCAAGTCAAACTCATGCCCCTGTAAAGTGGTGACTTCACAAGAGGCTCCTATGGAGTTTTGGAAACAACACGAAATGACACGTTTCACCTCGTTATATCACTTGCCCACACTCGAGCACGTTTACGAGCACTTAATGAATAATAATTCACCATTTAGTACACATTAACACTCGAAAACACACAAGTTTAGGAAAATAATCCAACGCGCCGACATGTTTTTTTCCACGTTGGCGCCAAAACTCTCATAACTAGGGAAGGCACTCATAGTATTGCCACATAAAATGTAGCCGTTTTCAATTGTAGAATTGAAAAAAATACCTATATTTTGAATTAAATTTAGGCATTTTTATTGTACAACTGAAAATTGCTACAGTAATACTGTTTTTAATGTCTATCGGGTCTTATTGCGTATTATTTTATTTGAGTAAATATATAAGTAACATTCACTCGACGTTTTGACCCTGTTACAATGGCCGTGGTCACCAGCTGACTGTAAATTAAACAATGCAATAAGTCCCAATAAACATTATAACATTGTTTTAAACTATCACGGTTGTTTACTAAACGGGCTTGTATGGGAGCTCATTCCACAACCTTACCACGGTAAATATCCCGTAAATAATCATATAACATTATAATATGTCACTTCATCAAAACTTGCGTGAGGATTCATTATAAATTATTATAACACCAGCTTCCAATCACGCGTATTCCCTGATGAAGGGGGCTCTAATAGCTCCGAAACCGGTCGATCGTCTCGACCGATAAAAAATTTATCGTGAGTGTTAGTTTAAAGTTGCGTCAGTAGTCATTGGCCATTTTCAATTGTATGTTTTTCTTTTTTTTTGAGTTTATTTTTTACTGGGCAAGAGCCTATATTAACTAAACAAAATACAAGCTAAAACTAACACTACAAATACAGTAAGACTGCCCATAGACCGTTGAAGGTCTAAAGACAATCCAAATGCTCAAGCCCACTATCAGTTGGCAGCGTACCCAACATGCTGGCGGCATTACCACGTTGAATGGCAATGCTTATGCGTAGAGCCAGAAACACGCCGCATTTTGGTCACGCGTCGCATTAACCAGGCGCTCTGAAAGATTTGTGAAAATGAGGTGAGCTCCTGGTCTCCAAGGGCCCAATGTCTCGACCCCAAACGCCTCAAATATGTAACCACTGCCGAGGTTGGCATACATTCGATATTGATATTGAAATGTATTATTTCACATTTGAAAATGGCCAATGCCACTGACTGTACTACTAACTATTCGTCACATAATTGAAAATATTTACATTTAATTTACAATGTAGCTATAATTAGCAATAGCTAATTAATAAGTAAGCTAGCGTAGCTTTTATTTTAGCTACAGCTATAGAGGTCTAAAAGGTGACCTAAAATGTTGGCTAGCCTCTCGGCTTATACATACATAGTATAATTTAGATTTTAACATGTAGTTAAAATACTATTACATGCGGAAAAAAAAACTATTTTCCCAAGTCAATAAATGGTAAAATTTTGGTAAAACATTAAATACGACCATGATATACAATGTTATCACAGCTTACGGGTTTTTGAGATGGGGGCGATGAGTCATGCACTAGCGTCTTCCTTGTGGTATATTGCACATTTAAATTGCAGTTGTCATACCTAAAAAAAACCTGGACCAGGTTCTAGGTCACCTAGGTCAAGCTAGGCTAGACTTTGTGTCTGAATTTTCTATCTTAACCTTGCGTCGCCTCTTGTCGCCCTGCCCACAGCTATGCAAACAAAGCTGATAATGCCTGTTAAAGGTGCGCTTACAAACTTGACAGTTAAACCTCCTTAGTTTCAAATGACGCTCTCTTATGTGCGGAACAATACTTTTCTTCAACATTTCTTTGCCGCAGTAATCACAAACGGCTTTAGAATAGTAATTATCTTTCATGGCAAATACCGAAGCGATGTATTGCTGGAGCATATTTCTATCGCTGTCAAGTTTTGAATCTTTCATGCCCTTTATTTTGGATTTCTTAATGATTAGGGTGTTGGGTTTTATCTTAGTTATTTCTACGTAGTTTTTTGTGTCTTTAACCTTCTCAATCCATGTGTCGTTCAGTTTCTTTGTAATGTGTATAGGTTGTGACGTATTCAAGTTTAAGTGTTCTTTACGGATGTGGTATTTAAGTAGTCGTTCTTCACAGTAGTGTGCGCCGCAAGCAACGCATTTGTAGCGGAGGTCCGAATGCCTCGGCAGGTCGTCGTGGATCTTCAGGTGCATGATCAGATTGCGTTTATCGACGAAGCCCCGTCCGCAGAAGTCACAGTAATATAGCTTCTGAGTTTTCATGTGGGATGCAAGATGTCTGGAAAATATGAATGATATTGCTGTTACAAGAGAAATTTTTGGTTAATAAAGAGCAAAATCGGGAGTAGGGTCATTGAAACCCGTCCAATAGTTCAGAATAAATTTGTTTAGTGTCCATACTGTTTAGAACTGTCAACGACTTAAGTATAATCAAAATTTGAGTCCTATGAATGGAAGAAATAGATACCTGGAATATTCATCAGATCTGTAGTACTCTTTGGGGCAAAAAGTACATTTGTGGCGGGCTGGAACAGCCTTATGGAGAAACAAATGAGAATTTAACTTGTATGTTGAAGTAAAACCAGATTTGCTGCATATTGTGCAATGAAGCTCTTTTTTGGTTACTTCAGTTTTAACGGCTCCTTTCTTCCTCATGACGTTGCTATAACTAGGCAGTAAAATAAGTATAATAGAAATTAACTGAAACAAAAATAATTGAAACTAAAAATAAACAAAACAAATCAGCCAGCCAGGACAGCAAGCATGCAATTGACAGTGACAGTGACAGACAGGAGAGCAGTTTATTATTTATTTAATTCTTGGCTATGGGTTCAATGTCCTTCAGTTGGAATAATACTGAGGTTTAACAAGAATCAGAATCTTCAACAAAAGGAATTACCTTTTGTCGAAGATCAGAATATATTTATTGTATAAACTGTGTACATGGATGGTAAAGGTAATGCAAAGGTGATGGTAAAACAAAGTAACGCCAAATTAAACAAGTAATAGAATAAACAATAATCCACCATTATGAATTGCCTTTATTATTGCTTAAGACTATGATAGTCAAGTGTAAAAAAATAATACAATGAGGCGACATGTTTTCTTTACGTTAGCCCAAAAACCCATAACAAACCGTCAAATAAAAGTACTGCCACCATCAAACTATACGTGACGATTCTACATTAACTAAAAATAACAATTTTTTAGTGACGTGGTCATTATCATCAATCATCCACCCCGCGACGGTACATTACAAAAGGTGGACAAACATTTTGACTTATAAAACTGCCTCGTTTCTAGCGTGCGAAATCAACGATTTCTTCAATGTGACTTACACGTATCCGGTAATTTTACATCAGACTTAAAAAGTAAAAATCCTTACTTATTTATTGTTTTGGTTATGTTTGTAATCTCAAAATAAAATTGTTGTACGCAACGTTCCCAAAACATCTTGTTTTTTTCAAACTTGCCACATTATTTGGTCAGCTGTCTATTATGTACTGACACATGACTGACACCAACAACCACCCAACAACCAATGGACCAATGGGGCCACAGATCTACTACCTAAATAGGGCCGTAGCCAAAAAATTAATAAAAAATGTATTGACTTTGGTCTTTGACTGTGCTTTGACACACATATCAGTACGACATCATCTGTACAATTTAATGCAGGTGCTACAGTCGTATTCTTTTAACCAAACCTTATACTGAATCTATGAACCAAACTGAAAGACGTATATTTCCATCATTTGACCAACTGTTCAGTTAAGTTGGTCGCATTTATTTGTATAGTTTTCGTTTTTTGTTTTTTTTTTCATGACCGTGGATTCAATTTCCTTTAGTCGTAATCTTAAACGGTTTACACAGTCTTAATAGCGTCAAACAAGTCATAGTCACAGTCAGAGTCAAGCTAAGTAAGTCACGGTCAAGTCAAACTCATGCCCCTGTAAAGTGGTGGAGACTTTACAAGAGGCTCCTATGGAGTTTTGGAAACAACACGAAAAGACACATTTCACCTTGTTATATCACTTGCCAACACTCGAGCACGTTTACGAGCACTTAATGAATAATAATTCACCATTTAGTACACATTAACACTCGAAAATACACAAGTTTAGGAAAATAATCCAACGAGCTGACATGTTTTTTTCCACGTTGGCGCCACAAACCGGTATAGTATGCTATACCACTCAAACAAGAACATTCTCCAATCTCATAATAATAGTAGCACCAAATTATGACAACGACCGATATATTAGTAGGATTTGTTCTAGAAACATAGATTTGTATGCATTATACTCATTACTCGTCTATTTCGTTGCATGAGACGCATGAGGTAATATTTCCGACGAAGCTAAAGCCTATTCGTACCTAATTAATCGATTACTTAAAAATAGTAGTGGTTCTATGACTAGTACCGATCAATATGCGAATGCGTAAATAATCTGTTTCAAACTGCTCTTACTGCAAGCAATATTATATAATAATGTAGGAATACCTTATAATAATATGATTTATATTTTCATTGCAACATTGTACATATATTATTATTATTATAGTATCGATTTGCGAGTGTCCGAAAAACTGGATGTAACATTCCAGGTACAATCGATTAAGTTTCCTGACTAAATATTTATGTGACTTATTCGTGGCCCACCACTATGACACTACCAGTACGGGTAATGTCACGCAGTTGTGCCACTACTGCTGGTATAGACAACGTTCACATAACTTAAAAAACTTTCCCCTTGCTATCTGCCTATTTTGGTCCTAATAGTCAAGGTGATAGTGTAAAACACTGTTTTAAACTATCACGGTTGTTCACTGAAGATAGATGATTATTTACTTAACCATAAAACTTATCATAATAACTTTAGTGATAGTGTAAGTTAATTATGACTCCAAGAAAAATATATTAAGTACATAGGTTTAACATTTATGTAAGTTTTTCCTCTCCCTTTTTGGCATCGTAAAGGGAGCAGACTTTGATTCCTGCATAAAATTTTTGTTCCAAACCATGCTATTCTGTTACCATGGCAATATCGATTCCCTGAATCGAATCTGGCAATCGAATAATATTCGCCATGTTACGTCAACATCGCCATGTACAGACATCACTACGTTACATCCTATTCGTTTTGGTGTGATTTAACACGATCGAATTTGTTGTTTTATTTTAATTATCTATGTAATGCTACATGTTTTTCACGGTGTAATGTGAAGGATTTCTAGTAGCTCATATTTTAGAAACGTCGTTGACCGTCGCTTTATTTCCCTTTGGCGTTGAAGGAAATGTTCAACACCTGGCGCAGGTATGTACGACCAAGACGACTTCGTAGGAAAAAAACTACGTTCGTTCTTTAAAATTATATTATTTAGAATTTTAATTTGTAGCAATTTTACGCTGTAAATGCGAAAGCTAGATTTGACCTATAATTTTCTAGACGCACGTCGCACGTGAGAGCCTGCCTTAATGTGTCTGTCTCGCTCTTTCGCAACAGTTCAATAGAGATGGACTGATTTTTCTAATATTCAAGTTTCCCACATCCATTTGCCTAGGTGAGATAGATAAGATTGCGTATTACTTGTTATTAATTCTATTTATTGGTAAGGTAAGTATGTAAACTTATATTGCTGCAGTTCACTACATAGGTAGCCAGTACCCACAACAAGCCCCTTTGATAAAATATTGACAAGAGCGCCATCTAGTGAAAAAGATGTAACTTTTATTTTCCTAATTTTTATTTCAAGACTCCCAATGTAAAATCTATTTTTAATGACGACAACAAGTACCATAAAACCGGCCAAGTGTGAGTCGGGCTCGTGCACTGAGGGTTCCGTACCACCAGGAAATACAATAATTATCAAATTCAAAAACCGACTTCAAAATTAGTAAAAATATATGAAATTTCGATTCTTTGAAATAAATGATAAGGTCGTCCAAGTAACCGAATAAGTTGCTGAACTTGGTAATGAACAGATATTTGTCCCCGACTCTCACTTGGCCATTATTTATCATATGTTGTCATACTTTAAGAGTGTGTACTATGATCATGCCAAGTTAGATGCTTGTACGTATTACCGTTTTTTCATTAGAGCCAATACAAAAATACGTAAAAAAATTATATATGTTTGTTGTATGGGGACCCCCTCTTCGTTTTTACTTATTGACTTTTTATTTATTTGTTAGTTAATCTGCCGTAACATTACATATTCTGTGAAAATTTCAACTGGTTATCTATTACGGTTCGAAAGATACAGCCATTCAAATTTAGGACAGACATACGGGTTGACAGACGGACAGACAGTGTAGGCTCATTAATAGGGTCCCATGTTTACCCTTTAGCTATGGAACCCTAAAAGTAACAGTCTGGTAGCCATTTTTTTTTTTTTTTGTTTCGAATAAAATTTAATTTCTTTCTTTCTAGTTCACTTGCTGTATATATAGGTACATAAGGAAACTAGACATACTTACCTAGTTAGCATTTTCCTGTATTATTAAAAAAAACTTAATTCTTTCAGAAACAACACAAGAAAATGTCAAACCCTACCAGCATCAATGCCACAAGAAACAATCTCCAGAAAAGAGACCTACTTGGACAAAACATAAAAACTCTAAATCAGCTTGCACAGAGACCTAACATCACTATTAAAAAGAAAGTAGTATTAAAAAACTATGGCAATACACAGAAAAACATTAACAATCCACAAAATAAGGTCACTAATTCACAAAATAGGGTGACCGATTCACAAAATAAGGTTACCAATTCACAAAATCAGGTAAACAAGTTAGAAAAACACATTGAAAAGAAAAAAACAAATAGTAAATATTCAAATAATATGGTTCTTAATAGAAAGGTTGGTTTAATGGAGAAATTATTACTAATGAAGAACGTTGAATACTATCCTGACCACGGCAAGAGGAATTTACACCCAAAAAAAATTAAATTACAACCAAAACATGACTACAAGGTTGTGGCAACTACCAATAAGAGAAAGAGACGGATTCCTCATAGAGGTAATTTAAATACAGTTGATATTGAACCATAGAGATACAGTTCCTATTTTTGCATTACCCTAATGTAAAAACTGTAATACGTACAAGCGTCAAACTTGGCATGATTATAGTACACACTCTAGTATAACAACAAATAATAAATAATGGCAAAGTACGAGTCGGTGACTAATTTCTATTCACCACCAGTTCTCTTACGATCACCGAAGTGAAGCTACGTTGGTGGGCCCAGTTGGTACTTGGATGGGTCTTTTTGCACTACTTTTTTGTACTTTACTAGCATCGAGATGAAATTCCTAATTCAATCTCTCAGTGAAAATAGTCAAAAACGTCCAGCATCATTGTATCAATTATATACTTCACAATGCCACATTTACTGCAATGTAGACGTTATGTCGCTTGCATAGTGTTCAACGTTAGTTGTCCGCTATGTCATCGTAGCTCTGGCATCGCGCGGCGTTGTACTCGGGTCGCGGTTACCTTGTAACTAACCAACAAGTCTGCGCAGTTCGTAGCGTGCGCAGAGTTTTGTTTTGACATTTGTTTGGCACGATTGTGACTATATGTATTGTATCTCGTCTGTAATCAAACTCACCCTGCAGATGACCTTGCCACCCTTTTTTTGCGATATACTACAAGGGGTTTTAAAAAAAAACCGGTTAGGTGAAATGTATACTGATGGGGAAGGAAGGTTCTTGAGTGGAGACCACAAACCGGAAGACGCAGCGTAGGTAGGCCTGCCACTAGATGGACCGACGACATAGTAAGAGTCGCGAGCATCCAGTGGATGCAAAAGGCAGGCTGTCGTTCAGTGTGGAGGTTAAAGGGGGAGGCCTATGTTCAGCAGTGGACGTCTTCTGGCTGATGATGATGATGAGATGTAAACAAGAATAAAAAAAAGAATTTTCCAAATCAATATATAAATGACTGAGTTAATAAACAGTAAAAAATAAACTTTTCGAAGTTGGTTAAAATAAATTACACTCAAGTTATGTGATTATTTACGGGATATTTACCGTGGTAAGGTTGTGGAATGAGCTCCCGATATTTCGGCGCAGTTACACGCACCATGATGATGCGGGATATTTACCTTACCACGGTAAATATCCCGTAAATAATCATATAACTAGCGAATAACCGTGATAGTTTAAAACAGTGTTTTAAATTATACTCTTTGTTTATGCTCTTACAGGAGTGAATTCAATACAAACTTCAGTCTTCGAACCTTCACACCAAGATCCACCATCGCTTCAGGTGTCTCCGAAGGAACAGCTGTCGCTGAGCTCTCTGGTGCAGCTGGCTGAAGAACAGGGCCTGGACGATGAAGACTTCATGGAGATCCTCACTTGCCCCAGCCCCGTGTGGTGGGAAGACAACTCCGATGAAGGTATTTGATGCATTCACCTATAGTATGTTTACTAGAGATGGAACGGATAGCTGTTTGGCCGGATACCGAATATCCAGCTAACCTTGAAGCCGGATATCCGGCAAAACATTGCCGATTGGCGCATCGTAACGAGCAAGCTCGCGTAGGTGGCGCACGAACAATCGGGCGGACTCGGGCGAATTCGGGTGTTTTCGTTCACGAGCGAAGTTAGCAATATTAGCAAGCGCTTCATTGATTGTTGTAATAAATAAATAAAATAAATAAATAAATATTCCGGACATTTTTCACACACGGTCATCTGACCCCAAACTAAGCAAAGCTTGTGATATGGCTGCCAGAGACTGATATACATACATATATAGTTTTAAATACATACTTAAATAGATATTAAGAACCAGATATAGAACAAACACAAATGTTCATCACACAAATGTTTGTTCTAGATGGGAATCGAACCCACGCCCCCAAGCTCAGAAGGTAGGTTCACTACCAACTGGACCAACGGGCTATATATATAATGATTGTAAACACGATCACTTGAGGTTATTGTAAACGTGCTATTGTAGTTTAAAAATATTATAAAAGTATTTTTGTTGTAACATGAAAATATGGTGATTATATTTTTTATTTGGATTGATAATTTTAAAAGCAAAATTTTATATTTCGTCTTTTTTAAGTTTGGTATCCGGCCAAATATTCGCTTATTATCTGGTATTCAGCTGAATAGTAAAATTCGGCCGGATACCGGATAGCACAGCACAATGACGTCGCAAAAATACGCGTTGAATAGAGTAGTACTTAAATACATTTTTGGCCATTCACTCGTTTCCAAAAGTTCTTTTGATGTCCATCTCATCCTCGGTCGGCCGGCTTCCGCCGACCTAGTCTCGGCCACGACGCGGTCACTGCTGTCCTCGGAGTCATTATATCAGGCCATGTGTCCTGCCCAGGTTTACTTAAGTTATGACGTCTGCTCAGCCACTCACTGAAAACAAATTTTGAATGTGAAATTGCTTTAATTTCAGATGACATTTCATTCGACCAAGACTTCGACGGGGAAACAACGAAAGTGCTCCAAACTACACATGAAATATACAAGAAATCTACAGACGCAAACGCCAACAAAATACCAATTGACAACGAATTAAAAAGGGATATTAAGTTCTTTAAGAAATTCGTCACAAAACGTTCAAAGCTAGAAAGTGTTCTAGGCAACATAAAATGCAAAAATATACCAGAAATTATTCATATTACAAACAGACAAGCGAATGATATTGAAAATGCAAACAATAGTGATGAATTTACAATTGGTAATGAAAATAGGACAAGGAAATATAGTTTAGGTCTCTCTGATATTAGCATTATTGAAGATGCAAACAATAGTGATGAATTTACAATTGGTAATGAAAATAGGACAAGGAAATATAGTTTAGGTCTCTCTGATATTAGCATTAATGAAGATGAATTGGTAAATACTTTGGAAAGCATAGAAATACCTGTCAGAGAAATAAATTATGATAAAAACGATAAAAATGAAATAACAAATAATATTATAATGATGGAGATTCGAAACAAACCTATAGAAAACAATGAAATGATTTTAAAACATTTAAATAAATCTAATAGGAGAAGAACGAGGAAAACAATAAAGTTAAATAACAATAAATTGAAATTGCACGCCACAAAATATACTTTGACAGATAATGATGAACTAACAAACGAAGCAGATCTAGAAATAGTTCCAACAGACCTTCCGCCGTTAACGAAAAACCCTTTCAACAATACTCCTAAAGCGTACGAATCGCCCAAATCTATAGAAAGTGTAAACTCTGAAACTACAAGCATTATCGAATTAGATTCAATATCAGATACAAATATAAAATTCCTAGACGAATATGTGGATAGCAAAGGGTCGACGGATGCCGTAAGCGTAAATAAATACGGAAAAAGCCACGATGGTGAACTGGTTACCGTTTACCAGATTGTATCGAACAAAGCGGACTCCATGGATGTAGACATTGAACAGCAGATTAAAGCTAATTTAGTCAACAAATCACCTCAAACAAAACCGGATTTTATCAAAAATAACAGTGAAATTAATTCGTTTTTCAAGACTCGTAAAAGTGCGTATAGGAGGAGAAAATAAAAGAAAAAATTGTTTAGGCCCTGTCACGCCGGGGTGGAATGTAGCGCCACGCCGGGTGGCATGCTTGCACTGTTTAATAAATGTTAGATAGATGTTCAACTCGCGCGGTTTGTCGCTAGTAGATCTATCGGCTACTATTTGGGTTGGGAATTTCAGAGGCTTCGGGAGGTGAGAGACCTAAAACAAAACTACGAATCCGGCTTCATGATAAGCGAGCAAGCTTATCTAAGATTCCAATTTTAATTCCTGTCAAATTGATGTCAAATCCCTTCAAAACAACCATCGACATAAACAAAATGAAGTTATAGTGCGACTAAGTGTAGTGTAGTATCCAGTGGGGACGCCTTCATCGTATTTTCTAAACAAAACTAAAGAATTTTATTTTTAATACAGTCAAATACCCTATTACAACCTTCGACCAAAATAAAATGAATGGACGGATCCAGAAGAAGCGCATTTTTGAAGATTTTTAAATGAGCGCCGGCCCTCACTTCGTTTCAGTCGGTCTCTAGCCGTAGGAAGTGCAACACGCGTGCACATCTGACAAAATTATGCCTTTGTGTGCTTTCCCGAAGTGTAAATACACAACAAAAAACCGCTATCAATTTTTTCTAACAATTGTACTACATGGTTATAATTAGGTGTTGAAGTATATGTCCGACGGTTTTGAATTGTTTTTACTGAGCAAGTTCAATGGTTATGGCCCGTCCATTCATTTTATTTGGTCGAAGATTACAACCCATTTGGAATGCGTTATATAACCATTTTATTTGATTGAAGAATTTTTTATTTTACGATAAAATATAATAAATTTATTTAAAAACAATTAACAAGTAAAATAAAAACGAACTCAAATATAAATTTATAACTAAAACTTATTATATAACTGATGAATTGTAAAATTGTGTTTGTTAAATGAGTTGTGCTCTACAGGGTTATTCTGGAAGGGTATGCTAAGCTAAAAGGGGAAACAAAGCTGAATTTAAGTATAGGTATTCCATCCATTTTTTTTAATTCATAATAGGCTTGCGCTTGACCGCCAACTCGCCTGATGTTAAGCGAGTGAAGATAGATAGTGTAGTGTAGTTAGCTTTTTTTCTATGGTACAGCAGTTTTTTTTTTCAATTAAGCAATAGGCATTATGACAAATATTTTTTATTTCCACATAAAATAACTGATCATAAATAGAGCCCATCAACGAAAACAAAATTAAAATTAGTTCAAAAATAAATAAGATATAAGCATTTTAATTTCATGCTAGACAGAGAGCGCACTATACTGAGCCGTGACGTCACGGCTCAGGAGCGCCATACAAATGCTATACTAACACACGCTTTGCGAGAAAGGGATAGAGCATCCCCTCTCTATCCCCACCTAAAACTTTAAATACTCATATCTCAGAGATTTATCAGCCAATTCGAATTATTTTTTCAGTATGTGTAATGTATTTACTTATATTCATCGCTAAGCCGGTTATTTGTAATAAATTAAACATTAGGAATCATGCCTATTGAGGTCTCGTACTAAAATTGTTCATAATAGATGTGGCCTAATGTTTAATTTATTACAAACTAGCTGCGCCCGCTGCGGTGTAATTTACGTGTGAAGCCGGGGCGGGTCGTTAGTTATATATAAACCTTCCGTGAAAATGTATCTAACTGATGGTGAAAACCACATCAAAATCCGTTGCGTGGTTTAGGAGGAGTTAGCGGCCATACAGGCAGACAGACAGACAGACGCGGAAAGCGTAGAGAAGAGAAGTAACCAGTACCAGCGTTAGGGCAAGGCGCCATAGATGCCTATAAAGGGGCGCAGGGGCGGATCCAGGATTTCATTTTGGGGGGGGGGGGGGCATTCTGGATTTCATTTGGGGGGGCCATTTTGACAAGGTTCGAAAGGAATCAAATCGAAAAATTGAGTCGAATGTATGGAATTGCTAGGTGTTTTGGGGGGGTGGGGGCATGGCCCCCATGCTGGATCCGCCAATGAAGGGGCGCCGCAGGTATATAAAAATCTAGATCTATGCTATCTAATCAATTCTTTGCCTTTTTTCGGTTTGAATGGCAGACAGTGGTAGGTGGTAGGGTGCCGTAGATGTCTCGCCCAGGGCACCAGTAGTGTTAAAACCGGCACTGTAAGTAACGAGCCTCTTTCAGTTTAGCATAACCTTTATTAATAACCCGATATGTAACAGTCAGTCTGATTATTTTTTACTATTAAATGAATTAATATGTAAATTATATTATATACTCGTTATAAGCTTTTAGTTACAATAAATTACAAATGAAGTGTTTTACAAATTTTTATTTAACTCACCTTGTTAGTTTGGGTCAAATTTTGCAACTGAATTTTAAAACAGTTATCCTCATCAAATTGAGCTGTTTTGCATACACGTTTAGTTTGGATGACAATTTGTATCTTATTTGTATTTATTTATTCAATTAGCACGGTTCAAAAACCAATTACACTAATGACAGACAATATTACATAATTATGGAATTTAAATACCTACCAGATTAACTAATTACATGTCGAAGAATACATTTTTGTCACAATATATTATAGTAACAATAGGTGAGTATAAAAAAAAAAAAGAATAACATAATAAATAAATAAATGGTCGTTATACAAAATTAAATAACACATTACAATAAAAAGTTACCATGCAGAAAATTAAAACATCTTAAAACATAAAAAATAAAACAAAATATACAATGGCGTCTATTCTGTCATACCACTCACTAAACTAAACCAATCTGACATGACTAAAATTATCTGCCTCTCTTTTCATTTTAATATGTGAGAGAAGGATGGCAACAATTATAGAGCTAAAGTTATATGATTATTTACGGGATATTTACCGTGGTGACTTTCGTGGTTTTGGTTCGAATTTTAGAGCTATCAAATTTAGTTTAGTTTAGAGAACATCAGAATCGATGCCATTGTACAGCTAAGTGGCGTCATTCTAAATCCAATATGGCGGACTAGTTACTTTTAGGGTTCCTTACCCAAAGGGTGTAAACGGGATCCTATTACTAAGCCTACGCTGTAGGACACCTTTTAACGTCTGTATCTTTCGAACCGTAATAGATAGCTAGTTGAAATTTTCACAGAATATGTAATGTTACGGCGGATTAACTAAAAAATAATAAAAAAGTCAAATAATTAATGGGGGTAGAAGTCCCAATACAATAACAGTGTTTTTTAACGTATTTTTGTATTAGCTCTAATGTAAAAACGGTAATACGTACAAGCGTCAAACTTGGCATGATTGTAGTACACACTCTAAAGTATAACAACAAATAATGGCCAAGTGCGAGTCGGTGACAAATTTCTATTCACCACCAGTTCTCGTACGATCACCGAAGTGAAGCTACGTTGGTAGGCCCAGTTGGTACTTGGATGGGGCGCGATGTCTTTTTGCACTACTTTTTTGTACTTTAGTTAACAATTAGTGGCGGTACGGAACCCACCCTCAGAGCCCGACTCGCACTTGGCCGCTTTTATTTATGCACAATCAGGGGTGGATCCAGGATTTATTTTGGGGGGGGGGGATTCTGAAAAGGTTCGAAGGAATTAAATCGGAAAATTGAGTCGAATGTATGGAATTGCTAGGTGTTTTGGGGAGGCCATGGCCCCCTGGATCCGCCAATGTGCACAATGACAATAACTGCTCCATTGTCTTACCTACTCGTACGTAGGTACCATGGTTTACACGGGCTCGCAGCTCGGCCAATACTGGGGCCTTGCGGCTAGCAGTTTAAAGCAATCCAGTTTAGGTAATGAAAAACCGGACAAGTACGAGTAGGACTCATGCTCTGAGGGTTCCGTTGGCCGCTTGGCGTCTTCTGCAGATAATTTCTTTAGCAATTGAACGCGGGAATGCGTTCCTGGCACTTTACCACACGGACAACATCTTGTTTTTGATTATATAAGGGACTAGCTGTTGCCCGCAACTTCGTACGCGTAGATTTTCATATAAACGTTCAACCCTCTTTTGCCCCCCTTAATGCGGCTTTTTCGAAATAACCTTTCTTAGCGGACCTCTACACTCCATAAGGAATCTACCTGCCAAATTTCAGCTTCGTAGGTCAAGTGGTTTTCGAGATTTCGTGATTAATGAGTGAGTAGATGAATTTCGGTTTAGATATTCAATTCAATTCAATTCAATTCATTTATTTCGGGTCTTAGGTATAACTAATATACACTTGACGACGTCATTTACAGGATAAAAATCACAATTTAAAATTAAAATGACACAATTATACAATACTAGCAGACCTGACAGACGTTGACACGCAAAGTCAAAATTACAAATCATATTTTTTTACACCTTGGGTTACATTATTGGAGTTTTAGTAAGGATCCCAATTTTTTTTGAAAATATAATATAGCCTTTTTTAACCGGGGATAGTGCAGCTTCCCAACAGTGAAAGAACGCCTCAAATCGGTTCAGCAGTTTCGGAGCCCATTCAATGCAAACAAACAATTACATCCTTTCTCTTTATAATATTAGTATAGATAGGTATACATTATCGGCTTTAAAATGGCCTTGTCAATAATTTTGCAGCTGTAAAGAGGCTTTGTAAGATAAATAAAAATAAAAATTGAAAAAAATACATTGTAGTATATAATTAGTAATAAGTAATAATTAAAGATTTTTTATTTTCTTTATTTGATATACCTTATAAATTAATAAAGTAATTTTTATATTAATTAGTGGTCCACCTACGTCCTGGACCCAGCCCGTTATGATCCCCATGACCGGACTGGATCCGCCTTTGACATCCATATTGGCTTAGTAAAGTGGCTCGTCAAATGGCTTGCCGTATATGGTAAAACAAAAATCACTACAAAGCATATTTATATATTTGGCTGCTTCAGACTGCACCGTCTTGTTGCACTTCTACGTTGGAACTCCATCGGGACCTAAGGAAATAAATAAAATAAATATTCGGGACATTTTTGCACACACGGTCATCTGACCCCAAACTAAGCAAAGCTTGTGATATGGCTGCCAGAGACTGATATACATACATATATAGTTTTAAATACACACTTAAATAGATATTAACACCCAGATATAGACCAAACACAAACGTTCATCACATGAATGTTTGTTCTAAACTTTTTAACCAGCAACGCTTAATCAAAGCCTGGGTTTGTACTTATTAGCAAATACAAAGTCGCACAACGAGCTATGGAGAGGGCTATGCTCGGGGTTTCTCTACGAGATCGAATCAGAAATGAGGAGATCCGTAGACGAACGAAACTCACCGACATAGCCCACCGGATTAGCAAGTTGAAATGGCAGTGGGCTGCGTGCTATGTGCCCACATAGTACGCAGAACAGATGGCCGATGAGGCCGAAAGGTTCTCAAATGGTCACGGACCGGTAAGCGCAGCGTAGACGTCCACCCACAAGATAGACAGACGACCTAAAAGAGACCGCAAGGAAACGCTGGATGATAGCCGCTTCCAATCCAACCGGCCATTTTGGCGATCGCTGGGGGAGGCCTATGTACAGCAGTGGACGTGACGATGATAACAAGGATATCCTCGAGTGGAATGCCAGTCTCCAGGTGGTAGCCCCAGGGTTTGTGCTAGCTTCTTCATACTCCAGCCGTTCAAGGTTACCTGTTCATTGAGAGCCAGGCCATCTTCGATTCGAGCGTCAGTCTCCAGATTGCAGCCTTCGGCGATTGCCCCAGGCGCGGTGCAAGCTTCAACACACTTCAGCTTCTCGAGGAAATTGTTCTTGTTGCCTCCGCACCCGATGTAGTCGAAATCTTGGCAGTCTTCCAAGAAAGGGTTGTATACCCATCTGTTCAGGAAAATACTCTTAGAGCCAGTCCTGGGGCCTTACGGACAACAGCTAATTGCGGCACCTAATCCGCTCAGTTGGAAAATCACGCGACCGCAAACTGTATCTGGGCGCGATAAGGTTCACGTTCGCGTGATTTTCCAACAGCGGATTAGGTGCCGCAATTAGCTATTGTCCTTAAGGCCCCTGGGGCTTTACGAACAACTGCTACTGCAGCACCAAACTAACGTTAAATCCGCTCAGTTAGAAAAGCCCAGATACGGTTTGCGGTCGCCTGATAATCCAATTGAGCGGATTTAACGTTAGTTTAGTGCCACGGCCACGAAAAATCGTCACCGCTTTATGGTTCATATTCCGAAAACCCAAACGAAACTCTTTGATTCCACATTTACTGTGCGAACTGCTAGTCTGTGGAATGCGCTGCCTGAATGGGTGTTCCCCGATAGTTACAATCTGGGTGTCTTCAAGTCGAGAGTGAATCGGTTTCTTCTGGGCAAGCGTGCTACATCGTAGACCGCATCATCGCTTACCATCAGGCGAGTTGGCGGCCAAGCGCAACCCTAATAAAGATCGGAAGACCAGCGCCGTTTGACAACAAACGCCATTATGCTGAGTTGAGGCCGGTTTGTGACAAAAATCCAACGTTTTGGTTACCAACAAGCATCGTATAATAATATACTCCGCCAGGTATAGCAATCCGAGAAAAAATGTCCACGTGGGCGTCCCGCAATGATGTCATGATGTCAATTTACAACAGGTTCGGAGGGATGACGATACACCACGTAACAGCTGATTGAATAAAGTGGCAACTGGACAGTGACGTCATTGCGGGACCACTCCCAGATTGCTAGACCTTGTTTTCTTAGATCATGGAAACAAGTAAGTGTAGTTACCTCTTTGATGGGTTCTCTTTGGATGGGTCGTTACATTTGCCTTTGTCGGGCGCTATATAGCAGAATGTGGGTAGTCCAGTATTCTTGGCCTTGTACCCCCATGGGGGGATGTCCATTGGGGGGAACCCCTCATTGCCCGGTCCCATACCTGTAGATGATACATAAGTAAGTTGAGACCCTCGCGACCTTACGGCTACCTGTTTTAAGAGATTCTGTTTAGGTGATGAGAAAAGTTGCGCAACCGCAAACCGTATCTCGGCGCGTTAAGGTTCACGTTCGCGTGATTTTAAGCACTAGGCTGTTTCGAGCCCGCGTTAAGATGTAGCCTTAAGGACCCTGATATCTTTACAACACCTTGATAGCCTTGATTAGGGGTTGTTACGACTGATTAACGAAGTGACGTCAAAAAAAAAGTTACGCATATGGACTACTAGCTGAATCCCGCGGTGCTACCCGCAATTTTCCAATTTTCCCGCATTTTCTGGGAGAATAAGTACCCTATGTCCGTCCATATGATGTACACTATCATCCTGCCAAATTTCGTTAAGATCGGCTTAGCGGTTTAGTCGTGAAAAGCGAACAAACATCCAGACAGAGAGACAGAGTTACTACTAAGCAGAAAGGAAAAACGTATTTTTGTATTAACTCATATGTAAAAATGGTAATACGCACAAGCGTCAAACTTGGCATGATTATAGTACACACTCTAAAATAAAACAACAAATACTGAATAATGGCCAAGTGCGAGTCAGTGTCAAAATTCTGTTCACCAGCAGTTCTCGTACGATCACCGAAGTGAAGCAACGTCGGGCACAGTCGGTATTTATTTTAAATATAAATAATAGGCTTGTGTTTGATCACCATCTCGGCGATGATGCGGTCTACGTTGGAGCACGCTTGCCTAGAAGAAACCGATTCATTCGTGATTTGAAGACACCCAGATTGTAACTATCGGGGAACACCCACTCAGGCAGCGAATTCCACAGACTAGCAGTTCGCACAATAAATGTGGATGGGTGACCACCTGGGCGTTGATGGGATGTTGTCTTATTACACATTTTATTTGTACTTTAGTAGCTAACAAGTTGTGTTGGTACGGAACCCCCAGTGCGCGAGCCCGACTCGCACTTGGCCGGTTTTATTTAACTCAAAGTAATCACCCGTTCGGGGGTAGGCTAAAAGTCCAGCAGTGGACTGTTAAAACGCTGATAACTATGATGGTTTGTATATTTTTTTCTCTTATTTTTTTTTCAGTAGAAAAATTATTTGCCTTTTGTTCTACCAATGTTACAAGTAGGAAAAATAATAAAGTGGGGTGTACCTTTCCAGCTGTGTGGCATGTCGCTGCTCATGGCATCGTCGTCGAAAGAAGTCCCATTGGCGTTTTCCATCTGCTTTTTGTACTCATTATACTTGTGGAGCCAGACAACCCACTTATCCGATACACTCTTGGGAACTGTGAACCCTCCCCATGCGGAATTAATGATCCTGGGGAGAATGTAGGTACATATCAGTATATAAAAAGTACTCTTTGTGTTCGTAGTTAAAGTTTTCGCCCGGACTTCACGCAGAAATAAGGCACATCTCTCGCATAGAAATAGTTCGTTGTAGAACTTGTAGAGTAGTAGAGTTTGCGAGCGGCGCGTGCACATATATTATATTTAGCACAGATTATCCGTGCTCTGTCCACGTGCTATGGAGAGGGTTTCTCCATAGCACGTGGTCGGGGTTTCTCTACGAGATCGAAATGAGGAGATCCGTAGACGAACGAAAGTCACCGACATAGCCAACCGGATTAGCAAGTTGAAGTGGCAGCGGCCAGGGGCCTTACGGACAACAGATAATTGCGGCCCCTAGTCCGCTCAGTTGGAAAATCACGCGACCGCAAACCGTATCTGGGCGCGATAAGGTTCACGTTCGCGTGATTTTCCATCTGAGCGGATTAGGTGCCGCAATTAGCTGTTGTCCGTAAAGCCCCTGGGACATATCACGCAGAACAGATGGCCCAACCGTTCTTTATCGTACGTCAAATTTGACAGTATTGAGATCGTCAAATTCATTTAAATGTCATTTGATCAGTAATGTCAGTTTGCCATTCGACACTGATGATTGTATCCTTTAGATATAAGTTTTTGTAAAGGTGTCGAATAAAATGTATTTTCTCTCTTTCTTTCTTTCTTTACTAGCAATGGTATTTTATCGAATTTGACCATCGATAAAGAATCGCTTAGCATAGCCTCAAGTTCAGTAAAAATATAGGTAGGAACTGACATTCATTGTGCGCGAGCGTAGCGAGCGCGATTATTTGAGTTTTTTTTGTAAAATAAATAAAAAACTTTTTGATGCAGGTAAAAAATTACAAAAAAAGGTTTGTAAATATTTTTTTTTTTGTTTTAAATTTTTTTTTTTTTTTTTTTTTTTTTAATTCGGTTTACGGTCGATAATTTTTTGTGATAACGCTTAGGCCGATCGTGCCTCTCTATCGCTTGTTCCGCGCTCTCGCTTGCACGTGCGGCTCAGGCGGAGCGTGACAACTTTTCGTGCGTGCAGCCGGCGTTCATCGATTTATAAGACGTTATCACGTCAAAAAAATCTCAATTCGGTTGTTAGACTTACTTATTTACTTCGGTCGGTTTTTTCAATTTGCCATAGATTTTGTGGCTTGTTACGGGGCCCTTTATTTTGGAGCCCCAACAGGCCCAGGACACATCTAGCACCAGGCTCACCACGAGGACTCTGGTAATCATAAAATCTATACCTATTATACAAATTAATCCCAATGTTTTTATGCCATACGTGGCAAACAAGCTGGCGGGCCGCCTGATGGTAAGCAGTCACCGTCGCCTATAGATACTTGTAACACCAGAGGCGTCACAAATACGTTGCCGACCATAAAGGACTTTATTAACTCGTCTTTTGAAGAATCCCATGTCTTCTCGGAAACACCGTGGAAGGTAGCTCATTCCACATTTTGCAGGTGTGAGGCAAGAAGGATCCAGTGAATCGCACAGTGTGCGATTTCCACTGATCTATGATGTGTGGATGAGCCTTCAGGCGGTAAGGCCGTACTTAACGACGATTTTAGCTTGCGAGTGATACAGCGGGGCGCAGCTAGTTATAAATATAAAAAAACAACTTTTTTTAAAACACGTTCGCTATAATTGAATTTAGTGATTGAAATTAATTTTTCGTCAATTGGTTGGGGATACCTGTTTTAAAATAAACGCTTACGAAGTGGCATTGGGCATGCCACATCGCTCGAAGAACCGATAACCGATGGGGAATAAAGGTTCTTGAGTGGAGACCGCGAACCGGAAGACGCAGCGTAGGTAGCCCTCCCACTAGATGGACCGACGACATTGTGAGAGTCGCGGGCATCCAGTGGATGCAGGTAGCAGGCTGTTGTTCAGTGTGGAGGTTAAAGGGGGAGGCCTAGAGTGCTTTTCATGTTTGAAGTCCCCCAGACGCGGCGCTGTCATCGCGTATCAATCACTATCAGTATCATTTCTCGAGTAGAACTTTAACAACTTTTGGCATCGTACACGACTCTTTAACGATGGAAAATTAATAAAAATCTCACTAGCGTCCAAACACAGTAACAACACCTGACAACTACAACATGGAAATTTAGTTCCGCTGTTTGCCGTGGGACTTCTTTCATGAAAAGCACTCTATGTTCAGCAGTGGACATTCTGGCTGCTGATGATGATGACTGTAGCCTCAGGCAACTTGCTGAGGGACCCGTAGCGTTTCTGTGGATATCCTAATGCCGTCACAGGGAAGCCACCGGGGGGTTTTAATATAGATGGAATCGTACATAACGTGATGCCCATTCCCCAATCCCTCCTCGCGTTGAGCACATGTCTGCGGGTCGTGACCCCCACCTCCCATCAGTCGCTCTTATGATGATCTTACGCCATTTTCCTCTATCCTCGGTGACATACAGCGCATCGTATACTGATGTGTCTAGTGTAGGATGTCTTAAAATCACGAGTGAATCGGTTTCTTCTAGGCAAGCGTGCTCCACCTTGGCGGACAAACGCAAGCGTATTCCTAAATAAAAGTACTAATACTACCCCTTATACTACCTAGAAAATCTCAACCCCAAAAAGGTACTTACTTCACAAAAACTGGTGCAACGATCTCCCATCGCCTGCAGTACATGTTACTCTTCCGAAGGCAAAATATGGATTCACCAGGCATTTGAAAGAAAATTTTGACTCCAATAATGAGTTTAAAAATAATTAGTCTCAATTTAAATTGACAAGGTTTTTAATCACTTTACATTTGTTTTGTTAATAACTCGGTGTTAAGTTAAATTGTATGAACGTTAATCTTTTAATAGGTTATTTTTTACCTTCTAAAGTAACAGTAGAAGTTCGTAATACGAGGCATGTTTTCATCACTAGTTGCGCCCAGGGGCGGATCCAGGATTTCATTTGGGGGAGCCATTCTGACAAGGTTCGAAGGAATCAAACCGAAAAATTGAGTCGAATGTATGGAATTTCTAGGTGTTTTGATGGGGACCCTGCCCCCCCTGGATCCGCCAATGGTTGCGCCTCGCGTCTTTCTGCTTTTCCTAAATTTAAATACATTATCAAAGTAAAAAAAATATATTTTCCTATCATAGGACAATATAGTTTATTCGCATGATTTATTTTTTATTAGAGTTGTATTACTGTAAAATCTGCAAAGCGAGCGAAAAAAAACTTTGGTCTAGATAACACAGTATATTAATTCTTTCCATTCGATAGTTGCCTGGAACCTATCGCTTTTAGCGATAACGCTGTCACTTATGGCACTAGCTCGTAACTGTTTGCTCGTCATTTCAGCCGTAGGACGTCCACTGCTGGACATAGGCATCCCCCATCGATCTCCAAAAGGACCGATTGGAAGCGGCCTGCATCCAGCGTTTCCCCGCGGTCTCTTTTAGGTCGTCTGTTTTCACTGTTTTCTGTGTTTGTAATTTTTATTTCTGGTGTACACAATAAAGAGTTTTTATTCATATATATATTTGTACGGTTTATTTCTTATTATTACCGTTTTTGGACTCTTAAACGTGTTGAAGATAAGCGAAGCGAGCGAAAATGAAACTATTTGTTCTAGATAACAGAGTATATTTGTATGGTTTATTTGTTATTCTTAGCATTGTTGGACTCTAAAATATGTTGCAGATAAGCGAAGCGAGCGGAAATGAAACTGTTTGCTTTCATAGTATATTTGTATAGTTTATTTGTTATTATTAACGTATCTGCTCCGACAAGGCTCGCTGTAGATGACGTCCAGCATCACCCTGTCTCCGCTGCTGAGCTCCGAGCGGTGGCCCATGGAGAGCGCCCGCAGCCACAAGTTATCCTGAATATAGTAATATGAATAAGATATTATATAAAGTTTTAGACGAACCAAAAGTAGGGTATGCCTAAAACCAGCCCTGCATGACGATTGGCGGATCCAGGGGAGGGGGCCATAGGGTTAGCGATTTCATACATTCGACCAAGGATCATGGATAGAATCTTTGATTCAGGTGCACGTTGTCTGAATGCCCCCCCCCCCCCCCCCCCAAATGAAATATGCCCCCCCACCCCCCAAATAAAATCCTGGATCCGCCCCTGTGCGTGAACCTTCGGGACCTCGCAGTACAGCGCTGAGCGTACCCCTATTGCCAAACATTGTTTCTCCTTGTGTTTCTAATTTGTCCATTGTTTTTGTTTGTTTGGCAATAAATGTAATATCTTACAGCCGCTCTCAGAGACGTTACTTAAGCTAAGGAATACTTAAAATTAATTTGTCTCGTTTTCATGTGTGACAATTTCCGTCAACGAGAAGTTGACAGCAATTTTAAGTATTGCTTAACTTAAGTAACGTCTCTGAGTGCGGCTGTTAATCTTATTCTTAAAAGGATCATCTGGAAATGGTAAATTTTTAACCGATTCCAAAAATGGAGGGGGTTCTCAATTCAGTTGTATTTTTAGGGTTCCGTACCCGAAGGGTAAAAACGGGATTCTATTACTAAGCCTACGATGTCTGTCTGTCTGTCCTACCTTTAAACGGCTGTATCTTTCGAACCGTAATAGATAGCCAGTTGAAATTTTCACAGAATATGTAATGTTACGGCGGATTAACTAACAAATAATAAAAAAGTCAAAAAGTAAAAACGAAAGGGTCAACAAACGTATTTTTTTTACGTATTTTTGTATTAGCTCTAATGTAAAAACGGTAATACGTACAAGCGTCAAACTTGGCATGATTATAGTACACACTCTACAGTATAACAACAAATAATAAATAACGAGCAAGTGCGAGTCGGTGACAAACATCTGTTCATTACCAAGTTATAACTGGTAATTTCGTTAATTAATTTTATGGTAGTACGGAACCCTCAGTGCGCGAGGCCGACTAGCACTTCGCACTCAGGCAGCGCACGTAATCCCTTGGTGAATATCGTTGGCACTGAAACGTGGTCCTTAACTGTTGGCCTTTTGGAAAAGCTCAGAGTCACACAGCGGGCAATGGAGAGAGCTATGCTCGGAGTTTCTTTGCGCGATAGAATCCCGAACGTGGATATTCGCCAAAGAACAAGAGTCACCGACATAGCTGTTAAAATTTGCAAGTTGAAGTGGCAATGGGCAGGCCACATCGCTCGAAGAACCGATAACCGATGGGGAAGAAAGGTTCTGGAGTGGAGACCACGAACCGGAAGACGCAGGGTAGGTAGGCCTCCCACTAGATGGACCGACGACATAGTGAGAGTCGCGGGCACCCAGTGGATGCAAAAGGCAGGCTGTCGTTCAGTGTGGAGGTTACAGGGGGAGGCCTATGTTCAGCAATGGACGTCTTCTGGCTGATGATGATGAATATAGTTTTTTTTGAAGGTAGTATGTCGTTCAGTACATACGTGCGCGGGCTCCACAGTCATCTCGCCGCGGTTGCAGCCGCGACACGCGTAGTTGGCGGGCGCTTGCGTCACGGACTCGAAGTCGTACGGCAACCGCGCGTCCCGCAACCACGCAGCCAGCGGGTACTGCTCCAGGTAGTGCTCCTTGCCTACAAACAATACATACGGAATATTAAACTGCCCCATCAACGTCGCCATCAATAGGGCAGATGGGAATTCAAATTCCCACCTGCCCCATTATTCACGCCAATGGGGCAGATGGGAACTTAAATTCCCATCTCCCCATTTAACTCCAAAAAGAAAATTGGGCCTTTGGGAATTTAAACTTCCACCTGCCCCATTATTCACGCCAATGGGACAGATGGGAACTTAAATTCCCATCTGCCCCATTGGAATGAACAATGGGGCAGGTAGGACTTTTAATTCCCATCTGCCCCATTGGCGTCAATAATGGGGCATGTGGGAATAAAAATTCCCATCTGCCCCATTGGCGGGAATAATAGGCCGATGGAAATATATAAATTCCCAAAGGCCCAATTTTCTTTTTGAATGAAAAGAAAATAACATGCGTTGAACAGTCCTAAACTGTGATCACAATTCATATAAAGGGTGAATTAATATTCAAAATCAGTTAGCAACTGTGATGCGGACAAAGAACTTTGAGACCTAACCCAAAAAGGTAAGGTCCAAGTTCTTTGGATGCGGAGTTCGACGCGTTGATCTAAATAAGAATGTTCAATCAAGGTTCTGTCATAATGCCTGGTAACAGATCTTCCTTCTCATTTCCGTTCTATTTACTTCTCTTTTCTGCGCTAAAAACTATAATCTATGTTAGCGGGTACCTTTCTCAACGTTGTTCCAGTGTATGGTGACGTGGTTGTCGCGGTCTGGCCGGTTGGAGACCATGGGCACCCCGAGCGCTCGCATCAGCAGGTTCAGCGTATGCGCCAGGTGCCCGGGAGCGCCCGTCACCATGTCGATCAAGGCTACCGACTGTCCACATACAGAAACAATCAGCGGCGTACCTATCTAAGTGGAAGTGGGATTGGGGTGTTCCCCGATGGTTACAATCTGGGTGTCTTCAAATCACGAGTGAATCGGTTCCTTCTAGGTAAGCGTGCTCCAACGTAGACCGCATCATCGCTTAACATCAGGCGTGATGGTGGTCAAACGCAAGCCTATTAATTATTAAAAAAAAAAAAAAAAGAATTTTTCGCTAGTTCAGTTTGAAGTTTACTGGTCAGGGTCCGAGGCCCCCCTGACCTTGGGGGCCCCGGTGCTCTGTACCACCTAGCCCTCCGGTAGCTACGCCACTGCAAACTATTCATTATTAGGAAAAGAAAATGTTTTTTGTATTTTTTTCCAATTTAGACATCTTTAAGTCTAGTTCATCCATAAAAAGTAGCTGGTCCGCCATCGGAGACCGCCATATTGAATTGAGAATGACGTCATTAAGCGTTATGTTATTGACCATATTCATATATATGCGTCATTGACCGTGCATTGTCATCCATTAACGTGTACGTTCGGTTCGATACCTGGTTTAAAATTCTGTTGCAAAATTTGACCCATACTGACAACTAGCAAGGCAAGTATACCTAAGCATTTACCTGAACGAAAACAAACAAAAAAAAAAACGAATTGAGAATCCCCTCCTTTTTTGTAGTCGCTGAGGGAAGTTTTGTGAGACGTTTTCCACCATACCTGGTTCCCCTCTTTAAAGCCCAGGCTGGGCGCTTCTGCACCCTGTTTGCCGAACCAAAGCAGATTCTTGGGTTTGAGAGCATCATCAGCTTTCACCTCCTGGAAGACGACGCAGGACGCCAGCTCCACCGCCGTCATGGCGTACTTGAGCCGCGTGTGGGGGGCTGTGTTCACTGGAGACAGAATAAAATTATCATCAATCATTTTCATTTATCATTTTCATAAATATATAACACTAATATGAAATACTCCGTAGTTTACGAGATAAAGCGGTGTAAAAAATCTATGTATCTATTACGAGACCTATAGGAGTATCTAGGATTACCCTTCGACCAAAATAAATGTACGGGCCCAGAAGAAACGCATTTTTGTAGATTACAAATTGAGCGCCGGCGCTCACTTCGTTTCAGTCGGTCTCTAGCCGTAGGAAGTGCAACACGTGTCTTTTGTTACGTGATAACGAAGCATCTGACAAAATTATGCGTTCGTATGCTTTCCCAAAGTGTAAATGTACATTTTTTGTATAAATTTATTGTACTTGGTTATAATTAGGTGCTTATATTTCCAACGGTTTTGCCTCGTTTTTACTGAGCAAGTTCAATGGTTATAGCCCGGCCATTAATTTTATTTTGGTCGAAGGTATTACCTACATAGGTACGAAGCGCGTCGCTGTTACTTTTCAGTTCATCATCATCAGGCAGAAGACGTCCACTGCTGAACATAGGCCTCCTCCTTTTACCTCTACACTGAACGAAAGCCTGCCATGTGCATCCACTGGATGCCAGCGACTCTCACAATGTCGTCGGTCTATCTAGTGCAGTGGTTCTTAACCGGTGGTCCGCGGACCACAGGTGGTCCCTGAAAGCAGCCTAAGTGGTCCGCGGAGTCATCCAAATAAATAAGTTAGGTAGGTAAGTAAAACGAGTCGACACAAGCGACCCGGACGCGTCGCGAGTGCGAAAGCAAGTAGTATAATATCACTTGTCGAAAGCACGAGCGAGGTGCACGAGTGAGGGAGAGGGGGCCGGATGGCATGTGCAACGAGCGCCGCCCGGTGTCTCTGTCTTACTCCGATTGTTCAGTTTGTTTTATTACTTAGTGATAGTCCAACCTACCTACGAGTACGTTCGGTGTTTTGTTCGGAGTGTTTGCTTATTTACCATTTTAAATAATTATAGTTGGTTAACGAAGATTATTCAAAAGTAAATAACTGCTACTGGCTGGAACGCGTAAGTAAAATAAACCTTCTTTGTGTTATTTATATCACACACTTTGATTAATTATTATTTAATGTAGTCTAAGATCACACAATTAGGTACTGTGAATACATGTGGCATTAACAATTTTACTTTATTTTCGTCGCATTGTCAAATTTGCTAGGTTTATTTGCTATTTACTTTGTTATGTTGTTTGTATGGGGTTTATCATTGAAATTAATTTGGCCTATTTTACAAGCTTTTATTTAACTTGCAGTGTTTGAATGTAGGTAGGTTTGTGTGAATGCCGAGGTCAAATCTTGCAACTAAATTTTAAACCAGTTATATACTCATTCAATTGAGCTGAAATTTGAAATACTTACATATGCAACTTCGATGACAATGCACTGCAATCTATTGTATACATAAGCTTGGGCCTTACCACGATTCTTAACATCCAAAACTTCGGACCCGAACGAAGTACGAACGCTAATCGTAATGTGTACCTACTCTGCAGGGCAATCGCGCTAAAAAAAATACTGACGAATCGCTACCGCTCCACTACTTTTGGTCGATTTCGTAGCGGCGCGAAAAAGTTGATATTTTCGAAAAAGTCGAGTTTGTTTGTTTGTTACGGTTTCACGGCTGAGCCGCTGGACTGATCTTGATGAAATTTGAAAAAGTTATAGTTGAGGTCATGGAAAAGGACATAAGCTACTAATTATCATCATCATCATCAGCGGACGAAGAAACGAGGTGCGCAATTCGAAATTTCGTACTTCGATCAATTATGGTTGACCCCCCTTGTTACAAAAATATATTTTTCGTTAAAAACTTATATCCATGTCATAACCTTTTTTTTTCAGAAAAATGCCGCCAAAAAGAAAATATGATGGAGATTATATTAAACTGGGATTTACTTCAATAGAAATAAATGGAGAAACTAGACCTCAATGTGTATTATGCGCAACAGTTCTTGCTAATGATGCTTTAAAACCGGCAAAGATGGAACGTCATTTAAAGTCCGTACATCCGAATTATTGTAACCGTTCGCGGGAATTCTTCGAAGGCAAACTATCAAATCTTAAAAAAATGAAACTTGGACCCAGTGGAACAAGTTATGTAACATCTGAAAAAACACTATCTGCTTCGTTTGAAGTTTCAAAATTGATTGCCAAATCGAAAAAAGCCCATACAATCGGTGAATCTCTAATAAAACCTTGTATGCTCAAAGTTGCAGAAGAGCTTTTAGGCCTGGAAGCTCAAAATAAAATTCGTGAAATACCACTTTCAAACGACACAGTGAAGTCGCGTATTCAGAAAATGTCGACTGATATTGAAGAACAAGTTATCAACAAGATAAAAAATAGTCCTTATTTTGCTTTACAATGTGATGAATCTACCGACGTTTCGCAATGTTGTCAATTACTGGTATTTATTCGATTTTTGGATGATAATAAAACCTTTAAAGAAGAGTTACTATTTTCTCAAGAACTTGAAACGACGTCGCAAGGTGCAGATGTTATGGCTGTAATAAGTCAATATATGGAGAAACATGGACTTATGTGGGAAAAGCTTGCGGGGTTATGTACGGACGGCGCTCCTGCTATGCTTGGTTCTCGCTCTGGTCTCACAGCATTAATAAAAACCAAAAATCCAGCTGCAATTACAACGCACTGCGTTATTCATCGTCAAGCGCTAGCTGCGAAAACGCTCCCAGAATGTTTTGCTTCGACGATGAAAACAGCTATAAAAGTAGTAAATTTCATTAAAAAGAGTGCACTCAATAC
This sequence comes from Agriopis aurantiaria, assembly GCA_914767915.1. Lineage (NCBI taxonomy): Eukaryota > Metazoa > Arthropoda > Insecta > Lepidoptera > Geometridae > Agriopis > Agriopis aurantiaria. The sequence goes on along the minus strand of OU612010.1, from coordinate 5,887,404 downwards.
CCGTCTCTTCAAAAAATTGTGTTCTGATATGAACTCAGAACACGAAACTTTGCTTTTCCACACAGAAGTGCGTTGGCTTTCCAAAGGAAACATGCTGTTGAGGTTGTACGAACTAAGAGAGGAAGTAAAAGTATTTTTAACTAACAAGGAAAACAAAGAGTTGCTTAATCAGTTCTCTGAGTCAGAATTTCAAATACGTTTCGCTTATTTAGTCGATTTTTTCACGCAACTAAATAAATTAAACCTTCAACTGCAAGGGTCGGGAAATTTGAAATTGCAAGGCATGAGCAATATATTTGCATATGAAGATAAAATCAGTGCGTTCATAGCTAAAATTGAACTAAGGATTAGCAAAATCGAAAAAAAAATCTTTTCTGCGTTTGATACGCTCAATCAAATTATTGACGGACAGGGTGCTGAGATTAAAGGAAAAATACAGAAGAACATAATACTGCATTTAACAAACTTAAACAATGAATTCAATCGGTATTTTCCAGACTCCGAGGATAAAAGTATTCAGAAACTGATCCGCAATCCTTTCATCGTGACCGTTTCTGAGGTGCCTGATGTAATTCAAGAAGAAGTCATAGAAATGCAACACGACAGTAACTTAAAAGATACCTTTGAGTCAGGAATTAATCTTGAAGATTTTTGGAGCCAAAAGGCAATTTCTTTACCAAAACTTCGAGACATTGCTATTCGTTACCTCACTTTATTTTCATCAACATATCTGTGTGAACAGGGATTCTCGGCGCTTCTGATTATTAAAAACAAGCACCGGAATCGGTTGGATGCCACTGCCGACATGCGTTTGGCTTTGAGTAGCACTGAACCAAGGATTCAGAAATTAGTAAAGAGCATGCAATCACAAAAATCACATTAAAATCTATCACTGTAATGTGAATTTATCGTAAAGAAAATTATAATGCTTAGGAATAAATAAGAATGGAGGCTTTGTATAATTTTATGCGTGTTTTATTTTTCAACAACCTCTCAACAATCATAATTAGGTACTGTAGGTATATTATCTCTAAACCAGTCAACTAACTGGGTGGTCCCTGGTAAGATAAATTTTTTGTCAAATGGTCCCTCATGACTAAAAGGTTAAGAACCACTGATCTAGTGGGAGGCCTACCCACGCTGCGTCTTCCGGTTCGTGGTCTCCACTCAAGAACCTTTCTTCCCCATCGGTTATCGGTTCTTCGAGCGACGTTACCTGCCACTTTAACTTGCAAATTAAATTAAAATAATCATCATCATCATTTCAGTGGTAGGACGTCCACTGCTGGACATAGGCCTCCCCCAATTCTGACAAGGTCGAAGGAATCAAATCGAAAAAAGAGTCGAATGTATGGAATTGAAAACCACGCGACCGCAAACCTTATCTGGGCGCGATAAGGTTCACGTTCGCATGATTTTCCAACTGAGCGGATTAGGTGCCGCAATTAGCTGTTGTCCGTAAGGCCCCTGGATCCGCCAATGTGTAATAGATATGTACCTATTTCGTCTTCGACGCCGTACATAAGTATTCCCAGCGGCCACACCTTGTCCTTGTAATAGAGGTTGTTTTCGTGTGAGAGCGCGACGGCGCCGGAGGAGCGGCGCGTCTCGAGCGGGGCGCGGGATGATAGCGAGCGGCACTCGCCGTGGTAGTTAGCGTTTATGAAGTTACGGTCTGTCGGGTTAATGAGGTAGGAGCGGGTCGGGTCTTCTTGCTGGAAAATATATCAAGAAATCTTTTTACCCGACTGCGCAAGGAGGGTTATGTTTTTCGAGTGTATATGTGTATATGTATGATAACAGAAAGGAAAAATAAATTGTTTAAATTAGAACGGCTGTCAAGGCATTTTTGTAAGAAATTAGTTGTAACCAGTTGCACCCACAGTTGCACCTATATAAACGAAACGTCAGTCATTCGCAAACAGTTAACAACTGTGATGCGGACAAACAACTTTGGAACCAACCCAAAAAGGTAAGGTTCAAGTTCTTTGGATGCGGAGTTCGTGTGTTGATCTAAATAAGAATGTTCAATCAAGGTTCTGTCATAATGCCTGGTAACAGATTTAACTTCTCATTTCCGTTTTATTTACTTCTCTTTTGTGTGTGTTTGTTGATGTTGGTTTCTTTGGCACGCCCTACAGTGGATTTCGACATGTCATTTGAATCGTTTTAATAGTGGGAGTGAAATATCTCGAAATGGTTTTGCCATTTCGAGATTTTATCTTACCAACCCTTATTTTTCTACTCCGACCTTTTAAAACGATAAGATGCCATTTATTTTAACATAAAACTAAGAAATCATTCGACTTTATTGTCCTCTAAATGACGTCACATTGTAGCATTTTATTTTCTGTGCCTTTAAGAATAAAAATATTATACATTTGACACACTGTTCGTCACACAGAATAGAATATTTTTTCATTTCTGTGGTTTGACTGTCTGTTTTTTTTTCAGGGCTGCCAATATGGGGTGCTTTTTTTTGCTTCTCAACGCAACGAAATTTTGTGCTATATGGTGACGTCACATAATTTAAATTTTCAAAAAAATATTGTAAAATAACTACCCATTAGAAAACAAAAATATTGAAATTAGTTTCTTAAAATAGCCTTAGCTACAAAATAAAAATATAAAAAAAAACTTTACATACCGAATTCAAGATGGCGTCCGCGAAAAATATTCAATATTAAGTAGGTATGTAGAGTAGAAGTATTCAATACAATGTGTAGAGCTTAGACAGCAGATTTCATAAATATATAACACTAATATGAAATACTCCGTAGTTTACGAGATAAAGCGGTGTAAAAAATCTCTGTATCTATTACGAGACCTATAGGAGTATCTAGGATTACCCTTCGACCAAAATAAATGGACGGGCCCAGAAGAAGCGCCTTTTTGTTGATTACAAAATGAGCGCCGGCGCTCACTTCGTTTCAGTCGGTCTCTAGCCGTGGGAAGTGCAACACGCGTCTTTTGTTACGTGATAACGAAGCATCTGACAAAATTATGCGTTCGTGTGCTTTCCCAAAGTGTAAATACACATTTTTTGTATAAATTTATTGTACTTGGTTATAATTAGGTGTTGAAGTATATTTCCAACGGTTTTGCCTCGTTTTTACTGAGCAAGTTCAATGGTTATGGCCCAGCCATTAATTTTATTTTGGTCGAAGGTATTACCTACATAGGTACGAAGCGCGTCGCTGTTACTTTTCAGTTCATCATCATCAGCCAGAAGACGTCCACTGCTGAACATAGGCTTCCCCCTTTAACCTCCACACTGAACGACAGTCTGCCTTTTGCATCCACTGGATGCCAGCGACTCCCACAATGTCGTCGGTCCATCTAGTGGGAGGCCTACCTACCTACGCTGCGTCTTCCGGTTCGTGGTCTCCACTCAAGAACCTTTCTTCCCCATCGGTTATCGGTTCTTCGAGCGATGTGGCCTGCTCATTGCCAATTCAACTTGCAAATTTTAACAGCTATGTCGGTGACTCTGGTTCTTTGGCGAATATCCACGTTCCGGATTCTATCGTACAAACAAACTCCGAGCATAGCTCTCTCCATTGCCCGCTGTGTGACTCTGAGCTTTTCCAAAAGGCCAACAATTAAGGACCACGTCTCAGTACCATGTCATCACTGGCAACACACACTGGTCAAAGTAAACTTTTCAGTTACCTACTATTTATATAATGTAATGGGGCTGGTTATTTTTATAATTTAAGTCACTTGTTTACTTACCCGTTCTTGAAATTTTCGTATCAAGTCGAAACTGTTGGGCGTAGGTTCTAAGGCAAAAAAAAGTTTTTTAAATACAATTTGTGTTTTACAAATCTCCCATCGAGAAACAATACATAATTGTGCCAAAAAATGTCCGAATCAAAACTCGGCGCACGCTACGAATTGCGCAGACTTTTTGGTTAGTTACAAGGTAACCGCGATCCGAGTACAACGCCGCGCGATGCCAGAGCTACGATGACATAGCGGACAACTAACGTTGAACACTATGCAAGCGACATAACGTCTAAATTGGAGTAAATGTGGCATTGTGAACTATATAATTGATGCAATGTACAATGACGCTCGGACTATTTTGTCTGTTTTTACCGAGAGGTTGTGACTATAGGAATTGTATCTCAATGTTTGAACTACCATGTAGACATAAATACGGGAGCCACTTGATTATTTACAAGCATTTGTTTAACTTGTCTTGTTCGTTTTGGTTAAATATTGCAACTGAATTTTAATAGTTATTCCTAACTGATTGAGCTGACATTTTACATACTTGTTTAGTTTGTATGACCTTGCATGGTTAGCAAAGTAACGTCATTCTAAATCCAATATGGCGGACTCCCAAAGATGGCGGACCACATATTTTTTATGCACCACCATGATATAGGTATCAAATGAAAGAGTTTGCTAAGAATACGAAAAACAAAATGACGTCAAATGCAATATGGCGGACGCTTAAAAGCTTGTTTTTAAAAAGTTTTTTTTTTCTACACTAAATTTATGGCATTTCGTGGAAATTTTAAGTTTGGCAACTTCTTTATATGAGCTGGGGCCTTACGGACAACAGGTATTGCGGCACCAAACTAACGTTAGATCCGCTCAGTTGGAAAATCACGCGAACGTGAACCTTAACGCGCGCATATACGGTTTGCGGTCGCGTGATTTTCCAACTGAGCGGATTAGGTGCCTGTAATAGCAGTTGTCCGTAAGGCCCCTGGTAAATTAAAAATTACCGGCGTCTTCAATGCTGGCCCGGAGCATATCTACGATGATTCTCGCTACGTTTTTCTTGTCTATGCACTTGTAGCCTATCGGCATGTCCTGGAAACAAAAGTAAACTGTACGAGTGCAATACATTTTTTAAATAGTAGATAGGCTTGCGTTTGGCCGCCATCTCGCCTGATGTTAAGCCACGATGCGGTCTACGTTGGAGCACGCTTGCCTAGAAGAAACCGATTCACTCTCGACTTGAAGACACCCAGATCGTAACTGACGGGGAAAACCCATTCAGGCGGCGAATTCCACAGACTAGCAGTTCGCACAGTAAATGTGGAATCAAAGCGCTTCGAACGGGTTTTCGGAATATCAACGATAAAACTATGTAAATTTTTCGTGCCAGCTCTGGCAGTCCGATAGAAAAAAGGGCAGGAGGGAATTAAATCATGCAGATCTTTAGCTGAGACGTGTATTAGTCCGAGCCAAAAGCTAGGGCGGATATTTTATGCAGAAGTTAGCTTTACTGTGAGTTATAGTACACTCGGCTTTGCGAGGAAATTAAACAGCGATATTGTAAGTATGTTTTATCTTTCTAGTTAAAATTATAACTAATAGGCATTTGAATAATATTATATTTTTATTTGATTAAAGCTGTCTGGGTCTGTAATAATACCCTGATCTGTGTGTTCTCTTAGCGATAAGGCCGCCGATTGTTACACTAGTTTTTAAGCTGTTTTATCGTGTATATGCAATTTGTGGTGTGAACAATACCTAAGTGTTTATCTATCTATTATTAAAGACCCACGCAAATTTCCTAACTGATGTATAGAAACCATATAGAAACTGAACCTCCTTGAACAATTTAAAAGAGGTTCAGTTTATTTTTATGCACTGGAGCATAATATATAAAGAAGTTTTAGTCTGCCTACACGGGTATAAACAAGTCTCTCACAATGTCGTGGGTCCATCTAGTGGGAGGCCTACCTACGCTGCGTGTTCCGGTTCGTGGTCTCCACTCAAGAACCTTTCTTCCCCATCGGTTATCGGTTCTTCGAGCGATGTGGCATGCCCATTGTCACTTTAACAGCTATGTCGGTGACTCTGTTTCTTTGGCGAATATCCACGTTCCGGATTCTATCGCGCAAAGAAACTCCGAGCATAGCTCTCTCCATTGCCCCCTGTGTGACTCGCGATTTTTTCCAAAAAGCCAACAGTTAAGAACCACGTCTTCCGGTTTCCACTCGGTATAGATAGTCAGGGTTGGACTTGGCCGGGAGGGCCCGGGTGGCCCCCACAAGCCCGGGGCCCGAGACTGGAGTCCCATCTTACTTACCGCCTGGCATGCGGCAAACCCAGCAAGCCAGGCCCATGGGGGCCCGGCTGGCAAACGCCGAGTATATGGCCAGTCCGACGTTGGATAGTATAGTAAAGTCTTACAAGCACTGGTCTGCTAAAGTTGTAAGCGTCCGGGGGGCAGGTCTTGCGCTTGTCCGGGTTAGTGACGTAAAGCACCCGGCGGTCGGTCGAGTTGAAATCGGCAGGTATATTGAAAAATTTCACGCAAATCTCGCGCTCCAACTCTTCGATGGTCGACAGGATTACGTCTTGTGAATGGATATCTAACAAAAAATATTAATCTTCAAACAACGGCCTCATATACCAAATTTGACGGTTTTAAATCAATTTTATTCAGTTAAATTACAATATTTGAGCTGGAAAAAAATACATGTCACAGATACATCTGTGTTTGAGTTTATGATTTGGTTCAAAACACGATAGAATAAACTTTCCTCGATCAAAAAAAAAATCTGAAACAAAGTCCAGTTAGTTTATTTTTTTTCGTTTTATGCTCTAATGAAAGCTCGTAACAACCTGGAAATTGCATGTACTAAAAGGCAATTTTATTCAACAGTATTTTTTTTATTTGGATAGATTTTTGATAGTAAATAGTTTCGTTTTTTAGTGAAATTAAAAGCGTAAAAAGGTCGCGAGAATTTGCGCGCGCCGCGCTCAGTACCGCGCCAGGCGTCATCGAGGTCGGACCTATGTTCGTTTTTGTCGTTGCACTCCCCCCGCGGGCGTCCTGATTGTTGCGTTGCAAAATACATCGTCGAAATAACTTGGCGGGGGCTGAGGGAGCGCTTTGTTACCTACGCGACTCGGATAACCGGCCGTGAACAGATTTTCTTGAATCATAGCAAAGAACATACTCCTACAAGTCACCTTTAAAAAAAAACTAAATCAAAATCGGTTCAGCCGTTTGGGAGCTACGTTGCCACAGACAGACAACACGTTATTACACCCCTTGGGGGCTGTAAACAGGGCCGGATTTAGAGGCCTGTAGGTCTTGATACCGCGTAAGCAGTTGGCCGTAAGACCCCAGTAGATAGAATCCAGAAAAAAGCTTATATTGCTCCTAGTTGAACTACTTGTCCGTAGTCCTGTTAGAACCAGGGGCAAAAAACTGTCCTTGGTACTACCAGTAGAACCAAACCAGAACTCGGCTCGTAGGACCACAGGCAAAGAATGTGAAAATTGTACCTAGAAATGACTGTTGTGGGCAGTGCCGGATTAAGCAAGCGCGGGGCCCGTAGCAAATTCTTTCAAAGAGCCCTTGATCTAATATGGGTTCTTAAGTATAAAGTGGTAAAAAAAGTTGGTAGGAAAAGTTGTAACGTTTCACGTTTTTGTGACATCAAGAATGAAGTTTCTAAGATATACCACATCTTAATAAGTTTCACTCAAAAAAATTACGCTCAGGCAGAGAGGTTTAAATATGCGGGGCCCGTAGCAATTGCTACTCTTGCTACGTGGTTAGCCCGGCACTGGTTGTGGGGCCCTTTTTGTGGAGGTGCCAGGGCTATAGCCCCGGTAGCCCTCCCCTAAATCCGGCCTGGTTAAAAAGTACTCTTTCAGACTCTAATTATCAAAAAATTACTTACCATAATCTTTAGTGTTGATAGCGAAATGCACCACCCCTTTCGGCCATAAGACAGACAACCCATGTTGAAAATACAACAAAAAAGTTAGAAGCACACGCCACATCTTGTTTCCATACAATTCCTACAAGGTATCTGATTCTTATCGCCGTTTTACGATATTGAAAATTAAATTTTATTATTGCTTCTGAATTCTGTTTATTCGTTTGTTTCAAATGTTGCATAACAAGTTTTGTCGGAGACTATAACAGGATAGACACCGTTGCAAGCCATGGTCAATGACAACCCACCGGGACGTATGGGGGCCATGCCCCCCCCCCCCCCCCCAAAAAAACACCTAGCAATTCCATACATTCGACTCAATTTTTCGACTTGATTCCTTTGATCCTTGTCAGAATGCCTCCCCCAAAATGCAATTCTGGATCCGCCCCTGCCGGGACGCAGTTTTTTGTACTTACTATGACGTCACGAGCACGTCAATCAATGTGTATGAACACCCGGTGTGCCATATTTTTTGTACCTGCTATGACGTCACTTATACAGGGTTATTGGTAATCCAGCATCATCTTGAGGGCGGCTTCAATACGTCAAAACAAACAACTTGCGTTTTAAAAAATTTCAAAATTCGCGAAAAAAAAAACCGGTTTGTCTGGGTGAATGAGGTTTTTATAAGGAACGGCAGTTTTTTTTTGGCGAATTTCGAAAAGTTGTATAACAAAAAAATTATATGATGTACTGAGGGCACCCATACGAGGAAGCTAACAGGGCCCTTCGTCCCAGATTTGATAGTTTTCGAAAACTTTTTTCGTATTAGAGTAAAGCAATCTATACCGCCGATTACTACCGATTTTAGTTGCTCCGCGTTTCCGCTGGAGGCGCTTTACTAAAGTGTATGGAACAATACGTAAACAAAACAAAACAATCAATATTATTTAACTACAAATTCTATTATTATGTATTCTTTTTAGTATTTTGTGTAATATGTTTTATGTTTAGGTTTGAATTTTTGTAAAATTGCTTATCAATTGTTTTTTATATGTATTATATAGTGTATTATGTTGATAGCCCGTTGGTCCAGTTGGTAGTGAACCTACTTTCTGAGCCAGAGGGCGTGGGTTCGATTCCCACGTAGGACAAACATTTGTGTGATGAACATTTGTGTTTGTTCTATATCTGGTTGTTAATATCTATTTAAGTATGTATTTAAAACTATATATGTATGTATATCAGTCTCTGGCAGCCATATCACAAGCTATGCTTAGTTTGGGGTCAGATGACCGTGTGTGCAAAAATGTCCCAAATATTTATTTATTTATTTAAATATTTATGTGTATTACATTGGTAATATTATGGCGTTAGCAACGCACACCTGCTGTTTGATGTGCGTGACGTCACCTGTCGGTTTCAACGGAAGACCAGCGCTGGTTGTTTACAACCAGCGTTACGCTGAGTTGGCACCGGCTCGTGACAGAAACTATCATTTAATTGTGTTTAACTCGTGATGTCTTTGTATCTTTTGTTTCTGTCATGAATAAATATATTTTTCTTTATAAACGAAAAAAGTTTTCGATAGCTATCAAATCTGGGACTAACCGTACTGATTATCAGTAAACCTGTACATTTTCTTTCCTTTCTTCCAATTTGACTTTTTATATTGACGGCTGACGTGCTACTGCTAAGACGACGGAGATCGAACTGAATTGGTTTGAAGCATTGACCCAGCTTGACAGCAGAGTAGTGAACTCGCGGTGTCCATCTTGTTAAAGGTCTGCGTACATTAGCTGTTAAAAACAATAAATATAGCTAGAGCAAGACGCCATTTTGTGCAATCAATATGCACATCACGTGACCTAGTTTTATGTCCCAATAATAGAGAATTTATTACAAAATGCAATCATTCTATTTCAGGTATCTGAACTTTCGGGCATAACACAACAAATAATAATTGAAGCCCTAATAGGCATGTGTCCTAATGTTTAATTTATTACAAATAACCGGCTTAGCGATGTATATAACTAAATACATTACACATACTGAAAAAATAATTTAAATTGGCTGATAAATCTCTGAGATGAGTGTTTAAAGTTGTAGGTGGGGATAGGGAGGGGATGCTCTATCCCTTTCTCGCAAAGCGTGTGTTAGTATAGCATTTGTATGGCGCTCCTGAGCCGTGACGTCACGGCTCAGTATAGTGCGCTCTCTGTCTAGCATGACATTAAAATGCTTATATCTTATTTATTTTTGAACTAATTTTAATTTTGTTTTCGTTGATGGGCTCTATTTATGATCAGCTTTTTTTGAGGTAATAATAAAATATTAGTCATCATGTCATCATGCCTATTGTCAAGACGAATATAAAATATCAATAACATTCAAATGGTTTATGTCAGTAATTTAACGAAATACACTGTCAAACTTTCCCTCCGAGTGTTTTACGAAAAATTACTATTGTAAATTGGAGGTAACAAAAACACTTTGAACTACCACGGTTGTGCACGGTTGGCTCATTGCACAACCTTACCACGGTAAATATCCCGAAAATAATCATATAACTTTGGGGGTAACAAGTTGATATTTCTTTTTTTTTGTAACTGCTTGGACATGACCTGTCAAAATTATCTTATATTATTTATATATTTGACAGAACATAATAATATAATTTTATATCAGATAACACAGACTCATATAATATATGTTATGAGAGAATACATTTTCTTTGTGCAGTGTTGGTTCTTAAAATGCTATTGGCGTGGAATCGGAACGCATCCTTATAGTGTTAACACACGTATGGATTTGTTTGACCTCAGCCGCCGTCTGACCAACGGGAGTGAAAGAGAGGGAAATATGATATTCTCACTCTTTCTCTCCCATTGGTCAACCAAATCCATACGTGTGAATAGAATCAATAAGCTATACAGGTTACGCGGCATTGGCGGATCCAGGGGGGGGGGGGGGGCACGCCCCCCCCCCCCCAACATACATTCGACTCAACTTTTCGATTTGATTCAGGTGCACCTTGTCTGAATGTATGTCTAATGAACCCATAGTAACAGTTTTTTTTTTCTGTTCGTAATGATGAGTATAAAAACTCCCTTCGGCTTAGTACAGTCTATATGCGTAACCCTGTATTTGGTAAAAACGCCATATTATCCTTAATTAATCTTAAAATTAAAACAGTCTTCTTTCTTCAGGTACAAATAAAACAGCCTTCAAGTTTCCACACTTTAGTTAGATGTAAGTCAAATACAATGTATTACCAATCGTACATATCAAGTACTGTAGAAGAATATTAACTAAAAGTCGATATATGGCCAATGATAGATGATGATAGCCCGTTGGTCCTCGGTAGTGATCCTGCCTTATGCGCTTGGGGGCGTTCGATTCCCACCTAGGACAAACATTCATGTGACGAACATTTGTGTTTGTTCTATATCTGGGTGTTAATATCTATTGAGTATATATTTAAAAATATCTACGCACTAGCTGCGCGCCGCGGTTTCACCCGCGTAGTGATGAAAAGTAGCCTAGTCACTTTCTGGCTCTTGAACTGTACCCATGCAAAAAATCAGGTCGATCCGTTGCAGCGTGAAAGAGGAACAAACATCCATACATACAAACTTTCGCGTTTATAATATTAGTAGGATGTATATCAGTCTCTGGCAGCCATATCACATGCTTTGCTTAGTTTGGGGTCAGATGACCGTGTGTGCAAAAATGTCCCGAATATTTATTATTATAATGTTTTAATTGTTTATCGGGACAAAAATATGTACCTTTCGCTCGACGTTTCGACCATGTTACAACGGCCGTGGTCACGAGCTGACTGAACACTGCGGGTGAGTCCAGCGAGAAGAGCGGCTGTTTTGTTCATCTACCCTCACTTGATCTTGAAATATCGCAGGGTTGTCACAACTCGTGACCAAAATGCTGGCCTTTATTTCGCCTAAAGACTAAGCGTTGCCATACGTGGCAATGCTGGCAGCATTCTGGGAACGCTGCCCACTGGTAGCGTTAGATTCGTTTTAGTTTTAAATTTAAATTTGAGACAGTTTTTATTTTATTTGTAATTATTATTGTATATCCGTCAAATTAAAAGGTACTATCATTTTAAACATGTGTTCAAATCAGGAAAGTTTAAAAATGACTAGTCGATATATTTTTAACTAGCTTCCTAAAGTTATATGATTGCCCACAAGATGGACAGACGACCTAAAAGAGACCGCAGGGAAACGCTGGATGCAGGCCGCTTCCAACCGGCCCTTTTGGAGATCGATGGGGGAGGCCTAGAGTGCTTTTCATGTTTGAAGTCCCGCAGACGCGGCGCTGTCATCGCGTATCAATCACTATCAGTATCATTTCTCGAGTAGAACTTTAACAACTTTTGGCATCGTACACGACTCTTTAACGATGGAAAATTAATAAAAATCTCACTAGCGTCCAAACACAGTAACAACACCTGACAACTACAACATGGAAATTTAGTTCCGCTGTTTGCCGTGGGACTTCTTTCATGAAAAGCACTTTACGTCCAGCAGTGGACGTCCTACGGCTGAAATGATGATGACATGATTATTTACGGCATTTATTGCCTTTAGACCTACAACGGTCTATGGGCAGTCGTAACTGTTTTTGTAGTGTTAGTTTTAACTTGTATTTTGTTTAGTTAATAAAGGCACTTGACCAGTTTAAAAAGGATTTCTACTCTTCTGCAGTACTTGATACACCATAAACTTAAACATAGGGCCGGGCCACAGGAAGCGATGCGGCAAAAATTGGTCTTACCGCTGCAACGCATCATGTGACCGGGCCTTGTTCTGGCCATTAAAGCCAGTCTTATTCTAGGCTAGACTCAAGCCCGGTACCTAATTTTCTCACTTTGTTCAAACCAGAAGATAAACAACCGATACCAATAGATGGCGCCCTTCTTTATTCCCTTGAAATGTTGCGAAACTTGACTGCGATACTAGCGCTACGGTAATTTGTAGGACCCTTTCGTACATTATCTGACTGCAGCGCTTACGGAAGTTCGAGACAACCTATAACACGCTCAAATTACGGCTCCATCTAAGTTCATACCGTTTTTAGGCAAATGTTCCGAGCTACGCTCTAATGTTCCGCTATTGGCTTTCCTCTTAATCTTCCTTCCTTGATTGAAACGAACAAATTATAACTAAAATATACTTTGGTTTGACCTTCAGATTAGATAAATAAGGGAGATGTAGTTTTTTTTTTTTTTTTTTTTTAATTAATAGGCTTGCGTTTGACCACCATCACGCCTGATGTTAAGCGATGATGGGGGCTACGATGGAGCACGCTTGCCTAGAAGGAACCGATTCACTCGTGATTTGAAGACACCCAGAAATGTTGCTTGGTGAATGCGAAACCATTTGGCCTAAATCAGGCTTGATGCTAGGCTTGAGTCAGTCACTCCCTTATTCATCTGATCTGAGATTTGACCAAAGATAATATAACCACTTGATCGCGCACGAGTCATAATTTGCTTGTGCAAGATGTAAGCTACGTCGGTCGCGGGGGGGTATCGTTTTGCGCTTGTGATTGGAGACTCAAAACTCATTTATGCAATTCGCGCCTAGGATTGGCCCCACTCGAAAAATTGGCGGAAGTTAAGCTGAAAAAGTGTAACTTTGGCTTACGGCGGGGTAAACAAGAGAAGTAAATAGAACGGAAATGGAAAGGAAAGTCTGCGCCAGGCATTTTGACAGAACCTTGATTGAACATTCTTATTTATGTCAACGCGTCGAACTCTGCATCCAAAGAACTTGGACCTTACCTTTTTGGGTTAGATCTCAAAGTTCTTTGTCCGCATCACAGTTGCTAACTGGTTTCGAATGACTGACGTTTTTCGTTTATATGGGTGCAACTGGGAACAATTTAAAAAAAAAAAATGCCTTGAAATCTTCTAATTTAAACATATTTTTTTTCTGTGCAGTAAAGGATGAGCAGTCAAGTGGTTATTTCGTCATTGGTTTTGACCAAAGTTGTATGAAAATTAGGTCCTAGGTTAAGACTGGTCAAACGCCTAGCCAGTCACATGAAAAATTTACATATAAACAAAATGGAATCGACACAGACTCTGTGACAACGAGGATATGATCGGCCCGTAGCCCTGAGCATTGTCGTATAACTCGAACAAGGGTGCAGCGACCAGCTTGTAGTTCTTGGGTACTGCGAATAACGCCCGGTCCTGCAGCTGGACCAGGAAGAGACGCTTGTGTTCCTTCGGCTTCGTGATGTGGGGGGGAATGTACGGATACTGGGGGGGCTCGAAGTTGGGACGCCACCAGTTGCCTGCAACGGAATAGTTTTCATTTTAGTTTTGTTAAAAATTTATCAGCCAATTTAAATGATTTTATTTAGTTATGTCTTTCGTTAATTGTAGTAAACGAGATATTATGACACTTGCCTATTGTAGTCATGTAATGTCATGTTCATGAAGTCTACTAGACTTCAGGGGGGTGTCATTGAGTAGTTTAGGTACGTTCAGCCAGCGCGCCTTTCGGGCAGGCGTATGGCAGGGCAATGGCCGTTTGGCTCGTACGCTAGCCACGTCGCGCGTAATTAAGCATCTTCTCTGTGACTTCTAAACGATCTTATAATCCATATAAAAGACACTGTTGTGCTTACATGTATAAATAAGAGGAAAAACAAGATATCGAAATTAAATTTTTTTAAGAAGACAACCCTAACGTTACACGTGCCGCGTCAGGAGAGATAGAGCTACGTGATAGAAAGAGAGCGGCTCTCTAGGTGAATATAGAGAGCGGTATCCAGCGCTGTGCGAGTTGAATTGTTACTTTATTGCCTCGTAGATACGAGTCCTATTAATTTAAATTGTTTGTGGAGTGACCTTTCTGCTCCTTGGTATATTCTGTGGCCCTCTCTTCGGCATTGGTACTGAGACATGCTTGTTAAAGCAATAACATTTGTAGTAAATTTTCTGACTCACCAATAGTATCTTCGATGAGCCACTCTTGCTTGACGCCATCCTGCCGGCCGAGAGTCTCTGTCAGCAATCTCTTCAGACCATCAATTTCATCCTGGAAATTACATTTATATACTTCAGCGATATGCATATGGACTGTACTAAGCCGAAAGGAGGTCAATGTACTCATCATTATGAACAAATTTTGTCGTGTGTCAATGACCGTTTTCTATGGAACAGCAGATACAGCGATTTCAGGATTGGTCCCGTAGTAAAAAAATAAATACATAATGATAAGTACAATGACCTACTTTCGGCTTAGTCCACTTCTAAAATAAATTGAATTGGGAACCTCCTGGTTTACAAGTTTCTTTCTACCCAAAAAATATTTCACCGTCACCATTATTTACGTTTTCTACGTATGTGTGTTTACATTTAAAAACCTTGAACTTTTTGATAGGCACGCAAAGAATCGCGAAACGACCCGATATGCGCTGAGGTTAACTACCCCGGCACACTACTTATCAAAGTCAAAAAAGTGCGCGCGGATCATTGGTGCCAATTATTTAATGTATTACATTGATATTGTTACCTAGTCCCCGTGGTCGATTGTTGCGCTTATAATAATAATAATTGTAGTTAATGTTTTATGTAGTATTTTAATATAATATGTGATTCTAATAATTCTATTGTATGTTCTATATGAACACAACTGTTGTGACTAAATACTTAATATGCCTAAGACCTTTGTACACAGTTGAACAATAAAGTATTATTCTATTCTATTCTATTGTTTGCCCATGTTTATACGAGAAGCGAAGTCTCTAACCATATTTAAGAACAAACTCAAGCTATTTCTAACTGACATGGCACGATACACCGTCGAGGAGTTCGTTCCAAACATCGCATTACATCTTCAACTTCAACTCTTATTTAATGGCCTCTTTTGTGGAGTGAGGCCACCACAATTTCGCCAATGCAACGTATTGGGATAAACCATCAAACGAAGGAGATTGTCCGGTTAACACAAATTTGGACGGTGATTATAATTCCACCGTGAATTTTCCAGACGGAGCGCTTATAAGTACACTAAAACGAAGATAACTATAAATCTTTGCTATAACTAACATATTTACACACACAAAATACCTTCTAAAACAACATAGGAAAAAAAAAGCCAACTGCGCAAGTACAACTTCTACATTTGCATTACATCTTAAGCTGTACTTAAGTGTTGTTTTTATTTATTCTGATTATTAATTTTTTACCTATTTTGATGTAACTAATAATTTATATTATTTTCGTTTTATTTTTTACTAATAACATTATTATAATTTTATTGAATGTATGACCTTTATTTGTAATTTGATTAACTTGATATGTAATTTTTTATAATTATAAATAAAAATATCAATATCAGCCTATAACGATCCCACTGCTGGGACAAATTTAATAATTAGGAATTTAAAATACGAAATTTCATGACACATTTTTTCCAGTTATGTATTTTGATTTAAAAGCCAAACTACTGAACCGATTTTGATGAAATTTCTATGAGATCAATCTGAAAGTATATCCTTTCAAATAATCATAATTTTCCAAATCGGTTTCTATATGACCGAGATCTGAGGTAACAAACATTAAAAAAAACTAATTGAACGAAACCCTTTTTTGAAGTCGGTTAAAAAAGCACTGGTTTGTCCTGGCCCCTTATTATGGATGATTCGGATCGTGATCGCGATCGCGTGCCATCTCACTTACGCACGTGGTGCGAGTAAATAGATACGAACGGGACGGCATGCAATCTCGATCCCGATCAAAGAACCATAATAAGGCCCCTGTTTTATACCATCCTGTTTGCTTTGTGGTGTAGGTTAATAGAATATACAAAATTTTAAATAGAGTTTTTATTTAGTGCTTCATTATCTTGCATCTACTTACCTCCCCAGGGTTCAACTCCCCGCCGGGCAGTTTGAAGAATGCAGTTCCTAGCTGCAGCAGCAATACATGAGGTAAACCATGCTCGTGGACAAGAAGTACTCCTTCCACTGATCTGTTGAAGGAAGATTATTATTTATAAATCAATCGGCCGGGTTGCAGTGAACCGGTTTCTTCTTAAGTCTGGTCATGGAGCATGACAATATAATGCGTCTCACTCGCGCAGACGGCAGTCATTGCATCTGTGCGAGCGAGACACATTATATTTACATGGGAGCGACAGAGACAGGTGATAACAGGTCATTGTATGAAATTCTTAATGCTCTGCAACTGGACTTGAGGCTAGCGAGCTTGATTGTAGACCGCATCATCGCTTAAATCAGGCGAGTTGGTGGTCAAACATAAGCCTATTATTCAATAAATATACACATCACATCAGCAGCCATTAAACATCCACTGCTGGACAATGCCAATGGTGTTGCCATAGTCCCTATGCTTGGTAGGCGGCTTGGGGATTGCAGTACGTTCACCGTGTACTAATAGGATGCTGCTGCCCATCCTTTGTTAAAATTGGGGTTACAGACAGTCCCCTATGTAGAGGGTGTCTGGAGACTGATGAAACGGCTGCACACTTGCTGCTGGAGTGCAGCAGCGTGGCAGAACAACGAAACACTATCCTCGGATCACCGAGGACGCTCTGGGAGGCCTGCGCAGGCATAAGCGAGCTGCTGGCCTTCCTGGAGGAGACCGGGTGGCTGAATTAGCTGCAACCGGGAGACGCAAAATGGGCCAATGATTGGCCTAGTTGCGGAAAATGCCCGCTACACAAGTAACAAGTAACAAGTGCCCATCCTTTGGTGGTTCTGATCGCAGTTTTAGGACATACCCGGGTCTATTAGGATATAACCGGGTCCTCTAGGACATACCCAGGAATGTCTGAAATACGTGAAAGTAACGCTTGAGATGTTGAGTCAGGGTAAACTGCAAAAGCAGACTGTTATACCAGTCAGGTGGTGCGTATGCCACTGAGTTAGTTTATTATAAGAACCAATGAGATTGGAAAATGAATTGCAAGTAGCTCGGAGAGAAAGTATAGCAATTATTCTGCCTAGAATGCAATGCTGCAGCAGACCTATCACCATCAGTCTATGGTTACGGTTGCTTGCCTTAGCTTAAATTCCGTGTATTCGTAACAAGGAGTATTTATTTAAAACGTTTAATAACCTTACCTTCTCATCCCAATTTTTGTGAATTCCTCTCTCATCCTTTGAAACCTCGCTGGCACTGAGGCATCCTTCTCAAACAGCGGTTCTTTGGTTCCAAACGTATAATTAGTTAGGGGATACAGGTTTATTGATCTGTTTAGCGTTAAACTCGCGTTGCTTTGGCTGTTCTGGTGCTGCATGCCGGGCCGGCCTGGCCAAGGTTTATTACCGGGAGGGCCTTGTACTGCAGCCATTTTGTGTTGTGCACTATGTTCTATGTTATGTTCAGGAATATGTTTTACAGTAATTTAATGTACGTTAAGAACAATATTGAAAAAAATCACGGTGGAAAAGAAACTAACATGAACAAGCCAAACAAGCGGCAGCCATATTGAATTATTTTTTTCTTTAGCATAGACTAAAGAAAATTAGGGATAAGAAATGTGATTCTATGAAATAGATTATCGACTAATTTTACTGTAATATAACGGTTTATGTTTTTTATACATTGATTTTGGATTGGATTGGCTTGGATTTGCCGTAAACTCGAGCAATAATCGAATAAGTCTGAAAAAACTGAAGGGGGTGAGGTAAGTACACACTGACATATTCTTACTAGTTTTACCAATGCACACTTCAATATTGAGCCGCACCACAGATCTAAGCCGCACACACCAAACTATATTCTCAAAATGTAATCAAATGAACGTCCAAGAGGGACCTAAATGTGAACGTTTCTAGAAATGTTTTGACTATACATACTCGTGTATATCATGCTCGTGGTGCTCATTATGTTAGACGAGGCGGTATGATCTTAATAGCTCTAGGCTATCCATGATTGGGTGAAAAACAAAAAACTGCCAAATTTTGACAGCTCATTGTTTTGGTTTGGACTTGGGAATTCTTTTGGACATTTTTGAAAGTTTTAATTGATAATTATGTCCCAACAATTAGAATTACTTACTGAAAACCCTTCTCAATGGACAGCCGTATCTTACGTTACCCCTGAAATACAGAAGAAGCAAATTAAGCCGTTTGTAGTTCGTAAGTCTCTGCTAACCTCCCACCAGCAGATACCTGGAACAAGTTTAAAATCTCGCTCATACTTTGTAAATTTAATTGTAAATTACTTTAAATAAGAAAAACATGAGCAGAAAGAATTCCACCTACCCTTAGATCAACGTCATTGCACCTACCATAATTTTGCTGTCTTTTCCAGTGGCTCTAAAAGAACTAGAAGGTAACCCAGACAGTAGACTCTCCAGTCTTATGAATGCAGACAAATATGCCGCTGTCCGATCAGTCGTTAGACACGTAGCGAGACTGAAGTCTGCAAACAAGGAGCCGTGGAGCCATGAGGATGTCAGAACTTTTGTGGAAGGGCTAAGGTAAAGCATCATATTTATATATAATATACATTTCCGAATTTCGCATGAGCTGTGGGCAATGACCACTGCCAAATGTCTCTCACATGTCGTATGACTACCTGGAAGGCCCAGAAAAAGATGGAAAGACAAGCTTGACTCGCATACGTATACAAGTATAAAGTTTATCTATATTTAATAGTTAAAAATCCCCGATAAAAGAGCTGATAATCTACAAACGACTGAACCCTCCCTCCTTCCGTCGATTCCCCAATGCTGGGGGTCATGACCTATCACGGCATCAACTTCTTCCTCCATCTGCTCCGGCTGTCCCCTATGTAGAGGGTGTCTGGAGACTGATGAAACGGCCGCACACTTGTTGCTGGAGTGCAGCAGCGTGGCAGAACAACGAAACACTATCCTCGGATCACCGAGGACGCTCTGGGAGGCCTGCGCAGGCATAAGCGAGCTGCTGGCCTTCCTGGAGGAGACCGGGTGGCTGAATTAGCTGCAACCGGGAGACGCAAAATGGGCCAATGAGTGGCCTAGTTGCGGAAAATGCCCGCTACACAAGAGAACAAGACAAGAGATCTGCTCCGGCTTTCAGCAGCATGGACCGCTTCGGCAACGTTGATGTTGAGGGTGGTGCGGATTTGATCTGTCCAACGCATTGGGCTCCTTAATCTCGGGCTCATACCTTCTAGTTCTTTATTTATTTAGTTTATTGGCACACAAAACAAAATATGGTCTAAACAATTCAAAGTTATGAAAAAAAAAAAAAAATATATATAAAATATTTTATTTGCTTAAACATAGGCTTACATATTTGTTTATAAAATAGGAATACACACTGGCTTATGTCTATGAAGGAGAAATACTAATTGTTTATACTGCGGTTCCTGCACTAGGCTAGGCCTGTATCGCAGGAAACTGATACGGTTTATCCAATTCAACATTTTGTTAGCCTCTAGTTAGCATAATATTTTGTAGATTATACAATATTGTACTAAACCATATTTCTAAATAGATAGCCCGTTGGTCAAGTTGGTAGTGAACCTGCCTTATGCGCTTGGGGGCGTGGGTTCGATTCCCATCTAGGACAAACATTTGTGTGATGAACATTTGTGTTTGTTCTATATCTGGTTTAGTTGTTAATATCTATTTAAGTATGTATTTAAAAACTATATATGTATGTATATCAGTCTCTGGCAGCCATATCACAAGCTTTGCTTAGTTTGGGGTCAGATGACCGTGTGTGAAAAAATGTCCCGAATATTTGTTTATTTATTTATTTTAATATTAAAATATTACTGTTTCAAATTTTGTTTAAGCATAATGCCATCGCTCTGACATTTGTACGACTAACCGGCACATGAAAGCACTTTGAGCATGAAAATGCACAAAAATTCTCATGTTGTATGCAAATCAATGATCTTTAGGCATGTGTCCTAATGTTTAATTTATTGCAAATAACCAGCTTAGCGATGAATATAACTAAATACATTACACATACTGAAAAAATAATTTGAATTGGCTGATAAATCTCTGAGATATGAGTGTTTAAAGTTTTAGGTGGGGATAGAGAGGGGATGCTCTATCCCTTTCTCGCAAAGCGTGCGTTAGTATAGCATTTGTATGGCGCTCCTGAGCCGTGACGTCACGGCTCAGTATAGTGCGTTCTCTGCCTAGCATGAAATTAAAATGCTTATATCTTATTTATTTTTGAACTAATTTTAATTTTGTTTGTGTTGATGTGCTCTATTTATGATCAGCTTTTTTATGAGGTAATAAAAAAATATTAGTCATCATGCCTAATTAAGTAACTAATGGTTCATTTTAAAAATCATCCTTTCTAAACAGATTTTCAGCAGACTGCGCTGAGGAGCTGACAATACTGCTATGTACGGAGAAGATATATGAACATATACCAAAGCACCTGATGGTGAAGCCTGGCTTAGCCAGCTTGCACTGGAAGATAGACATGTCTTTGAGGTGAGAACAACTTGCACTGTAGGCAAAAAAATTCGGGACGTTTTTTTTATTTATTTTTTTCTCACACGGTCATCTGACCCCAAACTAAGCAAAGCTTGTGATATGGCTGCCAGAGACTGATATACATACATATATAGTTTTAAATACATACTTAAATAGATATTAACACCCAGATATAGAACAAACACAAATGTTCATCACACAAATGTTCGTTGGTCCAGTTGGTAGTGAACCCGCCTTTTGAGCTTGGGGGTGTGGGTTCGATTCCCACTTAGGACAAACATTCGTGTGATGAACATTTGTGTTTGTTCTATATCTGCGTGTTAATATCTATTTAATATGGATGTATGTATATCAGTCTCTGGCAGCCATATCACAAGCTTTGCTTAGTTTGGGGTCAGATGACCGTGTGTGCAAAAATGTCCCGGTTTTTATTTTTTTTATTTTTATTGTGTTTAATCCATATTCCATTGCCATTCCAGCCAGTCCAACCTGCAGACAGGGAGCTCCCCGCAGCGCTGCAGAGAGGTGCTCCGCCGCCACACGCACGTCATACTGACGCTGGCTCTCACAGACGGACAGTTGCACACTTACCGACTCTCTCTTCAAAAGTTCCATGAACTCAGGTTATATCACATCCATCCAACATATTATTGTTTTTATGGTTCCGTACCTCAAAAGGAAAATACGGAACCCTTATAGGATTACTTTGTTGTCCGTCTGTCTGTCTGTCTGTCTGTCCGACATTTTTCTCAAAGAACACGTAAATATATCATGTTGAAATTTATATAAAATACTCAAATCTACGCTTCTTTCAGCTGTGAAAAAATCAAAGTTGTAAGCCAACGCAATCAAAAGATATGAACGTTTATTTTGCATATTTTGCGATTTCACAGGGAAATCAAATAGGGAATAATAATCAATCTATAGGGTACTTCCCGTTGACCTAGAATCATGAAATTTGGCAAGAGGCAAGGTCTCATAGTACATATATAGGAATAAATCCGAAAGTTACAAATTTGAAGTTAAATCATAAATTAGTTATTTATGATACAAGTGCGGTAAGTTGGTTATTACAAACGAGTAGACGAATGTAAGCCCGAGACGAAGTCGAGGGCTTACCATAGTCACGAGTTTGTAATAACCAATCCGCACGTGTGCCATACAAAGTTTTACAACACATTTGCGAGAAAAAAACAAAAAATGGAAATTAAAAAAATACTGTAAAGTACACGCACGGTGCTATACAACGGAGCGTGCGGACAAATTCATTACAGCACGCTCCGTTGTATGATGCGTTTCATTACAGCACGCTCCGTTGTATGATCCGTAATGTTTAACTTTCGAAAGATGTATTCAGGCTTCGTAAGTGCACTTTTTGAGCAAATGTGTTGTAAAAAATGTTTTGCTATTACAAACTTACATTTTGTAGTTGGAATGTATGGAAGAACCTTATTGTCAACTACAAAGCTAAGTTTGTCTTTCAATATTTAAATATTTTAGTTTTTTTTTTGTTTGGACTCGCTCTCTGAGGGTTCCATCTAACGGAACCCTCAGAGCGCGAGTCCTACTCGTACTTGTTCGGTTTTTTTAAAATATAGAACTAGCTGCGCCTCGTAGTTTCACCCGCGTTATATCCGGGATAAATGTATCCTAAGTTACTGATGAGTGATTTAATTTCTTTCGTTTGAAATGTGACTTGATCAAGATGTATGATTCAAGAAAATCTTTTCAACCGTTTGAAGATAATCAGGGGGTCTAGACAAGAGCCACTTTCTGTTGGCGTTAACGCCTGCGGAAAGATGAAATTGTACGAAAATGACATTAGCTTGAGATAACATCTCTCAAGCTAATGTCATAGTCAATGTCAAGATGAAATTGTATGAAAATGACATTAGGTCATTTTTCCGCAGGCGTTAACGCTAACAGAAAGTGGGTCTTGTCTAACCCCCCTGCACTTTTATCGGGGGTTTAAACAAAACTGTTAAACACTTGTTGGGTTTAAACACTTGTTTGTACAGGTACGTGGTAGCGAGTGCATTGAAGAGCATGATTGTTCTCGAGAAGAGGAAATGCATGAGGAAAGACTGACAGAGGTTCCACGCACGGTTAGGCCTTCAGTGGCAAACACACTGGGGCCCGCCACTCAGCATATACTAAGTGAGAGATCAATTGCAACTAGGACTTACGGTCGCAACCTCAGATGAAACAAACAAGGGAGATATGGTAGGGTGGTGTGGCGGCGGCGTACTAGAGATGCCGCAAATACTTATTATGGCGAATAAATAAATATTCGGGACATATTTTTTTTTTTTTTTTTTTCTCACACGGTCATCTGACCCCAAACTAAGCAAGGCTTGTGATATGGCCGCCAGAGACTGATATACATACATATATAGTTTTAAATACATACTTAAATAGATATTAACACCCAGATATAGAACAAACACAAATGTTCATCACATAAATGTTTGTCCTAGATGGGAATCGAACCCACGCCCAATAAATCATTATTTATTGTTCTAATATAATTTCTGTACATATCTATGCTAATATTATAAAGAGGAAAGATTTGATTGTTTGTTTGTTTGTTTGCATTGAATAGGCTCCGAAAATAAAGAACCGATTTGAAAAAAAAAACTCTGTTGGGAAGCTACACTATCCCCGGGCGACATAGGCTTATATTATATTTAAAAAAAAGTGTGTTTGTTTGTTCCTCTTTCACGCAGCAACGGATCGACCTGATTTTTTGCATGGGTATAGTTCAAGGGCCGGAGAGTGAGATAGACATACTTTTCAAGTTCATCATCACCATTTTTCATCACTACGCGGATGAGACCGCGGGGCGCAGCTAGTATAATTACATATCTGCTACAGGTGATAGTTGTCCATAACTTTGTATGTGTATGGCATTTTCGACATGGAGTACTAAACGGGAAGAGAGATGGTGTACAGTAGAAATGTTTACGTCTCTATGACCATGTAAATATAACTTTTTAGACAATAAATTGTTTTGTGCTAAAGTTATTCACGTCCTAATTGTAATGTAATTATGGTGCATATAAAAATTTAAGCATTTAGAATATTAACCCCGGCTGCACACTTTCGGTGGAGCCCGAGACTATATAGTGCGGATTTGTCCGTTACGGCGTGTGCCTTCTTAAATTGTCTAGACTACGGCGTGCGCCTTCCTAAATTGTCCAGACTATGTCGTGCGCCTTCCGAAATTGTCCAGACTTTGGCATGCGCCTTCCTAAATTGTCCGGAGTATGGCGTGCGTCTTCCTAAATTGTCCAGATTATGGCGTGTGCCTTCCTAAATTGTCCAAAGTATGGCGTGCATCTTCCTACGTTATCCGGACTATGGCGTGCGCCTTCATAAATTGTCCAGACTATGGCGTGCGCCTTCCTAAATTGTGCGCACTACGTTCTAGGGCTACTTCAGCGAGAGTATACAGCCGGAGTAAGATCTGAGTCAAATTATAACGTATTAGATTGTACATAAGAGTTTATTTTCCAATAAAAATATCTAAACTGTCCGAATCGTATTTTATTGCTTCACACAATGTTTTGTAAAATAAACCAATCATTTTTACACTTCGATTTTGGTTTCATATTCTGGTAATTCTTCTTTCTGCAAATAGATAAAAACACAATTAATAAAGGGTTAGTCAGAAAGGGACAACTAAAGTAGCTTCACCTAGTCTGTGGGACAACACCATTAACAACTTCTACTAAGGGACATCATCATCATCAGCCAGAAGACGTCCACTGCTGAAAAAAAGAAAAATGAACAGGCCTCCCCCTTTAACCTCCACACTGAACGACAGCCTGCCTTTCGCATCCACTGGATGCCAGCGACTCTTAAGACTATGTCGTCGGTCTATCTAGTGGGAGGCCTACCTACGCTGCGTCTTCCGGTTCGTGGTCTCCACTCAAGAACCTTTCTTCCCCATCGGTTATCGGTTCTCCGAGCGATGTGGCCTAGGGACAAACTACGAATAATAATCAAGGGGACAGTATGACCAGGCTTAAAAATCGCGAAAAAAAATTATGCCTAATGTAGAGTGTCAACGGCGTCGATTCTGTCATACCACTCACTAAAGGGACCGTCCATTAATCACGTGAGGCTTGAAAGGGGGGAGGGAGGGTGTTAGCAAAAATCACGAAATATCACAAGGTGTGATATTGTTGATATTTGTGATATTTAATGTTGTAAGGGGGGGTGTACTAAGATATCACGTGTATTAATTTTTTCGTCAAACGCGCGATTTCTAAACCGAAAAGCGCCAATCAAAAACAACCTGCAACCTTTCTGTCTACACATTTTTGTCATGATCCTTAATTTCAGAATAAAATTAGATTATACTTTATACCTGTATTTAAAGATAATATTAAAAAAAATATTCTTTGTAGGTACTAAAAATACACGTGATTTTGGGGGGGGTTTAGTCTTAAACCTATCACCAAGGGTTAAAAACGCTAAAAAAACATCACGTGATTAATGGACGGAATAGATAGATAGATAGATAGAAACTCTTTATTGTGTACACCAGAAATAAAAATTACAACACGATAGAAAACGCTTACGAGCTAGTGCCACAAGTGGCGGCCTTATCGCTAAAAGCGATCTCTTCCAGGCAACCATTGGATGGAAAGAATTTACGTAACAGAATCGACGGGGGATGCTAAAACACTTTTAATGATACCATTAAATAAATACTACTAAATGATACATAGTATAATATATATATATAAATATATATATATAAACACACATAATACAGACGCGACAAGTAAGAACATACTATACCCTAAGTCCCTGGAGTACCTTTGCACTATGAGCACACAATGCAAGGGCAGCAAGGAACACACACAATGAAAGAGCAAATAACGGCCAACACGAATTCGGAGCAACAGGTATGTCCAAAAACCGACAGGACTAAAATTATCTGCCTCTCTTTTCATTTTAATACATGAGAGAAGGATGGCAACAATTTTAGAGCTGTAATGTTTAGTTTAGAGTACATCAGAATCGACGCTTACAGAGTATAGTTTCTTAAACTAAAATTAAGCTTATATTGGTGTATGGTGGTGAGCACGTCACCTGGAGCTTGTCGTTAACATCGTGCAGCGTGCGTCCGCGCGCGCCGCACGCGCCGCTGTGCGCGCGTAGATGCGCTTTCAGCACGCTCTTGCGCTGTCAAGCAACATTTTATTAGCAAATCACTCGCACATCAATATTACATTGTTAGTTAACGAGAAGTTAATAAAAGCGTATTTTTAGGGTTCCGTACCTCAAAAGGAAACATCATCATCTATCAAAATTAAATTAAACTTAACCATGGCCGAAATGGCCAACTCCACTCATCACGTTTAGTTAATTTATTTTGTTATTGTTAGTTTAACTTTTTTCATTATTTTTATTTCATATTAATGAGTACGTATTTAATTATTAAGAAACAAGTAATGCATGCTTCCTTTAAAAGGTAACACATTTAGCTAAGTTCATTTATAAGAATTCAGTGTATGTAATAATGTAGTTATCGATGTGAAGCCTTAATAAAAAATAAAATAATAAAAAAAACAACGGAACCCTTATAGGATCACTTTGTTGTCCGTCTGTCTGTCCATCTGTCAAGACCTTTTTTCTCAACACATAAAGGTATCAAGTTGAAATTTATATCAAACACATGGCTCTACGGTCTCTTTCAGCTGTAAAAAAATCAAACTTGTAAGTTTACGCAATCAAAAGATATGAACGTTTATGTCGTATATTTTGCGATTTCACAGGGAATCAAAACCTATAGGGTACTTCCCGTTGACCTAGAATCATGAAATTTGGCAAGAGGCAAGGTCTCATAGCACATATATAGGAATAAATCCGAAAGTTATAAATTTGAAGTTACATAATTTAAAAATAATTATTTTGCTGTTACAAACTTACATTTTGTAATTGAAATGTATGGAAAAACCTTATTGCAACTTTTTGTTTGTTGCAACTACAAAGTTAAGTTTGCCTTTCAATGAGGCCTATTCTGTCATACCACTCACTAAACTAAACCAATCTGACAGGACTAAAATTATCTGCCTCTCTTTTCATTTTAATACGTGAGAGAAGGATGGCAACAATTTTAGAGCTGTCAAATTTAGTTTAGTTAAGAGTGCATCAGAATCGATGCCTATATTTCATTTTTGTTTTGTTTGGACTTGCGCTCTTAGGGTTCCATCTAACGGAACCCTCAGAGCGCGAGTCCTACTCGTACTTGTACGTTTTTTTTAGCAAAAGTGCGCCGAAATTTAATTTGCCAGTTTGGTTGCAAACTTACGACGAAGTTGGTGTGGCAGTGCGGGCAGGAGGCGCGCGCGTCGCCACGCGCGTGGACACGCCATGTGTGCGCGCGGACCGCGTCTCTGCACACATACATATACATTTACTAGCGACCCGCCCGCCCGCTTCGCACGGGTGTAATTTACGTGCGAAGCCGGGGCGGGTCGCTAGTTATACATATAAACCTTCCTCTTGAATTTATCTATTAAAAAAAACCGCTTCAAAGTCCGTTGCGTAGTTTTAAAGATTTAAGCATACATAGTGTAGGTAACTTACTATATATTTTATTAATTTATTCTATTTATCTATTTACACTATTCAAATCATTTATACCAATATTATAAAGAGGAAAGATTTGATTGATTGTTTGTTTGTTTGCATTGAATAGGCTCCGAAACTATTGAACCGATTTGAAAAATTCTTTCACTGTTGGGAAGCTTCACTATCCTCGGGTGACATAGGCTATGTTATATTTAAAAAAAAGGGATTCTTACTAAAACTCCAATAATGTAACCCAAGGTGTAAAAAAATAAGATTTACAATTTTGACTTTGCGTGTTTGACAGTTCTAAGACAGGACAACGTCTGTCAGGTCAGCTAGTTATCTATAAAGGTGTTGCAAAAAAACTTAGGTTTGCAGTTTTTTTGCTGTTTAGGTAACTAAAGTGGCTAATGATGTTTCGTCCTCGACTGACCTCGTGCTGTAGGTGCGGTGGCAGTGTTGGCACGCGTGTTGTTTGAACGCGTCGTGGGTGGAACTGAGATGGGTCGCTAGCGAGCCAGCGGTGAAGAAACGCGCCGAGCATTTGTTGCACGCGTGCCTAAAACAACAACAAACTTGTCTCACACCTGCAATATGAGCTTATTTATTTTTATATAAGACTAGCGGTCCGCCCCAGCTTCGTACGGGTATAGATTATATATTGTCACCCGGGGATAGTGCAGCTTCCCAACAGTGAAAGAATTTTTAAAATCGGTTCAGTAGTTTCGGAGCCTATTAAATGCAAACAAACAAACAATCAAATCTTTCCTCTTCATAATAAAAAAAAAGAAGATAAATGACTTTTGATTCTCCGATCACAAGCTGCCACCCGCGACCGACGTGGCATCATTTTGCAAAAGGGAATTTTGACTACATGCGCGATCAAGTGGTTATATTATCTTCGATTAGGGCTCCTCTCACTGAGAGAAGTGTTAAATATTGTATTACTACGATGTGCACGGACTGACAGGATAATGTCAGTTAGGATTGATAGGCTTGACTGTGGTTGTC
The DNA here is from genome assembly GCA_914767915.1 of Agriopis aurantiaria. Classification (NCBI taxonomy): domain Eukaryota; kingdom Metazoa; phylum Arthropoda; class Insecta; order Lepidoptera; family Geometridae; genus Agriopis; species Agriopis aurantiaria. Next base: position 5,858,699 of record OU612010.1, on the reverse strand, counting down.
TATTATTTTTTATTTTTTATAGAATAAGTGGCAAACAAGCAATGGGCCACCTGATGGTAAGTGGTCACCGTCGCCTATGGACACCTACAATACCCGGGGCATTGTCAGTGCGTTGCCTACCTTTGAGGACTCTATTCACCCTTCGTTTGAAGCAGTCCAAATTATATTTCGGAGGAAAAACCGAAGGTGGTAAGCCATTCCACAACTTAAATAATAATCTATGCCCAATTCTATGCTTTATGGAATCGTCTATTTTTACTTTCTCTTTCCTGTCAGCCATCTTCGATGTGACATGTTTAGTAATTGTGCTAAATTCCAAATTAAACGATTTCTCATTTATAATATCCCAAACAAAAAAGTAATTTATGCATTAGCTAATTTTATTCATTCTAATAATATCCGTCTTTAGTTTTTCCGTTTGTTACTTTCTGTTAGTAGTGTCATCAACCAGGATTATCTCGTTTTTTAGACAATCTCACTATCACCTCACTGTTAATGGCAAAATTGCCCCAAAAACCAATGGGGCCGTAGCCAAAAAAAAAACGATTAAATAAATAAATAATAAAAAAAAAAAATATAAGTACGTTTTTTTTTTTTTTTTAAATTATTATTTATTATTATATATTATAGTTATTCAGACTTTGTTTAATGAATATTTTTTTTGTTGTTTTTATGCCATAGGTGGCAAACAAGCAGACGGGCTGCCTGATGAGAAGCAGTCACCGTCGCCTATGGATACTTGTAACACCAGAGGCGTCACAAATACGTTGCTCCGAATACGCATACCTACTCGTACGTCTTTTTATTTCTGCGAGCCACACATCTCTGAATAACAAGAAGGCCTGTGGCCCAACAGTGGGGAACATAACAGGCTGCTACACGTACAAAGTGGCAAGCGACGTAATAATACGATACGTGACAATGCCCCGGGTATTGTAGGTGTCTATAGGCGGCGGTGACCACTTACCATCAGGTGGCCCGTAGCTTGATTGCCACTTATTCTATAAAAAAAAAAATATATACATAATCAAAATACATCAAATGGATGACTCACTTAAGAGCTGATGGGTCTCTGTGTTTCTTAGCCTTCTTGAAATGTGCCCTCAAACTTTCCTGAAATAAAAACATTATAATATAACCAAAGGCCTCCCTGTATGAGAGGGGTGTTGCCATAATCCCCACGCTTGGCAGGTGGATTGGGGATTGGCCTGCCAAGCATGGGAATTATGGCAACCAACCTTTGTCCAACAGTGGACGTTTAATGGCTGCTGATGGAATATAACAAAGAGATTGAAGAGCTGGTGTTGGAACCCAACATCATTGCAACAAAGTCCCAAAGACTCCGCTGGTTTGGACATCTGGAGAGGATGATCATCATCATCAGCCAGAAGACGTCCACTGCTGAACATAGGCCTCCCCCTTTAACCTCCACACTGAACGACAGCCTGCCTTTTGCATCCACTGGATACCCGCGACTCTCACGATGTCGTCGGTCCATCTAGTGGGAGGCCTACCTACGCTGCGTCTTCCGGTTCGTGGTCTCCACTCAAGAACCTTTCTTCCCCATCGGTTATCGGTTCTTCGAGCGATGTGGCCTGCCCATTGCCACTTCAACTTGCAAATTTTAACAGCTATGTCGGTGACTCTGGTTCTTTCTGGAGAGGATCGTGCCGTTAAATAAGGCTGACTTGTGGCTGCCGGAAAATCGAAGGTCCGTCTGCCGTCCCAGGTATAGATGGAAAGATGAAATGAGAAACGATCTGCGGAAACTGGACGGTCATGATTGGCGTGAAAAAACTTGTGAAAGATAGGAAAGTGAATTTCATTTTGGTATCGGAGGCCGTATGTAGTTATGTTCACAGGGGCGTGTCGCCATGTTCACGGGGGCATGTAGTTGTGTTCACAAGGGCGTATGTAACTATGTTCACCATTGTTCACACGGGCGTATGTAGATGTGTTTACAAGGACATAATATAATGTTGTTGCGTTTATAAGGGCATAATGAAGCTATGTTTACAAGGGCATTATGTAGTTGTAATCACGGTGCGTATGTAGTTGTGTTCACAGGGGCGTATGTAACTATGTTCACTATTGTTCACACGGGCGTATGTAGATGTGTTTACAAGGACATAATATAATGTTGTTGCGTTTATAAGGGCATAATGAAGCTATGTTTACAAGGGCATTATGTAGTTTTAATCACAGTGCGTATGTAGTTGTGTTCACAGGGGCGTGTCGCCATGTTCACGGGGGCATGTAGTTCACAAGGGCGTATGTAACTATGTTCACCATTGTTCACACGGGCGTATGTAGATGTGTTTACAAGGACATAATATAATGTTGTTGTGTTTATAAGGGCATAATGAAGCTATGTTTACAAGGGCATTATGTAGTTGTAATCACGGTGCGTATGTAGTTGTGTTCAGAGGGGCGTATGCAATAGGCATGATGACTAATATTTTTTTATTACCTCATAAAAAAGCTGATCATAAATAGAGCACATCAACGAAAACAAAATTAAAATTAGTTCAAAAATAAATAAGATATAAGCATTTTAATTTCATGCTAGACAGAGAGCGCACTATACTGAGCCGTGACGTCACGCCTCAAGAGCGCCATACAAATGCTATACTAACACACGCTTTGCGAGAAAGGGATAGAGCATCCCCTCTCTATCCCCCACCTAAAACTTTAAACGCTCATATCTCAGAGATTTATAAGCTAATTTAATTCATATTCTCAGTATGTGTAATGTATTTAGTTATATTTATCGCTAAGCCGGTTATTTGTAATAAATTAAACATTAGGACACATGCCTATTGTGCTCAGAAGGGTGTATGTAGTTGTAAATTTATATGATTATTTACGGGATATTTACCGTGGTAAGGTTGTGGAATGACCTTACCACGGTAAATATCCCGTAAATAATAATATAACTTTAGTGAACAACCGTGATAGTTTAAAACAGTATGTAGTTGTGTTCACAGGGGCGTATGTAGTTGTATTCAGAGGGGCGTACTCACGGCACACTTGAACTGCACGTCACACTCGACGCAGTAGAACTCCTTCCGCTCGTGGACACACTGGACATGCTTCCGTAGGAGCGAGTGGTAGACGAACGTGTCAGGGCAGAGCTCGCACTTGAACCGGGAGGACTTGTCGTGACGCCTGCAATTATATAGTAGTGAATACTTAGGAATAACTTGAATATAATGGTTAGGACTAACTTAAATGTAATGGTTAGGAATATCTTAAATGTAATGAAACACTGTTTTAAACTATCACGGTTGTTATCTAAAGTTATATGATTATTTACGGGATATTTACATGTAATGGTTAGGAATAACTTGAATGTAATGGTTAGGAATAACTTGAATGTAATGGTTAAGAATAACTTGAATGTAATGGTTAGGAATAACTTGAATGTAATGGCTAGGAATAACTTGAATGTAATGGTTAGGAATAACTTGAATGTAATGGTTAGGAATAACTTGAATGTAATGGCTAGGAATAACTTGAATGTAATGGTCAGGAATAACTTGAATCTAATGGTTAGGAATAACTTGAATGTAATGGTTAGGAATAACTTGAATGTAATGGTTAGGAATAACTTGAATGTAATGGTTAAGAATAACTTGAATGTAATGGTTAGGAATAACTTGAATGTAATGGTTAAGAATAACTTGAATGTAATGGTTAGGAATAACTTGAATGTAATAGTTAAGAATAACTTGAATGTAATGGTTAGGAATAACTTGAATGTAATGGTTCGGAATAACTTGAATAAAATGGTTAGGAATAACTTGAATGTAATGGATAGGAATAACTAGAACTGTACTCACGCAGTGTGCAGCCGTAGGTAGTGGATGTTCTTGAACAGCTTGCCGCACTTGTCGCACGCGTGCGGCTCGCGCTGCGCGTGCCCACGCGCGTGCCGCTGCATCACCGTGCGTTTGCTACCAACACACAGATAAACTAAGAAAGATAATGTATTAGCACGGGTAAATCATACACACATTTAAGCTAATTTAAGGCTAGAGTGAATATATTACTTCTAGATCAACGTGTTACACCCTCGGCCGCACCACGTACCATCAAGTGAGTTGGTGGCTTAAAAAAGTATGTGCTTAAGACACAGGACAGAAGCAAAAACTTTATCAAGCTTGACTATTTGTAATATACTAGCTGTGCCCCGCGGTTTCACGCGATGAGATCCACTGAGGCTCCAACAGTCCCAATTCAAAACTGAGCTCCACCGAGCCTCACGTCTCCGCGCGCCCTCGCTAGCGCCTTTACCGGACGGTATACCAACTTGCTGAACGCTGATTGGTTGTCAACGACACAACTTCAGCAGAGTAAGTGACTGCAGCGTGATGGCGCCACCTCCATCACTAGTCCACCAAAACAAAGCTAGGTGACGCCTACCTACATAATCTAAGCCTTAAAAACTATCCGACGGTAGTTGCGCCAGAGTGCTGAAACGTCAACGCGCCGACAAATATCTCTCTCGATCCCTTAGTCGACTCGAGCCGACTTTACCCGAAGGAGTATCAGAGCGTGACGGGCACGCGAGATCGTTGCTTTTTCCCCATCCAAAAAAGTGCCCCGGAAAGCCCTCAAGAACGGCCCTCACAAGTTTTCATGTCTAACAACTGAATGCCTCAGTGGAGGGAGACGTACTTGGTGGTGAAGCGGCAATGCAGGCACTCGTAGGCGGGGGCGGCGCCCGAGTGCCCCGCGTGGTGCTCCATGAGGTGCTGTCGCGCCACGCGCACAGCACCGCACACCTTGCACTTGTACCTGGTACCAACATTGTAACCCAATAGACATATGCCTTATTTTTTTTATCTATACTAATATTATAAAGAGGAAAGATTTGATTGTTTGTTTGTTTGTTTGACATTACAATAAAAATATTATCTAGGCTTTTAACAGGCGGCCTTATCGCATAAATAAATAAAATCTTATTTATTTTTGATCAAATTTTAATGTTGTTTTCGTTGATGGGCTTTATTTATGACTAGCGGTCCGCCCCTGCTTCGCACGGGTATAGTATAGCCTATGTCACCCGGGGATAGTGTAGCTTCCCAACAGTGAAAGAACTTTTCAAATCAGTTCAGTAGTTTCGGAGCCTATTCAATGCAAACAAACAAACAATCAAATCTTTTCCTCTTTATAATATTAGTATAGAAGATGAGCAGTCAATGTTTATATCGTCATTGTAGTCCTCCCCGAGCTTGACTTACCTAGTAGTGTGCGACTTGACGTGCCCTCGTAGAGACACGGAGCTGGAGCAACACTGCCCACAGATATCACACGAAAAGCTGCCGTTTTTCTAAAATCATTTCCACAAAAAAACAGACTTCACGACCAGAGGATCAAATTCAGTAACCGGGGTTCTTCTCCTAATTTACCACCCTTAGATGTGGAATATTTTATTAATATGAATGGGACCACCCGGATAGTAGGGTTCCTTATTTACTCACACTTTTGTCTCACATTATAGAAAATGATGTTATACCTACACACAATTCTACTTAAGGCACCTGTTATACCATAATATATATCTCAAGTAAATTTTATCTAGCTAACTTTATTATGTAAATATTTTACTAGATTAGAAATATGTTGCTGCTTGTTTTGTATTTTTTATTGATTTATTTATATTTTGTAAATATGGATACATAGGTTAAATAGATAAATGTAGGTTAAATAGTAGTACCTACTGCTAATTTATGTACCTTTAATACAAAAATATTGCACGTCCGCTAGGACAGACTGTTGAAACACTAAGCATTTGTTCCATCATTGTACACAGTTTATGCAATAAAATTTTACTTTACTTTACTTCACTTTTTGGGGTTCCGTAGGACCCTTATAAGTGAAAAAAGTGTGATTATAGATTGATTGATTGATTGATTAACTCTTTATTGTTCACACCATGAAATTTGATACAGAGGACAAAAAACTCTTAAAAACTAGTGTAACAAATGGCGGCCTTATCGCTAAAAGCGATCTCTTCCAGGCAACCCTAGGATGGAAAGGATCGATAGATCCCGTTAATAATATTATAACTGTAATGATAAACCGTGATAATTCGTAAATATCTGTCTGTCTGTGTGTCTGTCTGTGGATCGTAGCTCCGAAACGGCTAAACCGAGTTTGACTAAGTTTTTTTTTAAATTATATATTTTAGATTTGTATAGATTTGATTCAAGAACTAAGTTAGGATAAGTGCGTTCTGTTTGTCTGTCTGACTATCCAAATTTTTCAGTTGCATTAATAACTATAAAAGTTAAGTTAGTTAAGTTATTAATGCATAAAAGTGCATACAATTTGCACAATCACAGTTTTAGTGTGGATTTCAATTTTGCTGCTACATGTGAAATGGGAAAGTTTTTTTTTTTCACGTGTGTCGTAGGCATGTCACTCCTGGAACGCCAGACCTTGTTTTATTGTTTGCTAAACTGAATAAATAAATAAATATTCGGCACATTGTTGCACACACGGTCATCTGACCCCAAACTAAGCAAAGCTTGTGATATGGCTGCCAGAGACTGATATACATACATATATAGTTTTAAATACATACTTAAATAGATATTAACACCCAGATATAGAACAAAACACAAATGTTCATCACATGAATGTTTGTCCTAGGTGGGAATCGAACCCACGCCCCCAAGCGCAGAAGGCAAGTTCACTACCAGGACCAACGGGGCTTTCAACATATGCGCATATTGATATTACCGCAGAATGCTTCTCCATGTGCGTGTCCAGAACATCATGGAAGTTGAACCCTTTAACGCACTTGTCACATTTGAATGGAGAGCTGATGTACGCGTCCGTTTTGGAACGTTCACACATTTCTTGCAGGACCTGTAAAAACAATACATAATAATGATAAGTCATCGTCATATCAGCCACAGAATGTCACATAGGCCTCCCCCGTCGATCTCCAAAAGGGCCGGTTGGAAGCGGCCTGCATCCAGCGTGTCTCTGCGGTCTTTTATCCATCTTGCGGGATGTCCTACGCTGCGCTTACCGGTCCGTGGTCTCCATTTGAGAACCTTTCGGCCCCATCGGCCATCTGTTCTGCGTGCTATGTGCCCTGCACTGCCACTTCAACTTGCTAGTCCGGTGGGCTATGTCGGTGACTTTCGTTCGTCTACTAAATATTGTTATGTCTACTCCAAAATACCTGTTCTTTGGTCAGCTTAATGACCACATATTCATTGGTCTCTTGCACCATCCTGGATGAGAATCCGTCTCGGAGCACTTTCTTACTTCTCTTAGATTTCACTTCATCTTTGCTGTCTACTTCTCTTTCTCGCTTCACGGCTGACTCTTGTCTGACTGCTGATTCTTTTAAACTGTCCTGAAATAACAGTTTTTATACCATTACCCACCCTCATCATCATCATCAGCCAGAAGACGTCCACTGCAGAACATAGGCCTCCCCCTTTAACCTCCATACTGAACGACAGCCTGCCACCTGCATCCACTGGATGCCAGCGACTCTCACGATGTCGTCGATCCATCTAGTGGGAGCGCTACCTACGCTGCGTCTTCCGGTTCGTGGTCCCCACTCCAGAACCTTTCTTCCCCATCGGTTATCAGTTCTTCGAGCAATGTGGCCTGCCCATTGCCACTTCAACTTGCAAATTTTAACAGCTATGTATTTCCCACCCTCTAAAAAGCTTATTTTATTCACTGAAAACAATGAATAAAAAGCACTATCTTGGTGTTGGAATTTAGAACACGCCAGTATATTCGACCATCTCAATGCAATCTCCTTAAATCTTTTTTTTCTCATAGTCATGGTATAAAGTATAGTATGCAACTCTTGAATAAAACGGATTTATATCGAGGGCCATGAATCACTCGCGTCGCTCAGGATTCTAAAATTTGAATCACTCACTTAGCTCGTGATTCAACCATCACGAATCACTCACTAAGCTCGTGATTCAATTCAATTCAATTCAATTTTTTAAATTTAATTTTAATTTTAATTTTCTAATCATCAAGTAATTAATGTAATTTGTATAATAAGTTATGGATGCAAGTCCGGATAATAAAAATTTTCATTTCATTTCATAATGAATCACTCACTAAGCTCGTGATTCAATCATCACGAATCACTCGCTACGGTCGTGATTCAGTCGATAGAATTCTTCACTTGCTCGTGATTCATCTATGGCCCTCAGCTCAGGCGCATGCTATCGCTCAGCCACCATCGCTGATAGTGTTTCACTGGTCGCAAACTACATATTTATGTTTGGTTAATTACTGCAAAAGCTAGTCTATACTAATATTATAAAGAGGAAAGACTTGATTGTTTGTTTGTTTGCATTGAATAGGCTCCGAAACTACTGAACCGATTTGAAAAATTCTTTCACTGTTGGTGAAGCTACACTATCCCCGGGTGACATAGGCTATAATCTATACCCGTGCGAAGCTGGGGCGGACCGCTAGTCATTAATAAGCCTTACCATTTCTTCATCTCCTTTTTTCTTCTTTTTACTCTTTTTCTTAGTTCTTCCTTTACTCTTATTACTTATCATCACCAATGGTATTTCATCTTCATCTTCGTTATAGTCAAGTGCATCATTTTCATTTGTGTATTTGTCGTTTTCATTTGTGTATTTGTCGTGTTCATTTGTGTATTTGTCACTTTCATTTGTGTATTCGTCATTTTCATTTATGTGTTTGTCATGTTCGTTTTTGTATTCGTCGTGTTCATTGATGAATTTGTCATTATTTACGTTCTCATTGTCAAATGTATCAACAAAATCTTGATCAATACGGTTGCCATCTATGTCTTTTTTAAAGGTATGTGTGGAAACTGCATAATGTGAAGTGTTACAAGATGTGTTGTTAGTGTGTACTGAGTAGTGTGTGTCATTTTGAAGTGTGTTATCTAGTGTAGGGGTGTAGTTATGGATAGCTGGACTTGTTTGTGTCATATGATGAATGCTTCTCAGACTATGTTGCGGTAACAGAAGTGATTTTGAGTCCTGAAAGATACAATACAATTCATCTATACTAATATTATAAAGAGGAAAGATTTGATTGTTTGTTTGTTTGTTTGCATTGAATAGGCTCCGAAACTACTGAACTGATTTGAAAAATTCTTTCGCTGTTGGGAAGCTACACTATCCCCGGGTGACATAGGCTATAATCTATACCCGTGCGAAGCTGGGGCGGACCGCTAGTTATTAATAACTCCATAGTTACAAGTCAAACTTCTCCAGTACACTTTCTACAACGATGTATATAAACTTATATAAACAGTATATGTTAATAATATTATTGTGTGTAGTATTAGCTTCAGATAATTTATCTCACGCTAATGTCATTGTCAATGTCATTTTCATACAATTTCATCTTTCCGCAGGCGTTAACGGTAACAGTGTGCTCTTGTCTAGACCCCCTGAAAGGTATTCGTATTAGAATGAAGCAATCTATACCACCGATTACTACCGATTTTAGTTCCTCCGCGTTTCCGCTGGAGGGCTTTACTATAATGTATGGAACAATACGTAAACGAAAAAAGTTTTCGAAAACTATCAAATCTGGGAGTAAGCATACTGATAACAGATGCAACTACGGATGATACGGAGAAATTATTAAATGTGCAAAAATGAAAATTGTTTGCTATCGTAATCGGACGTTGACATTGTTATTCGATATACCTAATATTGTTTCTTTCTACATCATAATTATGTTTTATGTTTTGTACCTGTAGTTACATTGTGTTAACTAGGCAATTGATTGATCTGTTTTATTTTTAAATTAGATTATAATAATTCATGTTATTATTTATCATTTATTATTAAGCTGTTTTCGGCTGAAACACAGGATTACCTAGTTCAGGTTCACGTGTTTTATAGACCTAATTATGTTTACTTATGTTTTATATTTTTTTTTGGAATAAATTATGAATTATGAACTATATTTTGGTATATTATATAATGGTATAAGTTTTATTTACCCTGTAGGTGGCTTGTTTCAGCAAATAGTTGGCAGTCCAGCACTGTCGTTTGAATTTGGTGAACCTCCGAAACATCCATTGGCAAATCACACAGATTTTCATTGCAAATTCCTTGTACACTATCTGAAATAATAAGCAAATTTTTTACTCATCGAGATGATCGAGACATACTTATGGAGATAACAATATTCACAAAAGTGCAAAAAAAAAAAACACCAAAAAAAATGAATGGACAGGCCCAATAGAAGCGCATTTTTGAAGATAACAAAATGAGCGTCGGCTCTCATTTCCTTTCAGTCGGTCTCTAGCCGTAGGAAGTCCAACACATGTCTATTGTTACGTGATAACGAAACATCTGACAAAATTATGCATTCATATGCTTTCCCGAAGTGTAAATACACAAATAAAACCGGGATCTATTTTTTGTAACAAATATACTGTACATTTTTACAATTAGGTGTTGAAGTATATGGTCGACGGTTTTGACTCGTTTTTACTGAGAAATTTCAAAGGTTAGGGCCCGTCCATTCATTTTATTTTAGTCGAAGCATTGAGCAGACTGTTGATTAGTTGTAAGGCAACCGCGATCCGATTACAACGCCGCGAGATGCAATTGTTAGTAATCTTCCTGTCAAGCATTGGGAAAGCAGCTTTAGCATGCTTACAGTCATCACATCTAGATAGGCCAGCGTTGACATGGAGTAATTATTAATTAAAAAAATAATAAGGGGGCGAGGGTTTGCCAGACAAAAATTTTTACTATTTGAAAGTTGGGTAATTTCTAGTCAAATCAGGTAATTTGAAATTTCAGATTCAGTTTCGTATTTTTTATTCCTTGACTGCCGGCAACACTGAGACCATACTTAGCTTGACTCTGACTGTGACTTGTTTGACGCTATTAAGACTTTGTAAACTGTTTAAGATTACGACTAAAGGACATTGAATCCACGGTCATGAAAATTTTAACAACATTTACAGGCTAAACAGTTATTCGTTTCATCTCTAGTTACCTACCACATTCCAGGCTGGGTGTCTAAAATGAGAATTGGCTCGGGGGTGATGCTGCTAGATTACACTGTGGTGCTTGACGACAGATTTTCAACTTGAGGTTGATCAAGCCAGCTGAGCGCTAAAAAGTACCACCACCATGCTATGGTTGCCTCACGATGTGTTCTTTCAGCGAAAGCACATTGTTGGTATTGGAAGCCGAACGCGCCAAGCACAGCTATCAACGCTAATAACGTTACGCCAGATGAAACGAAATTAGGCAGTGCTTTGGTGTTACCTAGCAAATCAAATCAGGTTTCTTTACTTATGAAGGGATTCTAGATTCTTCTACGCCTACAGACGTATTAAAACTAGATAAAATACAAGTTATTGAATTAAAATAGCAATAATAAAACTTACTTCGTCAACAAGAGTTATATACAATTTTATGTACTCATCCGACAATGGAGATAGATGGTTTGTAGTGTTCAGGCAAACTCGACAAACATTATTGATGGAAAAAGTAATATTCGCATCGTTTTCATTCATAATTCTTCAATAAAATCCAAAACAAATTAAATTATATCAAAGCAATGATTATTTTTGTTTTTTAAACTTCTCTTTGTTTGTTTTGATTGGCGTCAATGTCAGTTAGAACTTCATCACATGTGTCAACTCATATTTTTTTTCTCTGTGAGGATTTTAGCGTCGCACCATGCTGTGGTAATTTAGAACATTAGTGGCGGAACGCTCTAAGGCTGCTGACATCCATCCGCGCCTAACCAAAGAGATGAAAGAGAATGTAACTCGACGCTACGCCTAACTAAACTAATTAAAACAACATAACGTACTGTGTCAATATCCTCTGGTATAAGTGTTCTGTGGTCAATATCATCCATCAAAAATGTTTCAAAATAAAAAACATAACGTCAACAATAATTATTCTTTGAACATTATTAATAATTAATTTATCATTTCTTCGATAAATTTCACGGTAATATCTCTAATTTTATCAGTAGAGTGATTCAAAGTTTCTGTGTACCTATTTTAGTGTTAATTTGAACGCATGTGCCACCGTTTCAATTTAGCTACCTTCGAACTGAGATTTCATATTTTACTACGTATCGTTGCCCCCCACAAAGATTTCATACTATACTACGTGCCCCCGAACTGTGAACCCATAATATATTTATGCTAAGCTTTGTTCAAATTTCGGAGAAAAAACTCGTGCAGTTATCTAGGCCACGTAGTACAGCTTGAGTAAAGCCCGATGCAGACCTTGCGAAGTACAGGTGGCAAGTACAAGTAGCAAGTACCTACTAGATACTAGTAGTTAGTAGATACTTGCTACTTGTACTTCTCATGGTCTGCAATGGCATAATACTTAGGTGATAATTTGAATTTAGTTTAGGAATCGTGGTAATTTCTGGTAATAACTGTGATGATTACTTGTTTTGCAGTTGTTTGAACACTTTGAACTGATACAGGACTCACTACCTATATTATTATCACTGTATTGCAAGATGTCATTCAAGTTGCTGGTTGCAACGTGAGCGATGGAAAAGGTAATTTCATATTAAAACTGTTAACATATTCGTGTCCTACAACGAAAGAGAATGTAAACACAATGGTACCGTATTACTAATGACCATTACCCAATGAATAGACTTTTCGAATTAGCAATCCAAGGTATTTATTACTATAATATAATTACGATTTACCCTTAGTCTCAGATATGATAGTTTTCGAACACTTTTTTCGTTTACGTATTGTTCCATACATTTTAGTAAAGCGCCTCCAGCGGAAACGCGAAAGAACTAAAATCGGTAGTAAACGGCGGTATAGATTGCTTCACTATAGTACGAAAAAAATATCGAATACCTTTCAGCCCAGCAATGTATGGAACAATACGAAAACGAAAAAAGTTTTCGAATACTATCAAAACTTGTACTATGGGTAGAACAGAGTAGATACTTTTAAAGGTTTCGTACGGCGTACCGTACCCAAAGGGTGAAAACGGAACTCTATTACTAAGCTTACGCTATGTCTGTCAGTCCGTCCTACCTCTTAACGCTGGTCGGTTTTTTATGTTATTTCCCAAAAGCAAAGAAGTTTAAACCACTGCTGGCACACAGGCCTTCTCTCAGAGAAAGGATGGGCCCTAATTCATCATCATCATCAAACTTGCTTGGGTGATATCTCGGAAACTGTCGATCCTGGACTAGCAGTTCCTTCGCAAAAGTGATAGATCTCGTCGAGATCTTCATTTCGGATGACAGCTGTCAAACTTGCTTAGGTGATATCTCGGAAACCGTCGATCCTGGACTAGCAGTTCCTTCGCAAAAGTGATAGATCTCGTCGAGATCTTCATTTCGGATGACAGCTGTCAAACTTGCTTGGGCGATATCTCGGAAACCGTCGATCCTGGACTAGCAGTTTCTTTGCAAAAGTGATAGATCTCGTCGAGATCTCAATTTTGGATGACAGCTGTCAAACTTGCTTGGGCGATATCTCGGAAACCGTCGATCCTGGACTAGCAGTTTCTTTGCAAAAGTGATAGATCTCGTCGAGATCTTCATTTCGGATGACAGCTGTCAAACTTGCTTGGGCGATATCTCGGAAACCGTCGATCCTGGACTAGCAGTTTCTTTGCAAAAGTGATAGATCTCGTCGAGATCTTCATTTCGGATGACAGCTGTCAAACTTGCTTGGGCGATATCTCGGAAACCGTCGATCCTGGACTAGCAGTTTCTTTGCAAAAGTGATAGATCTCGTCGAGATCTTCATTTCGGATGACAGCTGTCAAACTTGCTTGGGCGATATCTCGGAAACCGTCGATCCTGGACTAGCAGTTCCTTCGCAAAAGTGATAGATCTCGTCGAGATCTTCATTTCGGATGACAGCTGTCAAACTTGCTTGGGCGATATCTTGGAAACCGTCGATCCTGGTCTAGCAGTTCCTTCGCAAAAGTGATAGATCTCGTCGAGATCTTCATTTCGGATGACAGCTGTCAAACTTGCTTGGGCGATATCTCGGAAACCGTCGATCCTGGACTAGCAGTTCCTTCGCAAAAGTGATAGATCTCGTCGAGATCTTCATTTCGGATGACAGCTGTCAAACTTGCTTAGGTGATATCTCGGAAACCGTCGATCCTGGACTAGCAGTTTCTTCGCAAAAGTGATAGATCTCGTCGAGATCTTCATTTCGGATGACAGCTGTCAAACTTGCTTGGGCGATATCTCAGAAACCGTCGATCCTGGACTAGCAGTTCCTTAGCAAAAGTGATAGATCTCGTCGAGATCTTCATTTCGGATGACAGCTGTCTATAATAGGTAGAGACTCTGGCAAAGCTATAGTAATATTTTTGTGTTTCAGGCATGCAATCTCAACCAAACGCAGGACTTACAAATGTACATGATACAAGTGCTGCAATGGTTCCTAATGAAGGTGGTGTAACATCGGATACACAAGAAGAAAAAGATTTTTAAGAAGATTTTCGAGATTGGTTTGTGTTTGCAATCTCAAAATTATGAGATTTATAGAAAACAATGTTGCTTGATTTTTGAAGTTACCAAAAGAATGTGAAGAATCTGCACATCTTTTGATGTTCTTCGATAAATTATTTGATTCGGTGAATGGATCTTACAGTGAAATTCTGGGAAGACATTTTTACTTTGCTGCTGTAACGCCGAAATCACCACATCAGAAATTTTGGAGTGAAGCTCTTCCAGTTTTAAGATCGTTACGATATTTAAATGACGGGAGGGAAAAGGTTGTTCGGTCCATAACAAGCTGGATTAAGACTAAAGAAGGATTCCAAATGCTTGTAAATTCTTTACACAAAAATCAACTTAACTATATAGCTAATAAATTTCAACCACAGGATGACAGGACCCATTAGAAAATATGTTTGGCTCCATATGGTCACTGAGCATATGCAATAGAATGCCTGGTGCATTTGTTTTTGAAAGCAAATATAAATCACTTTTAATAAATAATTTATCAATGGGTGATTCGCAAGGAGCGAATTGTGAAAAAGATACTTCAGCCGGCTTACAAACAATACGCGATTATTTTGATATTTGAGCTCAAAATCAAATGAAAAAGAAAATATCGAAATTGATGAGGAAGAGTTTATAATGAGGATCAGTAATCATCATCAGCCGGAAGACGTCCACTGCTGAACATAGGCCTCCCCCTTTAACCTCCACATTGAACGACAGCCCGCCTTTTGCATCCACTGGATACCCGTGACTCTCACAATATCGTCGGTCCATCTAGTGAGAGGCCTCCCTACGCTGCGTCTTCCGGTTCGTGGTCTCCACTCCAGAACCTTTCTTTCCCATCGGTTATCGGTTCTGCGATGGGCGATGGCAATGGCAATGCGATGGCAATGGGCGATGTGGCCCGCCCATTGCAACTTCAACTTGCAAATTTTAGCAGCTGTCGGTGACTCTAGTTCTTTGGCGAATATCCACCACGTTTCGGATCTTATCGCGCAAAGAAACTCCGAGCATAGCTCTCTCCATTGCCCGCTGTGTGACTCTGAGCTTTTCCAAAAGGCCAACAGTTAAAGACCACGTCTCAGTACCATATTAGTAAAGTAGTAGCAAATTCAATAGAACTAGTACTCACTTTATTCTTCATGACATATCTTTTTGAATTATCCAAATCGGACCATTACTTACGAAGATATTAAGTAATAAACATTATGCCGTTGCTGCCGCTAAAAGAAATGTACGTGGGTGTGTATGACGTCACTGGGACGGTCGCCGCCAGCTACCCGTTGGCCGCTAAAAGGCGCGCAGTGTTTTGGGTGGTTAATTGTGACTTTGATGCAAATTAAGTGCCCGATTTGTGTCTAATATTAGCTTAGTACAGTCTATACTAAATGCGTAACCCTGTATATAATAATGATCTCCTATCGGCTTAGAACAATCTATATGCCTAACCATGTTTAATGACCTCCTTTCAGTATAGGACAGTCTATATGCGTAACCTTGTGTAATGACATATTTTTTTTGCTTAGTTCAATCTATATGAGTAACCCTGTATAATGACTTCCTTTCAGCTTATTAGTCTATATGCGTAACCCTGTATAAGACCTCCTTTCGGCGTAGTACAGTCGGTCTATTCCACTTTGATCCCTGACTGAAAATACCATTGTACCCCAGACATTTGTATTTGTGTGCGTGCTGCGGTGCGTGCGTACAGGCATGCGCACATACAAGCCGCACGATGTATCTTTCTTCGAAGATAACTTACTATTACATTTTTACTACGGTGGAGTTTTATCATCTCTTTTTACAACGGAGTACCATATTTTACGAAGTAGTAAAAAAAATAGTTTTTCTGGCGTTTTAATAGAGCGTTTTTATTTGTTTGTACATTTCGGCACTATTCAATATTTGTACATAGTTAAAAGATCAATTAGACACAAATCGGGCACTTAATTTGTATCGAAAATCACAATTATCCACCCAAAACACTGCGCGCCTTATAGCTGCCAACGGGTAACTGGCGACGAACGTCCCAGTGACGTCACAAGCTATCACGCCGGCCGACCAGTGAATTTCGCTAGTAATTTGGTCATAACTTCGTTATTTTTTGTCGTAAAACAATATTTTTGCACTGTATGTTAAGGATTTCTTAGCTCTATAAATCTGCATTCTCAACTAAAAACGTTACTGATCCTCATTGATCCCATCAACACTCAATCAATGATGATGAACGCATCCACTAGTGATGTAGAAAATTGTGCAGCTGTTGGTTATTGCAGTGGATGGATAGTCAGAAAGGAAAAAAATAATATTTAGTTAACCACTGTAAAACCTGCAATAAAGACCTCGAAAACCATGAGGAACTACCATTCGTGGTCTCCACTCAAGAACCTTTCTTCCAGTTTATCGGTTCTTCGAGCGAAATGGAACATAATTATAATACATAATATTACCTATGATTTTAGACAAACACAGTAATTTTTTTTAAATCGCAGAATACATACAATTGATAATATCTATAAATGTAGATTTAAACTTTTTAAAGTCTAAATTGCACAAACAACGCCTGCAGAGTTTTTTAATATCGATTGGTGCAAACTAATCTTAAACATATTGTCAGGAAAATCACAGAGACGGAGATTGTTAAAGCTGCTTTTGATTATTATACAAAACATAAAACAAAAAATTTAACGTAATCAGGTGTTTTTTTTAAAATAAGATTTAGCATAGTATAATGTTTAATTAAAACCAATGCATTTTTAACGTATTTTTGTATAAGCTCTAATGTAAAAACGGTAATACGTACAAGCGTCTAACTTGGCATGATTATAGTACACACTCCAAAGTATATAAACAAACAATAATAAATGACCAAGTGCGAGTCAGTGACAAATTTCTGTTTATTTCTTCAAGATATAATTGTGTTACATTATAGCGTATTCATTTGATAATTGTATTTATGAGTTGTATAAAACTGTACAGCCGTTTAATAAAATATTTTATTAAAGCTCGCAAAAAAGCTTATTATTTCTGAAGTAGACGGAGCGTTGCAGCCAAACTTATGCTTAGCGGACTTAATTTTTACAGTAGGCAAGATGTTTTTTCTACTATGGAAAATGATTGTAGTTTTTTACGGAATGTATGGGATTGGTCACGTGAATTTTTCACCAGTTGTGTAAATCTCATACATTTTGTATAAAACTACAAGCGTTTTCTGTAGTAGAATAGAATTAATACAACCTGCTATTCATCTGTAGGTTAAATGTAGTACCGTTAGTGGCGGATAGATGGAGGCACATATAATTGATTTCAAATATGGCTGAGTTGCCAGTCTATCTCCGTATATATATAGTAGTCTTTGCGTCGCACTTCTTGTATATTTGCCGGCCCCAAATATTAAAGTATTATAAAGTTTGATGAAATGTTGTCAAACATGTCGTAATCACAGTCAGATCTAAGAAAAGCAAGTCACGGTTAAGTCAATTCATGCCCTAGTAAACTGGTGGAGACCTTAAAAGAGGTTTCTGGAGCATTATTGGAAACAACACGAAAATACATGCTTCACAGCGTTACATCACTATTCACTACCGCACTAAAACGGTGCGGCGCGGTAGCGCTATGCGGCCGAGTAACTTAATCTTGCAGCGTCGCGCTGCCTAAATGGGGTTTTATCTAATGTGTGATAATTTTGGATTATTCTTTATAATGTGTTTGTGAATATGATCGAGTATGTGATAAAGTAAGGTGAAACGTTTATTTTGATCTCATTTTGATGTTGTTTTCAAAACTCCAGAAAAGGTAGTAATGTCAGTACTTTATTATTATTACGAGGTAGTATGGCCTTCACAACTTTAGTCTGCCCAGTAATAGGCTAAAATCAAATCACACCGTGGGCTGGGCTTGGCTAAAGTCTTCAGACCCACATTTACTATACCATTGCTATTATCTCTTATGTGCCTATACCATTGCGCCAAGGACGTTTAATACACTAAAACGTCCTTGCATTGCACAGTGGTGTTCTCATGAATCTATACAACGACATGGCATGGATCAAAAAAATTTAATCAAAGCATGGATCATAACGAAAATAATTCAAATGTCGTATTTCCTCCTTATTGTTAAAGAGGCAAACGTTAGT
Organism: Agriopis aurantiaria; assembly: GCA_914767915.1. Lineage (NCBI taxonomy): Eukaryota > Metazoa > Arthropoda > Insecta > Lepidoptera > Geometridae > Agriopis > Agriopis aurantiaria. The sequence continues at coordinate 5,840,080 of OU612010.1, read as the reverse complement.
CCTCTTCCTAATTTTGGCGCCAATGTGAAAAAACATGTCGCCTCATTGTATTATTTCCCTTAAACTTGTGTATTTTGAAGTTCATGGGTAATAATGGTGGATTATTATTTAGTTGCTCGTGAATGCGCGAAACATTTATTTTCGTATTGCTTCCAAAACTCCAAAGAAAGCCTCTAAACTTAGATAAAATATGTAGTACAGTAATTTATTTATTTTATTTCCAACTTAGAACTATCATTAATAGTAGTATATAGTAATAGATCGTTGCCTCTAGAGATAAGTCTCCACTACTTTATTAAAATATGACAACATGTAGTCTGTGAATTACTTAGCTAGGAAGCAAGCAAGAAAATTAATGGATTACCTGTGGAATGTCACACCATAACTCTTATGCTGCTTTTCTGATTTGTTGTGGTACGATTTCACCGCGCAAATTGTCATAGTAAAATTTTTATATTTTTTTTGGAGCCATGTATGACGCCATTTGAATGGCTTAAATGCGAATGTACTTGGTTTCTTTGTGTAGTTATTCTAAGGTTAAATATTAGAAAATATTTCAATACTTGACACCTTAGCTTGACACTAGCAAATGCATATGCGGGACCTTCGACTAAAATAAATGGACGGGCCCTAACCGTTGAAATAGCTCAGTAAAAACGAGTCAAAACCGTCGGACATATACTTCAACACCTAATTATAAAAATGTACAGTATATTTGTTACAAAAAAATAGATCCCGGTTTTATTTGTGTATTTACACTTCGGGAAAGCATATGAATGCATAATTTTGTCAGATGTTTTGTTATCACGTAACAATAGACACGTGTTGCACTTCCAACGGCTAAAGACCGTCTGAAACGAAATGAGAGCCGGCGCTCATTTTGTTATCTTCAAAAATGCGCTTCTGCTGGGCCTGTCCATTCATATTATTTTGGTAGAAGTGCGGGACGGCAAAATCCTCTCATCAGGAAAGTTTTTTTTTTTTTGTAGGAAATATGTAGGTTCTAGGTACAAAAACTAAATTGCATATTTATTATCACATATTTTTAGTCACACAAAATTAAATAAGTTGAATGGAATTGACAGAATTAGCTATAAAAACCAATTGTATTCCTGCATTTTTTTTTTTTTTAATAATTAATAGATATTTATTAACAATAACAAAAATAGTATGTTACACAAATAGAAAAAAGAAATTAAGTCCGAGCTCCAAAAAAATTACTAATCTACAAAGAATAAAAATGTATACCTATAATAAAAAAATGAATAATAATAATAATTTTTAAATTAATTTATAATTAAAATAGTTAATAGTAATAAAATTTCTAATATTTATAATTTAATTATAGTACAAATAAAGATAAAATTTGTTAGTGTTTTGTCGTCTGTGTAATTTGTATTTCCACAGCGCGTCTACTTTTCAGTGGTCATTGCGCCCAGAGGCCTTACGGCTAGCTGTTTTAAGCGATTCAGAAGCAGCAGTGATTTAGCAGTGCAAGTACCGCTCTTTAACGATCGTCAAATCTGAAAGTTGCGATTGTCAAATTCGATGAAATGCCATTTGATCAGGGGCTTTACGGACAACTGCTATTACAGGCACCTAATCCGCTCAGTTGGAAAATCACGCGACCGCAAACCTTATCGCGCCCTGGGGTGCAAGTACAGTTCTTTATCGATAGTCAAATTCGCTAAAATGCCATAGAATCGATCACAGCGAGTACTGAAAAAATGGCATATTATCGAATTTGACGACCTCAACTGTCAATTTGACGATCGATAAAAGAACGGTACTTGCACTGCAGATACGGTAAGGCCCCAGTACTCTCTATGATCGATCCTATGGCATTTTATCGAATTTGACGATCGATATAGAAAGGCACTTGCACTGCTGGGCGCGTTAAGGTTCACGTTCGCGTGATTTTCCTGTTCTGTTTTAGCGCTAATTTAAGACCGCGTAAGGAGCTGGCCGTAAAGCTGGAAACAAACGAATGGACGCGGCTGATAAGTGTGCCTGTGCATGTTTTTGTGTTCATGTGATGTTTTTGTAAGACAACAACGACTGACAAAAACATCCGGCGCACCAGATTTCTGTCGGACGTCCGACCGCTCAAGGTCAGCCCAAGGTTACGTCCACGACTTACGTCCGATAGTTTGCACAGCTCAGTGTACATTCATTATCTAGATATAGCTGTTTTATTTTGTACTAGCGGTCCGCCCCGGCTTCGCATGGGTATAGATTATAGCCTATGTCACCCGGGGATAGTGTAGCTTCCCAACAGTGAGAGAATTTTTCAAATCGGTTCAGTAGTTTCGGAGCCTATTCAATGCAAACAAACAAACAAACAATCAAATCTTTCCTTTTTATAATATTAGTATAGATTTAACTATGTAAACAAACATGGCGGAAAATCAATAATAATAGCCACTAGCGAGGACTTGTGATTGGTCGAAAAACGCCATGTTTGTTGATTTAGTTCATCATCATCATCAGCCAGAAGACGTCCACTGCTGAACATAGGCCTCCCCCTTTAACCTCCACACTGAACGACAGCCTGCCTTTTGCATCCACTGGATGCCCGCGACTCTCACTATGTCGTCGGTCCATCTAGTGGGAGCCCTACCTACGCAGCGTCTTCCGGTTCGTGGTCTCCACTCAAGAACCTTCCTTCCCCATCGGTTATCGGTGATTTAGTTGGTCATCTAAAAATAAAATTACTATTACATTTTAAAAAAACCGGACAAGTACGAGTAGGACTCGTGCTCTGAGGGTTCCGTTAGACGGAACCCTCAGAGCGCGAGACCAAAAAAAAAACTAACTGAAGTTGAAATATTGAAAGACAAACTTAAGTTTGTAGTTGATAAGGTTCTTCCATACATACCAACTACAAAATGTAAGTTAGTAATTGCAAAATAATCATTTTTAAATGATATACCTTCAAATTTATAACTTTCGGATTTATTCCTATACATGTGCTATGAGACCTTGCCTCTTGCCAAATTTCTTGATTCTAGGTCAACGGGAAGTACCCTATAGGTTTTGATTCCCCTGTGAAATCGCAAAATATGCGACATAAACGTTCATATCTTTTGATTGCTTTGACTTACTTTTTTAACTTTAATTTTTTTACAGCCGAAAGAAACCGTAGACCCAAGTATTTATTATAAATTTCAACTTGCTACCTTTACGCGTTCTTGAGAAAAAGGGTCTTGACAGACGGACAGACAGACGGACAACAAAGTGATCCTATAAGGGTTCCGTTTTTTCCTTTTGAGGTACGGAAACCTAAAAAATAAAAATAAACCTTTATGTCGCGTCCGTCAACCGCTTCCGATAATTTGTTTCCAGCCTTAAGGCCCCAGGGAGTATATTAAATTAGAACTTACCAAACTATACTTATATTCTTCGACTAAAATAAAATGAATGGACGGGCCATAACCATTGAAATTGCTCAGTAAAAACGAATCAAAACCGTCGGACATATACTTCAACACCTAATTAAAAACATATACAGTACATTTGTTACAAAAAATAGATCCCAGTTTTATTTGTGTATTTACACTTCGGGAAAGCATATGAATGCATAATTTTGTCAGATGTTTCGTTATCACGTAACAATAGACACGTGTTGCACTTCCTACGGCTAGAGACCGACTGAAACGAAATGAGAGCCGGCGCTCATTTTGTGAACTTCAAAATGCGCTTCTACTGGGCCTGTCCATTCATTTTATTTTGGTCGAAGCTTATATTGCACAAATCTACGCCATATACAGGGGGCTTAGTCCCAGATTTGATAGTTTTCGAAAACTTTTTTCGTTTACGTATTGTTCCATACATTGCTGGGCTGAAAGGTATTCGAAAACTTATTCGTATTAGAGTGAAGCAATCTATACCGCCGAATACTACCGATTTTAGTTCCACCGCGTTTCCGCTGGAGGCGCTTTACTAAAATGTATGGAACAATACGTAAACGAAAAAAGATTTCGAAAACTATCAAATCTGGGACTAAGCGTACAGAGTAATATTTACCTAATTGGTCTTTTAGACGTTTTTAAACAACATTTTTATTTTATACAAATTGGTCAGATTCATTTAATCTTAAGAACACAACCTATAAGATAACGTCACCTATGGGTTAAACTCCATGCCTAATATCCACAACTTTTCCCGCCAAAAGTTTCATATATTCAAGGCGAACAAAATAAACTGGCCAAGTGCGAGTCGGGCTCGCGCACTGAGGGTTCCGTACCACCACAAAAATACAAAAAGTGGTGGAAAAAAACAACGTCACGCCCAAACGGTCACCCATCCAAGTGCCGACCGCGCCCGACGTCATAACCAGTGCGAGTCGGTGACAAGTTTCTGTTCATTACCAAGTTATAGCTGGTAATTTCGTTATTGAATTTTGTGGTGGTACGGAACAATCAGTGCGCGAGCTTGACTCGCATTTGGCCGGTTTACATATTATTTGTTAGTTAATCCGCCGTAACATTACATATTTTGTGAAAATTTCAACTGACTATATACAGTTCGAAAGATACAGCCGTTTACAGGTAGGATCTCAGGGAGGCATAGTAATAGGGTCCCGTTATTACCCTTTGGGTAAGGAACACATGGACAGACAGACGGACGGGCAGAACGAACTTATATGACTTCCTTCTACGGAACCCTAAAAACTTAAACAGTGTTTAATAATTCAATAGTTTTTAGTCAATTAAGACAGATTTCAAACTCTCAACACAGGCTATCCGAATAGAGCTGTTCTGGACATGCCTCACCCCTCTAATCCTCGACCTCCTGTTAGAATATTTGTGACAGACGTGTTGCAAATATATGTACGACCGCTTAAACGTCATATTGCAATTGTTGCATTTATGTTTTGCAACGTTGAAATGTATTTCGTCGACATGTTTCTTCATGTCGACCTTCCGGAAGGTTTTCCCGCAGAATTTGCACTGTTCGTTAATCCAGCATCGCTTTATTGGGTATTGGTTACGGAGGTCCACTCGTTTATTTATGCTATGTATTTTTAAATCGGCGCTCAGTGGGGTAGGTTTCATGATGAGCCTGTTTACTCCAGTCTTCTTTATTTCCATCACTAGGTTCGTGTTGAGCACTTGCTCGAACCAGACTTGGTTGATCTGTTTTGCGTTTGCGTGCGGTATTCTAGCCCAGAGGTTGAAGTGTTTGCTTCGGATGTGAAATTTCATTTTCCATTTCTCTGTGAATCTGGCGTCGCAAACGTCGCATTTGTATTCAGCTTTGGTCGGTCTGAAACAAAAGGTTCATTAAAACTTGGTAATCGCCCGCTTAGTCCCAGATTTGATAGTTTTCGAAAACTTTTTTCGTTTACGTATTGTTCCATACATTTTAGTAAAGCGCCTCCAGCGGAAACGCGGAGCAACTAAAATCGGTAGTAATCGGCGGTATAGATTGCTTCACTCTAATACGAAAAAAGTTTTCGAATACCTTTCAGCCCAGCAATGTATGGAACAAAACGTAAACGAAAAAAGTTTTCGAATACTATCAAAACTTGTACTAAGGGTACTGAACTTTGTGACCCATATAGGTTGAAAGGGTGTAGTACTAGGGCGAAAGAGGTCCTATAACCCATCATTATGAATAACTTTTACTATGGGATATACCTACATACATACATACTAACTGTCAAGAAAAGTTATATAAAAGCTTGTAAAAGAACAGGAGTAAACTGGCCAAGTGCAAGTATTATTTACAACACAATTAACTCCATATTTACAATTCAAACTTCTCCAGTACATTTTCTACAACGATGTACATAAACTTATACAAAAAATAAATTCTAATAATATTATTATGTGTACGTCGAATTATATAATAAATTAATCAATTAAAAATATTATCAGCAAAAATATATTTTTTTAAATTTTTTTTTTACATACCCTGCCAACTGTTAGTGGGCTTGAGCATTTGGATTTTCTTTAGACCTTCAACGGTCTACGGGCAGTCTAACTGTATTTGTAGTGTTAGTTTTAGCTTGTATTTTGTTTAGTTATTAAAGGCACAAGCCCAGTAAAAAAAAAAAAATTACAATAATTATGTCTATGTGTATTGAAATATACATATACATACAATATTTATGAATGCAGCTACCTGAAATATTTATACAACTAGCGGTCCTCCCCTGCTTCGCACGGGTATAGCTAATTATATAGCCTATGTCACCCGGGGATAGTGTAGCTTTCCAACAGTGAAAGAATTTTTCAAATCGGTTCTGTAGTTTCGGAGCCTATTCAATGCAAACAAACAAACAAACAATCAAATCTTTCCTCTTTATAATGTTAGTATAGACTAGCAGACCCGACAGACGTTGTAGGCACGAATTTAATAAGTTTTTTAATATTATCAATTTTTCTTTGCATAAGAATCTTCTACAAAGTATTAGAAAGCTACAAAAAAAAGATGAATGAAATCGGAAAAGTCGTTCTCAAGTTATGGCGTGAATAGGGATAAATAGGGATTTATTTTTATATAATTATAAATATAGTAGGCTATCATTTAATAATAGGCTTGCGTTTGACCGCCAACTTGCCTGATGTTAAGGGATGATGCGGTCAACGATGGAGCACACTTGCCTAGTAGAAACCGATTCACTTGTTATTTGAAGACACCCAGATTGTAACTTAGCCTAATTGTGCCTGATGTTAAGCGATGATGCGGTCTACAATGGACACTCGCCAAGAAGGAACCGATTTACTCGTGACTTGAAGACACCCATAATATTGTCACTGTCCGGGATATCAAAATTGAATTGCAGATCCTATCTGAGCCAAACCAGCTACATCATATTGTGGCTAAACCCACAAGTTTGGTAAGGTAGTAGTGTGCATTCATCAATCATAATCAGCTTTTTTTAACAGTCCACTGCTGGACTTTCAGCCTACCCCGAAAGAGTGATTGGGCCATATCCACCATGCTGGCCCAGTGCGGGTTGGTGGATTCACATATGCCATTGAATTCCTTCTCCGTACGTATGCAGGTTACCTCACGATGTTTTCCTAAGTAGTGTGCATTATGAGGGCATAAATAACATACTTTTCTGCACAAAATAACTTACTATTCTGCTTTTAGCACATAACTGGAAATTCATTGGTAACTCACAGGGTTCATCTACCTTATCTTTACCCACCTCTTAGGCACTTTTGTTGTAATTGGAGGTTTCATAAGTTCTACATCACTTAGCATTGTCTTTAATACATAATTTTATAAAATAAATAAAACAAAAAGTATTTAAGGTATCTAGGTATTATGTGTAAAGGTTTTTTGATTGATATTAGATTAGTCTGTTTTATTAGATTATTTATTATTAATTTTAATAGCTTTATTAGGTTTTTTTATGAAATATCAGATTTTTTGTAGACATTTAATTGGTTTTTTCACGGACAGATTTTAGTGCTTATGTGTGGACCTCAGACCTAGATTTAGCTTTTATAAAATCTATGTAACCAGTGTTGCCATAAGCAAAAACCACTATTGATCTCAGTTCACAGCTGTCAAACCAGCCAGAAAGTATTGTAATTGATTGAGGGAGCCACTATTGATTTTCAGAATATTGACATCCTCTCATGTCTGAAAAATTGTTTTAAATGTAAATCCATAGGTGACGGTGACTGCTTACCATCAGGCGGCCCGCCTGCTTGTTGCCATCTATGGCATTTTAAAAAGTATAAGTTATATGATTCATCCTCATCATCATTCCAGCCGTAGGACGTCCACTGCTGGACATAGGCCTCCCCATCGATCTCCAAAAGGGCCGGTTGGAAGCGGCCTGCATCCAGCATTTCCCTGCGGTCTCTTTTAGGTCATCTGTCCATTTTGTGAAATTATATGATTATTTACGGGATATTTACCGTGGTAAGGTTCGGTTAGGACAGTCCGTTGGGCCGGTCTGGACTACAGGACAGTCCAGGTCCACTCGGCAGATCAGACAGTTCATTTGTGCTGATCTGCCCGGTGGACACGTCCCACGGACATCTGGAGTCAGACTGTCCTGTGGTGCCAGACAGTCCGTTGGTACATTGACTTCACACACGTTTGCTTAACTTTGACTTGTTTAATCTTTTATGATTTGAAATTATCAAGTGGCAATATAATATTTGACACTGGCTATATTACTCTATGCTGGCTATATAGAAAAGAAGTCTGCAGCCAAAACATTAAAAAATAAAATAATAAAACATCCCACTATAGTTCGTTTTAAACATAGATCACCACTCAAGGTCGTGATATTAACATTTACTCTCTCACCTATTTTAAAAACTTACTTTTTATCACCGTGTAAGTGAAAGGCATGATTTATCAAGTTTCCTCGGTTTTTAAACTTGAGTTTACACCAGTGACACTCCAATATCAAACTTGAACTATTATGACTGTATTTATATGAACACTTAGATACATGTTTGATTAAAACACTTCTTTGCTTAAATCTTTTGCTACAAACACACATAAAGTAATCATTGAGACTGCTTGTAGCGTCTAATAACACGCCGTTGTCTAATTTAACTGTATTAGTTTTCTTTCTGCGTGACATTTTTGAATTATTCGTGTTGCAAAACAGTTCATAATTAAAAATAAAGTAAAAATTAATTCTATTTATGTTTTGTTGTGCTATAAAGATCTGTGGCTAATGGCTATAAATTAAACATAAACACGAAACAAGGCGAAAACTGTCAGCAGGTCAACTTTTTAAATGTTTTATTTCGTGACTATGGTTACAGAGCTCTTCTGTCGCAATTATAAGATAAGGTTTACTTTACAACATATTAAATAACATGAAACAAGTCATAGTCACAATCAGAGTCAAGCAAAGTAGTTTATGGTTAAGTCCAAGTCATGCCCTAGTTGTAGAGATGTAGACATGACCAAATGAAGGACCAATAATGTTCGATAAGATGAAGTTGTTTTATATGACAATGAAACGTGAAAGTCAAAAAAGTTATTGTCAAAAGTCAAGTCCACTTATCAAACAGCAAATTGGAACTTTGCTTTGCTACCTTGGCTTGAACCCACAATTCCTTGGACAAGGCTCGGAGTGTTTCATAACTAAATTAATATTATTATTGTACTAGAACTGCAATCAAAGCAAAGTGTTAAAGATAAAATAATCGCCATAAACACTCACCACAGAGTCCACACCACAGACCATTAGATTTATGTGATTGACTGACACCAACATTTTCATAATAGTGTTTTGTGTATTAAAATAATTTTATTTCAAGAATCAGAGCTAATACGATACCTACAATGGGTAAAAATAAAATGATTGCCAAAAGCTGTCCGAAATGTGAAATGCAGGTAAGAGGGTATGCTACTTTATATGTGAACCTAACATGTTCTCACAAATTAATAATTTTTATTTTAGTTTTTTTCAATATTTGCTGGTTAGGGTCTCCTCTAGTTCTAGTATAAAATAATATCATCTAGAATATCATTGGCTGATGCGTTTGACCGCCAACTCACCTGATGTCAAGCGATGATGCGGTCTACGGTGGAGCACGCTTGCCTAGAAAGAACCGATGCTCAAGGCTAAGGAGCTATTAGTAATGGAATTTGTGATTGTATTCAGGTAGCAGTAGCTTCCAAATCATGTAAATGCGGGCACACGTTCTTCCTGTCCCGCCGAGGAGCTGACAGCTTGCCCGCCGTGGAGGACATGAAGCGGCGCACGGGACGCGTGCGGCGCTCCCAGCCACAGTTCTACGACGCGCAGCACTATCAGAAGCAAGTCCAGAGACGGGTAAATACCCTTTCCATTTAATAGCTTTCATCATCGTCATCATCAGCCAGAAGATGTCCACTGATGAACATAGGCCTCCCACTTTAACTTCCACACTGAACGACAGTCTGCTATTTGCATCTAATGGATGCCCGCGACTCTCACGATGTCTTCGGTCCATCTAGTGGGCGGCCTACATAGTTATGCAAAAATCTGAAATACCTATTGATTAAAAAGTGCTATTGTTCAGTAGACAATTTTCTAAGGGATAAATATTATAACTAGTGGGTAGGCCTCCCACTAGATGGACCGAAGACATCGTGAGAGTCGCGGGCATCCATTGGATGCAAAAGGCAGGCTGTCGTTCAGTGTGGAGTGTCCAAGCGTCATTGTATCAAATATATAGTTCACAATGCCACATTTACTGCATTGTAGACGTTATGTCCCTTGCATAGTGTTCAACGTTAGTTGTCCGCTATGTCATCGTAGCCCATAAGAGTATACTTTTTGCAGACGATACAACAATAGTAATTAAATGTACCAATAAAGAACAGGCACAGCAAATAGTAAACAAAGGTCTATCAGACGTAATCCATTGGATGGAATCCAATCATTTGAAGATCAACATAAATAAAACTAAATTAAGTCAATTTAATTCGTATAATTCTAAGCCTTTGCAAATTGACATAAATTTTGATAATGAAATAGTTGATATCGTTGACAATTACAAATTTTTAGGACTATCTCTTGATAAACATCTAAATTGGAAAATGCATATTGATACATTATGTAAGAAACTTGATCGCTTTGTATTTGCGCTGAAAAAGGTTAGACATAGTGTGTCCATGGAGGCTGCGTTGATGGCATATCATGGCCATGTGTCGTCCCTACTGAGATATGGCTTGATAATGTGGGGAAACTCAGTTGACATAGACAGGGTATTCAAGATTCAGAAGCGATGTGTTAGGGTTATAAATGGATCTTGGTTTCTGGACAGCTGCAGACCACTATTCAAAACATGCAACATACTTCCGTTGCCATGTTTGTATATTAAGGACATTTGTATTTTCACCAAAGAGTACCCAGATTATTTTAAAAAACGTAGTCAAGTTATTACCCGTCAGAAAAGAGTCAAGTTCACTAACCTATTGTATCAACCTCCTGTCAGAAAAGACTTGTACAAAAGAAATGTGTGTAATATGTGTATATCTATTTATAATAAGGTACCTAATGATATAAAAATGTTGGACGGTAACAAATTTAAAAAAGAATTGACTAATTGGCTTCTTAACCATTGTTTTTATAGTGTTAAGGAATTTATGGAATTTAATTCTAATATTATTCGTTTCTAAAATACCTATTTAAATTCTTTAGTATAAAAATGAGCATTTGCACGTCTGCTTGCAGACTGAGTACAAAGTGACATAAATATCATATTAAGACCTTTTAATGTAATGTATTCTAGCAAATAAATGATTTGATTTGATTTGATTTGATTTGATTTGATTTGATTTGATTTGATTTGATTAGCTCTGGCATCGCGCGGCGTTGTACTCGGATCGCGGTTACCTTGTAACTAACCAAAAAGTCTGCGCAGTTCGTAGCATGCGCCGACTTTTGGTTCGGACATTTTTTTGGCACGATTGTGACTATATTGTAATTAAAAAAATATTCCGAACATTTTTTCACACACGGTCATCTGTCCCCAAACTAAGCAAAGCTTGTGATATGGCTGCCAGAGACTGATATACATGTACATATATAGTTTTAAATACATACTTAAATAGATATTAACAACCAGATATAGAACAAACACAAATGTTCATCACATAAATGTTTGTCCTAGGTGGGAATCGAACCCACGCCCCCAAGGTCAGAAGGTAGGTTCACTACCAACTGGACCAACGGGCTATCTAAATTATTATGGTATCTCAATGTTTGTAATAAAATTAATAAATAATTACTTTTAATGTCAAACCTGGGTGGAATACGCTCTCGCGAATGCCACCCTCAGTAAAATTATGTTTGTTTATTCCCATGTATGTCCGGACCCGGGTATGTCCTAAAACTGCGACCAGAACCACCGGAGGATGGGCAGCAGCATCCTATTAGTACACGGTGAACGCACTGCGATCCCCAAGCCGCCTGCCAAGCGTGGGGATTATTAGCAACACCCCTCTCTACGAGGGAGGCCTTGTTCAGCAGTGGCTGCTGATGTGATGTGATGTGATCCCCATGTAAAGTAGTTTATTCTCAATGTTTCAGTCGCCAAAGAAGCGGTCTCTGTCAAGATCCCTAGATGAAGATTTCAAGGGGAAGGACAAAGAAACAGGTCTGTTATCTCATTATTATACAAGTAATGGAATTTATCTATACTAATATTATAAAGAGGATAGATTTGATTGTTTGTTTTTATGGTTCCGTACCTCAAAAGGAAAAAACGGAACCCTTATAGGATCACTTCGTTGTCCATCTGTCTGTCCGTCTGTCTGTCTGTCTCCTCCGTCTGTCAAGACCCTTTTTCTCAAGAACGCGTAAAGGTATCAAGTTGAAATTTATACTAAATACTTGGGCCTACGGTTTCTTGCGGCTGTAAAAAAATAAAAGTTGTAAGTCAACGCAATCAAAAGATATGAACGTTTATGTCGCATATTTTGCGATTTCACAGGAGAATCAAAACCTATAGGGTACTTCCCGTTGACCTAGATTCATGAAATTTGGCAAAAGGCAAAGTCTTATAGCACATATATTGGAATAAATCCGAAAGTTACTAATTTGAAGTTATTTCATTTAAAAATAATTATTTTGCTATTACAAACTTACATTTTGTAGTTGGAATGTATGGAAGAACCTTATAGTCAACTACAAAGTTAAGTTTGTCTTTCAATATTTCAACTTTAGTTTTTTTTTGGACTCGCGCTCTGAGGGTGCTGTCCAACGGAACCCTCAGAGCACGAGTCCTACTCGTACTTGTCCGGTTTTTTTTGTTTGTTCGCATTGAATAGGCTCTGAAACTACTGAACCGATTTGAATAATTCTTTCACTGTTGGGCAGCTACTCTATCCCCGGGTGACATAGGCTATAATCTATACCCGTGCGAAGCTGGGGCGGACCGCTAGTGTTATAATAAAGTTATATGATTATTTACGGTATCAGTCTCTGGCAGCCATATCACAAGCTTTGCTTAGTTTGGGGTCAGATGACTGTGTGTGCAAAAATGTCCCGAATATTTATTTTGTTTTGCAGCGACGGCCCGTGCGCGCCGCCGGCGGGCGCTGAGGCGTGCGGCCCGCGCGCCGCGGCCCGCGAGCGCGGAGCGGAGCACGCGCGACCCGGCGCCCCAGCTGCGGCCCGCACAGCTCGCGCGCTGCGCCCTCATACTGAGCGAGATCAACAGGAAGATCGGCGCAGTCACCTGGCAGCCGCCCGCGTAACCACACCGCCGGCAAGCAAGGCACGTCCACTCCAACGCCAACCACCCGCATTCTTCAGTATTCCCGTGAACATGGTGCATGTAACTAGACATGTAATTGACTAGCTGCGCCCCGCGGTTACACCCGAGCAGTGATGAAAAATGGTGATGATGATGATGAAAAGTAAAGCAAAAAAATCAGGTCGATCCGTTGTTCTGTTGCTGCGTGAAAGAGGAACAATCATCCTTACTTTCGCATTTATAATATTACTATGATAATAAAAATAAATTATCATCATCATCATCATCATTCCAGCCGTAGGATGTCCACTGCTGGACATAGGCCTCCCCCATCGATCTCCAAAAGGGCCGGTTGGAAGCGGCCTGCATCCAGCGTTTCCCTGCGGTAGTATACATAAATCATTAATACATATGATAACAACAAAAATTACACTTAAATAAATATATAATAAATAAACTGGCCAAGTGCGAGTCGGGCCCGCGCACTGAGGGTTCCGCACCACCAAAAATACAAGAATTATCAATAAAAAAAAACTGACTTCAAAATTAGTAAAATGTGGCATTTGGATTCGGTGAAAGAAATAACATCATTCAAGTAACGAAATTACCAGTTATAACTTGATAATGAACAGAAACTTGTCACCGACTCGCACTTGGCTGTTATTTATTATATTTGTTATAATTTAGAGTGTGTACTATAATCGTGCCAAGTTTGACGCTTGTACGTATTACCGTTTTTACATTAGAGCTAATACAAAAATACGTTAAAAACACGTTTATTGTATGACGACCCCCCACGTTTATTGTATGTCGTTTCTACTCTTTTATTATTTGTTAGTTAATCCGCCGTAACTTTACATATTCTGTGAAAATTTCAACTGGATATCTATTACGGTTCGAAAGATACAGCTGTTTAAAAGGTAGGACAGACAGACAGACATCGTAGGCTTAGTAATAGGGTCTTGTTTCCCCCTCTGGGTACGGAGCCCTAAAAAAATGTATAGATAAGCATTAGAGATATTTTTATGTAAATAATTTTGTACACACTTAGACATATGTATGTGATAAATTTTATTGTGTTATTTCAATAATTAATTTTATTTTAGGTATTTAGAGGTTTTTAATTAGCAATTAAAAATAAATGTATCATTTCAATTTTATGTTTTTGACCATGTTTTGTCATGTTTGTATGTTCCTACCTACCTTTAACATCTGCCGAGCATCTCGACTCAACTTTTTTAAATTACTAGGTCCGAGCATTTATTTGCTTTGTCAGTTGAGTATCAGTAGGTGAGATATACATTGAAAAAAGTAGTCGAATGAAAACCTTCGGCCAAAATAAAATGAAAGAACAGGCCCAGTAGAAGCGCATTTTTGTATATACCAAAATGAGCGCCGGCTCTCATTTCGTTTCAGTCGGTCTCTAGCCGTAGGAAGTGCAACACGTGTCTATTGTTACGTGATAACGAAACATCTGACAAAGTTATGCATTCATATGCTTTCCCGAAGTGTAAATACACAAATAAAACCGGGATCTATTTTTGGTAACAAATGTACTGTACATTTTTATAATTAGGTGTTGGAGTATATGTCCGACGGTTTTGACTCGTTTTTACTGAGCAATTTCAATGGTCAGGGTCCGTCCATTAATTTTATTTTAGTCGAAGATTTTTTGAACATAAGACTGTACCAGGTACTCGGCACTTCAGTGAAATATCAATAGAAAATGTTTTAATTCAGGGTTTTACAATATTATTGCAGCTGTCACATAAAATAAATGCTTGGACCGTGGACAGAGGTATATGTAGGTAGGTAATTTGTTGATTTTATTGTGATATCAGTAGATGAGTTATACAAGGTTGAGAAGTCGTCTAGGTTCAATATAGATTACAAATAGTATTTTCTTATATTACTAATTATTGTTTATGGTCTCTTTTTTTAATTATAATAAAGGGTTACGCATATACCCTGTTCTAAGCCGAAGGGAGGTCATTGTACTCATCATTGTGAACAACTTTTACAATGGGACCAACCCTGAAATCACGAAAAAAATCAAGTGTTCCATAAAAAACGGCCATTGACATTCGACAATTATGGAACACATGTGAATTTTCCAAATCTGTATATTAATGACGGTGCTCCGAAGTAACAAACAAAAAAAAAAACAACCGAATTGAGAATCCCTCTTTTTTAGAAGTTGGTACAAACCGACTTTAAAATTAGTAACCGCTCAGACAAAATTATTCATTTTGCCAAACCAACAGGAGCTTGAACAAAATTGTTGATTTTGCCAAACCAACAGGAGCTTGAACAAAATTGTTGATTTTGCCAAACCAACAGATGCTCAAACAAAATTATCGTTGTTGCCAAAACAACAGTTGCTCGAACTAATATTATTGATTTTGCCCAACCAACAGGAGCTTGAACAAAATTATTGATGTCGCTAAATTAACAGGCGCTCGAACAATATTAGTTGTATTATTAGAGTTGGTTCAAAAACTACTCAACCAAAGTATATTACTTTTTTGTGTGACCATCTTGAGACTTCCTTGCTACATAATAAAAATAGATTTGCGTAAATTGGTTCACAAGTCTTGGAGTAATCGATGTACATAACTACATTTTAGATTTTACATATTAGAACATTCCGTCTGAAGTCGGTTAATGAGTATACTGGCCTCAGATCAGACATACAAGGGAGATATGGTAAGGTGGTGTGGTGGGTGCGAATGCATCAGGCCTAAATCGGGCTTGATACTTTTGTTGAACTTGCCCTGCAGACGACCTTGCCGCCCTTTTTCTGTATGTGGACTATTAGTTAGTGCATTATTGTCGTGTGCGTAAAAAATGAGTAAGTGAGTTGCTAACAGTTTTACGTCTGTGTGTTTAGCAAAAAAAATAAATAAAAAATAATAATAATATCAAACTTTTATTTAAACGATGCTCAATACAATAATATACAATATTTTTTTATTACACAACGAAAATACAAATTAATTTAAATGTTTTAATTTTTTATTTGGCAGCCATTTTGAATATATTAAAATATTTGGTATTGCGCACTGTATTGTCACCAGTACTAAGGTGTATACATGCAAAATTTCAGCTCCATCGGAAGCCAGAAAGTGGGTCAGTTAAACTTGCAAGATTTGATTACACACTGACACCAGGATCGGTGAAACATTTGAACTCGAATGATAATAATTCTACTAAGGCATATCTGCCTTGTTTGTTTGATTCGAGGTCCCGGCCTTGCTTAATTTGTAGGCAAGCTCTTATGTAGAATATTCACTCAATAATCTAAGAATAACAAGAAAATTATGTAAGAGATAATTGTACAATAAACAAGTAAAGAATCAAATGTGTGATAGTGCTGATAAATCCATTCTAGTACTTAAAGGTGGGGTTGGTAAATTCAGTTTAGTTGTGATTCTGTGCTAAACAAGATGGGAGTGCTGGGCTTGTTGTTGTGTGCGCTTCTGGTCAGCCACGGCTGTGGGTAAGTGATAACAATACCTTATTAATTATAAGGTTTCTTTTAAATCTAATATTAGGCTTGCGTTTGACCGCCAACTCGCCTGATGTTAAGCAATGATGCGGTCTACGATGGAGCACGCTTGCCTAGAAGAAACCGATTCACTCGTGATATGAGGACACCCAGATTGTAACTCCCGGGGAACACCCATTCAGGCAGCGCATTCAACAGACTAGCAGTACGCATAATAAAAGTGGAATCAAAGCGCCTCGTACGATAGTTCGTTCGTTTTACCTTAGGCATACTAAACCTTATTAATATACCATGCAATGTCAGATTAAAACAAGAATGTTTTTGAAGTTGTGACACACTCCCAGGTCACCGACGCCAGTGGTGTATGACACCATCGTGGTGGGTCTGGGTGCATCCGGGAGCGCTGCAGCCGCCACCCTCGCCCAGGCCGGCAGGAAGGTCCTGGCACTGGAAGCACAGGGCCGGATCGGTGGCAGAGTGTACACTGTGCCCTTCGGAGACGAGACTGTAGAACTCGGCGCTGAGTGGTAAAACTTAAAAAACTTTATTAATTAAAAAAAATACTTTTTAATGACAAGCTTTTTGGTATTCTTTTCAGCTCACCCTTTCTTTTGATAACCTTATCATGATGGTAGTAGATACGAAAATTTTGATCTAATAAAAAACCGATAGACTAGGTGCTCAAGACTGAATTAGGGTTTTGTTGCTGATGAGCAGTACCGGCGTTAGGGTAGGGCCTGGTTGGGCGACCGCTCAGGGCGCCAGATATAAAGGGGCGCCGCAATAGCCATAATATAGCATCATCATCATCATCAGCCGGAACCTGATCCATCCTAAATGTGATAATTTTTTTAGGATCCACGGCACGGAGTTATCTTCTACCTATGAATTAGCTATCAAGAACAACATAACAATTCTGGAGCAGGGAGGCTCCGTCAATGTGTACTTCTCTAACGGCACGTCGAGCCGGGAAGACATCGTCGAAGACCTTGCCAAGTTCGCTCTGGATGTGGGTAACGACCCGCCTGAGGAGCCTGAGCCTTTGGGCCAGTACATTTCTAGGAGGTAATTTTGTATGGTTGTATTTTAGCTAACTAGCTATTTATCATGCTTGCATTTTATTAGCTTTGGGGCATCCATTAATTGCGTGAGCTCAAAATTGTCTCTTCATTTTGAGCGACAGGTGTTTTAATATTTTCCCTACAAAAAAACAAAAATAAGAATTGAAGTCTTATACATTGTACTTTATTAGTTATATATTATGAGCAATGAGCGTGGCTAGCTCAGTGCCTCTCGCTTCAACAAGGTGTGTTGCCACATTAAAATGATTTGCTATAAGTTAGGGTGATTTACCTACTATGATGGGTAGTGAATCTTCAATGAGTACTTTGGAAACAATACTACCTTTTAAATATTTATATTTTATACACTATCTGCTGCAACCCACGGAGCTACCTGCAATGTTCTGGGAAGAAAAGTACGTTGTCTGTCCTCATGACACACCCTATCGTCCTGACAAAATTTGACTTAGCCCATGATCTAAGAAAACAAGGTCTAGCAATCTGGGAGTGGTCCCGCAATGACGTCACTGTCCAGTTGCCACTTTATTCAATCAGCTGTTACGTGGTGTATCGTCATCTCTCTCGAACCTGTTGTAAATTGACATCATGACATCATTGCGGGACGCCTACGTAAACATTTTACCATGACTACAACCAAGAGAAAACGGCTAGTTTTCTCTTAAAAAACAGACAGAAAGTTACTTGCGTTTTTATTATAATTATTTGTTAGGATTAGAATATAGTACTAGAAAAAAGGTTGTAAAGTAACCATAGCATGATTTTTTATGATTAATTAATAATAATAAAAAAGTCAAAGAGTTAAAACGGAAGGGCAAAGGAAGGGCCCCCATGCAACAAACGTTAAACGTATTTTTGGATTTGTTCTAGTGTAAAAACGGTAATCCGTACAAGCGTCAAATTTAGCGGATTATAGTGAACATAAGTAAAACAACAAATAATAAACACTGGCCAAGTGCGAGTCAGTGACAAATTTCTGTTTACCACTAAGCTAAGCAACGTCGGGCGCGGTCGGTACTTGGATGGGTGACAGCCTGGGCGTGATGTTGTCTTTTTGCACAACTTTTTGTGATTGTAAAGAACTCTCAGCGCGCGAGCCCGACTCGCGCTTGGTCAGTTTAGTTTTTTCATGAATGGAATTATGTATAACATTCCAAATAATTAGATAAATAGACTCTTTAATGTTTACAGTAAAAATTTCACGAACAGCGCGTAGCTTTTTGAATCGGTTCGCCGAAATCGCCTTTTGCTTTTCCAGCTTCATAACTGTGGCCTCATTAATATATATTTAATATTAACATTCACCATATTCATATGGGCATAAAAGGGTCGGTATTTTGCACTTCTTGCAATGTGCCAGCTTTTTTCAGCAATGTGACAGGATCAGTTGGAAACCTGCAGAACGAATAATTTATGTTAGTTGCGGTGGGTAATTTCTTTCATAAACTGGCAACATTCATAATTTATTTTCTAAGTGAATAATTTGATAAAATTCATAGAATTAGACCACAAATCGACCTAAAAACTGACTAATTATGAATAAAATATTTGCGAATTGATATCCTGAATTTATTTAGGTGATCGTTACAAGCTTTATATGTTTACTTACGTGTGAAATGATATTTCATCGTATTTTCGCTCACTGCGCTTCTTGCAGCCCAAAATGCTACAACCAACCATTGTAAAATATCTTTTACAATTATTTCTCAGAGGAAACACGCATTTATCACATTTAATCACCAAAAAAAGGCAATAAATATAATTCAGACCCGTTTTGTTTGTCACTGATTATTACAGATTTTGACACTTGAGGTACCAAAAACAGGTCACACCGATAAGGACAACAAAATCTATTTATGTCCTTTTCGTACTTGTGCTGAGCCATATCAAGTTGTCTCTTTCACTAAAATATATTGCCGATCTGGTTGTGTATATCTGTGAAGTCAAAGGAGTATGATAAATCACAATCCAGCAGTGCAAGTACCGTTCTTTATCGATCGCTAAATTCGCTAAAATGTCATAGAATCGATCATAGGGAGTACTGACCAATTTGCATTTTATCGAATTTGACGATCTCAACTGTCAAATTTGACGGTCGATAAAGAACGGTACTTGCACTGAAGTTCTGACTTATTAACAATTTATTCATAATTACTATTCAGTATTACAATTTACAGACCAATATGCTTTCGCTATGAACGCTCAAGCCAGACTAAACTCCCTGTTGCTAATCTCCTACTGCATTACATTATTCCTACCCCCACACCACACAATCGTTCATGTTTTCGTTTCCGACCGCCATTTAAATAAAAATACAGTTAGTCAAATCAGATAATGCTTTTAAACTAAGGACGTTTTATAACCTAACGACATCCCTTACAATGTCCTTGTTTAAAACCAATAAATCACAAAGAAAGAGTTGCAATCATACTAATATTATAAATGCCAAAAGTTTGTTGATTTGTTTGTTCCTCTTTAACGCAGCAACAGAGCAACGGATCGACCTGAATTTTTTGTTCGGGGACTGGAGAGTGACATAGACTACTTTTCATCATCATCATCATCATATCATCGCAATTTTTAATCACTACGCGGTTGATACTGCGGGGCGCAGCGAGTAATAATATATAGTTATAAATCATGACAGGTGGTTGCTGTCGCTACCAAGGAGGATGCTTCAAGGAGGTAACGTGGGTGAAAACAGCTATTACTTCCTAATTATTCATATTCCAGAGTGCGCGACTACATTAAAGTGAAGTACCCTTCTGTGGCAAACGACACCGACTTCATAGAAGGTACCCTGGAGTTTCTAGACCAGTTCATAATCGCGTACGAGGCGGCGAACAGCTGGAATGACGTCACTACCCAGTCGCAGGCTCAGGAACTAAAGGGCAGCCAGGCCATGAGCTGGCATAGCTATGGATATAACACACTGTTTGAACTGTTACTGGTAAGTCTGCCAAACGTCGAACTGAAGTAAAATTCCCATTGAAAAAGTACTTACTGAGTGATGGCTTACACAGGCCGGACGGCAGGGCCGTAGCTAAAAGCAATGTACCGCCCAAGTGCGAGTCGCACTTGCGCACTGAAGGTTCCGTACCACCACAAAATTCAATACCGAAATTATCCCACTTAAATTAACTAAGCTTAGAGCTTGGCTGTTACAATCTTTATTTTATGACATTGATGATTTTTTAAATTGAAAGATTATTGACATTATTATTGAATATTTTTATCTTTCTTATTAATTAATTACTTGACTGTGTTACTTATGATTTTTTACTATTGAATTTTAATTGAAATTGTTGAATGAGAATTGATTGTATGATTGAATTTATTTAATGCAAATCTGACTTGTAACTTTTGGTGTTATTAAATCTGTATCTGTATCAGTTATAAGTTGGTAATGAACAGAAACTTGTCACCGACTCGCACTTGGCCATTTTTTATTATTTGTTGTTATATTTTAGAGTGTGTACTATAATCATGCCAAGTTTGACGCTTGTACATATTACCGTTTTTACATTAGAGCTAATACAAAATACGTTAAAAAAATACGTTTGTTGTATGGGGACCCACCCCCCTTTCGTTTTTACTTTTTTGACTTTTTTATTATTTGTTAGTCAATCCGCCGTAAAATTACATATTCTGTGAAAATTTCAACTGGCCATCTATTACGGTTCGAAAGATACCGCCGTTAATAGGTAGGACAGACGGACAGACAGACAGACATCGTAGGCTTAGTAATAGAGTGCCGTTTTTACCCTTTGGGTACGGAACCCTGAAAATATCGACCGGTAATTACCGCTGTTGTAACCAAAAAATCATTGAAATGATCGCATACCTAACAGTAGGTTGCCCTCCGCCTGCGCTGCAGTAATGTACTTATTATTTGTTACAGAACACCTACAACAATGGTCCAGGGTACCCCTCACTGGAGATCAAGCTCAACACGGAGGTCACTCACATCCAATATCCGCAGGACCCTAAGGACAACGTGGTGGTGACGGTCAGAGATGGTACCACGTACATTGCTAGAAACGTCATTGTCACAGTATCAGTTGGTGTGCTTAAAGATAGGTGAGTCAAAGTAATAAAACGTAATTCGAATAGGCATGTAAAGGCATGTTATGGACCTTATTATTTTTATCACCACATCAAAAAGCTGATCATAAATACAGCCCATTAAAGACAACGAAATTAAAATTTTGTTTGAAATTAAAGATGTTATAGGTATTTATATTTCATGCTAGACCGAAAGCGCACTGTAGCAAGTTATGACGTCAAGCCGCACACGCGCCATACAAATGCTGTACTATTTTAACACATCCCCAATCCCCACGAAAAACTTTAAACGCTTGTCAGTAATGTACCAGTCAATTTAAATTATTTTTTCAGTGTGTGTAATGTATTCAGTGTGTCAACTATCCTTTGCTAAGCCTGTCAGGGGGTCTAGACAAGAGCCACAGAGCCACACACTGTTAGCGTTCACGCCTGCGGAAAGATGAAATTGTATGAAAATGACATTGACAATGACATTAGCATGAGATAAATTATCTGAAGCTAATGTCATTTTCATACAATTTCATCTTTCCACAGGCGTTAACGCTAACAGTGTGTGGCTCTTGTCTAGACCCCCTGGTCAGCTAGTTTGTGATAAATGAAACACCAGTCAACTAGCCTATTGCGTTGCTCAAACCACTCGATGCGCTGTTTTCTTCCTTTTTTTTTTGCGTGAACAAAACGCAAGATGTCTCAGATTCTAATAAGACAAGTAAGTCATCGTTTCTATATATGTTTGTTTTGTATATTTGTTCGAGGATAACTTGCGTATCGTTAATGTGATGTCCATGAAATTTTGTAGTTCATTTTAATTTAATACAATTTTGAAGTACAAATATGAGCAAACTCAGTACAGGGGGCCTACCATAAGGTGTATAAGTAATGTTATTTTGATATTACTTTCTAATTTCGTACCATAGACTTTAAAATACATTATCATTATGTTATTACAACGGCTAGGAAGTTTTGATGACGTCATTCTATTTCGTTCACTCATATTTATGACTTTTAATGATCTGTGGTCATTGCTTGTTTTTTTTTTTTTTTTGTTTTGGTCTGGCTACAAAGGCCTTTGGACCATGTCTTTATTTTGAATCACTGCACTTTATATCATTGCTTGGTTCATTGCCGCAGTGATGCCAATTTAGGGTATTTTACCCTAGATTTAGAGTAAACATTATGTCGCAGAGTAATTTTTAGGGTCTAGAATTGTTTAGGGACTTTATAATCTTGAGGGTATTTTTTTTTGTTACAAACAACAATTCTTGTAACGTTGAAAACTGATTAATTATGGCTACAGATATATTAGTAGTATTGTATTGGGGTATTGTACATATATAATATATTAGTATTGTACCATAATGGCGTGTGTAAATCAGAACGCACGTTCGATAAAAATTTAACCATTAAATATAAAAGAACTTGTTGTATTAATTATCTAAAACTAAAACTTTAGCCTTAGGGTATTTTTATATAAATAGTAATGATTTAAGGGTAAAATTAATCAGGCGTTGGGGTAAAATGAAAATCTAGCTTGGCATCACTGCATTGCCGTCAGATTGCTTGGGGTTTTTGGCGCCAACGCGGAAAAAACATGTCGGCTCGTTGGATTATTTTCCTAAACTTGTGTATTTTCGAGTGTTAATGTGTACTAAATGGTGAATTATTATTCATTAAGTGCTCGTAAACATGCTCGAGTGTGAGTAAGTGATATAACGAGGTGAAACGTGTCTTTTCGTGTTGTTTCCAAAACTCCATAGGAGCCTCATGTAAAGTCTTCACTACTTTACAGGGGCATGAGTTTGACTTGACCGTGACTTACTTAGCTTGACTCTGACTGTAAAATAACTCTAGCAGTTATGTTCGGAAAAACTTTTAGTGAGTTTTGCTAATTCTTTTGATGCCAATGAAGCTTATTCTATAGCGGACGTTGAGTTTTGCTAAAATTAGGACAATCGGGGACTTTTTGTATTCTGAGTAAAATAACTCTAGCAGTTATGTTCGGAAAAACTTTTAGTGATTTTTGCTAATTCTTTTGATGCCAATGAAGCTTATTCTATAGCGGACGTCGATTTTTGCTAAAATTAGGACAATCGGGGACTTTTTATATTCTGAGTAAAATAACTGTAGCAGTTATGTTCGGAAAAACTTTTAGTGATTTTTGCTAATTCTTTTGATGCCAATGAAGCTTATTCTATAGCGGACGTTAATATTTGCTAAAATTAGGACAATCGGGGACTTTTTATATTCTGAGTAAAATAACTCTAGCAGTTATGTTCGGAAAAACTTTTAGTGATTTTTGCTAATTCTTTTGATGCCAATGAAGTTTATTCTATAGCGGACGTTAATATTTGCTAAAATTAGGACAATCGGGGACTTTTTATATTCTGAGTAAAATAACTGTAGCAGTTATGTTCGGAAAAACTTTTAGTGATTTTTGCTAATTCTTTTGATGCCAATGAAGCTTATTCTATAGCGGACGTTAATATTTGCTAAAATTAGGACAATCGGGGACTTTTTATATTCTGAGTAAAATAACTCTAGCAGTTATGTACGGAAAAACTTTTAGTGATTTTTGCTTATTCTTTTGATGCCAATGAAGCTTATTCTATAGCGGACGTTAATATTTGCTAAAATTAGGAAAATCGGGGACTTTTTATATTCTGAGTAAAATAACTCTAGCAGTTATGTACGGAAAAACTTTTAGTGATTTTTGCTTATTCTTTTTATGCCAATGAAGCTTATTCTATAGCGGACGTTAATATTTGCTAAAATTATGAAAATCGGGGACTTTTTATATTCTGAGTAAAATAACTCTAGCAGTTATGTTCGGAAAACTTTTAGTGATTTTTGCTAATTCTTTTGATGCCAATGAAGCTTATTCTATAGCGGACGTTAATATTTGCTAAAATTAGGACAATCGGGGACTTTTTATATTCTGAGTAAAATAACTCTAGCAGTTATGTTCGGAAAAACTTTTAGTGATTTTTGCTAATTCTTTTGATGCCAATGAAGCTTATTCTATAGCGGACGTTAATATTTGCTAAAATTAGGACAATCGGGGACTTTTTATATTCTGAGTAAAATAACTCTAGCAGTTATGTTCTGAAAAACTTTTAGTGATTTTTGCTTATTCTTTTGATGCCAATGAAGCTTATTCTATAGCGGACGTTAATATTTGCTAAAATTAGGAAAATCGGGGACTTTTTATATTCTGAGTAAAATAACTCTAGCAGTTATGTACGGAAAAACTTTTAGTGATTTTTGCTTATTCTTTTGATGCCAATGAAGCTTATTCTATAGCGGACGTCGATTTTTGCTAAAATTATGAAAATCGGGGACTTTTTATATTCTGAGTATAATAACTCTAGCAGTTATGTTCGGAAAAACTTTTAGTGATTTTTGCTAATTCGTTTGATGCCAATGAAGCTTATTCTATAGCGGACGTTAATATTTGCTAAAATTAGGACAATCGGGGACTTTTTATATTCTGAGTAAAATAACTCTAGCAGTTATGTTCGGAAAAACTTTTAGTGATTTTTGCTAATTCTTTTGATGCCAATGAAGCTTATTCTATAGCGGACGTTGATTTTTGCTAAAATTAGGACAATCGGGGACTTTTTATATTCTGAGTAAAATAACTCATTTCAAAAACTGTCGTAAGAAACAGTCACTGTGTATGTCTTCTCTAACGTAAAAATCCCAAAAAGTGGTTAAAAGTTCACAAGCCTGTGTTAAAGTTACGCCAAAATACGTGCATGGTCACCAGGTGTTCAGTGCAATAGTCATAAAGTGAAACTAATGTGATTTGTGGCCAGAAATCAAAGTTCAATTGTTCGCATATTATGATTATGTTGGAATTAACTAAGTGAAGTGGGTAGTTGGAGCCGTAATCACTGACTGATCCGTCGTCTATACAATAACTCACCTCGTTATAAATAAGCCTTAATTTGGACTTGTTACCCAGTAGGCTGTTAGTCGAGTGGATGCACTACCTGCCTTACTATCAAGACATCCGAGTTCGGACTTCAGTCGGAGTCTGTTCTTTTTGCACTTTTTATTAATTTATTGTTTGTTCTTGGACGTGAACTACTATTTTAAAAATGAATTGCTTGGCTTGCAAGAAGAAAATTAACACCAAACGTTACTTACAATGCAGCCTCTGTCACTCAGGGCACCATACTGAGTGCTTGAACTTAAAAAATGAGCAGTTTCATGCACTTTCTGCAGAATATTGTACAAATTGGGTATGTCCGTCATGCAGTAACATTACCAAACGCAATAATAGGCCGAACGATAACACGCCAGTTCGTTTCACGCATGTACCCACCATTGAAGAGTCCATAAATATGTCTGACCTAGGTGACCAGTCAGTATTGCAGTCATCTTTAATACTGCCGTGCATTTCGAGTCCCAATGCAGAGAGAAACACTGTCACTATGGATAAAATCAGCGCCTTACTTGACCAAAAATTAAACAGCACGTTGTCTGTATTTATGAAAGATTTTCGGCTAGCACTCAAGGAAGACGTTAAGGTACTCGTTCACAAAGAAATCAACTCTACAGTACAGCATCTTAAGGATGACTTCACAGCCACGACCAATTATATCTGTGATGAACAGTCTTCCATGAAGCGCGATATTGAGGAGAAGGCATTCACTATAAAGAACTTAGAAAGCGAAGTATCAAGGCTGCGCGAAGATCATAGTACCTTAAACGCTAGACTATCTTCAATGGAGAGAATGACTCGCAGTCAAAACCTAGAAATTCAGGCCGTACCTGAAAGCAAAAATGAGAATCCTATTGGAATTTTTAAAAAGCTGTGTGAAACCCTAGATATGGAGATAAACCAAGACCAGATACATTCCTGTCGTAGAGTTGCAAAGGCGAATGCTGCCTCAAATAGGCCGAGGAATCTCTTAATTACACTTACTAACCCGCACCTCAGAGACAGCGTCTTATCAGCCTGCTACCGCTTTAATAAAATTAACAAGGACGATACTTTAAATACAGCTCATATTGGCCTATCGTGCGAAAAACAGAGGATATATGTTGCGGAACATCTATCCCCCGAATGCAAGACTCTCCATGCAGCTGCCAGAAAGACTGCCAGGGAGAAATCATATAAGTACGTTTGGGTAAAGTATGGTCGTGTTTACCTGCGCAAGAATGACGCTGCGAACTGCATCTTGATAAAAAATACGGATACACTGAATAAATTAGCTTAGTTCACGTTCATAATATTATTAGTCTTAGGTGCCTAAGTCTTCTTATATATTTAGGCTTTTCTTAAATAAATATGTTAGTTTTTTACCAAAATGTTAACCGCATTAGATCCAAAACTGAAGATGTCTTTCTTAATGTAATTAATAGTGATTATGATATTATCTGCTTGACAGAAACAAATTTTAATGACGGTGTTCATAATGCTGAGGTGTTTGACGGCCGTTACAATGTGGTAAGACGCGATAGACATACTACACAAATACACAAAAAGGACGGCGGCGGTATTTTGTTGGCTATTAAAAAGCAGATAAATTTCGTCCGTCAGACATCTTGGGATTCTAAGTTTGAGGACATTTGGATCAGTATTATACCAAGTGATAAAAACGTAAAAGTAACACATATATGTTTATGCTACCTTCCTCCGCATTTATCACTTGAAGACATGCAAGAATTTTACAGTAATTGTCAAAAAATTATACTATGTACTCGTGATCAAGATGAATTTCTTTGTATTGGCGATTTTAATACTCCTAACATTCGTTGGTCTCAATCTGTAGATTCTCCCATTATGGTGCCTAGTAATCCCCAAGGTGAAAAAGCTGACCTTCTATTAGAAAATATTACTCTCTGCAACTTTAGCCAATTCAATAGTATACCTAATACATATGACAAATTCTTAGACCTCGTTCTATCCACCTTCACACTGCAAGTGTATGGCTCTGAGGCCATCAGTAAGCTAGATAGATATCACCCTTCTCTTGTAATCGACTTGAATCTTTTAGGCACTAGTACTAAATTATTTAAACCCAATACTGACAATCGATTAAACTTTAGGAAAAGTAATTACTCAAACATTAACAAAGACCTAGAGTCGATTAATTGGAATAACATTCTAGATGGCCCTGACATTGATATTTTGACTAACAAATTTTACTGCGAATTTAATAAAATACTTTCTGAACATACTCCTGTTAAAAAGAAGAACTCTGATAATTATCCCATATGGTTTTCACCCGCTTTAATACGTACCCTTAAAGATAAATTAAAATCTCATCGTTACTACCGTAAATTTCAAAATCCCCGAGATTATGATACATTTTCTATGTTACGTCTTAGATGCAAAAAACTAATTGAACGAGACTACAATAATTATATAAACTCAGTTGAGTCGTCCATAGAAAAAAATAACATTAAGCACTTCTGGCAATTTGTAAAAAGTAAAAGAGGCTCTGAGTCAATTCCCATCACAATGAAATATGGTGAGCGGGTATCGTCGGAGCAAGTAGAAATTTGTGAACTTTTTTCGAATTACTTCAGTTCAGTTTTTGAACCTCCTACTTCTTCCAATACTCATGATACATTCACAGGTCACACGACAAATGTCTTAAGCAATATGACAATTACTCGAGAAGATATTCTGCACAAAATTGCCAAGCTAGATCCCAATAAAGGTGCTGGCCCAGACGGGATCCCTCCACTAGTGATCAAAAACTGTAGTAAGATGCTGTGTGCGCCGCTCTTGATTTTATTCAACAAGTCGCTCCAAACAGGTGTTTTTCCATCTCTATGGAAAACTGCTTACATAGTACCCGTGTTTAAATCTGGTGACAAATCACGATGCGACAACTACCGCCCAATCAGCATATTATCTTGTTTGGGTAAACTTTTTGAAGTACTAGTCTATGATGTCTTGTATCACCACATTTACTCACTTTTATCCCCGAGGCAGCATGGTTTTATGCGTAATCGTTCTACTACCTCTAATCTACTGGAGTACAAAAACTATATATGCAGCGCCTTTGCTAAGAGGATCCAAGTAGATTGCATATATACTGACTTCGCCAAAGCATTTGACAAAGTGAGCCATAACATTCTAATCCGCAAATTAGCATCACAATATGGAATTCATGGCAACTTGTTGAGATGGATTGAATCATACCTCAATAGACGGAGTCAGTTGGTTGCAATCATGGGCTTCCTATCTTCTCCCACTCCGATAACTTCAGGTGTACCCCAAGGTTCTCACCTCGGACCACTACTTTTCATCGCCTTTATAAATGACCTTATCGACAAGTTCCATAGCCCTTGTCTTTTATATGCAGACGACCTTAAACTTTTCTCTGAAGTTCATAACATCAGGGACTCTGAAGTTCTCCAGTCTGATCTTGGCGTTCTCGTTAGATGGTGTCAAGATAATAATATGTTTTTGAACGTTAATAAGTGCTTTGCCATAACATTTACAACAAAAATTCACAGAATATTTTTTGAGTACAAACTAAAAGATCAATATTTAGAAAGAAAGACTGTGGTTAGGGACCTAGGAGTTTTACTTGATGAGAAGTTCACATTCCGAGAGCATTATGATTACATCATAAGTAAAAGTACTAAGCTCTTAGGCTTCATTTCCCGAATCACTAAGAAATTCAAAAATCCATACAGTTTTTTAAACCTTTATTATTCTTTAGTCCGTAGCATTCTAGAGTACAATTCGGTTATTTGGTCTCCGCATTATAATGTACACAGAAAGCGCATTGAACGCGTACAGAGTAAGTGTTTAACCATACTATGCTATAGGCAGGGATTGAACCGTAAACTCCAGTCATATTCCGAGAAGATGAATAAGTTTAATTTACAAACCCTTGAAACACGACGCACTTACAATGACTTTGTCTACCTATTTAAAATTTTACATTCAAAGATAGATTCCCCTTCTCTTCTCTCAAGTATTAACTTTAACGTTACTCCAAAAGTTCGCAACGACTATTATATAAAACCAAAAACTTTCTATCTGCGTGTTTATAAAAATAACACTTCTTTTTATAACCCAGTAGTTAGGATGTGTCGCCAATACAATGAAATCGTCAAAAAACATTATAGATTTATAGATATTTTTGATCAGAGTCTACTCAGATTTAAGAGAGATGTAAAAAGATTGCATTCACGGCTCATCGTGAATGTAGCTAACTGAAAGTTAATTGTAGTTATTAACCACTTAAATTTTTAAATTTTTATATCATACTGTTTTCTTTTTTTAATAACCATGATGAGTACGCATGTTTTGGGATATGGTTTAGTTTACAATTGTCAACACACTTAATTTAGTTTTTGTTATGACTGTATCCTGTTTTGTGTACCTTAATAAATAAAATAAAATAAAACTCTAGCAGTTATGTTCGGAAAAACTTTTAGTGATTTTTGCTAATTCTTTTGATGCCAATGAAGCTTATTCTATAGCGGACGTTAATATTTGCTAAAATTAGGACAATCGGGGACTTTTTATATTCTGAGTAAAATAACTCTAGCAGTTATGTTCTGAAAAACTTTTAGTGATTTTTGCTTATTCTTTTGATGCCAATGAAGCTTATTCTATAGCGGACGTTAATATTTGCTAAAATTAGGAAAATCGGGGACTTTTTATATTCTGAGTAAAATAACTCTAGCAGTTATGTACGGAAAAACTTTTAGTGATTTTTGCTTATTCTTTTGATGCCAATGAAGCTTATTCTATAGCGGACGTCGATTTTTGCTAAAATTATGAAAATCGGGGACTTTTTATATTCTGAGTATAATAACTCTAGCAGTTATGTTCGGAAAAACTTTTAGTGATTTTTGCTAATTCTTTTGATGCCAATGAAGCTTATTCTATAGCGGACGTTAATATTTGCTAAAATTAGGACAATCGGGGACTTTTTATATTCTGAGTAAAATAACTCTAGCAGTTATGTTCGGAAAAACTTTTAGTGATTTTTGCTAATTCTTTTGATGCCAATGAAGCTTATTCTATAGCGGACGTTAATATTTGCTAAAATTAGGACAATCGGGGACTTTTTATATTCTGAGTAAAATAACTCTAGCAGTTATGTTCGGAAAAACTTTTAGTGATTTTTGCTTATTCTTTTGATGCCAATGAAGCTTATTCTATAGCGGACGTTGATTTTTGCTAAAATTAGGACAATCGGGGACTTTTTATATTCTGAGTAAAATAACTCTAGCAGTTATGTTCGGAAAAACTTTTAGTGATTTTTGCTAATTCTTTTGATGCCAATGAAGCTTATTCTATAGCGGACGTTAATATTTGCTAAAATTATGAAAATCGGGGACTTTTTATATTCTGAGTAAAATAACTCTAGCAGTTATGTACGGAAAAACTTTTAGTGATTTTTGCTTATTCTTTTGATGCCAATGAAGCTTATTCTATAGCGGACGTTAATATTTGCTAAAATTATGAAAATCGGGGACTTTTTATATTCTGAGTAAAATAACTCTAGCAGTTATGTTCGGAAAAACTTTTAGTGATTTTTGCTAATTCTTTTGATGCCAATGAAGCTTATTCTATAGCGGACGTTAATATTTGCTAAAATTAGGACAATCGGGGACTTTTTATATTCTGAGTAAAATAACTCTAGCAGTTATGTTCGGAAAAACTTTTAGTGATTTTTGCTAATTCTTTTGATGCCAATGAAGTTTATTCTATAGCGGACGTTAATATTTGCTAAAATTAGGACAATCGGGGACTTTTTATATTCTGAGTAAAATAACTCTAGCAGTTATGTTCGGAAAAACTTTTAGTGATTTTTGCTAATTCTTTTGATGCCAATGAAGTTTATTCTATAGCGGACGTTAATATTTGCTAAAATTAGGACAATCGGGGACTTTTTATATTCTGAGTAAAATAACTCTAGCAGTTATGTTCGGAAAAACTTTTAGTGATTTTTGCTAATTCTTTTGATGCCAATGAAGCTTATTCTATAGCGGACGTTAATATTTGCTAAAATTAGGAAAATCGGGGACTTTTTATATTCTGAGTAAAATAACTCTAGCAGTTATGTACGGAAAAACTTTTAGTGATTTTTGCTTATTCTTTTGATGCCAATGAAGCTTATTCTATAGCGGACGTTAATATTTGCTAAAATTAGGAAAATCGGGGACTTTTTATATTCTGAGTAAAATAACTCTAGCAGTTATGTACGGAAAAACTTTTAGTGATTTTTGCTTATTCTTTTGATGCCAATGAAGCTTATTCTATAGCGGACGTTAATATTTGCTAAAATTATGAAAATCGGGGACTTTTTATATTCTGAGTAAAATAACTCTAGCAGTTATGTTCGGCAAAACTTTTAGTGATTTTTGCTAATTCTTTTGATGCCAATGAAGCTTATTCTATAGCGGACGTTAATATTTGCTAAAATTAGGACAATCGGGGACTTTTTATATTCTGAGTAAAATAACTCTAGCAGTTATGTTCGGAAAAACTTTTAGTGATTTTTGCTAATTCTTTTGATGCCAATGAAGCTTATTCTATAGCGGACGTTAATATTTGCTAAAATTAGGACAATCGGGGACTTTTTATATTCTGAGTAAAATAACTCTAGCAGTTATGTTCGGAAAAACTTTTAGTGATTTTTGCTAATTCTTTTGATGCCAATGAAGCTTATTCTATAGCGGACGTTAATATTTGCAAAAATTAGGACAATCGGGGACTTTTTATATTCTGAGTAAAATAACTCTAGCAGTTATGTTCTGAAAAACTTTTAGTGATTTTTGCTCATTCTTTTGATGCCAATGAAGCTTATTCTATAGCGGACGTTAATATTTGCTAAAATTAGGACAATCGGGGACTTTTTATATTCTGAGTAAAATAACTCTAGCAGTTATGTTCTGAAAAACTTTTAGTGATTTTTGCTCATTCTTTTGATGCCAATGAAGCTTATTCTATAGCGGACGTTAATATTTGCTAAAATTAGGAAAATCGGGGACTTTTTATATTCTGAGTAAAATAACTCTAGCAGTTATGTTCGGAAAAACTTTTAGTGATTTTTGCTAATTCTTTTGATGCCAATGAAGTTTATTCTATAGCGGACGTTAATATTTGCTAAAATTATGAAAATCGGGGACTTTTTATATTCTGAGTATAATAACTCTAGCAGTTATGTTCGGAAAAACTTTTAGTGATTTTTGCTAATTCTTTTGATGCCAATGAAGCTTATTCTATAGCGGACGTTAATATTTGCTAAAATTAGGACAATCGGGGACTTTTTATATTCTGAGTAAAATAACTCTAGCAGTTATGTTCGGAAAAACTTTTAGTGATTTTTGCTAATTCTTTTGATGCCAATGAAGCTTATTCTATAGCGGACGTTAATATTTGCTAAAATTAGGACAATCGGGGACTTTTTATATTCTGAGTAAAATAACTCTAGCAGTTATGTTCGGAAAAACTTTTAGTGATTTTTGCTAATTCTTTTGATGCCAATGAAGCTTATTCTATAGCGGACGTTAATATTTGCTAAAATTAGGAAAATCGGGGACTTTTTATATTCTGAGTAAAATAACTCTAGCAGTTATGTACGGAAAAACTTTTAGTGATTTTTGCTTATTCTTTTGATGCCAATGAAGCTTATTCTATAGCGGACGTCGATTTTTGCTAAAATTATGAAAATCGGGGACTTTTTATATTCTGAGTATAATAACTCTAGCAGTTATGTTCGGAAAAACTTTTAGTGATTTTTGCTAATTCTTTTGATGCCAATGAAGCTTATTCTATAGCGGACGTTAAAATTTGCTAAAATTAGGACAATCGGGGACTTTTTATATTCTGAGTAAAATAACTCTAGCAGTTATGTTCGGAAAAACTTTTAGTGATTTTTGCTAATTCTTTTGATGCCAATGAAGCTTATTCTATAGCGGACGTTAATATTTGCTAAAATTAGGACAATCGGGGACTTTTTATATTCTGAGTAAAATAACTCTAGCAGTTATGTTCGGAAAAACTTTTAGTGATTTTTGCTAATTCTTTTGATGCCAATGAAGCTTATTCTATAGCGGACGTTAATATTTGCTAAAATTAGGACAATCGGGGACTTTTTATATTCTGAGTAAAATAACTCTAGCAGTTATGTACGGAAAAACTTTTAGTGATTTTTGCTTATTCTTTTGATGCCAATGAAGCTTATTCTATAGCGGACGTCGATTTTTGCTAAAATTAGGACAATCGGGGACTTTTTATATTCTGAGTAAAATAACTCTAGCAGTTATGTTCGGAAAAACTTTTAGTGATTTTTGCTAATTCTTTTGATGCCAATGAAGCTTATTCTATAGCGGACGTTGATTTTTGCTAAAATTAGGACAATCGGGGACTTTTTATATTCTGAGTAAAATAACTCTAGCAGTTATGTTCGGAACAACTTTTAGTGATTTTTGCTAATTCTTTTGATGCCAATGAAGCTTATTCTATAGCGGACGTTAATATTTGCTAAAATTAGGACAATCGGGGACTTTTTATATTCTGAGTAAAATAACTCTAGCAGTTATGTTCGGAAAAACTTTTAGTGATTTTTGCTAATTCTTTTGATGCCAATGAAGCTTATTCTATAGCGGACGTTGATTTTTGCTAAAATAAGGACAATCGGGGACTTTTTGTATTCTGAGTAAAATAACTCTAGCAGTTATGTACGCAAAAACTTTTAGTGATTTTTGCTTATTCTTTTGATGCCAATGAAGCTTATTCTATAGCGGACGTTAATATTTGCTAAAATTAGGACAATCGGGGACTTTTTATATTCTGAGTAAAATAACTCTAGCAGTTATGTTCGGAAAAACTTTTAGTGATTTTTGCTTATTCTTTTGATGCCAATGAAGCTTATTCTATAGCGGACGTTGATTTTTGCTAAAATTAGGACAATCGGGGACTTTTTATATTCTGAGTAAAATAACTCTAGCAGTTATGTTCGGAAAAACTTTTAGTGATTTTTGCTAATTCTTTTGATGCCAATGAAGCTTATTCTATAGCGGACGTTAATATTTGCTAAAATTATGAAAATCGGGGACTTTTTATATTCTGAGTAAAATAACTCTAGCAGTTATGTACGGAAAAACTTTTAGTGATTTTTGCTTATTCTTTTGATGCCAATGAAGCTTATTCTATAGCGGACGTTAATATTTGCTAAAATTATGAAAATCGGGGACTTTTTATATTCTGAGTAAAATAACTCTAGCAGTTATGTTCGGAAAAACTTTTAGTGATTTTTGCTAATTCTTTTGATGCCAATGAAGCTTATTCTATAGCGGACGTTAATATTTGCTAAAATTAGGACAATCGGGGACTTTTTATATTCTGAGTAAAATAACTCTAGCAGTTATGTTCGGAAAAACTTTTAGTGATTTTTGCTAATTCTTTTGATGCCAATGAAGTTTATTCTATAGCGGACGTTAATATTTGCTAAAATTAGGACAATCGGGGACTTTTTATATTCTGAGTAAAATAACTCTAGCAGTTATGTTCGGAAAAACTTTTAGTGATTTTTGCTAATTCTTTTGATGCCAATGAAGTTTATTCTATAGCGGACGTTAATATTTGCTAAAATTAGGACAATCGGAGACTTTTTATATTCTGAGTAAAATAACTCTAGCAGTTATGTTCGGAAAAACTTTTAGTGATTTTTGCTAATTCTTTTGATGCCAATGAAGCTTATTCTATAGCGGACGTTAATATTTGCTAAAATTAGGAAAATCGGGGACTTTTTATATTCTGAGTAAAATAACTCTAGCAGTTATGTACGGAAAAACTTTTAGTGATTTTTGCTTATTCTTTTGATGCCAATGAAGCTTATTCTATAGCGGACGTTAATATTTGCTAAAATTAGGAAAATCGGGGACTTTTTATATTCTGAGTAAAATAACTCTAGCAGTTATGTACGGAAAAACTTTTAGTGATTTTTGCTTATTCTTTTGATGCCAATGAAGCTTATTCTATAGCGGACGTTAATATTTGCTAAAATTATGAAAATCGGGGACTTTTTATATTCTGAGTAAAATAACTCTAGCAGTTATGTTCGGCAAAACTTTTAGTGATTTTTGCTAATTCTTTTGATGCCAATGAAGCTTATTCTATAGCGGACGTTAATATTTGCTAAAATTAGGACAATCGGGGACTTTTTATATTCTGAGTAAAATAACTCTAGCAGTTATGTTCGGAAAAACTTTTAGTGATTTTTGCTAATTCTTTTGATGCCAATGAAGCTTATTCTATAGCGGACGTTAATATTTGCTAAAATTAGGACAATCGGGGACTTTTTATATTCTGAGTAAAATAACTCTAGCAGTTATGTTCGGAAAAACTTTTAGTGATTTTTGCTAATTCTTTTGATGCCAATGAAGCTTATTCTATAGCGGACGTTAATATTTGCAAAAATTAGGACAATCGGGGACTTTTTATATTCTGAGTAAAATAACTCTAGCAGTTATGTTCTGAAAAACTTTTAGTGATTTTTGCTCATTCTTTTGATGCCAATGAAGCTTATTCTATAGCGGACGTTAATATTTGCTAAAATTAGGACAATCGGGGACTTTTTATATTCTGAGTAAAATAACTCTAGCAGTTATGTTCTGAAAAACTTTTAGTGATTTTTGCTCATTCTTTTGATGCCAATGAAGCTTATTCTATAGCGGACGTTAATATTTGCTAAAATTAGGAAAATCGGGGACTTTTTATATTCTGAGTAAAATAACTCTAGCAGTTATGTTCGGAAAAACTTTTAGTGATTTTTGCTAATTCTTTTGATGCCAATGAAGTTTATTCTATAGCGGACGTTAATATTTGCTAAAATTATGAAAATCGGGGACTTTTTATATTCTGAGTATAATAACTCTAGCAGTTATGTTCGGAAAAACTTTTAGTGATTTTTGCTAATTCTTTTGATGCCAATGAAGCTTATTCTATAGCGGACGTTAATATTTGCTAAAATTAGGACAATCGGGGACTTTTTATATTCTGAGTAAAATAACTCTAGCAGTTATGTTCGGAAAAACTTTTAGTGATTTTTGCTAATTCTTTTGATGCCAATGAA
The DNA here is from genome assembly GCA_914767915.1 of Agriopis aurantiaria. Classification (NCBI taxonomy): domain Eukaryota; kingdom Metazoa; phylum Arthropoda; class Insecta; order Lepidoptera; family Geometridae; genus Agriopis; species Agriopis aurantiaria. The sequence continues at coordinate 5,803,176 of OU612010.1, read as the reverse complement.
GCTTATTCTATAGCGGACGTTAATATTTGCTAAAATTAGGACAATCGGGGACTTTTTATATTCTGAGTAAAATAACTCTAGCAGTTATGTTCGGAAAAACTTTTTGTGATTTTTGCTAATTCTTTTGATGCCAATGAAGCTTATTCTATAGCGGACGTTAATATTTGCTAAAATTAGGAAAATCGGGGACTTTTTATATTCTGAGTAAAATAACTCTAGCAGTTATGTACGGAAAAACTTTTAGTGATTTTTGCTTATTCTTTTGATGCCAATGAAGCTTATTCTATAGCGGACGTCGATTTTTGCTAAAATTATGAAAATCGGGGACTTTTTATATTCTGAGTATAATAACTCTAGCAGTTATGTTCGGAAAAACTTTTAGTGATTTTTGCTAATTCTTTTGATGCCAATGAAGCTTATTCTATAGCGGACGTTAAAATTTGCTAAAATTAGGACAATCGGGGACTTTTTATATTCTGAGTAAAATAACTCTAGCAGTTATGTTCGGAAAAACTTTTAGTGATTTTTGCTAATTCTTTTGATGCCAATGAAGCTTATTCTATAGCGGACGTTAATATTTGCTAAAATTAGGACAATCGGGGACTTTTTATATTCTGAGTAAAATAACTCTAGCAGTTATGTTCGGAAAAACTTTTAGTGATTTTTGCTAATTCTTTTGATGCCAATGAAGCTTATTCTATAGCGGACGTTAATATTTGCTAAAATTAGGACAATCGGGGACTTTTTATATTCTGAGTAAAATAACTCTAGCAGTTATGTACGGAAAAACTTTTAGTGATTTTTGCTTATTCTTTTGATGCCAATGAAGCTTATTCTATAGCGGACGTCGATTTTTGCTAAAATTAGGACAATCGGGGACTTTTTATATTCTGAGTAAAATAACTCTAGCAGTTATGTTCGGAAAAACTTTTAGTGATTTTTGCTAATTCTTTTGATGCCAATGAAGCTTATTCTATAGCGGACGTTGATTTTTGCTAAAATTAGGACAATCGGGGACTTTTTATATTCTGAGTAAAATAACTCTAGCAGTTATGTTCGGAACAACTTTTAGTGATTTTTGCTAATTCTTTTGATGCCAATGAAGCTTATTCTATAGCGGACGTTAATATTTGCTAAAATTAGGACAATCGGGGACTTTTTATATTCTGAGTAAAATAACTCTAGCAGTTATGTTCGGAAAAACTTTTAGTGATTTTTGCTAATTCTTTTGATGCCAATGAAGCTTATTCTATAGCGGACGTTGATTTTTGCTAAAATAAGGACAATCGGGGACTTTTTGTATTCTGAGTAAAATAACTCTAGCAGTTATGTACGCAAAAACTTTTAGTGATTTTTGCTTATTCTTTTGATGCCAATGAAGCTTATTCTATAGCGGACGTTAATATTTGCTAAAATTAGGACAATCGGGGACTTTTTATATTCTGAGTAAAATAACTCTAGCAGTTATGTTCGGAAAAACTTTTAGTGATTTTTGCTAATTCTTTTGATGCCAATGAAGCTTATTCTATAGCGGACGTTAATATTTGCTAAAATTAGGACAATCGGGACTTTTTATATTCTGAGTAAAATAACTCTAGCAGTTATGTACGGAAAAACTTTTAGTGATTTTTGCTTATTCTTTTGATGCCAATGAAGCTTATTCTATAGCGGACGTTAATATTTGCTAAAATTAGGACAATCGGGGACTTTTTATATTCTGAGTATAATAACTCTAGCAGTTATGTTCGGAAAAACTTTTAGTGATTTTTGCTAATTCGTTTGATGCCAATGAAGCTTATTCTATAGCGGACGTTAATATTTGCTCAAATTAGGACAATCGGGGACTTTTTGTATTCTGAGTAAAATAACTCTAGCAGTTATGTTCGGAAAAACTTTTAGTGATTTTTGCTAATTCTTTTGATGCCAATGAAGCTTATTCTATAGCGGACGTTGATTTTTGCTAAAATTAGGACAATCGGGGACTTTTTGTATTCTGAGTAAAATAACTCTAGCAGTTATGTACGGAAAAACTTTTAGTGATTTTTGCTTATTCTTTTGATGCCAATGAAGCTTATTCTATAGCGGACGTTAATATTTGCTAAAATTAGGACAATCGGGGACTTTTTATATTCTGAGTAAAATAACTCTAGCAGTTATGTTCGGAAATTTTTTAGTGATTTTTGCTAATTCTTTTGATGCCAATGAAGCTTATTCTATAGCGGACGTTAATATTTGCTAAAATTAGGACAATCGGGGACTTTTTATATTCTGAGTAAAATAACTCTAGCAGTTATGTACGGAAAAACTTTTAGTGATTTTTGCTTATTCTTTTGATGCCAATGAAGCTTATTCTATAGCGGACGTTAATATTTGCTAAAATTAGGACAATCGGGGACTTTTTGTATTCTGAGTAAAATAACTCTAGCAGTTATGTTCGGAAAAACGTTTAGTGATTTTTGCTAATGTTTTTGATGCCAATGAAGCTTATTCTATAGCGGACGTTGATTTTTGCTAAAATTAGGACAATCGGGGACTTTTTGTATTCTGAGTAAAATAACTCTAGCAGTTATGTTCGGAAAAACTTTTAGTGATTTTTGCTAATTATTTTGATGCCAATGAAGCTTATTCTATAGCGGACGTTGATTTTTGCTAAAATTAGGACAATCGGGGACTTTTTGTATTCTGAGTAAAATAACTCTAGCAGCTATGTTCGGAAAAACTTTTAGTGATTTTTGCTAATTCTTTTGATGCCAATGAAGCTTATTCTATAGCGGACGTTAATATTTGCTAAAATTAGGACAATCGGGGACTTTTAATATTCTGAGTAAAATAACTCTAGCAGTTATGTTCGGAATAACTTTTAGTGATTTTTGCTAATTCGTTTGATGCCAATGAAGCTTATTCTATAGCGGACGTTAATATTTGCTAAAATTAGGACAATCGGGGACTTTTTATATTCTGAGTAAAATAACTCTAGCAGTTATGTTCGGAAAAACTTTTAGTGATTTTTGCTAATTCTTTTGATGCCAATGAAGCTTATTCTATAGCGGACGTTGATTTTTGCTAAAATTAGGACAATCGGGGACTTTTTATATTCTGAGTAAAATAACTCTAGCAGTTATGTTCGGAAAAACTTTTAGTGATTTTTGTTTATTCTTTTGATGCCAATGAAGCTTATTCTATAGCGGACGTTAATATTTGCTAAAATTAGGAAAATCGGGGACTTTTTATATTCTGAGTATAATAACTCTAGCAGTTATGTTTGGAAAAACTTTTAGTGATTTTTGCTAATTCGTTTGATGCCAATGAAGCTTATTCTATAGCGGACGTTAATATTTGCTAAAATTAGGACAATCGGGGACTTTTTATATTCTGAGTAAAATAACTCTAGCAGTTATGTTCGGAAAAACTTTTAGTGATTTTTGCTAATTCTTTTGATGCCAATGAAGCTTATTCTATAGCGGACGTTAAAATTTGCTAAAATTAGGACAATCGGGGACTTTTTATATTCTGAGTAAAATAACTCTAGCAGTTATGTTCGGAAAAACTTTTAGTGATTTTTGCTAATTCTTTTGATGCCAATGAAGCTTATTCTATAGCGGACGTTAATATTTGCTAAAATTAGGACAATCGGGGACTTTTTATATTCTGAGTAAAATAACTCTAGCAGTTATGTTCGGAAAAACTTTTAGTGATTTTTGCTAATTCTTTTGATGCCAATGAAGCTTATTCTATAGCGGACGTTAATATTTGCTAAAATTAGGAAAATCGGGGACTTTTTATATTCTGAGTAAAATAACTCTAGCAGTTATTTATGTACGGAAAAACTTTTAGTGATTTTTGCTAATTCTTTTGATGCCAATGAAGCTTATTCTATAGCGGACGTTGATTTTTGCTAAAATTAGGACAATCGGGGACTTTTTGTATTCTGAGTAAAATAACTCTAGCAGCTATGTTCGGAAAAACTTTTAGTGATTTTTGCTTATTCTTTTGATGCCTATGAAGCTTATTCTATAGCGGACGTTGATTTTTGCTAAAATTAGGACAATCGGGGACTTTTTGTATTCTGAGTAAAATAACTCTAGCAGTTATGTTCGGAAAAACTTTTAGTGATTTTTGCTAATGTTTTTGATGCCAATGAAGCTTATTCTATAGCGGACGTTGATTTTTGCTAAAATTAGGACAATCGGGGACTTTTTATATTCTGAGTAAAATAACTCTAGCAGTTATGTTCGGAAAAACTTTTAGTGATTTTTGCTAATTCTTTTGATGCCAATGAAGCTTATTCTATAGCGGACGTTAATATTTGCTAAAATTAGGACAATCGGGGACTTTTTATATTCTGAGTAAAATAACTCTAGCAGTTATGTTCGGAAAAACTTTTAGTGATTTTTGCTAATTCTTTTGATGCCAATGAAGTTTATTCTATAGCGGACGTTAATATTTGCTAAAATTAGGACAATCGGGGACTTTTTATATTCTGAGTAAAATAACTCTAGCAGTTATGTTCGGAAAAACTTTTAGTGATTTTTGCTAATTCTTTTGATGCCAATGAAGTTTATTCTATGGCGGACGTTAATATTTGCTAAAATTAGGACAATCGGGGACTTTTTATATTCTGAGTAAAATAACTCTAGCAGTTATGTTCGGAAAAACTTTTAGTGATTTTTGCTAATTCTTTTGATGCCAATGAAGCTTATTCTATAGCGGACGTTAATATTTGCTAAAATTAGGAAAATCGGGGACTTTTTATATTCTGAGTAAAATAACTCTAGCAGTTATGTACGGAAAAACTTTTAGTGATTTTTGCTTATTCTTTTGATGCCAATGAAGCTTATTCTATAGCGGACGTTAATATTTGCTAAAATTAGGAAAATCGGGGACTTTTTATATTCTGAGTAAAATAACTCTAGCAGTTATGTACGGAAAAACTTTTAGTGATTTTTGCTTATTCTTTTGATGCCAATGAAGCTTATTCTATAGCGGACGTTAATATTTGCTAAAATTATGAAAATCGGGGACTTTTTATATTCTGAGTAAAATAACTCTAGCAGTTATGTTCGGCAAAACTTTTAGTGATTTTTGCTAATTCTTTTGATGCCAATGAAGCTTATTCTATAGCGGACGTTAATATTTGCTAAAATTAGGACAATCGGGGACTTTTTATATTCTGAGTAAAATAACTCTAGCAGTTATGTTCGGAAAAACTTTTAGTGATTTTTGCTAATTCTTTTGATGCCAATGAAGCTTATTCTATAGCGGACGTTAATATTTGCTAAAATTAGGAAAATCGGGGACTTTTTATATTCTGAGTAAAATAACTCTAGCAGTTATGTTCGGAAAAACTTTTAGTGATTTTTGCTAATTCTTTTGATGCCAATGAAGCTTATTCTATAGCGGACGTTAATATTTGCTAAAATTAGGACAATCGGGGACTTTTTATATTCTGAGTAAAATAACTCTAGCAGTTATGTTCTGAAAAACTTTTAGTGATTTTTGCTCATTCTTTTGATGCCAATGAAGCTTATGCTATAGCGGACGTTAATATTTGCTAAAATTAGGAAAATCGGGGACTTTTTATATTCTGAGTAAAATAACTCTAACAGTTATGTACGGAAAAACTTTTAGTGATTTTTGCTTATTCTTTTGATGCCAATGAAGCTTATTCTATAGCGGACGTCGATTTTTGCTAAAATTATGAAAATCGGGGACTTTTTATATTCTGAGTATAATAATAACTCTAGCAGTTATGTTCGGAAAAACTTTTAGTGATTTTTGCTAATTCTTTTGATGCCAATGAAGCTTATTCTATAGCGGACGTTAATATTTGCTAAAATTAGGACAATCGGGGATTTTTTATATTCTGAGTAAAATAACTCTAGCAGTTATGTTCGGAAAAACTTTTAGTGATTTTTGCTACTTCTTTTGATGCCAATGAAGCTTATTCTATAGCGGACGTTAATATTTGCTAAAATTAGGACAATCGGGGACTTTTTATATTCTGAGTAAAATAACTCTAGCAGTTATGTTCGGAAAAACTTTTAGTGATTTTTGCTTATTCTTTTGATGCCAATGAAGCTTATTCTATAGCGGACGTTGATTTTTGCTAAAATTAGGACAATCGGGGACTTTTTATATTCTGAGTAAAATAACTCTAGCAGTTATGTTCGGAAAAACTTTTAGTGATTTTTGCTAATTCTTTTGATGCCAATGAAGCTTATTCTATAGCGGACGTCGATTTTTGCTAAAATTATGAAAATCGGGGACTTTTTATATTCTGAGTATAATAACTCTAGCAGTTATGTTCGGAAAAACTTTTAGTGATTTTTGCTAATTCTTTTGATTCCAATGAAGCTTATTCTATAGCGGACGTTAAAATTTGCTAAAATTAGGACAATCGGGGACTTTTTATATTCTGAGTAAAATAACTCTAGCAGTTATGTTCGGAAAAACTTTTAGTGATTTTTGCTAATTCTTTTGATGCCAATGAAGCTTATTCTATAGCGGACGTTAATATTTGCTAAAATTAGGACAATCGGGGACTTTTTATATTCTGAGTAAAATAACTCTAGCAGTTATGTTCGGAAAAACTTTTAGTGATTTTTGCTAATTCTTTTGATGCCAATGAAGCTTATTCTATAGCGGACGTTAATATTTGCTAAAATTAGTAAAATCGGGGACTTTTTATATTCTGAGTAAAATAACTCTAGCAGTTATGTACGGAAAAACTTTTAGTGATTTTTGCTTATTCTTTTGATGCCAATGAAGCTTATTCTATAGCGGACGTTAATATTTGCTAAAATTAGGAAAATCGGGGACTTTTTATATTCTGAGTAAAATAACTCTAGCAGTTATGTTCGGAAAAACTTTTAAGGATTTTTGCTAATTCTTTTTATGCCAATGAAGCTTATTCTATAGCGGACGTCGATTTTTGCTAAAATTAGGACAATCGGGGACTTTTTATATTCTGAGTAAAATAACTCTAGCAGTTATGTTCGGAAAAACTTTTAGTGATTTTTGCTAATTCTTTTGATGCCAATGAAGCTTATTCTATAGCGGACGTTGATTTTTGCTAAAATTATGAAAATCGGGGACTTTTTATATTCTGAGTATAATAATAACTCTAGCAGTTATGTTCGGAAAAACTTTTAGTGATTTTTGCTAATTCTTTTGATGCCAATGAAGCTTATTCTATAGCGGACGTTGATTTTTGCTAAAATAAGGACAATCGGGGACTTTTTGTATTCTGAGTAAAATAACTCTAGCAGTTATGTACGCAAAAACTTTTAGTGATTTTTGCTTATTCTTTTGATGCCAATGAAGCTTATTCTATAGCGGACGTTAATATTTGCTAAAATTAGGACAATCGGGGACTTTTTATATTCTGAGTAAAATAACTCTAGCAGTTATGTTCGGAAAAACTTTTAGTGATTTTTGCTAATTCTTTTGATGCCAATGAAGCTTATTCTATAGCGGACGTTAATATTTGCTAAAATTAGGAAAATCGGGGACTTTTTATATTCTGAGTAAAATAACTCTAGCAGTTATGTACGGAAAAACTTTTAGTGATTTTTGCTTATTCTTTTGATGCCAATGAAGCTTATTCTATAGCGGACGTCGATTTTTGCTAAAATTATGAAAATCGGGGACTTTTTATATTCTGAGTATAATAACTCTAGCAGTTATGTTCGGAAAAACTTTTAGTGATTTTTGCTAATTCTTTTGATGCCAATGAAGCTTATTCTATAGCGGACGTTAAAATTTGCTAAAATTAGGACAATCGGGGACTTTTTATATTCTGAGTAAAATAACTCTAGCAGTTATGTTCGGAAAAACTTTTAGTGATTTTTGCTAATTCTTTTGATGCCAATGAAGCTTATTCTATAGCGGACGTTAATATTTGCTAAAATTAGGACAATCGGGGACTTTTTATAATCTGAGTAAAATAACTCTAGCAGTTATGTTCGGAAAAACTTTTAGTGATTTTTGCTAATTCTTTTGATGCCAATGAAGCTTATTCTATAGCGGACGTTAATATTTGCTAAAATTAGGAAAATCGGGGACTTTTTATATTCTGAGTAAAATAACTCTAGCAGTTATGTACGGAAAAACTTTTAGTGATTTTTGCTTATTCTTTTGATGCCAATGAAGCTTATTCTATAGCGGACGTTAATATTTGCTAAAATTAGGAAAATCGGGGACTTTTTATATTCTGAGTAAAATAACTCTAGCAGTTATGTTCGGAAAAACTTTTAAGGATTTTTGCTAATTCTTTTTATGCCAATGAAGCTTATTCTATAGCGGACGTCGATTTTTGCTAAAATTAGGACAATCGGGGACTTTTTATATTCTGAGTAAAATAACTCTAGCAGTTATGTTCGGAAAAACTTTTAGTGATTTTTGCTAATTCTTTTGATGCCAATGAAGCTTATTCTATAGCGGACGTTGATTTTTGCTAAAATTAGGACAATCGGGGACTTTTTATATTCTGAGTAAAATAACTCTAGCAGTTATGTTCGGAACAACTTTTAGTGATTTTTGCTAATTCTTTTGATGCCAATGAAGCTTATTCTATAGCGGACGTTAATATTTGCTAAAATTAGGACAATCGGGGACTTTTTATATTCTGAGTAAAATAACTCTAGCAGTTATGTTCGGAAAAACTTTTAGTGATTTTTGCTAATTCTTTTGATGCCAATGAAGCTTATTCTATAGCGGACGTTGATTTTTGCTAAAATTAGGACAATCGGGGACTTTTTGTATTCTGAGTAAAATAACTCTAGCAGTTATGTACGGAAAAACTTTTAGTGATTTTTGCTTATTCTTTTGATGCCAATGAAGCTTATTCTATAGCGGACGTTAATATTTGCTAAAATTAGGACAATCGGGGACTTTTTATATTCTGAGTAAAATAACTCTAGCAGTTATGTTCGGAAAAACTTTTAGTGATTTTTGCTAATTCTTTTGATGCCAATGAAGCTTATTCTATAGCGGACGTTAATATTTGCTAAAATTAGGACAATCGGGACTTTTTATATTCTGAGTAAAATAACTCTAGCAGTTATGTACGGAAAAACTTTTAGTGATTTTTGCTTATTCTTTTGATGCCAATGAAGCTTATTCTATAGCGGACGTTAATATTTGCTAAAATTAGGACAATCGGGGACTTTTTATATTCTGAGTATAATAACTCTAGCAGTTATGTTCGGAAAAACTTTTAGTGATTTTTGCTAATTCGTTTGATGCCAATGAAGCTTATTCTATAGCGGTGGTTAATATTTGCTCAAATTAGGACAATCGGGGACTTTTTGTATTCTGAGTAAAATAACTCTAGCAGTTATGTTCGGAAAAACTTTTAGTGATTTTTGCTAATTCTTTTGATGCCAATGAAGCTTATTCTATAGCGGACGTTGATTTTTGCTAAAATTAGGACAATCGGGGACTTTTTGTATTCTGAGTAAAATAACTCTAGCAGTTATGTACGGAAAAACTTTTAGTGATTTTTGCTTATTCTTTTGATGCCAATGAAGCTTATTCTATAGCGGACGTTAATATTTGCTAAAATTAGGACAATCGGGGACTTTTTATATTCTGAGTAAAATAACTCTAGCAGTTATGTTCGGAATTTTTTTAGTGATTTTTGCTAATTCTTTTGATGCCAATGAAGCTTATTCTATAGCGGACGTTAATATTTGCTAAAATTAGGACAATCGGGGACTTTTTATATTCTGAGTAAAATAACTCTAGCAGTTATGTACGGAAAAACTTTTATTGATTTTTGCTTATTCTTTTGATGCCAATGAAGCTTATTCTATAGCGGACGTTAATATTTGCTAAAATTAGGACAATCGGGGACTTTTTGTATTCTGAGTAAAATAACTCTAGCAGTTATGTTCGGAAAAACTTTTAGTGATTTTTGCTAATTCTTTTGATGCCAATGAAGCTTATTCTATAGCGGACGTTGATTTTTGCTAAAATAAGGACAATCGGGGACTTTTTGTATTCTGAGTAAAATAACTCTAGCAGTTATGTACGCAAAAACTTTTAGTGATTTTTGCTTATTCTTTTGATGCCAATGAAGCTTATTCTATAGCGGACGTTAATATTTGCTAAAATTAGGACAATCGGGGACTTTTTATATTCTGAGTAAAATAACTCTAGCAGTTATGTTCGGAAAAACTTTTAGTGATTTTTGCTAATTCTTTTGATGCCAATGAAGCTTATTCTATAGCGGACGTTAATATTTGCTAAAATTAGGACAATCGGGACTTTTTATATTCTGAGTAAAATAACTCTAGCAGTTATGTACGGAAAAACTTTTAGTGATTTTTGCTTATTCTTTTGATGCCAATGAAGCTTATTCTATAGCGGACGTTAATATTTGCTAAAATTAGGACAATCGGGGACTTTTTATATTCTGAGTATAATAACTCTAGCAGTTATGTTCGGAAAAACTTTTAGTGATTTTTGCTAATTCGTTTGATGCCAATGAAGCTTATTCTATAGCGGACGTTAATATTTGCTCAAATTAGGACAATCGGGGACTTTTTGTATTCTGAGTAAAATAACTCTAGCAGTTATGTTCGGAAAAACTTTTAGTGATTTTTGCTAATTCTTTTGATGCCAATGAAGCTTATTCTATAGCGGACGTTGATTTTTGCTAAAATTAGGACAATCGGGGACTTTTTGTATTCTGAGTAAAATAACTCTAGCAGTTATGTACGGAAAAACTTTTAGTGATTTTTGCTTATTCTTTTGATGCCAATGAAGCTTATTCTATAGCGGACGTTAATATTTGCTAAAATTAGGACAATCGGGGACTTTTTATATTCTGAGTAAAATAACTCTAGCAGTTATGTTCGGAAATTTTTTAGTGATTTTTGCTAATTCTTTTGATGCCAATGAAGCTTATTCTATAGCGGACGTTAATATTTGCTAAAATTAGGACAATCGGGGACTTTTTATATTCTGAGTAAAATAACTCTAGCAGTTATGTACGGAAAAACTTTTAGTGATTTTTGCTTATTCTTTTGATGCCAATGAAGCTTATTCTATAGCGGACGTTAATATTTGCTAAAATTAGGACAATCGGGGACTTTTTGTATTCTGAGTAAAATAACTCTAGCAGTTATGTTCGGAAAAACGTTTAGTGATTTTTGCTAATGTTTTTGATGCCAATGAAGCTTATTCTATAGCGGACGTTGATTTTTGCTAAAATTAGGACAATCGGGGACTTTTTGTATTCTGAGTAAAATAACTCTAGCAGCTATGTTCGGAAAAACTTTTAGTGATTTTTGGTAATTCTTTTGATGCCTATGAAGCTTATTCTATAGCAGACATTGATTTTTGCTAAAATTAGGACAATCGGGGACTTTTTATATTCTGAGTAAAATAACTCTAGCAGTTATGTTCGGAAAAACTTTTAGTGATTTTTGCTAATTCTTTTGATGCCAATGAAGCTTATTCTATAGCGGACGTTGATTTTTGCTAAAATTAGGACAATCGGGGACTTTTTGTATTCTGAGTAAAATAACTCTAGCAGCTATGTTCGGAAAAACTTTTAGTTATTTTTGCTAATTCTTTTGATGCCAATGAAGCTTATTCTATAGCGGACGTTGATTTTTGCTAAAATTAGGACAATCGGGGCTTTTTGTATTCTGAGTAAAATAACTCTAGCAGTTATGTTCGGAAAAACTTTTAGTGATTTTTGCTAATTCTTTTGATGCCAATGAAGCTTATTCTATAGCGGACGTTAATATTTGCTAAAATTAGGACAATCGGGGACTTTTTATATTCTGAGTAAAATAACTCTAGCAGTTATGTACGGAAAAACTTTTAGTGATTTTTGCTAATTCTTTTGATGCCAATGAAGCTTATTCTATAGCGGACATTGATTTTTGCTAAAATTAGGACAATCGGGGACTTTTTGTATTCTGAGTAAAATAACTCTAGCAGCTATGTTCGGAAAAACTTTTAGTGATTTTTGCTAATTCTTTTGATGCCAATGAAGCTTATTCTATAGCGGATGTCGATTTTTGCTAAAATTAGGACAATCGGGGACTTTTTATATTCTGAGTAAAATAACTCTAGCAGTTATGTTCGGAAAAACTTTTAGTGATTTTTGCTAATTCTTTTGATGCCAATGAAGCTTATTCTATAGCGGACGTTGATTTTTGCTAAAATTAGGACAATCGGGGACTTTTTATATTCTGAGTAAAATAACTCTAGCAGTTATGTTCGGAAAAACTTTTAGTGATTTTTGCTAATTCTTTTGATGCCAATGAAGCTTATTCTATAGCGGACGTTAATATTTGCTAAAATTAGGACAATCGGGGACTTTTTATATTCTGAGTAAAATAACTCTAGCAGTTATGTTCGGAAAAACTTTTAGTGATTTTTGCTTATTCTTTTGATGCCAATGAAGCTTATTCTATAGCGGACGTTAATATTTGCTAAAATTAGGAAAATCGGGGACTTTTTATATTCTGAGTAAAATAACTCTAGCAGTTATGTACGGAAAAACTTTTAGTGATTTTTGCTAATTCTTTTGATGCCAATGAAGCTTATTCTATAGCGGACGTTAATATTTGCTAAAATTAGGAAAATCGGGGACTTTTTATATTCTGAGTAAAATAACTCTAGCAGTTATGTACGGAAAAACTTTGAGTGATTTTTGCTAATTCTTTTGATGCCAATGAAGCTTATTCTATAGCGGACATTGATTTTTGCTAAAATTAGGACAATCGGGGACTTTTTGTATTCTGAGTAAAATAACTCTAGCAGCTATGTTCGGAAAAACTTTTAGTGATTTTTGCTAATTCTTTTGATGCCAATGAAGCTTATTCTATAGCGGACGTCGATTTTTGCTAAAATTAGGACAATCGGGGACTTTTTATATTCTGAGTAAAATAACTCTAGCAGTTATGTTCGGAAAAACTTTTAGTGATTTTTGCTAATTCTTTTGATGCCAATGAAGCTTATTCTATAGCGGACGTTGATTTTTGCTAAAATTAGGACAATCGGGGACTTTTTATATTCTGAGTAAAATAACTCTAGCAGTTATGTTCGGAAAAACTTTTAGTGATTTTTGCTAATTCTTTTGATGCCAATGAAGCTTATTCTATAGCGGACGTTGATTTTTGCTAAAATTAGGACAATCGGGGACTTTTTATATTCTGAGTAAAATAACTCTAGCAGTTATGTTCGGAAAAACTTTTAGTGATTTTTGCTAATTGTTTTGATGCCAATGAAGCTTATTCTATAGCGGACGTTGATTTTTGCTAAAATTAGGACAATCGGGGACTTTTTATATTCTGAGTAAAATAACTCTAGCAGTTATGTTCGGAACAACTTTTAGTGATTTTTGCTTATTCTTTTGATGCCAATGAAGCTTATTCTATAGCGGACGTTAATATTTGCTAAAATTAGGAAAATCGGGGACTTTTTATATTCTGAGTAAAATAACTCTAGCAGTTATGTTCGGAAAATCTTTTAGTGATTTTTGCTAATTCTTTTGATGCCAATGAAGCTTATTCTATAGCGGACATTGTTTTTTGCTAAAATTAGGACAATCGGGGACTTTTTGTATTCTGAGTAAAATAACTCTAGCAGCTATGTTCGGAAAAACTTTTAGTGATTTTTGCTAATTCTTTTGATGCCAATGAAGCTTATTCTATAGCGGACATTGTTTTTTGCTAAAATTAGGACAATCGGGGACTTTTTGTATTCTGAGTAAAATAACTCTAGCAGCTATGTTCGGAAAAACTTTTAGTGATTTTTGCTAATTCTTTTGATGCCAATGAAGCTTATTCTATAGCGGACGTCGATTTTTGCTAAAATTAGGACAATCGGGGACTTTTTATATTCTGAGTAAAATAACTCTAGCAGTTATGTTCGGAAAAACTTTTAGTGATTTTTGCTAATTCTTTTGATGCCAATGAAGCTTATTCTATAGCGGACGTTGATTTTTGCTAAAATTAGGACAATCGGGGACTTTTTATATTCTGAGTAAAATAACTCTAGCAGTTATGTTCGGAAAAACTTTTAGTGATTTTTGCTAATTCTTTTGATGCCAATGAAGCTTATTCTATAGCTGACGTTGATTTTTGCTAAAATTAGGACAATCGGGGACTTTTTATATTCTGAGTAAAATAACTCTAGCAGTTATGTTCGGAAAAACTTTTAGTGATTTTTGCTAATTGTTTTGATGCCAATGAAGCTTATTCTATAGCGGACGTTGATTTTTGCTAAAATTAGGACAATCGGGGACTTTTTATATTCTGAGTAAAATAACTCTAGCAGTTATGTTCGGAAAAACTTTTAGTGATTTTTGCTTATTCTTTTGATGCCAATGAAGCTTATTCTATAGCGGACGTTAATATTTGCTAAAATTAGGAAAATCGGGGACTTTTTATATTCTGAGTAAAATAACTCTAGCAGTTATGTTCGGAAAATCTTTTAGTGATTTTTGCTAATTCTTTTGATGCCAATGAAGCTTATTCTATAGCGGACATTGTTTTTTGCTAAAATTAGGACAATCGGGGACTTTTTGTATTCTGAGTAAAATAACTCTAGCAGCTATGTTCGGAAAAACTTTTAGTGATTTTTGCTAATTCTTTTGATGCCAATGAAGCTTATTCTATAGCGGACATTGTTTTTTGCTAAAATTAGGACAATCGGGGACTTTTTGTATTCTGAGTAAAATAACTCTAGCAGCTATGTTCGGAAAAACTTTTAGTGATTTTTGCTAATTCTTTTGATGCCAATGAAGCTTATTCTATAGCGGACGTTAATATTTGCTAAAATTAGGACAATCGGGGACTTTTTATATTCTGAGTAAAATAACTCTAGCAGCTATGTTAGGAAAAACTTTTAGTGATTTTTGCTAATTCTTTTGATGCCAATGAAGCTTATTCTATAGTTGACGTTAATATTTGCTAAAATTAGGAAAATCGGGGACTTTTTATATTCTGAGTAAAATAACTCTAGCAGTTATGTTCGGAAAAACTTTTAGTGATTTTTGCTAATTCTTTTGATGCCAATGAAGCTTATTCTATAGCGGACGTTGATTTTTGCTAAAATTAGGACAATCGGGGACTTTTTATATTCTGAGTAAAATAACTCTAGCAGTTATGTTCGGAAAAACTTTTAGTGATTTTTGCTAATTCTTTTGATGCCAATGAAGCTTATTCTATAGCGGACGGTGATTTTTGCTAAAATTAGGACAATCGGGGACTTTTTGTATTCTGAGTAAAATAACTCTAGCAGTTATGTTCGGAAAAACTTTAAGTGATTATTGGTAATTCTTTTAATGCCAATGAAGCTTATTCTATCGCGTTCTTCGGAGGAATTTAAAGGATTAAATGGGCTCACCCTCCTCGTTCCGATGAATCGGGTGCCGTTCAGCCGGCCGTTGTATGCCACCGCGATATGCCGCCGCGCCGCTGACAACGCGCCGAAACACTGCACTTTGCAGCGAGCTGTTTACAAAGCACCGCGCCATGCAAATCCTGGAATATTCGGCAAATATGATGATCATTGTGCAACAATACAGTTTGACAACGAGGAATGTAGGTAGATGAGATTAAATGCAATGTGACTGCAATAATAATAATAAATACTACGTAGGTACTTCATTCGATCTATTTTAGCAGTGGAATTGTAAAAGAAGCAGACAAATGTTTATTAAAATAAACTTAATTTAAGGTTTATTACTTTGCAGCATTATTTTGAGAAAAAATACGTGAAATATACAATTTTGGTTGTTGTTTTAATTTAATGTGTGTAGGAATGAGAAAATAATATATGATGAAAATTGCACCTTTTGGGTGTTTTTTGGCAATAATATAGTATTTTGAATGGTTAGGTAAGAATTTATAAATATTGATGGAATTGTGAATTGAGGAATCGATGACGACACTTATCTTTGTCGGACGCGCTTACGACTTTCTCTCGATGTGATACTTTGGCGGTGTCACTGCTCGAAATTTTGCTGCTGTCTGCTGTACAAAAATCAGTCTTCCGAGGGCTGGCTCCCGTAGCTTTAGTCCACTACTACTACTACTACGCCTGATGTTAAGTGATGATGCGGTCTACGCACGCACGCACGGAGCACGCTTGCCTAGAAGGAACCGATTCACTCGTGATTTGAATACACCCAGATTGTAACCATCGGGGAACACCCATTCAGGCAGCGCATTCCACAGACTAGCAGTTCGCACAATAAATGTGGAATCAAAGCGCTTCAATTATAGGCAGTATCGCAAATTAACCGACACGATAGTTATGTGGTAGTATGCACTTCCGGTCGTCGATAGGTACCTCATCATCATCACAATCAGCCAATAGGCATGTGTCCTAATGTTTAATTTATTACAAATAACCGACTTAGCGATGAATATAACTAAATACATAACACATACTGACAAAAATATTTATTTTGGCTGATAAATTAGGGGTATAGTATCAAACCTATTAAAAATTGATATTTTTGTTTTTTTAAGACTATTGTTAGATATTCCTTAAAGTTATTAGTGACTTCAGTTTTTATTTTAATGGCAGCACCCGACCCTTCCATTTGAGAAGAATTTGAGTTTTGGCGCCAACGCGGAAAAAACATGTCGGCTCGTTGGATTATTTTCCTAAACTTGTGTATTTTCGAGTGTTAATGTGTACTAAATGGTGAATTATTATTCCTTGAGTGCTCGTGAACGTACTCGAGTGTGGGAAAGTGATATAACGAGGTGAAACGTGTCTTTTCGTGTTGTTTCCAAAACTCCATAGGAGCCTCTTGTAAAGTCTCCACCTCTTTACAGGGGCATGAGTTTGACTTGACCGTGACTTACTTAGCTTGACTCTGACTGTGACTATGACTTGTTTGACGCTAATAAGACAAAATGAACTGTTTAATATTACGAGTAAAGAAAATTGAATCACGCTCATGAAAATTTTAACAAAAAAAAAAACCATTTGAGAAGAATTTGAGTTTTGGCGCCAACGCGGAAAAAACATGTCGGCTCGTTGGATTATTTTCTTAAACTTGTGTATTTTCGAGTGTTAATGTGTACTAAATGGTGAATTTATTATTCACCATTTAGTACAACGTGCCCCAGTGTGGGCAAGTGATATAACGAGGTGAAACGTGTCTTTTCGTGTTGTTTCCAAAACTCCATAGGAGCCTCTTGTAAAGTCTCCACCTCTTTACAGGGGCATGAGTTTGACTTGACCGTGACTTACTTAGCTTGACTGTGACTATGATTTGTTTGACACTATTAAGACCATGCAAACTGTTTAATATTACGACTAAAGGACATTGAATCCACAGTCATGAAAATTTTAACAAAAATAAATAAAAACATTTGAGAAGTGCGGATGTTACCCCACTTCATGGCAATCCGACGCAAAAGGTATAAATACTACGTCTCCGACGTCGGGGCTCACCTCTCCAAATAATCATTCAGTTCAACAAACCGTTAGGGCTCCAGGGCACACCCCCTCTGGGGTGCCTGGGCAAGTCTGATTCCCACTCCCGGCGACGGCCCAAGCCGAGGTTCGTACCTTCGAGGTGCCCTTGTGCTAGTCGCCTATAAACTTAACCACCAAGTTATGACGAACGCACTCTGCGTTCGCTAACTAGTCCGGTCAAGCTGTAGAGGCCAAAAGGCCAACAGTAAAAGTCACTCATAAAAAAAATTAAAAAAAGTCGGGGCTCAGGGGGCCTACCATAAGGTGTATAAGTAATGTTATTTTAATATTACTTTCTAATTTCGTACCATAGACTTTAAAATACATTATCATTATGTTATTACAACGGCTAGGAAGTTTTGATGACGTCATTCTATTTCGTTCACTCATATTTATGAATTTTAATGATCTGTGGTAATTGCTTGCGTTTTTTTTTTGTTTTTTTTTTTGTTTTGGTCTGGCTACAAAGGCCTTTGGACCATGTCTTTATTTTGAATCACGGCACTTTATATCATTGCTTGGTTCATTTCCGCAGTGATGCCAATTTAGGGTATTTTACCCTAGATTTAGAGTAAAAATTATGTCGCAGGGTAATTTTTAGGGTCTAGAATTGTTTAGGGTCTTTAAAGGTAATCTTGAGGGTTTTTTTTTTTTTACAAACAACTCTTGTAACTTTGAAAACTGATTAATTATGGCTACAGATATATTAGTATTGTACTATAATATAATTGCGTGTGTAAATCAGAACGCACGTTCGATAAAAATTCAACCATTGAATATGAAAGAACTTGTTTTATTAATTATCTAAAACTAAAACTTTAGCCTCATGGTATTTTTATATAAATAGTTATGATTTAAGGGTAAAATTAATCAGGCGTTGGGGTAAAATTAAAATCTAGCTTGGCATCACTGCATTTCCGTTAGATTGTTTGGAGTTTTGGCGCCAACACGAAAAAAACATGTCGGCTCGTTGGATTATTTTCCTAAACTTGTGTATTTTCGAGAGTTAATGTCTACTAAATGGTGAATTATTATTCATTAAGTGCTCGTAAACATGCTCGAGTGTGGGCAAGTGATATAACGAGGTGAAACGTGTCGGGAAGCTTATGGGGTTGCGGTGAACTATACATACATATATCAGGATATATTCTCAACATCTGCTTCGCTGTGTCACCTTTAGAATGCAACACCCATCGCTATATACCAGCGTGTCCCGACAAACTGTATTTATAGTGCATATACAATGTGAGTTCACTCACCGGGCACGTGGAGTCACCAATCGTCTCGTGGTGATGGTGACAGAGCCTTCTCGGGCTGCTCTATTCCCCGGCTACAGTGAGCATGGATTTCATGGACAGCCTTCCCCGTCCGATGTCTGTTTCACGTCCTGTAATGTTAAAACACCATTAGCTGGTAACTAAGCATCACAACCCTTCAGCACCTATGATCTTTTACGTCGAGCAATATTTAACTAAATACCACCTATGCAGGCCCACACCGCCCTTGTACCGGCCCACGGGACGGTGACAAACATGTCTCGGGCCATCCCACAGGTGGCAAATTCGCACGGGAGCAGATCCGATCGTGGGCCATCGCGATCTGCGCGTGGGGAGCGCATGTCGTCTTTCAGACCCCTCGCCCACGCAGCCCTCCGGCTCTACGCTCTGTACACCAAGCGTTCACTGACCTGGCAGACGCAATGGTATCGTACAACAGGCACCGCTCCCTCTGGCAGTCCTGCACCCCGGCCATACATTTGGCAGTAGACAATCACGATGCTTCGTGAGCAACCCTTTTCCCGTACGAATCCTAACCCTTCAGATTGTGCACAATATGAAGTCTCCTATCTGTATAAGTAATCCACATAAAGAACATATATTAATAGTTATTCATCAGTTATTCGTCAAAGCGTGAGTGCAAGCAAGGTAATAAAGAGTCTGTGATACTTGACTCCGATATTTCGTGAGATGTCGTCTTCCTTGAACGCCGTTGAAAGTAGAAAGGAAGATGGCGGAGCTCCGCAAGCGGGGGTTCTCATCACCTTCACAGAAGCGTCCTCTGCACTTTTAGTGATTTTTGCTAATTCTTTTGATGCCAATGAAGCTTATTCTATAGCGGACGTTAATATTTGCTAAAATTAGGACAATCGGGGACTTTTTATATTCTGAGTAAAATAACTCTAGCAGTTATGTTCGGAAAAACTTTTAGTGATTTTTGCTTATTCTTTTGATGCCAATGAAGCTTATTCTATAGCGGACGTTGATTTTTGCTAAAATTAGGACAATCGGGGACTTTTTGTATTCTGAGTAAAATAACTCTAGGAGCTATGTTCGGAAAAACTTTTAGTGATTTTTGCTAATTCTTTTGATGCCAATGAAGCTTATTCTATAGCGGACGTTAATATTTGCTAAAATTAGGACAATCGGGGACTGTTTGTATTCTGAGTAAAATAACTCTAGCAGCTATGTTCGGAAAAACTTTTAGTGATTTTTGCTAATTCTTTTGATGCCAATGAAGCTTATTCTATAGCGGACGTTAATATTTGCTAAAATTAGGACAATCGGGGACTTTTTATATTCTGAGTAAAATATCTCTAGCAGTTATGGTCGGAAAAACTTTTAGTGATTTTTGCTAATTCTTTTGATGCCAATGAAGCCTTTTCTATAGCGGACGTTGATTTTTGCTAAAATTAGGACAATCGGGGACTTTTTGTATTCCGAGTAAAATAACTCTAGCAGCTATGTTCGGAAAAACTTTTAGTGATTTTTGCTAATTCATTTGATGCCAATGAAGCTTATTCTATAGCGGACGTTAATATTTGCTAAAATTAGGACAATCGGGGACTTTTTTTATTCTGAGTAAAATAACTCTAGCAGCTATGTTCGGATAAACTTTTAGTGATTTTTGCTAATTCTTTTGATGCCAATGAAGCTTATTCTATAGCGGACGTTAATATTTGCTAAAATTAGGAAAATCGGGGACTTTTTATATTCTGAGTAAAATAACTCTAGCAGTTATGTTCGGAAAAACTTTAAGTGATTATTGGTAATTCTTTTAATGCCAATGAAGCTTATTCTATCGCGTTCTTTGGAGGATTAAATGGGCTCACCCTCCTCGTTCCGATGAATCGGGTGCCGTTCAGCCGGCCGTTGTATGCCACTGCGATATGCCGCCGCGCCGCTGACAACGCGCCGAAACACTGCACTTTGCAGCGAGCTGTTTACAAAGCACCGCGCCATGCAAATCCTGGAATATTCGGCAAATATGATGATCATTGTGCAACAATACAGTTTGACAACGAGGAATGTAGGTAGATGAGATTAAATGCAATGTGACTGCAATAATAATAATAAATACTACGTAGGTACTTAATTCGATCTATTTTAGCAGTGGAATTGTAAAAGAAGCAGACAAATGTTTATTAAAATAAACTTAATTTAAGGTTTATTACTTTGCAGCATTATTTTGAGAAAAAATACGTGAAATATACAATTTTGGTTGTTGTTTTAATTTAATGTGTGTAGGAATGAGAAAATAATATATGATGAAAATTGCACCTTTTGGGTGTTTTTTGGCAATAATATGCACAAAAACACTTCAGTTTACACAAATGGATTAGTATTTTGAATGGTTAGATAAGAATTTATAAATATTGATGGAATTGTGAATTGAGGAATCGATGACGACACTTATCTTTGTCGGACGCGCTTACGACTTTCTCTCGATGTGATACTTTGGCGGTGTCACTGCTCGAAATTTTGCTGCTGTCTGCTGTACAAAAATCAGTCTTCCGAGGGCTGGCTCCCGTAGCTTTAGTCCACTACTACTACTACTACGCCTGATGTTAAGTGATGATGCGGTCTACGCACGCACGCACGGAGCACGCTTGCCTAGAAGGAACCGATTCACTCGTGATTTGAATACACCCAGATTGTAACCATCGGGGAACACCCATTCAGGCAGCGCATTCCACAGACTAGCAGTTCGCACAATAAATGTGGAATCAAAGCGCTTCAATTATAGGCAGTATCGCAAATTAACCGACACGATAGTTATGTGGTAGTATGCACTTCCGGTCGTCGATAGGTACCTCATCATCATCACAATCAGCCAATAGGCATGTGTCCTAATGTTTAATTTATTACAAATAACCGACTTAGCGATGAATATAACTAAATACATAACACATACTGACAAAAATATTTATTTTGGCTGATAAATTAGGGGTATAGTATCAAACCTATTAAAAATTGATATTTTTGTTTTTTTAAGACTATTGTTAGATATTCCTTAAAGTTATTAGTGACTTCAGTTTTTATTTTAATGGCAGCACCCGACCCTTCCATTTGAGAAGAATTTGAGTTTTGGCGCCAACGCGGAAAAAACATGTCGGCTCGTTGGATTATTTTCCTAAACTTGTGTATTTTCGAGTGTTAATGTGTACTAAATGGTGAATTATTATTCCTTGAGTGCTCGTGAACGTACTCGAGTGTGGGAAAGTGATATAACGAGGTGAAACGTGTCTTTTCGTGTTGTTTCCAAAACTCCATAGGAGCCTCTTGTAAAGTCTCCACCTCTTTACAGGGGCATGAGTTTGACTTGACCGTGACTTACTTAGCTTGACTCTGACTGTGACTATGACTTGTTTGACGCTAATAAGACAAAATGAACTGTTTAATATTACGAGTAAAGAAAATTGAATCACGCTCATGAAAATTTTAACAAAAAAAAAACCATTTGAGAAGAATTTGAGTTTTGGCGCCAACGCGGAAAAAACATGTCGGCTCGTTGGATTATTTTCTTAAGCTTGTGTATTTTCGAGTGTTAATGTGTACTAAATGGTGAATTTATTATTCACCATTTAGTACAACGTGCCCCAGTGTGGGCAAGTGATATAACGAGGTGAAACGTGTCTTTTCGTGTTGTTTCCAAAACTCCATAGGAGCCTCTTGTAAAGTCTCCACCATACAGGGGCATGAGTTTGACTTGACCGTGACTTACTTAGCTTGACTGTGACTATGATTTGTTTGACACTATTAAGACCATGCAAACTGTTTAATATTACGACTAAAGGACATTGAATCCACAGTCATGAAAATTTTAACAAAAATAAATAAAAACATTTAAGAAGTGCGGATGTTACCCCACTTCATGGCAATCCGACGCAAAAGGTATAAATACTACGTCTCCGACGTCGGGGCTCACCTCTCCAAATAATCATTCAGTTCAACAAACCGCTAGGGCTCCAGGGCACACCCCCTCTGGGATGCCTGGGCAAGTCTGATTCCCACTCCCGGCGACGGCCCAAGCCGAGTTTCGTACCTTCGAGGTGCCCTTGTGCTAGTCGCCTATAAACTTAACCACCAAGTTATGACGAACGCACTCTGCGTTCGCTAACTAGTCCCGTCAAGCTGTAGAGGCCAAAAGGCCAACAGTAAAAGTCACTCATAAAAATAAAATAAAATGTCGGGGCTCAGGGGGCCTACCATAAGGTGTATAAGTAATGTTATTTTAATATTACTTTCTAATTTCGTACCATAGACTTTAAAATACATTATCATTATGTTATTACAACGGCTAGGAAGTTTTGATGACGTCATTCTATTTCGTTCACTCATATTTATGAATTTTAATGATCTGTGGTAATTGCTTGCGTTTTTCTTTGTTTTTTTTTTTGTTTTGGTCTGGCTACAAAGGCCTTTGGACCATGTCTTTATTTTGAATCACGGCACTTTATATCATTGCTTGGTTCATTGCCGCAGTGATGCCAATTTAGGGTATTTTACCCTAGATTTAGAGTAAAAATTATGTCGCAGGGTAATTTTTAGGGTCTAGAATTGTTTAGGGTCTTTAAAGGTAATCTTGAGGGTTTTTTTTTTTTACAAACAACTCTTGTAACTTTGAAAACTGATTAATTATGGCTACAGATATATTAGTATTGTACTATAATATAATTGCGTGTGTAAATCAGAACGCACGTTCGATAAAAATTCAACCATTGAATATGAAAGAACTTGTTTTATTAATTATCTAAAACTAAAACTTTAGCCTCATGGTATTTTTATATAAATAGTTATGATTTAAGGGTAAAATTAATCAGGCGTTGGGGTAAAATTAAAATCTAGCTTGGCATCACTGCATTTCCGTTAGATTATTTGGAGTTTTGGCGCCAACACGAAAAAAACATGTCGGCTCGTTGGATTATTTTCCTAAACTTGTGTATTTTCGAGTGTTAATGTCTACTAAATGGTGAATTATTATTCATTAAGTGCTCGTAAACATGCTCGAGTGTGGGCAAGTGATAATTATAACGAGGTGAAACGTGTCGGGAAGCTTATGGGGTTGCGGTGAACTATACATACATATATCAGGCTATATTCTCAACATCTGCTTCGCTATGTCACCTTTAGAATGCAACACCCATCGCTATATACCAGCGTGTCCCGACAAACTGTATTTATAGTGCATATACAATGTGAGTTCACTCACCGGGCACGTGGAGTCACCAATCGTCTCGTGGTGATGGTGACAGAGCCTTCTCGGACTGCTCTATTCCCCGGCTACAGTGAGCATGGATTTCATGGACAGCCTTCCCCGTCCGATGTCTGTTTCACGTCCTGTAATGTTAAAACACCATTAGCTGGTAACTAAGCATCACAACCCTTCAGCACCTATGATCTTTTACGTCGAGCAATATTTAACTAAATACCACCTATGCAGGCCCACACCGCCCTTGTACCGGCCCACGGGACGGTGACAAACATGTCTCGGGCCATCCCACATGTGGCAAATTCGCACGGGAGCAGATCCGATCGTGGGCCATCGCGATCTGCGCGTGGGGAGCGCATGTCGTCTTTCAGACCCCTCGCCCACGCAGCCCTCCGGCTCTACGCTCTGTACACCAAGCGTTCACTGACCTGGCAGACGCAATGGTATCGTACAACAGGCACCGCTCCCTCTGGCAGTCCTGCACCCCGGCCATACATTTGGCAGTAGACAATCACGATGCTTCGTGAGCAACCCCTTTCCCGTACGAATCCTAACCCTTCAGATTGTGCACAATATGAAGTCTCCTATCTGTATAAGTAATCCACATAAAGAACATATATTAATAGTTATTCATCAGTTATTCGTCAAAGCGTGAGTGCAAGCAAGGTAATAAAGAGTCTGTGATACTTAGCTCCGATATTTCATGAGATGTCGTCCTCCTTGAACGCCGTTGAAAGTAGAAAGGAAGATGGCGGAGCTCCGCAAGCGGGGGTTCTCATCACCTTCACAGAAGCGTCCTCTGCGGGCCTTGTAATTGGTCGTTTGGACAAGACGCGTTGATTGGACTATTTATTGCAGGAGGATGATGTTTGGTGTTGCCTGCACTGAAAATATCGTGGCAAGCGCAGCCGTCACGACAAAAAGTGTCTTTTCGTGTTGTTTCTAAAACTCCATAGGAGCCTCTTGTAAAGTCTCCACCACTTTACAGGGACATGAGTTTGACTTGACCGTAACTTACTTAGCTTGACTCTGACTGTGACTATGACTTGTTTGACGCTATTAAGACAAAGTAAACTGTTTAATATTACGAGTAAAGGACATTGACATGGCTCCTATGGAGTTTTGGAAACAACACGAAAAGACACGTTTCACCTCGTTATATCACTTCCCCACACTCGAGCACGTTTACGAGCACTTAATGAATAATAATTCACCATTTAATACACATTAACACTCGAAAATACACAAGTTTAGGAAAATAATAGCACAATCGTACATGTTTTTTCACCGTTGGCGCCAAAACTCCTCAATGACAGTGACAACAAAGAGCATGTTCCTATTTACATCTTCAGTGTTACGATACTCAAGACGGCACGGAATCTTTTGTCGCATCGGCACCAATGCTGTGATTCAGAACGCTTTAGATGTTTAATTTACGAACACAATGTAGACAGTTTTTTTTCCTCCGTGATGATTTTGGCGTCGCACTCTTGTGCATTTGCCAGTGTCAAGTAATTATGATTGATATTAAGTTTGATAAACATTAAATGTAGTCAAACAAATCAATCAGAGTCAAGCAAAGTAAGTCACGGTCAAGTCAAAGTCATGCCCTAGTAAAGTGGTGGAGACTTTACAAGAGGCTTTTATGGAGCTTTAGAAACAACACGAAAATACACGTTTTAGCGCCTAATATCACTTTCTCAGACTTAAGCACGTCCACGAACACTTATTAAATAATAATATATCAACAATACCCTTTAGCACTTAAAAGTGATTGTTTTATTAATTAATATAGCGTATCTATAAATAATAATTTAAAAATGAAATTTATTTATTTGATTTTTCATAATAACTGCGTGTATCGGAACGCGATTCGAAACTTTAGTAAAACGATAATGTAGCGTTGTCCGTTTTGTTTTATCTTACGTACCATAATCAAAAAATGTATTATGATTATATTATTGTAAATGAATGTAAGTAAAAAGAACGGTAACAGCTTAGTAGAGCAAGACAGCGCTATAGATTTGTGTTGCCGTTTCTACTTTCTTGGACTTGTCTGAACGCGTAGAAGTAGCTATAAATAGGTGAGTATACGTACTTAATTATTTTATCGCACTGTGTTTTGAATATTTTTCAGAATAATTTCCCAGTGAGAAAATTTTGGCGTTGCACGTCTAGTGCGTTTGCCTGTGTTGAGTATTGAAATTATATCAAGTTCTATTAAATATCGTCAATTAAGTCAGAGTCAAGTAAAAAAGTCACGGTCAAGTTCGAGAAAGTGTCACGTTTGATTGTCGGAGGCCTAGAAGCTCTAACACTAGGGTTGGCAACTCAGCCTGTACTATTGTGTGCCTACTACAATATTATTCTAGTGATATTATATCTATTTATTCATCGGAGTCCTTCCGGTAGCCTAAGATTCTGACACTAGGGTTGGATAATACAACCAATATTTTCATGCCTCGTACATATTTTGGTGACTGGAACACACATTTGTTGGAGGCCTTCAGGAGGCCTAATAGTTCTCACACTAGGATTGATAATTCAGCTTTTACTATGTTATCTACTATATATACTAGCGATATAACTACATATTCGTTGGAGGCCTTCGAGTGGCCTAAAGTCCTAACACTAAGGTTACCAATACAGCCAGTTGTTTAATGCTCCTACATATTTTGGTGACTAAAACAGATTTTTGGCGGAGGCCTTCGGGAGGCCTAATGATTCTGACGCTAGGGTTGCCAATTCAGCCTATATTATCTTGCTTACTACATATATTTTAGTGAATGACACGTATTTGTCGGAGGCCTCCCAGCGGCCTAAAACTGACATTTGGGTCTACCGCTTAGTCTTTATAAACTTGGTTTATGATTTAAGTATTTGTCAGAGGCCTTCGGGAGGCATAAAGCAGTTTTAATTTCAATGCGATAGTAAAAAAGTTGGTCCTGACTAACTTTTTTATTATCGCTAGAATGGAGCCTCATAGACGCAAAAATAATGTTATTCGCGTTGTTAATACCAACTATGGTACGGGTTTAATTTAAAACTTTTGTATTACGGAATAATGAACGGAATCTAACGAACTATGATCGGGTGTGTGAGTGAGAACTCTGTATTAACGTAGAGCGTCGTCTCGTGCTTTCATAATAAAGCGGAAACGTTTTGACGGCTATGGTATGGTCAAAAGTAAAAATGTTTTGCGCTCGGAACGCTATGTTCACGCAGCATTGTTATTTTGTGTAACGCTTATGGTAAGGCCCCTGGGTTGTAAAGATATAAGGGTCGCGAGGTCTCAGTTCGGGGCGAACAAATAGCAGTAGGGTTATATTTAATCCGTCAAAATTATTTTCAATACAGATACAAGACTCTTTTCTCGCCGCCTCTCTCCGAACAGAAAGTCCGTCCAATCGAGGCTATCTCCCTCGGAGTATGCGCTAAGATGATCTTCCGGTTCGAGCACGTGTGGTGGCCAACAACTCTCGGTTTCCTCATATGGCGGCCAGAAGACAGGGCGACCGTAAGCGAAGAGGACCAATGGCTCCTGAGAATCAACACGCCGGGAACCCCGATGTCCTCCAACACTTCGCTCACAGTATGGGCGTGCGGGGATGCCGCTAAAACGGTCAGTAGGAATTTAAGTCCTAGAAACAAAAATTTCATACTATAATAACTTATAAAAATCTTTGGTCTCAACTTGACTTTGCCAAAGTAATGGGAGGGTTTCTGACAACAGAATATAGTTCTGCAACGACCGATAGATGGCGTTGACAAAATATACTGCAATTTTTTTTCGCATTTGTTCTAAAATACCAATATTAATTAATAATAACCACAAAATACCACAAAATAATATACTACAAAATAAAATAACACAAAAACAAGCATGACAGACAGACAGATAAATATTGTCTGTCTATGAGAATAAGCAAGTTTTTTTAATGATTTTTCTTCGTTTGTTGTTTTGCTAAATCTTCAGATCCATGTGTCGTCTCGTATTTGAGAAAAGTATTATACTAGTCTTGACGGCAACTAAGCATTTTTGGATTTTTCATTTATGAGCTTCTCTTATTTCTTGTTGGTCCGTAACCTTTCTATACGTAAGCAGGTAGGCTAGATTGCCCTTACATAAATCATTGTTGCAGCCTACACATTGCACACTGCACACAGTAGGACCTAGTTTATTAATGTAAGGGTAGGTACTGATGACTGATTTAATTTATTGTATAATGTTGACATTTTTAGTTTAATTATTTTAAATTTCAATTGGTAATAATTATTATTAGTGTAATGTGACTAGCTACTATTATTAATTTTTTCTATTTTTTCTATTGATATTATTTTTTTGATTTGTATGAGTCTATGTTACTTGGAAATAAATAAATTATTATTATTATTATAAGTATCTATAAAAAAACAGGATTTCAAAATGAGTAAGCGCTCGACAAAATTATAGAAATTGCCAAATCAACAGGAGCTCGAACAAAATGATTGTAATTGCCAAATAAACAGGCGCTCGAACAATAATATTGGTATCGTCAAATCAACAGGCGCTTGACAAAATTATTGAAATTGCCAGATCAACAGGCACTCGAACAATATTGTTGACATAGCCAAATCAACAGACGCTCGAACAAAATTATTGATATTGCCAAATAAACAGGCGCTCGAACAATAATATTGGTATCGTCAAATCAACAGGCGCTTGACAAAATTATTGAAATTGCCAGATCAACAGGCACTCGAACAATATTGTTGACATAGCCAAATCAACAGACGCTCGAACAAAATTATTCGTTTTATTGGATCTGGTTCAAAAAGGCAATGAAATTGTTATGGAACCATCTCGAGAGCTACATAACATAAATGGATGCGTATACAACATTTCGTGTCTATGCTGTTAACCGTTGAGGAGTATCCTCGTTAGGAGCCAACCTTGAGTGCAGTAACCATGTCATCGGAACTAAACCAACATGAATAATTAAAGAACTGGTGCTTATTCAGCTTGCAAGATTTGACCTATCAAACAAACCATTACAACTTAATAAAAAGCTTGTAAAAATGGACCGAATCAAGAAAACTTTTTTGCCTTCTTTATAACAAAAAAAAAAAAAACCTCCCAATGTCTAATCTATTTTTCATCTTGCTTTTTTTTCTTTCTTTTTTACTTGACGGTGTAAAATAAAACTTGTGTTGTCAGGTGGAATCTCTGCCAGAGGAAGTCGTCAGGACGAAGGTGATGGGCGTGCTGAGGAAGTTCATGGGCGTCGGCAGGACCATTCCCGAACCTATAGAGTTGTTGAAGTGAGAAATTGTATTCCTCATCATCATCATCATTATCATCGTCATCATCATCACTAGCCAGAACTGCCTACGGTAGGCGCCTATCCCGTTAGATGGCTGTCAGTATTCAGTATCATCCATTGATCATCATAATATAGTTTGTACTTGCCTTAAACTTGAGCTAGTATCGTAAAGTCTGCCAAAACTGAAGGGGGCGAGGCAAACATGTATACCACACACTGACATATTCTTACTAGTTCTACAAACGCACACTTCAATGTTGAGCGGCACACAGCAAACGATGTGCTCAAAATGTAAACGAATGGACGACCAATGACCAATGCGGGTATAAGTGGTAAAGGAGAAACTGTACATATAGGTATAACGCTTCCGTTTATTAATTTTTCTAAGGTATCATCAGGCAATTGAAAGTGTGCCACTTTCTATTGCAATTATTTTGTTCAAAATTCATTTACAGTACAATGCCGATGTATGACAGATGACAGTCTGTAACCTAATGGTTCGACTTCGACTTCACCAAAACTTTACTCATTCAGATCCGTTCCAAATCATCATCATCATCATCTAGAAGACGTTCACTGCTAAACATAGGCCTCCCCCTTTAACCTCCACACTGAACGACAGCCTGCCATCTGCATCCACTGGATGCCAGCGACTCTCACGATGTCGTCGGTCCATCTAGTGGGAGGCCTACCTACGCTGCGTCTTCCGGTTCGTGGTGTCCACTCAAGAACCTTTCTTCCCCATCGGTTATCGGTTCTTCGAGCGATGTGGCCAGCCCATTGCCACTTCAACTTACAAATTTTAACAGCTAAGCTATAACAGCGCTCCAAATCACCAGATGAAAATTCTACGAGGTGTTTTGGAAACAGCGGCGAGTGAATTTCGCTATATTGGGTGAAATTTGCCTGTTTTATACTTGATGTTAACGCACAAACAGACACAGCGTGGCATAACGTCGCGTGTGGAGCCATCTACACCACCAAGCTCATGTAGAGGCCTCAAGCGCAGCTATAGAAACAAAAGTTTGTCTATGGCCACAAAAATATACCGCTCACTTCCCTACTCTATGTCTTCCGCCATTACATACGTTACAGTGCGCGCGCGCGTATTATTGTTTTATCAGCAGCGCGGAGTGAATGTTGAGTTGGTACCAGGACAAACCAGCTGTAGTTTTTTGGTACGGCATTAGTTTAACAAATATTGTAACATGAATTTCGTAACAATAAAAATAAAATAAAATAAAAACTAGTGCAAAATGCTTCTTCTGTCAAAAATTTTACCAACAAATACCTATTAGTTTATCGAGTTCCATAATAAACAAGTCAAGACCCAAACCCAAAGAACCCAAACCCAAAGAAGATGATTCATTGAAATTTCCCACACCAGCGCCAAGTTATTAACTCAAAATACTTAGCAATGAGATTTTTATTTCTTCTCAGATCGTCGTGGTATTCGAACCCGTTCACCCGCGGCACCTATTCATACGACAACGTGGACACTCCGAAGTACCCGACGGCTCGCGCTGACCTGGCAGCTCCTCTCCTGGACTCCGCGGGGACTCCCCGGGTGCTGTTCGCGGGGGAGGCCACGGATACCAAGCACTATGCCACAGGTACGTAGCATCATCGTCTTGTATCTATAGATCATCAGCCAAGAGACGTCCACTGCTGAACATAGGCCTCCCCCTTTAACCTCCACACTGAACGACAGCCTGCCTTTTGCATCCACTGGATGCCCGGGACTCTCACGATGTCGTCGGTCCATCTAGTGGGAGGCCTCCCTACGCTGCGTCTTGAGGTTTGTGGTCTCCACTCAAGAACCTTTCTTCCCCATCGGTTATCGGTTCTTCGAGCGTATCTATAGATATACTAGCTGAATCCCGCGGTGCTACCCGCTATCCTAGCTTTTCCGCAAAATACCCTGTCCTTTCTTATGATTTACACTATCTTCCTGCCAAATTTGGTTCAGATCGGCCTAGCCGTTTAATCGTTAAAAGTGAACAAACATCCAAACAAAGATACCTACTCGTACCTATCTACTTTTGGTTTTATAATATTAGCTAGGAAAGATCAACAAATTTTTACACCAAAAATTACATATTACATGAAAACGAAAGGCAATAACTGGGCCCCTATTCTCTATCTCCCATAAGATTCCTTACCGAAAACGCGTGACGCCATTACCTACATGAAAATGAATTTGAAAAATGGATTCTCTGCCCTCATTCTATACAACAATCTCTATATCTCTTCTCTTCTCTATCTCTTCTCTATCTCTACATAGTATAAATTAAAGTCGCTTTCCGCGTCTGTCTGTCTGTCTGTCTGTATGGCCGCTAACTCCTCATAAACCACGCAACGGATTTTGATGCGGTTTTCACCATCAGTTAGATACATTTTCACGGAAGGTTTATATATGTAACAAGCGACCCGCCCCGGCTTCACACGTATATTACACCCGTGCGAAGCCGGGCGGGCGGGTCGCTAGTCTATACTAATATTATAAAGAGGAAAGATTTGATTGTTTGTTTGTTTGTTTGTTTGCATTGAATAGGCTACGAAACTACTGAACCGATTTGAAAAATTATTTCACTGTTGGGAAGCTACACTATCCCCGGTAACATAGGGTATATTATATTTTCAAAAAAAATAGGGATCCTTACTAAAACTCCAATAATGTAACCCAAGATGTAAAAAAATTTGATTTTCAATTTTGACTTTGCGTGTTTGACATTTCTAAGACAGGACAACGTCTGTCAGGTCAGCTAGTAACTTATAAGTTAATGTTGGCATCTATTCCCTAGGGAATAAAATTTTAGAGGTTAACTTAACGCGCCGCGATACTTGCGTGCGGGTTCAAGTTAGTGAATCAGGGTCCTGGTATCTCAAGTGCTCGATGAAACAGCATCCCTTTGTTTCAGTGCATGGTGCAGTGGACTCGGGCCGAAGGGAAGCGAATCGGCTGCTCTCTGCTATCAATTAAATTATTAATAATGGAATTACAATTATTTGATAAATAAAATGTAATTAAATTACATATTGTTTTTTATACCATTCCCCCAGTAAAAAGCTTATTTTATTCAATGAAAACAGTGAATAATAAACCGGCCAAGTGCGAGTCGGGCTCGCGCACTGAGGGTTCTGTACCACTACAAAATTCAATAACGAAATTACCAGTTATAACTTGGTAATGAACAGAAATTTGTTACCGACTCGCACTTGGCCATTATTTATTATTTGTTGTTATACTTTAGAGTGTGTACTATAATCATGTCAAGTTTGACGCTTGTACGTATTACAGTTTTTACATTAGAGCTAATACAAAAATACGTATTTAAAAAAACCTACCGGAGGATGGGCAGCAGCGTCCTGTTAGTACACGGTGAACGTACTGCGATACCCAAGCCGCCTGCAAAGCGTGGGGATTATGGCAACACCTCTCAGCCTTTGTTCAGCAGTGGACGTTTACTGGCTGCTGATGGTGATGATGAATCTAACTGCGCTATTATTATACCTACTTAATTACCAGCGACATGGTTGACGAACCGCCGTCCAACCAACGGGAGAGGAGAAAATTTACTCTTTCCCTCCCGTTGGTCAGACGGCAGTCCGTGAAATTCACACATCTGGGGGCTTAGTCCCAGATTTGATAGTATTCGAAAACTTTTTTCGTTTACGTTTTGTTCCATACATTGCTGGGCTGAAAGGTATTCGAAAACTTTTTTCGTATTAGAGTGAAGCAATCTATACCGCCGATTTTAGTTCCTCCGCGTTTCCGCTGGAGGCGCTTTACTAAAATGTATGGAACAATACGTAAACGAAAAAAGTTTTCGTTAACAATCAACGTCAATTGGTCGAAAAAATAGAGGTTACCTGGAAAGTTTTCCGGGAGTTTTGAAAATTGGCAATTTTATAGATTTACGGCGCTCCTACGCCGAAACTATTAATTTTAGGGGAAAAAAGATCATAACATAAATTGTAGGAAATTTTCTCTATTTTTATTTTGTATAGATATGTTTTTCCTGTAAAATGCGTCGGAAAGGAGTTATAATCAAAAAACTGCTTTTGGGCGCCATTTTTTCAATATGGTGGCGCGAGCGGCATACATACGAGGTGGCAAAGTTGAAATTTGGAAAGAGCATATCAAAATCTATAAAATTAACAATTTTCAAAACTCCCGGAAAACTTTCCAAGTAAAAATACTAAATGACTGGACTATAAGCCCCCAGTTAACACTATTAGATATGACGTAAGACAATCAAGCCGTGAGATTATATATCAATGTAGAATAATTAGTAGATATATTTATGTAATGTAAACTATTATTCTTACCTAATTAATCATAATTTTGATAAACATTTTGCTACAAAAACGTATTAATGACGCACCAAGTACCTACTCGACCAACTTATCACTACCGTGGTCAAATTGTGCATGTTGCTACATCTGGGGCCTTACGGACAACAGCTAATTGCGGCACCTAATCCGCTCAGTTGGAAAATCACGCTAACGTGAACCTTAGCGCGCCCAGATATGGTTTGCGGTCGCGTGATTTTCCAACTGAGCGGATTAGGTGCCTGTAATAGCAGTTGTCCGTAAGGCCCCAGGTATTGCGGCACTAAACTAACGTTAGATCCGCTCAGTTGGAAAATCACGCGAACGTGAACCATATCTGGGCGCGCTAAGGTTCACGTTAGCGTGATTTTCCAACTGAGCGGATCTAACGTTAGTTTGGTGCGGCAATACCTGTTGTCCGTAAGGCCCCTGATATCAGTTTTATTTCGACTAGTAGATTGCCCCGAACTGTGACCTCGCGACCCTTATATCTTCACAACACGACCGATTTCGCTGATATTCGAACTCAATAATTTGTATATAATTCCCTACAAAATTTAAGGAAGATCAACGGAGGTACGTATGTAATCGTCGAACAAATATACAAACAATAAAAACCGGCCAAGTGCGAGTCGGGCTCGTGCACTGAGGGTTCCGTACCATCACAAAATAGGGTATTTGACTACTTTTGGGAAACTATTGCACATTATTGCCTGATATAATTTAATGTATACTGCATTTATATTTTCTGGATATCAGTCATATTTGCGATATAAATCGATGTTAAAGTTTGAATAAAAAAATATCGCGCCAAAACGCAGACCTGCGTCATAGCTCCGGTCGAGCGACGATTGACGTCACACAAAACAAAACAGCTGCAGCCAGGCAGCAAAAGTTTGATAATCACTAATTTTCTAATAGAAGTAATGGTTTATAAATGTTGTGTAGTGCCACAATGTACAAATACTTCCATAAAACACCGGAAAAACTATTCGTTTCTGTTCCAATGGACCCCAAAACTCGCAAAAAGTGGTTGGAACTAAGTAGCTCGTAGAGAACCCAAAAGTATTGGAGCTAATTCAAGTGTTTCTATGTGCGAAGATCATTTTGAGGTACATATTTGAGTATATATATTTCTATTACAATTTGTGTTTTTATTGCATTACTATTTTATGTACTGTTACTTTCTTTTTAAACATTGTAAAGACATAACCTAACAAAATAGTGATATCCACCTACTACAAAATACTTTTTGTACAACTTGATTGAATGTTTTGCTTGGAGAACAATTAAAAATTAATACTTACATTGTAGTTTTTACGTTTTGAGTTCTGCAGCGTAGAAACAATGACGTAGATTATTATTGAAGAAATATGCAACCATAAATACATTAACTTTGGGTAAGTTACTGCTGTCTGCTTGCACAAAATGTTTCTCCATTCTTCTCACATTTAACCTCCGGACTGTTTTTGGTGATAATTTCTGGATAAATCGCTCTCAAAATAGCTTTACAACATTAAATTCGCAAATATCAATACAAAATCTGTTTGTTTAGATTTGTGTGACGTCACTAGGGATGAAGCCAATTACAGACCGTTTTCGATTACGTGATCAAATGTCGAAAATACAGTTATTTTATTCGCGTTTTTTACAAAAAATAAGCATATTTTTATAAAAAAATCAATGAAATATGCTTTTTCATTATGTCATGTTTATGGATGATGTCAATTGGCATAATATTTTCAATACAGTCAAACACCCTATACAGTAAGGTTGTACAAGTAACCGAATTACCAGTTACTACAACGCCTTCCGAAATTGTCAAAGCAATTGCTACGCAACCACAGTTAATTATTTGGCTACAGGCGCTCGAGCATAATTTGTCACCGACTCGCACTTGGCCATTATTTATTATTTGTTGTTAAACTTTAAAGTGTGTACTATAATCATGCCAAGTTTGACGCTTGTACGTATTACCGTTTTTACATTAGAGCTAACACAAAAATACGTAGAAAAAAATACGTTTGTTGTTCTAAAAAATAAGGACGGACGGACCGACAGACAGACAGCGTAAGCTTAGTAATAGAGTCCCGTTTACTCCCTTTGGGTACGGAACCCTAAAAAACGCCGATCTGATCAGTTCCCTTTGCTCGGTCAAAAATGCGAAGGTGGCTCCCCGACTCGGTTTTACAAATAAGTTGGAATAAGTTGGTTGCTGCTGTAGGTACTGATAAAAGGCAGAGTTGGTCATCTCATTTAGTTGTGTTTCTGTGCCAATCAAGATGGGAACATTTGGTGTGTTACTCTTTGCTGTTTTGATCAGCTATGGCTGTGGGTAAGTTCTGAACAACAACGAGCCAAAAAAAAACAACTATCAATCAATCAAAGTTAGATTCTAGCATAAAATATTTGTTTTAGGGATTCTAGATTCTACGGGAGCAGACCGGCATTTGTATTATATTATGTTTGGTTAACGATAACCGTGAACCTCATGCCGTGAACCTACAGCGCGTTGATCCGATTTCATGAAATTTACTCCTTGAAATACTCTTGAATCAGCAAGTGGCCAAAACCGGGGCTCTGCTATAGCCAATATCTGCATTTAAAACTATTTGTTTGTCTCTTCATTCTTTGAATAATAATCTACTGAATTACTGGTTTTTTGATAACAGCCAATGAATTCAATGTAAAATACTTACATATTACATAATATTATAGATAAATATATACTAGATAATATCAAAGATTATTATCAACAAGTAAGTCTCTCTGCCTTGATATCAATAATATTTAAGTTGTACAATCAACGATTTGTACATGGCAAATGCGTCAATCACACAAAGCCAAAAGTCCCACTTGGAGGAAAAAAATTAGATTATCCGTTTGGTTTTTTAATACTTTCCTATGTCAGGATTTTGGCATCGTACTACTAATGCATTTTTCAAGTTTGATGAAAGTATAATATCTTCATACAAATCATAGAGATAGTCACAGTCAGAGTCAAGCAAATTAAGTAACTGTCAAGTCAAAGTCATGCTTTAGTTAAGTGGTGGAAACGTTACTAGAGGCTTCTTTGAACCTTTGGAAACATGTTTCACCGCGATCGATAGTAATAATCCATCGTAATTACACACACGAAAATGTTCCAGTTTAATAATAATAATGAGACGACATGTTTATTTCACGTTGGCGCCAACCCTCCCGTTTATTATATTTTGCACTTTTTTTTTTTTTTTTTATGAGTGACTTTTACTGTTGGCCTTTTGGCCTCTACAGCTTGACCGGACTAGTTAGCGAACGCAGAGTGCGTTCGGCATAACTTGGTGGTTAAGTTTATAGGCGACTAGCACAAGGGCACCTCGAAGGTACGAACCTCGGCTTGGGCCGTCGCCGGGAGTGGGAATCAGACTTGCCCAGGCACCCCAGAGGGGGTGTGCCCTGGAGCCCTAACGGTTTGTTGAACTGAATGATTATTTGGAGAGAATCTAACCGATCTTCTAACAGATCCTGTGGGTCTACGATCCTGCCGGCGGCATCGCTGTGTGTGTGTGTGCCTCTGGTAACCGACGCCTGTACCAAAAACTGAATATTTCCTATTGCTAGGAGCAGTCGGATCGGGCGAGCCCAGCGCCGCCGCGGTGACGACGGCGATGGGGTCGTCCGGGTCGCCCAAGATGTTTCTAGGGCGTCTACGCAGAGGAGGAGGGTCTGTCACGTCTGTCGAGTAGTTGGAGGATTTTACTACAAGAGGATTGGGGTGGTGAGGCGCCGCGTCAAAGTAGCGGCGGGAGGTATACTTAAGGTATTGAATCATGGATGGGAGTTCAACATCGCAGTGCAGATCGGCGTTTCGCATATACCAGCTAGCGCCGACCGCTCTGCGTATGAAGTGGTTTTGAATGACCTGCAACTTGTCCAGATCGATGCGGGAGGCGTGGGCGAATGCCACAGAGGCGTAAGTCATGACGGGGCGGATGCAAGTTTTGTAAATAATTGACAGCTTATTTCTAAGTGATAATTTACTACGCTCGCCGAGGAGGGGGCTGAGGCGGCCTAGGAAGAACGCCGCTCGATTGCGGACTATCTGAATGTGTTAGATATATATTTTGCACTATTTGTACCACAGATTTGTACCGATTGCACAGTTCTCCTACTGACATTGACATTGGATAATTTTGATATATCAATCGCCCGCCATTGACGTTGACTTTTGTACTCTGCCCAACCCGTGCCCTTGATATTTATTGTTTTCGTCTCACATCTCAGCTGTCCGATGAAATAAACAATGTAATTATTAATGGTACAAGTAAAATAAATATTCTGAAAGTTTTGTGGCTTTCCACAAAGAACCGTGACCCGTATCTTCAGCTGGACTCGTTTTTTTGACCAAGTATGTTTTAATTCTAACCTAAAAACTCGCCGTTTTTGTGTATTAAACCTGCATTGTTCTATATAAATTACATAACAAGGAGCGATGACCAAGCCTAGCTCAAAGCCTAGCCTACCATGTTATTGGCTTGGACAGCAGGATCGTACCTAAGTATAGATTTAATATAGATATATCGACCATAAACATTCTACTTTTGTCCATTGAGAGGTTGTCATAATTTTTTTTTTTTTTTTTAAATTTATTTTTATTAGAATTCTCCACCACGCTGGCCCAGTGCATGTTGGTAAATGTCATGTCATTGAACTTCTGAGGTTCTTGGACATACCGGCTACCACACGGTGTTTTTTCTTCACCATTGTTGAGGGATGAATGATGATCATGTTTTTGACCGCTTTTGATTTTCCACACCTTTAGGATTAACTTTTTTTTTACCGGCCAAGTGCGGGTCTGTCTCGCGCACTGAAGATTCTGTACCACCACAAAATTCAATAAGGAAATTACCAGTTATAACTTGGTAATGAACAGTTATGGTACTGATACGTGGTCCTTAAGTGTTGGCCTTTTAGAAAAACTCAGAGTCACACAGCGGGCAATGGAGAGAGCTATGCTCGGAGTTTCTTTGCGCGATAGAATCCAAAACGTGGATATTCGCCAAAGAACCAGAGT
This sequence comes from Agriopis aurantiaria, assembly GCA_914767915.1. Lineage (NCBI taxonomy): Eukaryota > Metazoa > Arthropoda > Insecta > Lepidoptera > Geometridae > Agriopis > Agriopis aurantiaria. The sequence goes on along the minus strand of OU612010.1, from coordinate 5,764,530 downwards.
CACCAGTCGCTGTTAAAATTTGCACAAACTAAAAGTAAAATTGTGCTGTGAGACCTTGCCTTTTGCCAAATTTCATGATTCTAGGTCAACGGGAAGTACCCTATAGGTTTTGATTACCCTGTGAAATCGCAAAATATGCGAAAAAATGCGACATAAACGGTCATATCTTTTGATCGCGTAAACTTACAAGTTTGATTTTTTACAGCTGATAGAAACCGTAGATTTGAGTATTTGATATAAATTTCAACTTGATATCTTTACGTGTTCTTAAGAAAAATGGTCTTGACAGACGGACAGACAGACAACAAAGTGATCGTATAAGGGTTCCGTTTTTTCCTTTTGAGGTACGGAACCCTAAAAATAATAAAACCGGCCAAGTGCTAGTGGGGACTCGCGCTCTAAGGGTTCCGTACCACCACACAATTCAATAACGAAATTACCAGTTATAACTTGGCAATGAACAGAAACTTGTCACCGTCTCGCAAGGTTCACTAGTATTTTTGTCATCAGGAGTCCAATGCCTGCTATGTACGACACCATCGTGGTGGGTCTGGGTGCGTCTGGGACTGCTGCCGCCTCCACCCTCGCCCAGGCCGGCAGGAAGGTCCTGGCACTGGAAGCACAGGGCCGGATCGGTGGTAGGGTGTACACTGTGCCCTTTGGAGACGGCCTTGTAGAACTTGGTGCTGAATGGTAAGAAATGCATGCTGAGTAACTTAATTACAGTCCCTAACAAGATTCGGACTTTCTGGCACGATGCAGCAACAATGTTTCATGGTTGACATTCCGAAAACCACAATTCAGGCAGCGCATTCCACAGACTAGCAGCTCACACTATAAAAGTGGAAGAAAAGCGCTTCGTATGGGTTTTCGGAATATCAACCATGGAGCGGTGTCGAATTTTTGCGCCTACTCTGGCAGTTCGATAGAAAAATGGGCAGGAGGGAATTAGATCATGCAAACCCGATGCACACTCTCCGAAATGTATCCGATAGACTAGCAACTTTGCGCCGACTTAGTCTTCAAGACTAAGAAGCTCTGTTTGTTTGGGGTTCGTTGCTGATGCATCCCAAAGGAGAACAGTACTCCATGCACTCCTGTGCTTGTTACAGTGACAGCAACTGTTACCGACCCTAGCTCGAGCTTAAAGCAGATCCAAACTGTTATCAAAGTAGTTGCATTAAAAAAACCTTTCATGCACCGTTTCCCAGGATCCATGGAACTGAATCCTCGCCGGTGTACGAGATTGGTATCAGGAATAACATATCGATACTACCCCAAGAGCTCTCCTTCCACGTCCATTTCTCCGACGGAGCTACTGAAAAGCAGGACATCGTCAATGAACTGACCGGATTCGCTCTGGAAGTGGTCGAGGATCTGCCAAATGGTGATCCTGAACCCTTGGGCCAGTATTTGTCTAGACGGTAGGTGATGACTAAGCATATCTTGTTATGTTGGTGATATCAAGATCTGGATTCACCGTTTAATGAAAAGCTTTTATTCAACTTCATCTAGCAGACCGCTAGATTAACCGACGACATCGTGAGAGTCGCGGGCATCCAGTGGATGCAGATGGCAGGCTGTCGTTCAGTGTGGAAGGTAAAGGGGGAGGCCTATGTTCAGCAGTGGACGTCTTCTGGCTGATGATGATGATGATGATTCAACTTGCCCTGTTAGTATGTGTGGGGCAAATCTTGCAGCTACCTAACTAGCCAAAACCTAACTAATACAAATACAAAAACAAAATGATTTATTTCACATAATGGCAAAGATACAGTAAAGCAATTCGGTATGTAAAGTTTTTTTGAGTATTTTTTTTTATATTTTTATTTCGTGGATTTATATTTATATTTTAAGAACCTTATTTCAATATTTTTGTTTTCTATTCAGTAGATATTTTATAATATTTTTTTGAAAATTGAAATTTTATGACGTCACCATATAGCACAAAATGTCGTTGCATTGAGAAGCCGAAAAAAGCACCCCATGTTGGCAGCCCTGAAAAAAACTAGACAGTCATACCACAGAAATGAAAAAAATATTCTAATCTGTGTGACGAACAGTGTGTCAAATGTATAATATTTTTTATTCTTAAAAGGCACAGATAATAAAATGCTACAATGAAAGTATTTAGAGGACAATGAAAGTCGAATGATTTCTTAGTTTCATGTTAAAATAAATAGCATCTTATCGTTTTAAAAGGTCAGAGTAGAAAAATACAATAGAATACAATACAACTTTATTACACACCGAAAATACAAATGAAACTTAAACTAACATAAAAAACAAATAAACGGCAGTATAATGGGCGGCCTTATCGCCTAAAGCGATTTCTTCCAGGCAACCTTTGGATGGACAGGACTAAAGAAGTTGAAAAACGGTTGGTAAGATAAATTCTCGAAATGGTTTTGGAATTGTATTGTTTTTTATGATGAGTACTATAACCCTCCTCCTTTCGGTTTAACATACCTTTTCAGTATAACCCTGTAGGACAAACATTCATGTGACGAACATTTCTGTTTGTTCTATATCTGGGTGTTAATATCTATTTAAGTATGTATTTAAAACTATATATGTGTGTATATCAGTCTCTGGCAGCCATATCACAAGCTTTGCTTAGTTTGGGGTCAGATGACCGTGTGTGCAAAAATGTCCCTTTTTAATTTTATTTAATGTGTAGGTTGGTTTTTCAGAGTCCGCGAGCACATAAAAGCGAACTACCCTTCAGTGGCAAATGACTCTGAGTTTATCAACGCCTACCTGGACTTCCTGGACCTGTTGATAAATAACTACGAGTCGACAAACAGCTGGAATGACGTCACGACCCAGTCTAACTACAAGGAGCTCGGAGGCCATCAGCATATGAGCTGGCATAAGCATGGATATAAAACACTCTTTGAGTTGTTATTGGTAAGTTTTCATGTACTTAGAACTATATTGACTAATGAACGTCATTAGCTGGATTGAAGTCTCGACCCAGTCTAACTACAAGGAGCTCGGAGGCCATCAGCATATGAGCTGGCATAAGCATGGATATAAAACACTCTTTGAGTTGTTATTGGTAAGTTTTCATGTCGTCATCATCATCAGCCAGAAGACGTCCACTGCTGAACATAGGCCTCCACACTGAACGACAGCCTGCCTTTTGCATCCACTAGATGCAAAAGATGGAGGCCTACCTACGCTGCGTCTTTCGGTTCGTGGAAGAAACTTTCTTCATGTAGTCGATTAGTTTTCTTTCACTTCCTTAGAATTATATGGACTAAGTAAGTCAACAGCTGGAATGACGTCAATGACGACGAGCTGGACCAGTTGGAAGGTCACCAACGTAATTATAAATATTCGGGACGTTAATAAATACATTATGAATAACATGTTACAACAGAATTATGAGCCAACACGATGATAAATATAACACTGTTATGATTGTAGTGGGTAAGGTACAAGGGTAGACGTTCTTCCTGCACCTGCTAAATAATAATAATAATAATAGTTGGTGGCGACACCGCGTACCCCGATTCCATGGGTCTAAAACCCCAGAGACCCTGACCCCTGGCTTGCCTTAACCGGCCGTCTGGGGGTGGAAACCGCAAGAGCTAAAAACCTAAGCTCCAGGGTGGAAGTGTTAAAGGGCATAACGCCGCTAGTAGCTCTTAGTGAAAGTGCAGCACACCTCTCGACACCCTAAGCCACCCATGTCAATGTTGCCCTTCCGGTGCCAATATGCGGCAGCCATTATGGGGGGCCCATTTAGTGAGTGGCAAGTCATCACCTGCCTAAGTATTTTGAAATGAGGCATAATTGGCAGGTGCCGTACCTCATACCATAGATCTGTTATCCCATCCACAAGTTGTTCACCTCAATAGCCTAGACGTTTTATATCCTATACTGTACAATAGTTTTATAATCCATTTTATACACATTCAATAATATTGTATTTTATATTCAACGGGGCCTCTTGGTGTTGGCTTCGGCCCCACCAATGCCTACCAAATGTCCGGGCTAGACCCGTGTTTATATTGAAATAAAGTGTTATAATAATAATAATATATAACTTTATTATACACCGAAATAAAAAAATACAAAAATAGGTAACTTATATAATGGACGTTTAACAGCTAGAACGTTAGCATTACGGTCCGTATGGGAAACACCTTTAGTTTTACTTCTACTTGTTGACTTTATTTATTACTAGCGGTCCGCCCCGGCTTCGCACGGGTATAGATTATAGCCTATGTCACCCGGGGATAGTGTTCGGTTCAGTAGTTTCGGAGCCTATTCAATGCAAACAAACAAACAATAAAATCTTTCCTCTTTATAATATTAGTATAGATATAAATTTAATCAGCCGTAACATTACATATTCTGTTAAAATTTTCAACTGGCTATCTATTACGGTTCGAAAGATTATATCCGTTAAACCGTTAAAAGGTAGGACGGATGGATGGATAGACGGAAAGACTGAAAGATGTAGGCTTAGTAATAGGGTCCCTAACAACATACAATTGTAATTTCCAGAACACATACAACAATGGCCCAGGGTACCCCTCGCTGGAGACCAAGCTCAACACGGAGGTCACTCACATCCAATACCCGCAGGACCCTAAGGACAACGTGTTGGTGACGGTCAGAGATGGTACCACGTACTCGGCTAGAAACGTCATTGTAACTCTGTCTATAGGCGTACTTAAAGAGAGGTACGTAAATACCAACACTGCAGTGTTACCGTTTTTTCTACTTCCGCTGGAAGACGTCCACTGCTGAACATAGGCCTCCTTTAACCGCACTGAACGACAGCCTGCCATGTGCATTCACTGGATGCCAGCGGTTCTCACAATGTCGTCGGTCCATCTAGTGGGAGGCCTCCCTACGCTAAAGTACCGTTCTTTATCGATCGTCAAATTTGACAGTTGTGGTCGTCAAATTCGATAAAATGCCATTTGATCAGTACTCGCTGTGATTAATCTATAACCTTTTATCGAATTTGACGATCAATAAAGAACTGTACCGCAGATTTGTGTGAACTAATAATTAACTTTTTACAAACTTTTATATAAGTTGAAAGGTGCGCAGGAGTGGCGCCCTCATTGGTGAAAGGCATTACCGGTGTACTATAACATGGGTAAATGAGGATTCCACTCCCATACTCGCTCGGGAAAGTGATGAACTGTCTTTGAATTATAATTTTTAGGGTTCCGTACACAAAGGGTAAGAACGGGACCCTATTACTAAGCCTACGATGTCTGTCCGTCTGTCCCACGTATTAACGGCTGTACCGTACGGCTTTTGAACCGTAATAGATAGCCAGTTGTAATTTTTACAGAATGTGTAATGTTGATCAACATCTTCATCATCATTTCAGCCTATCATGTTTCCCACTGCTGGGACTCAGGCCGTCTATCAGAAAGAGAGAGAGAGAAAGATAAGATATAATTATTGCCAAAAAACAAAAACAATGGACATATACTATTAGAAACATAAGGAGAAACAATGTTTGGCAATAGGGGTACGCTCAGCGCTGTACTGCGAGGTCCCGAAGGGTCACGCCGGGCTGACGAGAGAGAGGATGATGATAATCCACCATGCTGGCCCAGTGCATGTTGGTGAATGTAGTATGTCTTTGAACATAAGAGTTTCTTGGACATACAAACTGATATGTCCGATGTTTTCCTTCATCGTTTTTGAGCGATCGAAACAGTACATTTTTTTTTTGTATTTTAATTAATTAATTTAGGTACTAAATAAGTCAGAATGTGTGTCCTAAAACTGCGACCAGAACCACCGGAGGTTGGCAGCAGCGTCCTATTAGTACACGGTGAACGTACTGCGATCCCCAAGCCGCCTGCCAAGCGTGGGGATTATAGCAACATCCCTCTATAAGAGGGAGGCCCTTGTTCAGCAGTGGACGTTTACTAGCTGATGATGTAACTAAGTGATTGGTGCAGGGACGAGGTTCGAACCGGGTGCCGTCAGATTGTAAAGCGCACGTGCTACCGCTCGGCCACCATCGCTCTATTGTGACGTCATAGTAGATACAAAAAATGCGCAGGGTTTACATACAAATCTGTCTAAAATTCCAGATTTACCACACTTTTCTCACCACAATTGCCAAGCGAAAAAGTCTCTGCCATCGAGTCGTTAAGAATCGGGCTTTTGGACAAAGTGATCCTATATTTTGAACAGCCGTGGTGGTCGCCTGGACAGTTTTTCCACTGGTGTTGGAGCGAGACTGACATAAAGGCAGTCCGTGAAGTGGATAAGTGGATTACCAAGATATCCATGGCATCTAATCCGATGGGAACTAAGCGCGCCCTAACGGTGTGGTTTTCTGGAGATAGAGCTAAACTGGTTAGTTGAATAGTGTAATTTTTGGGGTACATTTGTTCAAACCATTGTTCATTTTGTGTTTGTTAATATTGGTCAAAATTTTGGTTTATGGTGGCCAAAACAATACTGTGAGATTTAGTCATCTTTATAAACATTGTGTACTTTTTGGGGTCATTTTGTTTAAAACATTGTTCGTTTTGTTTGTTCGTCTTTGTCGTAATACTGGTTTATTTTGGTCAAAACAATACAGTGGGTTATAGAGTCATCTTTATCAACATTGTGTACTTTTTGGGGTCATTTTGTTCAAAACATTGTTCATCTTAAAGTTATATGATTATTTACGGGATATTTACCGTCGTAAGACTAAGAAAGAGGGTAGATCGTTATGTCTACACCTAACTTTTTAACTGTTCGACCAACCACCCGCATTCTTCAGTCTTCCCGTGAACATGGCGCATGTAACTGCGCCGAAATATCGGGAGCTCATTCCACAACCTTACCACGGTAAATATCCCGTAAATAATCATATAACTTTAGTGAACAACCGTGATAGTTTAAAACAGTGTTTTATTGTTCATTTTGTTTAAAACATTGTTCATTTTTTTTTGTTAATATTAGTCAAAATTGTGGTTTACTTCGGTCAATACTGTAGGTTTTTGAGTCATCTTTATATTGTACTTTTTGGGGTACATTTGTTCAAACCATTGTTCATTTTGTGTTTGTTAATATTGGTCAAAATTTTGGTTTATGGTGGCCAAAACAATACTGTGAGTTTTAGTCATCTTTATAAACATTGTGTACTTTTTGGGGTCATTTTGTTCAAAACATTGTTCGTTTTGTTTGTTCGTCTTAGTCGAAATACTGGTTTATTTTGGTCAAAACAATACAGTGGGTTATAGAGTCATCTTTATCAACATAGTGTACTTAATGGGGGTATATAGTTTAAAATAATTTTGTCATCTTTGTCTAAAATGTGGTTTATTTTGGTCAAAACAATACTTATAGAGTCGTCTTGTTCAATATTGTGTTTAGATAAAAAAAATATACTTTTTTGGGATCATCTCGTTCATAACTGCATGGAGATTGGTAATTTCTTAGGTATGATTTTGGTTTCAATTTGTTCATAATTGTGTATGATTTTGAAATAATCTTGGTAAAAATTCCTGCATGTATGTATTAGGGTAATTTTTGGGTATGATGTTGGATATTTTTTTTTTCAAAATTGTGCATGATTTTCTGCTCATCTTGGACAGAATTATAAACATTTTAGTGGCACTCTAACTCCACATGCTGCAAGTCGTTAAAATGTGTGGCATGTTTGGAATAAAAACTACAGCTTTTACCCAACGACGCAAAGCGAAGAGAGTTAATTACCAAAACTGACGTTACTTTCACACATTCGTGAAAACCACGTCACCGTGTCTTTTCTTGGTTTTTGTCGTTCGTGTTTGGTTTTCGTGGTTTTTCGGTTGAAACCACAGAAAAGAGAAGTAAATTAAACGGAAATGTGAAGGAAAATCTGTTACCAGGCATTATGAGAACATTGATTGAACATTCTTATTTAGAACACTGTTTTTAAACTATCACGGTTGTTCACTAATGTTATATGAACAGCAAACCAAAAACCGTAGCAAAAGACTAAGAAACAGGGTAGATCGTTATGTATGCACCTAACTTTTTAACTGTTCTCCAACCACCCGTATTCTTCAGTCTTCCCGTGAACATGGTGCATGTAACTGCGCCGAAATATCGGGAGCTCATTCCACAACCTTACCACGGTAAATATCCCGTAAATAATCATATAACTTTATTCTTATTTAGATCAACGCGTCGAACCGCGCATCACAGTTGCTAACTGATTTCGAATGACTGACGTTTCGTTTATATGGGTGCAACTGGCTACAACAAATTTCTTACAAAAAAGCCTTGATAGCCGTTCTAATATATAAAAAATTAAATAAACTTTTCTGTGGTTGAAACTATAGTCGGAGTAACCGGCTTCAACATACGTGTGTAATTTTCGTGTTATACAAACAATGGGAGACATTTGTGTTTAACGTGTGTCATGCTCCCACCTAAAGCCTAAACGCCTAAACAGATTTTGATAAATGACGTGAATAATTTCCGCTAAGTTCAGTGATGGTCACTGAGTAGGTGACGTCATCATACATACAAGATGGCGACATGTAAAGTTAAGTTTGATAAATGAGGTGTCGATAGATTCCTCTAAGTTCAGGGATGGTCACTGGGTAGGGACGTCATCATACATACAAGATGGCGACATGTAAAGATAAGTTTGATAAATGAGGTGTCGATAGATTCCTCTAAGTTCAGGGATGGTCACTGGGTAGGTGACGTCATCATACATACAAGATGGCGACATGTAAAGTTAGGTTCGATAAATGAGGTGACGATAGATTCCTCAAAGTTCAGGGATGGTCACTGGGTAGGTGACGTCATCATACATACAAGATGGCGACATGTAAAGTTAAGTTTGATAAATGAGGTGTCGATAGATTCCTCTAAGTTCAGGGATGGTCACTGGATAGGTGACGTCATCATACATACAAGATGGCGACATGTAAAGATAAGTTTGATAAATGAGGTGTCGATAGATTCCTCTAAGTTCAGGGATGGTCACTGGGTAGGTGACGTCATCATACATACAAGATGGCGACATGTAAAGATAAGTTTGATAAATGAGGTGTCGATAGATTCCTCTAAGTTCAGAGATGGTCAGTGGGTAGGTGACGTCATCATACATATAAAATGGCGACATGTAAAGTTAGGTTTGATAAATGAGGTGTCGAAGGGATGGTCACTGGGTAGGTGACGTCATCATACATATAAAATGGCGACATCTAAAGTTAGGTTTGATAAATGAGGTGTCGATAGATGTCTACACACGTTTCTACCAAAATTGGCCTTTAAGGCTAAAATACACGGGATAAAATAATGTACTGTATACATTATTATGCACGGGATCTATTATGTACCTATCGTTACAAACCACGAGTTAGGCTTTGTTCCGTTGGTTACAGATCTATCGCAAAGCAAAGGTGGTGAGAAATATGTGTCTGAAATAATAAAACAAACTAAAATAGTAGTTCGCCCCAAACTGTGACCTCGCTACCCCTATACCTTTGCAAACCCTGTACTTATTTTGCTTATTTTTATATTCTACTTACTACAGTACGTACTTGTAATCAACTAATTGTCTACAAATTTTTATGAAGCAATTTACCGCATGTTTTCTTGGAACAAATTATAGAAACTCACAAACAAACATACATACAAACGCCTATGTTTCAGTTAACTCTAAGACCTTCGCTTCGCTCGTTTAATTGAGCGCCTGACTCAATTTTTAAAGCACATAAATCTCTAAAGCAAATGTGACATTAAAAGTATTTATTTCGCTTGCTAATTGGATGATATGCCAATATGATAAGCCTATATGGACGTTTTATGATTAGTCCTTGACATGCCATACAAAAGATATAACACACATTTAACACACATTTCTGAGAAAGGGACTGATTATCCCCACCAAAATCTTCAAACGTTTACATCTCAGAAATTTATTAGCGAATTTAAATTATTTTTTGAGTGTATGTAACTTCCTCCTATTGACTTACTTACCTCCTTACTTACTCCTTACTTTATAAATATTATTTAAATATTAATGTAAAAAAGAATTGCCTTTCTTTGCCTCTCTGTCTCTATCCCTTTCTCGTTCGTTTATATCATTATATTTTAAAATAAGTAAAAACTAAATTTAATTTCCAGACACACATCTCTATTTAAGCCACCGCTACCACGACAAAAAATTAGAATCATAAACGCTATATCCATCGGTGTAGTCGGCAAAATAGTTCTACGATTCAGTGACGCATTTTGGCCGAAAGATAGCGTCTTTTTCGGTTTTATATGGAAAGACTGTGACAGGAAGAGAGTGCCGGCCTCTGATTGGTGGACGACGAAGATATTCGGCGCCAGTTGTCCAATGGGCAATCAGAACGCTCTGACTGTTTGGACAAGTGGAGATGGCGCGAAATTGGTTAGTAAATTCAAATTTTCACCAGAATAAATGTGTCTAATGCGTTTTGCATACTGCGCATCTAAGTTGCGCGAGTGGGAAGGATGCACGAATTCATTAGTATTTCGCATTCGTTTTCGGGAGTGAAGACTAATGATCGACCCTTCATTTATGAAACCTAACTTTACATGTCGCCATCTTGTATGTATGATGACGTCACCTACCCAGTGACCATCCCTGAACTTAGAGGAATCTATCGTCACCTCATTTATCGAACCTAACTTTACATGTCGCCATCTTGTATGTATGATGACGTCACCTACCCAGTGACCATCCCTGAACTTAGAGGAATCTATCGACACCTCATTTATCAAACCTAACTTTACATGTCGCCATCTTGTATGTATGATGACGTCATCTACCCAGTGACCATCCCTGAACTTAGAGGAATCTATCGACACCTCATTTATCAAACCTAACTTTACATGTCGCCATCTTGTATGTATGATGACGTCACTTACCCAGTGACCATCCCTGAACTTAGAGGAATCTATCGACACCTCATTTATCAAACCTAACTTTACATGTCGCCACCTTGTATGTATGATGACGTCACCTACCCAGTTACTATCCCTGAACTTAGAGGAATCTATCGACACCTCTTTTATCAAACCTAACTTTACATGTCGCGATCTTGTATGTATGATGACGTCACCTACCCAGTGACCGTCCCTGAACTTAATCATTACTATGAGACCAACCCTGAAATCGCGAAGAAATATCAGCTGTTCCAAACATTTTGTCGATGTCAGTGACCGTTTTCTATGGATTTTGGAGTTGCTCCCATAGTAAAAGTTATTCATAGTAATGGATACAATCACAGAAAAGAGAAGTAAATAGAACGGAAATGAGAAGGAAAATCTGTTACCAGGCATTATGAGTGAACCTTGATTGAACATTCTTATTTAGATCAACGCGTCGAACTCTGCATCACAGTTGCTAACTGATTTCGAATGACTGACGTTTCGTTTATATGGGTGCAACTGGCTACAACAAATTTCTTACAAAAATGCCTTAACAGCCGTTCTAATTTTTTTTTCTTTTCTGTGGGTACAGTGGCCTCATTTCGGCTTAGTACACCCTCTTCTGTATAAAGTGCGTAAAATAACTAAGCACTATATACACGTTTCCGCATATAACCTAATATTTTATTCTTGGATACGTTTTCAGGTAGAGACACTCCCGGACGACGTGGTCAGATCAAAAGTAATGGGGGTGATCAGGAAGTTCATGGGGGCTGGAAGGAGCATACCCGAACCCGTCGACATGCTGAGGTGAGTCTCAGTAGGTAAACTTTAATGCTAGGGCACAGTAGATATATAAGCTATAGCAGTAGTTAAGCCGACATTAGCCAAACATGTTTTGTTAAATTCTAGGCGCAGCAAACCCGGGTTTAGCTAAACATGTTTTGTTAAATTTTGGGTGCAGGAAATTCTTCTTTAACTAAACACGTTTTGCTAAATTTTGGGCGAAGGAAACCCGGCTTTAGTTGAACATGTTATGTTAAATTTTGAACGCAGGAGACCCGACTTAAGCTAAACATGTTTTGTTAAATTCTAGGCGCAGGAAACCCGGGTTTAGCTAAACATGTTTTGTTAAATTTTGGGTGCAGGAGATTCTTCTTTAACTAAACACGTTTTGATAAATTTTGGGCGAAGGAAACCCGGCTTTAGCTGAACATGTTATGTAAAATTTTGAACGCAGGAGACCCGACTTAAGCTAAACATGTTTTGTAAAATTTCGGGCGCAAGAGACCCGGGTTTAGCTAAACATGCTTTGTTAAATTTTGGGCGCAAGAGACCCGGGTTTAGCCAAACATGCTTTGTTAAATTTTGGGCGAAAGATACCCGGATTTAGCTGAACATGTTTTGTTAAATTTTAGGCGCGGGAAACCCGGGTTTAGCTAAACATGTTTTGTTAAATTTTGGGTGCGGGAGGTTCTTCTTTAAATAAACATGTTTTGTTAAATTTTGGGCGCAGGAAACCCAGATTTGGTTAAAGATTAAAGATTTTTTATTTCTTAAAAAGTAACACCTTAATAATAATAATTTACTGTTGGTTACACTAAGACAAAGCCTGTCTCGTGGAGGCCATAAAACATGTTAAATATGTTCTGTTAAATTTTGGGCAAAGAAGATCTAGATTTTGCTTAAAAAAAACATAAATTTTGGGCACAGGAGATTCTGCTTTAACTAATTTATTATTTTTTTTGGGCGAAGGAGACCTGGCTGTAACTAAACATGGTTGGTTAGTTTTGTTAGATTTTTGGTGCATGAAACCCGGTTTTTGATTGATTGATTGATTAATTCTTTATTGCTCACACCATAAAATTTGATACAGATGACAAAAAACTCTTAAAAACTAGTGTAACAACTGGCGGCCCTATCGCTAAAAGCGATCTCTTCCAGGCAACCTTAACGTTTGGCAACGTGTAACGTGTCTGTTTGTTGGTCAGAACGTCGTGGTACTCGAACCCGTTCACCCGCGGCAGCTACACGTACGACGACGTGGACACCCCGGAGCACCCGACGGCTCGCGCCGACCTCGGGCGCCCACTCCTGGACTCCGCGGGTGAACCGAGGCTGCTGTTCGCGGGGGAGGCGACGGACGCCACGCATTTCTCCACAGGTACGCAATTTAAGAGCCCCGGGTATGTCCTTAAACTGCGACCAGAACCATAGGATGGGCCGCAGCGTCCTAATAGTACACGGTGAACGTACTGCGATCCCCAAGCCGCCTGCCAAGCGTGGGGATTATGGCAACACCCCTCTCTAGAAGTTTTGGCGCCAACGTGAAAAAAAACATGTCGGCTCGTTGTATTATTTTTCTAAACTTATGTATTTTCGAGTGTTAATCTATACTAATATTATAAAGAGGAAAGATTTGTTTGTTTGTTTGTTTGCATTGAATAGGCTCCGAAACTACTGAACCAATTTGAAAAATTATTTCACTGTTGGGAAGCTACACTATCCCCGGGTGACATAGGCTATATATTTTTTTTTTAAATAGGGATCCTTACTAAAACTCCAATAATGTAACACAAGGTGTAAAAAAATTAAGATTTACACCCGTGCGAAGCCGGGGTGCGTTGCTAGTAGATTATAAAAGGTTTTAACGTTTAAAACGTTGAGTAGGGAATTCTTTGTTTAAGCCTATTGTTATGTAATTTAAAATTTTTCGACAAACGCATATTGTGTAAATGCGCAGTCAATAAAATTGTTACTTTTTTAATTTTTATACGCGATGTCCTATAATTAGCTTCTGGATCTATTAATGGTGTTAACAGACGCACGAACGCGGCTGACCTCAACCGCCGTCCAACCAACGGGAGAGAAAGAGAGGGAAATATGATATTCTCACTCTTTCTCTCCCGTTGGTTGGACGGCGGTCCGTCAGCCGCGTTCGAGCGTCTGTTAACACTATAATCTCTACATAGTATAAATTCAAGTCACATTCCGCGTCTGTCTGTCTGTATGGCCGCTAACTCCTAAACCACGCAACGGATTTTGATGCGGTTTTCACAATCAGTTAGATATATTTTTCACGGAAGGTTTATATATATAACAAGCGACCCGCCCCGGCTTCGCGCGTAAATTACACCCGTGCGAAGCCGGGCGGAGTTGCTAGTATTGTTATATTTTTTAAGGCTGTGCTGCAGGGCAATCGCGCTAAAAAATTACGGACGAATCGTTGACGAATCGCAACCGCTCCACTACTTTTGGTCGTTTTCGTATCGTGCTAATGGTTTTAACCAAAGACAAAACGCAACCCGATCACAGTAGGAATGTAGACGCTGTCAAACGAACGTTTCGGAAAAAGCTAGAAAATATCAACTTTTTCGCGCCGATACAAAATCGACCAAAAGTTGTGGAGCGTTTGCGTTTCGTCAACGATTCGTCTGTAATTTTTTAGCGCGATTGCCCTGCAGTTGGACTTCCTTTGAAATAAATAAATAAATATAAGTAATACTAAAAAAAATATTTATATTACACGGGTGTTACATATGTTACATATGAATGTGTGTGTGTGTGTGTGTGTGTGTGTGTGATGTGTCTCCGATAAAATGAAACCACGTCAGTTTCATTAATATTACTAATAATAACGTTTGTAATTCCAGTTCACGGCGCCGTGGATTCTGGTCTCCGGGAAGCAAGGAGACTGCTGCCCGCCAGCAAGATATAGAACTACTCATCATCACACTGTTACCTGGACGTAGGCCTCCGACACTCGAAGGCTTGATACTAGTTGAAGAGCTCCGAAACAAAACCGATTATACCAAAAATACTATTAAAAAAATATGTATATGGAAATGGCGCTGGTAAATTGTCAAAGCCGTGAAATTATAATTTAGGTTAGGTTAGTTTACAAAAAAAATACTGAAAAAAAAACTACCTTAAGTTGTAATTTCACTAGTGATTTTATAAAAAAAACTAATTATAATTTCACTCGTGATTTTATAAAAAAATCTATTAATAATTTCACTAGTGATTTAATAAAAAAATCTAATAATAATTTCACTAGTGAAATTATAAAAAATTATAATTATAATTTCACTAGTGATTTTATAAAAAAATCTAATTATAATTTCACTAGTGATTTTATAAAAAAATCTAATAATAATTTCACTAGTGATTTTATAAAAAAATCTAATTATAATTTCACTAGTGAAATTATAAAAAATTATAATTATAATTTCACTAGTGATTTTATAAAAAAATCTAATTATAATTTCACTAGTGATTTTATAAAAAAATCTAATAATAATTTCACTAGTGATTTTATAAAAAAATCTAATTATAATTTCACTAGTGAAATTATAAAAAATTATAATTATAATTTCACTAGTTATTTTATAAAAAAATCTAATTATAATTTCACTAGTGAAATTATAAAAAATTATAATTATAATTTCACTAGTGATTTTATAAAAAAATCTAATTATAATTTCACTAGTGATTTTATAAAAAAATCTAATAATAATTTCACTAGTGATTTTATAAAAAAATCTAATTATAATTTCACTAGTGAAATTATAAAAAATTATAATTATAATTTCACTAGTGATTTTATAAAAAAATCTAATTATAATTTCACTAGTGATTTTATAAAAAATTAATTATAATTTCACTAGTGATTTTATAAAAAAATCTAATTATAATTTCACTAGTGATTTTATAAAAAAATCTAATTATAATTTCACTAGTGATTTTATAAAAAAATCTAATTATAATTTCACTAGTGATTTTATAAAAAATTAATTATAATTTCACTAGTGATTTTATAAAAAAAACTTATTATAATTTCACTAGTGATTTTATAAAAAAATCTAATTATAATTTCACTAGTGAAATTATAAAAAATTCTAATTATAATTTCACTAGTGATTTTATAAAAAAATCTAATTATAATTTCACTAGTGAAATTATAAAAAATTATAATTATAATTTCACTAGTGATTTTATAAAAAATTCTAATTATAATTTCACTAGTGATTTTATAAAAAATCTAATTATAATTTCAATAGAGATTTTATAAAAAATCTAATTATAATTTCACTAGTGATTTTATAAAAAATCTAATTATAATTTCAATAGTGATTTTATAAAAATATCTAATTATAATTTCACTAGTGATTTTATAAAAAAATCTAATTATAATTTCACTAGTGAAATTATAAAAAAAACCGGACAAGTGAGAGTAGGACTCGAGCTCTGAGGGTTCCGCGCGAGTCCAAAAAAAACTAACTGAAGTTGAAATATTGAAAGACAAACTTAACTTTGTAGTTGACAATAAGGTTCTTCCATACATACCAACTACAAAATGTAAGTTTGTAATAGCAAAACAATATTTTTTATATAATAATAGCGACCCGCCCGCCCGGCTTCGCACGGGTTTAATTTACTTACGAAGCCGGGGCGGGTCGCTAATTATATACATATAAACCTTCCGTGAAAATGTATCTAACTGATGGTGAAAACCGCATCAAAATCCGTTGCGTGGTTTAGGAGGAGTTGCGGCCATACAGACATACAGACAGACGGGGAAAGCGACTTCAATTTATACTATGTATGATGATGATGATATGATATGATGATGATGATTTATTTTTGAACTAATTTTAATATTGTTTTCGTTGATGGGCTCTATTTATAGTCCCAGATTTGATAGTTTTCGAAAACTTTTTTCGTTTACGTATTGTTCCATACATTGCTGGGCTGAAACGTATTCGAAAACTTTTTTCGTATTAGAGTGAAGCAATCTATACCGCCGATTTTAGTTCCTCCGCGTTTCCGCTGGAGGCGCTTTACTAAAATGTATGGAACAATACGTAAACGAAAAAAGTTTTCGAATACTATCAAATCTGCAGGACAAGTACCGTTCTTTTATCGATCGTCAAATTGACAGTTGAGGTCGTTAAATTCGATAAAATGCCATTAGATCAGTACTCGCTATGATCGATTCTATGGCATTTTAGCGAATTTGACGACCTCAACTGTCGATTTGACGACCGATAAAGAACGGTACTTGCACTGCTGGGACTAAGCGTACAGCTTTTATATGAGGCAATAAAAAATAAGACATATATATATATGTCTTATTTTTTATTGTCTTTGTAAACAATATAACAAAAGTCAATACTGTTTGTTATTTTATTTCATATCCCATAGATTACGTTACACGAATTAATTCATTTCATACTTACATGTGACGGCCAAGTGCGAGTCGGGCTCGTGCAGGGTTCCGCACCATCGCAAAACTCAAAAAGTAGTGTAAAAACATACAGTCGAATTGATAACGTCCTTTTTGAAGTCGGTTTAAAGGCAACATCACGCCCAGGCGGTCCCGTCCAAGTACTGACCGCGCCCGACGTTGCTTGATGGTGAACAGAAATTTGTCACCGACTCACTTTGCCATTATTTATTATTTGTTGTTATACTTTAGAGTGCGTACTATAATCATGCCAAGTTTGACGCTTGTACGTTGTACGATTCGATAGCTCAGTGAATAAAACACACGAGGCACTTTCCACCGGATTTATTGTTTGACAAAGTAACGATCTTACAGATCGTCCACTGATTCACAAAACCAAACGATACCGCGATGCAGGAATTGTTCCGCCGACCGTAGCGACATCTAGCGGTATGCTTACAAACTAATTAACAAAATAGCGAACTATCATTGATGGTTCATATCTTAACATTCCGCCCACCAAGGACAGAATGTCCTTTCCAACCGCCCACCATGACAAGGTTAACACCTTCGTCCTGATTAAGTTTTTACAATATGTTTTGCTATATATTTTGACATATGTGCTGAACTAAAATAATATTACGCCTTCTTAGTAAACTAATAATATTGACGCGTTTACATATTATCTTAACTAAACAATTGAAAATTAAGGCCCGTATTCCAAAACGACGCTCAGTCAAGATTCTCTACTTAAAACTAGTTTTAAGTAGAGATTTTATTCTAGAACTAAACTTGAGTCAAGATTTTACGATCGTAGTTCACCTGTATTCTAAAACGTCACTCAGCTGCCAATTTGTACTCAAGTTGACATATGATCTGCGATCACGCAAGTGACGTCTGTATCACGCTTGAGCGGAGATTTCTGTGTAGTTTACTTGGTTTGGTTGTTATTAAACTTGTTATTATTTGCTTTGCACCATGGATATTTCTGAAGATATCGAATATTATGATCAAATTTTCCCAGTGAATAGACAGATCACTGTTAGCATTCCAATGCGACACTTGAGAGATGCTGAAGATCAATGGATGCAAATAATTTTAAAATGCGCTATCGCAGGAACATCTGATGGGTTTGCAGTTAGAGCTTCCATTATTAGCAGTTTTGATTGACTGAAGCATGGTCTCCTATACAACTTTAGCAAAATGGTTAAAAAAACTGTCTGTATTAATTAACTCATTTGTTAATCATATAGCTTTTAAATGAATATAAAAATTAAACAAAACTACTAAATAATAAGGTCAGTCTTTTATTTATAATCATTTTATTTACTAGGAATAGTAATATAATAATAATATAATAAGAGGCTCTCGCTAGATGGTTGGGTCAAGGGTCAGATGCAGAAGGCGGTAATCCTAGACACGGCACGTATTGTCAGGAGGTTCCTCACTCTGCAGCCCTAACCACCGGTAGCTTGGGCCCTGCCCCGCTGCCGGCGGCACTCTAGGTTTAGGTTTTTTTATAATATTTTGTTTTTAGAGGAAATATTGTAAAAAAACGTAAATTTAAGAAGGAAAATAAATATCTGAATATAATAATACCAATATTTTTTTAATAGAAATTTTTCTTTCCAAACTGAAGGGGAAATCCTAAAAATATCCAAATAAAGGCAGGATAAGATACTACTATTTCGTAGCACAGTTCTTTACTTCCTTGATTTACTTGAATTGAATTAAATTTCCAAAGAAAATCGCGAAAAAATAAACAAGACTAAAGTGACATTTCACAATTTGTTCACATTGTTGACGCTCCGTATTACATAATTTTTCTTGAAATTATTTGACGAAAAATGCTTTGAGTAGATTCTAGGGTTTTAAGCATAAAAATGTATAAAACCTTTATGATATAGTGTAGATCATTACCTAAATAGTTAAATACTTAATAATTTCAAACTACATTACTGTTTATTTAATTAATTAAATTATTGTAACATTTTTAATTATGCGTTACGCGGAACGACATTATTAAACTAAAATAAAAATGTAAACGAAAACAGACTGATTCATAGACAAAAAGAATATCCGCTTGAAACTCTACTTAAATCTAGATTCAGCTGAGTTGAGTCTAAGGGCAGTTTTGGAATAAGAACAATACTTAAGCAACGATTCTAGGCTCAAGTAATAATCAGGTGAACTAAGATCAAACGATACTTGAGTCTTGTTTTAGAATACGGGCCTTAGTGTCTGTAGTTGACAAAATGCAGAGTTTTGAAGTAGGACGTTTAATAACAGCATTTTTACATTTCAATGACACTACTCTTGTGCTTAAGTCCATCTGATCCAGGATGTATATCGAGAATTTTGCCAAAAACCCATCTACTTGGTGGTAAATCCTCCCTCACCAAAACAATGTCCCCAAAGTAAGATTCAGGACCTTGTACAATGTCTATCAACTGAGTTTGTACCTTAGCGTACACATTTACGAACGTGAAATTTTATCAGTTTTTGCTTCAATTATCCAATAAGTAGACGGTAAATAATTTAACATCATTTGCACATCCCCATGTTGTTTTCTGCTGTGCATTGCCAACTATTAACTTCGACAAAACTAATTGGGATGGCAGTATAATTTGTTGTTTAGCGTTCTCTGGTTTAGCATTCTCTGTTTCTATTGATTTGGTTGTACTGCCACTTGATCTAAGCAAACCTGTTGCATCTAGGAATGGGGTCCTTTAAGCCTCATTTAACTCCCGAGCATTGCACAAATCCTTTCCTTGTGATGTCTCATGATTTACCGATGAAACATCCTGCTTGGCAAATAATCTTTTACAGTATGCTACAACACGAACAAATTTCATAAGTGATGAATATCCGTCCAGAGTGGACTTATTTATTACAGTACCTACAAGAACCTTAATAGATTCTTGTTCATGTGAGCCATTATCCTTAAGTTTGGTGTACGTGATCCTCTTATTCCTTGAACCGAACTTCCACATATTATGATGAACTAATTCAACTGACCGAACACCACAAGATGCACAATCTGTAGGATTGCTCAGTTGAGTCAACTCTTCACCGTAAGTATACAAATCTTGTAATATTATATTTGGTGGTTCCTCCTTCCATCCTGTGCCTGCTATCCACAATCGCTGAATAAAAACCTTTGCTCTCATCACGCACGGTGCTATCCACCCTAGAGGGTCAAATAGACGTGCCACATCCGATATAATTTTTCTTTTAGTTACAGGTGCAGAAGGCGGTGGCAGATTCACCGAGTACTGGAATTCTTCACGTCGTCTTCGGTTCCAGGTAAGTCCTAATGTTGTTATTATTTTGTCTAACTTAAACTTTTCCTTTTCTTTAAATTTCTCCTTCTCTTGCGTGTGATCTCTTGTCTCTCCTTCTTCTCTCTCCTTCTCTCCAAAAACTCCTAGTAACTCCTCCTTATTTCTTGACAATTTTTGTAAAATAATTCCCCGTTCTTTCAATAGTGTATCCATATCCCTTATCAGTTTTCTTTCTTCTTCTAATGTTTGGCAGCCAGTCATTAAAGTTTCGTTCAGTGACACGTTTTTGTTATTTTTACAGGATGCATCAAAAACTACCCTTACTTCAGACGTGGTCTTATGGTCTCTCATAACAGCATGTTGCGGTAAGTATACTGCCTGGTTCCTCCTCTCATCGGGTACTTGCACCAGCGTCATGTAGTCTGATAGTAAGTATTTATTTTTGACATCGCTATATTTTTCTTTGAGTAACACGTCATTTTTTCCTTCCAGATTATTCAATCTTTTAATAGAAACTTCTTGCGAATCTCCATTGTTGCAGGCTGAGTTTTCATCGCGAGATGGCAACTTGACGACATATCTACCATCTTCGTTGCGACGTGTCGTGGCTGCAAAGAAATCTTCACACCTCTTTTCATCATTTGTAAATAATGTTGATTTTAATAAAGGTTCTGATTCTAATTCCGAAAATGGTTTTAATTCATTATCTTCAAGATGACTATGCAGAACTGTGATGTTCTTGTTCCCTGTAGCTGAACTTACTGGTCCAGATATTATCCAACCTAAAGTGGTGCACTGAGCTACTGGAGATCCTAAGGGTCCTCGCAGCAAACCTTCCTTTAATATCTGGCAGTATACTTCTGCTCCTAGCAGCACATCTATTTGATTTGGTTCATCAAATCCAGGATCAGCCAAACACAGCTGTTGTAATTCTACCCAATCTTTTAGTGATACCCTTTTTCCTGGTAGATGTGTGGAAATGTTACTAAGAACATACGCCTTTAAGTCCATTCTAAACGTTGGATCAGTTCTAGATCTGATTTTTAATACCACCATATGTTTTGAAATTACTGACTTGTCACCACCTAGTCCTGATATAACACTGTCCACGGAAAACTTCTTCAATCCTAATTTTCGCACGACGGCTTCTGTTACAAATGAAGTTTGTGATCCCTGGTCAACTAAGGCTCTTATAACTGAATATTGACCAGTTCTATCCTCAGCTTGTATTAAGGCTGTAGCCAATAGTACCTGATTACTTACTTGGCTTTTGGCACAACATGTTACCATCTCATTTGCCTGTGTAATTGGCGTATTCTCATTGTTCTCAATATTTGGCACATGATTAGCCTCACTACTGTCCTCAGAAACCTTTGCAACTGTGGGAACACCCTTCGGGTGAAGTAGGGAATGGTGCCTTTTTTTGCAAATCCTACAATTGATAGGGGTTTGGCAAAACCTCACACCGTGGCCGCTACCTAAACAGTTGAAACAAATTCTATTGTTTGTAACAAAGTCTCGTCTTTTCTCATAATCTTGATTAGCAAACATTTTACAGAAACACAATTTATGTTCGTCACCGCAAAACTCGCATTTAATTTTAGTTACATTTGTTGCATGTAAAACCTTAGTTCGAATAACCTTCTGACCAATAGATGGCCTTGCATTTGATGTACTTGAATTGTCATAGTCAGGTACAATGAATTCCAAAGCACGATACCTACTTGTTATAAATTCCTTAAATTGACTGAAAGTGGGCAAGGTATCTGAAGTCACGTTCATTGTTACATTGAGTTCCCACTGCTTTCGAGATTCGGGATCTAATTTTAGCGAAAGCAGATGTATTACAATGATATCCCACGTAGAAACATCAATGCAAAGATTGCTTAACGCATTTAAACAATCAGACGAAGTATCTATTAGTTCCTTCAGAAAACCTGCAGACTCCGTAGTTGCATTCCTTTGGTTTAGCAAGCGTGTTAAAATACAATGTGATAGATACTTTTTGTTGCTATAACGTTCATCTAAAACCTTCCAGCATTGTAAGTAGTTAGCGTCAGAAACCGGTATATAGCGAATCAGCTGCTCTGCTTCGCCGGTCAAATAACCTTTCAAATATTGCAACCTCTGCACATTATCCAAAGATACATTCTTGTGAATCATTGATACGAATAGATCCCGGAATGTGATCCACTCTGTGTATTTGCCCGAAAACGTTGGAATAATTATCTTAGGTAATTTGACCTGGCTGGATTTATTAGAATTTCTGTCACTACTACTACTACCCGATGGCATAGGACCTTTACATTTTAACAAACAGTTTTTTAACTCGCCCTTATAATCTATATACTCTTCCTCAGTTTTATCATACACGTCACCAGTTACATATGATTCCTTATTTAACAATTTAGGATCGTTTTGTTGAACTAGGTTCTTGTGACTTTGTCTGAATTCAGACCATAGCTGATCCAATGATTCCAATCTACTTTCAGTGTAATCAGTATTTAGGCGTTCCTTAGGTGTTTTTTTGAAGTTTGTTCTAGCCTTAAAAATACGCTTTGATAATTCATTTTGGAAGCTCAGTAAAGATTCCATTGTTGATTCCATTATGATACCGAATATTAAGTTAACCAATCAATTATTAATTGGTTAAATAATAGTGAATGATAATTCCGAATATTTTACAAGTCCAAAAAATTTACGAAAATTTTACAAGTTCTAAAAATTAACGAAAATTTTACAAGTGTTTTAAGACGTATTAATTTTGAGCAAAATCGGGCATGGATTCCCCGTACCTTCGTTTTTTCGCTTATTTTTCTAAGTCCTAAAACTAATATTCGCATGCAAACTAAATATTTAACAAAATTTACTAAGTCCAATTTCAAGTTGAAAATCTTCTATCTTCCTAAAGTTGAAACTCGCCTACTAAATAATTTTCAAATGTACTCACGGTTGCACTTCACACTCACGAACACATTGCACTCAAAACCTGTTGATATGTGACCTCTTCCCTTGGCTGCCGCCGCTCCCACAGCTTGCCAACAAGCTGGCACAGCTCGACGATCCAGCAAACTGCGCGCGCCTCTTGCTCGGCTGCGCTGATCCGCTCCTCCGGTGTTGATGCCTTGTCCCGCCGGTCCTCCTTCCACGTGCTCAGCCTTTGCAGCGATCCACTGCGAGCACGGGTTCAGTAGTCCCCAATGACCACTGTGTTCACACCTGCTGGACCTTAAATCCGGCTCGAAGGACCAATGTACGATTCGATAGCTCAGTGAATAAAACACACGAGGCACTTTCCACCGGATTTATTGTTTGACAAAGTAACGATCTTACAGATCGTCCACTGATTCACAAAACCAAACGATACCGCGATGCAGGAATTGTTCCGCCGACCGTAGCGACATCTAGCGGTATGCTTACAAACTAATTAACAAAATAGCGAACTATCATTGATGGTTCATATCTTAACATACGTATTACCGTTTTTACATTAGAGCTAATACAAAAATACGTTTGTTGTGTGGGGAGGGTCCTTTTAGTTTTTACTGTTTGACTTTAATATTATTTCTTATTTAATCCGCCGTAACGTTACATATTCTGTGAAAATTTCAACTGGCTATCTATTACGGTTCGAAAGATACAGCCGTTAATAGGTAGGGCCTCATAAAGTTCTGTTTTATTAATGGGTAGAACAGACAGACAGCGTAGGCTTAGTAATAGGGTCCCGCTTACACCATTTAGGTACGGAACCCTAAAAATCAAAATCGGTTCAGCCAAAGAGAATACGGTTCAGCCGTTTGGGAGCTACGATGACAGATACACACGTTAAAACTTACCCGTGTTTGCATCGGGGGCAAGGAATGTACCATGGTTTAATAATATACTCCACCAGGTATAGCGATCCGAGAAAAAATGTCTACGTGGGCGTCCCGCAATGACGTCATGATGTCAATGTACAACAGGTTCGAGAGAGATGACGATACACCACGTAACAGCTGATTGAATAAAGAGGCAACTCGGTATGCTAAAAAAAAATTACCTATGCCAATTCCAAAACCATTTCGAGATTTTATGTTACCAACCCTTATTTTTCTACTCTGACCTTTTAAAACGATAAGATGCCATTTAATTTAACATAAAACTAAGAAATCATTCTACTTTCATTGTCCTCTAAATGACGTCACATTGTAGCATTTTACTTGCTGTGCCTTTTAAGAATAAAAATATTATACATTTGACACACTGTTCGTCACACAGAATAGAATATTTTTTCATTTCTGTGGTTTGACTGTCTGGTTTTTTTCAGGGCTGCCAATATGGGGTGCTTTTTTAGGCTTCTCAACGCAACGAAATTATGTGCTATATGGTGAGGTCACATAATTTCAATTTTCAAAAAAATATTGTAAAATAACTACTCAATAGAAAACAAAAATATTGAAATTACTTTCTTAAAATAGCCTTATCTACGAAATAAAAATATTTAAAAAATACAAAAATAAACTTTACATACCGAATTGGACAGAGTCGTCATTGCGGGACCACTCCCAGATTGCTAGACCTTGTTTTCTTAGATCATGGAATGTACTTCTCTCTACCGAGAGGTCAGTGGTTAAAATCCACGATAAAATAAAACGTTTATTTATCGCTATATTCAGCAAACTGAAAATAGACAAAGGTCAGAAGAAAGTTGGCATAAAAAATATATGGAAGGGAAAATTTAACCATAGACAACTATAGTCCCGTACGTTAGTTGTAAAGACTCGATCAAAGAATCGAGTTTAATCAATATTCGGGATTTCCCCTACTCTATTTTTATTTCTTGTTCGGATACACTTAGAGCTAAAATTATTGAAAAATCATTGAGACTTGTAAAAAATAAAAAACAATGATTGAAAAAATGTCAAATTAGTCTGCAAGTAAAGATTCATAGAACTCCATTCGTAGATAATCATTGGATATCGTATTACAACAGATAAGCCAATTGCAAACATTTACAAGTACGTGGCGTATCCGATTCACTTTTCCAGTGAAAGCGTTAGAGTTGCCAGCTGCTAAGAAAATACCTTTACTGTTGGAACTTATAGTGAGATGAAATGTTGACGTACTATGACGTTTCAATTCGTTATTCAGTAAATAGTTTACTCCAAAATGTTATTTACTTATTTTTAAAAATCTAAACTACTAAATATAATACAAACTTATATGTCGTATTAGGTACAATAAGGAAGGATCAATTATGTAATTGTTACTCTACAGAAAGTCAATGATGCTAATGACATTGATTCTGATGTACCATTATTTAAACTAAACAAAATTTGACAGCTCTAAAATCGTTGCCATCCTTTTCTGACACACTGAAATGAAAAGAGACAATGATAATTTTAGTCCCGTCAGATTAGTTAGTTTAGAGAAAGGTACTACAGAATTGACGCCAATATCACCCAATCTGAAACAAAAATTATGTAAATCTGAATTAATATGGCGTGGTGATGAAAAATAGTGACGATGATGATGATTAAAACTAGCCTATGTGTTAATCCAAGACATAAGCTAACTATATTCTACATCAAAATCTGTCCAGCTGTGAAGCAGTAACAAACATACACTGTGTGTGTGTGTGTGTCAAACACAAAATTTCGCATATCTATACTTCTATACTACTATTATAAAGAGGAAAGATTTGATTGTTTGTTTGTTTGTTTGCATTGAATAGGCTCCGAAACTACTGAACCAATTTGAAAAATTCTTTCACTGTTGGGAAGCTACACTATGTGACATAGGCTATAATCTATACCCGTGCGAAGCTGGGCCGGACCGCTAGTATAATATAAGTGTGATAATACTAGTGTTGTTCAGGTACGAACTATCAAGAGTAATTTATCTAAGTACTTAATGCTCTAACTTAAGGACGAATATTTCGTTTGAAAAAATCGGGTATTTGTACACTGATATCCTAGCAACACGCCTTCTATTTAATGATGTGTTGACTTGACACTTAGACGTTTGACTTTGAGTCATTTGACATTCACTCACAGCACAGAGTACAGACAGCGGTGAGCGGGTCTTTTCAAAACTCTATTTTCGTCCGTCGTTTCTGCATAATTCGCGTTAATCTGAGTTTAAAATGAGTAAAGGCAACGAAGTTACTAAAATTTTGGCTATGGATTGTGAAATGGTTGGCGCTGGACTTCGCGGTCAGATAAGTATTGTCGCCAGAGTATCCTTGGTCAACGAGTATGGAGCCTGCGTTTACGACGTCTTCGTGAAGCCTACAAAGCCGGTAAGAAGGCAAAATACGTCCTATTTCTTGATTTTGTAGTTTTTGGGGTTCCGTACCTCAAAAGGAAAAAACAGAACCCTTATAGGATCATTTTGTTGTCCGTCTGTCAAGACCCTTTTTCAGGAACGCGTAAAGATATCAAGTTGAAATTTATATTAAATACTCAAATCTACGGTTTCTTTCAGCTGTGAAAAAATCTAACTTGTAAGTTTACGCGATCAAAAGATATGACCATAATGTCGCATATTTTGCGTTTTCACAAAGGAAACCTCTACTTCCCGTTGACTTAGAATCATGAAATTCGGCAAGAGGCAAGGCCTTACAGCACATATAAAGGAATAAATCCAAAAGTCATAAACTTGAAGTTATATGATTTAAAAAAAAAATACTGTTACAAACTTACATGTTGTAGTTGAAATGTATGGAAGAACCTTATTGTCCACTACAAAGTTAAGTTTGTCTTTCAATATTTCAATTATTTTTTTGTCTACTCGTACTTGTCCGGTGTTTTTCTATACAGGGCTACGCGGAAAGGCCGTATTAAGCCGAAAGGAGGATTATGAACAACTTACTGGAAGCAGCTCTGAAATCGCGAAAAATAGGGATATCAGCTGTTACATACTGTTCGCGTTCATAGCTATGCTAGCGCCAGCATTTGGTTTCTAGTTCCATTCGATGATAATAGATGGCGCCAGTAGGAAAATTAGCACGCGCATATATTGTATATATATATATATATATGTCGGAGAACACCCGGTACTAGGATGTTTTTTGAAGCTGTGACGTCATTAGTGCTGATGATACTGTTTCCATCACTGGGTTCTACCATTGGAGATAAAACCTTAACTGGCAGAACTACTCTCTTCTAAGCAACTTTGTAGTTTTTAGGCTGTACCAAACTGACTTATTCACGGGGTAGGTCAAAGAAACACATTGAAAGTTGTCATAATTAATCTTTGTTCCTTTATTTCTGCATAGACCCTAAGAAGGTGCTCTATGCTAATGCTGATTTACCGCCACGTTCGTAAAACCCTAGACGCTTATAGAAGAAGGGCAAGAAACTACAGCGCCATCACTTTATCACAATTATTACAGAATAACACTTTTCATAACACTTATTGAGCAATAAATAGTAGTTAACAAAATAGTAACAGCACTCTAAGTGCACTGGATATCGCTTCAAGCAAGACTGCCTGTTTCTGCACTTTGTACTGTGCTCGATGAATGCCTCAAACAGACTGAGCCTGGCTCCACAACAGCTCGCCATTTTATAACAAAGATGGCGTCATGTCGTTGTGAAGTCATAACACTGTTCATTAAAGATCTACAAATAACCTACTTTACAGTAGTTTATAACTTGTTAAATAATCTTAACTATTTACAGAACTTAGCTCTTATTAACACTTAAGCTAAACATTTAAATAATCGAAACAAGGCGCCATGTTTTTCGTTTTGTAAATCAAATATCAAATCAGCTGTATTTTAATGTAATCATTAACTAATGATTTTAAACCTAATGTTTATCGTCTACAAATCAAGACATGAATTTAGCGATAGATAACTTTACATTTAACTAAAGATTAAATAGTCTTGTGTCATTGTTTCCTGTCCGGAAAGAGAACAAAACATATTTTTACATTTTAGTTTTCCACAGTTAACTTTACGCTTAAATAAGTAAACTAATTACATCAATCAGTTTGTAAACCTTTCTGGTCTTCATTTTAACGGACATTGTTGAATTCGACGCTATTATTTAGAAGCTTATATTGGTCTTGCGCCGACACGGCCATTCTGACAGGTGGTGCGTGCTCTGCACCAGCCACATCAGTCTGTTGTTAGTATTCTTGAGAAACTTGCTGCTGGTACTTAGGGGTGGATAAAGATTTGGTATTGGAATTTTCTAGAATGTTCTCGAAGTGTATAAAGTATTTCAGGGGTCTCGATGTGTCTAGAAGATTTTAGTACTGTACTGTCGGAGAGTGTTGGAGTATCGGAGTGAGTAGAAATGAAATGAAATTAAAATTAGTCTGGGTGGTTCTCGGAGTGTCTTGATGTGTCTCGGAGTGTCTCGGAGGTTCTCGAAGTGTATCGGCGTGTCTCGGAGGTTCTTGGAGTGTAACGGAGGGTCTCGGAGGTTCTCTGAGTGTAACGGAGGGTCTCGAAGAGTCTCGGAGGGTCTCGAAGTATCTAAAAATTAAAACGAGTTTCTCTGAGCTAGGTATCCATTCATAAGCACACTAACCGATAACTTATTTGTGGTCGGTGTTTCAGTTGTTTCAAAATAAGAAACTCAGCATGATTTCTATTGAATATCTTTTAATGATAACCGATTCCGATTATCAGTTATCAGCGGATATTTTTCACATCTTGACAATCATAAATGAATCAAGTTTAAAGTTTATGGAGGTAGGTAGAAGTTTACTGTACATGGAGAAGTAAGCGAAGATGTTGTAGTTAATGCTCCACGCATTGCAAATGTCCCTCGCATAACTGCAAGCTTTTATTTCTTATCGATAGGAACGATTTTATACTCTGCTATTGTTTGCATATTCAGCAGCTGGGCAATAGTTTGCTGTTGTGTCTACAGCCACTCGATGATGTCATGAATCATCGTCATCATTATTATTATACGAAAAGAATTCTGAAGGTACATCACCAGATTGTAATAGCAGCACCAGGTCCGCTGCAGGTCCACTCGTCACTGTGCATGGTGTAGACACGTCTTAACTTGTCGCACCAGGCATTAATCGGTTTGATTTGGGGTAATCCATCCATGAGCATTAACACTGTTCTCGTGGGCGTGACTAGGATAATCTGAAACATAATAAACAGACAGAAGGATTATCGGATTCTATCCCACTTCTGATGTCGGAGAACACCCGGTACTAGGATGTTTTTTGAAGCTGTGACGTCATTAGTGCTGATGATACTGTTTCCATCACTGGGTTCTACCATTGGAGATAAAACCTTAACTGGCAGAACTACTCTCTTCTAAGCAACTTTGTAGTTTTTAGGCTGTACCAAACTGACTTATTCACGGGGTAGGTCAAAGAAACACATTGAAAGTTGTCATAATTAATCTTTGTTCCTTTATTTCTGCATAGACCCTAAGAAGGTGCTCTATGCTAATGCTGATTTACCGCCACGT
Source organism: Agriopis aurantiaria (assembly GCA_914767915.1). Lineage (NCBI taxonomy): Eukaryota > Metazoa > Arthropoda > Insecta > Lepidoptera > Geometridae > Agriopis > Agriopis aurantiaria. The sequence goes on along the minus strand of OU612010.1, from coordinate 5,734,705 downwards.
TCGTAAAACCCTAGACGCTTATAGAAGAAGGGCAAGAAACTACAGCGCCATCACTTTATCACAATTATTACAGAATAACACTTTTCATAACACTTATTGAGCAATAAATAGTAGTTAACAAAATAGTAACAGCACTCTAAGTGCACTGGATATCGCTTCAAGCAAGACTGCCTGTTTCTGCACTTTGTACTGTGCTCGATGAATGCCTCAAACAGACTGAGCCTGGCTCCACAACAGCTCGCCATTTTATAACAAAGATGGCGTCATGTCGTTGTGAAGTCATAACACTGTTCATTAAAGATCTACAAATAACCTACTTTACAGTAGTTTATAACTTGTTAAATAATCTTAACTATTTACAGAACTTAGCTCTTATTAACACTTAAGCTAAACATTTAAATAATCGAAACAAGGCGCCATGTTTTTCGTTTTGTAAATCAAATATCAAATCAGCTGTATTTTAATGTAATCATTAACTAATGATTTTAAACCTAATGTTTATCGTCTACAAATCAAGACATGAATTTAGCGATAGATAACTTTACATTTAACTAAAGATTAAATAGTCTTGTGTCATTGTTTCCTGTCCGGAAAGAGAACAAAACATATTTTTACATTTTAGTTTTCCACAGTTAACTTTACGCTTAAATAAGTAAACTAATTACATCAATCAGTTTGTAAACCTTTCTGGTCTTCATTTTAACGGACATTGTTGAATTCGACGCTATTATTTAGAAGCTTATATTGGTCTTGCGCCGACATATATATATATAATATATTTAAATAGGGTACTTGACTGTATTAAAAATATTATGCCAATTGACGCCATCCATAAACATGACATAATGAAAAAGCATATTTCATTGATTTTTTTATAAAAATATGCTTATTTTTTGTAAAAAACGCGAATAAAATAACTGTATTTTCGACATTTGATCACGTGATCGAAAACGGTCTGTAACTGGCTTCATCCCTAGTGACGTCACACAAATCTAAACAAACAGATTTTGTATTGATATTTGCGAATTTAATGTTGTAAAGCTATTTTGAGAGCGATTTATCCAGAAATTTTCACCAAAAACATTCCGGAGGTTAAATGTGAGAAGAATGGAGAAACATTTTGTGCAAGCAGTCAGCAGTAACTTACCCAAAATTAATGTTTTTATGGTTGCATATTTCTTTAATAATAATCCACGTCATTGTTTCTACGCTGCAGAAATCAACTTCAACTTCAACTCTTATTTAATGGCAAATAACGTAAAAACTACAATGTCAGTATTAATTTTTAATTGTTCTCCAAGCAAAACATTCAATCAAGTTGTACAAAAAGTATGTTGTAGTAAGTGGATATAACTATTTTGTTAGGTTATGTCTTTACAATGTTTAAAAAGAAAGTAACAGTACATAAAATAGTAATGCAATAAAAACACAAATTATAATAGAAATATATAGACTCAAATATGTACCTCAAAATGATCTTCGCACATAGAAACACTTGAATTAGCTCCAATACTTTTGGGTTCTCTACGAGCTACTTAGTTCCAACCTTAGATTGGTTCCAACCAGTTTTTTCGAGTTTTGGGGAGTTTTGGGTCCATTGGAACAGGAACAAATAGATTTTCCGGTGTCTTTATGGAAGTATTTGTACATTTTTGCACTACACAATATTTATAAACCATTACTTCTATTAGAAATTAATTAATCATCAAACTTTTGCAGCCTGGCTGCAGTTGTTTTGTTTTGTGTGACGTCAATTAGTCACGTGATCGGAGCAATGACGCAGGTCTGCGTTTTGGCGCGATATTTTTTTATTCAAACTTTAACATCGATTTACATCGCAAATACGACTGATATCCAGAAAATATAAATGCAGTATACATTATTTTATATCAGACAATAATGTGCAATAGTTTCCCAAAAGTAGTCAAATACCCTATTATATGTAATACATATGTATATATATATATATATATATTAATTTTCACACTCTTTTGGTCGAGTGTGAAAATTATGAATGACAGTGTTAAAAAAATTCTAATATCGTGAGGGAATGATTTTTTTGTATGGAAATGCTGATTTTTTTTTCTCGGATTTCCAAAAGTCCTATTACAAAACTTGTTTGTTTTGATATAGGTACTGAAGCCGCCTAAAGAGGATGCTTAACTGACTAGAACTGATTACCAGGGGGGTTAGACAAGACCTAACAAGACCCACTTTCTGTTAGCGTTAACGCCTGCAGAAAGATGAAATTGTATGAATTGTCATTGTCAATGTCATTTTCATACAATTTCATCTTTCTGCAGGCGTTAACGCTAACAGAAACTGAGTCTTGTTTAGCCCCTCAGAAGCCCTGTATAGAAAACATCATCATCAACATCATTTCAGCTATAGGATTTCTACTGGACATGGGCCTCCTTCATCAATCTCCAAAAGGGCCGTTCGGAAGCGTTTCCCTGCGGTCTCTTTTAGGTCGTCTGTCCATCTTTTGGGTAGACGTTCTAAACTGCATTTACCGGTCTGTGGTGTCCATTCGAGAACCTTTCGGCCCCATCGTCCATCTGTTCTACGTGCTATGTGCCCTGCCCACTGCCACTTCAACTTGCTAATCGGGTGGGCTATACCGGTATACAGATATCCTCATTTCTGATTCGATCTTGTATAGAAACCCCGAGCATAGCCCTCTCCACAGCTCGTTGTGCGACTTTGAGCTTGTTTATGAGGCCCATAGTGAGAGACCACGTTGCAGTGCTGTATGTCAAACCTGGCAATACACACTAGTCGAAGACTCGTCTGGAGTTTTGGCGCCAACGTGGAAAAAAACATGTCGGCTCGTTGGATTATTTTCCTAAACTTGTGTATTTTCGAGTGTTAATGTCTACTAAATGGTGAATTATTATTCATTAAGTGCTCGTAAACGTGCTCGAGTGTGGGCAAGTGATATAACGACGTGAAACGTGTCTTTTCGTGTTGTTTCCAAAACTCCATAGGAGCCTCTTGTAAAGTCTCCACCACTTTACAGGGGCATGAGTTTGACTTGACCGTGACTGACTTAGCTTGACTCTGACTGTGACTATGACTTGTTTGACGCTATTAAGACTACGTAAAATGTTTAAGATTACGACTAAAGGACATTGAATCCACGGTCATAAACATTTAAAAAGAAAAAAAAAAAAAAAAAAAATAAGACCCGTCTTAAGGCGTTGAGGTATTTTGGACAAGAAGACAGCGAAGCTTACCGAACGCTGCCCAGCCGAGTTGAATTTGCCGATTGACCTCTTTCTTGAAGGTGGACTTGCCAAGTTTTTTTAATAGCCGCTTGCGCTTGACCGCGAACTCGCCTGATGTAAAGCGATGATGCGGTCTACGGTGGAGCACGCTTGCCTAGAAGGAGCTGATTCATACATGATTTGAAGACACCCAGATTGTAACTATCTGTAGAAAATAAATTATATAGTAAAGATATGGAGAACAAAAACTATTTTTATTTTTTTATTTTTTTTTATTTTATGATAGGCGAGCAGCATATGCTGATGTGTCTGACTTATTGTCAAAATTTAGTATTTATCTGTCAAGATTATGTTCTTCATTCATATACATCTGTTATCTGAAATGTTTTCAGGTGACCGACTACCGAACGCGCGTGAGCGGCGTAACGCCAGACAAGCTGGTCACTGGTCGAGACTTCGATCTCGTCAAGGCAGACATCGCAAGGCTTATCAAAGTAAGAATGGTTTTTTAACCTCCGATGCAAAACGAGGGCTGTTATATAGTTGATTGAATCGGGCGTTACTTTGCGGAAGTCCATTTTTAATTTGTATACCTATGACGAATTTCTAGTTAATAGGCATGTGTCCTTATGTTTAATTTATTACAAATAACCGGCTTAGCGATGAATACAACTAAATACATTACACATACTGAAAAAATAGATTAAATCGGCTGATAAATCTCTGAGATATGAGTGTTTAAAGTTTTAGGTGGGGATGGAGAGGGGATGCTCTATCCCTTTCTCGCAAAGCGTATGTTAGTATAGCATTTGTATGGCGCACCTGAGGCGTGACGTCACGGCTCAGTATAGAGCGCTCTCTGTCTAGCATGAAATTCAAATGCTTCTCTATCTCTCTCTTCTCTACAGCGTCTCTCTGCGTCTGTCTGTCTGTATGGCCGCTAACTCCTCCTAAACCATGCAACGGATTTTGATGCGGTTTGCACCATCGGTTAGATAATTTTTTACGGAAGGTTTATATATATAACTAGCGACCCGCCCCGGCTTCGCACGTAAATTACACCCGTGCGAAGCCGGGCGGGCGGGTCGCTAGTATATCTTATTTATTTTTGAGCTAATTTTAATTTTGTTTTCTTTGATGTGCTCCATTTATGATCAGCTTTTTTATGAGGCGATAAAAAACAGTTATCATGCCTATTCCGGTTCTACGTCGTTGCGAGTACAATAAGGATTTTGGGATAAACAATTTTTCTACATATTTTTTTTTTTCTTTCATATATGGTTTTTCTCTGTTATAAGTTTAAGGTGAATCTGTCTGTCTGTGGCATCTCAGCTCCCAAACGGCCGAACCGATTTTGGTTTGAACCGAATTTGTCAACTGCAGGGTCGTATTCTGGTGGGACACTCGGTGGATAAGGATCTTCGAGTAATGGGGCTCTGCCACCCCGAGTGGAATATACGAGACACCGCAGAGTACCCGCCCTTCCAGACTGTAAGTATAGCTACTAAAGGCCGAGAGCCTCTGACAGAATGCCAAAAAAAACTTGTCAGTAAATAAATATTCGGGACATTTTTTCACACGCGGTCATCTGACCCCAAACTAAGCAAAGCTTGTGATATGGCTGCCAGAGACTGATATACATCATCATAATCAGCCTTTTAACAGTCCACTGCTGGACTTTTAGCCTACCCCCGAAAGGGTGATTGGGCCATATCCACCACGCTGGCCCAGTGCGGGTTGGTGGATTCACATACGCCAATGAATTCCTTCTCCGTACGTATGCGGGTTTCCTCACGATGTTTTCCTTCACCGAAAAGCCAGATGAGCTCTATGAGTATGAGTTCTATGGAGCTTATGTACGGATTTTCATATACATTACATAGTTTTAAATACATACTTAAATAAATATTAACAACCAGATATAGAACAAAAATAAATAAAAAAATCATCACATGCCTGTTTGTCCTAGGTGGGAATCGAACCCACGCCCCCAAGCTTAGAAGGTAGGTTCACTACCAACTGGACCAACGCGCTATCAGTGTAAGGGTATTGTAAAAATGTTTCTGAGATTATGGTAGCCCACCTGTTCCAGCTAATCACCATCATCATCACCATTTCAACCATAGGACGTCCACTGCTGGACATAGGCCTCCCCCATAGATCTCCAAAAGGGCCGGTTGGAAGCGGCCTGCATCCAGCGGTTTCTTGTAGGTCGTCTGTCCATCTTGTGGGTGGACGTCCTACGCTGCTCTTACCGGTCCGTGGTCTACATCGATTTAGCTGAAATTTTGCATACTTCCTTAGTTACAAATCACGCGGGTGAAACCGCTGGGCGCGGCTAGTCTATACTAATATTATAAAGAGGAAAGATTTGATTGTTTGTTTGTTTGTTTGTTTGCATTGAATAGGCTCCGAAACTACTGAACCGATTTGAAAAATTCTTTCACTGTTGGGAAGCTACACTATCCCCGAGTAACATAGGCTATATTATATTTTCAAAAAAAATAGGGATCCTTACTAAAACTCCAATAATGTAACCAAATGTGTAAAAAGAATAAGATTTACAATTGTGACTTTGCGTGTTTGACAGTTGTAAGACAGGACAACGTCTGTCAGGTCAGCTAGTTTATAATATTTTTCTTCTTTTACAGAGAAAAGGGACTCCGTCGCTAAAATATCTCGCGCTAAAATTCCTAGGATGGAACATTCAGAATGGATCGCACAGTTCTGTAGAGGTACGTAAATCTTGTTATTTGCACCAGCGTGCTGGGTGCGCTGCCAACCAAAGATAATATAACCACTTGAGCGCGCATGTCGCCATAATTCCCTTTTGCACGTGTAAGCCACGTCGATCGTCGGGGGTATCGAATGGCGGTTTCTGATTGGAGACTATATCGAATGGCGGCTTGTGATTGGAGACTCAAAAGTCATTCAATTCGCGCCTAGGGTTCTGTGCTCGGCCACCATCGCTTATGTTTTTTTAAAATATAAATAATAGGCTTGTGTTTGGCCACCATCTCGCCTGATGTTAAGCGATGATGCGGTCCACGATGAAGCACGCTGAGCCTAGAAGAAACCGATTCACTTGTGATTTGAAGACACCCAGATTGTAACTATCGGGGAACACCCATTCAGGCAGCGCATTCTGACTAGCAGTTTGCACAATAAATGTGGAATCAAAGCGCTTTGTACGAGTTTTCGGAATATCAACCATAAAGCGGTGACGATTTTTCGTGCCCGCTCTGGCAGTCCGATAGAAAAATGGTCAGGATTAGATCTTTCAGATCCGATGCACACTCTCCGAAATGTATCCGATAAAAAACCGATAGACTAGCAACTTTACGTCGATGCTCAAGACTAAGAAGCTTAGTCCGAACTAAGGGATACTTAAATTTTCACGTTTCCAGGACGCAAAAGCCGTGATGAAGGTATACAAGCACGCGGAGGCTGAATGGGAAGACTGGCTGCAAGAATCCAGCGAGAGTGAAACGGAACAAAGCTAAAGTGACCAATCATATTACTACTACGATTCTGATTCTAACTAGCAGCATTGTCTTTGTAGTGCGGCAGCTGAAAGAATGCATCTGACATCTGCTATAAATTTTTGAAGTAAAATCTTCTTTAGGCACGTTGGGCGCTTTTTGGGATGGGGGAAAAGTAACTCGCGTGACCGCCACGCTCGCAGGAGGGTTAGATAAGAGCCACTTTCTGTTAGCGTTCACGCCTGCGGAAAGATGAAATTGTATGAAAATGACATTAGCTTCAGATAATTTATCTCATGCTAATGTCATTGTCAATGTCACTTTCATATAATTTCATCTTTCCGCAGGCGTGAACGCTAACAGTGTGTGGCTCTAAACTTGGTCTAGACCCCCTGATACTCGTTCGGGTAAAGTCGGCTCGAGTCGACTACGGGAGCGAGAGAGATATAGTCAACCTTGATGAAGCTTTCACTTCGTGTGATTTTAAAAGCACACATTTTTTTGACTTTTGTGAGTTTGGTATGTATGTTTGTATGTAGCGGAATCTTTGAACGTGATTTTCGCCCCCTGCGAAACGTCTGATTAATTTGAAACGTTGCATATTTATGTAGGACGGACGACAATGCAATAGTTAAAATAGTTTGTCCCATTATCCTTACCAGAATCTTCAAGATTAGCGAGCTTTTTAGTTTTTAGGGTTCCGTACCCAAAGGGTAAAAACGGGACCCTATTACTAAGCCTACGATATCCGTCTATCCTATCTGTTAACGGCTGTATCTTTCGAACTGTAATAGATAGCCAGGTGGATTTTTTACAGAATATGTAATTTTGCGGCGGATTATTTAAGAAATAATAAAAACATACAACAAATGTATTTTTGTATTAGCTCTAATGTAAATACGGTAATACGTACATGCGTCAAACTTGGCATGATTATAGTACACATTCTAAAGTATAATTATAAATAATGGCCAAATGCGAGTCGGCGACAAATTTCGGTTTACCACCGGTCCTCGTACGATCACCGAAGTGAAGCAACGTCGGGCGCGGTCGGTACTTGGATGGGTGACCGTTGGAGTTGGCTTGGATGGGCGTTGATGGGATGTTGTCTTGCACATTTTTTTTGTACTATAGTAACTAACAAGTTGTGTGGTGGTACGGAACCCTCAGTGCGCGAGCCCGACTCGCACTTGGTGGGTTTTGTTTAAAACTTATTTATTATATTTCGAGCCCGCTTTAAGAGATAGCCTTAAGACCCCAAGTTATACCTAAGTAAGTACATAATATGTTTAGCTTGTAAGATAATTTGTAAAATTATCAGTGCCTTAATAATTAAATTTGTTATTTTAATATTAATGTTTTTTTATTGTGCGAATTGCTAAACTGTGGAAGGCGCTGCCGGAGTATGTTCCACGATTGTTACAATCTATGAATGACTTCAAGTCGTGGTTCTTATTTAATTACTACATACCTTTTTTAACCATTACATTTTTTTTTACCGCTTTCCCACACTCGAGCACGTTTACGAGCACTTAATGAATAATAATTCACCATTTAATACTCATTAACACTCGAAAATAAACAAGTTTAGGAAAATAATAGCACAAGCCGACATGTTTTTTCAACGTTGGCGCCAAAACTCCCCATTCATGACATATCATCATCGACAAACGGATTCATGTAAGCCATACTTTAAAAAATTTAAAATTCTGACCCTTCCTTCATTGTACATTTTAGAGGCATCTCTTTTAGTTAGATCTGAAATTAATGAGTATTCGAATCTTACAACCACTAGACATAGGAATAAATTACGCAACGTGTATAGCAGAACCCAACTCCATAGTAATAGTATATTTAGTATGGGGGTACAAGTCTATAATAAACTTCCACCGATCATTAAGGAAACAAGCTCTTTTTTTGTATTTAAAAATAAATTAAAAGGGTTTCTGCTAGAAAAAGTATATTACTCTATTCAGGATTTTTTAAGGGACAAATGTTTATAAATTTTATTGACATAATGATTTGATAAGCAATAATATAAATTCTTGACATTTAATGTAACTTAGGTATTATATAATTATTTCTGGACATGTTTTCGTTAACTTGATGAATTTTAATTTTCTGAATTGCATGTTATTTTAATATTTTATGTTGAATGCGGTTAAAGAGGAAGTCTGCTACCTACTTATAATGCTGTCAAAAATATTATAATAATCGACTGTTTTTAACTAATTAGTGATAATTTTATATTTTGCACGTTCAACAAGGGCTGAATATAGTGCTACAACTATTTAAATTTAACACCTGTACTCTGTACCTACCTATATTTATGCAAATAAACGATTTTGATTTTGATTTTGATTTTTTTTTTTTGCTAAATTTTTTCATGGCCGTGGATATAAAGTCCTTCAGTCTTAATATTAAACAAGTTTACATAGTATTATATATCGTAAAAAAATATAATAAAGTATAACATTTTTGTTTTCACTGTACTTTACTACCTTCGATTAGCCAGTCTAACAAATTTGAATATTTTTGTCCAAACAGCAAGATCATCTAGCTACTAGTCGGACAGAATGGAATAAAAGAAAGTACATAATTAGAATTGGTTGTAATAAAAAAATATGAAGTAAGCCAAGCGCATTTATTGTCATAAAAACATTTTTTTAACAAACTTTATATGATGCTTTGAATTTTTATTTTTTCGTTTTTGCGTACAAACTAACAAACAATGCAAATTAAATAAAAGCTTGTTAAATATTTTGTCACAGAACGGTGGGAAACTTCTTTCTCGCCGATTGATAAAGTTAAGGGCCGGCGCTCACGGACGGCGAGGCACGGTATGGCAAGGCAAGGTTTTTTTTCACTTGACAAATGATTTTCAACCTTATTTCAATGAACTAAGCACTGAGATTCCCCTATTTCAAGCCGAATAGACCGAAACGTCTCACGTGATGCCGCGGCACGTAGCGTCATTCACAAGGATGCTTAGGCACGTCGAGTCATTCCCAGGGACATTATGGCACATCGCGTAATTCCCGGCGATGTTTAGGCACGTCGCGTTATTCCCAGTGATGCTTAGGCACGTTGCATCATTCCTAGCGATGCTTAGGAACGACGGGTCATACCCGGGGATGCTTAGGCACGTCATGTCATTTCCAGGGATGCTCAGGGACGTCGTGTCATTTCCAGGTATGCTTAGGCACGTGGCGTCATTCCCGGGGATGCTTAGACACGTCGTGCCATTCCCAGGGATGCTTAGGCACGTCGTGTCATTCCCAGGGGTGGTTAGGCACGTTGCACGTGAGATGCATATGTAACTTCATGTAGTTAAAGGAATGTGAGTGAGTAATTTTGGAGATCGATGGGGGAAGCCTATGTCCAGCAATGGACGTCCTACGGCTGAAATGATGATGATCACTTCATCAAAACTCGCGTGAGGATTCATTATAAATTATTATAACACCGGCCGGTGCTAGCCGGTGTTATAATAATTTAATTTTTATGATGATGATGATGAATTGAAACAAGGTTGAATTTAGGTTTCGTCACGTGGGATGCCACAAGATCCTTCGACATCCATCGGCATTCGTAGGCTTGCCGAAGCGTGCTGTGCTGCTCCGTCCCGCGCCTCGCCCCTGTGAGCGCCCTAAATGGGCCCGAGGTACGAGGATTAGCCGAAGCCAGGCTTTCGTTCCCACGGCTCTAATATCTTTGAAGCTCGAGCATCGTTATCCAGCCAACCGTAGTGAGCCATAGACGACGCACTCTGTACCGTGAACATAAACTTTAAGTACCTGGAAACAGAGAGCGGGAATTTATCATCATCATTCCAGTTAAGTCATCATCAGTTAATCATTGATTATCAGTTCAATCATTGATTTCTATAGTACTGCGTGCACTGGATCGGCAAATATGCGCGATAGAAATCAATCATCATCATCATTTCAGCCGTAGGACGTCCACTGCTGGACATAGGCCTCCCCATCGATCTCCAAAAGGGCCGGTTGGAAGCGGCCTGCATCCAGCGTTTCCCTGCGGTCTCTTTTAGGTCGTCTGTCCATCTTGTGGGTGGACGTCCCATGCGCTTACCGGTCCGTGGTTTCCATTCGAGAGCCTGTCAGCCCCATCGGCCATCTGAATCCATAGAAATCAATACAAATCCGCACGCTGCGTACCTATTTTTCGATTCCGACCCAGTATACGCGTACCTACCTTAAGAGTTAGCAGTAAGGCCCCTGGTACCTACAATCTGTCCACAGTACCTCTGAGCTGCGCAGTAGGACCAGTCGAGGACAGAGGAAGAGAAGGTCGGATAGTCCGCGTCAGGCGGCACAGGAAACTCTGCAATTGAAATGCAAAAGTATTTACCTATTTTTGGACAACTAAATCCATTACTTCATCAAAAGACGCGGGACATTTGTGCACACACGGTCATCTGGCCCCAAACTAAGCAAAGCTTGTGATATGGCTGCCAGAGACACATACATACATATATAGTTTTAAATACATACTTAAATAGATATTAACACCCAGATATAGAACAAACACAAATGTTCATCACATGAATGTTTGTCCTAGGTGGGAATCGAACGCCCCCAGTGCAGAAGGCAGGATCTCTACGATACGTACCGCTCTTTATCTATCTGCAAAATCGATAAAATGCCATAGAATCGATCATAGCGAGTACTGAACAAATTTAATTTTATCGAATTTGACAAAATCCATGACAAAATCCCAAAATGAAATCCATTGCCCCAAAGCTTGAGAGATGTTATCTCAAGCTAATGTCATTTTCATACAATTTCATCTTTCCGCAGGCGTTAAGAGGTGTATTACAAAATTAATCAAAAGTAAGATGTATTTGCAATTTTAAGAATTTGTGTTTTGTATTTACAGATTGATACAGCAACGGAATTAGATTTTATTAGTAGAAAGAAAAATTATACCGAAAACCCAGTTTTCGTTGCTTTTTTTCGTCAAAAAATGTGATAGCACCCTTAACGCTAACAGAAAAAGGGTCTTGTCTAACCCCCAGCGCTGTAAGTGCGCCGCGTTAAGTGGTAGCCGCTAGGCCTCCTGAGGTCCTCACCGTGATAGTTACGGCAGTAGAACAGGTCCATCATGCAGTGGTTCATGAACGTGTAAAACCTCGCAAAGCTCCCATAATTGCGGTTCACCATCAAACACACTGGTAGGTAGAAGTTAGGGCAAGAGAGCGGGGCGCACCGGTGGTTATCCGGGCAGAATATGTCCTCGTCGTCGGGCTGGGTGATGTTGTCCACCCGGAGACCTGGCTTCGCTGTGAAGGGATAGCAGAGTCAGTGCCGGCAGAGAAGGTGTCACTCTGCAGCTTAGGTAAGTTCGGCCGGCGTGTCTTTCGGGCAGGCGGATGTCAGGGCTGTGGCGGCTCAGCTCGTACGCTAGCTAGTTTGATCTGATGCCGGCGTCGCGGTTTTACCATCGCACTAGCCGCCACCGCCTGAAGGCTCATCCACACATCATAGATCAGAGGAAATCACACACTGTGCGATTCACAGGATCCTTCTTGCCACCTTGACACCTTCAAATTTTTCAACGAACAATGACTTTTTAAACGATCTTATAATCCGTATATTAATTAGTTCATTGGTCGCTACAAGTTTCTTAGTGTGCGTGAAAAATTTGTAAGTGTGCTGAATACACAGTTACAGTTATTGCGTTAAGTGGTTTAACAATTTTGTGTTTTTTAACCGACTTCAAAAAGAAGGAGGTTATCAATTCGACTGTATGTTTTTTTTTTATAGTATTTGTATAAATTGAACATTTGAAAAAAAACCCGATAAAAGAACTGAAACGGCAACGGAATGATTTAGTTTAGCAGGCATCGATTTAAGAGAGGGTGGGGGGGGGGGGGGCTCATTCCACGTTTTGCAGGTAGGACTAGGGCATCAAGCCTGATATGGCCCAGATGCGTTCACACCCGCCACGCTATCTTGCCATATCCCTGTTATATGTCTGATCGGTCACACCTTGTCTGAGACACCAGTTGCATGCGAACGAAAATGGTGACGCACTGGTATAAAGGTCCCATGAAATTGATCGCCTGGGGCATAATGACCCCCCTCCCTATATGGCCATAAAGGATACGCACTAGAGTTACCATCCCCAGTTGTGTTATCAGGTGCCTCGGTCACGCCAACCCCGGATTCCACGTAATGCCTTCTCGTTAACTCCAGGGTGCATTTGGACCCGTCCACTATGTAGAATTCTAAAAAAACACAACCTTGCATTATACTGAAGTAACTGTTGACTGCGATATCGTAGACTACGCGGCGTACTATCAATTAAATTTTCAATCTCTATTTGCCCCATGGTAGCCCATTTGGGAGACCGCTAGACTTGAAAGCGTGAGGTCGCGGGGTCAAACCCCGGGCCCGTACCAATGAGCTCTCTGGAGTTTATGTACGGATTTTCATACTACTGGCTTTTCGGTGAAGGAAAACATCGTGAGGTAACCTGCATACGTATGGAGAAGGAATTCAATGGCGTATGTGAAACCACCAACCCGCAACTGGGCCAGCGTGGTGGATATGACCCAATCACCCTTTCGGGGGTAGGCTAAAAGTTCAGCAGTGGACTGTTAAAAGGCTGATTATGATGATGATGATTTGCCCCTTGCGCAAAATCTTTTTTTGGGTTCCGTACTCAAAGGTAAAAAAGGGCTATTACTAAGCCTACGATGTATGTCTGTTCGACCTACCTTCTAACGGCTATATCTTTCGAACCGTAATAGAAAGCCAGTTGAAATTTTCACAGAATATGTAATGTTACGGCGGATTAACTAACAAATAATAAATAAACCAACCAAGTGCGAGTCGGGCTCACGCACTGAGGGTTTCGTACTACCCAATAATTATCGACTTCAAAATTTGAAAATATGCTAAGGTCGTCCAAGTAACGAAATTACCAGTTATAACTTGGTAATGACAGAAATTTGTCACCGACTCGCACTTCATCAGTTCAGCCGTAGGACGTCCACTGCTGGACATAGGCCTCCCCATCTATCTCCAAAAGGGCCGGTTGGAAGCGGCCTGCATCGAGCGTTTCCCTGCGGTCTCTTTTAGGTCGTCTGTCCATCTTGTGGGTGGACATCCTACGCTGCGCTTACCGGTCCCAACTCGCACTTGGCCATTATTTATTGTTATACTGTAGAGCCAGCGTTAAGAGTTCAGTGCCAGCTCATCGAGATACAATTCCCATAGAGTCACAATCTCTCAGTGAAAACAGTCAAAAACGTCCGAGCGTCATTGTACATACATTGTATCAATTATATACTTCACAATGCCACATTTACTCCAACTTAGACGTTATGTCGCTTGCATAGTGTTCAACGTTAGTTGTCCGCTATGTCATCGTAGCTCTGGCATCGCGCGGCGTTGTACTCGGATCGCGGTTACCTTGTAACTAACCAAAAAGTCTGCGCAATTAGTGGCGTGCGCCGAATTTCGGTTCGGACATTTTTTGGCACGATTGTGCCAATTTGTGAATCGCCGACAGGCTGGACTCAATACTCAATCATTTATTGCATAATTATTATGAAGTTCACATACAGATGTTAGGTAGCATGTTTGTATTAGGTACTTAACACATAATAACCCTGTGTACTGACTGTGTGACTGTGTGTACATTCGGCATGGCTGTGACAGGCATGTCAAAGTTCCATTGCCGATCAGGAAATTGTAATTTTTATAATAGTAATAATCTTCTAATTATATTTACTTATGTATTTTATTTCTGTGACTTAAGCACTAAAATTTTCATGTGACATTTTAATTATTTTATTTGATCTAGGATATTTTTAGTTTGTTATTAATATTTGACATTGTATGTTATGTATATAACATAATGTTATGTTAATTTTATTTTGACTTTCCACTGACATTTTACAATTATTTTTATACCTAATTCTTTGTTCGAATATTAGATAAAGATAAGATTATTTATTTGCACAAAACACGAGTAAATCATACACACATTAAAACGCATGGTTTAAAATATTTGTTACTTTGTATCATGTTTTGCCTATATTGCTAAGTATGAGTCCATGGTTACTTGAAATGAACAATTTGAATTGAATTGTGACTCTATATGTATTGTAACTCGATGCCCCAGCTCGACTATTTATTGAAACGACTTACCTTTCCCTGGATTATCGCACATATTACTAAGAAACATATAACAAGAATTGTCAAAATCTTTAAACTCATATGTTTCATTTGTCTTTCTTATAGCACAGATTCTTGTATAATTTAATTTACACATATCTCTGTTTTTACATATCCTTCTGATACTTTCAAATTCTAAATGTGTAGTCATATTAAAATAGGTTAAGTTTAATAATGGTAAGTAGTTATCTGGTTTTCTATATACAAGTTTGGTAAATACGGGCAAACTATAAACTATATATTGTGCAAGTAATATGAAATAAAAAACTGTGTACATTGCGTTGAATTTATTTGAACATATAAACATATTTGAGATTACATTAGATTTTTTATTGCTTCCATAAAGTACAAGGTAAAAAACATGAAAATTCAATCAGTAGGTACATAGTTATTATAGGTTATTTTTATGTTGTCACATAAAAAAGCTTTTTTTTAAATTATTATTACAGGTTGATACTGCGATTGATGTCTCTAGCACCTCTAGTTGTTTTAGGGTTCCTTACCCAAATAGTTTTTTATTGAGAATAAAAACGAAAAAAATTTACTAACATTTATCTCACAAATACTAAAATAGATTTCCTAGTAAAAATAGGAATAATTAAAAAAAAAACTAATATAATAAATAAAACAAATTGCTGTAAAAATATGTCAACATAATAATAATTAAAATTAGTATGTCATAAAAGTGTAAATGGGACCCTATTACTAAGCCTACGATAGCCAGTTGAATATTTCACAGAATATGTAATTTTACGGCGGATTAACTAACAAATAATAAAAAAGTTTAAAAGGGAGGCTCCTCATATAACAAACGGGTATTAAACGTATTTTTGTATTCGCTCTAGTGTAATAAACTGGCCAAGTGCGAGTCGGGCTCGCGCACTGAGAGTTCTGTACAACCACAAAATACGAAAAGTAGCGTAAAAAGACAACATCACGCCCAGGTGGTCACCCGTCCAAACCGCGTCCGACGTTGCTCAACTTGATGTGAACAGAAATTTGTCACCGACTCGCACTTGGCCATTATTTATCATTTGTTGTTATACTTTAGAGTGTGTACTATAATCATGCCAAGTTTGACGCTTGTACGTATTACCGTTTTTACATTAGAGCTCATACAAAAATACGTTGAAAAAACATTTGTAGTTTAGTTTTGACATTTTTGTTATTTGTTAGTTAGTCCGCCGTAACATTACATATTCCGTAAAAATTTCAACTGGCTATCTATTACGGTTCGAAAGATACAGCCGCTAATAGGTAGGACGGACAGACAGACAGACAACGTAAGCTTAGTAATAGGGTCCCGTTTTTAACCTGTGGGTACGGAATCCTAAAATAACTTCAAATGTGCGAATTAGATAGCGGAATGCCATATCCTGGGACGGCTGGTTAGTTAATAATATCACATAAAAAACGGTTTCGGTTGGAAGTGCTTATCAGGGCCATTTGAGATTTTGATATTTCACTGATCTGATTGCCTGATTGGAGTGAACAAATATAGATCAATGATTTCTGTTATTTCCCGACACAGATATGTTTGCGGATAGATGGACGATACTGGTTAGGAAGTGCAACCAGTATTGTCAATGTATTACATAATGTCATTATTTTTAGTTTAATTTTTACCATTGTTGATAATTATCTTTTACTATTATTTTTAAGTGTGCTATTGTTTTTATGTGAAAATATTTTTGTTGTAGTTTTTAATATTGATCTCACTTTTTATGTTACATTATTATTTATTTATTTTCATAGTTGTTAGTCTAATTAGAATAATATTATGTAGTAAGTAAATAGAGTATTACGCCATGGTTTTTTCAACTGTAATGTAATATTTTATGTGTAAATAAACTAAACTGAATTTAAGATTAATATAATCAAATAATCATGTATGTATAAAGTACTGTAGGCTGTAGGTAAAGGTGAAAGAGCAAAAAAAAACAAATATCAAAGGAAAAGATGCTTACTAGTGTTAACTAGTTGGATTTTGAAAGTTTTTTTTTCCGAAGTCTCTATTGTGGGGGCCCCCTGTTTGTGGAGGCCCCGGGGCTTTCGCCCCGGTTGCCCTCCCCTAAATCCGGCCCTGAAAAAACCGACTTCGAAGTAAATACGTAATTTTGGTTACTGGGTGACATATTTTGATTTAAATACCAAAATACTGAACCAATTTTGATGGAATTTCTATGGGAACAATCTGAAAGTATTTCCTTTATAAATTTACCATTTATTTTTTTTAATATATTCAGAGACAAAATTCTGTGGTAACTTAAAAAAATATATATATATATCTATACTAATATTATAAAGAGGAAAGATTTGATTGTTTGTTTGTTTGTTTGTTTGTTTGTTTGTTTGTTTGTTTGTTTGTTTGCATTGAATAGGCTCCAAAACTACAGAACCGATTTGAAAAATTCTTTCACTGTTAGGAAGCTACACTATCCCCGGTTAACATAGGCTATATTATATTTTCAAAAAAAATAGGGATCCTTACTAAAACTCCAATAATGTAGCCCAAGGTGTAAAAAAATAAGATTTACAATTTTGACTTTGCGTGTTTGACAGTTCTAAGACAGGACAACGTCTGTCAGGTCAGCTAGTATATATATATAAACCTATACTGTCCCACTCCCGGGCAAAGGTCTCCCCATCTCTTTGCAGACAGTGCGATCACCCGCCAGGTGTATATCATCATCATCATCAGCCGGAAGACGTCCACTGCTGAACATAGGCCTCCCCCTTTAACCTCCACACTGAACGACAGCCTGCCTTTTGCATCCACTGGATGCCCGACTCTCACAATGTCGTCGGTCCATCTAGTGGGAGGCCTCCCTACGCTGCGATCCCCAAGCCGCCTGCCAAGCGTGGGGATTATTGGCAACCCCTCCCCCCCCATGACAGGTTTATATAAAAAATTAGAATCTCCTCCTTTTTTGAAGTCGTTAAGAAATAGATTAGGCAAAACCCAGCGATCTTGTCAAAATGCCCGCTTTGACCAGTGGGGTGACATCTATCGAGCTATCTACCTCTTGGGACGGGTGGTGAATCAAATGTAGCAGAATTTTCTGATGACAGTTGGACTTCCACTCACAAAGAGCACATTTAAATTTGCACTTCTTAGAAATCACTTCCTTGTTGACATCGTGGACTTTCTTCCGGTGCCTATGGAGTACCAGGGTGGAGAACCCTTCCCCGCACTCCGGGCAAGTTTTGTGAAGCTTTATATGCTGCTTTAGACACTCTGGGGTGTTGTAGTAAATGTTGCAATTTTCGCATGTGTATTTTTCCTGTAGAAAAGAAAAAGATTATTTAATTGCACAAAGCACGAGTAAATCCTACACACATTTAAAACGCATGCACAATAGGTGGTTTAAAATATTTGTCACTTTGTATCATGTTTTGCCTAGTTTATAGGCGTACAAATCTAGAGAGATGGTATAAAATTCCGTAAATATTATTTATATAAAAAAGTATTGATTCAATTAACTGTCGAAACAATTTCAAAAGTTTAGATTATGATGTTATTAATTTAAATTGTTAACAGATAGACATTACTATTATTGTATGATAAACAAATTGACCTACTGCAGTCATTACTAAAATTTTTCATTTATAAAATCACTAACTTTGTTATAACATTTTTTGACTAAAAGATTTTTTAGTTTTATTTTAAATTGAGTAGATTTTAGATCCCTTATTGAAATCGGTATAGTGTTATAGATACTCGGTCCCATACACATTATACTGTGGTTCATTAAGGTGGTTTTAGATGGGCGATTACGACATCTGTTTGGGTCTCTACGATTTCTTACCGCTAAGTCAGATATTACCGGGAATAATTCTGGATTAGTTTTTACGAATAAGGCAGTTTCAAATATATATAGAGACGGAAGCGTAAGAATTTTATGTTTGGTGAAGTAAGGCGTGCATCTAACAGTACTTTCTAATCTAAACATCGATATGATACAGCGTTTTTGCCTTTTAAAAATAATCTCTTTGTCGGTTGAGTTACCCCAAAATATAATACCGTATCTGAGGACGGACTCAACTAAACCATAGTAAGTGGAAAAGACAAGCTTTGTGTGGTATAATTTAACATGTTTTTTGTTAATTTTGATACTTTATTGTTTGAGTGTAGTAATAAATGTTGCAATTTTCGCATGTGTATTTTTCCTGTACAAAAGAAAAACTTGGTTGAGAAATTGGAGATAATAAGTTAATATGTTGAGTTTTGATTCAAAATTTGAAGCCGTCGTTTTCAATAAAAAATACAGGTCTATTTAATATAGCCACTTAATTTTGTATAGATCTTTCTATTTGATAGAATCAACGCCAAAAATCCAGATTTTTCGTCAAAAAATGTGAGAGCTCTTAAGAAAATCTGTTCAGCTGTTCGAAAATTCATCATCATCATCATTTCAGCCTTAGGACGTCCACTGCTGGACACAGGCCTCCCCCATCGATCTCCAAAAGCGCCGGTTGGAAGCGGCCTGCATCCAGCGTTTCCCTGCGGTCTCTTTTAGGTCGTCTGTCCATGTCGTGGGTGGACATCCTACGCTGCGCTTACTGGTCCGTGTTTTCACATATATTTTTTATGCCATAGGTGGCAAACAAGCAGACGGGCTGCCTGATGGTAAGCAGTCACCGTCGCCTATGGATACTTGTAACACCAGAGGCATCACAAATACGTTGCCGACCCTTTAGTGGTCTCCATTGGAAAGCCTTTCGGCCCCATCGGCCATCTGTTCTGCGTGCTATGTGCCCTGCTCACTGCCACTTCAACTTGCTAATCCGGTGGGCTACGTCGGTAACCTTCGTTCGTCTACGGATCTCCTCACGAAGATTACTTGCTCTTTAATCGGGGGTCTTTAAAAATGACAATTTATGTTATGAAGTGTCCTTACCACTTTTTTTACCAGTTCCGGTGTTTTCTCTACAGCGCCGCAGCCGGTCTGTCGCTTGTGTCGGCGCATGAGGCGGATGTCGCGCGCTATAAACCCGCACTGTTCGCACGTCCCGTGTCGAGACTCGTGCTTCTTTATATACTTTTTGGACACGCTGCGGTAGTCACACAGCTTGCACTGGTACGGCTTTATACCTGTAAACAGACGGAAATAAGTACCAGCCGGCCTTTGGGTAGAGCGAGACGAACGATTGCTCTACGCGTCAGATAAAAAGGGTCACCAAAATGCCAAAAGCGAAAATAAAATCGAACGAAAAATAAAATTTAGATGGCGCTTAGACGGCGGTGTTGTTCCAAGCGACACAAGCGTTATTTGCAGTCAGCATAATTTTTTTGGACCCGGGTTTGTCCTAAAACTGCGACCAGAACCACTGGAGGATGAGCTGCAGCGTCCTATTAGTACACGGTAAAGATACTATGATTATAAACCGTTTGTCATCGTTTAAATTACATAACGCTACATTATTAAGGTATTTTCTCGCACACAGAAACAAATTTCATGTTACATTTGCGCATTCGCTTCATTCGCGCTTTTTTAATTTTCCGAGAGTAATGCAGTGACAAGAGTCGCACTAACCATTGGCGGATCCAGGGGGCATGGGGGCCATGCCCCCCCCCCCCCCCAAAACACCTAGCAATTCCATACATTCGACTCAATTTTTCGATTTGATTCCTTCGAACCTTGTCAGAATGCCCCTCCCCCAAAATGAAATCCAGAATGCCCCACCCCCAAAATAAAATCCTGGATCAGCCCCTGGCACTAGCCCTTGTGTATATTAACATGTTCTTCAAATTTCATGATACATTATCGCCTTCATTATGGAGAATGTGCACAAGAGCTGTTTAAGCTGATCCCATCAACCAATTTCTGCCACAGGTCATCGAGGCGGACATTCCATCCTTACGTCGTGAACTTTGGTTAAGTCCGCACGCAGCGTTTCCAAATTCCTTCCTAATACGAACTGCACAGGAATGGAATGCGATCCCTGCCTCGGTGTTCCCTATATCGTACAACCTGGGTATCTTCAAGACAATAGCGAACAGGCAGCTCATGGGCAAGCGTGCCCCATCTTAGACCACATCATCACTTACCATCAGGTGAGTTGTGTCAAAAGTATGCCCATTTTACCATTAAAAAAATATATATTAAAAAATTCGCACTTGCTAAGTTTGCGCTTTTTTAAATCTCCGAGAGTGATGCAGTTAGGAGTCGCACTCTCCCTTGTGTATATTAATAGGGTCTTCAAACAGCGTGCTACATTAGAATTGCATAAAGAAATTTTCTCGCACACAGAAACCAATTTCATGCTACATGTTCGCACTCGCTTTACTCGCGCTTTTTTAATTCTCCGAGATCACTCACCCTTGTGTATATTAACGTGTTCTTCAAACAGCGTGCTGTTGTAGGTAGAGTAGTCGCACCAGCTGCATTGGAAAGGGTTCTCCCCCCGGTGCTTGCGCATATGACGCATCATGCGATCCGCTGAGAATGTGGTCAGCGAACACTCGGAGCATTGGAACTTCTCTGCTTCCTTCTCTTTTACTTTGAGCGGGATGTCGTCCGGGGTTGGTGGACGTCTGATAAAAAACAAAGACTCATCATCATCATTTCAGCCATACGACGTCCACTGCTGGACATAGGCCTCCATCGATCTCCAAAAGGGCCGGTTGGAAGCGGCCTGCATCCCGTTTCCCTGTGGTCTCTTTTAGGTCGTCTGTCCATCTTGTGGGTGGACGTCCTAAGCTGAGCTTACCGGTCCGTGGTCTCCGTTCCAGAACCTTTCGGCCCAATCGACCAGCTGTTCCGCGTGATATGTGCCCTGCCCACTGCCACTTCAACTTGCTAATCCGGTAAGACGAAATAAAAACTACATGTAAATAATTATCGGTTAAACCAAGTGCGAGTCGGGATTGCGCACTGAGGGTTCCGTTCCGTACCACCACAATATACAAAAAGTAGTGCTAAAAGACAACATCATGCCCAGGCATTCATCTAAGTACTGACTGCGACCGACATTGCTTAACTTGGGAATGAAAAAAAAATTGTCACCTATCCACCCACAAGAAGGACAGACAACCTAAAAGAGACCACAGGGAAGCGCTAGATGCAGGCCGCTTCCAACCCGCCCTTTTGGAGATAGATGAGGGGGGCCTATGTCCAGCAGTGGACTTCTCGATTACAGTTCGAAAGATGCAGCCGTTTAAAGGTAGGACGGACAGACATCGTAGGCTTAGTAATAGCAAGGAAGATAGACTAAGAGGTAAGACAATAGCGGAACATTAGAGCGTAGCTCCGAAATTTGCCTAAAAACGGTACGAACTTAGATGGCGCCGTAATTTGAGCGTGCTATAGGTTGTCTCGAACTTCCGTAAGCGCTGCAGTCAGATAATGTACGAAAGGGTTCTACAAATTACCGTAGCGCTAGTATTTGCTGCGATTAGTCTATCTTCCTTGGTAATAGGGTTCTATTTTTATCCTTTGCGTACAGAATTCTATAAATCATTAAAACCGAGGTCATTATGAATGAAATCCACTTTACTTACTCTTCTTTAACAACTGCACCAGACGGCTTGGGATCGACATCAATGAATACGGGTTCTTTTGAGTTCTTGGGGTACTGGTGAGTAAACGTTGAGAAACTCATCTTGAGGTCTGAAACTACGAAAAAGTTTGAACATCAAGTTAGGTTATAAAATCCACAACTTTTTACTGCCTCGGTGGCCCAGAAGTGAACCTGCCTTGTGCGCTTGGGGACGTGGGTTCAATTCCCACGCAAACATTCATGTGATGAACATATTATGTGTTTGTGTTTTATATCTCAGTGTTAATATCTATTTAAGTCTCTGGCAGCCATAGTACAAGCTTTGCTTAGTTTGGGGTAAGATGACAGTGTGTGAAAAACTGTAACGAATATTTGAAAAAAAGACAAATATGAGTCGTTTGTAGCTTCACAACTCCAAGGCTCGTCAACTTATATTTTAACTAGCTGAGTCCGCATCTCTGGGGGAAAAGTAACCAATGATGTACTCTATCTTTCTGCCAATTTTCGTTAAAATCTGCCTGGCTGTTTAGTCGTGAAAAGCGTACAAACAGACAGAGAAACACTTTCACTTTTATAATATTAGTAAGGATCGTCGCTTATTGAGCGTTTTTTTTTTATGCTGTACGTGGCAAACAAGCAGACGGGCTGTCTGATGGTAAGCAGTCATCGTCGCCTATGGATACTTGTAACAGCAGAGGCATCACAAATACGTTGCCGACCCTTTAGGACTCGATTAACTCGCCTTTTGAAGAACCCCATGTTGTTCTAGTGTTTGTATATTTATTCGACGATAACATGCGTATCGTTGATCCAACTTCAAGAATTTTTTTCAGGCTAAATAGTATAATTTTCAATATAAAAATTTGTACGAATATTGGCAAAATTGGACGAGGGATTGCGAATTTATGGAGGTCGCGAGGTGTCAGTTCAGTCCAATACCTAGTATTTTAGTACCTAGAATTCTATGGGTCATAATAGAGAGTAAATAGAAGTTAACAGCAATCTTTATTATCCTTTGGGAATACTTTGCTCTGTCCTGTCGGTATAATAATGTTAGGTTAAGGCTTTGTTTAGTCCGTTAGCTCATAGTAAAATGTTCGTACCTTTTCAGGAAATGGTTCAAGTTTAATTACATAGACCCCATTGCATAAATCAATCTTAAATTACGTTAATAGTAAAGAAATAAGATTTTCACGTAAATTCAAACAAAAACACTTTAGACAGTCTCAAAAATATTTTTTTTATAACTGATTGACATTTGATTGCTTGACAGTTCACTTGACAGTAAAAGTAGTTTTTTTTATTTTTATTAGCCCATCGTGCAGGCACTAATAGTCACACGGGACTTTCACTGGCAGATAGCTGTAGCCTGTATAACTGTATAAGGAGTAATATCCGCGGGTGAAACCGCGGGGCGCAATTAGTATATTAAGTAAATAATATTATTATACCTCTTCTTTCTAGACTGTGTATGCGTCATTAAATATGTAGAAACTTATAAAATATGACAAAGTGGCTTATACAACGTGATACGTCACGTGAAAATAGGTCGGGAAGCTCTTGAATAAGCGCATAAGCTTAAAGTACGCGTCCACTGGGTCGGTATCGGAGCGTACGGAGCGTACGGATTTATTGCGTTGTATTGAGCTCTATGGTGCAGATTTGCCGATTCAGTGCACGCAGTACCATAGAAATAAAAAAAAATCGAACAGTGCGTACGCTCCGATTCCGACGCAGTAGACGCGCACCATTACTTATTACTCTCCTAGGGGCTGCCTGTACCTGGCTACGCCAATAAAAAATCTGTAAGGGCGCTTGCAAACGCTGCGTAGTACAAGTAACAAGTAGAAGTAGCAAGTACAAGTAGGCTTTCAAACGATAAGTACCCACTCGCGCGGTGACGCCACAACTCGCGTGCGAGTACGTGCGTTCGAACAAGACGAACGATGCGCAGTGGGCATCGCATGAGTAGTGTGGAGAAACGAAGCTTCACTTGGCGCCAAGTATCACTGTCACGTTTACTATGTACACCATTGCAGGCGATGTGTAGTAGGCACTTGTTACTTGTACTACGCATTGTCTGCAAAAGAAACAGAAAAATTAATTCTACTTAGCTATGAATGATTATTCTAATGTTTTATTTATAAGTATTGATGAATTTAGGCTGCGGTAGTTTGGCTGAATTTTCGTGGTATTCAGCGTAATCTGCAGATGTATGTACAGTGGAAAGTTTTCCATTTGGTTCATCTTTATAGTGCTTTGTTATTTTAGTGTTACTTTTGCCCTCTGGATTTCCTGAATAAATACTGAGTTTATCTTCAGGCTTATGAGCATGATTTATGCCCACTACCAACACTTCTTTAGAGGAAAAAGAAGGATTATTAAGTTCTTGAGACACTTTATCCATAACTTTATCAATAAAAGCCTTAGCATTCTCTAGGCCTTCTTCTGTTTTAGGATCTTCTTCAAAATAATTTGGCTTTGTATTGCGCGGAATCGGATTTTCGGTAGAACTATGGTCATGTTTGAATCTTTTATTGCTATCTTCTTCGTTTCTTACTGCATCTGAATCATTTGTTGATTTGTTTTCTCCTGAATTTGTGCGCAATTTATTGTCTTCGTTGTTATGAAAAGTATCTTGTTCATGTGCTTCATTTTCATCGCTGCCATCTAATAACAGAAGTTCATTAGAATCCAACTTATTCAATTTACTTATAATGGAACCGTTTTCATTATTGTCGACTTCATATATATGTTTGTGTGTAGCTCTATTATTTTCACTATATTCGTTGCGCTTATTCTTGTCATAAACTTTGTGCGACTTTATGATGTTGCTTTTTATATCAAATCTGTGTTTTTCTAACTCTCCCTTCAAATGCTTGAAGTTAAGCTCTAATTGTTTTGAAGCCATGTGTTTTTGGAGAAACATTTGTGTGTATATTTTTTCAATATTTTCTGTTGTTTTCGGAGAGTTCAAATCCGGGTTCTTGCGATCATGCCCCAATTTTTCATCGGATATTGAAGAGTTATTTTTTTGTTTTTTCAGGCCATAATTTGTATTTTCCCTAGACCTTGAATCTTTCCCATTATTGTTATCACGATCATGATTCGGCTTTTCATCGTCTGATTTCACATCATTTTCTTTGATTCTATTATGGTTCTGAATTGATTTCTCATCTGTCATATTAGCTTCACCTTTATTTGTTTCGTGATCATAAGTAGATTTTTCATCAGATCGTAAATCTTTGTCGTTTGAGTGTTCTTGGTCATTATTTGACTTTTCGTCAGATTGTGGATATTTTTCTTCTTTCTCATCAATATTTCGTAATGCACCTTTACCAACATGACCGTTACTTTGACCATCCATGTTTCTAATTTTTTGAGCTGCTTTATCTGCTATAACATCAGTTAACTCGTCAAATTTTTTAGATGTCATAAGTTGTTTAATAAACTCATCTATTTCAAAAAACATGTGTTTTTTTGGTGGCGCTGTTCTTGATACTTGTAAAGTAAAAGAAATTGCTAGAAAAATTGTATGATATTAAAGTTTGTAAAAACCAAACCACTGAAACCAATGAAAAAACATTGAAACTAAATAAGTTGGCAGGAATCATTATAAGTTACATAGGTACATACCTATAAAATGATAATAAATAAAATTCATTTTAAGTGATTTTTGGGTTAAAAATTTTCATTTAACATTATTATGTTATTTTTGTCAATTTAACCTCATAAATTTATCTACCAAGGACCTAAATGTTTTGACTCTAAATGAATTTCATTGTATGTACATAAATAAACTTTTACTTGCAATAAAATATATTTCAATAATCGATAAAATTATTGAGCAATGGAACTCTATTACGATTAAAATCTGTGCCTATTTCGATATACTCACACTACATCATGTGCTTCTGTGATAGTAGGTAC
This sequence comes from Agriopis aurantiaria, assembly GCA_914767915.1. Classification (NCBI taxonomy): domain Eukaryota; kingdom Metazoa; phylum Arthropoda; class Insecta; order Lepidoptera; family Geometridae; genus Agriopis; species Agriopis aurantiaria. The sequence goes on along the minus strand of OU612010.1, from coordinate 5,708,356 downwards.
ATCACTATATCTGGATACGGAAATGACGGTTCGTTGTTTATTGACCTGTCATATTTTTTTTCCAAAAGTTTACCCTCAAAAGTTGAGTTTCGAGACTGAAAAACATAAGTTTATCAACTTTGACTGAAACTGTTCAAGTATCTTGAAATCTTTATTAGGTCTCCTTCCGTCATGTCTGTACCGGCGCTTAGGCAGCCTAAGTTTGTAAACCGCTCGAAAGAAAAAACTCCATTAAAGAAAAAGTGTTGTCTTCCAGATGTTCAATACGTAATAGTTACTTTAAAAGATGAAAAGAAGCTCGTGGTGTCGTCCGACGCTTACCACGGCATCATTACTGTGGGAGAAACATACAAATGTGTGTTCTGCTCATTAGAAATGAAGCTGGATCCAAGTTTTAAAGAGGGACACAAAAATTCAAAAAGCCATCTGAAGCTGCTCGAAAAATATCCACCCGCAGAAAAATATGCTGAAAATTTGATTCGGAAGGTCGGTATTTATCTGTATTTACTAAGTATATCTTGCAAAATAGCCGTGGTAGCCCATTTGGGAGACCGCTAGACTTGAAAGCGTGAGGTCGCGGGTTCAAACCCCGGGCCCGTAGTCCCGTACCAATGAGCTCTTTGGAGCTTATGTACGGATTTTCATACCACTGACTTTTCGGTGAAGGAAAATATTGTGAGGAAACCTGCATACGTACCGAGAAGGATTTCAATGGCGTATGTGAATCCACCAACCCGCACTGGGCCAGCGTGGTGGATATGGCCCAATCACCCTTTCGGGGGTAGGCTAAAAGTCCAGCAGTGGACTGTTAAAAGGCTGATTATGATGATGATGATGATCTTGGAATATTGCATTCTAAAATATCATATTTTAAATATTTAAATGTCTACAATAATATAATTAAAAAGTAGTTTCAAGTAGTTTGTAATAGTGCTAACAGATGCTCGAACGCGGCTGACCTCAACCGCCGTCTGACCAATGGGAGAGAAAGAGAGGGAAATATGATATTCTCACTCTTTCTCCCGTTGGTTGGACGGCGGTCCGTCAGCCGCGTTCGAGCGTCTGTTAGCAGTATAATATTGCGAAGTAGATTTGTAGGAGGTAATAATGTTTATAAATGTATAATAGTAAACAAACAAAAGATGGGCCAACCCAAACTGAACTTCCAACGCAACTCCTCACTCCACACTTTAGGTATGAAGCTACACGTAGCTGACTGGCCCGCTGCCGCAAGATAGAGATGACGAGACCAGAGGTTACGCGATAGACAGAGAGGCAACTTCTAGGTTAATAAAGCTGTATGTAGTTAGAGCTCGCACGTCCTGAATTGCACTTTATTGTGTAGTAGCAAGAGTCGCTACTTATTTAAATGATTTTGCGGAGTGAACCTTCTCTTCTGTACTTGAACTAATATGTATTCTGTGGCAACGTTGCATTTGCCCCCAACTGCACCCTTTAAAAATCTTGGCACGTTCTTGCTTCCTACCAATTTTGTAAGTATCTCATACAAGTTTGTTTACCCTTTCTAGCTGACGGAAGACTCATCGTTTTGCACATTATGCAATGTACCAGTAGCCAACGTCCACCTACTAAGACACCTCCGCACAGAAGTCCACACCCAGGAGCTCCAAAAAGCTGGGATTAGAGCTATTACATATAAGCCTTCTTAGATTTATAGATTCTTAGATAGATTTATAGACCAGTGGTTCCCAACTACGCTTACCTCTAGGGTACATGCCAAAGTCTAAAGCTGATGTTACAAATACAGTCCAAACTCTTTGTAATTAAACTCTGGGACATATAATTATTTTCGTGATAAAGTGTGTTGTTATGTGGTGAAGAAAGAAAAATTTCCCAGTGACATGCAATCCAAGTTTGATTTTTTGACCAGTTGTTGCCAACTACGATTACCTCTACGGTACACGCAGTAGTCTAAAGCTGATGTAACAAATACAGTGCAAGCTCTTTCTAATGAATCTTCAGGGACCAAGCATTTTTTCGTTATGTAAAGAAAGAAAAATTTCCTAGTGACAACTTGCAATCCAAGAGTTTAGTATGATTGTGGATCAGTAGTATCTGCAGTAGTAGTACTGGGTAGGCGAGATAGCATACTTTTTTTTAACTGCGATCTCGCCTGATTGAAAGCGATGATGCGGTAGAAGATGGAGCATGTTTGCTCAGTTTGCCTATCAACCCTAGACCTGAACACTCCAAGATTGTAATGCGAAAACACAGACAGAAGCGAGGCGTTTCAATGTTATGCTAATTTAGAGAGATACTTTCTTCAAGGGGTACACAGGAAAAAGGATTGGGAACCACTGAACTAGATTGTAAATTAAACCATGATTAGACTGATTAGAAAATGTGTGTTTAAAACCTGATTATACTCGGTCTAAGTTTATTTAGCAATGATAGTTGCAATAACTTAGAAAAAAGCTAAATGAAAACAATGGCATCGATTCGGATGTACCCTAAACTAAACTAAATTTGACAGCTCTAAAATTGTTGCCATCCTTCTCTCGCATATTAAAATGAAAAGAGAGGCAGATAATTTTAGTCCTGTCAGATTGGTTTAGTTTAATGACAGAATCGACGCCATTGTGAGGAAACAGCATGCTCGGCTGGTTAAATGTATTTTATTATGGAAACTGATGTTTTCACATATTTTATTTATATTACTCGCGTAAGATTAAGCCGGTCACTCCGACTATACCTAAAGGTATGTTTCGGCATCATCACATGAGAGCCAGTTGCCATTCCAGGCACGGCATTACCATGCTTAGCCTATCAACCACAAAATCATGTAGTAAATCAACTGTTTCTTTGAAGAACCTGTAGTGCAGGGATGGCAAACCTTTATGAGTGTAAGTGCGTTTAAAAAAAATCGTATTTGTTTGAAGAAGGAATTAGGGATCACTTATTAGGGTTCCGTACCTCAAAAGGAAAAACGGAACCCTTATAGGATCACTTCGTTGTCCGTCTGTCCGTCCGTCTGTCAAGACCCTTTTTCTCAAGAACGCGTAAAGGTATCAAGTAATAAATACTTGGATATAGTTGTCAAGTCAACGCGATCAAAAGATATGAACGTTTATGTCGCATATTTTGGGATTTCACAGGGAAATCAAAACCTATAGGGTACTTCCCGTTGACCTAGCATAATTAATTTAGGCAAGAGACAAGGTCTTACAGCACATATAAAGGAATAAATCTGAAAGTTGTTAATTTGAAGTTATATCACATAAAAAATATTGTTTTACAATTACAAACTTACATATTGTAGTTGTTATGTATGGAAGAACCTTATTGTCAACTACAAAGTTAAGTTTGTTCAGTTTTTTTTTTGGACTCGCAATCTGAGATTTTCGCCCAACGGAACCCTCATAGCACGAGTCCTACTCGTACTTGTCCAGTTTTTTTTGTTTTACTTTACAGTTTATCAATGATCCTAATTAATTCACTCTAAATTCCTTATTGTACTTAGTGAGACGTTGAAGCGGAAATACACTAAAGATTTAAAAATAAACCGGCCAAATGCGAACCGGGCTCGCGCACTGAGGGTTCCGTAACACTACAAAATTTAATAACGAAATTAACAGTTGTAACTTGGTAATGAACAGAAATTTGTCACCGACTCGCACTTGGCCATTATTAATTATATATTGTACTTTAGAATGTTTACTATAACCATGCCAAGTTTAACGTTTGTAGATACGTGTTACCATTTTTACGTTAGAGCTAATACAAAAATACGTTAAACAACACGTTGTTGTTGGGAACCTCCCATTCGTTTTAAGTTTTTTATTATTTGTTAGTTAATCCGCCGTAACATTACATATTCTGTGAAAATTTCAACTGGATATCTATTACGGTTCGAAAGATACAGCCGTTTAAAGCTAGGACGGACAGACAGACAATGTAGGCTTAGTAATAGGGTCTCGTTTTTACCCTTTGGGACCCCAAATCAGTTTTAGCGATAACTTCCGGAAAGTAACGCTGTAGGATGTCTGTTACCAGCTTTTCTTACGTTCATTACCCTTGTAAGTGATCAGAATTTATGGTTTTCATTTAGCTTGTTACAATCTATTGCAGTTGTCAGAGGGTCAGAACTAATAAAACTTGGACTGACTATATTGAGTCGAGTATAAATATGGTATTAAGTTTGAAAAGTTAAATATTTATGTAGATGATTTATATACCTTTAGTTTTTTGACGTGATAACGTCTTATAAATCGATGAACGCCGGCTGCACGCACGAAAAACTGTCACGCTCCGCCTGAGCCGCGCGTGCGAGCGAGAGCGCGGAACAAGCGATAGAGAGGCACGATCGTTATCACGTAAAATTATCGTCCGTAAACCGATTTTACAGACAACCCCTTTTTTATTGATAGGCATTGCTTAGTGCATCATCCATCTCGCTTGCACATATCAACAATTTTGTGAATTATTTATAGGAATGTAGAAAATAAATAAAAATACTCGGGCCATTTTTGCACACACGGTCATCTGACCCTAAACTAAGCAAAGCTTGTGATATGGCTGCCAGAGACTGATATACATACATATATAGTTTTAAATACATACTTACATAGATATTAACAACTAGAACTAATTAACAACCAGATATAGAACAAACACAAATGTTCATCACATGAATGTTTGTCGTAGGTGGGAATCGAACCCACGCCCCCAAGCGCAGAAGACAGGTTCACTACCAACTAGACTTAACGGGCTATCTAACTAGAATTGAATTTATCATAATCGTCATTTCATTTTCTTTGTCGTATTTTTTTGATATAGGTTTCAAATGAAAGGGTTTCTTGAGAAAAATACGAAATGCTTTTTTTTTTTAAATCAATTGTTTTACTAAGATTGTAAACATGTTTCAACAAAATGAAAATTTTACTGAGCATTTTTAATGCTATTTTATTTATTTGTACAGCTGAAGCTGGGTCACCTGTGCCAAAAATCTAACAAATCACAAAACTTGTTTAGCGTATGTCAAAAAAGAAATGTCTCCAATCTTAGAATAACTACACAAAGAAACCAAGTACATTCGCAAAATTTAAGCCATTCAAATGGTGCCATATATGGCTCCAAAAAAAAAAAAAATTACTATGACAATTTGCGCGGTGAAATCGTGCCATAACAAATCAGAAAACAGCATAAGAGTTATGGTGTGACATTCCACAGGTAATCCATTAATTTTCTTGCTTAAATCGTTTAAAATACCAATCGAAACGTAAGCTACAAAGCGAATTTTTAGCTTACGTTTTAAGAAGGCGTTGTTTGGAAACTTACCTTCTCTGAGTAGTTATTCTAAGTCTCCAATGTTTTATCCATATCTACGACTTTTTGACAAAAAGTCAGTAAGTTTATGTTAGATAATAATAATGATTATTTGCTAAATTTTTTTACAAACCTATGAAATAGGCACAAAGATAAAAATATAAAACATGAGTTAATATAAAAAAACCGACTTCAAAATCAGTAAATTTGCATCTTCCTTCTTTTTCGCGTCCATTTTGCTTTGACGACATATTTTTTCAGTTATTTTGATTTAAAACCAAACTACTGAACCGATTTTGTACTGAGACTACCAAATAAAATAAATCCTAATCGGTTTATAAGTGAGGAACTACTCTAGGTAACAAACATTAAAAAAAGGGACTCCCCTCCTTTTTTTGAAGTCGGTTTTAAAGGAGTCAAGTTTTTGTTTAATTGTTTGTTTGAATTAAATATGTTTCTTAGAGTTAATAATGGCTCCCAGACTGTTAGCAAAGACTACAACTACAGATGTAAAGTCCTTTTCATGAAAGAAGTCCCACGGCAAACAGCGGAACTAAATTCCCATGTTGTAGTTGTCAGGTGTTGTTACTGTGTTTGGACGCTAGTGAGATTTTTATTAATTTTCCATCGTTAAAGAGTCGTGTACGATGCCAAAAGTTGTTAAAAGTGGTGCTCGAGAAATGATACTTATAGTGATTGATACGCGATGACAGCGCCGCGTCTGCGGGGCTTCTTTCATGAAAAGCACTTTAAATATTAGTTAAGTGTTATTTATTTTTAGTCTCCCAAGTTTTTTTGATGTGGTCGGTCCACTACATCCTCGGTCTTCCCGGGTTCCGCCGACCTACCACGCGGTTACTGTACACCACCCCCCATCATCACGAAACGCGTGATGGAACCTACAGTGGCTATAATGTATATGTAATTGATTGCATGCTACATTAATTTTGTGGGTAGTAAGGAATAAGTTCTGCTTTTTCCTTACTACCCACAAAATGTAATAGTACTAGCTGTAACCTGCTACTTCGTACGCGTAGAGCTCGGCCTTCGGCCTCGCTACTACAACCCGTAATAGCCTATGTGTTATTCTAATGTATAAGCTATATTATTGTAAACTTTCATTAAAATCCATTCGGTAGTTTTTGCGTGAAAGAGGAACAAACATCCATACATACTTACATCCATACATACAAACTTTCGCGTTTATAATATTAGCAGGATAAAATCAAAGTTCTGCTTTTGATCAGCTATGTCAGACTGTCTTGTTTGGCCCATGTAACTGTTACCCGTATTACTATCAGTAGTAACAAAATTTGCAATCACATATTGTTGTCGACGTTTTGAATATAGGTGTTGATTAGTTGACTTAATAAACTTTTTGTTTGTTTGTCTGACCTGAGAAAACAACCTTTTCCCTTGAGGTTAAAAGCTGTGCTCTAAAATATGATGCATGCAATTGATTGCATATACATTATGTTTTGAGGGTAGTAAGGAAAAAGTTCTGCTTTTGATTTGTCATTTGAAGCCTTGACAGGCTGTATTTTTTGTTTTCTGAAAACACAACTGTTTGACCCAATTGCATGTAAATTATTTGTGGGTAGTAAGGGAAAAGTTCTGCTTTTGATTTGTCATTTGAAGCCTTGACAGACTGTGTCAAGCGTATGATTGTATGCTTGCTTTTGATCCAACATCATGGTTGTATCTTCTTGCCTTTTAAGATCTTGTTTAAATAAAATCATTTAATTTTGTGTTTCATTAAAAGTTTTATTTATGTTACATCTATACTTCGACCAAAATAAATTGAATGGACGGGCCATAACCATCGAACTTGCTCTGTAAAAACGAGTCAAAACCATCGGACATATACTTAACACTTAATTATAACCAGGTCCAATCTGAGTGTCTTCAAATCACGAGTGAATCGGTTTCTTCTAGGCAAGCGTGCTCCGCCGTAGACCGCATCATCGCTTAACATCAGGTGAGTTGGCGGTCAAGCGCAAGCCTATTATTAAAAAAATTTACAGCTCATTTTTTACAAATGTGTTTTTTTTACAAATAGCGGTTTTTTCTGTGTTTTTACACTTTGGGAAAGCACACTAAGGCATAATTTTGTGAGATGTTTTGTTATCATGTAACAATAGTCTTGTATCGCACTTCCTATCGCTAGAGACCGACTGAAACGAAGTGAGCTCATTTTGTAATCTTCAAAAATGCGCTCTTTCTAGGCCCGTCCATTCATTTTATTTTGGTCGAAGCATCTATACACAACTGGAGTTATGACGTCACGCCTCAGGCGCGCCATATAAATACTATACTAACACACGCTTTGCGAGAAAGGGACAGAGTATCTTCTGTCTATCCCCACCTGAAACTTTAATGCTCATGTCAGATTTATCAGCCAATTTAACTTATTTTTTCAGTATGTCTAATGAATTTGGTTATCTATACTAACATTATAAAGAGGAAAGATTTGATTGTTTGTTTGTTTGCATTGAATAGGCTCCGAAACTACTGAACCGATTTGAAAAATTCTTTCACTGTTGGGCAGCTACACTATCCCCGGGTAACATAGGCTATATTATATTTTCATAAAAAAATAAGGATCCTTACTAAAACTCCAATAATGTAACCCAAGGTGTAAAAAAATAAGATTTTCAATGTTGACTTTGCGTGTTTGACATTTCTAAGACACGACAACGTCTGTCAGGTCTGCTAGTAAATAAATAAATATTCGGGACATTTTTGTACACACGGTCATCTGACCGCAAACTAAGCAAAGCTTGTGATATGGCTGCCAGAGACTGATATACATAGTATATATATTTTTAATACATATTTAAATAGATATTAACACCCAGATATAGGACAAACACAAATGTTCATCACATGAATGTTTGTCCTAGGTGGGAATCGAACCCACGCCCCCAAGCGCAGAAGGCAGGTTCACTACCAACTAGACTAGACTATCCTATAATAGAAACCATACACATTTGTACGTGAGTAGCCAATAGAATCAAGGGCAACTTGATTCTTTGATAAAATATATTTGAATTTTTTTACATCATTTTCGGTTTGTTGGGATGTCGAATGAAAAGGATGGGCTGAGTTTCAGCCTTAATGGCAATTTTTATTGTCTTATCAATACACCTTAGAACCTAAATTATTGTGCAATCACAATCTTTTCTTCTTTTTGGAGCGTTTTTTTAAGGTCTTTTTGCCTGCCTTGTTGATTTTCGCGATCTTCCGCTTGTGTAGCCACACTGGATACTGTCCGTTTTGGTCTTTCAGCGTCTTAGTGCTAAAAACTCGCGTTTTTCCATTTTCTCCGTTAACTTCAATTTTTTCATCGTCTGAACTCATTTCTGCATCTTCTTCCTCTGGTTCTTCGACTTTTTTAGACTTCTTGCCTTTCTTTTTCTTCTTTTTCTCCTCTTGTTCCTTTTTTAAAGCTCCAGCATCGAAAAAGATAACTTGATCTGATTCCATAACCTCATCCGCGCTGATTGCAGTGTCCTTTTTCTCGTCATCTTTGATACCCAATGTCTTCTTTAGCATAGCTAGCTCTTTAACAGCGTAGCGTTCTCGTTTTATTGCGCGGCATTTTCTCTTCCACTTGCTGCGCATAGATTTAGCCATATTAATTTATTTCTATTAAAAAACTGATAACTTGAAAATAAACAACGTGCCTAGTGCACGTTGTTCACGTGAAAGGAAACGTCAGTGTCATTTGTTTGTTAACTGTCAACCATCAAAAATCAACGTCTTTATAATTTACTATCAGTTCCAAAAGTCATGTAATTTTTTAAAACTCGGTTACCAATGTGAAGGCGCTTGCAGACGAAGCGTAGTACAAGTAACAAGACTGTCTTTAGACCTTCAACGGTCTATGGGCAGTCTAACTGTATTTGTCACAGATCTACTGTATTTGTAGTGTTAGTTTTAGCTTGTGTTTTGTTTAGTTAATAAAGGCACTTGCCCAGTAAAAAATTTTTTTTTTTTTTTTTTAAGTAACAAGTAGAAGTTGTAAGTGGCTATACACATCGTCTGCAACGTTTTGCTTAGTGCGAGTGGCGAACTCAGTAATATTTCATATTTTTGGGGTTGCAATGTGGGTTTTTTTAAGTTGGCGCTCTTTTTTATTCTTTACTTTCATTAGCCCTTCCTTTCTCAAAGCATTAACCAGACTCGCCAGACTCCATTACCGTCATTGTTGTGCCTTCTTCGGAACATTCGGAACTTATCAAGTCTGGTATTCTTTCGCTATTGAGTCTGACTGAGTCAGCCAGCTGTCAATGTCAAATATGTCAAAGTCAATATTCCCATCACAACTTTGGGTTTACGGGAGGACGCGGATTTGGTTTGGTTTTGTTAGTTCGTGCTATTGGAATCATTCCAAGTTGTTTCTTGTTTATTATTCTGGCTTAATATTGCCATCTTCGTATGAGATTCTTTGTTTTGTGTTATTTTAGTTTGTTCTTTGTATTCATGTGGAAGTAGCGAGTCATCTTGGTGGCTGGAGCAAAGTGATTCATCTTAAAAATGGGTTCCCATATAGAAAATGATCCAAGGCGGGAATTAGACGATAGCGGATATGTCCAAGAAGGTAAGCTTAGGTTTTCACTTGGTTTCCACATTTTCTTGGATAAATTATAAAAGATGTAGGGTAGGTCTCTAAACTACCAACACATTCCAATTCACTCTATTATTATCTGACTGGTATAGGGCTTTGACCAAAATAAAATGAATGGGCGGGCCCAGAAGAAGCGCATTTTTGAAGATTACAAAATGAGCTCCGGTGCTCACTTCGTGGTAGTCTATCTCTAGCCTTAGGAAGTGCAACACAAGACTATTGTTATATGATAATGAAACATTTGACAAAATTATGCCTTCGTGTGCTTTCTCGAAGTGTAAATACACAACAAAAAACGGCTATCTATTTTTTGTAACTAATGTATACTCTACATGGTTATAATTAGGTGTTGAAGTATATATCTGACGGTTTTGGCTCGTTTTAACTGAGCAAGTTCAATGGTTATGGCCCGTCCAGTAATTTTATTTTGGCCAAAGGTATTAGGCTCCTTAATTAACGTAATAATTCAGTATTTTCACTGGAATTGCCGTCATTAAATAGCTAACTATATTTAAATATTATGTAGTAGGTAACCAAATGTTATATTTTTTTAATGATTTATAATTTACTTTTACAAGCTTTTGTTTAACTTGCAATGTTTGTTTGTTTTTTTTTTTTACTGGGCAAGTGCCTTTATTAACTAAACAAAATAGAAGCTAATACTAACACTACTAATACAGAGACTGCCCATAGACCGTTGAAGGTCTACAGACAATCCAAATGCTTAATCCCACTACCAGTTGGCACCGTACCCAGCATGCTGGCGGCATTACCATGTTGAATGGCAATGTTAATGCGTTGAGCCAGAAACACGCCAGCATTTTGGTCAGGCTCAAATATGTAACCACTGCCGAGGTTAGTTGTTTGTATGTAAGTTTGTGTAGTTCAAATCTTGCAAGCTGAATACGAATCACTTCCTCTTATCCTATAGAGTTACATTTTTAAGTTTTTTTAAATTAACTTTATAAATATCAGCCAGTAAACGTCCACTGTTGAACAAAGGCCTCCCTTTTAGAGAAGGGTGTTGCCATAATCCCCACGCTAGGCACGCGGCTTAGGGATCGCAGTACGTTCACCGTGAACTTATAGGATGCTGCTGCCCATCCTCCAGTGGTTCTGGTCGCAGTTTTAGGACATACCCGGGTCACAGAAGACATAATAGACACAGAAGGTTCACTCCGCGAAGAAATTTAAATAAATAAGGACTACGTGGCAATAAAGTAGCAATTAATTCAACTCGTACAGCGCTAGATACCGCTCGCTATATTCACCTAGAGAGCCGCTCTCTTTCTATCACGTAGCTCTATCTCTCCTGACGCGGCACGTGTAACGTTAGGGTTGTCTTCTTGATATTTACAGAGAATCATCATCATCATCAGCCAGTAAACGTCCACTGCTGAACACATGCCTCCCTCTTCGAGAGGGGTGTTACACAGAATACTTAAAAGTATTTACTTACCAGCTATGTATCCTATGTAGTACCTACCTATTATTACTTATATTCTACTTTAATTGGAATAACATTTAATCTGCACAAAAAACTAACGTTTATTCTGAATTTGGTCCAATAACAATCATGCAAAAGTATAAGTTACTTACTGCAAAGTAAACAATGTTTTAGATTTTATCTCAAAAGATTTATTTATAGTCATCAAAAGGGCGAAGAACTCCTTAGAAATGATACAAGCGCTGTTTAAACTACTATGGTAAATAGGTAAAGTAGGTACTAACTTTTGGTTTTCTTTTTCTTTAGCTCCATGTTGTCTAAGCACATATATATATATAAAAAAAATGTTTTCTTCAGTTTAACAACTTTCTATTTATTATATAATTATTATCTACTCTAAATAAATAAAATGCTACTAACGAAGCATCACAGAAATTAATAATATAGCATATTTTGTCTTTTGTTGGATTTTTCATTATAATTATTGTAAATTACTTTGTTTTGAATGTGATTGAGGTATGTACCTACTTGTACGCGCACATGTGCGGTGCGTGACGTCACTTGCCGGCCTCATCGGAAGACCAGCGTCGTTTGACAACAAACGGCATTATGCTGAGCTGGGGCCGGTTTGTGGCAAAAGTCCAACTTTTTTTTACTTTTAAATTTGTGTGTAGCTCTAAGTGTGTATGGATTTTTGTTACAAATAAAATATTGTCTATTGTCTATTGTCTATACTTACTTGTGTAGCGGGCATTTTCCGCAACTAGGCCATTCATTGGCCCATTTTGCGTCACCCGGCTGCAGCTAATTCAGCCACCCGGTCTCCTCCAGGCTTATGCCTGCGCAGGCCTCCCAGAGCGTCCTCGGTGATCCGAGGATAGTGTTTCGTTGTTCTGCCACGCTGCTGCACTCCAGCAGCATATGTGCGGCCGTTTCTTCAGTCTCCAGACACCCTCTACATAGGGGACTGTCAGTAACCCCAATTTTAAAAAGGTGTTTGTTTAAAAGGCAATGCCCTGTGATAACCCATGTGAGCTCCCAAATGAGGTCTCCATGTTTCATGTAGTTTTTACCTAAATGCATCGGGATGATGATCTTATAATATGCCTCTTAAACTTATACTTTTACATGATTGTTATTGGACCAAATTCAGAATAAGGGTTAGTTTTTTTGTGCAGATTAAATGTCGTTCCAATTAAAGGAGAATTTAAGTAATAGGTATAAGTATACATAAGTATTCTGTGTAACTGTGTAAAGTGTAAAACCCCTCTCGAAAAGGGAGGCATGTGTTCAGCAGTGGTAGTTTACTGGCTGATGATGATGATTCTCTGTAAATATCAAGAAGACAACCCTAACGTTACACGTGCTGCGTCAGGAGAGATAGAGCTACGTGATAGAAAGAGAGCGGCCTTCTAGGTGAATATAGCGAGCGGCATCCAGCGCTGTACGAGTTTAATTGCTACTTTATTGCCTCATAGATAGAGTCCTTATTTATTTAAATTTCTTAGCGGAGTGAACCTTCTGTGTCTATTATGTCTTCTGTGCCCTAATTTGCTGATTATGTTGAAAATAATTGGCGCGACGTGGCTAGCGTAGCGTGCGGACCGGGAGCGAGCCGAGCGGCAACTGATTGCCCTGCTATGACCCTCTTGGGAAGGGACATCGACCGAACATACCTAAAGTCCGGAGTGCGCCATGCCTGCCCGGGTCCAAGGTTTATTAACTTATATTTGTTATTTTTCAGATGGCACTGCGAAGCAAAGCCCACCGGCAGAGGCTAAAGAATCAGCAAACCTCCTAGATTTGTCTGATGATGTTCTCCTACACATCTTGCAGTACTGCTCACCGATTGACCTGAAGGCACTTGGATTGTAAGCATAATACAGAAAAGAAAAAATTTTTTTTTAAATTAGAACGGCTGTCAAGGAATTTTTGTAAAAAATTTGCCAGTTGCACCCATATAAACGAAACGTCAGTCATTCGAAATCAGTTAGCAACTGTGATGCGGACAAAGAACTTTCGACTCGTTGACATAAATAAGAATGTTCAATCAAGTTTAACTGTTATAATGCCTGGTGACAGATTTTCCTTCTCATTCCTGTTCTATTTACTTCTCTTTTCTGTGGTAAGCATATACAAGGTTACACATAGATATGTACTAAGCCGAAAGGATGTCATTGGACTCATCATTAATAACAACTTTTACTATGGGACCAAACCTGAAATTGCGAATAAAAGCTCAGCTGTTCCATACAAAATGATCATTGACACATTTGACACTCGACAAAATGTATGGAAAAGCTGATACAGTTTAAACTGTTTATGGCAACATCATACCGTCAGATAGCCCGTTGGTCCAGTTGGTAGTGAACCTACCTTCTGAGCTTGGGGGCGTGGGTTCGATTCCCATCTAGGACAAACATTTGTGTGATGAACATTTGTGTTTGTTCTATATCTGGGTGTTAATATCTATTTAAGTATGTATTTAAAACTATATATGTATGTATATCAGTCTCTGGCAGCCATATCACACGCTTTGCTTAGTTTGCGGTCAGATGACCGTGTGTGCAAAAATGTCCCGAAATATTTATTTATTTATTTATAATTCTCCGAAAACATTAGTTGTCCGTCTGTCTGTCGGTCTGTCTGTCCGTCTGTCAAGACCTTTTTTCTCAAGAACGCGTAAAGGTATCAAGTTGAATTTTATACTAAACTAGCGACCCGCCCGGCTTTGCACGGGTGTAATTTACGTGCGAAGTCGGGTCGGGTCGCTAGTCTATACTATAATAATATTATAAGAAGGAAAGTTTTGATTGTTTGTTTGTTTGATTGTTGTTTGTTTGTTTGTTTGTTTGCATTGAATAGGCTCCGAAACTACTGAACCGATTTGAAAAATTCTTTCACTGTTGGGAAGCTACACTATCCCCGATAACATAGGCAAATTTATATTTTCAAAAAAATAGGGATCCTTACTAAAACTCCAATAATGTAACCCAAGGTGTAAAAAAATAAGATTTACAATTTTGACTTTGCGTGTGTGACAGTTCTAAGACAGGACAACGTCTGTCAGGTCAGCTAGTTATATATATAAACCTTCCGTGAAAATTATGTAGCTGATGGTGAAAACCGCTTCAAAATCCGTTGCGTAGTTTTAAAGATTTAAGCATACATAGGGACGGACAGACAGCGACAGCGACTTTATTTTATACTATGTAGTGATAGTGATACTAGGGTCTACGGTTTCGGGTTTCGGGTTCGGTTTTCGGTTTTTTCGGATAATAAATCCGAAAGTCATAAATTTAAAGTTACATTATTTAAAAATAATTATTTAGCTATTACAAACTTACATTTTGTAGTTGGAATGTATGGAAGAACCTTATTGTCAACTACAAAGTTAAGTTTGTCTTTCAATATTTCAACTTCAGTTAGTTTTTTTTTTGGACTCGCGTTTTGTGGGTTTCGGCCAACGGAACCCTCAGAACACGAGTCCTACTCGTACTTGTCCGGTTTTTTAACTGCTTACTTGATTTTTGAATTCTTGTGTTCCAGCACATGCGCCCGTCTCGGCACTCTGATCCTGGACCGCACGCTCTGGCAGAACGTGGACGCGCGCAGGGCTCCCACGGGAAGGTATAGGATGCGGTGGTTCCTCACGCACGTCCTCAGCGTGCACACCACCTCGCTCAAGCTTAGTGGGTACGCGAGAGAGGCTCAAGGGTGAGTGAGTTACATGCTTTCTTCTAACAATCAATTTCAAATTATTTACACACTAGCAACGCACCCCGGCTTCGCATGAGTGTGTCTTATTTTTTTACATTACGTTATTGGAGTTTTAGTAAGGATCCCATTTTTTTTGTTGTAAATATAATTTAGCCTATGTCACCCGGGGATAGTGTAGCTTCCCAACAGTGAAAGAGTTTTTCAAATCGGTTCGATAGTTTTGGAGCCTATTCAATGCAAACAAACAAACAATCAAATCTTTCCTCTTTATAATATTAGTTCTCAATAAATAATTTGAAATTTGAATTTTGTATATAACATAATTTTTTTACAGATGTCTGGGGTACATGAGTGGATCCCGGGACGAGCCGCCGACCACAACTAGTATGTTCATAAATATTTTGTTCACACTATCTGGTATCTACTATATAACATATTTTTTTTTAGGGTTCCGTACTTCAAAAGGAAAAAACGGAACCCTTATAGGATCACTTCGTTGTCCGTCTGTCTGTCCGTCTGTCAAGACCCTTTTTCTCAAGAACGCGTAAAGGTATCAAGTTGAAATTTATACTAAATACTTGGGACTACGGTTTCTTTCGGTTGTGAAAAAATTAAAGTTGTAAGTCAACGCAATCAAAAGATATGAACGTTTATGTCGCATATTTTGCGATTTCACAGGAGAATCAAAACCTATAGGGTACTTACCGTTGACCTAGAATCATGAAATTTGGCAAGAGGCAAGGCCTCTAAGCACATATATAGGAATAAATCTGAAAGTTACAAATTTTAAGTTACAACTTGCCTCTGAGCTTGGGCGCGTGGGTTCGTTTCCCACCTAGGATAAACATTTATGTGATGAACATTTGTGTTTGTTCTATATCTGGTTGTTAATATCTATTTAAGTATGTATTTAAAACTATATATGTATGTATATCAGTCTCTGGCAGCCATATCACAAGCTTTGCTTAGTTTGGGGTCAGATGACCGTGTGTACAAAAATGGCCCGAATATTTATTTATTTAATTTTTTATAATATGTTAAGCCTTATGATCATCTGTGTGACAAGCGTTGCTTATAAGCGGAAAAATTTATCTTCATTTGAAACTGTTACGTTTCAGCGCCCGCGTGTCCAACGCCCGAGGAGATGCATCCATGGAACCTGTGGAACCGGGAGACGATGGAGAACGATGTCCCGGAGCCGAGGCTGCTGAGGCTCTGCGCTCAAGCACTGCCCAGGTATAACCTTTCACATCCAACCTCTTTGATCATAATTATATAATAACTAGTGGACCGCCCGGCTTCGCACGGGTATAGTATAGCCTATGTCACCCGGGGATAGTGTAGCTTCCCAACAGTGAAATAATTTTTCAAATCGGTTCAGTAGTTTCGGAGCCTATTCAATGCAAACAAACAAACAAACAATCAAATCTTTCCTCTTTATACGCTACTAGCTGACCTGACAGACGTTGTCCTGTCTTAGAACTGTCAAACACGCAAAGTCAAAATTGTAAATCTTATTTTACTACACCTTGGGTTACATTATTGGAGTTTTAGTAAGGATCCCTATTTTTTTGAAAATATAATATAGCCTATGTTACCCGGGGATAGTGTAGCTTCCTAACAGTGAAAGAATTTTTCAAATCGTTTCAGTAGTTTAGGAGCCTATTCAATGCAAACAAACAAACAAACAAACAATCAAATCTTTCCTCTTTATAATATTAGTATAGATATCTGTTGTTAGAAAGAGACAAAAATACAATTTGGTGTGGACATAAAGTGCGTGACTGAGAGACGGCTGAACGAAGGTGGGCAGTCAGCCTTGCATTCGTCTAATCAATATGGTGGCGGGCACAACCTATCTACAGGTAAAAATATTTTAGGGTTACACACCCAGAAATGTGAAATTAGAAAGAAGAAAGAAACAAAGAAAAGAAAGGAAATAAATTAAAAATTGAATGCATTTTTTTTAATTAGCATTTTGTGTTGGTAGGTACGGCGGCGGGTTCCCTTACTGGCCGGAGCAGATGCGCGGGACTAGCGCTCCGCCGCGGGACCAGCCTAAAGAACAAACGGGTCACACATGTCCCGGACCACAGGTACACGAAATTTTGTAGCAGGCTGTTAATATTATTAGTGAAAAAAATTATTAATTGGTCTTTAGGGTTCCGTACCTTAAAAGGAAAAACTTAAAGGATCAATATTTTTGAAAAACAAATATGTTTTTTTAAGATAAAATAAGTTTTTCGCGACTAAAACGACTCGATTATTTTGGCAATTTGGGATATATCTTGTGGCAAGTTGGGATTATTCTTGTAGCAAGAAAGATTATATTCTTGTAGTAAGACGTAACATTTTGTTCGCAGGTGTCGTTGACACATGCAGCGCTGTGTCGTCTGTCGACATTATGTTCAAATCTCACCGAGCTTTCGCTAGAGCATGTCGTCATTGACTGCAACATGGTGAGCTAATTATATGTTTTGCAATTTTCTTGATTTTAAATGACACCAAAAGGAAGAGTATGTTTTTCTGCTATGTATGTTTATCTGTTCCTATGTGACCACTCCGGTAGCATAGACCGATTTTGAGAGTTTAAGATGTCATTATCTGAGTGTCTATATTTTTCAGTTGGGTTTACAGAAATCAGAAATACTAATACAACTAATAAAAGAGCGATGGTGGCCAAGCGGTGGCATGGGCCCTTTACAATCTGACGGCACCCGGTTCTATCCTCGGCCCTCAACCAATGACTTATTTAGTACCTAGTAAAATGATGTGCAGTTTCGATGTCATCACTCAAAAAAGGTGAAGGAAAACATCGTGTGGAGACCGAGGATGTCAAAGAACCTCAAAAGTTCAAAGACATATAACATTCACCCAACATGTTCTGGGCCAGCATGGTGGATTAGGGCCCATCCTCTCTGAGAGAAGGCATGTGTCTTAGCAGTGGGAACACGAAAGGCTGATAATGATGAACATTAAAGTTCCAGGCAAGTCATAAAAAAAACAAACTTAAGATTAGAGTTAAATGAAATAGATACACCATCATTACTATCACTACATAGTATAAAACAAAGTCGCTTCCCGCTGTCTGTCCGTCCCTATGTATGCTTAGATCTATAAAACTACGCAACGGATTTTAATGCGGTTTTCACCATCAGTTAGATAATTGTTCACAGAAGGTTTATATATGTAACAAGCGAACCGCCCCGGCTTCGCACGTAAGTTACACCCGTGCGAAGCCGGGCGGGTCGCTAGTTTATAATAAAAAAATGCTGTGAGTTAGTAAGAGCATTTCTCGAGAATGGCTGGACTGGTTTTGCAAACTTTATTTTTACTGTCTTCTCTTTGTTTTGTGCTTTTAATAAACATTAAGAAACCCATCTTCTGTTAAAACGGAAGCTGTTGTCGTAAGAAAACGTCCAAGGTAGCTTTGCACTCGAGCTCCAAGACACAAGTTGCGTGCTTAGTTTGGGGTCAGATGACCGTGTGTGCAAAAATGTCCCGAATATTTATTTATTAATTAATTTATTATTGATGTATTAGTAATTTCTTGATATATTACATATTGCAGACGAAAATCGGCATGTTTCCTCAATCACTGCGCAAGCTGTCTCTACTTGGGAGTAAGTGTTTCAACCTGGATAAGCCTTTCCTCTACAAAATACAAGATCACCTGATTTATTTAGAGGTTAGTATTGTAGTTATTGCGCCCTAGACTTTACCTATGGTTACTGCATATCAGAGTGTGTTACATTATTAGTACAATATTGTCACAGTTTTTGCCTGTGGCTGCTGCATTGTGATAGATTCTTAGTGTAAGAATTTTCGAATTAGACCAATAAAACAAATAAATATAATAATATCATTGTCATCCCTGTAAAGTCTGTTTTTAGGGTTCCGTACCTCAAAAGGAAAAAACGGAACCCTTATAGGATCACTTGGTTGTCCGTCTGTCTGTCTGTCTGTCCGTCTGTCAAGACCCTTTTTCTCAAGAACTCGTAAAGGTATCAAGTTGAAATTTATACTAAATACTTGGGTCTACGGTTTCTTTCAGCTGTAAAAATATAAAAGTTATAAGTCAACGCAATCAAAAGATATGAACGTTTATGTCGCATATTTTGCGATTTCACAGGGGATCCAAAACCTATATACAACCTAGATAGACAGGTAAGAAATAAACCGACCAAGTGCGAGTCGGGATCGCGCTCTGAGGGTTCCGTACCACCACAAAATTCAATATCGGAATTATAAATCAGTTATAACTTGGTAATGAACAGAAACTTGTCACCGACTTGCACTTGCCTATTATTTATTATTTGTTGTTATACTTTAGAGTGTGTACTATAATCATGCCAAGTTTGACGCTTGTACGTATTACCGTTTTTACATTAGAGCTAATACAAAAAGTATGTTTAAAAAAATAAGTTTGTTGTATAAGGACCCCCCTTTCGTTTTTACTTTTTTACTTTTTTATTATTTGTTAGTTAATCCTCCTTAACATTACATATTCTGTGAAAATTTCAACTGGCTATCTATTACGGTTCGAAAGATACAGTTTCTGTTAATACGTAGGACAGAGGACGACGGACAGACGGACAGACGAACAGATGGACAGACAGACATCGTAGGCTTAGTAATAACGTTTTTACCCTTTGGGTACGGAGCCCTAAAAACTTAGGTTTTCAGTTTATTTTGATGTTTATGTTTATGTATGTGTGTCGTGGCAGGATCTGGACGTGTCGGAGTGTGAGTGGGTGGAGCCGGCGTGCATGCTGCCGCTGAGCAAGCTGCCGCGGCTGGCTCGGCTCTGCATGCGACTCTGCGCTAAGCTCACAGAGTTCGTGGCGTACGCCTCACTGGCCACCAGATACGGGTTCAAACAACTCCGGGTGTGTATACTGGACACTTACATACCGGGTCATCATCATCATCATCATCATCAGCGAGAAGACGTCCAGTGCTCAACATAGGCCTCCCCCTTTAACCTCTCCGGGTGTGTATACTGGAAACTTACATACCGGGTCATCATCATCATCATCATCAGCGAGAAGACGTCCAGTGCTCAACATAGGCCTCCTTCTCCTTTAACCTCTCCGGGTGTGTATACTGGACACTTCCATACCGGGTCATCATCATCATCGTCATCGTCATCATCAGCGAGAAGACGTCCACTGCTGAAAATAGGCGTCCCCCTTTAACCTCCACACTGAACGACAGCCTGCCATCTGCATCCACTGGATGCCAGCGACTCTCACAATGTCGTCGGTCCATCTAGTGGGAGGCCTGATATGATAAACACAGATATTTAAAACCTAAAACTATTACTACCTCACAAAAAAAAAAAACAACAAATTAAAACCTAACTATCATTCTAATAAACCGCTACCAGTGGGAACTGTTCCCAAAATACTGGCCCCATTACCACGTTGTATGGCGATGCTCACCCTTTGAGCAAAGTAGAGGCCGCCATTTTGGCCACGAGTTTTGTTTAGTTAATTTATTTTATACTTCTAGTTAAGGAAATTGTTTTTTATTTTTATTTTTTATTGTATTGTATTAGCTTTCCAACACGGAAACTTGACAACTCCAAGTTCTAGTAAGTAATCGATTTTGTGATTGTTATGTACAAGTATTCCTTTTTAGGCTTCCGTACCTCAAAAGGAAAAAACGGAACCCTTATAGGATCACTTCGTTGTCCGTCTGTCCGTCTGTCTGTCCGTCTGTCAAGACTCTTTTTCTCAAGAACCCGTAAAGGTATCAAGTTGAAATTTATACTAAATACTTGGGTCTACGGTTTCTTTAGGCTGTAAAAAAATAAAAGTTGTAAGTCAACGCAATCAAAAGATATGAACGTTTATGTCGCATATTTTGCGATTTCACAGGGGAACCAAAACCTATAGGGTACTTCCCGTTGACCTAGAATCATGAAATTTAGCAAAAGGCAAGGTCTTCACATATATAGGAATAAATCCGAAAACTATAAATTTGAAGTAATATCATTTAAAAATAATTATTTTGCTAATACAAACTTATATTTTGTAGTTGGAATGTATAGAATAACCTTATAGTCAACTACAAAGTTAAGTTTGTCTTTCAATATTTCAACTTCAGTTAGTTTTTTTTTTTGGACTCGCACGACTCGTTGGACGGAACCCTCAGAGCACGAGTCCTACTCGTACTTGTCCAGTTTTTTCGTTTAGACTGTGTACTTTTAATGCTTAATTTTGACCTTTCGAAACTGTACTTGTATTTGTACCCAATTGAAATAAAGATACTGAATACTGAAAAAGGCACTTGCCCTAAAAAAGATTAACTTATTGTCGTCAGATCCTGGACCTGCGCGGGTCCCCGGTGGGCGACTCGGAGGTGTCCGCGCTGGGCTGGGTGCCACTGCTGGAGCAGCTGTACCTGTCCCCCGCGCCCCCCGCCCCCCGCACCGCCGCGCACGCGCACTTCAGCCGGGACCCCCCGCTGCAACACTCGGAGCTGCACACCTGGGAGCAGGAGGTATATGTTTGTGTTGTAGCCCCCACGTGTGGTATGCAGTGCATGTCTGCGTAAGGCATAAAACCCGACGCGCGATAAGCATTAAGCTTTTTAAAGGCTGCCCATCAGCTTATGTACCGTCCATTAATCACGTGAGGCTTGAAAGAACGGGGGGGGGGGGGGTAAAAATCAAGAAATTTCGGGAGGGGTGGGGGGGGTGTAGTAAGATGTAACGTAATTATTTATTCGTTAAACCGAAAAGTGTGACCTTGACCTGGTGTGACTTTAGTCTTAAACCTCACAGCGTATAACTATGGGGGGGGGGGGGAGGGTGTTCCCGGTCATACCCTCGCGATGTTTTCCTTCACCGTTGTTGAGCGATGGCATCGAAACTGTACATAATTTAAGTACTAAATAAGTCATTGATGCAGGGCCGAGGATCGAACCGGGTGCGGTCAGATTGTGAAGCGCACATGCTACCCGACCACCATCGCTCCTACACAAATTAAATATTTTATATTTCAGGAGCCAGAATACTACAAGAGTAAATACGAGAGTGAACCGTGGATCGAGGAGGAGAAGTCCCGCCCCAACACCAACCAGCAGACTGAGGAATGCGCCATCGGATCGTAAGTGATTAATACGATTTCTCATCATACAATAACTCTTTATTAAAATACCACAAAACAAGGATAACATTAATATTACATGAAAATATTATCTAGGCTTTTAACAGGCGGCCTTATCGCTAAAAGCGATCTTTTCCAGGCAACCGTGCACGGAAAGGAGTTGTATTTAAAAATGTGTGGCCTTAACAAAAAAATAAAAAAATACAAACAAGCAATAGACTACAAATAAATATAACATACTTATCTATACTAATACTATAAAGAGGAAAGTTTTGTTTGTTTGTTTGTTTGCATTGAATAGGCTCGAAACTACTGAACCGATTTGAAAAATTCTTTCACTGTTGGGAAGCTTCACTATCTCCGGGTAACATAGGCTATATTATATTTAAAAAAAAATAGGGATCCTTACTAAACCTCCAATAATGTAACCCAAGGTGTAAAAAAATAAGATTTACAATTTTGACTTTGCGTGTTTGACAGTTCTAAGACAGGACAACGTCTGTCAGGTCAGCTAGTTATATACATATACATAGACTACATAATATAAACAACTTATACTATATACCTACATAATTAATAAACTACATAAAAATTTATTAACATACCTCATTATCATCATTATCAGCCAGAAGACGTCCACTGCTGAACATAGGCTTCCCCCTTTAGCCTCACTGAACGACAGCCTGCCTTTTGCATCCACTGGATGCCCGCGACTCTCACAATGTCGTCGGTCCATCTAGTGGGAGGCCTCCCTACGCTGCGTCTTCCGGTTCGTGGTCTCCAGAACCTTTCTTCCCCATCGGTTATCGGTTCTTCGAGCGATGTGGACTGCCCATTGCCACTTCAACTTGCAAATTTTAACAGCTACGATAATTTTTAACTGACTTTAAATATATCAACTTGCAAAAGTCGCACATCGAGCTATGGAGAGGGCTATGCTCGGGGTTTCTCTACGAGATCGAATCAGAAATGAGGAGATCCGTAGACGAACGAAAGTTACCGACATAGCCCACCGGATTAGCAAGT
This sequence comes from Agriopis aurantiaria, assembly GCA_914767915.1. Taxonomy (NCBI): domain Eukaryota; kingdom Metazoa; phylum Arthropoda; class Insecta; order Lepidoptera; family Geometridae; genus Agriopis; species Agriopis aurantiaria. The sequence goes on along the minus strand of OU612010.1, from coordinate 5,685,132 downwards.
TGAAGTGGCAGTGGGCAGGGCACACAGCACGCAGAACAGATGGCCGATGGGGCCGAAAGGTTCTCGAATGGAGACAACGGACCGGTAAGCGCAGCGTATGACGTCCACCCACAAGGTGGACAGACGACCTAAAAGAGACCGCAGGGAAACGCTGGATGCAGGCCGCTTCCAACCGGCCCTTTTGGAGATCGATGGGGGAGGCCTATGTCCAGCAGTGGACGTCCTACGGCTGAAATGATGTTGAAGTATATCAACTTAAGGCGAGGTATTCCCACTTTTAAGCAACGCTTATTACTAATGATGACCATAAGGCTTGGTTTATTGTATTAAAGTCGAATTTAGCGGAGCAAAACCATGGCGCTTACACACAGTCGTGCGTTACGTTACTTATATTTTTGAGGTTTTTATAATATTTTTCGAAAAGTATTTTTTTTTTATTTATTTTTTTATTTGATTTTTTATTGGTATAGTATGTTGTTAATATAAGTATGGACATTGTCTGAAATAAAATGATTATTATTATTATAGCTATAATCTAAAATGTACCTTCACAGTTCCTTCCATAATTATAAAATCCGTGTATAAAGATATCGTAGACATCATTTGATAAATAAGTATTTGAATGAATCCAAAAAAAAAACGCAAACGTGTAGGCTCCACTCTTATATACCTACATATACCAACATAATTATATTTTATATTTATTCATCACTTTTCATCATTCAATAAATAACTAAATAATTTCACATTTACAAATATTAATACATACTATTTATTATGTATTAATATTCACACATATATAAATACACAGTACATAATCTAATAATATAAACCAAATAAATACTTATAATATTTAATCGTACAAATCGGATGCAATGGAAACACGCCATTCGCGCAGCGCCTATTGTTCTAACGTCGAGCGAGCGGCCGCAGTTTAGTAAAGAGTTAGTACGCGGCAAACCCGGCGCGGACCGGTTACTTGCCCGCGCGCCGACCGCTCCTCGCGCGCCCTCTGTAAGCAGTCTGTTTTAGAGAGAGGACGTTCAGGGAGAAAAGCGCAAATCAGTGTTACTTTCTTATATATTTCTATCGAACGAAATGTCCTTAATCGTGTTTCGGTCTTTACGGTTTCTAGATAAAACATTCAATTTTGATGTGACACCGTTTTTATAATTTTAAACTAACTATGGAAGTAGACGAACTAAAACTAGAATAACCAAAGTTGCTAAAAGTCGGAAAAGAGGGCCTTAAATATATCATATTATATCAACCACACAACAAACGTATATTTGTATTAGCTCTAATGTAAGAACGGTAATACGTACATGCGTCAAACTTGGCATGATTATAGTACACACTCTAAAGTATAACAACAAATAATAAATAATGGCCAAGTGCGAGTCGGTGACAAGTTTCTGTTCACCACCGATTCTTGTACGATCACCTAAGCGAAGCAACGTCGGGCGCGACCGGTACTTGGATGGGTGACCGCGGTCGCAATCGGCCGGCTTATTCTGATTTCGGGCTAAGTGTCGTGTCATATGGCGTACGTTGCATTGATTTTGATCTATTTGATTATCCAGATGCGTGTTGCTTCGCCACGTGGGTGTGATGGGTCAGGATGGAGACATCCAGCGACCCACACCCTCGGGGTCAGCTGAACGAGGTACGTATACATATATATACACGCTTGTGTCTTAATGTTTAATTTATTACATACTATTTATTTATTATTTACTGGCTGTGCGTGACTTTGCACGCGTGCGCGCACGCACGCACGTACACACACACACATACACACACGCGCGCACACACAGCATAGTAAAGAAATTGGCGTGTATGAAAAGTGGATTTTGAATTCTGCGGAAATTACAACAAAGTAAAAAAAATTAAAAAAATTGGCAAAAGCCCCGGTTTTAGCCAGCATGTTTTGGCCACTACGATAATTTAATTTAATTATTTTATCTATACTACTATTATAAAGAGGAAAGATTTGTTTGTTTGTTTGTTTGCATTGAATAGGCCCCGAAACTACTGAACCGATTTGGGAACTACACTACACTGTTGGGAAGCTACACTATCCCCGGGTGACATAGGATATATATTTTTTTTTTAAAAGGGATCCTTACTTAATACTCCAATAATGTAACCCAAGGTGTAAAAAAATAAGATTTAAAAATTTTAGCTTTGCGTGTTTGACAGTTCTAAGACAGGACAACGTCTGTCAGGTCAGCTAGTTTAAAATAAAAGCAATCTAAGTAACATCAAGGAAGATAGACTAAGAGGAAAGCCAATAGCGGAACATTAGAGCGTAGCTCGGAACATTTGCCTAAAAACGGTATAAACTTAGATGGCGCCGTAATTTGAGCGTGCTATAGGTTGTCTCGAACTTCCGTAAGCGCTGCAGTCAGATAATGTACGAAAGGGTTCTACAAATTACCGTAGCGCTAGTATCGCAGTCAAGTTTCGCAACATTTCAAGAGAAGCGCACCCGATACCAGTAGATGGCGCTCTTATTTATTCTCTAAGAATAAAGAATTATCTAAGAATGCCATATATTTTTCTTAATTTTGTAACAATAAGAATTTTTTTTTTAAACCGTAATAATCCGGAGCTCGTTACAGGCAGTTCGCGAGCCCATTACACCTGAACATCAGACGAGTTGGCGGTCAAACGCAATAATAAAACAAATTAAATAATAAAAAAAAAACAAAAAAAAAACGGACAAGTACGAGTAGGACTCGTACTCTGAGGGTTCCGTTGGACAGAACCCTCAGAACGCGAGTCCAAAAAAATTACAAAAAGTTCAAAAAGTTGAAATATTGAAAAACAAACTTAACTTTGTAGTTGACTATGAGGTTCTTCTATACATTCCAACTACAAAATGTAAATTTGTAATAGCAAAATAATTATTTTTAAATGATATAACTTCAAATTTGTAACTTTCGGATTTATTCCTATATATGTGCTATGAGACCTTGTCTCTTGCCAAATTTCATGATTCTAGGTCAACGGGAAGTACCCTATAGGTTTTGGATCCCCTGTGAAATCGCAAAATATGCGACATAAACGTTCATATCTTTTGATTGCGTTGACTTACAACTTTTATTTTTTTACAGCCGAAAGAAACCGTAGACCCAAGTATTTAGTATAAATTTCAACTTGCTACCTTTACACGTTCTTGAGAAAAAGGGTCTTGACAGACGGACAGACAGACGGACAACGAAGTGATCCTATAAGGGTTCCGTTTTTTCCTTTTGAAGTACGGAACCCTAAAAACCAAATATCTATTTTAGGCGACTCCTAGGGATAGTGAAAACGGGAATATAACTTACTTGATTTGATTAGTTACAGGAGTAGACAGGCCCGCAACCGCACTTCAGCGAATGGGGTACATCATACCGAAAAACGGCATTCGACGATCTATGAATATGTACCCAGAACACGAAAATGACGGTGGCAGGGGGAAGAGAACGACCGATCAAGGTCCGTCAAAGGAAACCCAAGAACAAGACTCCAGAAAGAGAAAGCAGGAAGGAGACGGCAGCCCTACGAAACATTTCAAAGACGGAAGCGAACCTTCTTCCCATGAGTTTCGTTCTTATAAGCCGACGTCTTCGAATGAGCCAATGTCTTCAATAAACGAGCCAACATCTTCGATAAACGAGCCAACATCTTCAGTAAATGAGCCAACATCTTCAATAAATGAGCCAACATCTTCAATAAACGAGCCAACATCTTCAATAAATGAGCCAACATCTTCAATAAATGAGCCAACATCTTCAATAAACGAGCCAACGTCTTCTACAAACGAGCCAACGTCTATTGATGACTCCTTTTATTCTTACAATGATTTGTCATCAAATGATTCATCATCAGATGAAATGACGAATGACATATGCGCTATGGAAAAACAGGTCAGTGTGCTACCAACTAAGGGGTCCCGCAAAGTTTTTTACCCGACCTGTCAAATTTCAGGAAAGGAACTTAGAAATTCCTTGAACGATATAAAGAAAAGAACACAAATTGCTTCTGGCTTTAAAGACAGTTCATATGATGATGATGATGATGATGATGATGATGATGAAAGGCCCCGACGGAAGCGCTCTCGACTCAACGCCGGCGCTAGCACGTCAAAATCCGATGCCAATACTGCAGGCAGTTCTAAGAATTCAAGTGAATTGAAACCAAAACGTAAATGGTCAAAGGTTGCCAGTTGTGAGGAAGCTAACAAACTAAAAGAACCAGACTCTACTAATGAGCCAAATAACTCTAATTTAACTCGAGAATCAATGTCATCGAGTTCATATAGAGAATTAAGTGCAGAGCCAATTCATTCGGGGACTTTGGGTCAAGGTATAAGTAATTCAACTATTACAAATGAAACAAACAACTCGACTACAAAGAAACCACAACCAAACGAACCGTCTACGAGCCAAGAAACCAAAGACAACCAACATAATGTACAACGATTCGTCCGTTTTCGGCTGAACCAACCTCCTGTGTACATTGACGGTTGCGGCAACCAGATGGTTGTGAGAGCAGGCTGTAGCAATCAACCGCCTGTTGTAATAGGTGGTAGCAACCCACCAGTTGTGATAGAAGGCAACCAACGGTGGGACCATGCGATGGCAGGTGGTGGGGTACCGCCAATTGTAGTAGGTTGTAGCAACAACCAACCACCAATTGTAGTAGGTTGTAGCAACACCCAACCACCAATTGTGGTAGGTTGCAGCCACAACCAACCACCAATTGTGATAGGTTGCAGCCACAACCAACCACCAGTTGTGGTCGGTTGTAGCAACAACCACCCTCCACTTGTGGTTGACGGTTGTAGCAACCAACCAGTTGTGATCGAAGGCGCTAGCAACCAACCAGTTGTGATCGAAGGTTGTAGCCACCGCGACGACAACCACAATGTTCATAACAACAACGATGTTCAACAACCAGACTGGAATAGACGGCTGAACATACAAGGATTGAATTTGGAAGGACAAGGGTATGTTATATCACTATACTTGGTATATATATATATATATTTTTTTTAAATTTATGTTACGACTTTAAAAATGTTATGTTATTTAAGGTAATGAAATAAATTACATTCAATAGCTTGTTGTAAAAAAAAAAAAAAAAAAACTATAGAGCGATGGTGGCCGAGCGGTTGTATGTGCGCTTTAGAAACTGACGGCGGTTAGAGTTATTAACCAAATATTTTTTTTAAATATCATACCGTTTTTTAATAACCATGATGAGTACGCATGTTTTGGGATATGATTTAGTTCACAATTGTCAACACACTTAATTTGGTTTTTGTTATGACTGTAACCTGTTTTGTGTACCCAAATTAAAAAAAAAAAAAAAAAAACTAAAAATATTTTTTTTTGTTCCAGCCACCAAGCCCAGAGGACACTGGGTCGGTCCCCATCTCAAAGCAACGAGCAACCTGGCAACGCCATCGTGATCGACTCCAACGCAGAAAACCAAGATCCCAACGACCTCACCCGCCACAGGATCTTATACGTCAACGTAGCTCGTAGACAGCACGCCATGTACCAGATATCGATGCCGGAGCCTGTGGACTTGCGCACCCAACGGCCCCTCACAGCTGCCATGAACCTCATCTACTCCTCCCACATCGCTCCAAGACTGGAGTACACTTCACTGGTAACAGACGCCGCCATCCGACGCTTCGGCAGAGCTGACGGGGAAAACATTAACTACGTACAAATAGGACCTATGGGGCCTGTCCCCGCCCCATACGACGACCCCCACGCAAGACCCAACCGTTCAAACCTTCGTATTTTATCTGTGACAGGGTATAGGCATATCACGAATTATAGTTTGACGCATTTGGCCACCGCGGCGCCACATCTGCAGTCGATCGATTTCACTGGGACGAGGGTTACGGAGTCTGGGGTGGAGCATTTCAGGAATTTTCGACCTGATTGCAGGGTACGGTATGGGCCTATAGATACGCCCAGGGAAGACAGCGGGAGACCCCATTCGCGATAAACTTTCACGAGTACCTCTAATAGCAGCCAACTGGGCCCCGATTCTACTAATCTAATTGTTTTTAAATTGTTAATGAATTGCATCAAAATTACTTCATCAAAACTCGCGTGAGGATTATTTATAAATTATTAAAAAAAAAAAAAAAAAAATTTTTTTTTCGATCTTCTCGACCGATAGAAACATAATCGTGAGTGCAAGCCGGTGTTATAATAATAATTTGCATCAAAATTTACACTTAAAGTATAAAAAAAGTGTCATAAGTGACAATTTGTGTGACTAAAGCAATGACTTTTTAAACTGGTAATGAATTGCCCCAAAATTGACACTTATGACACTTAAAGTCGTTAAAAAATTAAACGCTGTCATTTTTAAGGCAATTCAATAAAAAAAAAATGCAATTTAAAAACAATTGGTTTAGTAGAATCGGGGCCTTGGTTTAGTAAAAAATATACAGTGCAAACTCTTTATAACGAAACTGAAGGGTCCGAGCATATTTTTTGTGTTTTGATCGATTTCACTGAGACGAGGGTTACTGAGTCTGGGGTGGAGCATTTCAGGAATTTTCGACCTGATTGCAGGGTACGGTATGGGCCTATAGATACGCCCAGGGAAGACAGCGGGAGACCCCATTCGCGTTAAACTTTCACGAGTACCTCTAATAGCAGCTAGGGCCTAGGACAACTGCTATTGCACCAAACTAACGTCAAATCCGCTCAGTTGGAAAATCGACCGCAATTTTAATTATTTATTTTATTATATATCAAGGGAGATAGATTAAGAGGAAAGCCAACAGCGGAACATTAGAGCATAGCTCGGAACATTTGCCTAAAAACGGTACGAACTTAGATGGCGCCGTAATTTGAGCGTAGATTTGAGTATTTGATATAAATTTCAAATAAAATTGAAGTAGTTTTTTTTTTACAATGTTGTTGCGGCTGATAGAGAAAAAAAAACTGAAGTAGTTTTTTTTTACAATGTTGTTGCGGCTGTTAGAGAAAAAAATAAAATTGAAGTAGTTTTTTTTTACAATGTTGTTGCGGCTGTTAAAGAAAAAAAAAATTGAAGTAGTTTTTTTTTTTTACAATGTTTTTGCGGCTGTTAGAGAAAAAAATAAAATTGAAGTAATATTTTTTTTTACAATGTTGCGGCTGTTAGGGAAAAAAATAAAATTGAAGTAATTTTTTTTTTTTTTTACCTATTCTGTCCCACTCCTGGGCAAAGGTCTCAGGATGGCAAAGGACCTTTGCCCAGGAGTGGGAAATAGTAGTGTAGATAAATTATTTATTTGAAAAAAAAACGGGAAAGAGAGTATGAATATGATTGTAATATTGGAGCCCGAAAGGCTGGACTGATTTTGATGGTTAAAAGATAAGATAGATTTAGATGATTATGATATATGTAATAGATGTTTTTGGTGGTATATCTAATATTAAAATTACCAAATCCTTCATGTAAGCTAATTAAATTCAACTAAAACACTAAACTTATATGATTATTAAGGGATATTTACCGTGGTAAGGTTGTGGAATGAACTGCACCGAAATATCGGTAGGTCATTCCACAACCTTACCACGGTAAATATCCCGTAAATAATCATATAACTTTAGTGAACAACCGTGATAGTTTAAAACAACTAAAACACTTAAACTATCACGGTTGTTCAAAGTTTTATGATTACTAACGGGATATTTACCGTGGTAAGGTTGTGGAATGGGGTAACGATATTTCGGCGCAGTTACCATGCGCCATGTTCACGGGAAGACAACCTTATTCATTCCACAACCTTACCACGGTAAATATCACGTAAATCATACTTTATAATATTATAAATGAGAAAGTGTGTTTGTTTGTTTGTTTGTTCATCTTTCACGCTGCAACGGAACAACGGATCGACCTGATTTTTTGCATGGGTATAGTTCAAGAGCCAGAGAGTGACATCAGGCTACTTTTCATCATCATCATCATCGCCATTTTTCATCACTACGCGGGTGAAACCGCGGGGCGCAGTTAGTAATATTATAAATGCGAAAGTGTGTTTGTTTGTTCCTTTTTCACGATGCAATGGAACAACGAATCGACCTGATTTTTTGCATGGGTATAGTTCAAGGGTCGGAGAGTGACATAGGCTACTTTTCATCATCATCACAATTTTTCATCACTATGCGGGTGAAACCGCGAGGCGCAGCTAGTAATCATACAACTTTAAATTTAACTGTTAAAAAAATTATTACCTTTAAAATTGTTTTTTTTTTTTCACCATTTCCTATTTTTTTACAATGGCTTTTGTAAAATAAGCCTAAACAAGAAATGGTGTAACTCGGTTCTATGGGAAAACTATCACAGTCGCGCCCTTAAAAAGAGGCTTGACCGATTTCTATGCAACTTTCACTTAGTTCTAGAACCTAGTTCTTAGTTCCTAGTTTAATGTATATTAGCAATTTTTTTTTTTTTTTTAACGTCTGATTTATGGATCTCTTACTGTTAAGTATAATTTAAGGCTGAGCCGATTTCGATGAAGTACGTTTTCTATTAATTTCACATTGTTTATTGGTGTTGCCATTATATTATTTTTGTGTAGATTTTGTGTTGCCATGTACAAGGTTAGACAGATATGTTACGATAAACCAAAAGGTGATCAAAATATACAAGAAAATAAAACAACAAAAATGTGCATGAAATACGTCCTTGACTCTCCTTATTTCAATATAATAAATAATAATAAATAAATAAATAATTCATTTAATCCCAAATCCAGTTATTTAAATTAACAATCATATAATAATTACCAACGAACAGGGCCCCGATTCTACTACAGAATTTGTCTTTAAATTGTAATTGTTGCGATTTTAATTGTTAAATAACTGTCTCAAAATTGACAGTTTTAAATATTTTTTATAATCGAAAAATACAACCACCTAATATTATAACTTAGTATTTTTTTAAAATTAAAAACCGGCAGTTTTGAGGCAGTTATTTAACAATTAAAATCGCAACAATTACAATTTAAAGACAATTTGTTTAGTAGGATCGGGGGGCAGTTTACTAGCAGCGAAAATAGTTGTGCCAATGGGCCCCAAACTAGGCAAATCCTGTATCTTGGGCGCCCAGGGGCCTTACGGACAACTGCTATTACAGGCACCTAATCCGCTCAGTTGGAAAATCACGCAAACCGTATCTGGGCGCGATAAGGTTCACGTTCGCGTGATTTTCCAACTGAGCGGATTAGGTGCCTGTAATAGCAGTTGTCCGTAAGGCCCCAGTAGCCAGTTAACAGTTCTGTTAATGCGCTATATATATATAGTTTGGGGGGGTTAACCCCAACCCTACTGGCTACGCCTATGACTTCAGGGTTCCGTTGTAATGATATTTAAATCTAAGATACAAACAGTTTTAAATGTTTATCAGGACTTATGACGTATCATTAAAAAAAATAAAAAAAATATTATATTAGTGGGAGTTAGCCCGTTGGTCCAGTTGGTAGTGAACCTGCCTTCTGAGCTTGGGGGCGTGAGTTCGATTCCCACCTAGGACAAACATTCATGTGATGAACATTTGTGTTTGTTCTATATGTGGTTGTTAGTATCTAGTTAAGTATGTATTTAAAACTATATATGTATGTATATCAGTCTCTGGCAGCCATATCACAAGCTTTGCTTAGTTTGGGGTCAGATGACCGTGTGTGCAAACATGTCCCCAATATTTATTTAATTATTTAAAGGTCTCCCCCATTTCCTTCCATTATTAAAATTAAAAAAAAAATACTAAAAAAGCTATTATAAACGAGTTTAATTGAAAAATCAATTAGTACAACCTCCTTTAGGCTAGCATAGCATTTCTGTCTAATCTGGAGAACTGAAGTGTGTTTTTTCTTTCGTAGTTAGCGAAAAACATGGCTTTACTAAAATCAACTTAAGTATGTTTTAGATATAAGACATGTAGTGTAGAAAATAACAAATAAAAATGTACCTATTTCTTTATATATATATATATCAGTTTATATATACTCAGTGTTAGTATGTTAAGGTTTCTCAAAACTCAAATTTGAAACAGTTTTCTTGTCCTTGTAGCCATGGTATAATAATATACTCCGCCAGGTATAGCGCTCCGAGAAATAATGTGACGTGGGCGTCCCGCAATGACGTCATCAATGTCATGGATACACGTACCCGTGCATAAGCAAGAGCAGAATAAGTAATTTACAACAAGTTCGAGAGAGATGACGATACACGAAACAATGGCGGACTCTATGATTTTCTGTGTTAACAGTAGCGTGACATTATAACTCCCCAATATCCGTATATTACCTGTGGGAATCCAATAAATCAATGTGGTTTTGATAAAATTGTGTTTAATATATTCAATTCGTGCTTAACTTGCTTGAGCGGACAAACCAAATGACAATTGAAATGCTTTTTGTATTTTATTTAATAGATTATTAAAAAAGTTGTTTCCCAGTATCTGTGTTTGTTACAATAAAGTGGCTACTGGACAGTGACGTCATTGCGGTACAACTCCCAGAGGGCTAGACCTTGTTTTCTTGTCCTTGTAGCTAGGCCGGGTAATTATTGTAAACGGTCATGATGTTTGCGCAAATTGATTATTATTCTTTACAAAATCATGTAAAGTTATTTATCTCTAATGCACATTATTACTTACATTTGTCAATAAACGAATTTTTGCTGTTTCAAACGGTTTATTGACAAATGTAAGTAACATGGTGCGTTACTGTTAAATAGCTGTACATTATAATGTAAAGAACAGCCAAGGATTTGCGCAAACACTGTCATTTTAAATTAATTGCCCGGCCTAGCTACAAAGACAATAAAACTGTTTCAAATTTGAACTTCCCGTCATACGTGAAACGTACCACCTTAAGGGCGCATTTCCACCAGAGCTGTGCTATGCAACTAACTGCCACACTCATCCGCACTCAGAGACGTTAATTAAGCTAAGGAATACTTAAAATTGCTCTGTCAACTTCTCGTTGACGGAAATAGGCATGATTCCTAATGTTTAATTTATTACAAATAACCGGCTTAGCGATGAATATAACTAAATACATTACACATACTGAAAAAATAATTTGAATCGGCTGATAAATCTCTGAGATATGAGCGTTTAAAGTTTTAGGTGGGGATAGAGAGGGGATGTTCTATCCCTTTCTCGCAAAGCGTGTGTTAGTATAGCATTTGTATGGCGCTCCTGAGCCGTGACGTCACGGCTCAGTATAGTGCGCTCTCTGTCTAGCATGACATTAAAATGCTTATATCTTATTTATTTTTGAACTAATTTTAATTTTGTTTTCGTTGATGGGCTCTATTTATGATCAGCTTTTTTTGAGGTAATAATAAAATATTAGTCATCATGCCTATTCTGTTCGTTTACCCCAGGTAGACTAAAGATAGATTAAGTACCTCATATTTTGATTATTTAAAGATATATTGTTTAGCCCAGGAAAGTAATTGATGATTTGGTTAAACACTTTTACAGCATTGCAGACTTGGTCTGTATTATTTATATTTAAATACTATTGCTAAATTATTATGTAATAATTATATAACCATCTTAAGGAAACATAAAAATATTTAAAACTTATATTAAATATAAGAAAAGAGTAGATGTGTCGCAAGTCGATAAGTAATAAAAGCATTAGAAATTGATTTTTATTTTTACTTGACAACTTAAAGCCATGACACCTACAGCCGAAACGCTTCTAACGAGTTCAGGGATGGTCACTGGGTAGGTGACGTCATCATACATACAAGATGGCGACATGTTAAGTTAGGTTTGATAAATGAGGTGTCGATAGATTCCTCTAAGTTCAGGGATGGTCACTGGGTAGGTGACGTCATCATACATACAAGATGGCGACATGTAAAGTTAGGTTTGATAAATGAGGTGTTGATAGATTCCTCTAAGTTCAGGGATGGTCACTGGGTAGGTGACGTCATCATACATACAAGATGGCGACATGTAAAGTTAGGTTTGATAAATGAGGTGTCGATAGATTCCTCTAAGTTCAGGGATGGTCACTGGGTAGGTGACGTCATCATACATACAAGATGGCGACATGTAAAGTTAAGTTTGATAAATGAGGTGTCGATAGATTCCTCTAAGTTCAGGGATGGTCACGAGCAATTAATGAATAATAATTCACCATTTAGTACACATTAACACTCGAAAATATACACGTTTAGGAAAATAATCCAACGAACCGACATGTTTTGTTCCACGTTGGCGCCAAACACCAAGATCTTTGGTTATCTGTCAGTATTACCCACGTGACCTTTGTGTCCGGAAATCTCGGAATGCCATACCTTATTACTATACCATGCTACAAGCTATTTAATTCCATTTACAGGAAACAATATCGTTTGTTTATTAGTTGGTTATTTCTACATGTCTGACTTAATTGAAAATTGTTCAAAGGCATGTTCAAGAAAATAAACAATTGGTTTTGGTTACTGAGTCTCTATTTTACTTCCAAGAAGTAGTCGAGCCATATTTGTGTTGAAAAATCACAAATATGGGGTTATTTATTTTATTTTTGAGTAAGTTTTGAGATATCTCAGATCAGAACAAGGGAGATATGGTAAGGTGGCGTGGCGAACGCATCTGGCCTAAATAAGGCTTGATGTATATACCTAGTCGAATTCACCTTGAAACGACCTTGCCGCCATTTTTTTATATGGACTATTAGTTCATTGTTGTGTGCTTAGTGTGTGTGTGTGTGTTAAAAATTGTGGGAAGAAATTACAGTTATTGGAGTAAGCGGTTTATCGATATAGTGTTCTTTTTGTAAACACATTTGAACACGAACGTCCGTAGGCATGTGTGTTAATGTTTATGTTAGTACAAATAACAGGCTTAGCGAAGGATGTAACTAAATACATTACGTAGACTGAGATGATAAATTAAATTGGCTGATAAATCTCTGAGATATGAGCGTTTAAAGTTTTAAGTGGGGATAGAGAGGGGATGCTCTATCCCTTTCTCACAAAGCGTGTATTAGCACTTGTATGGCGCGCGCATGGCTTGACGTCATCAAGTAAAGTGCGCTCTCTGTCTAGCATAAAATTAAAATACTTAAAACCTCAGAATACAGCTTAAAACTTATTTATTTTTGAACAAATTTTAATTGTTTTTTTATGGGCTCTATTTATGATCACCTTTCATCCTATCTCTGAGAGAAGGCCTGTATCCCATCAGTGGGAACATTATCACTTTTTTCACTACACCGCTAAACCGCTTAAGGGGCCTGTATACCGTCTACAGCTCTCTCGCTCGCACATTTTCACATTATTGAAGATATAAAATCAATGAGTGTGAATTTCCAAAAAGTAACAAAATCATGTCTTGGTGTCTATCGTAACATTACAAACAAAGAAATTGTCAATTTGATATATTTTAATTTGACAGTAAAATGGTAACAAGCACAGGTAACAAGGTGGTAACAAGTGATTTTTATTTGTCGTGTCATGTTATTCTGTCAAATTACAAGATATCGAAACAAACATTTCTTTGTTTGTAATGTTACGATAGACACCAAGACATGATTTTGTTACTTTTTGGATAATCACACTCATTGATTTTATATCTTCAATAATGTGAAAATGTGCGAGCGAGAGAGCTGCAGACGGGAACGGTCCCCTTAAGATATACACAGAAATACAATACGTCATAAAAGTATTTTAATAATAATCAACCTTATTTTTGTATATTATGGTTTAGTTTCGAGTAACGCGTAATTGACATAGGACCTGCTGCTCCGCGATACTGACGAGAGCTCGTAAACTTTTATTACCCTACCTTTTATTAAATAAGACCACACATTTCTTTGTGCTCTTAAATCTGGCCGTTTTTTGGGCCGGTACCGTTGATCTTGTACATTCTACATCGATGGTCTAAAGCATGGGTGTCCAACATACGGCCCGCAGGCTACAACGCCAAGGTTCCTAATCCGGCCCGCGGACGAGTCAAAAGTTTGGTAACTTTTTTCTTTTTTTTGAGGAAATTTTGTCCAGAAAGAAGTTCTTAAAAAATAACGTCGATCGATCACAATACGACTCGGCGAAAACGAGCATATCGGTAAGTTAATAAATCCGGTCCGCCACAACATTTTATTGGACACCCTGGGTCTAAAGCCATCAAGGTTTATTAAGGCCAGATACATTTGCATCCGCCACGCCGCCTTACGATTAACTCCCTTGTTTGTCCGTACGCTTAGTCCCAGATGACGGCGGTTGAGGTCAACCGCCGTCTGACCAACGGGAGTGAAAGAGAGGGAAATATGATATTCTCACTCTTTCTCTCCCGTTGGTTGGACGGCGGTCCGTCAACCAAATCCTTACGTGTGCTAACTCTATTATATTCATATAACTGCAGAATAACTGATACGTTCCCGAAGACAAAATCTTCGCTTCCCTCCACCAAAATCTTTTTAGATATGGCTTCGCTTTCGCATAAGTCATTCAACTTACTGCTTTTCTGATCTTCAGTGTGGATATTTCAATGCGCGTTCCGCAAATACTACTTCCGAGATGTAAACCTATTTGGGAGACCGCTAGACTTCGTGAGGTCGCGGGTTCAAACCCCGGGCCCGTACCAATGAGCTCTGGAGTTTATGTACGATTTTCATACCACTGGCTTTTCGGTGAAGGAAAACATCGTGAGGAAACCTGCATACGTACGAAGAAGGAATTCAATGGCGTATATGAATCCACCGACCCGCAACTGGGCCAGCGTGGTGGATATGGCCCAATCGCCCTTTCGGGGGTAGGTATCCAGCAGTGGACTGTTAAAAAGCTGATTGTGCTATGCATATGTATTATTTTTGTATATTTTCAGCAATCACCATAAAGCTTGGTCTCGCAGAAATCTCTAACATCTACGTTCCAGACGATTTTTTAAACTATCACAGAAATGACGACATACACCACACAGAAGCAACCGACCACAAAGTTGGTAAAATCAAATATACCGAGATATTGTCACTTTTACACAACGATAATATTAACAAAGCCCTTTTGGCAGAAATAAGGAACCCGTCAACTTTAAATGATTCTAAAGAACTAAGAAGAGACAACTATGATTATTCTGAAAATGATATAGTAAAAGAAGATACTATAGAAAATAATCAAAAGTTCAAACGTAATACACGACCAGCAATCAAAGATTGGAATAGATTAAGAAGAAGCAACGATAACTCAGACAAAGCAACCGTGAAAGATATCCCAAAACTTACAACTGGCGATTCGAATAAACTAGAAGAAGTTGATGATAAAGCATCTGGCAAAGTAACTGTGAAACGTGATCAACACTTCAAAGATATACCAGAACTACCAACTAAATATTTAAACGGATTAAATAAAGAAGATAATACAGACAAAATAACCGTGAAAGATATTCCAAAACTGACAACTGGCGATTCGAATAAACTAGAAGGGGATGATGATAAAGCATCTGGCAAAGTAGCTGTGAAACGTGATCAAGACTATAAAAATATAACAGGACTATTCAATAAAGATTTGAAAAGATTAAATAAAGAAGATAATACAGACAAAGCAATCGTAAAAGATATTCCTAAACTGACTACTGGCGATTTGATTAAACTAGAAGATCATAATAAAGCATCTAGCAAAGTAACAGTGAAACGTGATCAAGACTTCAAAGATGTCACAGGACTACCAAATAAAGATTTAAACGGATTAAATAATGAAGATAATATAGATAAAGCAGAAGTGAAAGGTGATGTAAATAACGTAAGATCAAAACGTCATTCTGCACTTAAACTGCTCAGGAACCTAGTCCACTATACCACTGATTCCACACCTAGAAATAAATCTATACTTCCACTTTATCTTCAAAAAACACATGACGTGACCGTAAATTCAACTTTTACCGACATGATCGAAAATTTAACAAAATCTATAAAAGTATTAAATGAAAATATGGTAAATTTGAAACTGCATATGAATGACAAAGTCGGATTTGCTATCTTCAAAGTGCCTATAAATGAATTTGAAGAAAAACGATACATAAAAAGTATACCTAAAGTAGAAGAAAAAAATGAATATAAACCTAAAAACTATAACGTTCGATCTAAACGAGATGTGGATGCTGTGAGTACAGATAAAACCAATAAAAACAATACGGTGGAAGAAGATCAGACAAATTTTAACATTACTAAGAATGATAATAGTATCGTAGACGCAAGAGAAAATGTTGAGCCAACTATTATTTCTGATTCAGAAACAGTCAACAAACTAAACGAACTAAACAAATTCAAAAGAGATTCAAATATCACGAACACCGAAACAAATACCATATCAAGTAATAATACTATAGTAAACGTTACTGGAAAATCTAATGAAACCATTAAAACTAGGAGATTTAATATTGACGAACCAACAATCAAATCAGAGGGAAACGAATCAAATAACTCAAAAACACCAACGTCAACTCAAAACAACAGTGAATCTAAAACATCAAATACTACCACCAACCCATTAGATATAAAAGTAAAAGGAAAAACAAGGAAATTTCTTGGAAACAGAGACGACCTACTTTTCTTTATAGAAAAGACACACAGAGATATAAAAACCCTAATAACTCCAGTGGATGGTATAAAAGAAAAATATTCAGCTACGATTCTCTATAAAATCGGTTACATAATCGCTAATCTGGACACCATGGAATTGACATTAAAGAAATTGAAAAATAGAATAGTTAAAAACCTTTCGGATACGAATAGACTGCACCAAATTTTAAAGAAACTTAGTATGTCTAAGAAACTAGTGAGAAATGTTATGGGATACTTGAACAAGTACGCGCAAAACCAATTATTATAACTGACCAAGAAAGAATATGTGTTTATTTTGTTAATATTCGTGGTTTCAACTGTAGATTTATTTTATTAAAACGAATTTAATTAATCTATACTAATATTATAAAGAGGAAAGATTTGGTTGTTTGTTTGCATTGAATAGGCTCCGAAACTACTGAACCGATTTGAAAAATTCTTTCACTGTTAGGAAGCTGCACTATCCCCGGGTGACATAGGCTATAATCTATACCCGTGCGAAGCCGGGGCGGACCGCTAGTTAGATATAAGTATAATAATATGTAGGTATAGGTAACGACATACCCAACTAGAGTAATTTCATGGTTGATGTGGTCTATTCCACTTTGATTACCTCGGTGATCAAAGTCGACTCTTTAGTGTCCCTTGATCACCTGGTAATATAATCACCTGGGTGACCATACCCGTACGACGCGCAATACCGCATCGTACCAAAATTACAAGGGGTTGAAATAAACATTCCACTTTTATTGTGCAAGCTTTTCATTTATGGCGTAGTTTAGCTACATCATCATCAGCCAGAAGACGTCCACTGCTGAACATAGACCTCCCCCTTTAACCTCCACACTGAACGACAGCCTGCCTTTTGCATCCACTGGATGCCAGCGACTCTTACTATGTCGTCGGTCCATCTAGTGGGAGGCCTACCTACGCTGCGTCTTCCGGTTCGTGGTCTCCACTCAAGAACCTTTCTTCCCCATCGGTTATCGGTTCTTCGAGCGATGTGGCCTGCCCATTGCCACTTCAACTTGCAAATTTTAACAGCTATGTCGGTGACTCTTGTTCTTTGGCGAATATCCACGTTCCGGATTCTATCGCGCAAAGAAACTCCGAGCATAGCTCTCTCCATTGCCCGCTGTGACTGAGTTTTTCCAAAAGGCCAACAGTTAAGGACCACGTCTCATTACCATATGTCATCACTGGCAACACACACTGGTCAAAGACCCTTTAGGCACTGTGGTAGTTTAGCTACACAACTTGCGTATTTATTATTCTACCATTAATCATCATCATAATAAATGGCGTCATTTTAAATTAGTTTTTCCACTAAATTTTGACGGTAGGAAAATAAAAAACAACACTTTCTTTATAATATTTTTATCTATCAGTCTATGGAAGATTTTATCCTAACAAACTTATCATAACATATTATATGAGTATGTTTAACGTAGCCTCATTTTACAGTAAAAAAAACGGTTTAAATTGAGCAAATATCACCTTATGTTTTAGTTATACGAGAATTACTCGCGTAAAATTACGCCGTTTATTCCGACCAGGGGCCTTACGGACAACTGCTATTACAGGCACCTAATCCGCTCAGTTGGAAAATCACGCGACCGCAAACAGTATCTGGGCGCGATAAGGTTGGCGGTCGCGTGATTTTCCAACTGAGCGGATTAGGTGCCTGTAATAGCAGTTGTCCGTAAGGCCCCAAGTGCTATGCAAAACGACACTGTGCGCGTGAACCTCTTCGTGAAAAATGCTGCCTACCTAAATTAAAAAAAAACTGATATCGCGAAAACAAAACAGTTGTTCCATATAAAAATATCATTAGCACTCCACTAAGTGTTTAGAACAACTGTTTTTTTCGCGGTCCAAAAGTAACAGTTGTTACTAATTCTAATGGTACAATGATTTTTTTGAATATGTATGTATGTCGTCCAGAGATATGCCCCGTTTAGTATCTGAAATGTACACAGTGAAAATAAATAAAAAACTTTATAATTAACCCCCTATACTACAAAATTACGCGTACTTAAATTTTGTACTTATAATTATTAAACTTAGACACTAAAAAACCTAAAAATTTATTCCATTACTAGTTTTTAACAAATGTTTACTGGTCAAAATGTGATTTCAGTAGAGGTCTACAAAAATTACATTTCAAAAACTCAACAACTTGGTCAACATTATAAATTTTTCCACTACGGTATTCTTGACCCAAGCAAAAATAATGTCCTACCTAAATAATCAGCAGTAAAATAATGTAAATTGTTTCCGAAGCATTATATTGTAATGTGCCTACACAATGGTTCGGAAACAACATATATGTAAATGGTTTCCGAAGCATTATATTGTAATGTGCCTACACAATGGTTCGGAAACAACATATATGTAAATGGTTTCCGAAGCATTATATTGTAATGTGCTACACAATGGTTTGGAAACAACATGTATGTAAATTATTTCTGAAGCATTATATTGTAATGTGCCTACACATTGGTTCGGAGATAACATATATGTAAACTGTTTCCGAAGCATTATGTAAGCACATTACAAATAATGATTCGGAAACAATGACTTTACATTTCTGAAACAAGCAATCAATTCTCAAAATATAAACAATATACGAGTGAATGTGCACACAAGGTTACGTCTTATCGAGAAAATATAATGTTTTACAATATCATCCAAACAAACTAGAACTATACTAATATTAAATGCGAAAGTGTGTTTGTTTGTTGGTTTGTTTGTTCCTCTTTCACGCTGCAACGGAACAACGGATCGACCTGATTTTTTGCATGGGTATAGTTCAAGAGCCAGAGAGTGACATAGGCTTACTATACATAGCTACATGCTACATAGGCAAGACAAATACTTTTCATCATCATCACCATTTTTCATCACTACGCGGTGAAACCGTAAGGCGCAGTTAGTTAGGTATAAATTCGAGTGATTGTGTGCATATTATGTCAGTGTGCTAGTATGTTTGTCTCAGTGAACTCGGCCGAATATATTTAGGTGAAATTTAGCATGGAGGTAGCCTATTATAGCCTAGGTAAGGTACCATGAAAGTAATGGTTCCTGTGGATTATGGGGTCAAGTCACGGAGCGCTGCGGCACAGAAGACATAATAGACAGCTGCGGTTTGTATTAAAATCTGCAACTTCAACTATGGTTTGTGAAACATCCTGCAGGTTGTTTCTAATACTTTCATAACTTGTTTCTGATATATTACAAACTTGTTTCTGATATATTACAAACTTGTTTCTGATACATTAAAAACTTGTTTCTGATAGTTATATGATTATTTACGGGATATTTACCGTGGTAAGGTTGTGGAATGAGCTCCCGATATTTCGGCGCAGTTACATGCACCATGTTCACGGGAAGACTGAAGAATGCGGGTGGTTGGAGAACAGTTAAAAAGTTAGGTGCAGACATAACGATCTACCCTCTTTCTTAGTCTTTTCGCCGCCCTAGTGCTTGAATGTCCAACAGACCAATTCCACCCAAAACAACATTTTTGTTTTAAAATTTAGAGAAAAAAATTACTCTTTTTACCATATTGATTATTTTATTTTATTTTCTATATTATTCGTACTTTTTGCAAAAATAAAAAATCCTATCTCCGTAATTAAAATAGTCTTTAGTGCTTGTTTGTCCTAACTCCATAATTTGCTCAAACGAACGCATCCAAATATCAAGCTCCGTTCTTGTATGTCCAACCTCCATAGGCCAACCAATCACAGCTAAGAATTTTACGCTGGGACGTTTCGCCGTCTTGTTTGCATAATGTTTGGTTTGTCAATGAGTTGACAGCATTTCTAAGCTCCTGTTTTAAATTAAAGAGTATAATTAGTTTTTACATAAATGAGTGCTTGAAGATGTCTGTAACTACAAAAAAACATCAATATAAGCACGCGGAACTGGATTTAGAAAGGTACGTTGGCATTTAATTTGTTTAACAGTGATGGAATTTTGTGTCAAAATATACCTACAGGCTGATTCAAAATCGAATGAATTAAAAAGTAGTTCATTAATCGCTTAGTCTACGTTAAAAAAAAACACGCGAGTGCATTTTAACCTACTTCCAAAAAGGGCGTTCTACTTTTGATTATATATTTTTATTTCTATATTACGTGATATAATTAATAATAGAATAATTTAAAATAAATTAATGATTAGGAATATTTAGGAATTAGTATAAGCTAGGATTATGTTAGGTTTTTGATAAGACTACGATAGAGATTGCTAGTAATGTAATGTAGATCAATCATCATCAGCCAGAAGACGTCCACTGCTGAACATAGGCCTCCCTCTTTAACCACCACATTGAACGACAGCCTGCCTTTTGCATCCACTATTTGTATTGTTTTTTTATATTGTAGATTATGTCTAGTGAACCTTGTGATATAAAATGGAACGTTAAAATATACTAATTTGAATAGATTATAGATAAAACTTGGTTACAGCGATATGTAAACGGCTTAACTAGCTTAGGGTTCACACATCGTCTAACGCTAGGTATTAGGTACAGGCTGTAAGGAATAGGTCAGTCACATAATTCACTTCCAGTACATAGCACTAATTTGACATGGATTCTATCAAGTTCGTATTATTGTACGTAAATATTGCGTCATCTTGCGGCCACCTGTGGGCCCAACCTCAACAGTAGGTATATTTTGGCAGGGTGCGTGTAACATGACTTTACGGGACTCATAAAACAGCCCATCTCCGCTTTCTCACGAAAGAATTCTACCTAGACAGAATAAGTGTCCTATTGTCTTGCGCTTGAATAAACGTTTATTGCCGTTCTAACGGGTAACGGGATCGCAGATGTACAGGGTTTGCGTAATATCACTTGCGGTGAATATTTTCGCCGAAAGTTCTAAATTTAGTTCGGCGTCGGTAACAGTTAGGTAACAAAGATAACTTTGGAAATAAAAATACCGGATTATGGTAGATTATGGGCGAAGCATCGCATAGCTTGCGTGGACATTCATGTGATGAACATTTGTGTTTAACAAATATCTGGGTATAAATATATCTGGGTGTACACATTTTTTTAGTAATGTATTTAAAAACACATATTATGTATGAATATCCGTCTCTGACAGCCATGTTAGAGGCTTTACTTAGCTTCTAATCTAGCTAGGTCAGCTAACCGTGTCGGCAAATATGTCCCCAGTATTAATGGAAAAAAAAATCAATAACAAATCATTTATTCGGGCATAAAATTATAAAGTAAGCTATGGTGTTGATCCCAGAGGCTCTTGATCTAGTCAGGCTGTGTGACAGAAGATAAATTGATAGAATTGTATGGAAGAAAAATACGGAACCATAAAAAGTGCAAAGCATAGGTGTTGGAATTTGGGTTTTTTTGGGTTAATAACAACACGTTTCATGCACAAAAAAGTAAATAGAGGTATTATAAATGTTTTATATTATTGCTTTCAGGATCAACACAGTAAAGAAAAAGCTATTTTTAATAGACTCTGACGATGAGGAGAATGTTATTACAAATACATGTAAAAAAAGCAAACAAGAAGAAAAAGCTTACAACATTATGATGACATGCAAAGGAAAGCTGAAAGAAAGAAATAATATGAAAGTTAAACATCTAGAAAACGAAACAAGCCAAGAAGTGAAACAAAATTATGTTAGTTGTGAAGAAAACAAACAAAACACAATTGTTCTTACAAAAGAAAGAAAAAAGCTGAAAACTAAACAGCAAGAAAAAGAAGCAAGCGAAGAAGTGAAACAAAATGAAAGCACAGCTGATCTTACAAGAAAGAGAAAAAGACAACCAGAGCAATGGAAAAGAAACATCGTGAAAAAGAAAAGAGAAGCAGGTGAAGAATATGTAAATACTAGTGGAGAAAAAAAGCAGAAAAAGGTTGTTCAAACTGGATGTGAAGCAACTTGTCACTATAACTGTTCAACTAAAATTTCACTTAGTAAAAGAGAAGAGATAATGAATCAATTTTATAACCTAAGTGATAACCAAAAATATAAATATTATAACGAATACACTGAACGAAACCAAACAGAAAGAAAGAGAACCCAGAAAGAAAATAGTAGGAGGAAATACAGTTTTCTGTACTATGTTCTTTGTGAAAATATCAGAGAAAGAGTATGTAAAAAATTCTTTTGTACTACATTAAATATCTCTGTTAATAGAATATACCACTTTTACAAAAAAAAGAATACCACAAAAACAAACATAACACCTACTCCTAAAAAAGGCAGGTATGTGAAAATACAAACTGATCCTGCAAAAATCGAAGAAATCATAAACCATATAAAGTCATTTCCCGTTCAGGAATCACATTACTGTAGAGCTACCACAAAACGTCAATATCTAGACCCAAGTCTTAGCATCACAAAAATGTACTATCTTTATGTAGAAATGCACCACGAACCAGTGAAAGATAATATATATCGAAAAGTTTTCAATGAAAACTTCAATTTAAGTTTTCATCGGCCCAAAAAAGATACATGCGATATATGTTGCGAATACAAAGCAATCTTAAATCCTGATGAAAATCAACAACTCAAATATAAAGAACATATGATACGTAAACGAGAAGGTGATGAAGAAAGAGCAACAGACAGGCAGAATGATATTATAAAAAATATAAACGCTGCTGTCATAACCTTTGATTTAGAAAACATTTTCAGTCTACCTAAAGCAAACATCTCATGTTTTTATTATACTAGTAAGCTTACAGTGTATAACTTGACAGGACACTGTAATATAGATAATTCTGCCACCAATGCTATTTGGGATGAAACAAAAAACGGACGAAGTGGAGATGAAATAGCCAGCGCATTAGTCAAAATTTTAATCAGAGTAGTAAAAGATTTGCCAAGCCACATTACAAAAATTATTCTTTGGTCTGACTCTTGTGTACCACAAAATAAAAATTCGCACATGAGTATGGCATTAATAAATTTTTTACAGTCTGAAAATGCCAAAAATATAACAGAAATAGAGCAAAAATTTTCTGAACCAGGCCACGGAAACGTTCAAGAAGTAGACTGTGTACATAGCTTAATAGAACGTAACTTAAGGTATCAAGAAATGTATAGTCCTCTTGGATTGATGCGGGCCTTAACAAAAATACAATCGAAAATTAAGTTATTTTTTTTGCAAATGCAGGACATGGACTTTTGCGCGTTTCATGATGAGGCAGTGAAACTAGGATTTGGTCAAATACCATACAAAAAAATTAAATCTATAAAGTATAATAAAATGAAATGGAACATAGTGGAGTACAAAACAAGTTTCACGGCAACAGCCATATCAACAAACGTTGAACAAAACAAAGTGTACGTTTTGAGTGATATAACACTTAAAAAACCAAAGAATTCTTTAACTGATAAAAAAATTCAGGATATACGTTCGGTGTATAAATTTATGCCGCTAGAAGATAAAAACTTCATGGAAGCCTTAATCAAAAAGGTCTTAAAACACAGGGATGATGATAAAATACAAACTGTGCTTTCTACTGGCCTGAATATAAATGATGTAAGACGGAAAAATAAAACAACGAAACAAAAAAACAAATCTAAAGTAAAAAAAAGTACTTCGGTCAGAGGGAAAAAAAAGTAGAAGCTTGCTATGCTTCATGAAGAACAATATCCTAAGTCTACCTATTTTATATTTATCGTATAAGGACTGATTATGTAGTACCAGCTGCTATTTTATGCTAATTATGTTAGTTAATAAATTTTTGATTATTTGTGAGTACTAGTGTATTTATTTTCATACTCTAATTTAAACTTCCAAAAACTTTATCAAACTCACGTAAGCATTAATAATGACACCTACTAATATGAACCATAGACTACCTCAATCCACCACTATCACCATTCAATTCATCATCCAGTCACCTCAGAAGTCTCAAATTTTAATGCCCCACTATACCTAGTATTTTTTTTTTTATATACTCATCTAAATTTATACTTTCTCCAGTCCTTTCCCAAGGGGGACAAAAAGAACCCTACGAGACCCTAGAGCTATAATGTAAATATTATGCTCTAATTAAATTAGTTAAATTCATTAAAAAGTTGAACATGCTGTATATGTATTGATGGTAGTTTGGACAAACAAGCACTGAATTCTCTAATCGTGTTCATGGGCTATCTCCATGTCGTTATGTCCAACCTCCAGTTACATAATTTCTACGGAGGCATTTTGTCCAACCTCCACAGATAAATTAAAAAATATCGGTTTTATGCTTATCATATTAAAATACAATATAGACAATCATATAAATATATACACCATTGTTCCTAAATCATCAAATATTTTAATAAATTTCAGCTAAATTAATAACAAACTAAAAAAAACGTCCCCTGTAAAATTTGGTGAATGGTTGCTTGGCCATTCAAGCACTAAGGCAGCGTTTTGCTACGGTTACCACTGGAACTCGAACTCAAACCTAAGTCCCGACAAAACACACTCACTGTATCACTGCGTATAGTATTTTGAACACATTTTGTACGCGTATTTTTATTTTTATTTTTGAGGCAACCTAATACTGGATTCCACGCACTGGCGAGTTGAAAACCATCACCTCGATTGAAATTCTGACATTTCGAGATCTCAATAGTTTCCTTTACTAGCCTTGGTATGTAATGGCGTTCGGTGGACAGGATTTCAGGGTTGTGAAATTCGATCCAGTGGTGAACAACCGTGATAGTTTAAAACAGTGTTATGTTTCTGATACATTAAAAACTTAATTCCATTACATTATTGACAGCCGCTGATGCCGTCGCGGCCATCCAGCGGATGCAGATGGCAGGCTTTCGTTCAGTGTGGAGGTTAAAGGGAGGCCTATGTTCAGCAGTGGACGTCTTCTGGCTCATGATGATGATGGACTGAGTGAAGACAAGATTCTAAAGGGACAAGTTGACTTTTGTAAATTTGTTTAACGATGTATCGTTTCGACTAAAATAAAATGAATGGACGGGCCCTAAACATTGAAATTGCTCAGTAAAAACGAGTCAAAACCGTTGGACATATACTTCAACACCTAATTACAAAAATGTAAAGTATGTTTGTTACAAAAAATATATCCCGATTTTATTTGTGTATATACACTTCGGGAAAGCATATGAATGCATAATTTTGTCAGATGTTTCGTTATCACGTAACAATAGACACGTGTTGCACTTCCCACGGCTAGAGCCCGACTGAAACGAAATGAGAGCCGGCGCTCATTTTGTTATCTTCAAAAAATGCGCTTCTACTGGGCCTGTCCATTCATTTTATTTTGGTCGAAGGTGTATCGTAAGAAAGTAATAAATGTCCCAAATAAAAAAAAATATTAAAAAAATGAGCGTAATCTGTTGACGGGTCTGCGAAGATACAGGGATTGAAGTCTCAGTTCGGGGCGAACTACTAGATAGCTTATTCTGGTACACTGTCAACAGGGGGCTTAGTCCCAGATTTGATAGTTTTCAAAAACTTTTTTCGTTTACGTATTGTTCCATACATTGTAGTAAAGCGCCTCCAGCGGAAACGCGGAGGAACTAAAATCGGTAGTAATCGGCGGTATAGATTGCTTCACTCTAATACGAAAAAAGTTTTCGAATACCTTTCAGCCCAGCAATGTATGGAACAATAAGAAAACGAAAAAAGGTTTCGAAAACTATCAAATCTGGGACTAAGCCCACTGGTTTCTAAATAATTCTTAGCTTATTTTTGGTAGATTATTAACTTGTTTCAGAAACATTTATATCAATTTACCATCGAATACATATCAGTAGCCGCAGTAATATTGCCAATGTTATAAAATGCTACTATTTTAGTAGTTTTTTTTCATCGCCCTCTATTGGTAGGTTGTGGTTTCTTCAACGGTAGTATAATGTTCTCGATCACAACTGATGCGGCGCTTACTTTGCTGCATCTGAAAAAAAAGAGTTTTCAAATAAAACTATGCATTACTTTTCATATTAGCATAACCTATTTTAATATTGCCTGTTTGGGTACCTAGTTAACTAGTTAATTATTCATCAAATTCAATAAAATATGTTTTCGGTTTTTTAGCTTTGTATTTATAAGTGTGTGGCGGCATGAATCTGCGGAACATTTGTAGGCGTGCGCCTGCGCACCGACCAGCGGCGGACCGGACATATAGCTCCCACAAGTGCAAGGGTTGGCTCCACCGGACCGGAATGCGGGGGCATTCTTTGTCAATTGAGATGGTCTCATCTGAAATCAGCTTTCTTTTGCTGTTACCCTTTTCAAGTGCCTTGGCGTTTAAGATAAAACTAGTGCAAGAAATTGAACATTTTGCGTAATCTGCATCTCCAACGCCAACCGGTCACAATTTTTTTTAAAGTCCCACGTTTGCATCTCTACAAGAAGGTGGACCAGACGTAGCATATCATGATGTGGTGTCTTATGTCAAAGTTAATTTTGGGATCGCCCATTACTTTAGACATTCTGTGGCAAGCATTTTTTTTATAAGATAGGCTTGCGGCCGGCCGCCATATCGTCTGATGCTAATGCTAGCTTGCCTAGAAAAACCGATTCACTCTCGAAACCCAGATTGTAACTAGCGGGGAACACCCATTCAGGCAGCGAATTCCTAGCAGTTCGCACAATAAATGTGGAATCAAAGCGTTTCGTATGGGTTTTCGGAATATCAACCATAAAGCGGTGTCGATTTTTTGTGCCCGCTCTGGCAGTCCGATAGAAAAATGCGCAGGAGGTAATTAGATCGTGCAGATCCGATGCACACTCTCCGAAATGTATCCGATAAAAAACTTTTGCTTGTTCAATCACTGAAAGTTGTTAGTATATATACTGACCTTGGGAACATATCGTTGCACCGGAGTTCGCTCCATCCAGTCAGCGCTTCGTACAGCATCGTGTCCAGAGCCCGGTCGGCTGACAGCTCACCCGCCAGCATTCGCAGCGCCATTCTGAAAGGAGAAAACATTCCCAGATAATGGACAAACAGATTCATCATATATCTTACCAACAGCCTTCCGTGGTTTCACCCGCTATCCTAGTCCCCATGCTAGGCCTGTTGAGGTCTAACCCTGGCACCGGGGCAATAGAATACGGCACCGGGAACCCCTGCCTGTAGTAAGAGGGCTCGGGATGGTCAAAATTGGGGCTCTGACCATCCACTTAAGCGTGCCCAGGGAGAAAACGACAACGTTGTCGTGGGCGGAGGGGCTGAGACAACACGGTTGTCTCGGGAGGAGCCGTAGCGCAGTGCTGAGGGCTCCGGTGCGTTCCTCTGGAGATCCCGGAGCCCTCTTGATCATCTCAGAATGTTAAAAGTTTTAGTTATAAACTTAAAAAAATTATTACTGCACATCAGCAACAAGAGGAAACTCAAAAGCACGACACGTGTGCAATATAAGTAAATGTGCAATCAAAATAAAAAATGGAATAAAAGTTACCTACAATAATACCTAACTTATTATCTAATTTAATATCTCTTGTGTAAAGACCTCGAATGTTTGTTTTCTAATTACTATTTATGTATCCGGACCCTAGTTGGTGTTGCAACGGGGCATTTACACTATTTCTAGTTTGTATTAGTGAAAACATGTTTTTTGGCTTTTGTGTAACTGTTTATCTTATATCTACTGTATTAATTAGCAGCTGTATGTATTCCTTGTAAAATAAAATAAAATAAAATAATTAATTACCTACGTCATTGTCATCATTATTTGTATTTGTTTTTAGATTGGTTTATTTATTATTTTATTCATATTTTGTAGTGGTGTACTGTATGTGTGCCTGTACCGAGACATCACCAAGCGGCTCCAACGGAAGACCAGCGCTGGTCAAAAGCCGGCATTATGCTGAGTTGGGGCCGATTTGTTACCTTATACGTTGTGTCTTTAAGCTGTTTTAAAAAACGTAATTTGGTCACAAATAAACTTTTTCTTTCTTTCTCTTGTCAAGCACTAAGGCTGGTCACCGGGGGGGTTTTAGTGGGTATAATCCCACATAACCTGGCTGCACCTCAATGCAGACGGGTACCTTTAGAAGATTTCCCACTCGAAAAAAAAGGCCTGTTGGGGTCGCAAATAACGCTCACACTAAAGGCAAACCAAGTGATCTAGTTTCACTTACCCATTAATCCTGGCCATGGTACCAAACGGCGCATTCAACTTGGCAGTCGCGACCAGGTTTCTACAATACAGCAGCCACACACAGTCCAGCTCGGTATAAAACGTGCCATTGGTGTTGGCAACACTGGAGCTGTCGTTGAATGACGTTTGTAAGTGGTTCAGAGCGTGAGTGTTGCCATCTATGTTGCGGGAGATTTGGCCCTGAATGTTGGCAGTGTCCCGGTTGGACAGTTGGTTTAAAATGCTTCTGTAATGCAAAAAGGTTTATTATCATCACATATTTAGTTTTAGTCAGTCCACTAACGTAGGTCAGTCTTTATTTAGATTATTTGATATTACGTGAGACTCATGAGGGTAGCCAGGGAGGTTGGGGGTTCACACCTTAAAAAATATTCCCCACCCCCCGAAATATTCAAGGAGATGCAAGGACGCCCCCCTCCCCACCCCCGGATACTAAAACCTGGCTACGCCCATAGTTACCACCATACTAATCGTGACGTCAATACATAATTATTGGCATTACTTTAGTCCATTCTTAGTATTACGTTAGTCCATACTCAGTATTACGTTAGTCCATACTGAGTATTACGTTAGTCCATACTGAGTATTACGTTAGTTCATACTCAGAATTGTGATAGACCATACTCAGTATTACGTTAATCCATACTAAGTATTATGTTAGACCATACTCAGTATCACGTTAGTCCATACTCAGTATTACGTTAGTCCATACTGAGTATTACGTTAGTTCATACTCAGAATTGTGATAGACCATACTCAGTATTACGTTAATCCATACTAAGTATTATGTTAGATCATACTCAGTATCACGTTAGTCCATACTCAGTATTACGTTAGTCCATACTGAGTATTACGTTAGTTCATACTCAGAATTGTGATAGACCATACTCAGTATTACGTTAATCCATACTAAGTATTATGTTAGACCATACTCAGTATCACGTTAGTCCATACTCAGTATTACGTTAGTCCATACTGAGTATTACGTTAGTTCATACTCAGAATTGTGATAGACCATACTCAGTATTACGTTAATCCATACTAAGTATTATGTTAGACCATACTCAGTATCACGTTAGTCCATACTCAGTATTACGTTAGTCCATACTGAGTATTACGTTAGTTCATACTCAGAATTGTGATAGACCATACTCAGTATTACGTTAATCCATACTAAGTATTATGTTAGATCATACTCAGTATCACGTTAGTCCATACTCAGTATTACGTTAGTCCATACTGAGTATTACGTTAGTTCATACTCAGAATTGTGATAGACCATACTCAGTATTACGTTAATCCATACTAAGTATTATGTTAGACCATACTCAGTATCACGTTAGTCCATACTCAGTATTACGTTAGTCCATACTGAGTATTACGTTAGTTCATACTCAGAATTGTGATAGACCATACTCAGTATTACGTTAATCCATACTAAGTATTATGTTAGACCATACTCAGTATCACGTTAGTCCATACTGAGTATTATGTTAGACCATACTGAGTATTACGTTAGTCCATACTGAGTATTACATTGTTCCATACTTAGTATTCTTGTATGCTCGCCCCAGATGTATGGCGGCCCGCGCTGCGCTCACGCCGACTTCCAGAACATTCTCGAACAAGTTCGCGCCAAGGTTGAAATCTTCCGCTTCTTGCTGGCGAAGGTTCTGCCGTTTGCTAGAACATAAAAAAATATAATTTTCAAAAAACAGAGTTCACACAAAATTTGTAAAATATGCAATTTAAGTGATTCATTTATCATTCAAGTAACCGAGTTTTCCAGTTATTTTGATTTAAAAGCCAAAATACTGAACCGTTTTTGATAAAATTTCTATGGCACCAATCTGAAAGCATATCCTGCATATATCTGCATGACTTAATTCCCTCTTGCTCTTTTTTCAATCGGACTGCCAGGGCGGGCGCGAAAAATCGACGTCGTTTTATGGTTGATATTCTGAGAACCCGTACGAAGCACTTTGATTCCACATTTATTGTGCGAACTGCTAGTCTGTGGAATTGGCTGCCTGAATGGGTTTTCCCCGTCAGTTACTGGGTGTCTTCAAGTCGAGAGTGAATCTGTTTTTTCTAGGCAAGCTTGCTCCAACGTAGACCGCATTTAGGCGAGATGCGGCCAATCGCAAGCCTATCTATACTAATATTATAAAGAGGAAAGATTTGATTGTTTGTTTGTTTGCATTGAATAGGCTCCGAAACTACTGAACCGATTTGAAAAATTCTTTCACTGTTGGGAAGCTACACTATCCCCGGGTAACATAGGCTATTTATATTTTCAAAGAAAATAGGGATCCTTACTAAAACTCCAGTAGTGTAACCCAAGGTGTAGAAAAATAAGATTTACAATTTTGACTTTGCGTGTTTGACAGTTCTATGACAGGACAACGTCTGTCAGGTCAGCTAGTCTACTATAAAAATAAAAATCATCATCATCATCAGCCCTGAGTGACCCACTGCTGGGTATAGGCCTCCCTTTGTTTATGCCACTCTCGGGTTGCTCGCTATATAAAAATAAAAATAAAACAATTTTGTTCCCGTTATCCTCAAGGCGATTGTCGTTTGGGGCGTCCATAAATTACGTGAGATCGAGTCAAATCTTATCTAATCTTACGTTGGAGAGAGGGGGGGGTCTCGGCAAATATCACGCAGTTTTTTTTCTGATTGAAACAAAAAAAATATATACTATTTTGGTCCATTTAATCCAGATTGTACATGCTTAAGATTTAATCTTAAGCGTTATCGTAATACTCTAATTCGTTCGATAGAAAATAATTTCATTCAATCGTTTACGTAATTTTGAAAAATCTCATGTGAGATTGGGGGATGGGGGAGGGGGTTGAATAAAATCTCACGACATCTCACCAGGGGGGGAGGGAGGGACAAAAAATAAAAAAAAACACCTCACGTAATTTATGGACGCTCTTTCGAATAGGTAAGATAAAAATTACTTGGCAACAACTGCTTGTAATAAAGGACTTACGAGAAGACGTTGTGTTGCATCTCGTTCTGTTTAGCCTCCACTTTGCTCGGGTCCATAAAGAGAGCGTTGAACGCGAAAACGTCGGGGTCTCTCAGCATTTTGATTCGAGCCGCCTCCTGGGAAAAAATGAAAAAATAGTGATCATATGCTTATCTATACTGGGTGACTAGACAGTGGAAATATTCTGGGATATAATAGGCATGATGACTAATATTTTTTTATTACCTCATAAAAAAGCTGACCATAAATAGAGCCCATCAACGAAAACAATATTAAAATTAGTTCAAAAATAAATAAGATATAAGCAGATATAAGCATTTAAATTTCATGCTAGACAGAGAGCGCACTATACTGAGCCGTGATGTCACGACTCAGGAGCGCCATACAAATGCTATACTAACACACGCTTTGTGAGAAAGGGATAGAGCATCCCCTCCCTATCCCCAGCTAAAACTTTAAACGTTCATATCTCAGAGATTTATCAGCCAATTTAAATTATTTTTTCAGTATGTGTAATGTATTTAGTTATATTCATCGCTAAGCCGGTTATTTGTAATAAATTAAACACATGCCTATTTTACTAATCATTATGAACTTTCACTATGGAACCAACCATGAAATTGCGAAAATTTTGTTTTGATGGCATTTCTATATGGAATAATTATAATACCGGAGTCCATAACCGAGAACAAACACATTGATTTTCATAATATGTATAGATAGATGAGCCGGTAACCGGTAAGCGCAGCGTAGGACGTCCACCCACACGGTGGACAGCCTAGACGACTTAAAAGAGACCGCAGGGAAACGCTGGATGCCGTCCGCTTCCAACCGGCTCTTTTGGAGATCGATGGGGGAGGCCTATGTCCAGCAGTGGACATCTTATTTTTTATCATCTTTTATTTATATTTATGTTATATAGTGGTGTACTGTGTGTGCCTGTACCGAGACATCACCAAACGGCTCCAACGGAAGACCAGCGCTGGTCAAAAGCCGGCATTATGCTGAGTTGGGGCCGATTTGTGACCTTATATACCTTGTGTCTTTAAACTGTTTAAAAAAAACGTAATTTGGTCACAAATAAACTTTTTCTTTCTTCTTTCTTCTTTCTTTCTTTCTTACGGCTGAAATGATGATGATGATGAGATAGATAAGCGAAATTGAGCTTCGACATTTGTATGTCAATGCTCAATCCACGTTGCACGTTGTCGTGGCAGCATTTTGGGAACTAGCGGTTTAATAGATTAGTTATTTAGTATTGGAATAGAATTTGTTTTTCTATGTACAATACATACTTTTGCTGTCTTTGTTTGTATCTTTAATAATAAATCTTACCTGGTTTTCCCAAGCCATAAGCTGTATATTATGCAGCAACATCACATCCAACGACAAAATACCAAACGAGAGCAAATCTGTCCCATTCGTCAGTATTACTTTTCTACTATTATTCGAGCTTGTATAATTATCACCAAAATACATATCTCGTAACTTATCCATTACTATTGTAGCATTTCCTTCTTGCAAACTCTCGTTTAAAGCTTTCAATAACTGTCCAAATTCATTCTTATTCCCTACAGATTTAGGAGGTTTTTTAACTTTCTCAAAATCAGGATCCGATGTGATCCAGTCGTACAATTCTTGCACCTTTTCTATAAGATAGCTAGTCATAGAATTACTTTGCATATAATCATCGTAAAGATTTTCATCATTGTAATATTCTTCGTAGTCATTATTCTTCAAATCGTTGATGTAACCTTCTGGTAGTTTGATATCAGTGAGGACTTTTACGTCTATCACTTGCTCTGGCTTTCCTAAATCTACTTTAGTGATGACGTCCGGTCGAATAGGCTTAAATTCAGGTAAATGTTTGTTAACTTCATTAAATTCTCGGATAATCTTTTCATTCGCCTCACTTATACTGACTTTGGTAAGGTCAACGTTTTTGAGGCTATCTGGAAGTTTAGCTTTGTCTTTCTTTTCTATTTTTCTTTCATTATGATGTATCGTATCATGTACTGGGTGTAACTGGGGCTTGTTCAAAAGATCTCGGCTTCGGTCACGGTTGGAAACAATATTTTTGAAGATGGAAAGCTTTTCTAGAATTGGTATCTGTATTTCGTTGTCTAGTTCTTCGGAGCTTGCATTAAGGTCAGTAGTTGATTCTTCTGTCTTTGAAATCATATGCTTAGGGTAATAATTGGCGTACATCGGCTCCTGAAACAAATAATGCGAGGTTTGTTGGACTTACCAAATATAATTCTCGTCGGGAGAAACTAATACAATAAAATTTGTCGGAAGCATTCGACATTGTATACCAATAATCTTAAAGTAAAATACTCTCGTAATAAAATACTACAATAATAATGCGTATCTTCACAAAGAAGGATTATACACATATATCTTGTTCTTCATAATTATATATGGATCTACTTAGGATAACTCAATTTATATCTTTTAAATAGTAGCGTTTCACAAGGGTTCGATTTTTGACCTATGCTTTTTATTCTATACAAATTTAGCTTCTATCATATTTGTCATATTAATTGGCGCTATTAGCTGCATGTCGCAATGCAGACACTAGTGTAAAAGGTGACTTAACGTAGAATGTCAGCACCAAGTACTTACAGGGTGCTCCGCGAACACCTCCGTGGAGTAAGGGCCGGCGCCCCACCGCGTAATCACCACGGTAGCTAGCACCAATGCTGCGCACACCGCAAAACACGAAGCACTGGCTATGATCCACACCTTCAGGGGGACCTGGAAATGTAGAACGTTTTTATAGAGTTTTCAGCCAACTCAGTAAGTTGTACATTCTCATTTAGTTAGACCGAGACGCATTAGAGTGAAAATTACAAGAGTTGAATCACAAGAGCGTACTAAATGCTTTCGTTGGATCGATGACTGGACTCGTCAGTTTTTTATTAGAGGAGAGAGAGACAAATAGCACAGAATAAGGATACAGAGAGTATCTCAGGGTATCATGAATCGTACGGTGAAACGCTGACTGGGAAGTTGAGGTGGCGTCGTGATGTGCAAGGAACCGAGGAAAGTCAAATTGTAACATCGCGGCTCGACTGTTCTGAAGGTATAATTTTGAATTTTTAAGTTGCCTTATTTCATGAGGTATAATTTTGAATTTTCAAGTTGACTTTTTTCATGAGGTATAATTTTGAATTTTTAAGTTGACTTTTTTTCATGAGGTATAATTTAGAATTTTTAAGTTGACTTTTTTTCATGAGGTATAATTTTGAATTTATAAGTTGACTTCTCCTCGGTTTTTGTTTTGAAGACCTTTCTTGATCCCGGCAACCTTATGATTTTATTTGTTTACTAGTTGCGCCCCGCGGTTTCACCCCCATTATATCGTGCTTCGGTTTTGTTTTCAATTCAGAGTTATCCATAGTCAGAGTTATATCGTATCAATCATTTATGCAGATTATAGCCTTCCTTGAAGGAACCTCCAAGAGGTAACCCTTTGACTTATATGACAATATTTTTTTAAGGTTCCGTATCCAAAGGGTAAAAACGGAACCCTATTACGAAACCTACGATGTCTGTCTGTCCATCTGTCCTACCTATTAACGGCTATATCTTTAGAACCGTAATAGATAGCCACTTGAAAATTTAACAGAACATGTAATGTTATGGCGGATATAACAAATAATAAGTACGTAAGTCAAAATGTAATAAATCCCCTTTAGACTTTGATAGCAGTTCCGTTTAACCCGATAGATATGTATTTATTTATTTATTTAAGTCCACCTACACTGTGTAAATCAATACAATTTATCAAAACTTTAAACAGAAATAAAAATATAACTAAATGTCACAATAATTACAGGTGAAGACAGCATGCAATAATATTGAGCGATAAAATAAAATAATATGTAGTTAAATCAGTTAAACATAAACACGAATGAGGTATAAAACGATAATTATTTTGTTAACATATACAAAGTTTTGTCAGTATTAAAAATTAAAATTAAAAAGTCAAGTAATAAATGTCACGAAGAAAATACAAATAATTAAAAACTGTTCAGTTTGTATACTTCGACCGGTGCTTTTATCCTCTACTGAGCGGGTCTCGGTGGTTACAAGACATTCCCCATATTGCGTAGCTGATTGGCACATAATGGCGTATACAGAATAATTATTACTTAGTACGGTGCAATGATGATTATTTCCCTGTCGACTTGCATGTGCCAACGACCGTTAGATCATACTTGGCTTCGCGAACTAACATTATTACATACCTACCTTGTGCAAGTTTCTTTATTTAAAGTTGCCAAGTGAGAGTCACGCACTGAGGGTCCGTACCACGCCCGATGTAGCTTAACTTCGGTGATCGTACGAGAACCGTACCCTTAGTACATGTTTTGATAAAACACTGTTTTAACACTGTCTTCCCGTGAACATGGTGCATGTAACTGCGCCGAAATATCGGGAGCTCATTCCACAACCTTACCACGGTAAATATCCCGTAAATAATCATATAACTTTTATGTTTTGATAGTTTTCTAAAACTTTTTTCGTTTACGTATTGTTCCATACATTGCTGGGCTGAAAGGTATTCGAAAACTTTTTTCGTATTAGAGTGAAGCAATCTATACCGCCGATTACTACCGATTTTAGTTCCTCCGCGTTTCCGCTGGAGGCGCTTTACTACAATGTATGGAACAATACGTAAACGAAAAAAGTTTTCGAAAACTATCAAATCTGAGACTAAGCGTATACAGGTGGTGAATAGAAATTTGTCACCGACTCGCACTTGGCCAGTATTTATTATTTGTTGATTTAGACTGTGTCATCATCATCATCAGCCGGAAGACGTCCACTGCTGAACATAGGCCTCCCCCTTTAACCTCCACACTGAACGACAGCCTGCCTTTTGCATCCATTGGATGCCCGCGACTCTCACAATGTCGTCGGTCCATCTAGTGGGAGGCCTCCCTACGCTGCGTCTTCCGGTTCGTGGTCTCCACTCTAGAGCCTTTCTTCTCCATCGGTTATCGTTCTTCGAGCGATGTGGCCTGCCCATTGCCACTTCAACTTGCAAATTTTAACAGCTATGTCGGTGACTCTGGTTCTTTGGCGAATATCCACGTTTTGGATAGACTGTGTACTATATACCTAATCCTGCCAAGTTTGACGCTTGTACGTATTGCCTACCGTTTTTACATTAGAGCTAATACAAAAATGCGTTTAAAAACGTTTGTTGTATGGGGGACCATTTAGTTTCTATTTTTTACTTTAATATTGTTTCTTAGATAATCCGCATATACATACATAACATTACATATTCTGTGAAAATTTCAACTGGCTATCTATTACGGTTCGAAAGATACAGCCGTTAAAAATTAGGACGGAGAGACAGACAGCGTAGGCTTGGTCCCGTTTTCACCCTTAGGATACGGAAACCTAAAAAATTGCGAAAAAAAATCATTAACATTGCAGAAATACCTAAAGCTGTAATAATAAAGAAATGCCCGCCCGATTTGATAGCCCGTTGGTCCAGGTGGTAGTAAACCTGCCTTCTGAGCTTGGGGGCGTGGGTTCGATTCCCATCTAGGACAAACATTCATGTGATGAACATTTGTGTTTGTTCTATATCTGGTTGTTAATATCTGTTTAAGTATGTATTTAAAACTATATATGTATGTATATCAGTCTCTGGCAGCCATATCACAAGCTTTGCTTAGTTTGGGGTCAGATGACCGTGTGTGCAAAAATGGCCCGAATATTTATTTATTTATTTAATTAAAAATCTTACAGTGGTTTTAGTAGGAATCCTCTCGCATACGATCGGGCGCGGCGGCAGAGGCCGTCTCGCTCGCTCCACGCTCGGATCGACGCGGCTGGCGCTCGGGTAAGATCGGCTCGCTGTCGGGTACGATCGGCTCCACTCGGTCGTCGCCGTCGTACGGCTCTCGCACGAGCTTGCGGACGGCGGCCGCTTCTCGTATTCATATTGAAACATTTTCTTCTAAAAATATAAAACAAACAATATATATTTATCACAGAAACAAAATAAGTATGTCTATCAAAATTAGCCACTTTTTAATGAAGTCATAATCTTACTCGTCCCCCACCCTCTCACCTGTCGGTGGAGGTGGTTTTCTCCAAGGAAGTTTTATACCCTATTGGCATGGGTATACAAAGTCCTAGGTTTTGTCCTTGTGACGCAACGCGGAGGCGTATTTTGACCGAGGACATTTTATACCCTAAGTTTGGACATCTCCAAAAGCAAAAAACCCCGATAAAAAAGAGCAGATGTACAAACAACACAAGCTAACAAATATACAAACAACACAAGTTATTGTCAAACAGATGTCAAAACAACACAAGTTATTGTCGAACAGATGTACAGTACAAACAACACAAGTTATTGTCGAACAGATGTACAAACAACACAAGTTATTGTCGAACAGATGTACAAACAACACAAGTTATTGTCAAACTGATGTACAGACAACACAATTTATTGTTTAACAGATGTACAAACAACACAATTTATTGTAGAACAGATGTACAAACAACACAAGTTATTGTCGATCAGATGTACAAACAACACAATTTATTGTCGAACAGATGTACAAACAACACAAGTTATTGTCGAACAGATGTACAAACAACACAAGTTATTGTCGAACAGATGTATTTAAGTTACTAAAAAAGTTAAGTAAGCTTATAAGGAAAAAAAATAAAAAAATATTAAGATTAATACGGAATTGTTTTAAGCTGTCACGGTTGTTCACTAAAGTTATATGATTATTTACGGGTAAATTACCATTTACCGTGGTAAGACAACCTCACAACCTTACCACGGTAAATATCCCGTAAATAATCTTATAACTTCAGTGGAAATTGTTTCTAAACTGGCCCCATTACCACGTTGTATGGCAATGCTCACCCTTTGAGCAAAGTAGAGGCCGGTATTTTGGTTACGAGTGGCATCGAACAGACGTGATAACAAATAAAATAAAAAAATGGCTTCCGATCCCCACGGGCCCATGGTTTCGACCCCAAAAGGCTCAAAAATGAACCGATTGTCCAGGGGCCTTACGGACAACAGCTAATTGCGGCACCTAATCCGCTCAGTTGGAAAATCACGCTAACGTGAACCTTATCGCGCCGAGATACGGTTTGCGGTCGCGTGATTTTCCAACTGAGCGGATTAGGTGCCTGTAATAGCAGTTG
The DNA here is from genome assembly GCA_914767915.1 of Agriopis aurantiaria. Lineage (NCBI taxonomy): Eukaryota > Metazoa > Arthropoda > Insecta > Lepidoptera > Geometridae > Agriopis > Agriopis aurantiaria. Next base: position 5,646,205 of record OU612010.1, on the reverse strand, counting down.
TCCGTAAGGCCCCTGGGTACTATATTTGCACCTATTGAGGTTATCTGTGGATTTAGCCGCCGCGCCAGCCTTATCTATCTATCTATATTTATATATAAAAACCGGACAAGTACGAGTAGGACTCCTGCTCTGAGGGTTCCGTTGGACAGAACCGTCAGAGCGCGAGTCCAAAAAAATCCTAAGGTTGAAATATTGAAAGACAAACTTAACTTTGTAGTTGACTATAAGGTTCTTCTATACATTCCAACTACAAAATGTAAGTTTATAATGGCAAAATAATTATTTTTAAATGATATAACTTCAACTTTGTAACTTTCAGATTTATTCCTATTATGTGCTATGAGACCTTGCCTTTTGCCAAATTTCATGATTCTAGGTCAACGGTAAGTACCCTATAGGTTTTTATTCCCCTGTGAAATCGCAAAATATGCGACATAAACGTTCATATCTTTTGATTGCGTTGACTTACAACTTTTATTTTTTTACAGCCGAAAGAAACCGTAGACCCAAGTATTTAGTACAAATGTCAACTTGATACCTTTAAGAATTCTTGAGAAAAAGGGTCTTGACAGACGGAGGAGACAGACAGACAGACGGACAGACAGACGGACAACGAAGTGATCCTATAAGGGTTCCGTTTTTTCCTTTGGAGGTACGGAACCCTAAAAATGAATACCTTGGTCACCACATAACTTGAGAACGACTTTACCGATTTCATTCATCTTTTTTTTTAGTTTTCTAATATTTACTTTGTAGAAGGTTCTTCTTACGGAAAGGAAAACTAAGATGATTGCGCAGAAAATTTCAGAAAACTTACCGACAATTTAACTCGCGGGCTCAGAACAAATAAAAATACAGAGTCCCTACGGCGCACTGCCAAAGTGACGCCAAAATCGCTTCCAAAACTACGTGAATTCCCAATAAATACACGGCTCACGCACACATACCTATTCAAAAATAAGTTTTGAATGCGTATGCGCCCACATGTTTCAAAAAGTGGCTTTACTTTCCGTGTTCGCGGTAGCTCCTCTGTATTTTTATTTGCTCTGAGCTCGCGGGTGAAACCGCGGGGCGCAGCTGGTTTATAAAAACTCATACAAAACTGCCCATTTTGTTTCTCATGCGCTTTCCTAACATAATCTATCCAATTTTCCGCAAATCCTACCTCGTTATGAACAGTAACCATCGTTTTTCTTTACAATGACTGGCTCCAAATTGCTCTGCGCATATTAAATACCTAATTTTCTAGGTACGTTATGTACGTACACGTCGTGGGCTTCCCACGGTGTTGTTGGTCCAGATTTCACGTCTTAGCATATGAAACTTTAATTTAATAATCAAGCTGCAAAGAAAATAGACCGTTTTTGTGTTCTATTGTAGAATTTAAAAAACCGGTATTGTTCCATTTATGTTATGAATTAATAAATATTTTAATTTTTTTTATCGGGCAAGTGCCTTTATTAATTAAACGAAATACAAGCTAAAACTAACACTACAAATACAATTAGACTGCCCATAGACCGTTGAAGGTCTAAAAACAATCCAAATGCTCAATCCCACTACCAGTTGACAGCGTACCCAGCATGCTGGCGGCAATACCACGCCGAATGGCAATGCTTATGCGTTGAGCCAGAAATACGCCAGTATTTTGGTAACGCGTCGCATTAACCAGGCGCTCTGAAAGATTTAATAATTGAATAATTGATTTATATGACATATAATGTAATTTAATCTAATCTAATGCATGTATTAATATTTAACTACTTGCCTAATTATATAATCGTAATTAATTTCTTAAAATTTTTACTTGTCAACTACACTGTATTAGGTTAATCCTGTAATGTTGTAATGAATGAATTTGTAATGAATAAAAAAAATACACTATTTTTTTATTTTTTTTGTTTGTTTCTGTGGTCTCACGTTTGACCTTGCTTCACAGAAGTTTGTTGAACGCTAGCTCTTGAAGTTCCCCAAGGATTGAGTTCGAAAATAATTGACATCTGTTTTTTAGGGTTCCGTACCCAAAGGGTAAAAATGGGACCATATTACTAAGCCTACGATGTCTGTCTGTCCGTCTGTCTGTCTGTCCTACCTATTAACGGCTGTATCTTTCGAACCGTAATAGATAGCGAGTTGAAATTTTCACAGAATATGTAATGTTACGGCGGATAAACTATCAAATAATAAAAAAGTCAAAAAGTAAAAACAAAAGGGGTGTCGCCATACAACAAACAATTATTTTTAACGTATTTTTGTATGAGCTCTAATGTAAAAACGGTAATACGTACAAGCGTCAAACTTGGCATGATTATAGAACACACTCTAAAGTATAACAACAAATAATAAATAATGGCAAAGTGCGAGTCGGTGACAAGTTTCTGTTCATTAAAAGTTATACCGAGCGTCACTTGCAAAATATTAACTGTGACGTAGCTATTGCTTGGCTGTTTTGGTAGGCGTAAGTCGGATCAAGGCGTAAGTGGATATTCGCCAAAGAACCAGATTCACTGACATAGCTGTTAGCAAGTTGAAGTGGCAATGGGCAAGCCACATCGCTCGAAGAACCGATAACCGATGGGGAAGAAAGGTTCTGGAGTGGAGACCACGAACCGGAAGACGCAGCGTAGGTAGGCCTCCCACTAGATGGACCGAAGACATCGTGAGAGTCGCTGGCATCCAGTGGATGCAGATGGCAGGTTGTCGTTCAGTGTGGAGGTCAAAGGGGGAGGCCTATATTCAGCAGTGGACGTCTTCCGGCTGATGATGATGAAATCGGATCAAATCGTTTTTTTTTAATTGATAATCATTGTATTTTGTGGTGGTACGGAACGTCAGAACCTTCAGTGCGCGAGCCTGTCTCGCAGTTGTCCGGTTTTTATTTATTTGTTATTTGAGTGGAGCGTTGACCCCGGATGCAGAATTGCAGATATCTCTGAATCTGATGCTAGGGAACTAGAGCGAGTCACCAAGCGGATCGCAACTCATCTTGTTGTATATCTTTATCATTATCATCATCATCCATCATCAAACCTCATTTTTAATTTAATCTAACCTCTTTTTGTTACACTGGCCACACTGTACTATTCGATAATTATTGAAATTAGAAATCGAGAAACAAAAATCCACAGATGGCGGGATTCCTGGATTCCATCTAAAGTAAAAAAAAAAAAAAACATCCGCTCTCTTTCCGAGCGGTGTATATATTACTCTATGTTTCCGAGCCTCTCATGGAATCCATGTTCCCGGTGTGTTCCCGGTGTATATATTACTCTATGAATCCCTGCCATTTGAGGATTTTGTATCTCGATTTCTAATTTTAAAAATTATCGAATACCTAGTACAGTGTGGCCTGTCCCTGTGTAACAAAAAGAGTTTAGATTAAATTAAAAATAAGGTTTAATGAAGGATGATCCATCGATGTAGAATCGATGGATAATCCATATACCTAATATTTTACGATTGCATAATTATTGTAATACGGCAAAATGGAAAATAGAGGGAATTCTGTAAGCGTGAGTGCAACTTGTTTGAAAACTCATTCACGATTAAACAGGAATTAAATTAGCATGTAATATGCTACACTAATTAAAATACGACCTCAGTGTGGCCCGTCGCGACTGCGGTTCCTGGAATTATGTAAACTGCGCCTAATAACTTAAATTAACCAGTTAAATCTATACCAATATTATAAAGAGGAAAGATTTGATTATTTGATTGTTTGTTTGTTTGTTTGCATTGACTAGACTCCGAAACTACTGAATCGATTTGAAAAATCTTTCACTGTTGGGAAGCTACACTTTCCCCGGGTAACATAGGCTATACTAATATTATAAAGAGGAAAGATTTGATTGTTTGTTTGTTTGCATTGACTAGACTCCGAAACTACAGAATCGATTTGAAAAAATCTTTCACTGTTGGGAAGCTACACTTTCCCCGGGTAACATAGGCTATACTAATATTATAAAGAGGAAAGATTTGATTGTTTGTTTGTTTGCATTGAATAGGCTCCGAAACTACTGAACCGATTTGAAAAATTCTTTCACTGTTGGGAAGCTACACTTTCCACGGGTAGCATGGGCTATATTATATTTTCAAAAAAAATAGGGATCCTTACTAAAACTCCAATAATGTAACCAAAGTGTTAAAAAAACCTCCACACTGAACGACAGCCTGCCTTCTGCATCCACTGGATGCCCGCGACTCTCACGATGTCGTCGCTCCATCCAGTGGGAGGCCTCCCTACGCTGCGTCTTCCGATTCGTGGTCTCCACTCCAGAACCTTTCTTCCCCATCGGTTATCGGTTCTTCGAGCGATGTGGCCTGCCCATTGCCACTTCAACTTGCAAATTTTAACAGCTATGTCGGTGACTCTGGTTCTTTGGCGAATATTTACTTACGTTCCAGATTCTATCGCGCAAAGATTATTCAAGCATAGCTCTCTCCATTTTAGGCTCTATAAATACAAATATGAACGGAAGAAAGGAAAACTATTCTACGAGTAGGTATGACATGATGTAAATTTGATTTAAAAAAACCCAGAGGTCATTGCTGCAGCGCCTCGGGCTTGCAGACGCGCGCACCGACTGCTTTCACACTACTATGCGCAAGCGGTGCGCGTCTTTGGTGCGAGGAGGCCAGTTCCAACATTGTTCTTCAGATGATTGCGACTAGACTGGACTGCCTTTACCTCCGGCATTGCTGCGATAGACATGTCGCGGTACCCATGCCGGAGAGTAATACAGTATATAATCTTTGGTAATACTAAACTGATTGTGACTTACTGTATTTATGACTTTATTTTATTTTATTATTGTGACCCTGTGACATTGAATGTATTTTTACTTGTTTTAATTTTTATTGTGTTATAATGTATTTATGTTATTTTTTTATTTTAATAATGGTTAATTTTCTGTACTGATATGGGTTGTCAAAACTTAACAGGAGATGCCAAACACCTATGTTTTATAAAAATCAGTTAATAAAGTTTTTTTTTTTAGTTTTTTTTTAAACCTGAAATAAATGAATTTTGAATTTGAATTGCTGCGGTCCAGCTTAGCCAGGCAGGGTGGGGCAAACGCCCCACCCTATCCCACCGCCACGCCCATGATGTGTGTCTCGACACGCTCTTGCCAGTTTTATTTAAATTCTTAGTGTATAAAAGAGTAACTCAAAATTCAAATTCAAAAACCGGACAAGTACGAGTAGGACTCGTGCTCTGAGGGTTCCGTCCAACGGAAACCACAAAACGCGAGACCAAAAAAAAAAACTTACTGAAGTTGAAATATTGAAAGACAAACTTAACTTTGTAGTTGACAATAAGGTTCTTCGATACATTCCAACTACAAAATATAAGTTTATAATGGCAAAATAATTATTTTTAAATGATATAACTTCAAATTAGTAACTTTCGGATTTATTCCTATATATGTGCTATAAGACATTGCCTTTTGCCAAATTTCATGATTCTAGGTCAACGGGAAGTACCCTATAAGTTTTGATTCCCTGTGAAATCGCAAAATATGCGACATAAACGTTCATATCTTTTGATTGCGTTGACTTGCGATTTAAATTTTTTTACAGCCGAAAGAAACCGTAGACCCTAGTATATAGTATAAATTTCAACTTGGTACCTTAACGCGTTCTTGAGAAAAAGGGTCTTGACAGACGGATAGATAGACGGACAATGAAGTGATCTTATAAGGGTTCCGTTTTTTCCTTTTGAGGTACGGAACCCTAAAAATACAAAAATGTTATACATATACATAGATCTGATAGCACCTTTTATAGGCGTGTACGACATTCGCCAAAAAGTGGTTAGACACTAACCCTCATATTAATAAACGTGGAGTAGGCATCGGGAGTAGCCTTGGAATAGTTACTCCATCTTTTGTCTTTTTCGATCGATTTCAATATGTGAAAGAGAGAAGAAGACAAAACACGGCGTAACTATTCCAAGACTAATTCTACGGTGTTTCCGAGAAGTTACAACATGGGGATCTTCAAAAGACGAGTTAATTGAGTCCTGAAGGGTCGGCAACGTATTTGTGACGCCTCGGTGTTACAAGTATCCATAGGCGACGGTGACTGCTTACCATCAGGCAGCCCGTCGGCTTGTTTGCCACCTATGGCATTAAAAAATAATATACGTTTATTAATAAGGGGTATAACTATAAAATCGAATAACATAATTATATGATATTCTTTATTAAATAAATAAATAAATAATTCATTTAATCCCAAATCCAGTTATTTAAATTAACAATCATATAATAATTACCAACGAACAGTTTACTAGCAGCAAAAATAGTTGTGCCAATGGGCCCCAAACTAGGTAAAGCCTGTATCTTGGGCGCCCGCCCTATAGCCAGTTAACAGCTTCTATTGATGAGTTAACAGCTTCTGTTAATTCGCTTATGTTTGTACACATTGTGTTATATGTTAGAGACTTTACTATTTTGTTTTTAGAGTTTCTCAAACTTCGCAATAAGTAACTTGAAATGTAATTATTGCTCTTTCGACAGTGCGCCATTCTAATCGCACGCTTTACTTTTGTTAGTGAAACAAAACCACTTAATGATCGATCAGACATGTGTGTTAACTTCATCTACCTATATACAATTGAAGAAAAAAATTTATTATAACCATTTGATGGCCCGTTGGTCCAGTTGGTAGAGAACCTACCTTCTGAGCTTGGGGGCGTGGGTTCGATTCCCATCTAGGACAAACATTCGTGTGATGAACATTTGTGTTTGTTCTATATCTGGTTGTTAATATCTATTTAAGTATGTATTTAAAACTATATATGTATGTATATCAGTCTCTGGCAGCCATATCACAAGCTTTGCTTAGTTTGGGGTCAGATAGCCTTGTATGCAAAAAAAAAATGTTCATCACAACTATCAACATCACAAAATACAGAAAAATATAATAAAAGAAAAGTAAAAAAAAAATTGTTTCCGTTTTTTTTATACAGTGATCTCCCTTTGGCCTCCAACTCGCCTGATGGTTTGTTTTTAAAATCAAAATAACTAGAAAAATTATACCTAATGTCATCTAAATAAATGAAATTGTATATTTAGACAATTTGAAGTCGGTTTTTAAATTGATAATTATTATATAACATCTTATGTAGGTCCAGTTTAATACAATCGCAAAAAGTTATTTTATTTTGAATGGATTTAATTTTTTAAGTTCAAAGTTTTAAGTACCTACCTTTGTACTTAAAAAATAACATTGATATACCTATATCAAACAAAAAAATTAAAAAGCCTTAATTATTACTAATTATCACTAATATATTTGAAATTAAAAATGAACAAATCAAAATTCGCAAAATCTTTGCCCACACGCGGTCATCTGACCCCAAGTTACTATGGCTGCCAGAGACTGATATACACTTCGACCAAAATAAAACGATATACATACAAATATATATTTCCATACTTAAATATATTTTAACACAATCGAGATACAAGTCCTAGTTGAGAACCCCCTTTTTTGGAAGTCGGTTAATAAGAATAATTGTTTAAGTTTTTGTGTACCGCCACTGAGTATCTAACTTTTACCTTCAAAGGTATATAACAATCCAACGGTTTAATATTATGTAGGTTAAGATCCTTATATGTGTTCTGTGGTTAAGATAGAGATTAGCCATCTTACCACAAAAGATTTAAGAACGCTTTAGACATGTGTTTAGCAATTGTTTCACTGCGAAAAATATGTTAAACACATGTCTAAAGCCTGCTTAAATCTTTTGTAGTAAGACGGTAGAATGTTATGTAGGTACCTTAAAATATAGTTGGTACCTACCTTAGAATTACTTTATTTATTGAAAAACACACCAATCACTAAACGATTAAGTTGTCTAAATAAAATGTCACTTCCTTTCTACAACTTTCAAATCACATCACTAAATGTTTTTTTTAAAGAATAAATACTCGTAATGCTAACCAGCCAGTGTTATTTTTTTTTTCGATCACGCACGTCGCGGTTGTCAGATTGCGTGCGCTAAGCCCAACGCTTTTTGCCTCACTAAAGAACAGTTAGTTCGCAATTTAGTTTACTGTCACCGCTAAACGGCGAAAGCAATGACGCTGGGATGTGTGCACGAATAATTCTCTGCATTAACGTAGTTTTCAACGAAAATGACCTCATTTTCTCTGACCTTTAACTTTTGGACGATACATAAAACTAAAAAGGTAGAGGTAGGACAGTTAAGTCTATGTTCATTTGTTTTACTTATTTGGTCGAGATTTAAAAAGTAGATCGATTTCACGCATTTAAAACGCATACGACGGGTTTTGGCGCCAACATGAAAGACACCGGTCAAGTGCGAGTCGGGCTCGCGCACTACCTTACCACCACAAAATACAAAAAGTAATGCGAAAAGACAACATCACGCCCAGGTGGTCACCCATCCAAGTACCGACCGCGCCCTACGTTGCTTAATTTAGCCGGCTCACAATTAGCAATTTTTTTTTAAATTCGCTTTGCTTGTTAAATGTAAATGTAATGTTGTTTGTTGTAATGTTTGTTGTTGTTTGTTAATAAATATTACCAAATCTTATCTCTACATCTCTATCTCTTCTCTATATCTTCTCTATCTCAACTCTATCTTCTTCTCTTCTCTATCTCTTCTCTTCTCTACATAGTATAAATTAAAGTCGCTTTCGAGCGTCTGTCTGTCTGTATGGCCGCTAACTCCTCCTAAACCACGCAACGGATTTTGATGCGGTTTTCACCATCAGTTAGATACATTTTCAAGGAAGGTTTATGTATATAACTAGCGACCCGCCCCGGCTTCGCACGTAAATTGCACCCGTGCTAAGCCGGGCGGGCGGGTCGCTAGTACATAAATAAAACAAAGTCGAGTTATTTACACCATTTGTAACTCAAGACCGGTTGGACCGATTTTCATAATATTTAATTTGTTGGATTCTCCCCCACCCCAAATAGCAGAATAATTCAATTTCAAATTTTATATTTCGAAAAAAATATTTATGAAGAAAATTCATTTTCCCATACATTTTACATGGAACGACAAGAAATGAAGTCATATTAACATATGTCATCATAGAAAAAAATATTGTCATATCAGTCAAAGGGGGTTGGTGTCGCTATACCAAGAAGGTTGCTTCAAGGAGGTATATATAACGCGGGTGAAACAACTTGGTGCAGCTAGTGATATAATAAAAATATAGATGATGATGATGATGTTTTTTTACTGGGAAAGTGCCTTTAATAACTAAACAAAATACAAGCTAAAACTAAAACAAATACAGTTAGACTGCCCATAGACCGTTGAAGGTCTAAAGACAATCCAAATGCTCAAGCCCACTACCAGTTGGCAGCGTACCCAACATGCTGGCGGCCAACATGATGATGTTTAGATGTATGTTGAAGTCATAGAAGAGGGAAAGGTCATAAAGGTTTTTTTTTTTTTTTTTCCTCTTCCCCGAGTTGGGGCTTTTGGCTCCGCATGATTGATGCAGTTGCCATATTCAAGTCGTATGAGTTTAGTTTTAGAATTTAAAGGTAGGGAAACGATACGCGTAAAATCGTTTTCATCGTCAAGCTAAGTTACGGTCAAGTCAAACTCATGCCCCTGTAAAGTGGTGGAGACTTTACAAGAGGCTCCTATGGAGTTTTGGAAACAACACGAAAAGACACGTTTCACCTCGTTATATCACTTTCCCACACTCGAGCACGTTTAAGAGCACTTAATGAATAATAATTCCCCATGTCATAAAGGTTTTCATTGGTCGTGGTTTTACATTGAATGACGTTTAGAGATCGCGCGGAACAAATCGATGAAAAGAAAATTAGTTTTCATTACGTTTTATATTCCGCTTACGCAACTTTCGAATTATGTTTTGACCGAGCGAAGCGAATGTCACTCACCGCGGTAACAGTATGGCGTTTGTATGTTTGTATATTTTGTTTGTCAATAACTTGCGTACCCGTTTATTTAATCTGTATGACAAGTAACCATTTTTTTTATCCTACTTAAAAAAGATGGGTTTTTTCATTTTTAGGGTTCCGTACCCAAAGGGTAAAAACGCAGACCCTATTACTAAGCCTACGATGTATGTCTGTCCGTCTGTCCTACCTATTAACAGCTGTATCTTTCGAACCGTAATAGATAGCCAGCTGAAATTTTCACAGAATATGTAATGTTACGGTGTTATTAATTAAGAAATATGTATAATAAAAAATACAAAAAGTACAAAAAAAATGGGTGTCCCATACAACAAACGTATTTTTGTATTAGCTCTAATGTAAAAATGGTAATACTTACAAGCGTCAAACTTGGCATAATTATAGTACACTCTAAAGTATAACAATAAATAATAAATAATGGCCAAGTGCGAGTCGGATCGAATAGTTTTTTACATTGATAATAATTATTGTGTTCACCTAGGTTTTTATTTTATTTTTTTACTTACTTTCTCAGTATATTTTAGTAGTAATAGTTTTATCAATAAGTTGTATATAATATTATAAATCTTGCGTATATAAATGTACATTTTATCAAAACAAATTGCTGTAAAAATATGTCAACATAAAATTAGTAGTCATAAAAATTATTGTATTTTGTGGTGGCACGGAACCCTCAGTGCGCGAGCCCGACTCACACTTGGCCGGTTTATTGCTTCGCGCGTCGGGTGAAAACATTTTGAAGCTAAGGTATACTAATAATAGTAAATAAACAAACAGTAAGTACTTAACCGTGACATTTAGTTAGTGCGAGCAGCTGGTCTGCAGAGTTGACTGGGGGCACCACCGGCGTATTATCTCAACAAAGGAACAGCCTCCCCGTTGAAAAATTTAGTTCCTTCATTTCGTCACCCCTAGTGATAAGTTTTTAGCACTGTAGGTAAGTACAGTGCCCAGCGTTTTATATGGCACGTTGGCGAAGATTTTTGACCGAGCTGAGAGAGGTTATTTTACTGGAACTATAGTAAACGCATTATCATCTGAGTCGTCAGGTCATAAATCATTGTCTGTTTATCTCGCTCGCACCTACATGTCATTTCTGTCTATCTCGCTCGCACTTACAGGTCTTATGGTATGACGTTTATTGCTCGACGACTCAGTTGGTAACGCGGTGACTGTAGAGTTTGTATGTTTGTATATTTTTTCAACGATTACTTGCGTGTCGTTTGTGCAATTTTGTAGGCAAGTCAAGCTATGCCCGAAGTTTCTTTACGCGATAGAATCCGGAACGTGGATATTCGCCAAAGAACTAGAGTCACCGACATAGCTGTTAAAATTTGCAAGTTGAAGTGGCAATGGGCAGGCCACATCGCTCGAAGAACCGATAACCGATGGGGAAGAAAGGTTCTTGAGTGGAAACCACGAACCGGAAGACGCAGCGTAGGTAGGTCTCCCACTAGATGGAGCGACGACATCGTGAGTCGCTGGCATCCAGTGGATGCAGATGGTGAGCTGTCGTTTTTATTATTTGTTGTTTTATTTTAGAGTGTGTACTATAATTAGGACTAGGACCTTTCGAAATTTTGATATGGTAACATTGGTAACTTTGTCTCGTCGGACGGAGTTTTGGCGCCAACGTGGAAAAAACATGTCTGCTCGTTGGATTATTTTCCTAAACTTGTGTATTTTCGAGTGTTAATGTGTACTAAATGGTGAATTATTATTCATTAAGTGCTCGTAAACGTGTTCGAGTGTGGGCAAGTGATATAACGAGGTGAAACGTGTCTTTTCATGTTGTTTCCAAAACTCTATAGGAGCCTCTTGTAAAGTCTCCACCACTTTACAGGGGCATGAGTTTGACTTGACCGTGACTTACTTAGCTTGACTCTGACTGTGACTATGACTTGTTTGACGCTATTAAGACTATGTAAACTGTTTAAGATTACGACTAAAGGACATTGAATCCACGGTCATGAAAATTTTAACAAAAAAAAAATGTCTCGTCGGACATGCCATATGTCAAGCCGGCACTGCACAGTGTTTACTCCAGTGTAGCGGTACTCGAATCAAGATGGTTAACATTGAGCTGTGCCACATTCTGTACGGTTAGGTGCATTGCCACGTGAACTTTAGGGGTTGGCCACACGAGACGCCGCCTCAACGCACCGCAAAAGAAAAAGAAATAAACCAGCCAAGTGCGAGTCTGACTCGCGCACTGAGGGTTCCGTACACAGACTTACATATAAATAGATTTCACAAGCGGTCCAAACCACAGAAAAGACAAGTAAAGAGAACGGAAATGAGAAGGAAAATCTGTTACCAGGCATTATGACAGAACCTTGATTGAACATTCTTATTTAGATCAACGCGTCGAACTCTGCATCCAAAGAACTTGGACCTTACATTTTTGGGTTAGGTCTCAAAGTTCTTTGTCCGCATCACAGTTGCTAACTGATTTCGAATGACTGACGTTTCGTTTATATGGGTGCAACTGGCTACAACAAATTTCTTACAAAAAATGCCTTGACAGCCGTTCTAAATTAAACAAAAAATAAATTCTTTTCTGTGGTCCAAACTGTATGAAAACTAAGGGTGTCAAATTTTTCGTACATAAAAAATGAAAAGAAATATCTTTATTCTGTCGGTCAATTCTATTTGCGGTATTCTTACAACTCCTTATTGCACAAATACCTTGGAAATATGACATGCAAGGTAGGTCGACTTGTGGCGTCTACTTGGATATAGGTCTGTGTTTGTACCACCATAAAATACAATAATTATCAATTAAAAAAAAACCCACTTCAAAATTAGTAAAATATGGAATTTCGATTCGGCAAAAGTCCGCGAACCGGAAGACGCAGCGTAGGTAGGCCCCACTAGATGGACCGACGACATTGTGAGAGTCGCGGGCATCCAGTGGATGCAGGTGGCAGGCCTTCGTTCAGTGTGGAGGTTAAAGGCGGAGGCCTATGTTCAGCAGTGGACGTCTTCCGGCTGATGACGATGAAAAAAATGATAAGGTCGTAACCGAATTACCAGTTATAACTTGGTAATGAACAGAAATTTAACACCGACTCACACTTGGTCATTATATATTATTTTGTTGTTATACCTTAGAGTGTGTACTATAATCATGCCAAGTTTGACGCTTGTATATACCTATTACAATTTTTACATTAGAGCTAATACAAAAATACGTAAATAAATAAATGTTTTTGTATGGGACACCCATTTCGTTCGATCACCAAAGTGAAGCAACGTCGGGCGCGGCCGGTACTTGGATGGGTGACCACCTGGGCGTCGAGGGGATGTTGTCTTTTTGCACTATTTTTTTGTACTTTTGTAGCTAACAAGTTATGTGGTGGTACGGAACCCTCAGTGCGCGAGCCCGACGCGAACTTTTTTATTTTGGCCGGTTTTATTTCCCAATTTCTGTTTATTGAAATGAATTGGCAACGGACAGTGACGTAGCATGTGTCACTCCCGGAATGCAAGACCTTGTTTTATTGGATGGCACAGAATACATGTCATATTAGTAGAAGTTATAGTTTCAGCTATAGGACGTCCACTGCTGGACATAGGCCTCCCCCATCAATCCCCCGAAAGGGCCGGTTGGAAGCGGCCTGCATCCAGCGTTTCCCTGCGGTCTCTTTTAGGTCGTCTGTCCAACTTGTGGGTGGACGTCCTACGCTGCGCTTACCACATAGTCTCCATTCGAGAATCTTTCGGCCCCATCGACCATCTGTTCTGCGTGATATGTGCCCTGCCCACTGCCACTTCAACTTGCAAATCCGGTGGGCTAATATCGGTAATTCTTAGAATTTATCATGGTAGTAATAATAAGTCAATGTCTTTCAATGGTTTATTCACTTAGCCTCTATTCATCTAGTTTTCATCGGGTTCAGGGTTGACATTCGCTTATAGGACTCGCCTATTGACTATCAGCAGCGGCGTCTGTAGCCTCAGTGATGGGTGTACTATCACCATCAGGGGTGGATGCACTATCAACATCAGAGGAGGATGCTTCGTCATCTTCAGTGGTGGATACATCGCCAGAATCGCTGCTTACATTGTCAATGGAGTCTGTTACATCGGTGGTAATGTCATCGGACGTGGTGGAGTCATTTGCGTCGCTGCTCGAGCTGGCTGCGTCATCATCGGTCGCTTCGCCCTGGTCGTCAGGGCACCTAGAGCGAGTGAAATAACCTTCGATCAAAAAACACAAAGATGTCATAATGACGCGCTAATCGCGGCAATAGCGATAGCTCATTGATCCCGTTGGTAGTGAACCTACCTTCTGAGCTTGGGGGCGTGGGTTCGATTCCCACCTAGGACAAGCATTTTGTGTGATGAACATTTGTGTTTGTTCTATATCTGGTTGTTAATATCTATTTAAGTATGTATTTAAAAACTATACATGGCGGAGGACCGAGATTTGTGGAGGGAAATGGGGGAGACCTTTGCCTAGCAGTGGGAAAGTAAAGGTTAAAAAAAATGTCACAAGCTTTGCTTAGTTTGGGGCCAGATGACCGTGTGTATAAAAATGTCCCAAATATTTATTTATTTATTATTTAATACTCAATCCGTCCCAACTCAATACGGTGACGGATCGGACCCACAGTCATGCGATAGTTGCACAAGCCGTAACAATGCCCAAGTGCTCTCTAAAAATTGCAAGAATAACAAAACATAAACGATGGCATCGGTAAGTAAATACTCCGTACACACTTACTGTACAACTACTGTACTTACTGTCTAATCTGACTATCATCCAAACAGTCACAAAAACCCCTATAAATCACATATTTTATCATCATAATTATATTAGTTTGATTAAGCAGAATTCACTTTCATACACGTACTAAGACAATCGCTATTTCACTTCAAATATGACACAAGTAGTCCATTTCTTTCCCACTTGCGATTCAGACATTGCCGTCTCGCTTCATTTATCATTCATCAACGGTGGTTGACGAGTTTTGACGATGTTGTACGAATCGAACTCATATCTTTAAAACTAAGCCGTAAATGTATAAATATACGGTTGGTTTTGGTAAAATAGTTTTGATTCCCCATCTCGAATAAGAAATGCTATTATGTACTTACTTGATTTCAAGCACAGTCTTGGTGACAGGCCCCGAGGCGGTGTTGAAGAGCGCCTGATAGAATCCGCAATAGAAAAACGAGAAGGACGTGATGCGGATGGTAAGTGCCGTCGGCGTGAACTGGAAACAGAGGTAATAATATAAACTACTGTTTCGTTAAAGAAATAACCAATTAAACCCTTAAGAGCAACAGCTTATTTATTATTTCTTTTAGATTTAAAATATAAATATAAATTAATGTAAGAGTAACAAATGTATATTGTATTGTCATTACACATCTCTTCTCGTCTTATTTAGCATTTAGGGGTCTCATTTAGCCCCATGGAATCGGGGTACGCGGTACCATGTACCACTCACCAACGGCTCGCCACAAAGCGCCCCTGCGTTCTATTATTCTTATTTAGTTTTCACCTCAAAAATTAAAAATACAATCGAATTGCAAGCCCTTTTTTTTAAATCAGTAAAAAAATACAACCAATCTGAGAAGTGAGAACCTCCTTCTTCTCTCCTGAAATTGGTTATAAAAGACACATGGCACCCCGGATCTATTAATAAACAATCTCACGTATAAATTTCTCTCACATTCTAGCGTAGGTAGGTACGTATAAGTTTATTCTCCATTATAACCTACCATGAAGAAAGCGACACCCGCTTGCGCCGCCTGTCGCCTTGTCACCGTTTCCAGAGGCACCCCGTTCAGTGTCACCTGTCAAGAACCATCATCATCATTATCACCCAGCCCTTCTTATCTTCCATCATCGAGATACTATACCTATAGTCACAATGTCTAAGTGAAAACAGTCAAAAATCGCCCAGCGTCGTACATACCTAGACATCAATATATAGTTCGTAATGCCAAATTTACTCCAATTTAGACGTTATGTGGCTTGCATAGTGTTCAACGTCGCTTGTCCATTATATCATCGTGGCACTGGCATTGCGCGGCGTTGTAGTCGGATCGCAGATGCCTTACAACTAACTAAAAACTCGGCGTAGCGCACGCCGAGTTTTGGTCCGGATTTTTTTGCAAGATTGTGATTGTATCGGCAGTATCTCGATGTCTTTAAAATTAATAACAGGCGCAGCTAGTTGAGCAATACAGTTCAAAACTAAAAAGTATCGATAGCTTGAATACTCGATAAAAAACAATGACCCATCTCTAACAGTACTAACAGACGTGTGGATTTGGTACGCCGGACCGCCGTCTGACCAACGAGAGAGAAGAGAGAAAGGGAAGATTTTCTCTTACTCTTTCGTTAATTGGACGGCGGTGGTCTTTCAACCAAGCCGGTACGTCTGTTTGGGCTTAATTAAATTGAAATTGTTTTGCCATTAGATTCCGCTCCCTAATTATGGCCCCACACGTATGGCAAGGAATCCCATTTGAGATAGATATTAGGGGCCTTAGTTGTTGTTTTTGTTACCTTTTCAATACCACACTCTCCCATGCACTGGTACGGTATTTCATACTCGAACTGCGCACCTTCCGCTGGTAGTGTCGTCACTTGATTTTTTTCACAATTTAACGCTGAGAAATACTTTACATTACAAGGTTTGTTGGAAAAGGTATGCTACGTCAACCCCGTATCTAGGGGAGGGGGAACGTGCCCCAGGTGGCAGCTAAAAGGGGCACCAAATTCATGTGTTTTATAACAAAACTTGTTTCAATAAAGCGCCTAATCCAGGGCACATTGCATCGTCGACGTCGTACACGAACTATTGATTGTTCATTTCGATCGAAAATAAAGTTTGTATAATATTTTATTTAAGGGTTTAATATTTTATCCCAGACAAAAGGCCTACTCACTCCACCAAGTAGGTACTTTATAATAGGCACTGACGTCAAGTTTTTGGCCCAAAGAAAAATGACGAGAAAAAAATGTTTTTTTTAAATGTTCACAATGTACTGCAAACAAATTATCAGCTGACGCTAGAGGTCAACGAACGAACTGCGCCGCGCGCACGCTTGAACGATTTACATTGCTTGTTAGCAAAATTCGAAACCACAAAAACAACAAGCTTTAATAATGTTTAGAACTTCACATAAATATTAATAGCGTTTTGGATTCGGGAGCGTTTCCTTTGAGTAACTAGTTGTATGCTTACCGGGCGCTGAAAAAAATTGTAAATTAAAATTTTAAAATCCACAACTCGTTCGGAAAAGATTCAGTATAATATGCTTCGTGTGCCTTCTATCTCACTCAAGCATTCCATTTTTTTTTATATAATATTATAATAATTGTATTTAAAAAAAAAATATTGTCTCATATACGTTACATTACGAGTTAGTAAGTTGTCTTAAAACCTATATTAGAATTATCCAGACAAGTGGATCTCGTCTCGGTGCATTTTTTGTTTTAAGATCTTGGATGTATTCTGTGGTACAGTGAATGCTTATATGTACTTATGGCGGTTTTTTAACCGCTTGGACGATTTTTTACTGTTTTCACATAGAGATATGACTCTAAATTAAATTTAAAAAAAAACATAAATTGGGTAACTGCAAAGCAATGCTAAATTAGTAAGTAATGTAAAACAAAATTGATAGCCCGTTGGTCTAGTTGGTAGTGAAGCTGCCTTCTGCGCTTGGGGACGTGGGTTCGATTCCCATGTAGGACAAACATTCATGTGATGAACATTTGTCTTTGTTCTATATCTGGGTGTTAATATCTATTTAAGTATGTATTTAAAACTATATATGTATGTATGTATATCAGTCTCTGGCAGCCATATCACAAGCTTTGCTTAGTTTGGGGTCAGATGACCGTGTGTGCATAAATGTCCCGAATATTTATTACTATACTTACAGGCATCTGAAACATAATATATTGCATATCAGTTGTATTTCAAAATAAGAAATTATAAACACCGGCCTAATGCGAGCAGGACTTGCGCAACGAGGGATACTTGCCCAAAAAAAATTCTTTCTCATTAAACATTTAATTGTTATACCTACCAGTCAGTTTCCCCTTTAGCACTATATTTCCCCTTTAGCACTACACCGTGTAGTGCTAAAGGGGAAACTGACTGGTAGGTACAACAATTAAATTTTTAATGAGTTAAAAAAATTTTTTTGGTCTCATTCAAAAAATTAAAACGTAAGGAGGGATACAACAAACGTATTTTTTAACGTATTATTGTATTAGCTCTAATGTAAAAACGGTAATACGTACAAGCGTCAAACTTGGCATGATTATAGTACACACTCTATAATATAACAACAAATCATAAAAAATGGCCAAGTGCGAGACGGTGACAAGTTTCTGTTCATTACCAAGTTATTAACTGTTTATTTCGTTATTGAGTTTTATGGTGGTACGGAACCCTCAGTGCGCTAGCCCGACTCGCACTTGGCCGGTTTTTATACACTATAGGCGTGTTTTACTACGGTCTCGTCTAATGTTAAGTTAAGATGCCGTCTACGATGGAGTACGCCTAGGCATTCAAAATGTATCAGTTGAAATTCTGCTGTATTTTTATTATAGAAACTGACGTGGTTTTCTCACATTTTATTTATATTACACGGGAATTACTCACGTAAGACAGCCGGTCACTCCGACTATAGTTTCAACCGCATTAGGCGAGACGCAGCCGCACGCGTGCATTCACCTTTTTTTTTTTTTTTTTTTTTATAGAATAAGTGGCAAACAAGTAACGGGCCACCTGATGGTAAGTGGTCACCGCCGCCTATAGACACCTACAATACCCGGGGCATTGTCAGTGCGTTGCCTACCTTTGAGGACTCTATTCACCCTTCGTTTGAAGCAGTCCAAATTATATTTCGGAGGAAAAACCGAATGTGGTAAGCCATTCCACAACTTACAGGTACGTGGCAGAAACAATCGATCAAATCGAACAGTGCGAGTCTTCCACGCATCTATAATGTGCGGATGGCATTTTTGGCGATGGCGGCCGGTTCGGTGGTAAAACCGGGATGGGGGGATAAGGTCAAAAAGTTCATCAGAGCATTCCCCGAATGAATCAGAATAAATCTGAATCAGAGCATTCCCTTGAATAAGACCGCCGAATGCGTTTGAAACTATTAGTCGGAGTAACCGGCTTAATCTTACGTAATTCCCGTGTAATATAAATAAAATGTATTTAAATTACTTACTGTCAATTGCTTGCAGCGTTCTTCTGTAAAGTTTCCCAGCTGCATCTTTGAATATTCCGATGTAAACACAAGCGTTTTCATTTTCGAAACTGAAATAAAAATTAAGTAATTTTCATGAAAGAAGTCCCACGGCAAACAGCGGAACTAAATTTCCATGTTGTAGTTGTCAGGTGTTGTTACTGTGTTTGGACGCTAGTGAGATTTTTATTAATTTTCCATCGTTAAAGAGTCGTGTACGATGCCAAAAGTTGTTAAAGTTCTACTCGAGAAATGATACTGATAGTGATTGATACGCGATGACAGCGCCGCGACTGCGGGACTTCTTTCGTGAAACGGACTCTAAGTATTATTTGTGTTTCATAGAAAAAAAAAAAAAAAATATAATAGAAATCAAATCAAATTATTTATTTGTCAGAACATGGTAGGGTTAGCCTAGTAGGTGGGTAGGTGTTAGTATGGTTCCGTACCCATGGGGTAAAAAAGGAACCCTATTACTAAGAGCCAGTTGAAACGTTCACAGAATAATTAATGTTACTGCGGATTAACTAAAAAAATTGTAAATCATATAAAAAAGTAAAAAATAAAAACGAAAAGGAGGTGAGACCTCATACAACAAACGTATTTTTGTATTAGCTCTAATGTAAAAACGGTAATACGTGCAAGCGTCAAACTTGACATGATTACAGTAAACACGCTAAAGTACAACAACAAATGATAAATAATGGCCAAGTGCGAGTCGGTGACAAGTTTCTGTTCATTACCAAGTTATAACTGATAATTCGGTTACTTGGATAAATCTTTCACCGAAATGCCACATTTAAAAAAAAGTTTGTCTTGCACTTGGCCGGTTTTTTCAACTAATAAAGTGCCTGCGCCGCGGCTACACCTCGGCAACGACCGAGACGCCTATTGTATTATCCCACGCTTTAGGCAAGTTTAAGCAAGTGCCTTACGGGCCGCCATGGGTGCAACACGTTCTCGAATATTTCCAATATTTTTTTTTATATTCGGGACATTTTTGCACACACGGTCATCTGACCCCAAACTAAGCAAAGCTTGTGATATGGCTGCCACTACATAATATGAAATTTGACAAAACGGCTTTCAAATTAAGGTGTATTATACAGAAATACACAAAGTTATAGAAAAATTAGTACACTTAATCCATACGATTTGGAACGGTCTTTTAAACGACGTATGAAAATTATATAAAAGTTTTTTACTTTCTTCAAAAACACCGCAAAAACTAGAGACAATTAAATATGTGGACTCTTAAATAGATATTAACAACCAGATATAGAACAAACACAAATGTTCATCACATAAATGTTTGTCCTAGGTGGGAATCGAACCCACGCCCCCAAGCTCAGAAGTCAGGTTCACTACCAACTGAACCAACGGGCTATCTTAATTAACGCCATTGAATTTGGTGGCAAACAAGCACCATGGTAAACCGCCTGATGGTAAGCAGTCACCGTCACCTATGGATACTTGTAACACCAGAGGCATCACAAATACGTTGCCGATTAGCTCGCCTTTTGAAGAACCCCGTGTTGTAGCTCTAAACACCGCGGAAGGTAGCTCATCGTAATAATAAATACTGGGACCTTACGGACAACTGCTATTGCGGCCTTCGACCAAAATAAAATGAATGGACAGGCCCAGTAGAAGCGCATTTTTGAAGATAACAAAATGAACGCCGGCTCTCATTTCGTTTCAGTCGGTCTCTAGCCGTTGGAAGTGCAACACGCGTCTATTGTTACGTGATAACAAAACATCTGACCAAATTATGCATTCATATGCTTTCCCGAAGTGTATATACACAAATAAATCCGGGATCTATTTTTTGTAACAAATATACTGTACATGGTTATAATTAGGTGTTGAAGTATATGTCCGACGGTTTTGACTCGTTTTTACTGAGCAATTTCAATGGTTATGGCCCGTCCATTAATTTTATTTTGATCGAAGATTGCGGCACCAAACTAACGTTAAATCCGCTCAGTTGGAAAATCACGCGACCGCAAACCGTTACTGGGCGCGTTAAGGTTCAGGTTCGCGTGATTTTCCAACCGAGCGGATTTAACGTTAGTTTGGTTCCGCAATAGCAGTTGTCCGTAAGACCTCTTTTCTGACCTGGGGAAGTTGAAGTTGATGAACTTGGAGGCGGTGACGACAGAGATGCGTCCCAAGGACAGCATGCTCTCTCCCTCGCACAGCACTTCCTCGCAGACGCACCCCTCACACTCGTACTTCACCGTGTTGTCGATGTGGGACCCCACGTCTACAGACTGCGTCTTATGGTGGCAAACTATGTCTGAGAAAATTATAATAATACACTTTATATTATAGTATAATCAGAAATGAGGAGATCCGTGGACCAACGAAGGTTACCGACATAGCCCACCGAATTAGCAAGTTGAAGTGGCAGTGGGCAGGGCACATGGCACGCAGAACAGATGGCTTGTGAGGCCGAAAGGTTCTCTAATGGAGACCACGGACCAGTAAGCGCAGCGTAGGACGTCCACCCACAAGATGGACAGACGACCTAAAAGAGACCGCAGGGAAACGCTGGATGCAAGCCGCTTCCAACCGGCCCTTTTAGAGATCGATGGGGGAGGCATATGCCAAGTATGTAGGTGAAGCTACAAGTACCCGACTTGTCAGACCTGCCGCGCAAAAAACAGAGATAACGCGACAAGAGTTACGTAGGCCTGGCGCACTCCGCACTTTAGGTATGAAGCTACAAGTAGCCGACTTGTCGGACCTGCCGCGCGATACACAATTACACAGAGATAACGCGACAAGAGTTACGTAGGCCTGGCGCACTCCGCACTGTAGGTATGAAGCTACAAGTAGCCGACTTGTCGGACCTGCCGCGCGATACACAGAGATAACGCGACAAGAGCTACGTAGGCCTGGCGCACTCCGCACTTTAGGTATGAAGCTACAAGTAGCCGACTTGTCGGACCTGCCGCGCGATACACAATTACACAGAGATAACGCGACAAGAGTTACGTAGGCCTGGCGCACTCCGCACTGTAGGTATGAAGCTACAAGTAGCCGACTTGTCGGACCTGCCGCGCGATACACAGAGATAACGCGACAAGAGCTACGTAGGCCTGGCGCACTCCGCACTTTAGGTATGAAGCTACAAGTAGCCGACTTGTCGGACCTGCCGCGCGATACCAAGAGATAACGCGACAAGAGTTACGTAGGCCTGGCGCACTCCGCACTTTAGGTATGAAGCTACAAGTAGCCGACTTGTCGGACCTGCCGCGCGATACACAGAGATAACGCGACAAGAGTTACGTAGGCCTGGCGCACTCCGCACTTTAGGTATGAAGCTACAAGTAGCCGACTTGTCGGACCTGCCGCGCGATACACAATTACACAGAGATAACGCGACAAGAGTTACGTAGGCCTGGCGCACTCCGCACTGTAGGTATGAAGCTACAAGTAGCCGACTTGTCGGACCTGCCGCGCGATACACAGAGATAACGCGACAAGAGCTACGTAGGCCTGGCGCACTCCGCACTTTAGGTATGAAGCTACAAGTAGCCGACTTGTCGGACCTGCCGCGCGATACCAAGAGATAACGCGACAAGAGTTACGTAGGCCTGGCGCACTCCGCACTTTAGGTATGAAGCTACAAGTAGCCGACTTGTCGGACCTGCCGCGCGATACACAGAGATAACGCGACAAGAGTTACGTAGGCCTGGCGCACTCCGCACTGTAGGTATGAAGCTACAAGTACCCGACTTGTCAGACCAACCGCGCCCGCTGTCGCACGATACACCAACGCGAAAAGAATTACGTAGGCATGGCGAACAGTTTTTCTTGAACCAAAGATTATATACTAGAGAAGATCGATGATAGCAGTACTTTGTACCGTACCCCGGAAATTTGCCAAAATACCTGTTGAAACTTAGAGGGCGCCACAATTTGTCCGGGCAATAGGTTGTCTCGAACTTACGTGAGATGGCGTACGAAAGGGTTCAAAAAATTACGGTAGCGCAACATTTCAAGAGAAGCGCACCCGATATCAGTAGATGAGCTTGAACGCAGCACTCGATCAAGTCACCTTTCAAACAAAATGAAGTCAAAACGTGCTATTTATAAGCGTACTTACTTGATCCTAAAAGAAAAAAAATACGTATACATTAATAATTTCTCTGAGTTTTTAAAATAAATCATAATGTTATAATAATTAAGTCTATTAAATGTTACCTGACGAGTCTGAAAAATAGGAATAAATAACGTTATATTATACTTTGATTATATACAGATTATAATTTTAATTCTATTTAAAACATCATTTCTATCATTGTGAATTTAGAAAACCGACTTCAAAATTAGTATTACATTATTAAATTAGTAAAACGTATTTGTGATGCCTCTGGTGTTACAAGTATCCATAGGCGACGGTGACTGCTTACCATCAGGCAGCCCGTCTGCTTGTTTGCCATCTATGGCATAAAAAAAAATATAGTAAGCACTCCAACAAATGTATTGATATTGCCAAATCAAACAGGCACTCGAACAAAATTATTGATATAGCCAAATCAACAGGCGCTCGAACAAAATTTTTGATATTGCCAAATCAACAGGCGCTCGAACAAAATTATTGATATTGCCAAATCAACAGGCGCTCGAACAAAATTATTGATATTGCCAAATCAACAGGCGTTCCAACAAAATTATTGAAATTGACAAATCGACGAGCGTTCTAACAAAATCATTTATATTTCCAAATCAACAGGTGCTCTAACAAAATTATTGATATTGCCAAATCAACAGGCGACGAACAAAATTATTTGTATTATTGGAGCTGTTACAAAAACTACAAATTAATGAATTTTTTGTTGGACAACCACTAGAGGTTTACTGGCACATAATAAAAAAGAATAATGTAATTTGGTTTACGTATGTCAGAGTAATCGATAGTAGGTTTTTTCTGTCTTAGCTTTACAGCATAATAATACCCAACATCAAATAAAACATTTTATTCTAGAACTCAGTAAGTAGCCAGGCTAAATAAAAATTCATTACAGCAATAGTAAATTTAATTTGGTTTGACCATATTTTGTTTTGTGTGCCAAAAAACAAAAAAACAAAATACTATGAATATCTCAGAAACCTGTAGCAATAGAAAATTATGATTAATGTTATCTTTTGTTTTTATTATGTGTCCCGTATCTCAATATAAAACTTTTATTGTGCACCGCGATTTTGAAAACAAAATGGCGGCTGATGTTAGGGCCAAAATCTTCAAAGCCCTTTATAAATTTTTGTTTTTGCTATTGTGGAGTCGACAAAGTGTCGACAAATTGTAATTTAGGGATATATTGTTTATTTAGTAGGTATTAAAATTGTAGTTACCTGGGCCTGGAAATTATAAACAAAAATTATAATTGTAATAGCAAAACATATTTATTTATTGAAGTCCACCTACACTGTGTAGGAAATCAAAATCAAAACATTAGACTGAAATAAAACTATAACTAAATGTCACAATAATTACAGGTGAAGACATTATGTATTGTTATTGTACCACGTTTTTAATTTTTAAGTACAATCAATGATGTATAAAAAATTGATGGGACCACCTATGAGATATGACCTACCAACCAAAAAAAGAATCATCAAAAACAATTCTAAATTGGCGGAGTAATCCCGTAACATACATACAAAAAAAAAAAAAAAACATACAGTCGAATTGATAACCGCCACTTTTAGGAAGTCGGTTAAAAAGACAATACTTATTGCATTGTCACCCAGTTCTAAAGTTTCAAGTCTAGTTTCAAGCAAGTCAGTTAAAAAGCTAATTAAAATTGTGTACCGTGTTAAAAATGTGATACAAAGAACTGGTTAATTTCTTAATATTTTAATAAAAAATCTATGTTATTTTTGGATCACAAAAGCGTCTGGGAAAAGCTCCCGAAAACAAAAACTGCTGGTAATTCGGTATGCTAAAAAAAAATAACCTATGCCAATTCCAAAACCATTTCGAGATTTTATGTTACCAACCCTTATTTTAATTTTATTTTTCTACTCTGACCCTTTAAAACGATAAGATGCCATATATTTTAACATAAAACTAAGAAATCATTCGACTTTCATTGACCTCTAAATGACGTCACGGTGTAGCATTTTATTTTCTGTGCCTTTTAAGAATAAAAATATTATACATTTGACACACTGTTCGTCACACAGAATAGAATATTTTTTCATTTCTGTGGTTTGACTGTCTGGTTTTTTTCAGGGCTGCCAATATGGGGTGCTTTTTTAGACTTCTCAACGCAACGAAATTTTGTGCTATATGGTGACGTCACATAATTTCAATTTTCAAAAAAAAAATTGTAAAGTAACTACTCAATAGAAGACAAAAATATTGAAATTAGTTTCTTAAAATAGCCTTATCTACGAAATAAAAATATAAAAAAATACAAAAAAAGAAACTTTACATACCGAATTACTGATAATTTTTTTTTTAAATTGTCAGGCAATATTATACAGTTCGGTAGCGGCGCCAAAATTTGATTAGCCTACTGGCGGCAAATGTGTAAATCCGCCACTGTGTCTGGTCATTCTTGTATGTAGAAAAGTTTGTAAATATCTGACACTCACTCCGTACACTCAACGCCTTGAGCCTTTCTTCGTTTCCGTCCTCAGTCTGTATCACCACGAAGTAGTCGCCGAAATCTGTAAACTTGGTCTTCCCAATTTCTATTTCGATGAACTTTCGCCTACAACACACAAAGGCATTGATTTAATTACCTACCTACTTAATAATAAATTTATTTTCACAGAAGGTAGGTAAATTAAATAAACTAAACCAAAATTACGCTGAGTTGGCACCGGCTTGTGACATAAACTATTTATTTTATTGTGTTTAACTCGTAATGTCTTAGTATCTTTTGTTTCTGTCATGAATAAATATTTTTCTTTCTTTTTCTTTCAAATTAAACCAAGTAAGTATACATAATTATCTTAATTAAAGAGTAATACATGGCTTTTAAAATACTTATATTTAGTTGTTAGCTATCAAATTATCTAATAACATAATTGATTTACTTCAATAAAATTGTATGTACTAAATTAATTATATCATTATTTTTTGACACCCTGCACTAGGATTCCTTGAGATTTTTGATTTTGCAGAGACTTACGTGGACGTAGATAGAGATTTCACAGGGATACAATAAACCGGCCAAGTGCGAGTCGCGCACTGAGGGTTCCGTACCACCACAAAATACAAAAATCAGTGCAAAAAGACAACATCACAAATTGTTTTTTAGCTGATTGGCCAGTATGCAAACATGGCCGCATACCGCAAGGAGATACTAAATCTGTAAGACGCGTCCCCTCTATCACTGGGGGTGTCACTCCGCAGTTTACGTACGTTCGGCCAGCGCACCTTCCGAGCAGGCGTATGGCAGGGCTGTGGCCGCCCGGCTCGCACGCTGGCCACGTCGCGCGTAATTAAGCATCTTTTCTGTGATTTTTGCAACGAACAATGACTTCTAAACGATGTGTGCTTATGGATGTTTAAATAAAAGGAAGATACATGATTGTTATTTGAAACAAATTCAGAATAAGCGTTAGTTTTTTTGTGCAGTTTAAATGTCATTCCAATTAAAGGAGAATAACAGTAATGGGTAGGTACTACATAGGCTAAGTGCATAGCTGATAAATTATCTACTAATAAGTATTCTGTGTATAAAGAAGACAACACGTGCCGCATCAGGAGAGATAGAGCTACGTGATAGAAAGAGAGCGGCTCTCTAGGTGAATATAGAGAGCGGTATCCATCGCTGTGCGAGTTGAATTGCTACTTTATTGCCTCGTTACGCCTCCTTATTTATTTTAATTTCTTTATGGAGTGAACTTCCTGCTCTCTGGCGTACTCTGTGACTATTACCAAAGATAATTATATACTAGCTATTACTGACTATGGAGCGTTTATGGAGACTCAATTGATTAAATAAGCATGTTTACTTACTCTCTTCCTTCGCTGTAATTTAAACGCAAAAATTAGTGATCATCATACTTCACTAAAATATTCAAAACTCGCTAAGTCCCGCGTTGTTACACGCGCTTTTCCAGTTCCCATTTTTGTGGGGAAAGTACCTACCTTGTGCCTATTCTCATGATTAGATACATACCTGTCAAATTTCGTTAAGAAAGAAAGTATAAGTTAGGATTAGGATAAGAATCATTGATCATTAATTAGGTGTAACCTACTTAGTTTAGAACTCGAGCTAGTACCGAAAAAAGTCTGCCAAAAACTGAAGGGAGTGAGGTAAACACGTATTGCACACACTGACATATTCTTACTAGTTCTACAAACGCACACTTCAATATTGAGCGGTACACAACTGCAAACGAGATGACGAAATGTCATCAAATGAACGACCAATTTGTGTGCTAATGGGGAAACTGTAGGTTAACTTCCATTTATTTTTTCTAAGGTTGTAGGTGGGTATAGGCAACGGTAACAGATTACCACCGAATGGAACCTTTTTACCGTTCTTTTTATAAAAAAACTTATCGCCAATAGCAATAATATAAATCAACATAAACCTACTTCTCAGTTTCGCTGCGAACTTTAAACTTAGCGCGTTCTAAGTTACTGATACCACCGTCGAATGCACGCACCATTAAACTCTGAAACAAACATCAATCAACGAGGGTGTGGCGATAGTTATCGTCCACTATTACTGCACCCAGAGTCACATCACTAAAATAGTTAGAATAAGGTGACATCCCTACAAACATCAGACGCTGTACCCTAAGTACAAGGTTTGATAGTATTAGAAAACTTTTTTCGTTTTCGTATTGTTCCATACATTGCTGGGCTGAAAGGTATTCGAAAACTTTTTCGTATTAGAGTGAAGCGATCTATACCGCCGATTACTACCGATTTTAGTTCCTCTACGTTTCCGCTGGAGGCGCTTTACTACAATGTATGGAACAATACGTAAACAAAAAAAGTTTTCGAATACCATCAAAACTTGTACCAACTTGTACTCAGGATACTGAACTACAATGTTTTTCAATAATGCAAATTTGTCTTGAAGCTTGAAGTGTGTTTTTTATTTAGTAAGTTTTAGGTTTTAGGTACAAAGGTAGGTATATCAAACAAAGAAAATAAAGCCTTAATTATTACTTATTGCTAATTATCACTAATATAATGAATTTGTCTTAAAATTATATGATTATTTACGGGATATTTACCGTGGTAAGGTTGTGGAATGAGCACCTAACTTTCCAACCACCCGCATTCTTCAGTCTTCCCGTGAACATGGTGCATATGTAACTGCGCCGACATATCGGGAGCTCATTCCACAACCTTACCACGGTAAATATCCCGTAAATAATCATATAACTTTAGTGAACAACCGTGATAGTTTAAAATCAATTTGTATTATCTGATTTATCTTGTACGTAATGTATATTATCTCACGGTGATTGCGATGAATAAATGCTATAGTTCGATACGAGGCCTTTCATTGTATAAGTAAGGTACGAAGAAACGAAACCTTCAAGAGTTCCTTTCATATTCCTATGAAATAATAACGGTGGATTATTTTTGTGAATATTTGTTTTTATTGTATAATACGCTAGCGTATGAGCGCCAATTTAAAGCTATGGTGGACGAGTAAGGGTGGCAGAGCAACAGTGACGGTGTCGAGCGGTAGCATGTGCAAAGTGCACATGCTTTGATCCTCGGCCAATGACCTAATTAGTACTTTGACCAATTCCTTTTTTTTATTGGGCTTGTGCCTTTTTTAACTAAACAAAATAAAAGCTAATACTAACACTACATATACAGTTAGACTACCCATAGACCGTTGAAGGTCTAAAGACAATCCAAATGCTCACCACCAACCAGTTGACAGCGTACCCAGCATGCTGCCGGCATTACCACGCTGAATGGCAATACTTATGCGTTGAGCCAGAAACACGCCAGCATTTTGACCAATTACTTATTTAGTACTTAAATAAATTATGTGCAGTTTCAATGCCATCGTTAAAAAATTGTAAAGGTAAACACCGTGAGGAAACTGGTCCAAGATCCTGTCCCAAGTGTCCCAGCAGTGGGAACATGATAGGCTGATACTGTCTTACGAAGGAGTACGCCTGCCGAGAAGAAACCGATTCACTCGCAACATATTGGAACTATCGGAGAACACCCATTCCGGCAGCGCATTCCATAGACTAGCAGTTCGCATGATAAAAGTGGAATGAAAGCGCTTCGTACGCGTTTTCGGAATATCAACCATGAAGCCCTTGCCGTTCGATAGAAAAATAGGCAGGAGGGAATGACATACACATCATCAGCCAGAAGACGTCCACTGCTGAACGTAGGCCTCCCTTTAACCTCCACACTGAACGACAGCCTGCCTTTTGCATTCACTGGATGCCCGCAACTCTCACAATGTCATCGGTCCATCTAGTGGGAGGCCTACCTACGCTGCGTCTTCCAGTTTGTGGTCTCCAGTCAAGAACCTTTCTTCCCCATCGGTTATCGGTTCTTCGAGTGATATGGCCGGCCCATTGCCACTTCAACTTGCAAATTTTAACAGCTATGTCGGTGACTCTGGTTCTTTGGCGAATATCCACGTTTCGGATTCTATCGCGCAAGTAAACTCCGAGCATAGCTCTCTCCATTGCCCTGACATACACAGCACAGTTCTAAAACACACTGACCAACAGAAAAAAACCTTCTGTTCTCTTTTCTGTGCACTGACCTATGGTACACAGTTACTTTTTAAACAAACTGACCTGTAGTACACAGTGCCCCAGCGCACACTTACCCTAAGCGTGCATTTGCCACATTTCATCGGTATCCTGGTAATGTTCATGACTTGGCCCGGGAGTAAATATACCACCTGCAGCTTCATTTCTATTGTTGCACGATCTAAAACATAAGTAAGTTTTGTAAAGAGTGACGGTGTAAAGAGTGACGTTGTAAAGAGTCACGCTGTAAAGGGTGACGGTGTAAAGAGTGTCGGTGTAAAGAGTTACGCTGTAAAGGGTGACGGTGTAAAGAGTGTCGGTGTAAGAGGAATGGGATGTAGAGTGACAGAGTGAAGAAGAGTGATATTAAAAGTTACAGAGTGTTTTTTTTTAGTATGAATGACAGTGGTGTATGAAGTGGTCGATTAGCTTTAAATTGTAAAAAAACAAAAAATAAGAATTTTATTGATATTACACGGTAATTACTCACGCAAGATTAAGCCGGTCACTCCGACTATAGTTTCAAAATGACAAAAAAAAAGACTGCCTAATGCGGTTGAAACTATAGTCGGAGTGACCGGCTTAATCTAACGTGAGTAATTCCCGTGTAATATAAATAAAATAAGTGAAAACCACGTCAGTTTCTATAATAAAATTTAAGAATTATTTCAACCTTTTATAGGTTGCAATAATTTTTATTTTTTTATAGTCCTTATAATCCCATAGTAACTTACGTAAAATAGTAATAGTCCTATACTTATAACTCCCCGGCTGAGTTTCCGACTCGAACCGCGCGTAGTAATGCGTCAAATCTTCCGGGTGGATAGGAGTGAAGAACAGCTGTATAGTGATGAAGGAAGCTGGCACGGAGGCCTCTGCAGAGGGTTCTGCCGGAGCCTCCGTCGTGGCATCTTCTTGCCGACGGCGTGCTTCCGGCAGTGGTTCTATCGTCACTTTGATATTAGTCTGGAATAAGCAGTTAGGGTCTAACTTAAAATTCAGGTTAATCTATGCTTAAAAATTTACTCCCTACTTCTTGCTGACGGTAATGGTCACCATAAAACAAGACAGAGTAATTTTAAGCATTATATTAACTCGAGTAACTTTATTAAGTAATAAGGAAGGCCATAAAATTATAGAAATGAGCAGCCAGGTTGCGGAAATAAGTAGCCATATTGCAGAAATCCGTACAGCTGAATAGCAGAAATGAACAACCAACTTGCAGAAATCAGTTGCTGAATAGTGGCAATACGAAGCCAAATTGCAGAGATTATTATAGCACCTCAGCGTAGTTATAATCGTAATCGATTTACCTACTTAAAAGCGAAACCCATGCACTGATTGACTGTCTGACTTATCACGTAATCAGAAACTACTTGACCTTCAAATCTGAAATTGGACCGATATATTTCTTATGGGGTGTGAAAATCCGCTAAAAATGCTAGGATTTTGCGAAACGATCGAATTAAAAGAAGCAAATGCAGGTTGAAAGCTTACATGGAAATCTACGCGTATGAAGAGGCGGGCTATAGTTAGTTTTTTATAAAATAAATGAGTTTTCAAATTGCAATAAGCAAGATGAGAATATGATATAAGAATATGATAATTGAATAACAGAAATGAGTAGCTTTAAAATTAAAATATTTTTTTATTTTATAAATTATACAACCAAATTGCAGAAATGAACACAGCAGATATAACTTTTGTTATCTTAATTGCAATCTGACCAACCAAATTGCAATTCGGTGGAAAAAAAAACTCAAAACTTACGTAGTTTTTCTGTAACATAAAATATTAATGTTAGAAGTTTTTATTATATTTTACTAGGTATTCGATTGTAGACCAAATACATTCGCGTACTAAAGTATGATACCTATTTAGTAAACGCAAAGAAGTTTTTTTATAAAACAAGAAGCTTGTGCCACTTTCTCGCCTGATGTTAAGCGATGATGCGGTCTATGATGGAGCACGCTTGCCTAGAAGAAACCTCCGTCAGATTTGTCGACAATTAAGCTGACAGAAGAGGTCAGTTGTCTAGGTCAGTGACCTTACTCGCGACTCGCGATGTCGTTTTTTTGTGTTCCATTTTTTATTAGTTTTGTACTATTTAAGCCCTAACTAAAGTATCATAGCTTTAAATTTAATGTCGTCTATCCGAACACCCTGTGTTAACTTTACTGATTGCACAATTTAATGTTACTTACAAGGACTTTGTCGAAATGAGTGACTCGAGTCTGTAAAGGACAATAAATACGTTTTATACAAAAATATAAAATCCTTAACGAATTGGATAGAATTAACGGGGTTCATCTTCTAATTTTCAATTCCTCCCTTGAGCTTCAGTCACACGATATACTTATTCGTAGCGAATAAATCGCTGAGATCTGAGATAATACGGACGGACGGACGGACGGACAGACAGACACAGACAGACAGACACAGACAGACAGACAGAAGACAGACAGACAATGTAGGCTTAATAATAGGGTTTACCCTTTGGGTACGGAACCCTAAAAAGTATCTAGCTACCCGTATATTCTGCAGCGAGAATCGCCCGATCCCGTGGAATTTGTGTCCATCTGGGATTTCAATCTTCCTCGGACTGGTCTGGTAGTCCGCCGTAGCCTCGTCCGGTACGAACTCGTCCGGATTATCCTCTGAAAACATTAAAATAGCGCTTTAATATCGTAACGATACCGTATAAACATTAAAATACCTCTATAATACAGTATTTATAAACATTAAAATAGCGCTTTAATATCGTAACGATACCGTATAAACATTAAAATACCTCTATAATACAGTATTTATAAACATTAAAATAGCGCTTTAATACCGTAACGATACCGTATAAACATTAAAATACCTCTATAATACAGTATTTATAAACATTAAAATAGCGCTTTAATACCGTAACGATACCGTATAAACATTAAAATACCTCTATAATACAGTATTTATAAACATTAAAATAGCGCTTTAATACCGTAACGATACCGTATAAACATTAAAATACCTCTATAATACAGTATTTATAAACATTAAAATAGCGCTTTAATACCGTAACGATACCGTATAAACATTAAAATAGCGCTTTGTTACCGTATAAATATTAAAATAGCGCTTTGATACCGTATAAACATAAAGATACCGCTTTAATACCGTTAAAAAAACTGAAAAGCTTTATCACGATTAGTACTATGTAGAGAAGTTGTAAAAACAATGAAAACTTACCAGGAATAGCTGTTGATAATCAAACATTATTAAATTTTTCTTATAAAAATAATCATTAATAGGTACAGCCGCTAAGTGAATGCGTCCGACACCTGCAATAACATTGTAAAAAAACACTTACGTGGTACTATTTCTGGAACACAAATCATAATTAGTTAAATAAATTTCAAAAAAACAAACAACCAATTTTAAAGGTCAAGGAGAATATTTTCTTCAAATTTAAATACGTATCATAAAATATAGCCAAATCAATAAAAAAAAATTGAAGACTTCGCGTAACATAACATTTAAATAATTAATAAGTTTTAAATCAGAAAGTGCACGAAAAAATTATTGATATTGCCAAATCAACAGGCGCTCGATCAAAATTATTGACATAGCCAAATCAACAGGAGCTCGAACAAAATTATTGATATTGCCAAATCAACAGGCGCTCAAACAAAATTATTGATATAGCCAAATCAACAGGCGCTCGATCAAAATTATTGATATTGCCAAATCAACAGGCGCTTGAACAAAATTATTGATATTGCCAAATCAACAGGCGCTCGATCAAAATTATTGATATTGCCTAATTATAAAATTATTCGCATTATTAGAGCTTGTTCAAAAACTTCTAAGCTAGTCAATGAAATTCGTTGTGGGACCACATTGAGAGCTTATTATATATATCAAATAACTAATAAAAAAAATAAAAAATCCCTTGTACATACCATCTCCTTCAAAAACAAAAGACAAAGTTTTAATATTACAAAAAAAGGCGTTGTTTTTTTTTTCTAGAGACATTGTGCCCTATGAATATATAATTATCAATAAAGTTATATGATTATTTATGTGGTATTTACCGTGGTAAGGTTGTGGAATGATCTCCCGATATTTCGGCGCAGTTACATGCACCATGTTCACGTTCATGTTCACAACCTTACCACGGTAATTATCCCGTAAATAATCATATAACTTTAGTGAACAACCGTGATAGTCTAAAACAAATAGTTATCAATTTGAAAACCGACTTCAAAAGTAGTAGGTACTTAGGTAAATACACAATTTCGGTTACGATGATTTTTTCACCAAGGGCCTTAGTCCCAGATTTGATAGTATTCGAAAACTTTTTTCGTTTACGTATTGTTCTATACATTGCTGGGCTGAAAGGTATTCGAAAACTTTTTTCGTTTTCGTATTGTTCCATACATTGCTGGGCTGAAAGGTATTCGAAAACTTTTTTCGTTTTCGTATTGTTCCATACATTGCTGGGCTGAAAGGTATTCGAAAACTTTTTTCGTTTACGTATTGTTCTATACATTGCTGGGCTGAAAGGTATTCGAAAACTTTTTTCGTTTTCGTATTGTTCCATACATTGCTGGGCTGAAAGGTATTCGAAAACTTTTTTCGTTTTCGTATTGTTCCATACATTGCTGGGCTGAAAGGTATTCGAAAACTTTTTTCGTTTACGTATTGTTCTATACATTGCTGGGCTGAAAGGTATTCGAAAACTTTTTTCGTTTTCGTATTGTTCCATACATTGCTGGGCTGAAAGGTATTCGAAAACTTTTTTCGTTTACGTATTGTTCTATACATTGCTGGGCTGAAAGGTATTCGAAAACTTTTTTCGTTTTCGTATTGTTCCATACATTGCTGGGCTGAAAGGTATTCGAAAACTTTTTTCGTTTACGTTTTGTTCCATACATTGCTGGGCTGAAAGGTATTCGAAAACTTTTTTCGTATTAGAGTGAAGCAATCTATACCGCCGATTACTACCGATTTTAGTTCCTCCGCGTTTCCGCTGGAGGCGCTTTACTAAAATGTATGGAACAATACGTAAACGAAAAAAGTTTTCGAAAACTATCAAATCTGGGACTAAGCCCCCAGTTATTTTGATTTAAATACCAATTTAGTAAACCGATGTTGATACAATAATACTATTTCTATACGACCTGAAATAATATCCTTTCAATTTATTTTTTTACCAAATCCGTTCAAATGTTCTGTGGTTAAAAAAAAATACAACTGAATTGAGAACCTCTTCCTATTTTGAAGTCTATTGACTACAAGGAGCACTCACTTTCGTATTCTGTAAAAATAAAACTGGTTTTAGTGAATTCTTACATATATGTTTAAATAAATTAATGTTTTTATCTGGTTTGTTAGTTTAATATAGGTAAGTTTTCAATGTAAAAATTCCGTACCCTCGGGCTCTGGAAATAAAGATTTTATAAAATGTATTATAAAGTTATCTCTAGCCTTGATGTCAAACGTTTTAAGCCACCTGAAAGCTTCTGATGACTAAATGGAATAAATGGGGAATAATGTTTATAATATTTGAGGTTATAATTAAAAAAAACATACTTTTACAACACATTTGCTCAAAAAGTGCACTTACGAAGCCTGTATACATCGTTCAAAAGTTAAACATTACGCATCATACAACGGAGCGTGCGGTAAAGAATTTTACCGCACGCTCAGATGTATAGCACCGTGCGTGTACTTTACGGTATTTTTTCCATTTCCATAAAAATTGTTTCATTTGTAGCCTTTTTTTCTCGCAAATGTGTTGTAAAACGTTGTATGGCACACGTGCGGATTGGTTATTACAAACTCGTGACGATGGTAAGCCCTCGACTTCGTCTCGGGCTTACATTCGTCTACTCGTTTGTAATAACCAACTTACCGCACTTGTATCATAAATAACTATTTTTATATTAATATTTTTATAATATTAACTTCGCAAAATTACCGAAACACTTTTTGACGTGATAACGTCTGAGCCGCGCGTGCAAGCGAGAGCGTGGAACAAGCGATAGAGAGGCACGATCGGCCTAAGCACTAGATCGGCACTTTTCCGATTCTTGCGGATGCGAAGTCCGGCGGGATTTTGAACGCACCACGTGAAATCGCAAAAATAGAAAACACTGAGGCATAGACAACCTAACGTACCGCTAGAGAATACCATTTTTCGATTCCACGTCGTGGCATGGCGCGTTTGTGTTTAGAGCGTGTTAAGACACGGCGTGTTACCCGCGTGAAATCGAATGGCAGTTGCAGAATAAGGGCCCAGGGCCTGCTGTGGGCCTAAGCGTTATCACGTAAAATTATCGTCCATAAACCGACTTTACAGACAACCCCCGTTTTTCAAAAGTAAACAGTAATTTGCATGAGATAGCGGCGCGCCATATTTTAGGCTTTTATCAAAGTGAAACGGTATTCAACGATTCCACTTACTTTCCTCTGAAATAAACAACAAAGCCTTAGTTAGCTACTCTCAAATATAAAAATTATTTACAATATTATTCAACATAGTTTACTTGAATTCGAAAATTTTATTTGTAGTTTTTACTTACCGTAATCACCTAAAACAATAAATTAAATATTAATCAGAATAAATGAAGTAATAAAAACAGAGGCTCGTTTAATTTATATCCCATAGTGTTTGGTTTATAGGTAGGTCTTGAATTTTAGTATGGAAACTGACGTGGTTTTCACCTTCGACTAATATAAAATGAATGGACCTAACCTAACCTAACCATTGAAATTGCTCAGTAAAAACGAGTCAAAACCGTCGGACATATACTTCAACACCTAATTATAAAAATGTACAGTATATTATTAGTATACAAGATTTTATTTGTGTATTTACACTTCGGGAAAGCATATGAATGCATAATTTTGTCAAATGTTTCGTTATCACGTAACAATAGACACGTGTTGCACTTCCTACGGCTAGAGACCGAATGAAACGAAATGAGAGCCGGCGCTCATTTTGTTATCTTCAAAAATGCGCTTCTACTGGGCCTGTCCATTCATTTTATTTGGGTCGAAGGTTTTCACTCATTTTATATTATATTACACGGGTAGATCTTGAATTGTTGTGTAATAATTTTAATTATATTGTAAACTAGCGGTCCGCCCCGTCTCCGCACGGGTATAGTTATATAGCCTATTAAAATAGCCTATATTAATCAGTGTTAATGTAGGATTCAAATGGTGAAAGAATTTTTAAAATCGGTCCAGTACTTTTTGAGCCAATTCGTTACAAACATACTTACATACAAATCTTTCCTCTTTATAATATTGTAAGATAGTATTTTGCCTAGTGGTCCGATACTGGGGCCTTACGGAAAACAGCTATTACAGGCACCTAATCCGCTCAGTTGGAAAATCACGCGACCGCAAACCTTATCGCGCCCAGATACGGTTTGCGGTCGCGTGATTTTCCAACTGAGCGGATTAGGCGCCTGTGATAGCAGTTGTCCGTAAGGCCCCTGTTCTTTCGGACTGTCAGAGCAGGCAGGAGCGGGCACGAAAAATCGACACCGCTTTATGGTTAGCGCTTTGATTTCACTTTTATTGTTCGAACTGCTAGTCTGTGGAATGTGCTGCCTGAATGGGTGTTCCCCAATGGTTACAATCTAGTCGTCTTCAAATCAAGCAACAAATGGTTTCTTCTAGGCAAGCGTGCTCCATCGTAGACCGCATCATCGCTTAACATCAGGCGAGTTGGCGGTCAAACATCATCATTATCATCATCAGCCGGAAGACGTCCACTGCTGAACTTAGGCCTCCCCCTTTAACCTCCACACTGAACGACAGCGCGCCTTTTGCATCCACTGGATGCCCGCGACTCTCACAATGTCGTCGGTCCATCTAGTGGGAGGCCTCCCTACGCTACGCGGCGGTCAAACGTAAGCCTATAACTAAATAATAATAAAAAGACATACACATACAATACTTCTCGTTTTACCTTTCGTAATCGGGCTAAAAGAAAACGGGAGTATAGAGTATTGAACGAAAAACAGAGGTAACACTCACGCCATAGCTCGTTGGCAGGCATGGCTTGGTCCGGCGACGGGAGGCTGTAGATGTATCCAATTTGGCAAGGGTTCCAGTGGTCGCACACCTCGTGGTCTGGGTCCAGCTCTGTCACGAATTTGTAAGTCTGTGGGCACCAAACGTGCTCAAGTTTTTTTAGTCTTTAAATACAAGCTAATACTAACACTACAAATACAGTTAGACTGCCCATAGACCCTTAAAGGTCTAAAGACAATCCAAATCCTCAAGCCCACTACCAGTTGACAGCGTACCCAGCGTGCTGGCGGCATTACCACGCTGAATGGCAATGCTTATGCGTTAAGCCAGAAACACGCCAGCATTTTGGTCACGCGTTGCATTAACCAGGCGCTCTGAAAGATTTTTGAAAATGAGGTGAGCTCCCGGTGATCTCTGAAAGTAGATCTAACGTGGTTAGATCTACTTTCAGAGTGACCAAAATGCTGGCGTGTTTCTGTCGTGCCATTCAGCGTGGTATTGCCGCCAGCATGCTGGGTACGCTGCCAACTGGTAGTGGGTGCGAGCGTTTTGATTGTCTTTAGCCCTTCAACGGTCTATGGGCAGTCTAACTGTTTTTGTAGTTGAAAAATTGTCTTGCTAACTACTTGTTATCAGGCAACCCGTAGGTACCAAACGATACCAACCAACCGAAACCAACTTGATACACACATACATACAGGCTTTGCCTAGTAAGGCAACCAAAAGGTACTATTATTTTGAGTAATGTAGTTGGAAATAAAGATATTTTGATTTGATTTGATTTGATTTGTAGTGTTAGTTACCAGACTTAAATTTGGTAGATTTACACCAATTAAACTTTATACAATAAAATAAAATAAAATCTACTTCCTTAAAAAGGAGTATTAATTATCGTTTGTGTTGAACCCTTGGGGTGCCTGGTGGGTCTGTCAGAGCCGGCTCTTTAAAGAATCTGCTATTCCTTAAAATGAAAAACCAAGTGCGCGTCGTTTCTCAGTAGGAAGCTTCGCGATATATTATAGACTAAAGTTTTTTTTGCCGCTTTTGCTGCAGTACTCAGCAAGAGAAAAAAAATGATCTTAACATTTATCTTACCTTCATCATTCAGCCATAGGACGTCCACTGCTGGACATATGCCTCCCACATCGATCTCCATAAAGGCCGGTTGGAAGCGGGCTGCATCCAGCGTTTCCCTGCGGTCTCTTTTAGGTCGTCTGGCCATCTTGTGGGTGGACGTCCTACGCTGCGCTTACCGGTCCGTGGTCTCCATTCCAGAACCTTTCGGCCCCATCGGCAATTTGTTCTGCGTGATATGTGCCCTGCCCACTGCCACTTCAACTTGCTAATCCGGTGGGCTATGTCGGTGCGACTTTCGTTTGTCTATGGATCTCATTTCTGATTCGATCTCGTGGAGAAACCCCGAGCATAGCCCTCTCGATCGCTCGTTATGCGAGTTTGAGTTTGCTTATGAGGCCGATAGTGAGAGACCACGTTTCAGTGCCGTATGTCATCAATGTATGTGTATATCTTACCTTATCAGGGTAGTATCGATAATGTACTACAACGTCATCTGTGTCTTCTAGCGCGCACTTCCCACTGGTGTAATTGAGTGAAGTTCTCTCGAGCGGTGCGCAGCCAATCACAGTGCTCCCATTCCGGGGTAAGTCGGGACCTTCGATCTTATGACCTAGGAATACAGCTTAAATTGGTATGTCGGTAATACTACGTGGTCGCTGGTACTGCGTGGTTGGTAGTATTGCGCAGTCTGTTTTTAGGGTGCCGTACCCAAAGGGTAATAACGGGACCCTATTACTAAGCCTAAGTACGATGTCTGTCTGTTCTACCTTTAAACAGCTGTATCTTTCGAACCGTAATAGAAGTTGAAATTTTTACAGAATAATATGTAATGTTACGGCGGATTAACTAACAGTTAGTAAAAAAGTAAAAAAAAAACCAACGGGAGGTTACATACAACAGACGTATTTTTGTATGAGCTCTAATGTAAAAACGGTAATACGTAGAAACGTCAAACTTGGCATGATTATAGTACACACTCTAAAGTATAACAACAAATAATAAATAATGACCAAGTGCGAGTCGCTATAGTACGCGGTTACTCACGATTGCAGAAGAAGTATCTGGTGTCAGCAACGTAGAGGTCTTTGTCTTCAGCGCTGAGGCAGGAGTCGTACATGATGGGTGTAGGTTCGACGTCTGTCTCGCACATTACCACGCCGGAGCCGTTGGGTTCTTTTGGCGCGCGATTTGCCGGGCACCGGTACATTAGACCTATGAAGCGATCATTCTGTTAGACTGTCCTTTAAGCTGGACGAGACCCGCACGGGTCTCCCGTACAGCTGTGACACCAGCCTTATTTTTTATAGATAGGATTGCCATAAATCCGGAATTTTCCGAACATGTATAATACGGTAGGGCCTCGGTAATCCGGACTCCCGCTTGTTCGGTGATCGCTGTAATCCGGCCGGGCAATGCTTCGCGGGGAAGCCGGGCGGGTATAGATGCGGGCTGCCATGAGCCAATGCGTCGTCAGTCTTTTGTTTATCGCCTTTCGTATAGTACGTAGTGTCAATTTAGCGCGCTCGGTAACATCATAGCGCCGCCACGTAAACATTCAACATTAAAAGACAAATCACTACATAGTATGAAACAAAGTCGCTGCTGCTGTCTGTCCGTTCCTATGTATGCTTAAATCTTTAAAACTACGCAACGGAATATGAAGCGGTTTTTTTAATAGATAGCGTGATTCAAGAGGATGGTTTATATGTATAACTAGCGACCCGCCCCGGCTTCGCACGTAAATTACACCCGTGCAAAGCCGGGCGGGCGGGTCGCTAGTTATATATAAATATACTATAATCCGGACGCCTCGATAAACCGGAAAGGGTCTTGTTTTTGCCTCTCCGGATTAACGAGGCCCTACTGTATGTATAAATGTAGGCTTTTGTCTAGAATGCGGGAAGAATTCCAAAACATCT
This sequence comes from Agriopis aurantiaria, assembly GCA_914767915.1. Taxonomy (NCBI): domain Eukaryota; kingdom Metazoa; phylum Arthropoda; class Insecta; order Lepidoptera; family Geometridae; genus Agriopis; species Agriopis aurantiaria. The sequence goes on along the minus strand of OU612010.1, from coordinate 5,605,271 downwards.
GGAATTGTAGAAATGAAATTAAAAAGACCACCACACGAGTTCATTATGCCGCGAAATATGGCCGGAAACTTCCTGCATGCTGGCCCAGTATTGGCCCAGTGCGTGTTGGTGAATGTCACATATATTTGAGGTTTTTTGGACATACAGCTTTCCTCATGATGTAGAAAAATAAACCGTGAAGTTAGTGCTTAGAACCAAGGATCATGGATAGAAAGGATCGATGTACACCCAGAAAATTGCATAGTCGCTTTCGATAGCTTCAAAGTGATTGTTTAGATGGCGCTATGTCGAATAAGATTTAAACTGTACCAAGGATCATGGATAGCTATGTTAGAACTAACGCCTTTTGATCCATTGGTACCTATTCGATAAAATAAGCATTGCCGACCCATTCAAAACGTTTTCGCAACAATGTTCTTCGCCACTACGTAGGACTCCCGTTTATAATATTACTAGCGACCCGCCCGCCCGGCTTTGCACGGGTGTAATTTACGTGCGAAGCCGGGGCGGGTCGCAAGTTATATATATAAACCTTCCATGAAAATGTATCTAACTGATGGTGAAAACCGCATCAAAATCCGTTGCGTGGTTTAGGAGGAGTTAGCGGCCATACAGACAGACAGACAGACAGACGCGGAAAGAGACTTTAATTTATACTATGTAGATAAGAATAGAGAATAGAAGATAGAGATGTGAGTGCAGTTTACCTTTCCTGATGATGAGGGGAGGTTTGTTCCGTATTTCGGCGATGGTGACACCCTTCTCCCCGTTCTGTATGGCGGTCATGACGCGCTTGTACAGGGTGGTGCGACGCTCCTGCTCCGCGATGATGTACGGCAGCAGCTCTTCTGAGAGCACGTCCACCTTCTTCTTGGCATCGGCATTCATCTGACAGAAGGAAATATTTAAATACACTTAAAACTTAAACGGGATATTTGCTGTGATAAGGTTGTGGAGCATGCGCCATGTTCATGTGTGTTAGCCATGGCTGCCCTTATGGCGATGCGTTTCATTATATTATTCGCATCTATTCTGGAGGTTGAAGGGGCAAGCGAGAGAAGCGGGTGACTTATTACCAAAATTATTCGTTGTACACTGACCGGAAACCATCTTTGAAATCATCTTTATTGTGGACATTTTAAACCAATGTACACATGGGACAAGCTACTCCTTAATCTTGTTTTAATGTCCGACTGGCTCTTGGGTTCGCCGCATAAATAAAACAGTCACAGACACTACGGTAATTGTAATTAGTTGTATTACAATCGAAACTAAACAGATAATCATATTAAAACTAACAATATTATCATTTTTGTACACGCTAGTCGCGGTATCACGCGGGAAGCCTCCTCTCTCGCTGTAGTGCCACCTGACAATCGCTAGGTGGCGCACCTGCTAAGGAAGCGCGTCGACGCCGGCCAGGCTCCGATATATTTTCGTTTGGCGCGGGAATATTTAAATGGTGGGCGTGACATTGTGACCTACCTTATTTTCGAAGCCTTTTGACAATCAAGACTGCACCGAATAGGCTCCTTGCGCAAACTCTATGTTGATTGAGAATCCAAGGAGAATAAGACCTCTAGTAGTGGAAGACTTAAAAACTTACGCGATCAGCATCTTTGTTGAATTTTATTCCTGTGCCATCCTGAAAAATAGTAATTGGTAATTAGAGTCAAATTCATTATCATCGGCCCTAAGACGTCCAGTGCTGAACATAGCTCCCCTTTGACCTCCACATTGAACGACAGCCTGCCATCTGCATCCTGGATGCCTGCGACTTTCACGATGTCGTCGGTCCATCTAGTGGGAGGCCCTAGATTGTGGAGGGTTAGGGTCAAATTAAGAAACTGTAAATGTTCGAAGGGGGGCTTCAAAATCCCGCTTTCTTACTCCTTTGCGTTTATTGGTGTGTTCTTCTTTCACTAAGCGACAGAGTTTCAAGACCAGAGTGAATATAAATCTAAAAAAAAAAAAAAAAAGAAAAAAAAAAAAAAACCTAAAGAAAAGAAAAAACTTTTTGGTTGTAAAAGATTTTTCAACCAAGACTCACAGACTCTTATGACATCGGGGGTTAAAATTGTCTTTTTCATCTGAACTTTAAACCCAAAAAAGGCAAAAATAAGAAAAAATATATGTTTAAGACATGTTTTAAATTTAAAGTTTTTTTGTTTGTTTTTACCTATGTATTATTTTTACCGATGTATGATGTTTTATTTTTTTTTGCCGATGGGGAAGAAAGGTTCTGGAGTGGAGACCACGAATCGGAAGACGCAGCGTAGGGAGTCCTCCCACTAGATGGACCGACGACATTGTGAGAGCCGCGGGTATCCAGTGGATGCAAAAGGCAGGCTGTCGTTCAGTGTGGGGTTAAAGGGGGAGGCCTATGTTCAGCAGTGGACGTCTTCCGGCTGATGATGATGATTATTATTATTATTTTTCCACAAATAAATGATGTTTAAGTCTAAAATACCCATTTGTTGCGTGGTCAGTTAGTAAAATGTGTATTTCACTCACCACAGCCTGCCTCCGGACTATGTTGGCGAGGTATCTCCCGCGTCGCGTCGCTGGCAGGAGAACGCTGCCCATTTGCACCTCATCTCCTTGCTGATAAGAATATTTTACAGGTCGAGCATAAAAAAACTTAAATTCATTCATTCACTGATAGCACAGACTAGGTAAAGCTACTAATAGAAAGTCTTTGAATGATAGACAACGCACAGCCGAAACCGCCGCCTCTAGAAGCTAGAAGCCTGATATGTTATGCAATTGACCCATAACGTATAAGTGAGCACTAAGATCGAACGAATTGGTAAAAAATATATAATTATATTGACGAAGCCTGAGGCTGAGCCCTACGTATACAAAGTTGCGGGCATTTAGCTAGTAAATAAATAACTTAAGAAACCGACTACTCGAACAAAATTATTAATATTGCCGCATCAACAGGTGCTCGTACAAAATTATTGTTGTTGCCAATTCTACAGGCGCTCGAACAAAGTTATAGATATAGCCAAAACAACAGGCGCTCGAATAAAATTTATATTTTCAAATCAACAGGCAGTCGCACAAAATTATTGATATTGCCAAAACAACAGGCGCTCGAATAAAATTATTGATATGGCCAATCAACAGGCGCTCGAACAAAATTATTGATATTGCCAAAACAACAGGCGTTTGATCAAAAGTATTGATATTCATTTATAATACAAATACTCAAAATTATGAGGATCACACCATAAGATTGCTTTGTTACAATTTTATTAGTATAGGCAATTTGGGAAGGATTTGTAAAAACAATCAAATACCCTATTGTTGTAAAGAATACGAAAGCCAACAAGCCTAATAAACATTGCTTACCGGAGGATATGCACCCCTGACAAAAAGTAAAACATTAAAAAAATACACACAAAACTTTAATCTAGCAATCATTGTTACACATCACCCAACACACACTAACTGGACCTGAAGCAGCTTCAGAGTTGTTAAAAATAATTGCTCGTTTGTATAGGAACTATGTGGAACCTAGTAACAGCTTGATTAGCCAAATAATGGTTTGAAGGCAGTGTTATAATTGGCTATCGTTTGTACAATCAAAAACGAATCAGCAACGAATCCTTAGGTCGGACTAAGCTTCTTAGTCTTGAGCATCGACGTAAAGTTGCTAGTCTATCGGTTTTTTATCGGATACATTTCGGAGAGTGTGCATCGGATCTGCATGATCTAATTCCCTCCTGCACATTTTTCTATCGGATTGCTAGAGTGGGCACGAAGAATCGACACTGCTTTATGGTTGATATTCCGAGAACCCGTACGAAGCGCTTTGATTCCACTTTTATTGTACGAACTGCTAGTCTGTGGAATTCGCTGCCTGAGTGTTCCCCGTTAGTTACAATTTGGGTGTTTTCAAGTCGAGAGCGAATCGGTTTCTTCTAGGGAAGTGTGCTCCATGTCGTTCAAGGTGGAGGTCGTAGGCCTAATTCATGGATGGATTCGTGGATGGAATCCGAATCACCTACATCCTCCTCTTTGAAGGCTTCCCTCGCTTTCTATATAAACGTAGGCAAGTTGGGGCAGGGTGGGGTGCTTACCTCACCCTGGCATGACCTCTGGGTGACCGGTACAATACCGGAACATTTAGGACGGATGGACAGGCAGACGGACGGACAGAACAAGTTAAGGGTTCCTTCCTAAGTACTATGGAACTCCAAAGCAGTGTGTCAATAATTATAAGGAACTGGTTTACTACCTTAATGGTAGGGGGCCATTCAAGTATTACGTAAGCAGATTTTTTTACAATTATTTACTTCCCCCCCCCATTTCGGATACAACAAACGGTTTTAACGGTTTTTAAGGTATTATTGTATTGGGTCTATATAGGGTAAAAACAGTAAAACTTGCAAGCGTCAATCTCGGCATGATTATTAGTACACACTCTAGTAAAGTATAGCAACAAATATAATTGATAATTATTGTATTTTGTGGTGGTACGGAACCCTCAGTGCGCGAGCCTGACTCGTAATTGGCCGGTTATATTAAATCAAAATAATTGCCCCATATGATTCCTCTGCGGCCCTCCATAGGAAATCATGTCGGGTTGGGAAATCTTGTTCAAACGTCATTTCATTGCAGCTCTTGGAAGCTATAAAAATCCATAACTACTATTAAATTTACTTCTCAATATTTATTTGATAAGAAATGCTCGGAACATGGTTTGTAAAATACATTGCGCGTTTATTCTGGGTAAGTCAAGGCCATTTTTAGGGTACCGTACCCAATGGGTAAAACGGGACCCTATTACTAACTACTACGATGTCTACGATGTCTGTCCGTCTGTCGTATCTATTAACGGCTATATCTTTCGAACCGTAATAGACAGCCAGTTGATATTTTCACAGAATATGTAATGTAACAACGGATTAACTAACAAATAACAAAAAGTCAATAAGAAAATTGGTTCCCATACAACAAACGTATTTTTGTATTAGCTCTAATGTAAAAACGGTAATACATACAAGCGTCAAACTTGACATGATTATAGTACACACTCTAAAGTATAACAACAAATAATAAATAATGGCCAACTGCGAGTCGGTGGCAAATTTTTGTTCATTACAAAGTCATAACTGGTAATTTAGTTATTTGGATGACCTCTTCATTCTAACGCCATTTCACCGAATCCAAATGCCATAATTTACAAATTTTCTAGTCGGTTTTTAAAATTGATAATTATTGTATTATGTGGTGGTACGGAACCCTCAGTGCGCGATCCCGATTCCCACTTGGCTGGTTTTATTTGGTGTATCGCATCAGTGATTACTAGAACTATCATCAGTCTTCGTTTTCGGGAAGCGTTTCAGTTACAACACGTATACAAACGCCGATATGTTACCGCACCCTAAACCTTTCGCTTCACTCGTTAAATTAACAAAAAATCGCTGTATTAATATTTCTACGTGACACGATATTCGGTCGGCCCACATTTCAGCCCAATCCGTCTAGACCCAAGGGCCACAGTAATACCAATTAACGGCCTCATATACCAAATTTGACGGTTTTAAATCAATTACATTCAGTAAAATTACAATATTTGAAAAAAAAAACACGTCACAGATACATCTGTGTTTGAGTTTATGATTTGGTTCAAAACACGATAGAATAAACTTTCCTCGATCAAAAAAATAATTTGAAACAAAGTCGAGTTAGTTAATTTTTTCGTTTTATGCTCTAATGAAAGCTCGTAACAACCTGGAAATTGCATGTACCGAAAGGCAATTTTATTCATAATTTTTTTATTTGGATAGATTTTTGATGTGTATATGAATTTTTTGTGTAATTCCGCTTCTACGTCGTTTTGAGTACAATAAAGATTTGGGACAAACTAGACTAGACTAGATTTTTGATAGTGAATAGTTTCGTTTTTTAGTGAAATTAAAAGCGTAAAAAGGTCGCGAGAATTTGCGCGCGCCTCGCTCAGTCCCGCGCCAGGCGTCATAATAAATAATAATAATAAATATTTGGGACATCGAGGTCGGATGTTCGTTTTTGTCGTTGCACTCCCCCCCGCGGGCCTCCTGACTCGTGCGTGGCAAAATACATCGTCGCTATAACTTGGCAGGGGCTGAGAGAGCGTTTTGTTGCCTACGCGACTCGGATAACCGGCCGTTAAGCCTAAATATCCATCTTTTTTTCAGCCACAGCACCTATAAAATAAACCTATGTAACCTAACCTAACCTATGTAATACTTGGCTTGAAACTACAAGTGGACGGTAAAATAGACTTCGGCCCAAAATGGAACTACGAATACCGTATAAAGCCTTTTGAAACTGAAACCAATAACCCAAGAGCAATCACTGCTATGGACAGGCACAGACTGTCTATATATGAAAACAAACAACCCAGACTGGTAGACATTATCATCAAGAACCATAAGTCCAACCCACGTTTAATCCAAGTAGCTGAAGCTCAAATATTCGATAGCAAAGACAATAACGATAGACTAAGAGACAGTGAAAGAAACCAAAACATTGTCAAGCTTTTTAACAAAACTCCTGATGGCAAAAATAAAAACAAATACAATAATAAGAAAGCTATTGAAGAGGAAGGTCTTGCTATAGAATTGTCGGCAGAACGGCCACTAGTATTATCAGATGAACATACTGATCCTCCGAACCAAGAAGACCAACTGACAAAATTTGGGAAATACGTTCATCATATAATACGAAATGCGGCTAACGTAAATTCCCTTAAACCTGCAGAACTCGAAGAATTTAAAGCGTCTCCTCCGGCAGTTTCCGAAGAAAAAAACAAACACAAAGTTACTGTCTTGACGCCTGTTCATAAAAAGAAACACAAACGTCACCGTAAGAAAGAGAACGCTACGAAAACAGTGTCACCAGTTATTAAACCAAATGTAACAACTAAAACAATTACAACTAAAGTTGTGACTGTAGAAAGATTCCCATCAGTAACTGCTGTAGAGAATTCGTTTACTGTACGTGATATTTTTGTGAAACCACGGTTAGTAAAAGACGACCCAAAGATAAAAGAGTTCACACGGCACATTTATGGGCAATCAATTAAAACATTGGAGAGTATAAAACAGAAAATAAATAACTATGAAATGAGAAAAAAAGCCGATGTTCTTATGAGAAGTTACGAAGAAAAGTTTGGAGAATTAGTCAGAAAAACGCAAAGTCAGAGGATCAGAACTAGAACGGGCAGTCAAAAGGTGATGCTAAATACTCTCGACACGTCAAATAGAATTCTAGATAGACTGATCAATTATATGATCGGGGATATGGATAAGAAAGGGATTTTAAGAAACGCTGGCACTGAAAACGTGGTTTTAAACGAATTAAATAAAAAGAAGAATTTAGAAAACATACATATATGCGCTAAAATGAATATTTGCCTGACCCAAGAGAGCTACACAAAATTTGTAGTCGACATATTGGGTACAGTTTTAAACGCACCCGACAATAAAGTAATACAAATAAGAGACGCCATAACAGAGGTGTTGAAAAACGCAGACTTTAGTAATGCTTTGGATCCTGACACCGAGAAACGCTTACATATATCAATAGGAGATGTTGAACAGTTTGACGTTGCGAAAATGAGACCAGTATTCTTTATCCTAAGGAATATACTGGTATCCAAAAACAGCCCTATCGAAGTCGTAGGTCCAGAAGACGAAAGAGTAAATAAGACTCTGGCGTTCCTAGATATGCTAGACAATTTGGAAAAAAAATTACCACCGAATGACCAAAACGTATTAGAATGGAAAGACATGAGAAACAGTTTTAAAGAATGGAGAATTGGGAAGAGACGTGACACTCTCGATTTGATACAGCATTTCATAGACCACGCAACTCAAGTTATCAGCAAGGAAGACGCGAGGTTATTTGATAGAAATATAAACACTATTATAGGGAAATGATTTTTATTTTTATTTTATTTTATTTATTTATTCAAATTACAACTATCATTACAGGAATGTCCTAATTCAATAGCGTATGTCAACATAATAATTTATAAACCTAGCTTATAACACAATTAAACACATTAAACATTAAATTAATTACACATTACATTATTTTCATTATTATTACATAAATTTTTATCATTATTATTTTTACACACAAAAACACACGTCAAATAATATCGTCGTTTTGAATTCCGCAACCGAGCATACAAATAAATCAATTTTTTCGGCAACTCGATTTAACCCATGCAACATGCGTACCAAAGGCGACTTAGCTAATAAATTAGTGTTCGCGCTGGGAACCGCGAACAGACGCGGCCGCCGGCGCCGCGTCACATACCCGTCTGGCACACACAGACCCATCATCAACAATATGTCAGGATTTGAGATGCTGCCTCGGAATACTCTCATCATATAATATGCGAGTGCCAAATCCCTTCTAGTTTCCAATTTGTTGTATCCAACCATGTCCAAGACAAACAAAGTTGGATACATCAATGGATAGAAAGGATAAACACCATATAACCTAAAGTAAATATATCTAGTAAATTTATTCTGTATGCGCTCCAACATGAGACTGTATTTAGTTTCATGTGGAGCCCACACAGTAGCATTAAATTCGAGCTGGCTTCGAACGAGAGCGTCGTATAGGGCCGATATTGCTCTTACTTCTGTGAAGCTTTCGGTTTGACGCAACACAAAACCTAAATTCCTGTAAGCCTTTTTACAGACTAATTTGATATGGTCTCTGAACGTCAGTTCAGTGTCTATGTTAACTCCGAGATCCCTGACGCTAACTACACGTTTCAAAATCTCGCCACCGACCTCATAGTCAAAATGTAGTGGAGCTCTTGACCTACTGAACGATATTACTGAGCATTTAGTGACATTAAACTGCAGTTTGTTCTTTCGACTCCATTTCACCAACCTATCTACATCTTCTTGGAGCCGCTTGCAGTCACTTTTATCTTTAACCGCCAACATTAACTTAAGGTCGTCTGCGAACAGTAAACATTTGGCTTCCCTTACTACATCTGGCAGGTCGTTTATCATAATGATAAATTCCAACGGGCCGAGATTTGATCCTTGGCTCACTCCTGTTCTTGTGAAATAAGGTTCCGATTTGCACCCAGCGTATTCCACGTACTGCTGTCGATCTCTCATGTAACTCGCAAAAAAATTTAGTAATTGGTTGGTAAATCCGACCGCCGCCAACTTAGACAACAGAATATCATTATCGACCATGTCGAACGCTTTTTTAAAGTCAAAGTAGGCGGCATCGACTTGGACTCCCGCATCCACATGAGGGATGACGTACGCCATCGCATCGAGCAAGTTGCTGGTGGTGCTGCGCGCAGGCCTGAACCCATGCTGGGCGTCCGATAGTAGTGCCGACACCTGGCGCTGGATACTACACTGCACAGCTGACTCGAACACTTTCGCTGGTGTCGAAAGGATCGCCACCGGCCTAAAACCGCTCACTTCTGAACCTGAATCACCTTTTGGTATAGGAATCACCCGTGTTGTTTTCCAGAATGTTGGGAAATATGACGTTTCTAGACATAAGTTGTAGATGTGAAGAAGCGGATCTGTTAGGACTATGCGACAATCTTTGACCACAAAAGAAGGAATACCGTCAGGTCCCGCTGAACGCTTCGGCTTGAGCCGCGCGAGCGCCGCGCGCACCTCGGTCGCCGTGAGGCGTGGAAGATGAACGCGCCCGGCGCTCACGCCTCCCGCTGCCTCCGCCGCCTCCACGTCCAATTTTGCACTCTCCGTACCGTACACCGAATGGAAAAAAATTGCAAACTCTTGTACGCATTCCGGATCGGATAAAACTTTCCCCTCTCTTGTAATTTTTTTGCGATTTCCCGTACTTCTCTTTGATCTTACATAATCCCAAAATGACTTAGGGTCCTTAATTAAATTTCTTTGCACCTTTTCTTTGTATTGTTTATGCGCATTATTAATCATGTATTTTACGTTAGACCTACACTCCGCGAAAGTCGCATAGTTCGCTGCCGTATTACTAGATTTGAACCTCTTATGAAGTTTCGCTTTTAAGCGTATAGATCGAATGATATCCAGAGTGTACCACTCTGGATAACTATACCTTTCAGGTTCTTTACCTAGCCGCTTTTTTGGTACACAATCGCGGATAATACCGTTTAGTATACTATAAAAATAGTCGACTGCATTTTCTGGCTCCCGCATATCATACAATGGACTCCAATCCACGCCTGCAATTCCCGCATATAACGAACTAAAATCCGCCTTAGTAAAGTTATAGTTGTGGTTGACATCGGGCGGTAAGTGGTCGGGCGAGGCGGGCGGTGGAGCAGCGCCGGCGCCGGAGCGGGCACGGCCGCGGGCGAGGCGCACCGCGACGGCGAGCGGCGGGTGATGTGCGTCCACCGGTACCATGGACTCGTCCGCCGCAGACACTTCCACTTCCATTGCTATATGCAATGAACAAAACACTAAATCGAGCTGCCGGTCATTACAATTTGGAACATTATTAAGTTGTACAAACTCGCAAAAAGTTAAAAAATATTCATAATAATTAATAACATTGTCGTTACTTGAATTTAAATTAAAATCCCCTACCACTAACATTACTTTGTATTTTGCACACCAGTGTTCTATTATTCGAAATAAAATCATATACTCAGCTTCTCTACTACATGGTGGTATATAAACGACACAACACAAAAACAAGAATCTATTATTTAAATATACCGCCGCTCCAACTATTTCAAATGTACAAGTGTCTATGTCGACGTCGCTCGGTACGTTTACTCGTCGCAGCTCGTACCGGTGTGCGGCCACTAAAAACGCGCCACCCTGTTTTCTCCCGTCTGTTCGGTCACATCGTATTATTTGATATCCCGGTGGAATAATTTCTGCATCTTGTATTGATTCATTGCAGCCTGTCTCCGTAACTGCAAACAAATCGGCGCCCGAGGAATCCATATTATTGTAAAATAAATTTAACTTGGTTCGGAGACCTCTCACATTCTGGTAGAACAAATGTATACTACTTTGCTTTGTCAATATGTTTATTTGTCTGTCTCCGAAACCAGATCCACTCCCCGAACGCCACATTTACAGGCCATGCTTCCGGTTGACATAACTTTTCATATAGCTTTTCAGATACCGTTATAATAAAAGACGAATATTCTCGTTCTATCCTATGTTGAATTTTTTCTATTTTAACCGTGATGTCAGAACCGCATATTTCTTTTACGTGAGATGTTAGCATTTCTACTGTGGTGTCCAAAGTAAGTCGCCATACGTGCAGATGTTTCTTTTGCTCTAAGGCCTTGATTTCCGTAAAATTTGAGTTCTGACCTCTCTTTACTTCCTTAGGTTGCAGTTTTACCTTCCTCGATAAAGTTTGTTTCTCCTCCTTGTTCTTATCCTCACGGCATATCACAGACTGGTCAAGTTGGGTCAAGCTTCCCGTAGTATTCCTAGCAGCTTCCTGGTTTTCCTGCTTGTTCTTGCTTATTTTGGAATTTTCGGCAGTTTTTCTACGAACCGTGACCCACTCATCCATTTTATTGACAGACACTTTCTTTAAATCTGCAGAGTCAACTGTACTCTGCCAGTTGTTCTGCCGAAGTAATTGGTCGCCTGTAGGCATCGCCAATTTTGTGGGCTCACAGTCTCGATTTATTTCTATGTTGGGGGTAGTAGTCAAAGCCACGTCGTCCGTGTTATGTTTGTTATTACACATGATACTCTGTTTTTGTACCTGTAATTGATTCATTTCCTTGGCCGGTACTGGGCAAGGCTCAGCGGGTGCAGCTGCAGGCGCGCGGGCTGCTGCCGGGGGTGCCGCCGCGCGCAGGATCTGAGGCGAGGCGACCTCGGGCTTCTTGCGGTTACAGCTACACTCGCACCTGATCAACTTGTCGAACAGCTTGTCCATTTGGTCCGTAACCTTCAACAGCTGTTCTCTCATCTTAGTTACTTCACCACGCAGTTCACAAATTTCATAGCTAAGATTGAGCGATTCGTCTACACAGCGTTCTTCGCCTATGTTGCTACGCGATGATTTGGAGCGAATGGTAACATTTGCGTCACGTCTCTTAGTGAGTCCGACGGGCGTCGAGCTGTTATCACCGCCTCGTTTAGCGGCACATCGACATTCGGGGCAGACCCACTCGGATTGCAAATCCGTCAGGCACTTTTCTCCAGTACACAGGCAGTGGTAGGTTTTATTACAGCTCTGCACAGTACAGCGCAAAAATTGTTCCTCCTCCTCATTTATCATGCTGCGACACGCTGAGCAGTTCATATTGGCGACAAAATAATAAGAACAATTAAAAGTTGTAGTGCCCACACTGCAGAAGTCGGCTAGCGGTGAGCGGCGCACGGTGCACGATGAGTCACCTAACAGGCGCGGGCGCTCACTGCGATGTTTTCGTACTATGTAGGCGACCGTTAGTAAATATTTTTAAAATGTTTTTGCTCGTATATTCGGTTTTAGTGTCCAGATTTTTATCAAACAAACGACATAGGATCCGGAAAAACTCCAGCTACAAACGTAACAAAGTTTTTTTCACGTCACTGCACTTTAAACACAATTTACAATAAATAATTTACGGAGCAAAGAAACGCGATGCGACCTAAGAGACAGCCAGAGACGGAATCTAATGATGTAAATAAATGATATAAATATAATAAAATTTTGATAGTAAGAGTAAATAAAGTGAACTATGAAAAAAAAAGGGTTATAAGCAAATATAACCGATCATCATTGGGCACAAGTTTCGTAATTTTTAAAATAGCGTAGCAAATACATTTATATAATCAAAGATTATATATAATGTACAAAATATACGGATTCAAAGTTTAACAATGTTGTATCTTTCAAGCAAATTTTTAAGACCAAATCCTATCATGAGTTACGGTGTCTACGTTTCGGCAAAGTAATTTTTTTTTTTGGTAAAATGTTCATGACCGTGGATTCAATGTCCTTTAGTCGTAATCTTAAACAGTTTACATAGTCTTAATAGCGTCAAACAAGTCATAGTCACAGTCAGAGTCAAGCTAAGTAAGTCACGGTCAAGTCAAACTCATGCCCCTGTAAAGTGGTGGAGACTTTACAAGAGGCTCCTATGGAGTTTTGGAAACAACACGAAAAGACACGTTTCACCTCGTTATATCACTTGCCCACACTCGAGCACGTTTACGAGCACTTAATGAATAATAATTCACCATTTAATACACATTAACACTCGAAAATACACAAGTTTAGGAAAATAATAGCACAAGCCGACATGTTTTTTCAGTGTTGGCGCCAAAACCCTCAGCACAGTCACTATAGGTAGGGTTGCCAACTTTTTTTTAGGTAAATATAAATAGTAGATAGGTTTTTTTAAATATTACACAGGAATTAGTCACGTAAGAAAGCCGGTCACTCCGACTATAGTTTCAACCGTGCATTTACCTTGAAAAAGACCGCCGAATGCGGTTGAAACTATAGTCGGAGTAACCGGCTTAATCATACGTGAGTAATTCCCGTGTTATACTGAATAATTATGCTCGAGTGTTATTCAAGAAAATCTGTTCAAGTTTATCAGCTCTTATATCGGGTTTTAACATCGAAATATAATTCCTATAGAGTCACAATCTCTCAGTGAAAACAGACAAAAACGTCCGAGCGTCATTGTACATACATTGTATCAATTATATACTTCACAATGCCACATTTACTGCAATGTAGACGTTATGTCGCTTGCATAGTGTTCAACGTTAGTTGTCCGCTATGTCATCGTAGCTCTGGCATCGCGCGGCGTTGTACTCGGATCGCGGTCACCTTGTAACTAACTAAAAACTCTGCACAATTCGTGCGCCGAGTTTTGGTTCGCACATTTTTTGACACGATTGAGACTCTATATGTATTGTATCTCGATGTTTTAAACAATTTCAATTTATACTTGTGATAAATGCTATTTGTAAATGCAATAAAAAACATATTTATATGAAACATATTTGTATTTCACTTCGACTTTTATATTTACAATAAAAACAGTATTAATTCTTAACTGTTTAACTTAATTAATACCTTCTAATTAATAATAATACTAAATTATACGAAATACGTTTTATAGTATAATTATTATAACCCTTTGACCCGTGTCTTATGAAGTACAAAATTTATTTATTGTTATATAAGAAGCACAAAATACAGGTAGAATCCCTGCCTGCTGCGTTAGCGTGAGCTGTGTTGCAGCAGACAGTGCCTTCCCCAAAACTGGAAACAGTAACAATTATATATAATTTAAATTAAATATTAATTAAAAACACATAGTTAGTCAGTTTGTTTTACCAGTGCGGGCATGACAAAGAATATAAATTACTAGCTGACCTGACAGACGTTGTCCTGTCTTAGAACTGTCAAACACGCAAAGTCAAAATTGAAAATCTTATTTTACTACACCTTGGGTTACATTATTGGAGTTTTAGTAAGGATCCCTATTTTTTTGAAATTATAATATAGCCTATGTTACCCGGAGATAGTGTAGCTTCCCAACAGTGAAAGAATTTTTCAAATCGGTTCAGTAGTTTCGGAGCCTATTCAATGCAAACAAACAAACAAACAATCAAATCTTTCCTCTTTATAATATTAGTATAGGTAGATAGATAACAAGGTTATGTCATTAAAAAAACCGACGACATTATTGGCGGAACCACAAAACGACCTTAGGTATATAATAACAAAATGGCGGCCATTTTGAAAATATTACTATGGTGGGCATTGCATATTGTATTGTCTCCAGAACTAAAGATGTATGGAACATTTCAGCAATATCAATTAAGAGAAATATCCTTAGCAAGGGTTGACAATATTTTGTAATCTATACTAATACTGATAGCCCGTTGGTCCAGTTGGTAGTGAACCTGCCTTCTGAGCTTGGGGGCGTGGGTTTGATTCCCACCTAGGACAAACATTTGTGTGATGAACATATGTGTTTGTTCTATATCCGGTTGTTAATATCTATTTAAGTCAGTCTCCGGCAGCCATATCACAAGCTTTGCTTAGTTTGGGGTCAGATGACCGTGTGTGCAAAAATGTCCCGAATATTTATTTATTATAGAGGAAAGATTTGTTTGTTTGTTTGCATTGAATAGACTCCGAAACTGCTGAACCGATTTGAAAAATTATTTCACTGTTGGGAAGCTACACTATCCCCAGGTGACATAGGCTATAATCTATACCCGTGCGAAGCCGGGGCGGACCACTAGTCATTGATATACAATCTACACGCGACCTATAGGCGGGAACTTTTAATTGGCCGTCACCCAATCTTTTTTTTTAAGTTAAATATCTATTGGGCTGTAAGTTTCCCTAAAAATGCAAAATGAAAATAAAACAATACATATAGTCACAAATGTGCCAAAAAAATGTCCATACCAAAACTCTGCCTTTCTCTATCTCATTGCGCCGACTTTTTGGTTAGTTCCAAGGTAACCGTGACCCGAGTACAACGCCGCGCGATGCCAGAGCTACGATGACAGCGGACAACTAACGTTGAACACTATGCAAGCGACATAACGTCTACATTGCAGTAAATGTGGCATTGTGAACTATATAATTGATACAATGTATGTACAATGACGCTCGGACGTTTTTTGTCTGTTTTCACTGAGAGATTGTGACTCTATAAGTAATGTATCAAGTTATTAATTATTATTCATACAAGCATTTTCTTAACTTGTTTTGTTATTTTGGGTCAAATATTGCAACTGAATTTTAAAATAGTTATCCTCAACCGATTGAGCCGAAATTTTGCATACACGTTTAGTTTGGAGACAATGCATGGTCAGCAAAGTGACGTCATTCTAAATCCAATATGGCGGACCAGGGGGGTTAGACAAGACCACGGAACACTGTTACTCAAGGAGGACAAGACCCACTTTCTGTTAGAGTTAACGCCTGCGGAAAGATGAAATTGTATGAAAATGACATTGACAATGACATTAGCTTGAGAGAACATCTCTCAAGCTAATGTCACTGTCAATGTCATTTTCATACAATTTCATCTTTCCGCAGGCGTTAACGCTAACAGAAAGTGGGTCTTGTCTAACCCCCCCGTTATTTTTATGCACCCCCCATGATATGGGTATCAAATGAAAGGGCTTGCTGAGAATACGAAAACAAAAATGACGTCACACTAAATTCAATATGGCGGACGCCAGAAGCCTGTTTTTTAATTAATAAACAGCTTTCTATTCGCGAATTCAATCTAAACTGAAACTTTAATGTAATTTGTTATTTCTACATTACAAATACAAACTAAAACTTAAACTATTCTATATAGAAAACAAAAACATAACATACTTTACGTATCAAACAAAGTCAGGTTTCTTTCTTAGAAAATTAAAACGCAATACGTTTTTGGTGGATTATACAGTAGCCTCAGTAATCCGGCACGTCCAGTAGTCCGGCAATATCAAAGGTAATATAAATCGTCGTTGGGATACACCTCGGTCCCTACTCTCTCCACCCACGCCTTCCCCTTTTTTAGGGTTCCGTACCCTACGATGTCTGTCCATCTGTCTGTCCGTCCTACCTTTAAACGGCTGTATCTTTCGAACCGTAATAGATAGTCAGTTGAAATTTTCACAGAATATGTAATGTTGCGGCGGATTAACTAACAAATAATAAAAAAGACAAAAAGTAAAAATGAGATGGGAAACATACAACAAAAGTATTTTTTCAACGTATTTTTGTATTAGCTCTAATGTAACAACGGTAATACGCACAAGCGTCAAACTTGGCATGATTATAGTACACACTCTAAACTATAACAACAAATAATAAATAATGGTCAAGTGTGTAATTAGTGATTGTAATTGTAAGGCCAATTCTTTATCTAGAAAGGATAAGGACCTGGTATTCCTTCCTTCCTCCTTTCTTAGATAGCCCGTTGGTCCAGTTGGTAGTGAACCTACCTTCTGAGCTTGGGGGCGTGGGTTCGATTCCCACCTAGGACAAACATTTGTGTGATGAACATTTGTGTTTGTTCTATATCTGGTTGTTAATATCTATTTAAGTATGTATTTAAAACTATATATGTATGTATATCGGTCTCTGGCAGCCATATCACAAGCTTTGCTTAGTTTGCGGTCAGATGACCGTGTGTGCAAAAATGTATGCACACTCATCTATACTTTTATGATTTTGAAACTAGAAAAAAGCAGCCGTTCTAGAACTAGCTGACTTCTAGAGTAATCCATGCGGCACGCTAGTCTAGACTAATATTTGTTGGGAAAACTTTTGGCTCGCCGTGAGTACCCGACTTTTAGAAGTACATCTGACACATGTTTACCCTTAACACAGGCAGATACAGTGGTAAATTTATCAAACATCACATTAGATAACGCAACACGGAGTATTTTGGCAAAGGGAATGAATTTTGCATTAACACCTAAACCTATTTTTGTTTGATTTTTGTATTGATTTAATTAATGATTGACTAAATTAACTGAACTATTATTATTTTGACATATTATTTTACTGGACATTGCTTATTACTTTTTTACTTTTGAATTGTATTGTGTCACTTTATTATTTAGATTTTATTGCTTTCATTTATTTATATATTTTTTGATGTACCTAATAATTGAATTGTATGGGTTATTTTATTGCCTGAAATAAATTAATTTGAATTTGAATTTGAATTAAACGGGTTCCGTATGAAAACGTAATTTGTAGCGTGGAGGAAGCAATAATACGAAACAAAGTACCGTCTAATGCAGCCGAGTCTCTTAGGCAGGATGTGTCTCGTGTACTGCGTAAAGCTAGGCTACCTAAGAGTAATGTCACTACAGAAGAGCGTCAGGCGCTAAAAAAGATTCGAGATAACGAGGAGGTTTTAGTGCTTAAGGCTGATAAGGGAAACGCCACTGTAGTAATTAATTCAACGGATTATGAAACAAAATTACGGAGTTTGTTGAGTGATACCAACATATACAAACCGGTATCATATAATCCCACTGCCAGAATAACACGCCGTGTTCGGGCCATAATAAAGGACTACAAAGAACTTTTTGCAGAAGACGTATTCGAAAACCTTCATAGGCCTAGGGTTGTACAACCTCCCAAACTTTATGGGTTACCGAAAGTGCATAAAAGCGGTATTCCCTTACGACCTATCGTGAGTCAAATAGACTCGCCCACTTATTATGTGGCGAAATATGTAGCGTCGACACTGCAGCCATTGGTGGGTAACACCCCGTCTTTTGTAAAGAATTCTCGTCACTTCGTCGAGATCATTGGGAACCTCAGTCTGGAACCAGATGACATCATGGTGAGTTTCGACGTGGAATCGCTTTTCACCAATGTTCCAGTGAAGGAGTGTCTCGAGGTCATCAGGGATTTGTTGAAGGAGAACCACCTGCCAGAAAACTTAAT
Source organism: Agriopis aurantiaria (assembly GCA_914767915.1). NCBI lineage: Eukaryota > Metazoa > Arthropoda > Insecta > Lepidoptera > Geometridae > Agriopis > Agriopis aurantiaria. The sequence goes on along the minus strand of OU612010.1, from coordinate 5,586,860 downwards.
GGTTTTACTAAGGAATTGCCTAGAAGGGAACTTCTTCCTTTACCGTGGACAGCACTACCTCCAGATTGATGGTGTCGCAATGGGTAGTCCTGTGGCACCGGTGCTGGCAAACATCTGGATGGAGCATTTCGAGAAGTCCATAAATCTACAGTCAGCTGCGGTGAAGATGTGGAAAAGGTATGTGGACGACGTTTTCTGCATTATGAAGGGAGATAGACGGGCAGTAGACCAGTTCGTGGATCATCTCAACTCGATTCACGCTAACATTAAGTTTACGTATGAACTGGAGGTGGAAAGAACTTTGCCATTCCTAGACGTCAAAGTGATGGTGAGGTCCGATGGCTCGTTAGCTCACTCGGTTTATAGAAAACCCACGCACACGGACAGGTACCTACACGCTACGTCACACCATCACCTACGTCATTTACAGTCGGTGGCCAGGTCTCTTTTGGACAGAGCAGACGCCCTCTGTGACCCTGAACATGTAGAGGTTGAGAAAAGGCATGTTCAGGAGGTACTTAAAAGGAATGGCTATAGTGTGACAAAACGCGGGCAGGCGAGACGCAGATGTCACAGGAGAGGGACTGACGTCGAGCGGCAGCCGGCTTTCATTTGTAGCTGCGGTAGTTCCTACATAGGTCAAACGAAGCGTACCATAGCTGAAAGGATCAAAGAACATATCGCGGCCGTCAAAAATCGCCAGACACAGAAGTCTGCTATTGCAGAACATTTGCTTGAGGCGGGATCCGGTCACTGGATCGAGCTCCACGATCCGAAGGTCCTCTCCACTGAACGACATTATTTTTCTAGAATGGTTCGTGAAGCTGTTGAAATTAGAGAACATCGCAATTTCAACCGGGAAGATGGATTTAAGTTAGCGGCGTCGTGGAATCCCATAGTAAGCAAGTGTACAAACCGCGGTGCAGGTACTAGGACATTTACCGATACAGTCAGTGTTGTGTGTCGTAGTGACAACCCTGCCATTTTTCAAGATCAAGTGAGGGTAGGAGAACAAAACGCCCGCTCTTCTCGCCGGACTCACCCGCAGTGTTCAGTCAGCTCGTGACCACGGCCATTGTAACATGGTCGAAACGTCGAGCGAAAGGTACATATTTTTTACCTAAATTAAATAATACGTGATAAGTCCCGATAAACATTTAAAACATGTGTTCAAATCGCGAAAGTTTAAAAGTTACTAATATTTGTTTGTTTGCATTGAATAGGCTCCGAAACTACTGAACTGATTTGAAAAATTCTTTCACTGTTGGGAAGCTACACTATCCCCGGGTGACATAGACTTAATAATATAATTATTAATTATTATTTGGATAATTGTGTTTGTTTGTAAATTTCATTATCACAAAATAAACATTTCTGTATTTCTGTATTTTAATATTTTCAAAAAATTAGGGATCCTTACTAATACTCCAATAATGTAAACCACGGTGTAAAAAAAATAAGACTTACACCCGTGCGATATCAGTCTCCGGCAGCCATATCACAAGCTTTGCTTAGTTTGGGGTCAGATGACCGTGTGTGCAAAAATGTCAACTTGTTACCTTTACGTGTTCTTGAGAAAAAGGTTCTTGACAGACAGACGGACAACGAAGTGATCCTATAAGGGTTCCGTTTTTTCCTTTTGAGGTACGGAACCCTAAAAAATGTGTATTAAGCTACGTCAAAAGTTTTGCATTCTAGCATTTCTATTAATAAAAAAATTGTTTGTATTAAGCTAATCAAAAGTTTTTTAAGTAAACAAATCATACTTCAAATATTAAAATCAAACTCTTCATCCGATATAGTGTCAAGGTCTAAAGATTTCAAATCTGTTTGCTTTTTAATCAATACTTCTAAAGCATCGTTCTTTTCTTCACTAAAACCTTCATTACTGATACCTACGGGACAATAACTTCTGCTAGATTCACCATTTTCACCAATCACATCGCTGTTTTTAGTGTTCACGTCACTGTTTTCACGAATCACACCACTGTTTACACCGATTGCGTTGCTGTTTTCACTGAACACGTCTTTTTGGGGTTCGCTTTCACTAATATTGCTTTCCGGTTGATTCTCGCCAATCTGCGCATCTATTTCTGCCATTAACAGCTTATCTTCGTCATCTAAGTAATTAATATTGAATTTTTCAACGTTTCGTACGTTCTCGTTCTCAAATAACTCGTTCTCTGTGATCAAACTTTCCTTAGAATCTACCAAATTTGGTTCGGAATCTTGGTTATTGATTTCATTACTTTTAGAAAAAGTTAAATCTGTATCAGGGTTATTTTGAGGACAGGTGTTAGTAATATTCAAATGGTTTGTTGAATCATCTTTTTCATTTGCATCATCATTTGTTGTGTAAGGTGAATCGTCTTTTTCATTTCTTTCGTCATTTACTACAGACAATGAATTGGAATTTCCATTATCATTGGATTCACCATTTGCCACAAATGTTGAATCACTATTTTCATTTATTTGATCATCTGTTTCGTGATACGATTGAGATTCTTTGTTAACGTTGTTATCTTCTATTATATTACTTGTTTCAGATGATTTCGAATCAACATTAGGATCTTCTTCGTCTCTGCTATTGTTTAGAGTTTTCTCTTTTGTCTGTTCACTCATTTCAACATCACTAGAATCAACCAACTTGCTTATATTCTCGTTATTAATTTCTGGTTCTTTTTGATCGAAATCTACGTTTTCTAATGCAATTTGTGCATTTCTATTTTCGACTTTATCTTCAATTGATAGAGATTCGTCTTCATTTACAATTTTGTTATTAACTATGTGACCGTTTTTTGGGCTACTTCTGCAGTTGTCGTTATTTAAACTCTGTTCATCATCTGTTGTTGACGGATCATTATTTGTTGTTGTTTTAGAACTGTCACTATGTTTTTGAGACGATTCTGGTATAGCATCATCTAACCTTGTTTGACTATCATTCGTTACTTCGTTTAAGTTATCATTGGCTGGTTTATCATATTCTTCATTATGACTGCCAGGAGTACTTTGGTCATTAACATTATCTTGATTATTTGTTTCTAGCCTATTAAGATTGGCGTTATTAGAATTATCATCATCATAATGACTATCATTTGGGATTTCGTTTAAGTTATCATTGACTTGTTTATCAATTTCTTCATTGTTACCTCCAGAACTATTTTGGTCATTAACGTCATGTTGATTATTTGTTTCTAGCCTATTAAGATTGGCGTTATCTGAATTATCAGCACCATTTTGACTATTATTTGTGACTTTGTTTATGTTTTCAATGGCTTGTTTATCAATTTCTTCGTCGTGACTGCCAGTATCTGTTTGGTCATTGGCATCATCTTTATTAGAATCTATTCTATTCAGATTAGCGTCTTCTGCATTTTCATTATTACATATTCGATCATTATCATTGTCAGTTCTATTAAGTTCTTCATCGGGCTTATTAATTTCTTTTGTCTCATTTGCAGTATTTGCAACTTCAGTCAATTTTGTATTTAAACTATCAAAAAGAACAACACCATTATCTTTTGTCTCTTTCTTGTCCAGTATACTGTCGGAATCATAACTATCGCTGTTACTCAAATCTTTGGCTAAATTGCTGATTATTTTATCGATATTGCTTCTGGTATCTAATTGCGAATCGTCGAGTATCGAATCCGATCCAATTTCCGATTTGACCTTTCCTTTCTTCTTTGGCACTTTGCCTAGACATTTCGACGAGAATAACTTTTTCAATGAAATGTTGGATAGACTATCGGCAGATTTGCTTGAATTGGATACATCATCATCACTATCGTTGTCAGAGTCCCAATGGCGCATATTCTCATCTTTGTCATCTTGTCTTGTATCTTTGTCATCTTGGCTTGTATCTTTGTCATCTTGGCTCGTTAGAAATTCTTGTTTAATTTCGTCTTTTATGGAGATCATATAATCGAAGGTAGGTTCTGATTTGACGTCGACCATCGAGAGGTATGGGTACGTGCAGCTGCGGTCCAAGCCGAATTTCTGTAACATAATTTTGGCAAATTAGTACAGGGTTTGTAGTTATAATTAAAATAAAACTAAAAAAATTGTCTGTAGTCATTGTTAGTCGTCTCTGATTCGATCTCGTAGAGAAACCCCGAGCATAGCCCTCTCCATAGCTCGTTGTGCGACTTGTGGCGATATCTATACCACGACCCTTGCACCAGTCACAGACAAATTACTGACATTTATCAGGTCACCAGCCGAATTCAGCGCGAGGCCGAAGGCCGAGCCGCTCGTACCCCTTTTGACGAAAAATACTGGATTGGTGGATTTATATGGTTTCTTCGACTGAACTTGAAATTTCTTCTGCGTTTCCACCACCATTAGGAGATTTGTACCCATTCCACTTCAATCTTCGTATCAGGTCATGGAAATCAAAAATCATCATCATCATCAGCCAATTTTCTAATGTATTACCTCTTCTTACCCATTTTCAACACACGTTCACCGTTTTCTTCAAGTTTTTAAAAGTCAAACACAAGAGTCGACCCCACCCTACTTACACACCCCCCCCACCCACGCACACCCACGCAAAACACTAGTTATATTATATAAGTATAGATATGTATGTATATCAGTCTCTGGCAGCCATATCACAAGCTTTGCTTAGTTTGGGGTCAGATGACCGTGTGTGCAAAAATGTCCCAAATATTTATTTATTAACATATACTTGCAAAATTTCAAACCGATACCCCGATTAAAAGTAGAAATCAACTTTCTTCTTTTTTTCTTTTTTTTATAAGTTGACTTACGCGGGAGAGTCCCTTGACGTGGTAGTTTCCTCGGCAGCAGGTCAGCAGTGCGTCGCAGCGGACGATGCGGACCTGCACGGGCGGCATTTCCGGCGAATTGTCCGTCTTCACTTCCGATTCCGCTGCAGAAACAAATAGTCATTGTACACATTACATCAGCCGCCATTAAACGTCCACTGTTGGACAAAGGCCTCCCTCTTAGAGACCCCTAGCTAAGAGGGAGGTAACGGGGTGTTGCCATAATCCCCACGCTTGGCAGGCGGCTCGTGGATCGCAGTACGTTCACCGTGTACTAATAGGACGCTGTTGCCCATCCTCCGGTGGTTCTGGTCGCAGTTTTAGGACATACCCGGGTACACATAGATTTACAATAAACTGGCCAAGTGCGAGTCGGCTCGCACACTGAAGGTTCCGTAACACCACAAAATACAATAAGGTCGTCCAAGTAACCGCATACCAGTTATTATAACGCCTTCCAAAATAGACGAAGCAAGCCACAGTTACTTATTTTGCTACAGGCGCTCGAGTATAACACAATTATAACTTGGTAATGAACAGAAATTCGTCACCGACTCGCACTTGGGCATTATTTATTATTTGTTGTTATACTTTAGTGTGTGTACTATAATCATGCCAAGTTTGACGCTTGTACGTATTACCGTTTTTACATTAGAGCTAATACAAAAATACGTCAGTTGTATGGGACACCCATTTCGTTTTAACTTTTTGACATTTTTATTATTTGTTAGTTAATCCGCCGTAACATTACATATTCTGTGAAAATTTCAACTGGCTATCTATTACGGTTCGAAAGTTACAGCCGTTAAAACTTAGGACTGACAGTGTAGGCTTTGTAATAGGGTTCCGTTGACACCCTTTGAGTATGGAACCCTAAAAACCTGTAAATAGCATAATTACGAATTACGCTTTATTTTAGTCATCATCATCATCATTTCAGCCGTAGGACGTCTACTGCTGGACATAGGCCTCCCCAATCGATCTCCAGAAGAGCCGGTTGGAAGCGGCCTGCATCCAGCGTTTCTCTGCGGCCTCTTTTAGTACTTACTTTTAATTTTAACGGCAACGGGGGTTCCTTTTGTACGCAAAAAGATAAAAGCAAACTATGTTATTATTAACAGAGAAACAAGCACGTCGTTCACCTGATAGTAAGCACCACGTACCATAAGAGCATTTGTTACCAATTTAAATACACTGTACTACGTTATCTGTGGTCTGAAAACGATTCATCTAATGATTTTTAACACAGAAAAATCATGTTTTCTTTTAAACTAAAATATAATAATAATAAATATTGGTGACATTTGCAACATTTGCACACACGGTCATCTGACCCCAAACTAAGCAAAGCTTGTGATATGGCTGCCAGAGACTGATATACATACATATATAGTTTTAAATATATACTTAAATAGATATTAACAACCAGATATAGAACAAACACAAATGTTCATCACATAAATGTTTGTCCTAGGTGGGAATCGACCCCACGCTCCCAAGCTCAGAAGGTAGGTTCACTACCAACTGGACCAACGGACTATGTAAAATAAACAAATATACACAAATATATATATGGGTAGCTATATAATTTTTTGTAAATATTTAAGTTATTGAAAATGTTTAAGTGTTCCATATCTGGTTGTTAATATCTATTTAAGTGTGTATTTAAAACTATATATGTATGTATATCAGTCTCTGGCAGCCATATCACAAGCTTTGCTTAGTTTGGGGTCAGATGACCGTGTGTGCAAAAATGTCCCGAATATAAAAAATAATAATAATACGAGTATATATATATATATATATCCTACTTCCTACTTATATATAATATTATAAACGCGAAAGTTTGTATGTATGTATGTATGTATGGATGTTTGTTCCTCTTTCACACTGCAACGGAACAACGGATCGACCTGATTTTTTGCATGGGTACAGTTCAAGAGCCAGAGAGTGACATAGGCTACTTTCATCATCATCATCATCATCACCATTTTTCATCACTACGCGGGTGAAACTGCGGGACGCAGCTAGCATATATGCATAGGAAATATTCGAGAAAGTGTTGCACCCATGGCGGCCCGTAAGGCACTTGCGTAAACTTGCTTAAGCGTGGCATAATACAAGAGAGGTCTCGGTCGTTGACGACCGTTGTGGGTAAAAAAAAAAAACTAATATATACAGGTTGCTGTGGGATAGCGGGTGAAACCGCGGGGTGTGCCTAGCAAGTGTAATATTCTTACTTTTCTTCTTGACGTTGCATCTCATCTCGTGGGAAGTTAAGGCCTTTTGGGTAGAATACGTCCGCTTGCACTTCGGACATTTACCTGCAGAGAACATAGCGTATTTTATGTTATTAACAAAATATGCATAAAAAACAAACCGGCCGAGTGCGAGTCGGGCTCGCGCACTGAGGGTTCCGTACCACCACAAAATTCCATAACGAAATTACCAGTTATAACTTGGTAATGAACAGAAACTTGTCACCGACTCGCACTTGGCCATTATTTTTTATTTGTCGTTATACTTTAGAGTGTGTACTATAATCATGCCAAGTTTGACGCTTGTAAGTATTACCGTTTTTGCATTACAGCTAATACAAAAATACGTTAAAATAATACGTTTGTTGTATGATCTCCCCCCCCCCCCCCCCCCCACCTTTTTACTTTTAGCCTTTTTTGTTAGTTAATCCGCTGTAACATTACATATTCTTCTGTTAAAATTTCAACTGGCTATCTATCACGGTTCGAAAGATACAGCCGTTTATACGGCATATAGCAGATACGGACATACAGATGGACAGAGAGACAGCGTAGGCTTAGTAATAGGGTTTCTTCTAGGCAAGCGTGCTCCAACGTAGAACGCATCATCGCTTAACATCAGGCGTAATGGTGGTCAAACGCAAGCCTATATTTATATAAAAAAGGGGCTGTTTTTACCCGTTGGGTACGGAACCCTAAAAAGGCAGTGGCACATAAAAAGGAGAGATGGAGGTCAAACGCAAGCCTAGTATTTATTTTAAAAAAAACAGTGCCGTTTTTACCCATTGTGTACGGGACCCTAATAAGGCAGTGGCACATAAAAAGGAGAGATGGAGGTCAAACGCAAGCCTAGTATTTAATTTAAAAAAAACAGTGTCGTTTTTACCCATTGGGTACGGAACCCTAAAAAGGCAGTGGGATTTAAAGGTACATACCGCCCGGCCTGCCACCTTCCCCGGGACACTTGTGGTCTTCCAACAGCTTGTACGTGGGGAACATTTTCCAACACTCTTCACATTTCACATCGGGGACTTCGTACGTTGGCAGACATTGGTTACGGACAAAGTGCCTGGAAACATGGAAAACAGTATAATGCAAAGAGTTGTATGTCCGTCCGTAAGGGGCCATTCAAGTATTACGTAAGCAGTTTTTTTTACAATTATTTATCCCCCCCCCCCTTTCCCTTGTCAGCAAAAGTAAGCAAACCTTTTCCCCCCTAAAAATCAAGGGGGTTTTAGTGGGTATAATCCTACATAACCTGGCTGCACCTCAATGCAGCAGGGTATCTTTGGAAGATTTACCACTCGAAAGAAAAAAAAAAAAAAATATCAATTTAAAAGCCGACTTCAAAATACGCAATACAATTACAAAACAAAATACAAATGCATTTTTCCCCGACATGTGTTTTGTTTTCAAGCATAGACAATTTGTGGGTTGCCATTTGTGTAAAAAAGTAAATAATAACTGCTGACGTAAACACGATATCGATCCCCCCTCCCCCCACCCACCATGTCATCAAAAATATGCAAAGCAAAGCCCCCCCCCCCCCCCCCCTCAAGCGCTTACGTAATACTTGAACTCCCTAAGGACGGACATACATATGCAAGGATATCATTGTTAACTACTTTCACTATGGGACCATTCCTCATCAAAAGTAGACCTTTAAAATCGATTGACATTATTTCTTTATGTTTAATAAATGTTCTTGAAATATTTTATTCGGATGTGTTCACCGATACACGATTAAAGAAATATGGCTCGATAGAAAAAAACCGCAAACTTTCCTAAAAAACACCCGTTTTTACGTTCCCTTCAATGGATTGAATCAACTTCATTCAGATTCTATAGAAGATAATTTTATCAAAAAAAAATTGTGTGTTATCCTAACAACCATTCAAATACTTTAGTGGTCGCAGTTTTTTGTAAAATCGTAAGATTATTTGTAGAAATTAAAGAAAAAATAAATATTGAAAATATTTGAAAGCGCGCGCGCCGCATTACCGCCATACAAGTGTACGGTTCTCTACCATTTCGCCTTAAAAAAAAACTCACATCTCATAGTCGTTGGGCGTCTTGAAGTCGTCGTAGCATTTGGCGCAAGTATAAGGCAGAGACATGGTGACGTGCCGTCGGTGGTGACTGTTGGCTGATTCGTAGCCTGGGAACCAGAGTTCGCAAGCGTTGCAAGCCATCCTGGAACAAAAACATGCTTCATATAAGGCACACGAGCTATGGAGAGGGCTATGCTCGGGGTTCCTCTACGAGATCGAATCAGAAATGAGGAGATCCGTAGACGAACGAAAGTTACCGACATAGCCCACCGGATTAGCAAGTTGAAATGGCAGTGGGCAGGGCACATAGCACGCACAACAGATGGCCGATGGGGCCGAAAGGTTCTCGAATGGAGACCACGGAGCGGTAAGCGCAGCGTAGGACGTCCACCCACGAGATAAATAAATAAATATTCGGGACATTTTAGCATCTGACCCCAAACTAAGCAAAGCTTGTGATATGGCTGCCAGAGACTGATATACATACATATATAGTTTTAAATACACACTTAAATAGATATTAACAACCAGATATAGAACAAACACAAATGTTCATCACACAAATGTTTGTCCTACGTGGGAATCGAACCCACGCCCCCAAGCTCAGAAGGTAGGTTCACTACCAACTGGTCTGGCTGGTATACTACATTATTTTTTTTTTTTTTTTATCTATACATTTTTGTTTCTTATGTTACCGAAACGTTTCTTAGTGTTTGCACATGTTTAACTTCTTTTATAATAAAATTAAACTAGCTGACCTGACAGACGTTGTCCTGTCTTAGAACTGTCAAACACGCAAAGTCAAAATTGTAAATCTTATTTTTTTACACCTTGGGTTACATTATTGGAGTTTTAGTAAGGATCCCTATTTAAAAAAAAAATATAATATAGCCTATGTTACCCGGGGATAGTGTAGCTTCCCAATAGTGAAATAATATTTCAAATCGGTTCAGTAGTTTCGGAGCCTATTCAATGCAAACAAACAATCAAATCTTTCCTCTTTATAATATTAGTATAGACTAGCGGCCCGCCCCGGCTTCGCACGGGTATAGATTATAGCCTATGTCACCCGGGGATAGTGTAGCTTCCCAACAGTGAAAGAATTTTTCAAATCGGTTCAGTAGTTTTTGAGCAAATTCGTTACAAACATACTTACATACAAATCTTTCCTCTTTATTATATTAGTATAGATAGATATATATTTGTGAGAACCTGTAATTGGCTTCCTATCGTTTTTCCATTGTATATTTTAATGTAAAAGCTGTTGGTTTTCCAATAGGCTAGCGTGCTCCACCGTAGACCGCATCTCGCTTTACATCAGGCGAGTTGGCGGTCAAACGCAAGCCTATTAATATAAAAAAAAAATATATGATTTACTTACTTGGAGGTTGTATAGTTAGGTATATGGACTTTCATATGTGATAATAGCCCTTGGGTTGACTTAGCCTTGATGCCGCATATGTTGCATTTTAGGATATAAGCCTTCTGTGGCAGGGGCGAAGCCCTATCCTTTTCGGGAGCCGTGGGGGAAGCCTCGGGCTGCTTCTTAGATTTCGGGCCAGGTGTGGAGGCGTCCTGTCTCTGTAAGGATTTAAGTATATATTTTTATATATATTTTTTTATATATAGTAGTAGACAATCAAGCGACGGGCCACCTGATGGTAAGTGGTCACCGTCGCCTATGGACACCTACAATACCCGGGGCATTGGCGGTGCGTTGCCTACCTTTGAGGACTCTATTCACTCTTCGCTTGAAGCAATTGAGGTTATATTTTGGAGGAAAAACCGAAGGTGGTAAGCCATTCCACAACTTACAGGTGCGTGGCAGAAACAATCGATCAAATCAAACAGTGCGAGACTTCCACGCGTCTATAATATGAGGATGGCTTTTTTGGCGACATAAGTTACATGTTTGAGGCGTTTTGGGGTCGAGACATTGGGCGCTTGGGGACCGGGACCTCACCACATTTTCAAAAATCTTTCAGAGCGCCTGGTTAATGCGTCGCGTGACCAAAATGCTGGCGTGTTTCTGGCTCGCATAAGCATTGCTATTCAGCGTGGTAATGCCGCCAGCATGCTGGGTACGCTGCCAACTGGTAGTGGGATTGAGTATTTGGATTGTCTTTAGACCTTCAACTGTCTATGGGCAGTCTAACTATATTTGTATAGTGTTAATATTAACTTGTATTTTGTTTAGTTAATAAAGGTAAAAGTTTAAAAAAATAACCGGCCAAGTGCGAGTCGGTCTCGTGCGCTGAGGATTCCGTACCACAACAAAATACAATAATTATCAATATTATCAATAAACCGACATCAAAATTTGAAAAATATGGTGGCGTTTCGATTCAGTAAGACTGTAAGGTAATCTAAGTAGCAAAATACGTTGCTTAACTGGGTAATGAACAGAAATTTGTCACCGACTCGCACTTGGCCGTTATTTATTATTAGTTGTTATACTTTAGAGTGTGTACTATAAACATGCCAAGTTTGACGCTTGTACGTATTACTGTTTTTACATTAGAGCTAATACAAAAATACGTTTAAAAATACGTTTGTTGTATTGGGACCCTCGTTTCGTTTATAAATTTTGACTTTTTAAATATTTGTTAGATAATCCGCCGTAACGTTACATATTCTGTGAAAATTTCAACTGTCTATCTATTACAGTTTGAAAGATACAGCCGTTTAAAAGTAGGACGGACAGGCGGACGGATGGACGGACAGACAGCGCAGGCTTAGTAATAGGGTCCCGTTTTTACCCTCTGGGTACGGAACCCAAAAAACCTACTCCGATCGCAAAATAAAATAAATAAAAACAAATCAAATCGCAAAGTTTACCTTTGGTGTTGGGACCGAAAAATTTTCCACTTTCTTTGACTTCGGGGGCAGGGGGGAAATCTCACGATTGGACTTCGATTTCGATGCTTCAGGCTTCGACTTTGAGGCCTCTATTGATACGTCAGACTTCTTGGACTTCAGAGTTGACTCTTGAGAGTCGGATCTTTTGGACTTTGACGGAACTGGTGGGTCAGATTTTTGTGACTTCGGTGCCGGTGAAACCTCACGTTTTTTGGACTTTGGGCCGGGTTTGGTAGAGGGTTTTATGGTAGGGGTAGGTTTAGGGACTTCTTTAGATGACTTCGGACCGGGTTTCGAAGATCTTTCCAATTTGGCTGGCTCTGACAATAACCTGAAACAGGAACTGAAATTGGAACGGCTGTCAAGGCATTTTTGTAAGAAATTTGTTGTAGCCAGTTGCACCCATATAAACTAAACGTTAGTCATTCGAAATCAGTTAGCAACTTTGATGCGGACAAAGAACTTTGAGACCTAACCCAAAAAGGTAAGGTCCAAGTTCTTTGGATGCAGAGTTCGACGCGCTGCTCTAAATAAGAATGTTCAATCAAGGTTCTGTCATAATGCCTGGTAACAGATTTTCCTTCTCATTTCCGTTCTATTTACTTCTCTTTTCTGTGGTGAAAACAGTCAAAAAACGTCCGAGCGTCGTGGTACGTCCTAGACATCAATTAAATAAAGTTATATGATTATTTACGGGATATTTACCGTGGTAAGGTTGTGGAATGACTGTAACTTTAGTGAGCAACCGTGATAGTTTAAAACAGTATCAATTATATAGTTTAAATTGAGTAAAATTAAGTTTTAAAGAGACGTTTAATGTTTTTGTGGGGATTTTATGAGTTTTTCCCATTTCCCTAATTTTTCCCTAGTATAAAAGTTTTCGCCTTTTATATACAGGGCGTATATAAAAGACGAAAACTTTTATATTTTTTTTAAATTTATTTTTTTATATTTCACTGTACTTACTTAGCTTTCTTGAGAGGGGGAGGCGGCATTTCTATAATAACTTCCCGCGGCCTCTTCTGCCTCAGTACCAGGAGGGCATTGTCGTCCTGAAATAAAATGAAAAATAACATATTAAGGCGCTTCATGCTTCTTTTACTTCACTTGCATATTTCAACATTTTTGACGATATATAATTATGATAAAACAACTGTTTTAAACTATCACGGTCGTTCACTAAAGTTATATGATTATTTACGGGATATTTACCATTCATTCCACAACCTTACCACGGTAAATATCCCGTACATAATCATATAACTTTATAATTAGCCTTAGCTTTATAATTACTTTTAATTTGATAGCCCGTTGGTTTAGTTGGTAGTGAACCTGACTTCTGAGCTTGGGGGCGTGGGTTCGATTCCCACCTAGGACAAACATTTATGTGATGAACATTTGTTTGTTCTATATCTGGTTGTTAATATTTATTTAAGTATGTATTTAAAACTATATATGTATGTATATCAGTCTGGCAGTCATATCACAAGCTTTGCTTAGTTTGGGGTCAGATGACCGTGTGTGCAAAATGGTCGTAACTAAAAAAAATAAAAAATAGTATATATTATATTATAAATGAATCCCTATTTACTTTGGTCACACCATAACTTGAGAATGACTTTACCTTTTTTTTTTAAGTTTTCTAATATTTTGCAGAAGGTTCTTACAGAAAGAAAAATTAAGCAAATTGCAAAGAAAATTGGAAAATTTCAAAAATCCTAAGATTTTAACTTCGCGGTTTTGACAGTTCTAAGACAGGACAACGTCTGTCAAGTCAGCTAGTCATATAATAATCTGAAATTACCTCATCATCTGTCGACTCTCTCTCAGCCTCTATCTGTCTCTCTCTGGCCTTCAGAACTGACTTCGGACCCGGTCTAGCTCGTGGCGACGGCTTCGCTATTTGCACATCCTATAACACAAAAACAATCAGCAAATTAATTGAATAAAAGTTGAAACTCGTGGTAGCATATATGGATAGACAGACAGACATCGTAGGCTTAGCAATAGTGTCCCATTTTTACCCTTTGGGTACGGAACCCTACAAAAAGGGTACTAAATAAGTCATTTGCAGGGCCCGAGAATCGAACCGACTGCCTTCAGATTGTAAAGCGGACATGCTACTCGGCCACCACTGTTCTTACCTGAAGCTCTGTAAGCAAAGTTTCCTCAGTTCTACTCTGCCGCGTGACTCGCTTAGGACTCGGCGGTCGCTTAGGGCTCGGCGGTCGCTTCCGCCTTAACTCCCGACACTCCACCTCCGGGGATGGCGACCGTGAATCCACCACGAAGATAGGCTGACTCTCAATCTGAAAATGATCATTCTAATATTATAAATGTTTGTTACTTCCATCTACGCCACTGGAGCGTGTGTGCCAGCGCCCCAGAGCCTCACTTCGATATTTCGAGGAGTTGGGTTGGCTCGGGTAGGTGCTGGTAGGGGGAAATGCACAATAAACCCCAAGCGGGACGTCAGTGCAGGACTTATCGCCCCCATTTCGAATAAGGATAAGAAGAGTCAAGCTTGGCATGATTATAGTACGCACTCTAAAGTATCGCTCAAAGAGCCGATAACCTATGGGGAAGAAAGGTTCTGGAGTGGAGACCACGAACCAGAAGATGCAGCGTAGGTAGGCCTCCCACTATGAACCGACGACATTGTGAGTCACGGGCATCCAGTGGATGCAAAAGGCAGGCTGTCATTCAGTGTGGAGGTTAAAGGGGCAGGCCTAGTTCAGCAGTGGACATCTTCTCGTACATCGTCGTAAACTGGCTATCTATTACGTTTCGAAAGATACATCCGTTTAAAGGTAGGACGGATGGACAGACAGACAGACAGCGTAGGCTTAGTAATAGGGTCTCGTTTTCACCCTTTGGGTACGGAACTCTAAACATGAGTGCGTACCATAATTAACCTACCTTATTTTTAACATCAGGTTCAGGTTCTTTCCTTGTCTTGGACTTTGGCCTGGGTTTCTTGGCCGCCTGCTTGACGAGGGGCTCTCCTTCGTCCGAATCGCTGTTCAGAGACTCTGTAACGCCCAGGATGCAGTCTGGTTCAGACTGCAATCATGACATTCCATGCTTACATTACACTTAATTCGTACTTAGCAAGTAGCAAGTAGGTAGTAGGTACTTACTACTTGTTCTTCGAATGGTCTGCAACGGGCTACACTCTTTTTGGTTAGTGCCAGTGCAAGTGCTTAGTAGCACTTCACGCTGGTCCTTGCGCAATCAAAGTTTCGTTTCCGCCCCACTCATGCGATGCCCACTGCACTAAGTTTATCTTGTTCGAACACTCATGCGAGTACATACTCGAGTTGCGAATTGAGGCAATTATTTACAAATTAAAAAAAACAATTTGTTTAGTAGTATCGGGGCCCAGGCCCCTTATTATGGATGATTCGGAACGTGATCGCGATCGCGTGCCATCTCACTTGCGCACATGGTGCGAGTAAATAGATACGAACGGGACGGCATGCAATCTCGATCCCGATCAAAGAACCATAATAAGACAGCAGGTCACAAGTAGAGTACAAATTGCAGCTAATAATTATAATTAATCTTATTAAGTACTTACAGTCTTCTGTAACATCTGCAGCGGTAGACCAAGCCTCAACCTGGTTGTTTTATTGGTTTCCAGACACATCTTCCTGAACTCGAAGAAGTCCTGGATCTTATCTACACATAGCTCGCAAATTAGTGGCGGCATTCTGTCGTTTAGATTCACCTGAAAGTTTATTCACGTTAGAACTGGCACTCAAGTTCGACTGCCGAAACTTGGAAACATGGTAAACATGGTTGGGTAGATAAAACTTGACTCGTCCCATATTTTTACTAGTAAAAGCAGAACTTTGAAGATATTTTTAATTGAAGTTATATGAAAATACCTCTATTTGCACGCATTCTCTGATTTTCTGCTTCAATTCTATTTCTTCGTCATCTACATCCACGATGCTTTGTATTATTGGCATTTTGTAACCAGCACCGACGCCGCATAAGCGACAAGCGCGGTAAATCTCGTAAATATATTTGTTCATAGTTTCATTTAAATTATTACAATTTTAAAACAATCAAACCGAAAATAATACTAAAATAGCAAAAAGCTTGACAACTTTCGTATAGTCTTTCATTCTTTGAAGTTTGACAACAAAACAACGAACGAACGGAAAACGAAATAAAACGTCAAAAATGTCAACCAGTGTTGCCGCTGTGTTTTTTTTTGTTAAAATGTGCATGACCGTGGATTCAATGTCCTTTAGTCGTAATATTAATCAGTTTACATAGTCTTAATAGCGTCAAACAAGTCATAGTCACAGTCAGAGTCAAGCTAAGTAAGTCACGGTCAAGTCAAACTCATGCCTCTATAAAGTGGTGAAGACTTTACAAGAGGCTCCTATGGAGTTTTGGAAACAACACGAAAAGACACGTTTCACCTCGTTATATCACTTGCCCACACTCGAGCACGTTTACGAGCATTTAATGAATAATAATTCACCATTAAGTATACATTAACACGCGAAAATACACAAGTTTAGGAAAATAATCCAACGAACTTCTATGAAGAGTAGAATAGAATAAGTCGTTGTTGTGTATATCTGTGCGTTTTGAGGATTTTGTATTGAATTTTGACGTTCTCAGTCAAAGACACATATGTATATATGTTATATGTATATGTGTTCTGTGGTCAAAGAGTACCTATAAAAGGGAGGCAATAATGCACGACACAGATAATGTACGGCATGATACTGTACGACATAATAATGCACATCATGATAATTGGTGTACATGTACATGGAATATCATGTTGTACAATATCGTGCCGTGCAATATCATGCCATACATTATCAGATCGGCCCAATAATGCGCAAGCGATAATGTACACCATGATATTCCATGTACATGTACACCAATTATCATGCTGTGCATTATTATGTCGTACAACATCATGCCGTACATTATTGACTCTGTTTAATAATGTACACCCCGATTTTGTACAGCATGATAATTGGTGACCATAAAAATTCAAAACTGAAGCTTCGTTTAGACATGGACATTCCACCTCGAGTGTATTCGGTAGAAATTAGTGACAGATCCGACACAGAGCACCACGACTTGAGTATGTTAGGTTCGAAATGGGTCACGGAACCGACACAGAGCACCCCGACTCCACCTAGTCTTGTGGTTCCTACCCCTAGAGTGTATATAAAAAGCACGGGAGCCAGAAGCTCATGGGAGGTCGAGTGTGGCGAAGTGACACTCAGGGGCGACCGCAAGAGCTTCTGGCGGGAGCCCACCTGGAGTCAGACTTGAGTTGGTTAGGTTCGAATTGAGTGACAGATCTAACACAGTTGTACTCCTCACTCCGCGTCACTACCAAAAATATTTGATGGTTCTCATATTTTTAAACTGTGACTATCTTAAACTATCTTATTCAAACGAAGCATAGAATTGACAGACGTCATAGACTCAACAGCCAATAAGACCAGAGACATTTCAGCAATATTAGCCAATACGGGCGATGCCACCTTTTATCATGTTGTGCATTATCGGTCGTACCAAGCGTTACATTCTCTTTGGGTCGTACATTTTCGGCCCGTTTCGTCAAAACACGGCCCGTATTGTATGACATGATAATGTACGGCGTAATAATGTACAGCCCGAAAAAAGGTAGATTTTTCCCACGTACTTGGATTATTGCCTGTACAATCCTGGCTGTGCATTCCTTTCCGTACTTTATAGACACGAGCAGATAATTCACGGCCAGTATTGTACGACATGGATTGTACAGCATGATATTCGATGTACATGTATACCAATTATCATGCTGTACATTATCATGCCGTGGAATATCGTGTCGGCAAATATTATGTTGTACATTATAGACACCCCCTTTAAAATAAAACTGAATGAATAACATATTCTGTCTTAGAATTTTTATTTACCATAGATTCAGTATTTACCCATAATAACAATAATAAGAAAAGAACAAGAAGTGTGTTTTATGTTCTATCTAACACCAAGACTATATAATATATACGGAGATCTAACACTAATCCAAGTAAAGTGAATTAAGTATGTCTGAGACATCTATACCGGCGTCAGGCTGTGGTAAGTTTAATATAATAATTTATGTAGTATGTATTCATTATAATTATATTAATGATATAGCGAGCCCCTGAAGGCTACTCTTTGCACGAAGGTGTCAAAATACGTCCAAGCTTGGCATCATGAGCGTATTAGGGGGGTTCAGGTGGTTTGGACCCCACCCTGGCCCTACTCGAAATTCCCCGATTAATATTCTGCATTCCAATAACATTTCCTTCTAACCTCAGCAAAGACAGTAAATATATACATAAAAATATAAATAATGCTTTTAATACGTAGGGTAAACCAGCGCAGTTCTGATAGTCACGCGAATGTGAACCTTAACGCGCCGAGATACGGTTTGCGGTCGCGCAACTTTTCTCATTACATAAACTGAATCGCTTAAAACAGGTAGCCGTAAGGCACCTGGTATTTTATATTTTGAATGGCCGATTGCAGGGTTGCAGCCGTTGCACATGCAAAGAAACTCATTCATAATTGTTTTGTAAATTAAAACTCCTTGATAAGTATCACAGATATCTACCATAATAATAAAGTTATGATACCGATTCGGAGGGGTGATGATCATCACCATCATCATCATCAGCCCTGAGTGATCCACTGCTAGGTATAGGCCTCCCTTTGTTTATGCCGCTCTCCCTGGTCTCTCACTATTCGCATCCACTCGTTCCCGACAGTACTTTTGATGTCATCAGTCCACCTCATCCTCGGTCGGTCTGGGTTCCGCCAACCTAGTCTTAGCCACCACGCGGCTACTGCTGTACACCACCTCTCATCATTACTTCTGGCCATGTGTCCTGCCCAGTTCCACTTAAGTTCCTTCACCCTTTTTACGACGTCTGCAGCCTTGGTGCGACGTCGTATCTCAGTGTTTCGAACACGGTCCTGCAATTTGATGCCGAGCATGGCTCGCTCCATGGCTCTCTGTGCGACGGCTATCTTGTGCACAGTCTTCTCCGTGAGCGTCCATGTCTCAGCACCATAGGTCATGGTGGGCAGGATACATTGGTTATAGAGATGATGACAGGCAAATCTTAAACTAACATCCCGCGCCGCGCTCTCTCACTCACATCAAAACTATAGATAACTGTCAAAAATGTAGACTACTCTTAGCTTAGGAGTCACCCACAGAAAAGAGAAGTAAATAGAACAGAAATGAGAAGGAAAATCTGTTACCAGGCATTATGACAGAACCTTGATTGAACATTCTTATTTAGATCAATGTCGAACTCCACATCCAAAGAATTTGGACCTCACCTTTTTGGGTTAGGTCTCAAAGTTCTTTGTCCGCATCACAGTTGCTAACTGATTTCAAATGACGGACGTTTCATTTATATGGGTGCCACTGGCTACTACAGATTTCTTACTAAAATGCCTTGACAGCTGTTCTAATTTAAACCAAAAAAATATTCTTTTCTGTTGTGGTCCCTAAAACAAGACAGAGGTCCGACCTAGTTAACTTGAGAAGTTTGTTATTTCCTCTCTTACCTATCGATGGGACAGCTTGCAGACTGTTGGATTATTTCAAATACTTTGCTGTTATTTTTCTGTGTTTTTCTGTCTGAGAGACTTAGCAGAATCCGTGCTTCCATAGCTGTATTAGTCCTGATGACAATACATTAATATGGTAAGACAGAGCAGGGGCCTTACGGACTACTGCCATTACAGGCACCTAATCCGCTCAGTTGGAAAATCACGCGACCGCAAACCGTATCTGGGCGCGATAAGTAATAGCAGTTGTCAGTAAGGCCCCTCGTCTGATGATGGAGACTGAAGGAATGGAACCTTTGAATCACATCGACAGCCAGTAAACGTCCACTTCTCAACAAAGGCCTTCCTCTTAGAGTGGGGTGTTGCCATAATCACCACGCTTGGCAGGCGGCTTGGGGATTGCAGTACGTAAACCTTGAATGAATGCTAGTAATTTTTTTCAATCCTGATTTTATTTTCAGTTGTTGAAATGAATCCTATTCCTATGCTCTATGTAAAATGAATTAATTCTGCAATCCTCTGAAATCACTTCTGCCACTTTGGTAAACATGTTTGAAACTAGTTACGAAAGCAGAATTAAACATTCTTCTTTCGTAACTGGTTTCCAAAAAGGATTTTGTTTTTTCTACATATTTTTTTCCAAATATATCATCATACAGACGTTATTTTTTTTTTTTTTTTTATAGCTTTCTACACTGGTCAAGTTTCTTGCTTCTCATCTTACAATGATGTCAATTATCTATTTTACCGTAAAATTCATTAATTATTATATTTCCATTATTTATATTTTTAGGTGTCAAGATTTTATAATATTATTAATTAGTTATTGACATCGGCTCCGCTGTATTCTTTCCAGCTTGCCTTCCGGCATAGGCCTCTTCCTGGGACTTCCATTCATGTCTCTTTTGTGTTAGTTGTTTCCAATTTATGCCAGCCAGTTTTTTAATTTAATCTTTCCATCTTACTTGCTGTCTTCCTTTATTTCGTTTTCCCTCTCGTGGGTACCATTCTAATATATCCCTATTCCATTTTCCTTGTTTATTCCAGAGCGTATGACCAGTCCAACGCCACTTTTGTTGTTTTATTACATATGTTATGTTTCTAGTTTTTGTCTTCTTTTTGATTATCCCCAAATTTACTTTGTCGATTAATATTATGTTAAGTATACTTCTTTTCATGTTGTTTTGGCATACTTGGATTTCCCCATAATTTTGCTTTGTCAGGGACCATGTGGGGCAGCCATAAGATAAAACTGGGAGGATGCAGCTGTTAAAAACTTTTATTTTGTTTTGAAGAGGTACTGATTTTTCTTTCATAATCTCTTTCAGTGACCAGAACCTGCGCCAAGAGTTTCCAATTCTTTCCTCAATTTCTCTATCTATCTGTTTTTCGTTAGATATTATCTGACCTAAATATTTATATTCTTCAACATATTCAATCTGATTATTTTCTACCAATATTGGTTTCCTTGTTGTATTAGTCATTAATTTAGTTTTCTCCGTATTCATACTTAATCCAACCTTTCTGCTTTCTGTTGCTAATTCTTGTAGCATTCAAATTCAAATTCAAATTCATTTATTTCAGGCTATTATAAAACCCATAGCATAATTAAACAATAATAACAATTTAACAATAATAAAATCACACACACAAATAAAATTTAAAATAATGTCAAAACAATCAATTAGGTAAACGTCAAATTAAATTAAATAAAATAAATTTAAAGACATACACACGGTTTCAACAATAATGTCAGGTACAATCACTAGTACTTTCTCTCCGGCATTGGTACCGGTACATGTCTCTTACAACAATGCCGGAGGAAAGTACAGTCCAACCTGGCCGCAATCATTTTGAGGACGGTGTTAGAGCTGGCCCCAACTCTGCGCACCAAGGACGCGGCCCGCGACCGCATGATCGTGTGAAAACAGGCCGTGTGTGCGTCCGCAAACATGCCAGAGGCGCTGCAGAACCGGGGCAGCCCCAACAACCTCCTAAATGCGTTGTTATAAAGGACGCGGAGGTCACTGTATCGCCTTTTAGTGTAGTCAGCCCATAGGCTGCACGTGTAGAGGGATGTACAGAACGCTCTAAAGAGCGTTACTTTGACCTCTGCATTACTTGTAATGTTTCGGGATCGTTTGCAAGCAGTATGATGTCATCTGCAAAGCGTAGGTGGTTTAGCAGGGTCCCATTTATATTTAAACCATAATTCTCCCACTCGAGTCTTCTAAATATACTCTCCAAGACCGCTGAAAAAATCTTGGGGGACCTTGGGTCTCCTTGTCGGACTCCTTTCCATATTCTGAATGTTTCCCCACTTCATTCCAGTTGTATTTTGGATGTACCATACAGACGTAGGTCTCTCCTTAAGAACGTCACAAGGCACAATCTTCTGCTATTCGTAACCACTTGCCACCAGCCGCCTTTCGCAGGTCGTCACTCCATCTGGCTGCAGGGCGTCCTACTCTACGTTTGCCGATACGTTGTTTCCACTCTAGAACTCATCTACCCCAGCGGTTATCAGTTCTTCTACAGATATGGCCAGCCTAAATATATATATAATTAGTTTAAATTTGAATATACCAACCTATAGCCTGGCCACACAACTCTACAGATGATTGTGTTGGTCTCATTTGTCGTCTTCAGACAGTAATTTGTTTTAGATCCTGGTGAACCTACACAAACTGATGGTGAACGTTCAGATTCTGTTACAAATGATGAAGAGTCTCCACCAAATATCGAAACCAATACAAATGTCACAGAACCAATTTCAAAGCGTACCATCGAGAAAAAATTACATAAAGAAACAGGTAACTGCAGCAAAAAATTTCAAAAAATGCCCCTGTTTATAACAGTACATTCTTGATGTTAAGGGTGGGTCCCACAATCAGTAAATCTGGGATGCACCGCACCGAGGCTCATCCCACGAGGGAAAAATAAATATAAATGAACAGCTCGCGACGAATATGCATGCACCGCTACTGATACGGATGGGACGGTGCGCTACTTCTGCAAATCTTCTGCTCGCGTCAACAGATTCACTGCTCGTGAGAACCCACCCTAATAGACTGGTAATAAGAATCAGTTTCACTTTGAAGCTACAAGCCTACTATAAAATATCAAACAGATCTTTAGTAGAAGCCAGTAGCTTTTTCTATATTTATTCTCATTGAATTGTTAGTTGTTATACATGTATTGTTTATTTTTCAGGTCCATTAGACGCGTTTAAAACTAGTGCTGCTTTATTTGGAGTCCCTAGCACTAGTGACATTCCATCTGGTGCATCCACACCTGGTCTTTCATTCGGAGTCCCTAGCACTAGTGGCATTCCATCTGGTGCATCCACACCTGGTTTTTCATTCGGAGTCCCTAGCACTTGTGGCATTCCATCTGGTGCATCCACACCTGGTCTTTCATTCGGAGTCCCTAACACTAGTGGCATTCCATCTGGTGCATCCACACCTGGTTTTTCATTCGGAGTCCCTAGCACTAGTGGCATTCCATCTGGTGCATCCACGCCTGGTTTTTCATTCGGAGTCCCTAGCACTTGTGGCATTCCATCTGGTGCATCCACACCTGGTCGTTCATTCGGAGTCCCTAGCACTAGTGGCATTCCATCTGGTGCATCCACGCCTGGTTTTTCATTCGGAGTCCCTAGCACTTGTGGCATTCCATCTGGTGCATCCACACCTGGTCGTTCATTCGGAGTCCCTAGCACTAGTGGCATTCCATCTGGTGCATCCACACCTGGTTTTTCATTCGGAGTCCCTAGCACTTGTGGCATTCCATCTGGTGCATCCACACCTGGTCTTTCATTCGGAGTCCCTAACACTAGTGGCATTCCATCTGGTGCATCCACACCTGGTTTTTCATTCGGAGTCCCTAGCACTAGTGGCATTCCATCTGGTGCATCCACACCTGGTTTTTCATTCGGAGTCCCTAGCACTTGTGGTATTCCATCTGGTGCATCCACACCTGGTCTTTCATTCGGAGTCCCTAGCACTAGTGGCATTCCATCTGGTGCATCCACACCTGGTTTTTCATTCGGAGTCCCTAGCACTAGTGGCATTCCATCTGGTGCATCCACACCTGGTTTTTCATTCGGAGTCCCTAGCACTAGTGGCATTCCATCTGGTGCATCCACACCTGGTTTTTCATTCGGAGTCTCTAGCACTAGTGGCATTCCATCTGGTGCAACCACACCTGGTTTTTCATTCGGAGTCCCTAGCACTAGTGGCATTCCATCTGGTGCATCCACACCTGGTTTTTCATTCGGAGTCCCTAGCACTAGTGGCATTCCATCTGGTGCATCCACACCTGGTTTTTCATTCGGAGTCTCTAGCACTAGTGGCATTCCATCTGGTGCAACCACACCTGGTTTTTCATTCGGAGTCCCTAGCACTAGTGGCATTCCATCTGGTGCATCCACACCTGGTTCTCCATTCGGAGTGTCTAGCACTAGTTGTTTATTTGGTGCGTCTAACACTAGTGGCCACTTTAAACGTTTGAAGTTTGGTCGGATTACCTCGGGTGGGGCAGAATTCTTTCCTAACGCCCTACAAAGCAGTACTTTCGAAAGTATTGGAAACGAAACTGACGGTAGGTGAATTATTTTATATTCACTACTTTAATACACTACCTAAGACATTCACATAATTAGTTTTTAGGGTTCCGTACCCAAAAGGTGTAAACGGGACCCTATTACTAAGCCTACGCTGTCTGTCCGTCCGTCCATCTCTCCGTCCTATCTTTAAACGGCTGTATCTTTTGAATTGTTCATCTGTTACGGTTCGATAGATACAGCCGTTAATAGGTAGGACAGACGGACAGACAGACATCATAGGCTTAGTATTAGGGTCCGGTTTTACCCTTGGGTACGGAACCCGAAAAACGGTAATACGTACAAGCGTAAAATTCGGCATGATTTATAGTAAACATTCTAAAGAATAACAAGAAATAAAAAATAATGGCCAAGTGTGAGTCGGTGAGAAATTTCTGTTCATTAGCAAGAGCAACGTATTCGTTCACTTGGAAGACAATATCATTTCTTTCACCGAATCGAAATTGCATATTTTACTAATTTTGCAGTAGGATTTTTAAATTGATAATTATTGTTGTGCTGGTACGGAACCGTCAGTGCGCGAGCCCGACTTGCACTTGGCCGGTTTTATTTTGTTTGTTATTTATAAATGTATCTATCTATTTTGTTCCTGCAGGTTGGGTTTTTGGAACTGGTCTCGTCAAGTACAACCCTGTGATGTACACAGACATAGATGAAATGAATGGCGTCAAGTGCTCCACCGCCGCGTTGTGTCATTGTATTAATTTCATGACGGTAAGTTTTTGATCGAGCAAACGGATACAGAGCGAAGCGATACTTCACTCCGGGTCAGCGGCTACTTCTTTATAAAGCACTAACGGCCCGCCCCGGCTTCGCAAGGGTATAGATATGTCACCCGGGGATAGTGTAGCTTCCCAACAGTGAAAGAATTTTTCAAACCGGTTCAGTAGTTTCGGAGCCTATTCAATGCAAACAAACAAACAATCAAATCTTTCCTCTTTATAATATTAGTATAGACTAGCGGTCCGCCCCGGCCTCGCACGGGTATTATTGGAGTTTTAGTAAAGATCCCATTTTTTTCGAAAATATAATATAGCCTTTGTCACCCGGGGATAGTGTAGCTTCCCAACAGTGAAAGAATTTTTCACTGTTGGGAAGTTACACTATCCCCGGGTGACATAGGCTATATTGTATTTAAAAAAATAGGGATCCTTACTAAATCTCCAATAATG
This sequence comes from Agriopis aurantiaria, assembly GCA_914767915.1. Lineage (NCBI taxonomy): Eukaryota > Metazoa > Arthropoda > Insecta > Lepidoptera > Geometridae > Agriopis > Agriopis aurantiaria. The sequence continues at coordinate 5,561,507 of OU612010.1, read as the reverse complement.
TAACCCAAAGTGTAAAAAAATAAAATTTACAATTTTGACTTTGCGCGTTTGACATTTCTAAGACAGGACAACGTCAGTCAGGTCAGCTAGTTTTATAATAAAAAGGTAAGTCTCAGTCGTTTTGCTCGGAGCAAATTTAAATATAGAGATCGTAAGACACAGTTCGGAGCGTGTGCGGGATAGCACTATCTGCCCTTGTGGAGATGGTATGACGGAAACACTGATGATGATAGTTTAGAAACTATTTAATAACTCGAATTAATTATCTAATGCTGATGAATGCACCGCGATTGCTGCTTAACGATGCACTGACGCGAGCCGCGGCCGCCGCGGCCCGCGTGCAGTATTGCTGCCTCAGCAGGTGGTCGATTGTATCGAACAGAGCGAACAACTACTCGTATATGATTAACTAAGTGACGACTATGCTTTTTTTAAACTTTTTTTTTTTACTAGGTACATGTTTGGCTATAAAATTTCAATATTCAGCGTCAACAGTTGAAGACTGGGCCCGCACCGTGCTTTTCACCCTGTTAACTCGTGTTCTATAATTTTTAGGGCTCAGGTACCCAAAGGATAAAAACGGGTCCCTATTATTGAGCCTACGATGTCTGTTTGTCCTTCTGTCCGTCTGTCCGTCCGTCCGTCCTATCTTTTAACGGCTGTATCTTTCGAACCGTAATAGATATCCAGTTGTAATTTTCACATAATTTAAGTAATGTTACGGCGGACTAACTAAGTAAAAATTATAAAGTCGAAAAGTAAAAACTAAAGGGAGGGTGGGTCCTCATAAAACAAACGTATTTTTCTTTTTGCTCCATAAAATATGTAAGAATGCATTTTTGTTTCACAATAGTTTAAATGCACGTAAAATTCGGTCCGAAACGGCAATCACATTGCGGGGAAGGGGCATTTTTCGATAGGGACGTTGCGGAAACAAAGAATTTTTATTTTTCATCGATGTTCGGAAAAGAAACATTTTGGAACCGAGAGGCGTTTTGAGAAAGGGTCGGTTTACATCTGAATTGTTGACAGCGGCAATTTAACACTAGGTATTCCATTTTGATGTATCTTTTTTTTTCTTTTAACAGAATTACGAATCTAAATCGCTCGAAGAGCTCCGCTTCGAAGACTACAGGATGGAAAGAGGTATAAAGCTGACTTTTCTAATATAAGAAAAAATTAACTATAACTCAATTTTGCAGCCAATTGATTGGCTCACATCACGTACACAAATTATCGTCAAATAAACATGCATAATAGTTTTTTTTATAATTAATAGGCTTGCGCTTGATCGCCAACTCGCTTGATGTTAAGCGATGATGCGGTCTACGATGGAGCACGCTTGCCTAGAAGAAACCGATTCACTCTCGACTTGAAGACACCCAGATTGTAACTGACGGGGAAAACCCATTCAGGTAGCGAATTCCACAGACTAGCAGTTCGCACAATAAATGTGGAATCAAAGCGCTTCGTACGGGTTCTCGGAATATCAACCATAAAGCGGTGTCGATTTTTTGTGCCCGCTCTGGAAGTCCGATAGAAAAATGGGCAGGAGGGAAACATACAAACGTCTAATCCCAAAGACTTTTGAGACCGTCCAATTATTCTTGTTTTGAAACTGCGATACGCTCTGCAGGCTGGCTCGGAACTTGGCCCGTGAAATACGAACCTGTGGATAGCATAGAATTGGAGGAAAACAACGCTGGAAATAGGTCATACAGTCGCTTCAAGATTTGCTGTATCACTGCCATGAAGGTAAAGAGCGAATTAAATTAATTAAAAATCATATGCATTTAGAAGCCCGTTGGTCCAGTTGGTAGTGAACCTACCTTCTGAGCTTGGGGGCGTGGGTTCGAATCCCACTTAATAATAATAATAATAATATAATATTTATTTCAAGTAAATTAACTCATAGTTTCACAATTCAAATTAATTAATACAGTCACATTACAAAAATTACAATACACAAACACAATTAGTTACAGCTTAAATACTAACACTACTTTTAATTCTATAAATATCAAAATAATAATCATTATACCTACATAAGAATAAAAAAACCTAATCAATTTTAAAATATATTTACATAAAATGTCAAACAAGTAATTTAGTAATTAAAATGGCACCCTATAAGATCTGTGTGTAACGTGCATTCCACAGCAGTGAGCAATGTAAGGGCAGTCGAGCCTGCCCGCGAGCGCAGCCAGCATGCTGTTAGTACTCCCCCGCACCCGCCGCACCAGCGAGCCGCATCTCTTTCGCATTGTTGCGTAGAAGCAATCAACGCGCGCTTCCGCAAACATTGTAGATGCGCTGCAATAGCGGGGGAGCCCCACCAGCATCCTGAACGCGTTGTTGAACTGGACACGGAGGGCGTCATACGATTTTTGCGTATAGCTAGTCCACAGGCTGCACGTGTAGAATGTAGTGCAGTAAGCCCTGAAGAGCGTTATTTTAACGTCAGTAGAACATCGTGCAAACCTGCGGATCACCATATTGGCTCTAACCGCTAACGCCCTCCTCTCCCGTTCAATGTCAGTGTCGTCCTTCAGGGTAGGTGTGACTAAATGGCCCAAGTATTTGAAAACTTCCACTCTTTCTACGTGTGACCCGTTTAGTTTAATTGGTGGCATTTCCGTTATCTTTCTCGGCCCACCCTGAAAAACCATACACTGACTTTTTTTTACATTATACAGCAGACCGTGGTCCACAGCATAGCCCTCACAAATACTCAGCAGCTTTCTGAGTCCACAGACCGAGGCGCTGAGCAGGACCATGTCATCCGCGTAGCTTATGTTATTGAAACATACGCCGTCTATATAACAACCGACATGCTGCCCGCTGAGCGCCTCGATCAGCCCGTTAACGTACAGGTTAAAAATTGCAGGGGAACTTAACCCCCCCTGCCTCACCCCGCACTCCAACCTGTACGGGTCCGACAACACACCCGCCCACTTCACATTGTTGACCTGGTTCCCGTACCAATATTTAAAGATGTCAATAAGTTCACTCGGCATATCTAATGATCTCATTTTCTCCCACAAGATGTCATATGAGACGAGGTCAAATGCTTTTGAAAGGTCGAGGAAGCAAGCATAGACAGGTGTCTTTCTCTCTGTATAGTATTTGACAGCACTCTTCAAACACAATATCGCAGTTTCTGTGGACAGTCCCGGCCGGAAACCGAACTGATTGTCGTGCAACTGTACGTATTTATTTAATTGTGAATTAAGAATGCTGTCAAATATCTTTGCAATTATTGTCGCCAAGGAAATTGGCCTGTAGTTGGTTATATCCGACAAGTCTCCAGTTTTATTTTTAACTACCGGCACTACATTCGTTTTCATCAATTCAGTAGGCAGATACGAGTGCGATATACAGAAGTTGTACAACATAGCTAGCACTCTGCATATGTGTGGTCCTGCATGTAGAATATGCTCTATACTCAACCCATCATGACCAGGGGATTTGCCCTTTGAAATGGATTTTATCGCCCTGGTTACATCCCTGGCCGTGATTCTGGTTGCAACATATCCGCCACATACAGTCCCCCCACTGTTGTTTTCTGACGTTGACTGCCCTAATGGCGATTTAACGACAAAATGGTTTTTAAATTTGTCAGCGATACATTTCAAGTCATTAGCTCCGTCCACGCTCACAGGGAGACCAGGCCGACCTTTCAGACAATTCGTTTTCTTCCAAAATCCACTGAAATCCTTCTCAGAGTGCTTAGAGGCAAGTATATCCATTTTTAACTGGTCTTGATGAGTTTGACACCACTTTAGACGCGATTTGAATATTTTCCTTTTCTCACACATTTTACTATAGATGTCACCAGTAGTTGGACTGCCATACATTAACCATTCCTGAAAACTCGCCCTGGCCGCCCCGTGACTATCACTAACGTGTTTATTCCAACCTATAATGGGTTTATATCTACGCTTCACCCGTTCATGCTCCCCTCCTCGACTCACAGATGACAATATTAGTGCGAGTACAATATCAGAATATAGCTTATCAATTACATTAGTGTGAGAACAATCACTACAGTAACGATCACTACAATTTTGAAACTCACTTGGGAAGTCAATCGTTCTAAGACGCTTATGACATTCAGTTTGATATAAAGTAATTTGTTCTGTAGTTCTTTCCCCCCAAATAGCTTTATTGGTAGTTACATTACTTAGGACAAACATTTATGTGATGAGTATTTGTGTTTGTTCTATTAGTACAGTTCACATTTGAGCAAAAGTGCTCTAGAAATCGATTTTCATTTGCACTTATGCCGGCAGTGGCGTGCCACAGTGGCGTGCCTTGGGAGAGGCCTATGTCTAGTAGTGGACTAGTGTAGGCTGATTATGATGATGATGATGAAAGAATTTGGACCGACAAATGGACAGAATGAACTTATAACTGTTCCTTGTAGTAACATGGAGCACTTTAAAACAAAAAAATATGCAGACTGCAGTTACAGCAGCGTCCACAGCGAGTGCGCCAGAGCACTCTTGTACCACCCGTTTTACGCGGATAGCCATATCTCAATGATTTGAAGACATAGCGTAATAAAACTTAGACTATTACTTTTTTGAATAGCTTAATGTCTATTCTATAAATTATGTTCCAAAATAAATATTCGAAAAAGGGCTGGATACTGAACAATCTATCGAAACGTATTTGAGTATTAGCTAGAAAACATATATTTCACAAGATAACTCATTAACTATAACATATACATATGTAATGTGTATTAAAGAAACATAACACATTTTATTAGCTTTCAAAAATAGTTTACGCATTTGAAATCGGTGCAGTATTTATCGAGTTATAGTGTAAAAACTAAACTGCCTGGGCGCCATTTTTGTTGGGGGGTAGCTCCCCCCTCCACCACTATGGCACTTTACGACCGACAGTTTCGTGTTCCTGGCACCACAAGGAATCCAACGATACCAGTCGTAGGTATATAATAAAATAAGTTGGAAATAAAATAAATAAAATAAAAATATCCCGGAAGTGCAATTGAAAAATTTCATTTTTGTTCTAAGGTGAACCGTACTATATATCTGGTTGATAATATCTATGTATGTAAGTATTTAAAACTATATATGTATGTATATCAGTCTCTGGCAGCCATATCACAAGCTTTGCTTAGTTTGGGGTCAGATGACTGTGTGTGCAAAAATGTCCCGAATATTTATTTATATATTATTTACTAGCGGTCCGCCCCAGCTTCGCACGGGTATAGTTTATAGCCTATGTCACCCGGGGATAGTGCAGCTTCCCAACAGTGAAAGAGTTTTTCAAATCGGTTCAGTAGTTTCGGAGCCAATTCAATCCAAACAAACAAACAATTGATTGATCTTTCCTCTTTATAATATTAGTATAGAAGTATAGATTACGATTCGTTAAAAGAAAATGAGGTCATCCAAATAACCCAATTACCAGTTATAACTTGATAAGGAACAGAAATTTGTCCCCGACTCGCACTTGGCCATATTATAGTATGATTATAGTACATACTCTAAAGTATAACAACAAATAACAAATAATGGCCAAGTGCGAGTCGGTGACAAATTTCTTTGCAGCAAGTTAAGCAACATCGGGCGCGGTCGGTAATTGGATACTGATCGCCTGGGCATGATGTGGTCTTTTTGCACTACTTTTTGTATTTTGTGGTAGTACGGACAGACAGAAACAGAACCCTCAGTGCGCGAGCCCAACTCGCACTTGGCCGGTTTATTGTTTATTTTATCAAAATTTACTTTATGTCTACAGCATTACGCATCGGAATCACTCGAGGAGCTGCGTTTAGTGGACTACAAAACTGGCTTGAAAGGACAAGGTATGACTATAGAATAATTATTATAGCTTAAAAACTAAACTGTCCGAATATTTATTTATATTTATTTAAACAAATAAAAAAAAAAAAAAAAAACATTATAGGAATAAGCTTTTTTCATTTTTCCTACATTTCCTACAAAATTTCATGAAGATCGGATCAATAAGGGTACATAAGTTATCTACACAAATATTATAATAAGGAAAGATTTGATTGTTTGTTTGTTTGTTTGCATTGAATAGGCTCCGAAACTACTGAACCGATTTGAAAAATTCTTTCACTGTTGGGAAGCTACACTATCCCCGGGTGACATAGGCTATAATCTATACCTGTGCGAAGGCGGGGCGGACCGCTAGTCTATATTAATATTATAAAGAAGAAAGATTTGATTGTTTGTTTGTTTGCATTGAATAGGCTCCGAAGCTACTGAACCGTTTTGAAAAATTCTTTCACTGTTGGGAAGCTACACTATCCCCGGGTGACATAGGCTATAATCTATACCCGTGCGGAGCTGGGGCAGACCGCTAGTCTATAATAATATTATAAAGAGGAAAGATTTGATTGTTTGTTTGTTTGCATTGAATAGGCTCCGAAACTACTAAACCGATTTGAAAAATTCTTTCACTGTTGGGAAGCTACACTATCCCCGGGTGACATAGGCTATAATCTATACCCGTGCGAAGCTGGGGCGGACCGCTAGTTGTCTAATAAACATACATACATACGTCTAATCCCAAAGTCTTTGAGACCGTCCAATTATTCTTGTTTTGAAACTGCGATACGGTCTGCAGGCTGGCTCGGAACTTGGCCCGTGAAATACGAACCTGTGGTCGGCACAGACGTGGTGCAATACAGAACTGGAATATGGTCAAACATTCACTGCAAGACTTGCTGTATCACTGCCATGGAGGTAAAGAGCTAATTAAATTAATTAAAAATCAAATGCACATCATCAGCCAGTTAACGTCCACTGCTGAACAAAGGTCTCCCTCTTAGAGGGGTGTTGCCATAATCCCCACGCTTGGCAGGCGGCTCGGGGATCGCAGTACGTTCACCGTGTACTAATAGGACGCTGCTGCCCATCCTCCGGTGGTTCTGGTCGCAGTTTTAGGACATACCCGGGTCCATATGCATTAAGGTACAATTTCAGAAGAAGAACAAAATTGAAGTTTCTTTCCCACCTAAAGTTTCCCCATTAGCACTAACACTCGGCCGGTTACGGAAGGATTCTACATCAAAAGTAACAGCCAAAGTAAAGTTAAAAAACCGATCAAGTACGACGTTGCTTCACTTCGGTGATCATACGAGAACGTGGCGAACAGAAACTTGTCACCGACTCGCGCTTGGCCATTATTTATTATTTGTTGTTATACTTTAGAGTGTGTACTATAATCATGCCAAGTTTGACATTTGTACATATTACCGTTTTTACATTTAGAGCTAATACAAAAATACATTTATTGTATGGGGACCCTTTCGTTTTTAAAACTCCAATAATGTAACCCAAGCTGTAAAAAAATAAGACTTACACCTGTGCGAAGCCGGGGTGCGTTGCTAGTATATTTAACGGCCTCTTATAGCAAATTTGACGGTTTTAAATCCATTTTATTCAGTTAAATTACAATATTTGAACTGGAAAAAAATACATGTCACAGATACATCTGTGTTTGAGATTATGGTTTGGTTCAAAACACGATAGAATAAACATTCCTCGATCAAAAAAAAATCTGAAACAAAGTCGATTCAGTAAATTTTTTTCATTTTTTGCTCTAATGAAAGCTCGTAACAACCTGGAAATTGCATGAACTGGAAGGCAATTTTATTCAACATTTTTTCGTTTGGATAGAATTTTGATAGTGAATAGTTTTGTTTTTTTGTGAAATTAAAAGCGTAAAAAAGTCGCGAAAATTTGCGCGCACCGCGTTCAGTACCGCGCCGGGCGTCATCGAGGTCGGACCTATGTTCGTTTTTGTCGTTGCACTCCCCCCGCGGGCGTCCTGTCTGTTGGGTGGCAAAATACATCGTCGCTATAACTTGGCGGGGGCTGAGGGAGCGTTTTGTTGCCTACGCGACTCGGATAACTGGCCGTTAATATAGGAGCCAAAGTTGAGGGTAGGAAACAGAGCAACGCCCAAAACAAGTAATAGTGTTCCGTGGCCCAAAAGCTCAAGCTGGTCAGTTATCGGAATGGATACTTTTAAAATGTGACAGCACCCGGCTCGATCACAGAAGAGTTTTTTTTTAACGACTTCGAAAAGGAGGAGGTTATCAATTCGACTGTATGTTTTTTTTTTTTTTTTTAATGTTTGTTTCGCGATGACTCCGCCAATTTAGAATTGTTTTTGATGATTCTTTTTTTGGTTGGTAGGTCATATCTCATAGGTGGTCCCATATTTTTTTTTGGTTAATTAAGAACGGCTGTCAAGGCAATTTTGTAAGAAATTTGTTGTAGCCATATAAACGAAACGTCAGTCATTCGAAGTCAGTTAGCAACTGTGGTGCGGAGTTCGATATAAGATAAGAATGTTCAATCAAGGTTCACTCATAATGCCTGGTAACAGATTTCAGACATAACCGTTCTATTTACTTCACTTTTCTGTGGGTTCGAACCTAGGTCCTTCTCAAATGATTTATTTAGTACTTCTATTATGTGCAGTATTATATTCCATCGCTCAACAACGGTGAAGGAAAACATCTTGAGGAAACCGGTGTGTCCAAGTACCTCAATAGTTCAAAAACTTGACATTCACTAGCACCGTCGATTCGGCCACCGCCCATCCATCCATCCATCCATTCCATTCGGTTTATTATTTACTAGCGACCCGTCCGCCCGGCTTCGCACGGGTGTAATTTACGTGCGAAGCCGGGGCGGGTCGCTAGTTATACATATAAACCTTCCTCTTGAATCACTCTATCTATTAAAAAAAACCGCTTCAAAATCCGTTGCGTAGTTTTATAGGTCTAAGCATACATAGGGACGGACAGACAGCGACTTTGTTTTATACTATGTAGTGATAGTTATGTAGTGATAGTGATAGTTATGTAGTGATAGTGATAGTTATGTAATGATAGTGATAGTTATGTAGTGATAGTGATAGTTATGTAGTGATAGTGATGTTGTTAACAATTTACTTTACGTCAACAGAATTACGAATCGAAATCACTCGAGGAGTTGCGTTTAGTGGACTACAAAATTGGCCGGAAAGGACAAGGTATGACACTTAAGCTATACATTATTAATTTAAAATATTTGACTATTTTAAAAACCTGAGGATCAGTAACGTTTTTAGTTGAGAATGCAGATTTATAAAGCTAAGAAATCCTTAACATACAGTGCAAAAAATATTGTTCTACGACAAAAAATAACGAAGTTATGACCAAATTACTAGCGAAATTCACTGGTCGGCCGGCGCGATAGCTTGTGACGTCACTGTGACGTGCGTCGCCAATAGGCATGATGACTAATATTTTTTTATTACCTCATAAAAAAATTGATCATAAATAGAGCACATCAACGAAAACAAAATCAAAATTTGTTCAAAAATAAATAAGATATAAGCATTTTAATTTAATTTATTTTCATGCTAGACAGAGAGCGCACTATACTGAGCCGTGACGTCACGGCTCAGGAGCGCCATACAAATGCTATACTAACACACGCTTTGCGAGAAAGGGATAGAACATCCCCTCTCCATCCCCACCTAAAACTTTAAATACTCATATCTCAAAGATTTATCAGCCAATTCAAATTATTTTTTCAGTATGTGTAATGTATTTACTTATATTCATCGCTAAACCGGTTATTTGTAATAAATTAAACATTAGGAATCATGCCTATTACCCGTTGGCAGGTGTTTGTACATTTTGACACTATATAATATTTGTACATAGTTAAAAAGATGAATTAGACACAAATCGGGCACTTAATTTGCATCAAAGTCACAATTGACCACCCAGAACACTGCGCGCCTTATAGCGGCCAACGGCTAACTGGGGGCGACCGTCCCAGCGACGTCATACGCACCCACGTACATTTCTTTTAGCGGCAGGAACGGCATAATGTTTAATACTTAACATCTTCGTAAGTAATGGTCCGATTTGGATAATTCAAAAGGATATATCATTCTTATGTCATGAAGAATAAAGTGGGTACTAGTTCTATTGAATTTGCTGTTACTTTACTGATCCTCATTGGGGATTGCCCAAATTTTCTGACCTTTAGTTTTATGTATTTTTTTAATCTATACTAACATTATAAAGAGGAAAGATTTGATTGTTTGATTGATTGTTTGTTTGTTTGTTTGCATTGAATAGGCTCCGAAACTACTGAACCAATTTGAAAAATTCTTTTTCACTGTTGGGAAGCTACACTATCTCCGGGTAACATAGGTTATATTATATTAAAAAAAAAAAATAGGAATCTTTACTAAAACTCCAATAATGTAACCCAAGGTGTAGTAAAATAAGATTTACAATTTTAACTTTGCGTGTTTGACAGTTCTAAGACAGGACAACGTCTGTCAGGTCAGCTAGTAATCTATACTTATAAAAGGCTTTGTCCTGAATGACTGACTGACGGATCAACGCACCCTAAACTGCTGATCGTAGAAACCTGAAACTTGGAGGGTGTGTTCTTTGTATGGCGTAGGCATCCGATAAGAAAGGATTTTACGATATTCAACCCCTAAGGGGGTGAAAAAGGGGGGCAAAGTTTGTATGGGACAACATGATTCCTTGGTCCAATCTACTTCAAATTTTGCATATATCTTTTTTTAACAGAATTGATGGAATATGTGTTTCGTACTTTATTGAAATTCATCCCCTAACGGGGTTAAAAAGGGGTAGAAAGTTATTATGGCGGTGATTTGCTTCGATGTTGATATCAATACTCCTCAGTGCTTTTGATTTAAATTACATTTTATTTTGACACATGTTTGAAAACTCAATCCGATTTTATTCAAAAGAGGTTGAACTCACTTAAAATCATAAGCAAATACTCCTTAAACTTGGAACTAGTCATTAGTTTTATGTAACGCCAGATATAGTTTTAAAAAAATGTAAAAGTTGACAAAAGGCACGGCCCAGGAGTCCGTGGAGAATTAAAAAAAAAAAAAAAAAAAAAAGTCACCGTACTATTTTATTAGTACCTCATTTGATGCACTTTTAGGACACGGCCAGCCTTTTAGGGAAGTTTGTTGTGTATACCGACTAATACTTATAGTTTTCTTTTAGTTTGTCTTAGAAGTTTAATTTAGTGTATTGTTAAAAAACTGTTTTAAACTATCACGGTTGTTCACTAAAGTTATATGTTTTTTTTTTTTTTTTTTTTAACATGGTGCATGTAACTGCGCCGAAATATCGGGAGCTCATTCCACAACCTTACCACGGTAAATATCCCGTAAATAATCATATAACTTTAGTGTATTGTTTTTCGCAATTTTGTTACATTTATAAATTTTTCCGTGTCTATTTTTGAAAATGGGATCAGTGTTGGTTCACATCTATGGGAAATTAATCTTCTGTTAGGTATATAAAAGCCAAATTCACGAAATCTCGAAAACTACTTGACCCTACGAAGCTGATATTTGGCAGGTAGATTCCTTAAATATTATGTGAAAGACTACGCGTACGAAGTCGCGGGCAACTGCTAGTATAAACAATTTTAAGATACTGATATGAATAAATTTGATTTCCTTACGGCAGTTATAAAAAAAAAAAAAAGGTGATGACGTCACCACCGTCGTTATTTTAGTTCGTGTAGATGTCTATTGTCTACACAAAAAACTTACTTCTGTCATATTTTCATCTGTCAATGTCATTAGCTGCACAGTGTTTTGTTTGTGTAAACGGCTAAGATAAGTTTTAACATAACGCCGACGCTGACGTCGTTCAAGGGTAAATGGAGGTCATCAGCACTTTTTTTAATTATTTTTTAATATTTATATTGATCAGCAAGTCTATTGCTCGAAATGGTTTTGTAATTACAATCTTTAAAAAAATTATAAACAATCCCCATTAGTAAATACGAGTATATAAAAAAAAAATTGTTTAAGGCCAATCCAAACTATATAATTGTGACCAGCTATAGTCACAATCTCTCAGTGAAAACAGTCAAAAAAACGTCCGAGCGTCATTGTATCAATACTTCACAATGCCACATTTACTCCAATGTAGACATTATGTCGCTTGCATAGTGTTCAACGTTAGTTGTCCGCTATGTCATCGTAGCTCTGGCATCGCGCGGCGTTGTACTCGGATCGCGGTCACCTTGTAACTAACCAAAAACTGCCCAATTCGTGCGCCGTGTTTTGGTTCGGACATTTTTTGGTACGATTGTGACTATATGTGTATCTTGATGATGATAAAATATTGAAATATCCGGCTTGGTAGCCCTAGCCCTAGTTTCAGTGACATTTTTTTTTTCAGGAGCTGGTGCTTCCAACTCGAGCGGTAGTAGTTTCGGCACACCCAACTTTCACATATGTTTATTCTGCAAGAATGGCTCTATCGACGACTGTGCTTTTGGCAGAGCCGTACTAAACCGTACATTAGTAGGCACAAACACTACTTTATTCGGTGCGTCTAACGCTAGTAGCACTGTTAACGTGTCTAACACTAGAGGAAGCAGCTGTGGAACCGCTGCTTCTAACAGTGTTGGAACACCCCTAACTGCTACCACCACAAGCGGTAGAATATTCGGTCCAAGGTACAGTAGTGGAACACCCGTAGCAGCTACCACTACAAGCGGTGGAACATTTGGCGCGTCTAACAGTAGGAGTATATTCGGCACGTCAAACCCGAGTTTTGGAACATTAGGCGCGTCTAACAGTAGTGGAACACCCCTAACTTCTACCACTACAAGCGGTGGTACATTTGGCGCGTCTAACAGTAGTGAATCACTCCCAACTGCTACCACTACAAGCGGTGGAACATTTGGCGCAACTAACAGTAGGAGTATATTCGGCACGTCAAACCCGAGTTTTGGAACATTTGGCGCGTCTAACAGTAGTGGAACACCCCTAACTGCTACCACTACAAACGGTGGAACATTTGGCGCGTCTAACAGTAGTGGAACATCCCTAACTGCTACCACTACAAACGGTGGAACATTTGGCGCAACTAACAGTAGGAGTATACTCGGCACGTCAAACCCGACTTTTGGAACATTTGGCGCGTCTAACAGTAGTGGATCACTCCCAACTACTACCACTACAAGCGGTGGAACATATGGCGCGTCTAACAGTAGTGGAGTACCCCCAATTGCTACCACTACAAGCGGTGGAACATTTGGCGCAAGTTACAGTAGTGGAACACCCGTAACTGCTACCACTACAAGCAGTGAAATATTTGGTGCAAGTTACAGTAGTGGAACACCCCCTATTGCTACCACTACAAGCGGTGGAACATTTGGCGCAACTAACAGTAGGAGTATACTCGGCACGTCAAACCCGAGTTTTGGAACATTTGGCGCGTCTAACAGTAGTGGATCACTCCCAACTGCTACCACTACAAGTGGTGGAACATTTGGCGCGTCTAACAGTAGTGGAGTACCCCCAACTGCTACCACTACAAGCGGTGGAACATTTGGCGCAAGTTACAGTAGTGGAACACCCGTAACTGCTACCACTACAAGCAGTGAAATATTTGGTGCAAGTTACAGTAGTGGAACAGCCTCTATTGCTACCACTACAAGCGGTGGAACATTTGGCGCAACTAACAGTAGGAGTATACTCGGCACGTCAAACCCGAGTTTTGGAACATTTGGCGCGTCTAACAGTAGTGGATCACTCCCAACTGCTACCACTACAAGTGGTGGAACATTTGGCGCGTCTAACAGTAGTGGAACACCCTTAACTGCTACCACTACAAACGGTGGACTATTTGGTCCAAGTTACAGTAGTGGAACACCCGTAACTGCTACCACTACAAGCAGTGAAATATTTGGTGCAAGTTACAGTAGTGGAACACCCCCTATTGCTACCACTACAAGCTGTGGAACATTTGGCGCAACTAACAGTAGGAGTATACTCGGCACGTCAAACCCGAGTTTTGGAACATTTGGCGCGTCTAACAGTAGTGGAACACCCCTAACTGCTACCACTACAAACGGTGGAACATTTGGCGCAACTAACAGTAGGAGTATACTCGGCACGTCAAACCCGACTTTTGGAACATTTGACGCGTCTAACAGTAGTGGAACACCCCTAACTGCTACCACTACAAGCGGTGGAACATTTGGCGCAAGTTACAGTAGTGGAACACCCGTAACTGCTACCACTACAAGCAGTGAAATATTTGGTGCAAGTTACAGTAGTGGAACACCCCCTATTGCTACCACTACAAGCGGTGGAACATTTGGCGCAACTAACAGTAGGAGTATACTCGGCACGTCAAACCCGAGTTTTGGAACATTTGGCGCGTCTAACAGTAGTGGATCACTCCCAACTGCTACCACTACAAGCGGTGGAACATTTGGCGCAAGTTACAGTAGTGGAACGCCCGTAACTGCTACCACTACAAGCAGTGAAATATTTGGTGCAAGTTACAGTAGTGGAACACTCCCTATAGCTACCACTACAAGCGGTGGAACATTTGGCGCAACTAACAGTAGGAGTATACTCGGCACGTCAAACCCGACTTTTGGAACATTTGGCGCGTCTAACAGTAGTGGATCACTCCCAACTACTACCACTACAAGCGGTGGAACATATGGCGCGTCTAACAGTAGTGGAGTACCCCCAATTGCTACCACTACAAGCGGTGGAACATTTGGCGCAAGTTACAGTAGTGGAACACCCGTAACTGCTACCACTACAAGCAGTGAAATATTTGGTGCAAGTTACAGTAGTGGAACACCCCCTATTGCTACCACTACAAGCGGTGGAACATTTGGCGAAACTAACAGTAGGAGTATACTCGGCACGTCAAACCCGAGTTTTGGAACATTTGGCGCGTCTAACAGTAGTGGATCACTCCCAACTGCTACCACTACAAGCGGTGGAACATATGGCGCAAGTTACAGTAGTGGAACACCCGTAACTGCTACCACTACAAGCAGTGAAATATTTGGTGCAAGTTACAGTAGTGGAACACCCCCTATTGCTACCACTACAAGCGGTGGAACATTTGGCGCAACTAACAGTAGGAGTATACTCGGCACGTCAAACCCGAGTTTTGGAACATTTGGCGCGTCTAACAGTAGTGGATCACTCCCAACTGCTACCACTACAAGCGGTGGAACATTTGGCGCAAGTTACAGTAGTGGAACACCCGTAACTGCTACCACTACAAGCAGTGAAATATTTGGTGCAAGTTACAGTAGTGGAACACCCCCTATTGCTACCACTACAAGTGGTGGAACATTTGGCGCAACTAACAGTAGGAGTATACTCGGCACGTCAAACCCGAGTTTTGGAACATTTGGCGCGTCTAACAGTAGTGGATCACTCCCAACTGCTACCACTACAAGCGGTGGAACATTTGGCGCAAGTTACAGTAGTGGAACACCCGTAACTGCTACCACTACAAGCAGTGAAATATTTGGTGCAAGTTACAGTAGTGGAACACCCCCTATTGCTACCACTACAAGCGGTGGAACATTTGGCGCAACTAACAGTAGGAGTATATTCGGCGCGTCAAACCCGAGTTTTGGAACTTTTGGCGCGTCTAACAGTAGTGGAACATTTGGCGCAACTAACAGTAGGAGTATATTCGGCGCGTCAAACCCGAGTTTAGGAACATTTGGCGC
The DNA here is from genome assembly GCA_914767915.1 of Agriopis aurantiaria. Classification (NCBI taxonomy): domain Eukaryota; kingdom Metazoa; phylum Arthropoda; class Insecta; order Lepidoptera; family Geometridae; genus Agriopis; species Agriopis aurantiaria. The sequence goes on along the minus strand of OU612010.1, from coordinate 5,545,923 downwards.
GTCTAACAGTAGTGGAACATTTGGCGCAACTAACAGTAGGAGTATATTCGGCGCGTCAAACCCGAGTTTTGGAACTTTTGGCGCGTCTAACAGTAGTGGAACATTTGGCGCAACTAACAGTAGGAGTATACTCGGCACGTCAAACCCGACTTTTGGAACATTTGGCGCGTCTAACAGTAGTGGATCACTCCCAACTACTACCACTACAAACGGTGGAACTAATGGCGCGTCTAACAGTAGTGGAGTACCCCCAATTGCTACCACTACAAGCGGTGGAACATTTGGCGCAAGTTACAGTAGTGGAACACCCGTAACTGCTACCACTACAAGCAGTGAAATATTTGGTGCAAGTTACAGTAGTGGAACACCCCCTATTGCTACCACTACAAGCGGTGGAACATTTGGCGCAACTAACAGTAGGAGTATACTCGGCACGTCAAACCCGAGTTTTGGAACATTTGGCGCGTCTAACAGTAGTGGATCACTCCCAACTACTACCACTACAAGCGGTGGAACATTTGGCGCAAGTTACAGTAGTGGAGTACTTCCAACTGCTACCACTATAAGCGGTGGAACATTTGGCGCAAGTTACAGTAGTGGAGTACTTCCAACTGCTACCACTACAAGCGGTGGAACATTTGGCGCAAGTTACAGTAGTGGAACACCCGTAACTGCTACCACTACAAGCAGTGAAATATTTGGTGCAAGTTACAGTAGTGGAACACCCCCTATTGCTACCACTACAAGCGGTGGAACATTTGGCGCAACTAACAGTAGGAGTATACTCGGCACGTCAAACCCGAGTTTTGGAACATTTGGCGCGTCTAACAGTAGTGGATCACTCCCAACTGCTACCACTACAAGCGGTGGAACATATGGCGCAAGTTACAGTAGTGGAACACCCGTAACTGCTACCACTACAAGCAGTGAAATATTTGGTGCAAGTTACAGTAGTGGAACACCCCCTATTGCTACCACTACAAGCGGTGGAACATTTGGCGCAACTAACAGTAGGAGTATATTCGGCGCGTCAAACCCGAGTTTTGGAACTTTTGGCGCGTCTAACAGTAGTGGAACATTTGGCGCAACTAACAGTAGGAGTATATTCGGCGCGTCAAACCCGAGTTTAGGAACATTTGGTGCGTCTAACAGTAGTGGAACATTTGGCGCAACTAACAGTAGGAGTATATTCGGCGCGTCAAACCCGAGTTTTGGAACTTTTGGCGCGTCTAACAGTAGTGGAACATTTGGCGCAACTAACAGTAGGAGTATACTCGGCACGTCAAACCCGACTTTTGGAACATTTGGCGCGTCTAACAGTAGTGGATCACTCCCAACTACTACCACTACAAACGGTGGAACTAATGGCGCGTCTAACAGTAGTGGAGTACCCCCAATTGCTACCACTACAAGCGGTGGAACATTTGGCGCAAGTTACAGTAGTGGAACACCCGTAACTGCTACCACTACAAGCAGTGAAATATTTGGTGCAAGTTACAGTAGTGGAACACCCCCTATTGCTACCACTACAAGCGGTGGAACATTTGGCGCAACTAACAGTAGGAGTATACTCGGCACGTCAAACCCGAGTTTTGGAACATTTGGCGCGTCTAACAGTAGTGGGTCACTCCCAACTGCTACCACTACAAGCGGTGGAACATTTGGCGCAAGTTACAGTAGTGGAGTACTTCCAACTGCTACCACTACAAGCGGTGGAACATTTGGCGCAAGTTACAGTAGTGGAACACCCGTAACTGCTACCACTACAAGCAGTGAAATATTTGGTGCAAGTTACAGTAGTGGAACACCCCCTATTGCTACCACTACAAGCGGTGGAACATTTGGCGAAACTAACAGTAGGAGTATACTCGGCACGTCAAACCCGAGTTTTGGAACATTTGGCGCGTCTAACAGTAGTGGATCACTCCCAACTGCTACCACTACAAGCGGTGGAACATTTGGCGCAAGTTACAGTAGTGGAACACCCGTAACTGCTACCACTACAAGCAGTGAAATATTTGGTGCAAGTTACAGTAGTGGAACACCCCCTATTGCTACCACTACAAGCGGTGGAACATTTGGCGCAACTAACAGTAGGAGTATATTCGGCGCGTCAAACCCGAGTTTTGGAACTTTTGGCGCGTCTAACAGTAGTGGAACATTTGGCGCAACTAACAGTAGGAGTATATTCGGCGCGTCAAACCCGAGTTTAGGAACATTTGGCGCGTCTAACAGTAGTGGAACATTTGGCGCAACTAACAGTAGGAGTATATTCGGCACGTCAACCCCGAGTTTTGGAACATTTGGCGCAACTAACAGTAGTGGATCACTCCTAACTGCTACCACTACAAGCGGTGGAACATTTGGCGCGTCTAACAGTAGGAGTATATGCGGCGCGTCAAACCCGAGTTTTGGAACATTTGGCGCGTCTAACAGTAGTGGAACATTTGGCGCAACTAACAGTAGGAGTATATTCGGCACGTCAACCCCGAGTTTTGGAACATTTGGCGCAACTAACAGTAGTGGAACACCCCTAACTGCTACCACTACAAGCGGTGAAACATTTGGCGCGTCTAACAGTAGTGGATCACTCCCAACTGCTACCACTACAAGCGGTGGAACATTTGGCGCAAGTTACAGTAGTGGAACACCCCTAACTAGTACCACTACAAGCGGTGAAATATTTGGTGCAAGTTACAGTAGTGGAACACCCCCTATTGCTACCACTACAAGCGGTGGAACATTTGGCGCAACTAACAGTAGGAGTATATACGGCGCGTCAAACCCGAGTTTTGGAACATTTGGCGTGTCTAACAGTAGTGGAACACCCGTAACTGCTACCACTACAAGCAGTGAAATATTTGGTGCAAGTTACAGTAGTGGAACACCCCCTATTGCTACCACTACAAGCGGTGGAACATTTGGCGCAACTAACAGTAGGAGTATATTCGGCGCGTCAAACCCGAGTTTTGGAACATTTGGCGCGTCTAACAGTAGTGGAACATTTGGCGCAACTAACAGTAGGAGTATATTCGGCACGTCAACCCCGAGTTTTGGAACATTTGGCGCAACTAACAGTAGTGGATCACTCCTAACTGCTACCACTACAAGCGGTGGAACATTTGGCGCGTCTAACAGTAGGAGTATATTCGGCGCGTCAAACCCGAGTCTTGGAACATTTGGCGTGTCTAACAGTAGTGGAACACCCTTAACTGCTACCACTACAAACGGTGGACTATTTGGTCCAAGTTACAGTAGTGGAACACCCGTAGCAGCTACCACTACAAGCAGTGAAATATTTGGTGCAAGTTACAGTAGTGGAACACCCCCTATTGCTACCACTACAAGCGGTGGAACATTTGGCGCAACTAACAGTTGGAGTATATACGGCGCGTCAAACCCGAGTTTTGGAACATTTGGCGTGTCTAACAGTAGTGGAACACCCCTAACTGCTACCACTACAAGCGGTGAAACATTTGGCGCGTCTAACAGTAGTGGATCACTCCCAACTGCTACCACTACAAGCGGTGAAACATTTGGCGCGTCTAACAGTAGTGGATCACTCCCAACTGCTACCACTACAAGCGGTGGAACATTTGGCGCAAGTTACAGTAGTGGAACACCCCTAACTAGTACCACTACAAGCGGTGAAATATTTGGTGCAAGTTACAGTAGTGGAACACCCCCTATTGCTACCACTACAAGCGGTGGAACATTTGGCGCAACTAACAGTAGGAGTATATTCGGCACGTCAAACCCGAGTTTTGGAACATTTGCTGCAACTAACAGTAGTGGAACACCCCTAACTGCTACCACTACAAGCGGTGAAACATTTGGCGCGTCTAACAGTAGTGGACCACTCCCAACTGCTACCACTACAAGCGGTGGAACATTTGGCGCAAGTTACAGTAGTGGAACACCCCTAACTAGTACCACTACAAGCGGTGAAATATTTGGTGCAAGTTACAGTAGTGGAACACCCCCTATTGCTACCACTACAAGCGGTGGAACATTTGGCGCAACTAACAGTAGGAGTATATTCGGCACGTCAAACCCGAGTTTTGGAACATTTGCTGCAACTAACAGTATTGGAACACCCCCAACTGCTACCACTATAAGCGGTGGAATATTTGGAGCAACCAATAGTAGTCAGACACTAACTGCTACTATGACCTCGAACGGTGGAATTTTCGACGTGACGAATAATAGTGGCAGAGCATGCAATGTAAAATCTGGTAAGTTTTGTCTGATTAAACTTCATTTTAATGAAGTTACTTTTTGTTACTTTGAAGTTACTTTTGTTTGTGTAAGTTACTTTAGATTTTACTTTTTGATTAAATCAAGCGTTACCTTGCGGGAATTCATCTTCAAAATTATTTCTTGATTGACGTATCTAGAATATATATATATATATTCTCTTGTTCTTGCAGGCCACTTGCATGCATAGACACACTTCTAAACTTTGTAAATCTACCCTCTAAGGGGCCGTCCATTAATCACGTGATGTTTTTTTAGCATTTTTTAACCCCCCCTCCCCCTTGGTGATACATGGTGAGGTTTAAGACTAAACCCCCTCACCCAAAATCACGTGTATTTTTTAGTACCTACAAAGAATCTTATTTTTTTAATATTATCTTTAAATACAGGTATAAAGTATAATCTAATTTTATTCTGAAATTAATTTCATTTTTTTCAATTCAATTTCATTAACATAACATTAACATTAACATTTTTGACTTGGTCCTTAAGGACAGACAGGTGTCTAGACAGAAAGGTTGCAGGTTGTTTTTGATTGGCAAGATCACACCACACACCGCTTTTCAGATTAGAAATCGCGCGTTTGACGAAAAAATTAATACACGTGATATCATACTACACGCCTCCCCCCCCTTGTTATATTTCGTGATTTTTGCCAACCACCCCCCCCCCCCCCCTTTTCAAGCCTCACGTGATTAATGAACGGTCTCTAAGTTTGATTTTTAATTTTTATTGTTTTGTTAGATAATTATTTATTGTTAACATAATTAACTCTGTAAACTACGCTCAATGGCCTATTTATACTGTTTTCTCAATAAGTGAATTTGTAAATTCTTTTGAGGAAATAAAAATCTTAAACCGAATTTCCATTTCAACGTAGCATTAAGTACAAAAAGAAATTTGGGGTCAGATATTTCATCATCATCATAATCAGCCCTGAGTGACCCACTGCTGCTGCAGGCCTCCCTTTGTTTATGCCACTCTCCCCGGTCTCGCTATTCGCATCCACTCGTTCCCGACAGTATCAATTATTTATGTTTTAAATTACGGCTCTATAAATAGCTTTAGGTTATGAAAAAAAAAAAAAAACAATATTTTAGTTTTTACATTATTTGTTTTTTTACAAATTTCCTGTTTTTTTTTTTATTATTTCGTTGACGTCACAGAGCAAGTTAAATATCTTTGCGTAGAAGAGCCATCCAGTGCGAGTAAAAAAATCGTCATGAGAACTTAACTGTTCATTTTATAAACAACGATTAACGTAGTACATTTATATCAATGGCTATAATTTTATTTGGATGATCTTATCTGGAAAATCCACTCATCTAATGCTGCAACCTCCTTAAAAAATAGTCAAAATATATCTAAAATGTCTTCATTATAAAATGACCATTCTACTATTTCTTTTATAATGTTAAAAAAGTCATAATTTGTTTCCAGATGGCTCGAACTTTGAAGCAGTTTCAAACCCATCAACGCAAGTTACAAACTCTAACTTTGGAGCACTTCCAAGCCCATCAACGCAAGTTACAAACTTGAACTTTGGAGCAGTTCCAAGTCCGTTACACGTTTCGAACTCGAACTTTGGAGCAGTTCCAAGACTTCCAAGCCCGTTACAAGTTTCGAACTCGAACTTTGGAGCACTTCCAAGCCCATCAACGCAAGTTACAAACTCGAACTTTGGTGCAGTTCCAAGTCCGTTACAAGTTTCGAACTCGAACTTTGGAGCAGTTCCAAGCCCGTTACAAGTTTCAAACTCGAACTTTGGAGCAGTTCCAATACTTCCAAGTCCGTTACAAGTTTCGAACTCGAACTTTGGAGCAGTTCCAAGCCCGTGGCAGGTTTCGAACTCGGATTTTGGAGCAGCTATGGGCCCATCGTCATTTTCTGGTCCACCAACCACAGATCAGTCAAATATGACAGTATCTACCGATGCCAATGGATACCCCAACCTGCATTCGCACTGGCAGACCCTCTTAAAAAAAGGCATGCAACAACACGCAAAAGGAAACCTCCTCCAAGAATACTCAATACCCGAAAACAGCTTGTTAAGAGGCCCCATTCTGAACGCTGGAATCTCATCAGAACTAGCAGAGGATGTGAGGGAACGCGACAGAGATATGAGAAAGCTGCAAGACCAAGTAGGACATGGTATAACTACTGTAGAAAAAGCTATATCTCTACTCCTTGATGAACAAAGATTGCCTCATGCCATCCGGGCGATGTGCAACGCTTGCAGAATCCTCTCTGATTTACACCACTGCATGACACGCGACAGAATTAAACTGATCGCTCCGTCGCTTGAAGATTCTGTCTCTGTTGCTCTCGAAGGTACGGAAAGAGACGAAACGCTATATGGGATTGATTTGTGTACAAGGATTGATTTAACGAAAGCTGTAAAGAAGGACATAAAGAAAAGCAACACTAGCGCATTACAAGAGTCTGCCACCTCTAGTCAAGAAACTGACATTTCAAGTCAAGAAACTGCCATCTCGAGTCAAGAAACTGCCATCTCGAGTCAAGAAACTGCTATTTTGAGTCAAGAAACTGCCATCTTGAATCAAGAAACTGCCATCTCGAGCCATCAAGAGCCTGATGTCTTGAGACAAGAAACTGCCATCGCGAGTCAAGAAACTGCTATTTTGAGTCAAGAAACTGCCATCTCGAGTCAAGAAACTGCCATCTTGAATCAAGAAACTGCCATCTCGAGCCATCAAGAGCCTGCTGTCTTGAGACAAGAAACTGCCATCGCGAGTCAAGAAACTGCAATTTTGAGTCAAGAAACTGACATTTCAAGTCAAGAAACTGCCATCTTGAGTCAAGAAACTGCCATCTCGAGCCATCACGAGCCTGCTGTCTTGAGACAAGATATTGACATTTCGAGTCTAGAGGCTGCCGTCTTGATTCTAGAAACTGCTGTCTCTGGTCTAAGAACTGTCATCCTGAGTCAAGAAACTGCCGTTACAAGTCAAGTAACACCTAAGAGGAAAGAAAGCAGCGATCTTCAAAACTATGAAACCGGTATGTATAATATAATTATGGTCAAATAGTTTATTTTGCATTTATGGAATTGTCTATCTATACTAATATTATAAAGAGGAAAGATTTGATTGTTTGTTTGTTTGCATTGAATAGACTCCGAAACTACTGAACCGATTTGAAAAATTCTTTCACTGTTGGGAAGCTTCACTATCCCCGGGTGACATAGGCTATAATCTATACCTGTGCGAAGCTGGGGCGGACCGCTAGTTGTCTAATAAACTTAAATAGCTATCAGTTAATAGTAGATTGCTGCATCGAGCGCAAAATGAGTTATTAATGCACGAGTGTTATTAAATACCTTATTTACTAATTTTGAAGTGATTTTTTTACTAAAAAAAAAAACAAATTCAAATTCAAAATTCTTTATTAACTGTTTTTATAAAATACAGCTGTGTGTATGTGTATTTATAATTGTTGTATTTGTGGTGGTAGGGTAACTTCAGTGCGCGAGCCCGACTTGCACTTGGCCGGTTTATTTAGTTCACAAACACGGCCGCAGTGATAAACATGGTGGATTTTGTGTTTGCACTAAGAAATTCCGTTTTAGTCAGAAAGTTGAAGTTTGTGACATTGAATGTATTTTGACTTGTTTTATTGTGTCCATGTTATTCAAATTTACTATTTCTATTAATTACTAGCGACCCGGGTTCGCACGTAAATTACACCCGTGCGAAGCCGGGGCGGGTCGCTAATTATATATATAAACCTTCCGTGAAAATGTATCTAACTGATTGTGAAAACAGCATCAAAATTCAAAATCCGTTGCGTGGTTTAGGAGTTAGCGGCCGTACAGACATACAGACAGACAGACGCGAAAAGCGACTTTAATTTATACTATGTAGAAATAATAATGGATAATTTGCTAATGTTATAATATGGGTTATTAAGCCTGAAATAAATGAATTTTGAATTTGAATTCGTATTCGAAAATTTGAGAAAAATAACAACCTAATATTTATTCCGACGAAAGCGGAATCTGACCTAAGGAACAATATCGACAAATCTGAATATAAATAAAAAACCCAAAAAGTACAAACCCTGAAATATTTTTATTCTTTTCCAGTTATTGAGAAGCTGTCATTGATCCAAGTTCTAATTAAAGACGTATCGTCCTTTAAAGCTCAGCTAGAATTCGTGAAAATTGAATTGGCCAGAAAGTTGGATGATCGGCTCAAGATTATAGAAAAACAACTAGAAATTATGTGCGCAAACAACAATATACATGACGCACAAACTGCAGAAAGCGAGGACATGGATAACAATGTCACTGATATACAATCAGTAGAAATGGATGGAATGGACAACAACGTAAATAATACACAATCATTAGAGAGCGAGGGTATGAACAATAATGTAACTGATACACAATTAAAAAAAAGCGAAGCTATGGACAACAATGTAAACAATACACAATCATTAGAGAGCGAGGGTATGAACAATAATGTAACTGATACACAATTAAAAAAAAGCGAAGCTATGGACAACAATGTAAACAAAACACAATCATTAGAGAGCGAAGGTATGAACAACAATGTAACTGATACACAATTTGTAGAAAGCGAAAGCATTGATAACAATCTAACTGATACACAATCAGTAGAAATTGATGGAATGGACAACAACGTAAATAATACACAATCAGTAGGAATCGAAGCTATGGACAACAATGTAAATAATACACAATAATTAGAAAGCGAGGGTATGAATAACAATGTAACTGATACACAATTAGTATAAACCGAAGCTATGGACAACAATGTAAATAATACACAATAATTAGAAAGTGAGGGTATGAACAACAATGTAACTGATACACAATTAGTATAAACCGAAGCTATGGACAACAATGTAAATAATACACAATAATTAGAAAGCGAGGGTATTGATAACAATAATCTAGTTTTCTAATAGTTGATCAAGAAAAAGTATCATAGTAGGTAAAGCAGTGTCTTAAGTCAAGGGCGTCATATTGAATCCCGAGTGTAATGAAGGATTCCAGGATGGGCAGGGAGTTAGGAATAGAATCCTTCATTACGCTCAGGATTCAAGCCCAAGACCAGGGGCCTTACGGACAACTGCTATTGCGGCACCAAACTAACGTTAAATCCGCTCAGTTGGAAAATCGACCGCAAACCGTATCTGGGTGCGTTAATGTTTGCGGTCGCGTGATTTTCCAACTGAGCGGATTTAACGTTAGATTGGTGCCGCAATAGCAGTTGGCCGTAAGGCGCCTGGCCTCCCTGACCCTGTCTGAAGACACCTTTATCCTCGAGGGGAGGAGAATACTATAATTTTAAGATATTCTGCGAGACAATAATAATTATATACCACAAGAAAAAAAGTTTTATTATACTTGTTGAAGTGGATAAATTTTAATTAAACTAAAAGTGAACATTTATTTTTGATACCTTCGACTAAAATTTCTTATCTATACTAATATTATAAAGAGGAAAGATTTGTTTGTTTGTTTGCATTGAATAGGCTCCGAAACTACTGAACCGATTTGAAAAATTCTTTCACTGTTGGGAAGCTACGCTATCCCCGGGTGACATAGGCTATATTATATTTTCAAAAAAAAATAAGGATCCTTACTAAAACTCCAATAATGTAACCCAAGGTGTAAAAAAATAAGATTTACAATTTTGACTTTGCGTGTTTGACAGTTCTAAGACAGGACAACGTCTGTCAGGTCAACTAGTAATTAATAAATAAGTATTTCTTAATTTTGATCTCTGTATTAATGTATACCTATATATTTGTTTACATTATTTTTATTTATTTGTATGTATATATTTTAGGTATTTAATTTTTCTTGTCTACAGTGTTATTTATCTACTCTATTATTTGTGAAAACTTGTAATTGGCCTTCTAGCTTTATTTATTTACTTAATTTTGGTACCCAGCTATAAGTTTTCCTATGAAAAAAAAAAATTATAATAATAATGGACGGGCCCTAACCATTGAAATTGCTCAGTAAAAACGAGCCAAAACCGTCGGACATATACTTCAACACCTAATTATAAAAATGTACAGTATATTTGTTACAAAAAAATAGATCCCGGTTTTATTTGTGTATTTACACTTCCGGAAAGCATATGAATGCATAATTTTGTCAAATGTTTCGTTATCACGTAACAATAGACACGTGTTGCACTTCCTACGGCTAGAGACCGACTGAAACGAAATGAGAGCCGGCGCTCATTTTGCAATCTTCAAAAATGCGCTTCTACTGGGCCTGTCCTATCATTTTATTTTGGTCGAAGTTTGATACACCATTTGTGAAAAGACAAAAGAAATTGTTGTTTTTAGGGTTCCATACTCAAATGGTAAAAAAGGGGTACTTTGGCGGTTTATTTTTATTTAATGCTTATAGATGGCAAACAAGCTAACTGGCCGCCTGATGGTAAGCGTTCATTACATATTCTGTAAAAATTTCAACTGGCATTTTTTTTGGAGTAAGTTACAAACAAGCTACGGGCCACCTGATGGTAAGTGGTCACCGCTGCCTATAGACACCTACTATACCCGGGGCATTGACTATGTTGCCTACCTTTGAGGACTCTATTATTCACTATCTATTACGGTTCGAAAGATATAGCCGTTAATAGGTAGGACAGACAGACGGACAGACATCGTAGGCTTAGTAATATGGTCCCGTTTTTACCCTTTGGGTACGGAACCCTAAAAAAGGGGGAGGCGTGGGTGGAGAGAGTATGGACCGAGGTGTATCCCAACGACGATTTATATTACCTTTGATATTGCCGGACTACTGGACGTGCCGGATTACTGAGGCTACTAGATAATCCACCAAAAACGTGTTGCGTTTTAATTTTCTAAGAAAGAAACCTGACTTTGTTTGATACGTAAAGTATGTTATGTTTTTGTTTTCTATATAGAATAGTTTAAGTTTTTACTTACTTAAGATATATGATTATTTACGGGATATTTACCGTGGTAAGGTTGTGTAAATATCCCGTAAATAATCATATAGCTTTAGTGAACAACCGTGATAGTTTAAAACAGTGTTTTACGTACTTAGCTTGTATTTGTAATGTAGACTTAACTAAGTACAGTTTAGATTTAATTTGCAAATAGAAAGCTGATTATTAATTCAAAACCAAGCATTTGGCGTCCGCCATATTGAATTTAGTGTGACGTCATTTTTGTTTTCGTATTCTCAGCAAACCCGTTCATTTGATACCCATATCATGGGGGTGCATACAAAATAACAGGGGGGGTTAGACAAGAGCCACTTTCCGTTACCGTTAACGCCTGCGGAAAGATGAAATTGTATGAAAATAACATTGACAATGACATTAGCTTGAGATAACATCTCTCAAGCTAATGTCATTGTCAATGTCATTTAGAGATAACATCATCATGTCATTTGATAACATCTCTCAAGCTAATGTCATTGTATATGTCATTTTCATACAATTTCATCTTTCCGCAGGCGTTAACGCTGACCAAACTCCTTGAGGAACAGTGTTCCGTGGTCTTGTCTAACCCCCCCTGGTCTGCCATATTGGATTTAGAATGACGTCACTTTGCTAACCATGCATTGTCATCCAAACTAAACGTGTATGCAAAATTTCGGCTCAATCGGTTGAGGATAACTGTTTTAAAACTCAGTTGCAAGATTAGACCAATACTAACAAGGCAAGTTAAATAAAAAATATGAATAAATAATGAATGCTTCTATGAATAATAATTAATAAATTGATACATTACTCATAGAGTCACAATCTCTCAGTGAAAACAGACAAAAAACGTCCGAGCGTCATTGTACATACATTGTATCAATTATATAGTTCACAATGCCACATTTACTGCAATGTAGACGTTACGTCGCTTGCATAGTGTTCAACGTTAGTTGTCCGCTATGTCATCGTAGCTCTGGCATCGCGCGGCGTTGTACTCGGATCGCGGTTACCTTGTAACTAACCAAAAAGTCTGCGCAATACGTGGCGTGCGCCGAGTTTTGGTTTGGATTTTTTCTGGCTTGATTGTGACTATATTTATTGTATCTCGATATTATTGCCCGGTCAGACTGTTGGGCAATAATTTCATTACATTAGGTTTGGTTTGCATGACATATTATTATAATTGGACATTGTAGAGCAGGTGGTGTGAAAAGTAACTTTTCTAAATAAAGACGTATTTTTTATATTTATAATATGTAATATTAAAATTATATAAGCCTAAATAATTGTGATAATTATAATTTTTTCGAGTGGGAAATCTTCCAAAGGTACCCGGCTGCATTGGGGTGCAGCCAGGTTATGTGGGATTATACCCAATAAAACCCCCCCGGTGACCAGCCTTAATGCTTGACAAGAGGGCTCCGGGATCTCCAGAGGAACGCACCGGAGCCCTAGGCACTGCGCTGCGTCTCCGAGACAACCGCGTTTGTGATACTTAACTACTGTACAATAGTGGAAAGCACTTGTAAATGTACAAAATATCAATAAAAAACAATTTAATACAGTTTTTAAGTTTTATTGAAAACCTTAAAATAACATATCATTTATTTTGTTCGAAATAACTAAATACGAACTAAAAACTTAAAATAAAAGACCATTAGTGGAGGGAAACGCCACCAAAATGCTGGCGACAATGCCATGTTGAATGGCAATGCTCAATTTCTGTGCGAAATAAAAGCCAGATGGTCTAGACAAGACCAATTTCTGTTAGCGTTAACGCCTGCGGAAAGGTGAAAATGACATTGACAATGACATTAGCTTGAGAGAAATTATCTCAAGTTAATGTCATTTTCATACAATTTCATCTTTCCGCAGGCGTTAACGCTAACAGAAAGTGGCTCTTGTATAAACCCCAGCATTGTTAATTCAATAAGTTTTCGTTAGTTTTCTGTTTTTACAAACTTTTATTTAGTTACACCTGTCCCGGTGTCTGTAATCAAATCTTGCAAATTACATTTTACCCACTTCATGAGCTTAAATTCCTATCCGCCCCATTAGTATTCACGTAAATGGGGCAGATGGGAATTTATAGTCCCATCTGCCCCATTGATGGGGCATTTGTTTTTTTTTCGTTTTAAACAATGATTTTAAAATAAAAGCATAATACAGTGCTATTTATTGTATAGAAATTGGCTGGCACCATGCTGGCCCAGTGCATGTTGGTGAATGTCATATCTTTGAACTGTTGAGGTTCTTGCACAAACCGGTTTCCTCACGATGTTTTCCTTCACCGTTGTTGAGCGATGGCATCGAAACTACATCATTTGTAAATAAGTGATTGGTGCAGGGTCGAGGATCGAACCGGGTGACGTCAGATTGTAAAGCGCACATGCAACCGCTCGGCCACCATCGCTCTTTCTCATACATTCTCTTGTTCATTATGTTTTTAGAAAGTTATGAATTCCTTCCCTTCTACAATAAATCGGTGGAATGCGCTGCCTGAATGGGTGTTCCCCGATGGTTACAATCTGGGTGTCTTCAAATCACGAGTGAATCGGTTCCTTCTAGGCAAGCGTGCTCTAACGTAGACCGCATCATCGCTTAACATCAGACGAGATGGTGGTCAAACGCAAGCCTATTATAAAAAAAAACTTATAATATCAAAACTTAGTCAGATCATAAATTATAGACATCACTACATAGTATAAAACAAAGTCGCTTCCCGCTGTCTGTCCGTCCCTATGTATGCTTACATCTATAAAACTACGCAACGGATTTTGATGCGGTTTTCACCATCAGTTAGATAATTTTTTACGGAAAGTTTATATATGTAATAAGCGACCCGCCCCGGCTTCGCACGTAAGTTACACCCGTGCGAAGCCGGGCGGGCGGGCCGCTAGTAACCTATACAGTCATAATATAACATGGCTTATTGTTATTGTCATTAATAATGAAATATAGTTTGGAAAGTAAATTACTGTAACACCGGCTTATACTTACTCACAATTATGTTTATTGGTCGAGACGATCGACCGGTTTCGGAGATTTTAGAGCTCCTTCTTCAGGAAATACGCGCGTTTTTTTTGTAAATATTCGGGACAATTTTGCACTCACGGTCATCTGACCGCAAACTAAGCAAAGCTTGTGATATGGCTGCCAGAGACTGATATACATACATATAAAGTTTTAAATACATACTTAAATAGATATTAACAACCATATATAGAACAAACACAAATGTTCATCACACAAATGTTTGCCCTAGATGGGAATCGAACCCGCGCCCCCAAGCTCAGAAGGTAGGTTCACTACCAACTGGACCAACGGGCTATCTTTACGGTGACATTGAAATTGGAATAACATTTGTAGAAGGTTCTTACGGAAAAAAAAAATTGCGCGTAAAATTGGCAACTTTCAGTAAACTCAACGAGGATTTTAACTTCGCGCGTTTGATAGGTTTGACAGTTCTAATAGTGTTAACACACGTATGGATTTGGCTGACGGACCGCCGTCCAGCCAACGGGAGAGAAAGAGTGAGAATATCATATTTCCCTCTCTTTCTCTCCCATTGGTCAGACGGCAGCTGACGGACCGCCGTCCAGCCAACGGGAGAGAAAGAGTGAGAATATCATATTTCCCTCTCTTTCTCTCCCATTGGTCAGACGACGGTTGAGGTCAACCAAATCCATACGTGTGTTAACACTATATGACAGGACAACGTATGTCGGGTCAGACTTAATTAAAAGTCTGTGGTCTATACTAATATTATAAAGAGGAAAGATTTGTTTGTTTGTTTGCATTGAATAGGCTCCGAAACTGCTGAACCGATTTGAAAAATTCTTTCACTGTTGGGAAGCTACACTATCCCCGAGTGACATAGGCTATAATCTATACCCGTGCGAAGCCGGGGCGGACCGCTAGTAACTTATATATCTTTTCGTTTCCTCCTCGCGCGAGTTTTGAAGTCCCTAGCTATTGTAACAAAAGTTCACATATTCTGCCGGAACATGGCCGTGATTTCTTCAATAGTCTTATTTTTAGTTTCCGGGACCTTGAAGTGGATGAAAACGATGAAAACCAGCTGAAGGACTCCGAACACCATGAACACGTTCGTGCCCATCCGGAGCTAAAAGAAAAAAAAAATAACAATAGGGTACTTGACTGTATCAAAAATATTATGCCAATTGACGCCATCCATAAACATGACATAATGAAAAAGCATATTTCATTGATTTTTTGATAAAAATATGCTTATTTTTTGTAAAAAACGCGATTAAAATAACTGTATTTTCGACATTTGATCACGTGATCGAAAACGGTCTGTAACTGGCTTCATCCCTAGTGACGTCACACAAATCTAAACAAACAGATTTTGTATTGATATTTGCGAATTTAATGTTGTAAAGCTATTTTGAGAGCGATTTATCCAGAAATTTTCACCAAAAACAGTCCGGAGGTTAAATGTGAGAAGAATGGAGAAACATTTTGTGCAAGCAGACAGCAGTAACTTACCCAAAATTAATGTTTTTATGGTTGCATATTTCTTTAATAATAATCCACGTCATTGTTTCTACTCTGCAGAACTCAAAACGTAAAAACTACAATGTCAGTATTAATTTTTAATTGTTCTCCAAGCAAAACATTCAATCAAGTTGTACAAAAAGTATGTTGTAGTAAGTGGATATCACTATTTTGTTAGGTTATGTCGAGCTTTACAATGTTTAAAAAGAAAGTAACAGTACATAAAATAGTAATGCAATAAAAACACAAATTATAATAGAAATATATAGACTCAAATATGTACCTCAAAATGATCTTCGCACATAGAAACACTTGAATTAGCTCCAATACTTTTGGGTTCTCTACGAGCTACTTAGTTCCAACCTTAGATTGATTCCAACCACTTTTTTCGAGTTATGGGGAGTTTTGGGTCCATTGGAACAGGAACAAATATTTTTTCGGGTGTCTTTATGGAAGTATTTGTACATTTTGGCACTACACAATATTTATAAACCATTACTTCTATTAGAAATTAATTAATCATCAAACTTTTGCAGCCTGGCTGCAGTTGTTTTGTTTTGTGTGACGTCAATTAGTCACGTGATCGGAGCTATGACACAGGTCTGCGTTTTGGCGCGATCTTTTTTTATTCAAACTTTAACATCGATTTATATCGCAAATACGACTGATATCCAGAAAATATAAATGCAGTATACATTATTTTATATCAGACAATAATGTGCAATAGTTTCCCAAAAGTAGTCAAATACCCTATTTAAAAACCGACTTCAAAATGCATTTTTCTTTTAAATGCGTATTCATTATTTGTGGGAATAGGGTATTTGACTACTTTTGGGAAACTATTGCACATTATTGTCTGATATAAAATAATGTATACTGCATTTATATTTTCTGGATATCAGTCGTATTTGCGATATAAATCGATGTTAAAGTTTGAATAAAAAAATATCGCGCCAAAACGCAGACCTACGTCATAGCTCCGATCACGTGATTAATTGACGTCACACAAAACAAAACAACTGCAGCCAGGCTGCAAAAGTTTGATGATTAATTAATTTCTAATAGAAGTAATGGTTTATAAATATTGTGTAGTGCCAAAATGTACAAATACTTCCATAAAGACACCGGATAAAATATTTGTTCCTGTTCCAATGCACCCAAAACTCCCCAAAACTCGAAAAAAGTGGTTGTAACCAATCTAAGGTTGGAACTAAGTAGCTCGTAGAGAACCCAAAAGTATTGGAGCTAATTCAAGTGTTTCTATGTGCGAAGATCATTTTGAGGTACATATTTAAGTCTATATATTTCTATTATAATTTGTGTTTTTATTGCATTACTATTTTATGTACTGTTACTTTCTTTTTAAACATTGTAAAGACATAACCTAACAAAATAGTGATATCCACTTACTACAACATACTTTTTGTACAACTTGATTGAATGTTTTGCTTGGAAAACAATTAAAAATTAATACTGACATTGTAGTTTTTACGTTTTGAGTTCTGCAGCGTAGAAACAATGACGTGGATTATTATTAAAGAAATATGCAACCATAAAAACATTAATTTTGGGTAAGTTACTGCTGTCTGCTTGCACAAAATGTTTCTCCATTCTTCTCACATTTAACCTCCGGAATGTTTTTGGTGAAAATTTCTGGATAAATCGCTCTCAAAATAGCTTTACAACATTAAATTCGCAAATATCAATACAAAATCTGTTCGTTTAGATTTGTGTGACGTCACTAGGGATGAAGCCAGTTACAGACCGTTTTCGATCACGTGATCAAATGTCGAAAATACAGTTATTTTATTCGCGTTTTTTACAAAAAATAAGCATATTTTTATCAAAAAATCAATGAAATATGCTTTTTCATTATGTCATGTTTATGGATGGCGTCAATTGGCATAATATTTTTAATACAGTCAAGTACCCTATCCCCGACATGTGTGTTTTGTTTTCAAGCATAGACAATTTGTGGGTTGCCATTTGTGTAAAAAAGTAAATAATAGCTGCTGACGTCTAATCACGATATCAACCCCCCCCCCCCCCCCCCCCCCCATCAAGCGCTTACGTAATACTTGAACGTCCCTTTACCACGGAAATATCCCGTAAATAATCATATAAATTTAGTGAACAACCGTGCCGTGATAGATTTTATACGCATTTTCGTTTATTATGCACAACTTGAATAAACCGGCAAAGTGTGAGTCGGGCTCGCGCACTGAGGGTTCCACACCAACACATAAATTGTTAATTACTAAAGTACAAAAAAGTTGTGCAAAAAGGCATCATGACCAGGCGGTCACCCATCCAAGTACCGAGCGCGCCCGACGTTGCTTAACTTGGTAATAAATAGAAATTTGTCACTGACTCGCACTTGGCCATAATCATGCCAAGTTTGACGCTTGTCCGTATTACGGTTTTTACATTAGAGCTAATACAACAATACGTTGAAACGTTTGTTTAGTTTTTACTTTTTCATTATTTATTGGTTTATCCGTCGTAACATTACTATTACTAAGCTTACTGGCTTAGTAATAGGGTCCCGTGTAGGGTATTTCCCAGTAGACCGACTGCTATGAACCACTGGTATTTTATTTTCTTGTGGACCCACCACGCTAGAGATGGAATTAAAAAACAAACTTTATCGTAGCAAAATAGAAATTTTTACACCCTTTGGGAACGGAACCCTAAAACATTTTTTCGAAATTTTGCGCACGGAACCCTAAAAACAGTTGAATTTAGAATCTTCTTTTTGTAAATCGGTTGTAAAATACTTACAGAGAGAGGTAAAAAGCTGAGTCCGACTATAAAGTTGGCGAGCCAGTTGATGGTCACCGCCACCGCGGACGCGGCCGGACGCGACGACTGGTTGAATAACTCTGCGGAAATATTAAAGGTTATGTGGTGACAGAAGACTGATGTCATAGGAGTCACTACAGTTACAAAATCTATGTACCCTCAATATTTTTTTTGAAAAAAAAAAAGCATCCGAATACTACCTAGTAGTAATTCTACCTAGGAGTAGTAGTAGTTCGCCTGACTCGCCTCGCGACCCATAAATTTGCGGAACGTACCATTTCCAAACTTACTTCCACATTTACAAACTTCCAAACCATTTTCGAACTTAAAAATTGCATTGAAATGAACTTGCGTACTATGTTTCATGAAGACGAGATATGCTTCAAATTTGACGATTCGTCATCACGAATATTCGAAAGTAGACCTTTAAAATCGATTAATTGACATTATTTCTTTATTGTTCATAAATGTTCTTGAAATGTTTTATTCGGATGTGTTCACCGATACACGATTAAAGAAATTTGGCTCGATAGAAAAAAATCGTAAACTTTCCTAAAAAACACCCGTTTTTACGTTCCCTTCAATGGATTGAATCAACTTCATTCAGATTCTATAGAAGATATTTTTATCAAAAAAAATTGTGTTATCCTAGCAACCATTCAAATACTTTAGTGGTGCAGTTTTCTGTGTTACAAATTACCGTAGCGCTAGTATCGCAGTCAAGTTTCGCAACACTTCAATAGAATAAAGAGAGGCGCCATCTATTGGTATGAGTTGCGCTTCTCTTGAAATGTTGCGAAACTTGACTGCGATACTAGCGCTACGGTAATTTGTAGAACCCTTTCGTACATTATCTGACTGCAGCGCTTACGGAAGTTCGAGACAACCTATATCACGCTCAAATTACGGCGCCATTTAAGTTCGTACCGTTTTAAGGTAAATGTTCCGAGCTACGCTCTAATGTTCCGCTATTGGCTTTCCCCTTAGTCTATCTTCCTTGGTTATACTCACCAGTGACAAGGAACCAGGGTATGGAGCCGGGCCCCACCGCGAACATCACCACAAACAAGATCACGAAGCCGATGCACAGGTACGACACCCACTCGTGGTTCGTCTGAAAACAGAACACTAGTTAAAACACTGTTTTAAACTATCACGGTTGTTCACTAAAGTTATATGATTATTTACGGGATATTTACCGTGGTAAGGTTGTGGAATGAGCTCCCGATATTTCGGCGCAGTTACATGCACCATGTTCACGGGAAGACTGAAGAATGCGGGTGGTTGGAGAACAGTTAAAAAGTTAGGTGCAGACAACGATCTACCCTCTTTCTTAGTCTTTTGCTGCGGTTATCACTGGAACTCGAAACAACCTTACCACGGTAAATATCCCGTAAATAATCATATAACTTTAGAACACTAGTTACTCTCGGTCCAAGCATTTGTTTGTTCTGACAGCTACAATAGCCATGTGTCCTCATGTTTAATTTATTACAAATAACTGGCTTAGCGAGGAATATAACTAAATATATTACACGTACTGAAAAAATAATTTAAATTGGCTGATAAATCTGTGAGATATGAGCGTTTAAAGTTTTAGGTGGGGATAGAGAGAGTCTTCCGTCCCGCTCGCTCTACCAGCAACAGACTGAGTAGGGTCATCACCACGTTCATTGCGATACGTACGAACAAGCTGGCGACGCACAGGCCCACAGTGCTCACTAGCATGCCTGAGAAGCCGGCCAGCAGGAGAGTCTTCCGTCCCGCTCGCTCCACCAGCAACAGACTGAGTAGGGTCATCACCACGTTCATTGCGATACGTACGAACAAGCTGGCGACGCACAGGCCCACAGTGCTCACTAGCATGCCTGAGAAGCCGGCCAGCAGGAGAGTCTTCCGTCCCGCTCGCTCCACCAGCAACAGACTGAGTAGGGTCATCACCACGTTCATTGCGATACGTACGAACAAGCTGGCGACGCACAGGCCCACAGTGCTCACTAGCATGCCTGAGAAGCCGGCCAGCAGGAGAGTCTTCCGTCCCGCTCGCTCCACCAGCAACAGACTGAGTAGGGTCATCACCACGTTCATTGCGATACGTACGAACAAGCTGGCGACGCACAGGCCCACAGTGCTCACTAGCATGCCTGAGAAGCCGGCCAGCAGGAGAGTCTTCCGTCCCGCTCGCTCCACCAGCAACAGACTGAGTAGGGTCATCACCACGTTCATTGCGATACGTACGAACAAGCTGGCGACGCACAGGCCCACAGTGCTCACTAGCATGCCTGAGAAGCCGGCCAGCAGGAGAGTCTTCCGTCCCGCTCGCTCCACCAGCAACAGACTGAGTAGGGTCATCACCACGTTCATTGCGATACGTACGAACAAGCTGGCGACGCACAGGCCCACAGTGCTCACTAGCATGCCTGAGAAGCCGGCCAGCAGGAGAGTCTTCCGTCCCGCTCGCTCCACCAGCAACAGACTGAGTAGGGTCATCACCACGTTCATTGCGATACGTACGAACAAGCTGGCGACGCACAGGCCCACAGTGCTCACTAGCATGCCTGAGAAGCCGGCCAGCAGGAGAGTCTTCCGTCCCGCTCGCTCCACCAGCAACAGACTGAGTAGGGTCATCACCACGTTCATTGCGATACGTACGAACAAGCTGGCGACGCACAGGCCCACAGTGCTCACTAGCATGCCTGAGAAGCCGGCCAGCAGGAGAGTCTTCCGTCCCGCTCGCTCCACCAGCAACAGACTGAGTAGGGTCATCACCACGTTCATTGCGATACGTACGAACAAGCTGGCGACGCACAGGCCCACAGTGCTCACTAGCATGCCTGAGAAGCCGGCCAGCAGGAGAGTCTTCCGTCCCGCTCGCTCCACCAGCAACAGACTGAGTAGGGTCATCACCACGTTCATTGCGATACGTACGAACAAGCTGGCGACGCACAGGCCCACAGTGCTCACTAGCATGCCTGAGAAGCCGGCCAGCAGGAGAGTCTTCCGTCCCGCTCGCTCCACCAGCAACAGACTGAGTAGGGTCATCACCACGTTCATTGCGATACGTACGAACAAGCTGGCGACGCACAGGCCCACAGTGCTCACTAGCATGCCTGAGAAGCCGGCCAGCAGGAGAGTCTTCCGTCCCGCTCGCTCCACCAGCAACAGACTGAGTAGGGTCATCACCACGTCCATTGTGATACGTACGAACAAGCTAGCGACGCACAGGCCCACAGTGCTCACTAGCATGCCTGAGAAGCCGGCCAGCAGGAGAGTCTTCCGTCCCGCTCGCTCCACCAGCAACAGACTGAGTAGGGTCATCACCACGTCCATTGTGATACGTACGAACAAGCTGGCGACGCACAGGCCCACAGTGCTCACTAGCATGCCTGAGAAGCCGGCCAGCAGGAGAGTCTTCCGTCCCGCTCGCTCCACCAGCAACAGACTGAGTAGGGTCATCACCACGTTCATTGCGATACGTACGAACAAGCTGGCGACGCACAGGCCCACAGTGCTCACTAGCATGCCTGAGAAGCCGGCCAGCAGGAGAGTCTTCCGTCCCGCTCGCTCCACCAGCAACAGACTGAGTAGGGTCATCACCACGTTCATTGTGATACGTACGAACAAGCTGGCGACGCACAGGCCCACAGTGCTCACTAGCATGCCTGAGAAGCCGGCCAGCAGGAGAGTCTTCCGTCCCGCTCGCTCCACCAGCAACAGACTGAGTAGGGTCATCACCACGTTCATTGCGATACGTACGAACAAGCTGGCGACGCACAGGCCCACAGTGCTCACTAGCATGCCTGAGAAGCCGGCCAGCAGGAGAGTCTTCCGTCCCGCTCGCTCCACCAGCAACAGACTGAGTAGGGTCATCACCACGTTCATTGCGATACGTACGAACAAGCTGGCGACGCACAGGCCCACAGTGCTCACTAGCATGCCTGAGAAGCCGGCCAGCAGGAGAGTCTTCCGTCCCGCTCGCTCCACCAGCAACAGACTGAGTAGGGTCATCACCACGTCCATTGTGATACGTACGAACAAGCTAGCGACGCACAGGCCCACAGTGCTCACTAGCATGCCTGAGAAGCCGGCCAGCAGGAGAGTCTTCCGTCCCGCTCGCTCCACCAGCAACAGACTGAGTAGGGTCATCACCACGTCCATTGTGATACGTACGAACAAGCTGGCGACGCACAGGCCCACAGTGCTCACTAGCATGCCTGAGAAGCCGGCCAGCAGGAGAGTCTTCCGTCCCGCTCGCTCCACCAGCAACAGACTGAGTAGGGTCATCACCACGTTCATTGCGATACGTACGAACAAGCTGGCGACGCACAGGCCCACAGTGCTCACTAGCATGCCTGAGAAGCCGGCCAGCAGGAGAGTCTTCCGTCCCGCTCGCTCCACCAGCAACAGACTGAGTAGGGTCATCACCACGTCCATTGTGATACGTACGAACAAGCTGGCGACGCACAGGCCCACAGTGCTCACTAGCATGCCTGAGAAGCCGGCCAGCAGGAGAGTCTTCCGTCCCGCTCGCTCCACCAGCAACAGACTGAGTAGGGTCATCACCACGTTCATTGCGATACGTACGAACAAGCTGGCGACGCACAGGCCCACAGTGCTCACTAGCATGCCTGAGAAGCCGGCCAGCAGGAGAGTCTTCCGTCCCGCTCGCTCCACCAGCAACAGACTGAGTAGGGTCATCACCACGTTCATTGCGATACGTACGAACAAGCTGGCGACGCACAGGCCCACAGTGCTCACTAGCATGCCTGAGAAGCCGGCCAGCAGGAGAGTCTTCCGTCCCGCTCGCTCCACCAGCAACAGACTGAGTAGGGTCATCACCACGTTCATTGCGATACGTACGAACAAGCTGGCGACGCACAGGCCCACAGTGCTCACTAGCATGCCTGAGAAGCCGGCCAGCAGGAGAGTCTTCCGTCCCGCTCGCTCCACCAGCAACAGACTGAGTAGGGTCATCACCACGTTCATTGCGATACGTACGAACAAGCTGGCGACGCACAGGCCCACAGTGCTCACTAGCATGCCTGAGAAGCCGGCCAGCAGGAGAGTCTTCCGTCCCGCTCGCTCCACCAGCAACAGACTGAGTAGGGTCATCACCACGTTCATTGCGATACGTACGAACAAGCTGGCGACGCACAGGCCCACAGTGCTCACTAGCATGCCTGAGAAGCCGGCCAGCAGGAGAGTCTTCCGTCCCGCTCGCTCCACCAGCAACAGACTGAGTAGGGTCATCACCACGTTCATTGCGATACGTACGAACAAGCTGGCGACGCACAGGCCCACAGTGCTCACTAGCATGCCTGAGAAGCCGGCCAGCAGGAGAGTCTTCCGTCCCGCTCGCTCCACCAGCAACAGACTGAGTAGGGTCATCACCACGTTCATTGTAATACGTACGAACAAGCTGGCGACGCACAGGCCCACAGTGCTCACTAGCATGCCTGAGAAGCCGGCCAGCAGGAGAGTCTTCCGTCCCGCTCGCTCCACCAGCAACAGACTGAGTAGGGTCATCACCACGTTCATTGCTCCCATACCTCAAAAAAGGATATACAGGGTTACTGGTAATCATCTAGCAGCCCAGCTTCAATACGTCAAAACAAACAACTTTTATACTATGACTCATCAAAATTCGCGATAAAAAAACCAACTGTTCCACACATTTTGTCGAGTGTCAATGACCGTTTGATCTGGTTCCTGGAGCTAATCCTGGATATCGATTCAGGTCATACTTACCATAAAAATGCATTGTCATCGTAACTGAACCAACATAAAAATTCAACTCCTTAGGATTAGAAGTGGTTCTTACCTCGTAAAATTACCATAGCACACATTTTTTCTCATTAGGCCTCCCACTAGATGGAGCGACGACATCGTGAGAGTCGCGGGCATCCAGTGGATGCAAAAGGCAGGCTGTCGTTTAGTGTGGAGGTCAAAGGGGGAGGCCTATGTTCAGCAGTGGACGTCTTCTGGCTGATGATGATGATGATGAAATATTTTTCAAAATAAAACTGTCATTTTATAATTTCGGATGGGCAGCGTTCGGGAAATTGCGTGACATCTTCTCGTCTAAGATACCACAGTGCCTAAAGACAAGGGTCTTTGACCAGTGTCGTGTGACTTTGTACTGAGACGTGGTCCTTAACTGTTGGCCTTTTGGAAAAACTCAGAGTCACACAGCGGGCAATGGAGAGAGCTATGCTCGGAGTTTCTTTGCGCGATAGAATCTGGAACGTGGATATTCGCCAAAGATCCAGAGTCACCGACATAGCTGTTAAAATTTGCAAGTTGATGTGGCAATGGGCAGGCCACATCGCTCGAAGAACCGATAACCGATGGGGAAGAAAGGTTCTGGAGTGGAGACCACGAACCGGAAGACGCAGCGTAGGTAGGCCTCCCACTAGATGGACCGACGACATAGTGAGAGTTGCGGTTATCCAGTGGATGCAAAAGGCGGGCTGTCGTTCAGTGTGGAGGTCTAAGGGGGGGGGGGGGCTATGTTCACAGTAGACGTCTCCTGGCTGATGATGATGATGTTATAATTTTAAAAAAATATGCGCGTACGTGATCGCTTCACCCGGTATTCTGAGGTGTGTGGACGGTGAAGTAATCGGGTGGTTGTGTATAAACTTACCGAGGGTCGCGTACTGGGAGTTGGTCTCCCCGAGGTTGACCTTCAAGAAGATGTCGGTAGAGAAGAATATGACGGCGTTGATGCCGGACAGCTGCTGGGATATCATCACCGTCGCCGCGATGATGAGAGGTGATCGCAGTGAACGGTTCGAGATCAACTCTTTCAACGTTACTTTCTTGCTCACTTTGTTTTTTTCTGCTTCCTGAAAGTTTGGTTAGGTTAAAAAAAATCTACCAAGGCACAGAAAAGAGAAGTATATAGAACGTAAATGAGAAGGAACATCTGTTAGCAGGCAGCAGGCATGACAGAACCTTGATTGAACATTCTTATTTAACACGTCGAACGCTTCCAAAGAACTTGGACCTTACTTGGGTTAGGTCTCAAAGTTCTTAGTCCGCATCACAGTTGCTAACTGATTTCGAATGACTGACGTTTCGTTTATATGGGTGCAACTGGCTACAACCTACAACAAATCTCTTACAAAAATCCTATGACAGCCGAACTAATTAAAATAAAAGTTTTAAAAAAACTGTACCACTGTCATGCGATTGGAGTCTACCCAAAGAGTTTACCAAACTCACGCAATCGTGTCTTTACCAAGCTCACGTGATCGACCTCCCTACCAAGGTCGCATGATATGTACAAAGAATATGGATGTAGTTGAGGCGTCCAACCAACTTGTCCATTTTCAAAGCAAGGTAAGCACGCTGGCTTATCAGTCAAGCGTTCTACGACATTGATAAGGAATTTATGGCTCTTAAGAGTGAGTATAAACCTAGAAAATTTTCTGATTTCACCCGCGCGTCTCGCATCACCCGCATTAGTGTGATAGTGCTAACAGACGCTCGAGCGCGGCTGACGGACCGCCGTCCAACCAATGGGAGAGAAAGAGTGAGAATATCATATTTCCCTCTCTTTCTCTCCCATTGGTCAGACGGCGGTTGAGGTCAGCCGCGTTCGAGCGTCTGTTAGCATTATGAAACACAACCACGGCAGCGCGGCAGTCGCGCGCAGCTAAAGTGTGCACAACTCGCGCACTCGAACTCGTCATGCGGCAAGGAGTAACATCCTAAATATAGGTATTTAATTATTATTAGTTTGTACCTACTATTATGTACTTTGTATTGACATTTTATTTAGAATTTTACATCTGACATATACTGATCGTATCAATGAATGAGTGTGAGTAGCTTACCTGATGCATTTCTTCCATTTCTCCATGGACCGCCACATCACCACGGAGCCAGTTCAGAGCTGAAACAAAATTGCCGATTTGCTATTTATTTATGACTAGTAGGCCGCCCCGGCTTCGCACGGGTATAGATATATATAGCTTATGTCAACCGGGGATAGTGTAGCTTCCCAACAGTGAAAGAATTTTTCAAATCGGTTCAGTAGTTTCGGAGCCTATTCAATGCAAACAAACAATCAAATCTTTCCTCTTTATAATATTAGTATAGATAAACGTCAAACGATTATATAGGTTTTGTATCGTGTATTTTTAGGGTACCTCAAAAGGAAAAAACGGAACCCTTATAGGATCACTTTTTGTCTGTCTGTCAAGACCCTTTTCTCAGAAACGCGTAAAGGTATCAAGTTGAAATTTATAACAAATACTCAAGTCTATAGTCTTTAACAGCCGTGAAAAACTCAAACTTGTAAATCAACGAGATCAAAAGATATGCCGTTTATGTCGCAAATGTTCGCATATTTTGCGATTTTACAAGGAAATCAAAACCTATATGGTACTTCCCGTTGACCTAGAATCATGAAATTTGGCAAGAGGCAAGGTCTTATAGCACATATAAAGGAAAAACATCGTAAGTCGTTAATTTGAATTTATCTATACTAATATTATAAAGAGGAAAGATTTGATTGTTTGTTTGTTTGTTTGTTTGTTTGTTTGCATTGAATAGGCTCCGAAACTACTGAACCGATTTGTAAAATTCTTTCACTGTTGGGAAGCTACACTATCCCCGGGTAACATAGGCTATATTATATTTTCAAAAAAAAAATAGGGATCCTTACTAAAACTCCAATAATGTAACCCAAGGTGTAAAAAAAATAAGATTTTCAATTTTGACTTTGCGTGTTTGACAGTTCTAAGACAGGACAACGTCTGTCAGGTCAGCTAGTATCGTATAAAGAAATAATGTTTTGAGATTACAAACTTACATTTTGTAGTTGGTATGTATGGAAGACCCTTATTGTCCACTACAAAGTTAAGTTCGTCTTTAAATATTTCAACTTTTTTTGTTGTGTTTTTTGTTTGGTCTCGCGCTCAGATGTTTCCTGTACCCTTAGTACAAGTTTTGATAGTATTCGAAAACTTTTTTCGTTTACGTATTGTTCCATACATTTTAGTAAAGCGCCTCCAGCGGAAACGCGGAGGAACTAAAATCGGTAGTAATCGGCGGTATAGATTGCTTCTCTCTAATACGAAAAAAGTTTTCGAATACTATCAAAACTTGTATAAGTACTAAGGGTACTGCCAACAGAACCCTCAGAGCGCGAGTCCTACTCGTACTTGTCTGGTTTTTTTTCTCACCTCTCTGCGCGTGTAGCTCCAGCCCCTTGTTCAGCAGCAAGTACTTAGGCGACTCGGGGCAGAGCGGGAGTGTAGCGCACTGGATCACTGCAGGGATGGCTGTAGCCGCTAGCAAGTAAGGCCAGCCAGTCTCTGTGCCGAGCACACTCTGCAGCCCTAGCACTTGCGAAAGCAAGATCGTGATTGTTATGACGAGCTGGTATACTGTCCCTATCTGGAACACAAACAAGTAGAAATGGATACAAGTAGATACTTGAAAAATATGGAATGAGAATACTGGAAAAATATGGGATGGGAAAAGTAGAAAATATGGGATAGCAAAAATTGAAAAATATGGGATAAAAAAGTGGAAAACATGGGATGAGAAAAGTGGAAAAATATGGGATGAGAAGAGTGGAAAACATGGGATGAGAAAAGCGGAAAAATATGGGATGAGAAGAGTGGCAAAATATGGGATGAGAAAACTGAAAAAATATGGGATGAGAAGAGTGGCAAAATATGGGACGACAAAAGTGGAAAACATTGGATGAGAAAAGTGGAAAAACATGGGACGAGAAGAGTGGCAAAATATGGGATGAGAAAAGTGAAAAAATATGGGATGAGAAGAGTGAAAAAATATGGGATGAGAAGAGTGGCAAAATATGAGATGACAAAAATGGAAAAATGTGGGATATAGAAACAGGAAAAATCTAGCAAATGAGTTAAAAGATTCTGAACATTTGTAGAAACACTGGGAAACAGGTATGAGGAAAGGAAAGGTGACATTGGAGAGATGGAAGAAGATGAGACGTGATGATACTCACTGAGCCACGCATCGAGACTGGTGATATTTCTGATAGGTATAGTGGCGCTAGACCCGCATTCAGACCGCTGTTCACGCCGATTAGTAGCCTGGAATATATAGGTATTTTATATAGTAGTAAGTTTTCCTTCAACGACTCCGACTCAGGTGGAAATTGTACAATGTAAAATTTTTGTATCCTATGATTGATAAAAACTTCAATAGTTCATCATAATCAGCCTTTTAAGAGTCCACTGCTGGACTTTTAGCCTACCCCCGAAAGGGTGATTGGGCCATATCCACCATGCTGGCCCAGTGCGGGTTGGTGGATTCGCATACGCCATTGAATTTCTTCTCTGTACGTATGCAGGTTTCCTCACGATGTTTTCCTTCACCGAAAAGCCAGTGGTATGAAAATCCGTACATAAACTCCAAAGTGCTCATTGGTACGGGCCCGGGATTTGAACCCGCGACCTCACACTTAGTACACGCTTTCCACTTAACCCTGTAGAGCTTGCTTACACTGTGTACACGCAAATACCGGCTCGGGGTGTCTGACACCTGCCTTTACCCGTCGAATGCTAGCGAAGGAGTTTTTTATGGCTAAAATTGAGAATTTCACCTACATTTCAGATAATTAAAAAAAAAAAGTTTAAAGTATGAAATACGTGCATAATATTATATACCACTAGCGGTCCGCCCCAGCTTCGCACGGGTATAGATTACAGCCTATTTCACCCGGGGATAGTGCAGCTTCCCAGCAGTGAA
Organism: Agriopis aurantiaria; assembly: GCA_914767915.1. Taxonomy (NCBI): domain Eukaryota; kingdom Metazoa; phylum Arthropoda; class Insecta; order Lepidoptera; family Geometridae; genus Agriopis; species Agriopis aurantiaria. The sequence continues at coordinate 5,516,635 of OU612010.1, read as the reverse complement.
ATAATTTTTAAAATCGGTTCAGTCCTTTTTGAGCCAATTTGTTACAAACATACTTACATACAAATCTTTCCTCTTTATAATTCTATTTTATTAATTTTTTTGACATTATAATTTCCATTGCTATTTTTATTCGTTGTATTTTATTTAATTCATTTTTAATTATTGTTACTATTGACATGTACCTATTTCTAATTTTGTTTTACTTTATTATTTTATTTTATTTTTTTATGTAATTTGTGTCAAAATGTATATGGACCTGGTCTGAAATAAATGATTAATAATAATAATAATATTAGTATAGATCGGTATTGTGTATAAATCTTCTTACACACAACACGCCTCTCGGAGCACTTTTCGCTTACGCCGACATGCGGTGCGTAACGCATTTGGGGGGTTAGAATAAGTATAATTATCTCACCTGCCCACTATAAGTATTTCGGCAGACTTGGCGGCCTTAGCACTGCCTTCGAATGCTGCTCCGATGAATACCAAGATGTTGTTTAGTAACAAACCGCCTTTACGACCAAACCTGGAAGGAGACAAACATCAAACTTGTCAACTCAGAAATAAATTCATTATAATTTTTAATTGACTTGGAAACTTGGTCTTCAATTCAATCTTTATAAAATAAAAATAAACTTTTTTAACATTTTAAGTATTTATTTAATCTTGTTATTTCGACATTTGTAAATCGATTTCCGTGTTCCTTTTATAGAGTTCCGTAGGTACCCAAAGGGTAAGAACGGGACCCTATTACTATTACCCACAAACAAATTTTACTGATAGCTTTTACTATTATTATTAGCCTACGATCACAAAAGTAAAAACTAAACAAAACGTTTCGTTCCCGGGATACATGGTTGCAAAATTTTGAGAACGATAAAAATGTAACTTTTTGACAAATATAATTAATTAAAACTGCTGCAAATTGTAATCCATCCCAATAATTATTTCTATCAACGCCACATTTATCAAAATCGGTTGAGGCGTTTAGGCTGGAAGTGGGATATTATGGAAACATACATAACTACAATAACTGGTAATTTTTGGCTTGAATAAAAAGTAAAGGTGTGACAAGTAAGTCCATAGTTACCTATCAGCAACTACGCCTGTAAGGGTGCCCCCGATCATCCCCCCCACGCAGTAGATAGCCACCGCGACAGACCACACGGCCGCAACTTGGGGGTCATCTGGGGCAGGCAGGGAAGAGTTGGTGTCCGATAACGCCTCCTTGTGGAGCCACTCTGACATCACCTATAAAAGAGAGAGTCTATTGTTTTTTCTTTGTTCTAGTAATATTATAAATCTATATATTTTTTATTCACATGTTTTAGCGTTCATTATGATGTACTCTGTTTTTTATAAGTAGAAAGTTTTAAATGGACTCTTTGTCTCTAGCTTATTATAACTGTTAATTAAGACCGTTAGTTTCTCTAAGATAATAAAAAATAAAATTAAAATTAATAAATTAAAACAAACACTGTTTTGAATATGTCTTTTCAAACATAATTTTTTTGAGAACACTCTTCGCTAGAATTCAAATTCAAATTCAAATTATTTATTTGTGAGAACATGGTAGGTACACATACATATAAAGTAGCATACATGGTCGTAAGAATGGAGACGTATCTCATGTCCTTGCCTGTTACAGCGTCCAAATGTTAGTTTTTTTGTTAGGAATTGGGCAAATTTGGAAGTTGGTGTTTAGACTTGAAGGTCTCGGTGTTTGCTATATATAATACTAGCAGACCTGACAGACGTTGTCCTGTCTTAGAACTGTCACACACGCAAAGTCAAAATTGTAAATCTTATTTTTTTACACCTTGGGTTACATTCTTGGAGTAAGGATCCCTATTTTTTTTGAAAATATAATATAGCCTATGTTAACCGGGGATAGTGTAACTTCCCAACAGTGAAGGAATTTTTCAAATCGGTTCAGTAGTTTCGGAGCCTATTCAATGCAAACAAACAATCAAACAATCAAATCTTTCCTCTTTATAATATTAAAACAAACAAACAAAACAAAAAAAACAAAAAGTAATTTATTTTGACATAAATTTAGTTTAGTTAGTTAGTTAGTTAGTTTAGTTTAGTATTAGGTATAAGTAATTTATGTCATAGCTAAGAAAACAAGCGGCTAGGCTGCCTGCCAGCCCCCCGATCCTGCTAAACAAATTGTCTTTAAATTGTAATTGTTGCGATATTAATTGTTAAATAACTGCCTCAAAATTGACAGTTTTAAATATATTTTTATACTAAGTTATAATATTAGGTGGTTGTGTTTTTGTAGTAATTTTTTAACTGTAATTTTTGAGGCAGTTATTTAACAATTAAAATCGCAACAATTACAATTTAAAGACAATTTCTTTAGTAGAATCAGGGCCCTGGGGCCTTACGGACAACAGGTATTGCGGCATCAAACTAACGTTAGATCCGCTCAGTTGGAAAATCACGCAAACGTGAACCTTAACGCGCCCAGTAACGGTTTGCGGTCGCGTCCTAGGTTCACTACCAACTGGACCAACGGGCTATCTATATACGAAATACAAACGTGTGGTCAGCTCGTATTGGCGGCTTAATCCTTATGCAGTAGTTACTTACTGTTTGTGGCGCGTTCAGCACGCCAGTGTTGTAGCCATGCTGGAAGGCAGACCAGCAGGTTGAGGATATGATGGCGAACGCCAGACGAATGTTCATACCCTGGGGATAAAAAATACACTGTCATAAAAAGCAAACAAGTTTATTTTTATTTTTTACTAGCTGACCTGACAGACGTCCTGTCTTAGAACTGTCAAACACGCAAAGTTAAAATCGTAAATCTTATTTTTTTACACCTTAGGTTACATTGGAGTTTTAGTAAGGATCCCTATTTTTTTTGAAAATATGATATAGCCTATGTTACCCGGGGATAGTGTAGCTTCCCAAAAGTGAAAGAATTTTTCAAATCGGTTCAGTAGTTTCGGAGCCTATTCAATGCAAACAAACAATCAAATCTTTCCTCTTTATAATAATAATATTATATATAGTAGGTATAGATAATAGATAGGCTTGCGTTTGGCCGCCATCTCGCCTAATATTAAGCGACGATGCGGTCTACGATGTATTTATGTCTATTTATTTTAAAGCTACACTATTGTTGGCGAAACATCATATGCATCATATGCTTTGTAAATACACAAATAAAACCGGGATCTATTTTTTGTAACAAATATACTGTACATTTTTATAATTAGGTGTTGAAGTATATGTCCGACGGTTTTGACTCGTTTTTACTGAGCAATTTCAATGGTTAGGGCCCGTCCATTCATTTTATTTTGGTCGAAGATTGCAATCGGTTTCTTATTATTTTTGTTACAGGCGCTCGAGTATAACACAACTATTATTATAACTTGGTAATGAACAGAAATTTGTCACTGACTCGCACTTGGCCATTATTTGTTATTTGTTGTTAAACGTTAGAGTGTGTACTATAAGCATGCCAAGTTTGACGCTTGTACGTATTACCGTTTTTACATTAGAGCTCATACAAAAATACGTTTGTTGTATGGAGGCGTTTTTCCTTTTTGTTTTATTTTTTATATTTCTTAGTTGATCTGCCGTTTTTTTTTTTTTTTTTTTTTTTTTTTTTTTTTTTTAAAACACATAATTAGTACGTTACATTTCAAGTTAGTAAGTTGTCTTAAAATCTATGCTAGATTTATCCAGACAACTGGTTCTCGGTAAGATATTTCTAAATCTAATTAATCTATATAATCTAAATACCTACATTGCACAAAAAAAATAATGAATGAACAACATTAACATTAACCGTAACATTACATATGCTGTGAAAATTTCAACTGGCTATACATTACGGTTCGAAAGATACAGCCGTTAATAAGTGTGACAGACAGACATCATAGGCTTAGTATTTTTTTATATTTTATATATAGAATAAGTGACAAACAAGCTACGGGCCACTTGATGGTAAGTGGTCACCGACGCCTATAGACACCTAGAATACCCGGGGCATTGTCAGTGCGTTGCCTACCTTTGAGGACTCTATTCACCCTTCGTTTGAAGCAGTCCAAATTATACTTCAGAGGAAGTATAATTTACTAGTTATAGCTAGGGTCCTATTTTTACCCTTTGGGTACGGAACCCTGAAAAGGTACCCACAGAATTAGAAATAGTGAATGCATATCTGCTCTATCCATCTATTCTATCGCCGTGTCTGGTAAGATCGTTGAATACCGGTACGCCCACCCGACCGGTTTGGTATAACTTATTAAAATAGATCTTTACCTACCTATACTTTACTACACCGGAAGGTTGGTCGTTTTTATGCGCTCCCGTGACGGTCCAATGGTTTGTGTCTAACGGTTAGGAATCTACTCGCGTGATTATTTTTAGGGTTCCGTACCCAAAGGGTAAAAAAGGGACCATGACTAAGCCTACGATGTCTATCTGTCCTACCTACTTTCGAACCGTAATAGATAGCCAGTTGAAATTTTTCATACAATATTTAATGTTACGGCCTTAGAATAACTACTCAGAGAAGGTAAGTTTCCAAACAACGCCTTCGCAACAAATTCGCTTTGTAGCTTACGTTTCGATTGGTATTTTAAACGATTTAAGCAAGAAAATTAATGGATTACCTGTGGAATGTCACACCATAACTCTTATGCTGCTTTTCTGATTTGTTGTGGTACGATTTCACCGCGCAAATTGTCATAGTAAAATTTTTATATATTTTTTGGTGTCATATAAGTATGACAGCATTTGAATGGCTTAAATTTTGCGAATGTACTTGGTTTCTTTGTGTAGTTATTCTAAGGTTACGGCGGATTAACTAACACATATTAAAAAAGTCAATAAGTAAAAACGAAAGCGACCCCCCTTTCGTTTTTACTTTTACTCATACAACAAACGTATTTTTCAACGTATTTTTGTGTGAGACAGTAATACGTACAAGCTTCAAACTTGGCATGATTATAGTACACACTCTAAAGTATAACAACTAATAATAAATAATGGCCAAGCGCGAGTCGGTGACAAGTTTCTGTTCATTACCAAGTAAGAACTGGTAATTTCGTTATTGAATTTTGTGGTGGCACGGCACCCTCAGTGCGCGAGCCTGCAGTGCAAGTACCGTTCTTTATCGATCGTCAAATTCGCTAAAATGACATAGAATCGATCACAGCGAGTACTGAAAAAATGGCATATTATCGAATTTGACGACCTCAACTGTCAATTTGACGATCGCTAAAAGAACGGTACTTGCACCCCTGACTTGCACTTGGGTAGTTTATTTTGTTTGGTCTCGCGCTTGTCCGTTTTTTACATATATTACGTGGATTACTATAAGTACATTATATGATCACACAGTTGTGAGTCATGGAGGTATTGTTGTAAATACTTAACTACAACTGAATCATTATCTTTTTTGCCTTTATAGTCTGCAACGTCGTGCTAAATTATAGCGCAGTAAGTATCTATAAATGAATGTCATTTATTTTTTACGTTATTATTTGAACCCATTTGAACAACTACTAGATAAGAATATAGCTAGGTACAATATTTATTATTACCACAGAAGACATAATAGACACAAAAGGTTCACTCCGCGAAGAAATTTAAATAAATAAGTACTCTATCTACGTGGCAATAAAGTAGCAATTCAACTCGTACAGAGCTGGATACCGCTATATCGCTATATTTACCTAGAAGGCCGCTCTCTTTCTATCACGTAGCTCTATCTCTCCTGACGCGGCACGTGTAACGTTAGGGTTGTCTACTTGATATTTACAGAGAATCATCATCATCATCAGCCAGTAAATGTCCACTGCTGAACACATGCCTTCCTCTTCGAGAAGGGTGTTACACAGAATACTTATAAGTATTTACTTACCAGCTATGTATCCTATGTAGTACCTACCTATTACTTATATTCTACTTTAATTGGAACGACATTTAATCTGCACAAAAAAACTAACGCTTATTTTGAATTTGGTCCAATAACAATCATGCAGAAGTATAAGTTTAAGAAGCCTATTACAAGATCATCATCCCGCTGCATATTTAGGTAAAAACTACATGAAACATGGAGACCTCATTTGGGAGCCCTAATTTGCTGATTCTGTTGAAAATAATTGGCGCGACGTGGCTAGCGTAGCGTGCGGGCGGGGCGCGAGCCGAGCGGCCACTGATTGCCCTGCTATGACCCTCTCGGGAAGGGACACCGGCTGAACATACCTAAAGTCCGGAGTGCGCCATGCCTGTTATTACTATTGAATAACTAACTAAAAACACTGTTTTAAAGTATCACGGTTTTTCACTAAAGTTATATACATAGACATAATTTATTTGTGACAAAAAAATACAATAACACAATATACTTGACAATAAATGAACATGAATAAACATGATTATTTACGGTAAATATCCCGTAACTCTTCGACCAAAATAAAATGAATGGACGGGCCCTAACCATTGAAATTGCTCAGTAAAAACGAGTCAGAACCGTCGGACATATACTTCAACACCTAATTATAAAAATGTACAGTATATTTGTTACAAAAAATAGATCCCAGTTTTATTTGTGTATTTACACTTCGGGAAAGCATATGAATGCATAATTTTGTCAGATGTTTCGTTATCACGTAACAATAGACACGTGTTGCACTTCCTACGGCTAGAGACCGACTGAAACGAAATGAGAGCCGGCGCTCATTTTGTTATCTTCAAAAATGCGCTTCTACTGGGCCTGTCCATTCATTTTATTTTGGTCGAAGCCGTAACTTCCAAAAATACTACAGTGCCTTAAGACGAAGGTCTTCGACCAGTGTGTGTTGCCACTTTGCTAGTGATGACATACATCATACATCACGGTAACGTGGTCTCTCACTATGGGCCTCATAAGCAAGCTCAAAGTCGCACAACGAGCTATGCAGAGGGCTATGCTCGGGGTTTCTGTACGAGATCGAATCCGAAATGAGAAGATCCGTAGACGAACGAAAGTCACCGACATAGCCCACCGGATTAGCAAGTTGAAGTGGCAGTGGGCAGGGCACATATCACGCAGAACAGATGGCCGATGGCACCGAAAGGTTCTCGAATGAAACCACAGACCAGTAAGCGTAGCGTAGGACGTCCACCCACAAGATGGACAGACGACCTCAGTGAGACCGCAGTGAAAAGCTGGATGCAAGCCGCTTCCAACCGGCCCTTTTGGAGATCGATGGGGGGAGGCCTCCCCATGTCGAGCAGTGGACGTCCTACGGCTGAAATGATTATGATGATGATGATGTAACTAAATGCCCGTGGCTGTTTATGCGTAAGGCTTTGGCCTTCGGCCTTCCCAATGGATACAGTTTTCAATAATCCTTTCTTATTGCTCACTAAGTACAAACACAAGTAAGTTAAAAATTAAATCAGCCAAGTGCGAGTGGGGCTCGCGCACTGAGGGTTTCGTACAACCACATATCTTGTTAGCTACTAAAGTAAAAAATACCGAGCAAAAAGACCACATCCCATCAACGCCCACGCGGTTACCCATCCAAGTACCGGCCGCGCCCGACGTTGCTTCACTTCGGTGACCTTACGGACAACTGCTATTACAGGCACCTAATCCGCTCAGTTGGAAAATCACGCAACCGCAAACCTTATCGCGCCCAGATACGGTTTGCGGTCGCGTGATTTTCCAACTGACCGGATTAGGTGCCTGTTGTCCGTAAGGCCCCTGGTGGTGAACAGAAATTTGTCAACGACTCGCATTTGTCCATTATTTATTATTTTTTGTTATACTTTAGAGTGTGTACTATAATCATGCCAAGTTTGACGCTTGTACGTATTATCGTTTTTACATTAGAGCTCATACAAAAATACGTTTGTTGTATGGGGACCTCCCTTTCATTTTTACTTATTGACTTTTTTATTATTTGTTAGTTAATCCGCTGTAACGTTACATGTTCTGTGAAAATTTCAACTGGATATATATTACGATTCAAAAGTAGGTAGGACAGACAGACATTGTACCTATATAGGCTTAGTAATAGGGTTCCGTTTTTACCCTCCGTGTACGGAACCCTAAAAATCCCGCAGTTTGCCTCATGCCTTTGAGTAAAATCCCTTAACAAATAACACTGCCAAGACAAATAAAGGAACATGTGTTTCCGATGCTTACATCCGCAAGTAACCCAAATCTGTCTGTCTGTTTACACTACCTAAAAAGGCTACCATGTTTGAATTAGGGTTCCCATATCGTATAAGCATTTGTGTTTAACTTTTAATTACAGAAATGTTTTTTTTTTGTAGAATTAAAACGGCTGTCTAGGCTTGTGGCACCCATATAAACGAAACGTCAGTCATTCGAAATCAGCAACTGTGATGCGGATTCGACGCGTTGATCTAAAAAGGTTCACTCACAGATTTTTCTTCTCATTTCCGTTCTATTTGCTTCTCTTTTTTATGGTTCTTTAAATCATCTTTCAGATTTTGCTAATAACTTAATTTGGCGTTAAGGTAAGGCCAAAGTATTTACAACACATTTATTTTGCTCAAAAAGTGCACTTACGAAGCCTGTATACATCGTTAGAAAGTTAAACATTACGCATCATACAACGGAGCGTGTACTTTAGGGGAATTGTGCTTAAGATGACATACTTTTTGTTTGGAGGCAAATATTTAATTATTCAAAGGTGATAAAAAATAATTCTCAGGGTATACATTAAAAACGTTTATTTACGAAGCACACAAAATTATCTAAACGCAAAAAAAAATACAGAATCAAAATTTTATCAAAAGAAAACACCAATCATGTCCAAGTGGGTAAGTTGACACATATCAGTCTAAGTTGACATACCTAATTATCGGTGCACAATTCACATTTGAACAGCTTAGTTCTTGCTGCAACGCCAGCACATAGAGTGTGGCACCATCGCTTACATAACTGGCAACATACCCAATGCTCTCCTGGCTTTGATTTGCTATATAATTCGTTGCAATAAAGGCATGCAGCATCGGAGTCATCATCATCAACAGCGTCTTGAGTAAAATCTTCCACAGGTTCAGCATCTGAGTCATCCTGAAGGATAGCACGCTTCACTTGCTTTCGAGCTCTAATGCTCTTGCGATTTTCTTTCTCTTTTTTATTTTGGACTTGGGCTTTTACTTCATCCATAAAAGGAGTGCCTGTGAGAACCTGAGCGCCAGTGATTTTCCTCTTTGTATTTCTTGCATGCCCCGTAGACACTGATTTAGGTAATGGTGAAATCTCATTTAGCATATCCTGGGTCGTGGACGATCCAGCAATAGCTTGGCAATCACGCTGGACTGGACCGGCTGATGAAAAATAATGAGGTTGCGTGAAACCACTTGCTGGTTCAGGAAATTCTTCAAAATTTTCCTCCTCGTGTCCTCCATCATCCGTCTCAATAACATTTTCGGTGACTTCGCTGGGCAAAAACAAGTGATCCGGAAAAACATGTGCGTTCAACGGATATATTCCAGTTTTTTCAAAGCCACTCATTATGTTTCCGACCGAGGCAGCACTTCCGTACGCTCTCCCAAAAATACCAGCGACTTGGTGAAGCCCTACAGTTCTACCAGGGTGCGTTTTTAGCCAGGTGCTCATTTCTCGGTTGTAATATGCATCCAGTGGCCCAAAAAATGAGACATCAAGTGGCTGCATTCTATGGGTGCAATGCGGTGGTAGACACAGCAATAGGACTCCATTGGCCTTAGCGAATTCCAGTGCCTCTAGATTTTTGTGGCTACTGTGGCCATCGAGGATCAGAATAACTTTGTTTTCAGAGTTGCAGCCAGTGGAACTGACGAAATGTTTCATCCATTTGACAAATAAGTCACCAACCATGTAACCACTTTCATAACATAGCTGCAAGGTTCCTGGAGGTGCTCCATCAAAATATTCAGGTTTATAGTTCTTTCTTGGGATAATCATTGCAGGTGGAATGAAATTCCCAGCAGCATTGGCACACACAGCGATAGAGATATGCTGGCCTCGTTCGGCACTTGTCAATGCACCGACTTGCTTTTTCCCTTTCTGTGCAAATATTTTTGGTGGCTTTTGGACGGTGCTGAGGCCAGATTCATCCATGTTATAAATTTTCGACGGTGGAATATCATTATCGGTCACCAGCTTCTCTAAGAGCTCGAAGAACTTCATCACTTGGGGCTTATTAAAAGCTCTTGCCCTTGCTGCGGAAGTGGCCTCAGGAGCTCTCAACGAAATAGAGGGGTTGCGCTCCCTAAACCCCTTTAACCAATCCCAACCTGCCATTTGTGTATTTTCGTCGAATCTATTACACAATCCTGCCTTTTTTGCAAATTCATATGCTAATTTTCTGACATCAGTGGTGTTAAACCCAAAGAATCTCTGTTCAAAATGAAGTATATGCTCCACTAACTGCTGTTCTATGGCCGATTCAAAGGTAGGCTTAAAACGACCAAGATTTACAGGAATATTTACAAAGTGTCGACGAAGTGTGGCCTGGGGCACATTGAATCTTTTCGAGGCCATAAGCCATCCCATTTTGTTTTCTTTGACACTTTTAATGGCCTTCGCCATATCTTCCTTTGACCACGAATGACGTGCAGACTTCCGTTTATAATTTCCGGGCATCCTGAAAGTAAATAAAACAATATCTTAAAGTATCTTTACACGACGAGAACTTCAGGGTAAGATGACATACTATGTCAACTTGAGCAGACGATTGTTATGTCATCTTACCCTGCGAGGTAATATTTATATTTGCCGCCTTTTGTGACTTTAAACTTTGAGGTTACTTAAATCATTTCTCGATATTCAAAGCCCATATTAATCACAGTTCATAACGAAGTAGTCAATACAATAAAAAACATACCTGATACAAATTTACCGGCACAAACACTTTCATAACAAAAATATTTTTATGTGACAAAATCAAAAATTTGCACACCACATCCAAACAACGCAAACGAGCGGTCACTAAAGTTTTGAGCGGTACCGCCATCTGTGAGCCGGCATGTAAACGCCATCTAGGCACTTGAGACGCGTATAGTTTAACGGATGCAAACACTGTGTCATCTTACCTGAGTATGTCATCTTAAGCACAATTCCCCTACGGTATTTTTTTAATTTCCATTTTTGTTTTTTTTCTCGCATTATGTGTTGTAAAACGTTGTATGGCACACGTGCTGATTGGTTATTACAAACTCATGACTATGGTAAGCCCTCGACTTCGTCTCGGGCTTGCATTCGTCTACTCGTTTGTAATAACCAACTTACCGCACTTGTATCATAAATAACTATTTCGACAGTGACACAAATGTATGGTCGTAATAGCAACGTTTGTGACCAGATTTAAACCAGCTCCAATAATATGAATAGAATAGAAATAAGCATATTTACAATATAATACAATATTTCTTTATTGCACACCGAAAATACAAATTAAACTTAAATTAATATTATTAACACTATTTATTGGCCAAATATCAAACATGTTAGTTACACTGGGCAAGTCAAATTAACAAAATTATTTAATTAGGTATATCAGTATAGGGCTGGCGCGGCTGCCAATTCGGCAGAACAGCACAAACGACGCAAATATGCTAACCTCGGCAGTGGTTACATATTTGAGGCGTTTGGGGTCGAGACATTGGGCCTTTGGGGACCGGGAGCTCACCTCATTTTCTAAAATCTTTCAGAGCGCCTGGTTAATGCGACGCGTGACCAAAATGCTGGCATGTTTCTGGCTCAACGCATAAGCATTGACATTCAGCGTGGTAATGCCGCCAGCATGCTGGGCACGCTGCCACTTGATGGTGGGCTTGAGCATTTGGATTGTCTCTGGACCTTCAACGGTCTATGGGCAGTCTAACTATATTTGTAGTGTTTGTGTTAGATTGTATTTTGTTGAGTTATTAAAGGCACTTGCCCTAATAAATAAAAAGTAACTCACATTAAAAAAAAACGAATACTAAATAATGTTGTTGATTGCCAATAATCAGGCTTGATGCTTTAAGTCGAACTCACCCTGCAGGGGCGGCCTTATCGCCTTGTTTTGCATGTACTATCTCAGAGCAAATAAAAATATTATATATACTATTAGCTATTATATGTACTATTAGCTAGTTCATTAGTTGCTGCAAGTTTCTTTTTTTTATAGACCAGCTTTTGGCCACCATCTCATCTGATAGTAAGCGACGGTGTCGGCGAGGATGAAACACGTTGATCTATAATAATTCTATTCACTCTAGCCTTGAAGATGCCTACTATAAATTTTTGTCGAATGTCCAGTACCCTTAGTACAAGTTTTGATAGTACCTATTCGAAAACTTTTATCGTTTACGTATTGTTCCATACATTGCTGGGCTGAAAGGTATTCGAAAACTTTTTTGTATTAGAGTGAAGCAATCTATACCGCCGATTACTACCGATTTTAGTTCGTCCATGTTTCCGCTGGAGGCGCTTTACTACAATGTATGGAACAATACGTAAACGAAAAAAGTTTTCGAAAACTATTAAATCTGGGACTAAGCGTACAGGGTATTTTATTTGGCAATACATACACCCAAAAATATTGCCAGCCTTAGAATAACTACTCAGAGAAGGTAAGTTTCCAAACAACGCCTTCTCAAAACGTAAGCTACAAATTTGCTTTGTAGCTTACGTTTCGATTGGTATTTTAAACGATTTAAGCAAGAAAATTAATGGATTACCTGTGGAATGTCACACCATAACTCTTATGCTGCTTTTCTGATTTGTTGTGGTACGATTTCACCGCGCAAATTGTCATAGTACAAATTTTATATATTTTTTGGTGTCATATAAGTATGACACCATTTGAATGGGTAAAATTTTGCGAATGTACTTGGTTTCTTTGTATAGTTATTCTAAATTGCCAGCCGTCTAAAGCAGTCTGATAAAAACCCCAAAACCAGGGAGGTAGTAAAGTATATCACGGACTGTATGTAGTGTGGTGTGTCCTTGGTATTCGAGTGGGCACAATAGTGGTCCAGACAGCATTCCTGCTCCCTCGGGCGACTGATTTGTGTTGCAGAGCCGCGCCGCGCGGTCTTCTTATCTGTGACTTTTCTTTTATGACAGTGTTTCGTTATGTTTCAATAGAAAAAAAAGTACTTAATTATTTATCAAATTTTTATTTCTAGACATCTTTTTTTTAAATTTATCAAAAAATTTTGTTTAGTTATTTTTTCTTCTATTACCTTATTTGGATTATTCATCACATAGGACGTCCACTGCTGGACATAGGCCTCGCCATAGATCTCCAAAAGGGTCGGTTGGAAGTGGCCTGCGTCCAGCGTTTGCCTGCGGTCTCTTTTAGGTCGTCTGTACTACTTGTGGGTGGACTTCCTACGCTGCGCTTACCGGTCCGTGGTCTCCATTCCAGAACCTCCGGTCCCATCGGCTATCTATTCTGCGTGCTATGTGCCCTGCCCACTGCCACTTCAATTTGCTAATCCGGTGGGCTATGTCGGTAACTATCGTTCGTCTACGGATCTCCTCATTTCGGATTCGATCTCGTAGAGAAACCCCGAGCATAGCCCTCTCCATAGCTCGTTGTGCGACTTTGGGCTTGCTTATGAGGCCAATAGTGAGAGACCATGTTGCAGCGCCATATGTCATCATACTTTAATATTTTAATTCCACAAAAATTTAATAAACAGTTTTCCCATCTATTCTAGTCATTATAAATATTAAAACCAAAATTATTATGTACTTAATATTTTGAAATATTATCCTCGTAAAATAATCGAAGTAAATTTTTCAAAAGTAAACAATAATTTGATATCTTTTAAATAATCAAATGCGCGAGCGAGATCACCGCACCCGGTATTCAAAAACTGCGCCGAAATATCGGGAGCTCATCCACAAACTTACCACGGTAAATATCCCGTAAATAATCATATAACTTTAGTGAACAACCGTGATAGTTTAAAACAGTGTTTTATATTGAACAAATTACTTCAATTTTACTAGGATTAATAATAAATGTGTTTCCTACTGAACCCAACTGAATAAACTATCTCAAAACGCTTGACAATTAACGTCTCGTCTAAAACCGGCGGTGGCCTTGAAACAAGATGTGCCATTTACACTTCGGTAGGTATTAATTTAAAACTTTATCATAAAGTTAATATTATTAGTTGATCAATCAACATTATCGCAAAATACTTATCTAGAGTTAAAAAGAAAGCAGTGTCTGAAATATGTACTTATAAATGCTATTTATAAAAAACCGGACAAGTACGAGTAGGACTCGTGTTCCGTTAGAAGGAACACTCAGAGCGCGAGACCAAAAAAAAAACTAACTGAAGTTAAAATATTGAAAGACAAACTTAAGTTTGTAGTTGACTATAAGGTTCTTCGATACATTCCAACTACAAAATGTAAGTTTGTAATAGCAAAATAATTACAATTATCAATACCCTATAGGTTTTGATTTCCCTGTGAAATTGCAAAATATGCGACATAAACGTTCATATCTTTTGATTGCTTTGACTTACAACTTTAATTTTTTTACAGCCGAAAGAAACCGTAGACCCAAGTATTTAGTATAAATTTCAACTTGATACCTTTACGCGTTCTTGAGAAAAAGGGTCTTCACAGACGGACAGACAGGCAGACAGACAGACGGACAGACAGACGGACAAAGAAGTGATCCTATAAGGGTTCCGTTTTTCCTTTTGAGGTACGGAACCCTAAAAAGTTGGCCGTCAGGGGAATTTCCGGGTGAAACATGACAGCATAAGAGTTGGTATGCTTTGGTCATATACAGGGTTAGGCATATAAACGGATCATTCTCGATAGATCTATTGCTAAGATCCATAATGGATCTATAGAGATTTTTTTCTCTCTTTAGATCCCATTTTAAAATTATGTAGGGGAAGCGAAGGTAATACGGACCACTTAAGGAAAAATCAATGTAACACAAAAGATAATATCTGTTTTCTTCTTTGTTTGTTATTATATAATTGAACATTTATTAATCAAACTTATTATTAAGGAACACTTGAATCAAATCACAGATACAGAAGATATTGGATGATTTCTAAAACCCTCGGTTTGGTCCATTCTGCCTACACGTGAAGGCAAAACGAACCAGGCATGAAGGCAAAATGGCCCTATGGCAAAATAAGAACAAAAAAAAATCTATACTATTTATTCATCGTCACACCTTTCGCAAACAAATCTAAAATCTTCATCATCGTCTTCGACACCGGCACAACTACATTGTGCCCATAAAGAACATGCGGGGCACTGAACCCAGCCTTCTGTCGATTCAGAAATTAAATGAGAGCAATAGGAACATCGTACGTCTTCTTCATCTTCGCTAGATGAGTCTTTGCTTCTTTTGAGTGTGCTTCTTTATAGATTTCCCCTTTCTTTTTCCTTTTTGTTTTTGTTTGTTTCCCTTTCACCTTCTTTTCAGTGAAAAAAATCTGTTTTACCTTCTTTGCGTTTTATTTCATTTCCTGTGCTTTTTTAGTAGCTTCTAATTATTCGCGATAAGGTGGTGATGTTATTTCGACTGTCTTTCCTCGCTTAATATTATATTGTCTAGTCCGTTTAAAAGTTCTAGGGATGGGCATGATATCCTTTGGAGCAATAGAAAAGGATTTACTCGTAGATGACTGTTGTTCATAATTTCTAGTTTTTATTTTGGGAAATGCTCTGATCACTTATTATTGATGACGGTGGTCTAATGGTGTTCAAATCTTTATCAGTTATTGATAACAATAGTTTAGTGACACCTTCATTGCTAGATGTGCCAGGTTCCGCTGTAATTGTCTCATCGCTGGCTAGAGGTGATGTCATGTTTATTTGAATACCTGCATGATCGTCAGATACTGATAATCCAAGTTCATCGATGGGGGGGGGGGGGGGCGCAACTTCGGGTCAAATCATTGATGGTCCATGTTCATTATCCCTTGGCATTGCTTCTGGCATCTCAATGTCAGTGGTCACTGCTGCCAAAAAGTCTGCTTCTGTGAACACGTCAGGGTTTAACAGCCAGATGCCGGTGGCTCGAAAAGTGTTATAAACAGTTGACTAAGTTGCAGCTTTTCGGAAGGCTTTGTCAACTAGCTCTGCAAATGGAATTGGGTTATTAGAACACAAACAAATTATATAAGTATAATTACAAACAAACTGTATTGAAGGTAAAACGGACCACGTGGTCCGTGTTGCCCGTTCCATTTTGCCTTTTCGGTAGGCATGTAAACAATAAATTATTTTGATGTTAAGATTGAGGAGAACCTTGCTTATTTATCGTTAAAACTAAGTAAAATAAACAATATCTCAAGCAATAACACAAAATCTCTGATAACTTTAACGTAATAAAACTGAAGGCAGATCAAAATTTGCTGTTTTTACATCAAAATACGCAAAAATTAACTTATCTTGATAAAAACGTGTATCGCTGCATGGCCGCTCCAAGGACACTGACCAACTTTGAGTGAGAGGCAACTGTCAAGTTGACGCAAGTCGATTATAGATGGCGTTAACAGTTTGAAAGTTATTAGTCTGGTCCGTTTTACCTACAGGGTCCGTTATACCTTCCGTTCCCCTACCTAAAAGTAACTGTAAAAGCACAGGAAAGTTTTTTTTTTGTTTAAATTAGGTATAACGGCTGTCAAGGCATTTTTGTAAGAAATTAGTTGTAGCCAGTTGCACCCATATAAACGAAACGTCAGTCATTCGAAACCAGTTAGCAACTGTGATGCGGAAAAACAACTTTGAGACCTAACCCAAAAAGGTAAGGTGCAAGTTCTTTGTATGTGGAGAACGACGCTTTGATATAAATAAGAATGTTCAATCAAGTTTCACTCATAATGCTTGGCGACAAATTTTCCTTCTCATTTCCGTTGTATCTACTTCTCTTTTCTGTGGTACCTAGCTACCTAGCTTTACCTAGTCTGTGGTACCTACTTAATATACTAAGCAATGTCGGGCCAAGAATGTTGGGCGTGACAGGAGTGGAGTGGAGAGAAAAAAATCAATCACATTTTTTTTTACGAAATACTGGCTAGGAGTCTCTAGTGACTCGAGACGCATATGGTCGGGTTCCGTTTTTCGTAGCCAAAGTCATAATAATTGTGGTCTGTACCCTTAGTACAAGTTTTGATAGTATTCGAAAACTTTTTTCGTTCACGTATTGTTCCATACATTGTAGTAAAGCGCCTCCAGCGGAAACGCGGAGGAACTAAAATCGGTAGTAATCGGCGGTATAGATTGCTTCACTCTAATACGAAAAAAGTTTTCGAATACCTTTCAGCCCAGCAATGTATTAAACATAAAGAAATAATGTCAATTAATCGATTTTAAAGGTCTACTTTTGAATATTCGTGATGGCGAATCGTCAAATTTGAAGCATATTTCGTCTTCAAGCCAGATTTAGGTCTGATGCATTCGCACCGCACGCCTCCTTACCATATCTCCCTTGTTTGTCTGTTCTGCGGTTACAATTGTTTTCTGCCGGTTGAAATAGTCTTGTGAGACATTGAACTTTACGCATGGCGCCGTAACGGGACTGTAACGCTAACAGGCTGTCATAAACTTGAGCGCGCTGTGGGCTGTAGTTGGTCGAAGATTAGGCATGACTTTGTACCTACGCGTTTTATTGCTGGTTTTAAGTTTTACCATAACATAGTTGTTGCACTCAGGGTTGGCTCCTGACTAGGGAACTCCTCAATAGTTAGCAGCACAGACATGAAATGTATTTGAATTAAATTATAATAACCCATTTTAAGTGTCACCATGACTACAAAAGCTTGTTAAAAATGTTTTATTACTATTAATTAATATAATTTATTTACACGAAAAATATTTTAAACACAGATATTTAAAACCTAAAACTATTACTACCAAACATAAAAATTTAAATCAAAAAATAACAACAAATTAAAACCTAACTATCATTCTAATAAACCGCTACCAGTGGGAACTGGGGCCTTACGGACAACAGCTATTACAGGCACCTAATCCACTCAGTTGACAAATCACGCGACCGCAAACCGTATCTGGGCGCGATAAGGTTTGCGGTCGCGTGATTTTCCAACTGAGCGGATTAGGTGCCTGTAATAGCTGTTGTCCGTAAGGCCCCAGTTCCCACTGGTAGCGGTTTATTAGAATGATAGTTAGGTTTTAATTTGTTGTTATTTTTTGATTTAAATTTTTATCCGTAAGGCCCCTGTTCTCAAAATGCTGGCCCCATCACCACGTTGTATGGCGTGGTCACCCTTTGAGCCAAGTAGAGGCCGGTACTATATATTAATTTATTAGCATATTAATGTTTCTAACGTCCGTCGGGCTACATTCGGTTGGAAAAAATATTTATTTAAATCACCTATCGTCGCGTTATATTTGTATTAATTATTGTAAATAAATAATAATAAATAAATATTTGGGACATTTATGCACACACGGTCATCTGACCCCAAACTAAGCAAAGCTTGTGATATGGCTGCCAGAGACTGATATACATACATATATAGTTTTAAATCCATACTTAAATAGATATTAACAACCAGATATAGAACAAACACAAATGTTCATCACACAAATGTTTGTCCTAGATGGGAATCGAACCCACGCCCTCAGGCTCAGAAGGTAGGTTCACTACCAACGGGCTATCTATAAATGAATATAAGTGTTCGTCTGGTGATGGTTGCGAACGAGTAACCGATCAAATGATGTGCATTAAAAGCATGTAAAATGTGTTAATCTCTATCTCTACATAGTATGAATAGTCGCTTTCCGCGTCTGTCTGTCTGTATGGCCGCTAACTCCTCCTAACGACCCAACGGATTTTGATGCGGTTTTCACCATCAGTTAGATACATTTTCACGGGAGGTTTATCTATACTAATATTATAAAGAGGAAAGATTTGATTGTTTGTTTGTTTGTTTGCATTGAATAGGCTCCGAAACTACTGAACCGATTTGAAAAATTATTTCACTGTTGGGAAGCTACACTATCCCCGGTTAACATAGGCTATATTATAATTTCAAAAAAAATAGGGATTTTACTAAAACTCCAATAATGTAACCCAAGGTGTCCAAAAATAAGATTTGTAATTTTGACTTTGCGTGTTTGAGTTCTAAGACAGGATAACGTCTGTCAGGTCTGCTAGTATAATATAACTACGCACGTAAGTTACACCCGTGCGAAGCCGGGCGGGTGGGTCGCTAGTGGTTTATAAAAATAAAAATTTGGCTTGACCGTGATTTACGTTCATTGACTCAGACTGTGATAACGTCAGACTGGCAAATGCACAGGAGTGCGACGCCAAAATCCTTACGTAGGAATTATTTAAAAAACTGAGCTTTCACACTCATAATCACAGATCTGTGTATATCTGTGCTCAAAATCAATGAAAGACAGGGGCGTAGCTACCGCCGTATCAAAAATATGGGGCGGACTACTTACAGGGTTCCCAAACGTGTGTAAGCAAAAATTCGTAAAATTTTATCCAAAAACTCACAGTTAGTAGTTACCAACTTATCTCACTTATTAGTTAGTTTCAACTGTTTGTTTTCCGAATAGTGTAAAATAAATAATAAACTCTTAGGCTGTACTTCCCCGAAAAAAATCATATCGTATCATACAATATCATTATTTATGATTCATTCCTATTAAAAAAAACCGGACAAGTACGAGTAGGACTCGTGCTCTGAGGGTTCCGTTAGACGGAACCTTCAGAGCGCGAGACCAATAAAAAAACTAACTGAAGTTAAAATATTGA
Source organism: Agriopis aurantiaria (assembly GCA_914767915.1). NCBI lineage: Eukaryota > Metazoa > Arthropoda > Insecta > Lepidoptera > Geometridae > Agriopis > Agriopis aurantiaria. The sequence goes on along the minus strand of OU612010.1, from coordinate 5,496,884 downwards.
AAGACAAACTTAAGTTTGTAGTTGACAATAAGGTTCTTCTATACATTCGAACTACAAAATGTAAGTTTGTAATAGCAAAATAATTATTTTTAAATGATATAACTTCAAATTTATGACTTTCGGATTCATTCCTATATATGTACTATGAGACCTTGCCTCTTGCCAAATTTCATGATTCTAGGTCAACGGGAAGTACCATATAGGTTTTTATTCCCCTGTGAAATCGCAAAATATACGACATAAACGTTTATATCTTTTGATTGCTTTGACTTACAACTTTTATTTTTTTACAGCCGAAAGAAACCGTAGACCCAAGTATTTAGTATAAATTTCAATTTGATACCTTTACCCGTTCTTGAGAAAAAGGGTCTTGACAGACGGACAGACAGACATACAGACGGACAACGAAGTGATCCTATAAGGGTTCCGTTTATTCCTTTTGAGGTACGGAACCCTAAAAACAACGCTTACTCCAGAGCGCGTCAGCGTTGTTCAATTCAATGTAAGCGTTTTTTTTTTGTGAAAAAATATTCTTTTCATTTGGGCCCCCAACAAATTTTGATACAGGGCCGTGTAAGGCAACCTACGCCACTGATGAAGATGAAAGCATCAAATGATTTATAAGCAAAAACAACTTAAAATTTTCAGTATTCATTCTCGGAAATCCGAGCGGATGATAAATGCACATAGACAAAATGCGTAAGTATCATCGTCTATATCCTGTTATAGTGCTAACAGACGCCCGTACGCGGTTGACGGACCGCCGTCCAACCAACGGGAGAAAAAGAGTGAGAATATCATATTTGCCTCTCTTTCTCTCCCGTTGGTCAGACGGCGGCTGACGGAACACCGTCCAACGGGTGAGAAAGAGTGAGAATATCATATTTCCCTCTCTTTCTCTCCCATTGGTCAGGCGGCGGTTGAGGTCAGCCGCGTTCGAGCGTCTGTTAGCACTATTATAAAATGAATGTAATTCAAGTAAACATTAACGTACCGCCATCCTGTTCCGCCTTTCACGTTAATCCAAAAACAAAAACTCCACTGCACTAAACACACTGTAAATATCTTTGTACACTTCGATCATTTATTTCATCACTTGTATAAACAAAACAATTCGCTTGTATTGGCGCCAGTTTTCACGTTAACTTTTTTCTTTTTCTTTTTTAAAGCGAGCCGGATGCCGGTATTTTAGGCCAGTGGCACGAGCGCAGACAATGCGATTCGAATTTCAAATAGAGTGCGGCGCGCTCCAGTCCGCTACACCGCACCGCATCGTAACTTTTTGTCTGGAACTTTTTAGATACAGAGTTTTTGTTCGACGTTTTGACGATCCATCGTAACTTTATTTTACAGCGATGGAACGGAGGTTTGGGATTCGGAGGTCTCCAAAATGGCTAAACCGATTTGAATGCATTGTTTTAATTTCTTGTAAGTAAAACTGTGTACCATCAAGCTTATATTACAGTATGGTTGCTGAGGTAATGCGATAGATAGCTGCAATAAAATTGTAAAAAATAAATAATGAAAGTTTCTTTTAATATTTTACTTTGTCTATTGGCTACCAGCTATTATCTTACGTTCAAAAATATTTTAAAAGTGATCAGAATTTACTGGCTTTTTTTACAATTTTATTACAACTGTCAGACGCATTCTTTCAACTGCCATATTTGCTGCGTTGCATCTCGAATTGGTTTACCACTTCCAAAACTGAAATTTAGTTTTACAGAGCGTATTATTTATAATCTTGCATATGGCAGCACCGGCGGCGTTCCCGCTCACTGAATGGTTCATTTGAACAAAGTCCTTATTCAATTCACAGAATAAAATTACGTCACAGAACCGGTCTGTCGAGTTACGTTCCGTTTACTCGTAAACACTGTGTATACTCCTACAGTAGCTTAGAATAGGTACGTTTTGGGATTTTATCAACATTCATACTATTTTAGCTTGCTCCGAAATCCGAATCTATTCAAATTATTTATTGAGAATAAAAACGGACAAATTCCACTAACATTTATCTTACATACTTACTACTGTTACTGTTATGCTTAAATAGTGTTCCTGGTAAAAATAGGAATAAAAAAAAAAAAAAAAAACAAACTGCTTTAAAAATATGTCAATAGAATATACTTGTTTATGTAAATAAAAATTTAACGCTGTTGGTTGGCACTTGAGAATAGTTTTAAAAAAATATATAATTAATAGGCTTGCGTTTGACCATCATCACGCCTGATGTTAAGCGATGATGCGGTCTACGTTGGAGCACGCTTGCCTAGAAGGAACCGATTCACTCGTGATTTGAAGACACCCAGATTGTAACCATCGGGGAACACCCAGGGACAGATGGATGGTTTTTTTTAAATAAAAAATATATTAATAACAGCAGAAAAATATATTAATAAATAATAACAGCGATTTCCGCACTAGGCTGGGCCTGTATCGCGGGAATCTGGTACGTTTTTTTTTACAGATTTAAGCCCCTAGTTAAGATATATGTTCGTAGTATTTCGATTAAAGAAAACAAAATTTGGTAAAGTTGCCCGGAAAATTCGAGACAAAATGAACGTGATTCTTTTCTATGGAATTTTTGTATGAACTCTAGACCATTACTCAAAATCAATATCTATTAAAATAGATTATCAACAGATAGTAAAAAACCGACTTTAAAATTATAAAGCGATTTATTAAAGTTATTGATATTACCAAGTCAACAGACGCTCGCACCAAGTTACTGACATTGACAAATCAACAGGCGCTCGAACAAAATTATTGTTATTGCCAAATCAACAGGCGCTCGCGCAAAGTTACAGATATTGGCATATCAACAGGCGCTCGAACAAAATTATTGTTATTGCCAAATCAACAGGCGCTCGCGCAAAGTTACAGATATTGTCATATCAACAGGCGCTCGAACAAAATTATTGTTATTGCCAAATCAACAGGCGCTCGCGCAAAGTTACAGATATTGGCATATCAACAGGCGCTCGAACAAAATTATTGTTATTGCCAAATCAACAGGCGCTCGAACAAAATTATTAATATTTCCAAGTCAACAGGCGCTCGCACAAATATATTCATAATAATGGAGCTGATTAAGAAACGACTGAGCCAAAGTTTATGGATTATTGTTAGACTACTTATCTCTAATTTACCTCCCCCCCATATTTGGTAAAGTTGCCCGGAAAATTCGAGACAAAATGAACGTGTTTCTTTTCTATGGAATTCTTGGCCCTTCCCCCCCTCCGCAACATAGTCCCGGCTTAGTATCACTTCCGCGTATACAAAACGTAAGAAGTAAATAAATAAAACTACATCACAGCACATATTTTTAACAAACAATATTTTATTTAAACTTAAGCATTAAGAAAAACTACTATAACAAGTGCATCCTACTTACTAAAAACTAAATTATTGTTAAAAAAAAAAAAACCTGTTAAGGGGCCTTACGGCTTCCTGTTTTAAGCGATTTTGTTCAGGTGATGAGAAAAGTTGTGAGACCGCAAACCGTATCCCGGCGCGTTAAGGTTCACATTGGCGTGCTTTTGCGAACTGCCCTGCTTTAACGTCAATTCAAGCCCGCGTTAAGAGTTAGCTGTAAGGCCCCAGGAAGACGATGAACCCTCTTATATACTCAACGCTAAACTCATATTTTGGTAGTTTTAAAAAGGGTTAACATAACTCAACGTTAGAATCATGTTTTGCTTGTTCTAAAACAGTATAAAATAAATCAACGTTAAAATCATGTTTTGCTTGTTTTAAAACAGTTTAATATAAATCAATTTTAAATCATGTTTTGCTTGTTTTAAAACAGTTTAAAATAAGTCAATTTTAAATAATGTTTTGCTTGTTTTAAAACAGTTTAAAATAAATCAACGTTAAAATCATGTTTTGCTTGTTTTAAAACAGTTTAAAATAAATCAATTTTAAATCATGTTTTGCTTGTTTTAAAACAGTTTAAAATAAATCAACGTTAAAATCATGTTTTGCTTGTTTTAAAACAGTTTAAAATAAATCAACGTTAAAATCATGTTTTGCTTGTTTTAAAACAGTTTAAAATAAATCAACGTTAAAATCATGTTTTGCTTGTTTTAAAACAGTTTAAAATACATCAACGTTAAAATGATGTTTTGGTAGTTTAAAACGGGTATATAGCTCAACACAAAAAAAAAAACAGCTTAAAACATATCAATGTTATAAATCATGTTTTGGTAGTTTGGGAACGGGTTAACTGTTTTAAGTTTCCACCTGTTTTTAATACCAAAATATAAATTGGATTTCATTGCACTAATAAATTTAACTACACATTTCAGACAAAAAATTGCATACATCTGTTAAGTAAACTTTATCTGTTTATCTGTTTTTATCTGTTAAGTAACTAAACAAAAACTATAAATCTATATATAATCTTTTTTTTTAAACTTCACTTAACATTATAAATAAAAAAAGTAGAATATAAAAAAAAAAGTTTTTTTTTTTTACCATAAAAAAACAAAACAAAATGCGATAATCCTTTTTTAACGTTCACTTAACATCATAAATGAAAGTATTAGAAAAAGAAAAAAAAAAATTTTTTTTTACCTTATATATTATGTTATAAAAGAACTGGTATTCTTCAAACAGCTAAACAGATTTACTTGAAATAGTAATTTTTAAAATTTCGCGATTTGAACACATCTTTTAAATGTTTATCGGGACTTATCACGTATTATCTATACTAATATTATAAAGAGGAAAGATTTGATTGTTTGTTTGTTTGTTTGTTTGCATTGAATAGGCACCGAAACTACTGAACCGATTTGAAAAATTCTTTCACTGTTGGGAAGCTACACTATCCCCGGGTAACATAGGCTATAATCTATACCCGTGCGAAGCTGGGGCGGACCGCTAATGTAATTATATTGCACATAAACTTATCGCATTGTATACATAGTATAGATTGTCACACAAGGGATGTAAGATAGAGGAAATCGCAAACTTTGCGATTCACACGATCCTTCTTGCCTCACACCTGCAAAATGTAGAATGAGCTACCTTCCACAGTGTTTCCGAGAAGTTACAACATGGGGTTCTTCAAAAGGCGAGTTAATCGAGTCCTAAAGAGTCGGCAACGTATTTGTGATGCCTCTGGTGTTACAAGTATCCATAGGCGACGGTGACTGCTTACCATCAGGCGGCCCGTCTGCTTGTTTGCCACCTATGGCATACATGTAACTCCAGGGGCATCACAGATACGTTCATCAGCCAGAAGACGTCCACTGCTGAACCTGCCCCCTTTAACCTCCACACTGATCGACAGCCTGCCATCTGCATCCACTGGATGCCAGCGACTCTCACAATGTCGTCGGTCCATCTATTGGGAGGGCTACCTACGCTGCTTCTTCCGGTTCGTGGTCTCCACTCAAGAACCTTTCATCCCCATCGGTTATCGGTTCTTCGAGCGATGTGGCCACAGATACGTTGCCGACCCTTAAAGACTCTATTAACAGCCCTTTTGAAGAACCCCATGTTATAGTTACTTAGCTGCAATAAGATAGAAAAAGCTGAATTAAAACATTTCATTTCATATTTACTTTACCTGCTACAGTCTTACGTTCAACAACTTTGTGAAAGTGCTCAGAATAGGCATGGTTCCTAATGTTTAATTTATTACAAATAACCGGCTTAGCGATTAATATAACTAAATACATTACACATACTGAAATAGTTATTTATGATACAAGTGCGGTAAGTTGGTTATTACAAACGAGTAGACGAATGTAAGCCCGAGACGAAGTCGAGGGCTTACCATAGTCACGAGTTTGTAATAACCAATCCGCACGTGTGCCATACAACGTTTTACAACACATTTGCGAGAAAAAAAGGCTACAAATGAAACAATTTTTGTTTATAACTTAATATCAGTCACAACAATAGTTTCTATAATATAATAAGAAAATGGCGCGAACATGCAAATAGCGCCACTATCACGTGGTGAAAATTAGAACTACATCTTTCGTCTCATTTTCTCTTTAGTATTAAACTGAGACAAACGTATTGAGGAAAAGCGCTTCCAAGGAGGTTTGATCATTCAGCTTATTTATTCTCATAATATAAAACTCTTTTGTGGAATTCTTATGTAATTATGATGGAAATTAAAAAAATACCGTGAAGTACACGCACGGTGCTATACATCTGAGCGTGCGGACAAATTCATTACCGCACGCTCCGTTGTATGATGCGTAATGTTTAACTTTCGAACGATGTATACAGGCTTCGTAAGTGCACTTTTTGAGCAAATGTGTTGTAAAAATAATTTAAATTGGCTGATAAATCTCTGAGATATGAGCGTTTAAAGTTTTAGGTGGGGATGGAGAGGGGATGCTCTATCCCTTTCTCACAAAGCGTGTGTTAGTATAGCATTTGTATGGCGTGCCTGAGCCGTGACGTCACGGCTCAGTATAGTGCGCTCTCTGTCTAGCATGAAATTAAAATGCTTATAACTTATTTATTTTTGAGCAAATTTTAATTTTGTTTTCGTTGTTGGGATAGTTATGATCAGTTTTTTTATGAGATATTAAATAAAAAATGGGACACAGTCATATTCGTGGTTTTCATTCAGCTTTTTTCAGCGTTATTGCAGCTGCCAGTCCAAATAAACGCTTGGCCAGAGTTTAAATATTGCTTCTAATTTTTTCCCTCAAAAACTTTTTTATCTTTTCCCTTTCTATTTGCTGTTTCTTACTAATCATTATAGTTCTTTTGTACAACGGCTCAGCTAACCCACTTTGCTGGCCCAATTTTGATGATGTTTTACCTGCTTTACCATCTTTTTTCTGGATCGACTTTGCAATATCTTTATGCTGCCATTTAATAGCGTTTTTCGTTTTGATATTGCTACATTGCTGTGACGTTTTTGTTGCGTTTCCGCGTTTGGCTTCAGCGTTGCTGTTGTTTTTCTCTGAAGTTTCTTCAGCTTGGGGGTTGTTATTTCCACGTTGGTGCATACCAAAATCGGTTCGGCTTTCCAAGTCTGTGAATTCCTGTATATTTTCGCGGTCCATTCTGTTGTATATTTTCAAAAATTGCCAGAATTCTATGTCGGCGCCCCGTATGTGAGACTCGTAGAATTTCTTTAGTTTTTCGTCGCATTTATGTTTGTTTTTGATTGGCTGAGGCTTCGCTAGACGGTTTTCGGTGTTTTTTACCTGAAATATAAAAATAAATAAATATTCGGGACATTTTTGCACACACGGTCATCTGACCCCAAACTAAGCAAAGCTTGTGATATGGCTGCCAGGGACTGATATACATACATATATAGTTTTAAATACATACTTAAATAGATATTAACAACCAGATATAGAACAAACACAAATGTTCATCACACAAATGTTTGTCCTAGGTGGGGATCGAACCCACGCCCCCAAGCTCAGAAGGCAGGTTCACTACCAACTGGACCAACGGGCTATATAATATAATAATATGATTTTTTGTACTGATTTTCCACTACATTGTTACTACCACTATCATATACCTATTAATGGCAATACTATAAAATAATTAATAAAAATTACTGTATATATTTTTGTGCTGTTGGTCTTAAATAAAGATAAAATAAAACAACAAATATATATTTTTTTTTTAAAATGCGACTATGAACATATAGTGGATAATAATTTATTATTATTTTTTGACATTGTGCTAATTCTTTTTATTATTATTTCTTTCTTTATTAATTTGTATTAATTTGACACTGATTATTTGTTTTTGTAATAGTTAGATATGATAGGTACACTATTAGTACATTTTTACCAATTACCTAGTTTAAGTTAGAATAGATCTTATAATTATTTACTTTAGTACCTTGATACTAGTAACAAAGATGACTTGTAATTATTAGTTACCAATAAAATTATTATGATTATACAATACAATACAATACAATACAATACAATACAAAACTCTTTATTAAAATACCTTCTTTATTATTTTTTAATTATGATTAATAATATCGCAAACCCGGTCCGGGGTATGGGGGGAAGGGAGGGAGGGGGGGGGTATGGACGTACTGCGATCCCCGAGCCACCTGCCAAGGATTATGGCAACTCTCTACGAGAGAGGTTGAGAATATTGGCGCCAACGTAGAAAAAAAAACATGTCGGCTCGTTGGATTATTTTCCTAAACTTGTGTATTTTCGAGTGTTAATGTATACTAAATGGTGAATTATTATTCATTAAGTGCTCGTAAATGTGCTCAAGTGTGGGCAAGTGATATAACGAGGTGAAACGTGTCTTTTCGTGTTGTTTCCAAAACTCCATAGAAGCCTCTTGTAATGTCTCCACCACTTTACAGGGGCATGAGTTTGACTTGACCGCGACTTACTTTGGTTGACTCTGACTGTGACTTGTTTGACGCTATTAATACTGTGTTCCATGGCCCTCATGCCCCCCCCCCCCCCCCCCCCTGGATCCGCCAATGACTCAGAGACGTTACTTAAGTTAATAAATACTTAAAATTGCTCTGTCTCGTTTTCATGTGTGACAATTTCCGTCAACGAGAAGTTGACAGAGCAATTTTAAGTATTCTTTAACTTAAGTAACGTCTTTGAGTGCGGCTGTTTGAAAATTTTGTTTTCAAAGAGGATTTAGTTAGACATGACCTTTTGGTTTCTGTATCCGCCCCTGATCAAACCGTGGGACGTAGCTAGTAATCTAAACGTCACACCTTTGGTTTCTCCGGAGCCAGTTTGGCGTTCCGTTTCGACTGTCTCGGCGCAAACGGTTTCTTGTTGGGGTCATGACGACGACCGTGCAGCTTTAGAGCGCAGAAATTCTGAAACAAAGTATTAAAAAATAAAATAATAAAAAAAACTTGCACACACAAGAAAAATGCGCAGGAGGCAATAGGCATGTGTTCTAGTGTTTAATTTATTACATATAACGCGCTGTGTCTCGCTTGGCGCGCGCATTCACCTTGAAAAAGACTGCCTAATGCGGTTGAAACTATAGTCGGAGCGACCGGCTTAATCTTACGTGAGTAATTCCCGTGCAATATAAATAAAATGTGTGAAAACCACGTCAGTTTCTATAATAACATGATATCTTGAAATTGTTTCGACAGTTAATTAAATTAATATTTATTTATTTATTATTTTATTTTATTTATTGATAGAGATACGCCAACAGTGAACATATTACACATTCTTAAAAAATACAAAAAAAATTATACATACATAGATCTGATATGAACACCTTATAACATACTAGCTGAATCCCGCTACTTCGTACGCGTAGAGCTCGGCCTTCGGCCTCGCTACTATAAACCTAAACCTATAAACCTCACGGAGCCCGAGACCTTTCCAACGAATGCAAAACCGTGGAAATCGTTCCGGAGTTATAGCGTCAGGAAGGAAAACCCGACTTATTTTTATATAGTAGATAACATTTTATTTATATTACACGGGAATTACTCACGTAAGATTAAGCCGGTCACTCCGACTATAGTGCCAGATATCTCAGTGCTAAGCGAGACGCAGCCGCGCGCGCGCATTCACCTTGAAAAAGACTGCCTAATGCGGTTGAAACTATAGTCGGAGTGACCGGCTTAATCTTACGTGAGTAATTCCCGTGTAATATAAATAAAATGTGGGAAAACCACGTTAGTTTCTATAGTAGATAACATATATAACATATTTTTTTATATGAATAATATTTACGGTATTTTTATACCATCTCTCTAGATTTGTACGCCTACAAACTAGGCAAAACATGATACAAAGTGACAAATATTTTTTCTTTTCTCATACTCGGAAAGTAGGTCTGAAGTTGCTCAGGCAACTACTAGTGCTGAAATGTATTACTTTCAACCCGCCCGGAGAATCGCTTTCAACTGACAGACACTCAAATTATTAAAAAATACTAGCTATTTTCAAATTTGTATTAAACCATGTTCCAACTTTTTTTTTTCGCCTCAGAGGATTATGGCCCCGCACTTCTCGCGCATTTGCCAGTGTCAGGACATTAAAAAATAAAAATAAAATTGGCGGGAATCCAATCTTCATTGTAGAGTTTTGTTTATACTTCCGTATAGCAGATTTGTATTAACACAATGAGTTCATCTGATTCCGATATGGATTTAACGCCTGATTTCATAAGAGAAGAGGCTAAAGCAGTAGTGGAAATCCTTTTATATTTCCTTGTATTCGTAATGAAAAGCACAGTGTTTACCTCGGGGTTAAAGACTTATTTAGTCCCGAGACGGGGATCGAGGGTTACTTTCACCCCTAGGGTAACAATGTTTTTTTTTTATGCCATAGGTGGCAAACAAGCAGACGGGCTGCCTGATGGTAAGCAGTCACCGTCGCCTATGGATACTTGTAACACCAGAGGCATCACAAATACGTTTAGTATAACCCACCTATTGTGCATGCGTTTTTAAATGTGTGTATGATTTACTCGTGTTTTGTGCAAATAAATAATCTTTATCTTAGAAAATACAGATCCGGTGTCTAAGCGCCTCCAGAATCGACTCCGTGATATATTTTTATTGTTATATAGTTAGGTACAAAAATAATCAGCAAACTATGCATATAAACTTAAAAACGAGTAGGTAGAGAAAAAAACATTATAAATTTGCTAATCCAAACATTGTACACAGCATTGTTAATAAATTTTGATTTTTACAATAAAACGTCAACTACTTAAATATCTGTACTAAGTATTTTTTTTATTATTAATCTACCTGACATATCTTGTCGCAGACTTGGCAAGGAAACAGTATCTTGACTCCCTTACTCCGGGCCAGGCGGCCCAGCTCCCCCAGCCTCTCTATGTAGTTGCTACTGACGGGCAGTTTGCTCAACTCTTGCTCAGTAAATACTGGCATCTCTCTATAACTGAAACATTGAAAAAAGGATATTTAATTGTTTTTAGGGTTCCGTACCCAAAAGGGTAAAAACGGGACCCTATTACTAAGCTTACGATGCCCGTCTGTCCTACCTATTAGCGGCTGTATCTTTCGAACCGTAATAGATAGTCAGTTGAAATCTTCACAGAATATGTGCCTATAACTTGTTTGACGCCATTAAGACTAAGTAAACTGTCTGAGATTATGACTAAAGGACATTGAATCCAAGGTCATGAAAATTTTAACAAAAAAAAAAGACTTTCGTGTTAAGGCACTGAGGTATTTTGGACGAGATTTTGTACATATCCAAGCTATACCTGACACTGGCGGCGTATTTCTCAACGATCCACTCGGCGCCCTTCTTGACGAGCCTAGTTTTAGCCACCGTCTTGTCCCGCTGCTCCCGGTTGCGCTTGTCTATCGCCACGGCGGCCGAGTGGTTCAGCATTTTCACTGACGGGATGATCTCCATTACCGTGTCCGCCATTTTGTAACAGTATTTTGAACCTAAGAAAAAAAAATTAACATTTATTGCACCTTATTAAATATATATGTAAATCTGGCTACTTTTGTGACAGAATTAGTAGTTGGCTACTTTTCACGACCTGAAACTAGGAAATATTGACAATAATTTGGCTACCTTTGTCATGAAGTTAGCTACTTGCGTCATTTTTGTCAGCGCACTAGCTACTTTTGTCATGCTGATTCTTTTTCAGATAGCTACTTATCCTGAAACTGACAAATTTTGTGAAGAATTTGGCAACTTGTCATTAAATCTTACCTTGTCCATCGTCACTTCCTATGTCATAAAGTTAGCAATTTTTGTCATGATTCTAGCTACAAATGTCGCGTTGATATTTTTATCAGATGAAACACTGTTTTAAACTATTACGGTTGTTCACTAAAGTTATACGATATAAAAAAAAAAAAAAAAAAAAAACGTCCTTATATAATCATATAACTTTTTATCAGATAGCTATTTAAACTTGTTACTTATTCTGAAACTGGCAAATTTTGTCAAGAATTTGGCAACTTGTCATTGAATCTGTAATTACCTTGTCCATCGTCTCTCCTGGTTATCTTAGTGTGCGGTATAGTGATATGCATGTCATGTTTGACCCGCATATGCTTCGCTATGTTACGGTTCACGACGTGCCCGCACGCGGGACATTTCGACAGCGTCGTGCTGTTGCATATGTCGAAATGGGACTCGCAGTGCGATATCAACTCTTCTTTCGATGGATATAGCTGTAATAAGAACACATCAACAAGATCGAAACTAGGTAATAGAAAAACTAAATTAATAATCTACACTAATATAACAAAGAGGAAAGTTTTTTAAAAATAATTAATAGGCTTGCGTTTGACCACCATCACGCCTGATGTTAAGCGACGATGCGGTCTACGTTGGAGCACGCTTGCGTAGAAGGAACCGATTCACTCGTGATTTGAAGACACCCAGAATTGTTTGTTTGTTTGTTTGTTTGCATTGAATAGGCTCCGAAACTACTGATTTGAAAATTCTTTCACTGTTGGGAAGCTACACTATCCCCGGGTGACATAGGCTATAATATATTTAAAAAAAAAATAGGGTTCCTTACTATCTCCAATAACGGAACCCAAGGAGTAAAAAAATTACCTAGTAATTAACATGTTTGTTTTGTTAATTATGGTATAAAATACAACTAAACTAAAATATGATTTTGACAATATTCTAACGTAGAATAAAAAAAAAAAAACAGCCATGTGCGAGTCGGGCTCAAGCACTGAGGGTTCCGTACCACCAAAAAACTTGTTATCTACTAAAGTAATTTTTTTTTGCATATATGAATAAATAAATGTATTCAATGAACTAAAATCCCGCGGTGTTACCCGCCATTTTAAAGTTTCATTTACTCGAGGAAAAGTACGCCCGTCCTTATGACGTACACTACCATCCTGCCAAATTGTATTGTAATCGGCTTAGCCGTTTATTAAATAACGTCTAAATTTGAGTTACTGTGGCATTGTGAACTAGGTAATTGATTTCTAGGTATGTACAACGACGCTCGGACGATTTTATCTGTTTTCAGTTAGAGATTGTGACTCTATAGGTTGTAGTGTGAGTATGTAGCGTTAAGTATGTCATAGTCTAAGTCAGCATAATAGGCATGATGACTAATATTTTTTATTACCTCATAAAAAAGCTGATCATAAATAGAGCATCAACAAAAACAAAATTAAAATTAGTTTGAAAATAAATAAGATATAAGCATTTTAATGTCATGCTAGACAGAGAGCGCACTATACTGAGCCGTGACGTCACGCCTCAGGAGCGCCATACAAATGCTATACTAACACACGCTTTGCGAGAAAGGGATAGAACATCTCCATCCCCACCTAAAACTTTAAATACTCATATCTCAGAGATTTATCAGCCAATTCAAATTATTTTTTCAGTGTGTGTAATGTATTTAGTTGTATTCATCGCATCGCTAAGCCGGTTATTTGTAATAAATTAAACATTAGGACACATGCCTATTGCGTAATTATTTATGATTGTAATATTTTAATATTGAGGTAATAAAGCTTGCGTACTTGAACTGCCCCCCGATTCTACTAAACAAATTCTCTTTAAATTGTAATTGTTGCGATTTTAATTGTTAAATAACTGCCTCAAAATTGACAGTTTTTTATATTTTTTTTATACTAAGTTATAATATTAGGTGATTGTATTTTTCTAGTATAAAAAAATATATTTTAAACTGTCAATTTTGAGGCAGTTATTTAACAATTAAAATCGCAATTTAAAGACAATTTGTTTAGTAGGATCAGGGCCCTGTGTTTATAATATTCGACGTAAACTCCCTCCATCTTCGATGTAGAACCACACATAACTAATAAATAAATAAATATTTGGGACATTTTTGCACACACGGTCATCTGTCCCCAAACTAAGCAAACCTTGTGATATGGCTGCCAGAGACTGATATATTTACATATATAGTTTTTAAATACACACTTAAATAGATATTAACACCCAGATATAGAACAAACACAAATGTTCAACACATAAATGTTTGTCCTACGTGAGAATCAAACCCACGCCCTCAGGTTCAGAAGGTAGGTTCACTACCAACTGGACCAACGGACTATCAAATAATCTACACAATACAAGGTATTATATCTCGATGACCAAAGGTTAAAACTAAAATGACAAACCTTGAAACAAATATAACATTGGTATGTCTGGAATTTCATCTTCTTGTTTGGCGTAGACTCGTCCTCCGAGTTTGGTTCAAAATTACTATCTGAATCAGATTTGTCATCGTCAGAATCGTCATTAGTATCATCGTCACCTTTATCATTTAATTTTGCATCTTTCTCGTTGTCATTTACACAGTAGTTTTTGTCATTTGTACTGTTATCTTTTTCAGTTGTACTGTTGTGTTTATCATAAGTCTGTATAACATCTGTATTGTTAATTTTATCTCCATCACTTTTACAGTTCTGCTCATCATCTGTAACTTGGTCTTTATCATTTGTACCGTTGCCTTCGTCTTTTGGTCCTTTGTCTTTATTATTTGTAACATCGCCGTTATAATTTGTACCGTTTTCTTCACTTATTGTAACACTATCATCATGTTTCGTGTAATTCTGTTTATCAATTGAATTTTTGTATTTATCATTTGTACCGTTGTCTTCGTCTTTTGGTCCGTTGTCTTTATCATTTGTAACATCGCCGTTATCATTTGTACCGTTTTCTTTATCAATTGTAACACTATGATCATGTTTCGTGTAATTCTGTATATCAATTGAACCTTTGTCTTTGTCATATGTTACGTTACCTGTATCATTTGCATTGATAATTTTATCATTTATAGAATCGCAGTTGGAATCGTTCATTGGCTCGTTTTCAGCATTTCCGATATTAGCATTATTATTTTCACAAACTGCATTATTCCCTGATGATTTATTATTGCTAGTCGATATATCTAACATTTTAGTTACATTTATGTCTTTTTCAGTGTTTTTGTCACTAGGCGTATTTCTGTTTTCGCTAGTATAATTAGAATTAGCATTTTTAGAATTATGTTCGTTTAAATCTAAAATTTTATGAACATTTGGCGAATCGTTACAATCAATAGACTTGTCTTTGGGATTAGTATCATCGGTTTCTTTGTCAATAGTTGCATCTTCGGGTATTTTCTGTTGAAAGTATTTTATTTTCTTTGCAGGTTCTGAAAACGTATGAATACATTAGAAAAGCTATAACAGCTTTGATTAAGCGAAATATCATTTACGCAAAACTATTTGACCTACGAAGCTGAAATTCGGCAGAAATATTCTTTATGGGGTGTGAACATCCGTTAAGGAAGGATTTTTCAGCATGGACAAAGTCTACGCGTACGAAATCACTGGCAATAGCTATTCTATGCTATCAACTCTCTATGCTCTCTATGCTGGCAACTTCTCCTAGGCGGGAAGGGTCACGCGCAAAAGACGAGACATTGGATTTTAACAATATCAAGCTTAAATACCTATAGTCACTACTTGAATTGCATCGTTCCTTGTTTTATTTAAATCTGACTGCGTCCCGCGGTTTTACACGGATACAAATCCTATGGAGTTGCAATTATTTTTCAAGGATAAAAAATATCCTATGACACTCCGGCACTCCCGACTATCTCTATGCAAAAAATCATGTTCATCCGTTGCTTTGTTACTGCTTAGAAGATGAACAAACACATTTATAATTTTATCATGATACGATTCTAACCTTTCTTCAAAGCCTCAGTTGCCGCCTTTTTCATCCTCTCATTATATATCTGCCTCACTCTCTCCAACTCAAATCTCTCACGCCGTCTCTTTCTCCGCATCATCTTCGCTTCCCTTTTCAGTTTCTTTTCCAGCACCTTCGCTTTCCTCGCTTTTTTCTTTTCAAGTAACTTCTTTGCTTCATCTTTTTTTGCCTTTTGTATTACTTCTTTTATCTTTTTCGCTACGAACGCTGCCTGTAGCTCGTCTGTTTCTTCTATTTTCGGTTCCGGAACTGAAAACAGCAAATATTTGTGAGTAAAGAAAATAAAAAAAAACTTTTATAATTTTATTTATATTACACGGGAATTACTCACGTTAGATCGAGCTTTTATCATGTATATTTGTTAAGGATTAAAAAAAAAAAACGGTTCAGTGACTATTTAAAACAACTCCCTCGACTCCGAGGGTTTGTGAAGGTAGGGGGGAGGTTCGAGGGGTTTATTGGACCTATTTAAAAGTGCCATCATCCCCCCCTCTCACTTTCATCAGACCCTCATCACCAAGTGTAATATAGATAAGATAAGATAAGATAACATAACATAAGATAAGATAAGATATATTTATTGCCAAAACCAATGGACATATTCTATTAGAAACATAAGGAGAAACAATGTTTGGCAATAGGGGTACGCTCAGCGCTGTACTGCGAGGTCCCGAAGGGTCACGCAGGGCTGGTTTTCGGCATACCCCTTTGCTCAGAAAAAGATGGTAGGTGAGCAATAGGCGACGGCGGGTATTACTATATCAACTAATTATATCTATTGTTCATCGTAATGCACTAGGTATAATTACTATTATCATCGTTAATAGTAGAGTACTTAGGTTTGTGTATGATGATGATGTGTATGTGTTAATGTGTATGAGTGATAAAGGACTCATTAAAACCAAAAAAGATACATCATAAGACCATTTTTCCAAATACAAAAGGGTGTGAAACAAGGCGACCCGTTATCTCCAAAGCTGTTTATCTCCAATCAAAAATAAATCTTATGAAAATTGGCGGCTCAATGGGCAGATAAGGGCATTTGTGACGGAATAAAAAGCTGACAACTGCTCAAAGATAACAAGACAAGCCTCGAGGTTGGAATCGCAATGAACATGTCAAAGACAAAATTAATGACTAACGTTAAATCCAGTTTCGGGGGTGTGGAGATTGCATACTCATAAATCACAAGTGAATCGTTTTTTTTTCTAGGCAAGTGTGCTCCATTGTAAACCGCATCATCGCTTAACATCAGGCGAGGTGGCAGCCAAGCGCATACCTATTTATAATAATAAAAAAATGGCCCAATCGCCCTTTCGGGGATAGGCTAAGTCCAGCATTGGACTACTAAAACTGACTATGGTAGTGAGTTTACCTTCATCTTTCACTTGTTTGTGGAACACATGCTTCAGGAGGAAGTCGTCGAAGCTGGACTCGGGTTTGTTCTGACTCAGGTCCTCATTGAGGAGGTACTCCTGAAGGTCCTCGGAGAGAACACGGTTGGAGTAGGAGATGAGATCGTTTTCCATGTCGCCATCTTCTTCTGCGGGTTAAAATACATGTAAAATCAAAACATAAACAAAACAAACAATGTAAAAGTTTAATGTGATGTGATGCGTGTGTGGGTGTGTGTGTGTGTGTGTGTGTGTAATGTGTGTGTGTGTGTGTATGGTAATACATGTAAAATTTCTTTCTTTCTTTTCTTTCTTTTTTCTATCAATACTTTAATAGTAAAACACTGTTTTAAGCTATCACGGTTGTTCACTAAAGTTATATGATTATTTACGTGACATTTACCGTGGTAAGGTTGTGGTTGTGGGTTTACTATGTTGGGATTGGAAGGTCAAACATTCATTCTGATTCAAAATATACCTGATTATAACTGGTCAAAAATTTCATTTGCAAAGATTTGTTCCACACATCCATCTGACCAGCTTGAGCTTTTGGGCGTTTCTCTGCCATCAACCCTTAATTTTCAAATTTTGGCTCTTATATTAAGAGCCAGACTCATTTGGCTGCGAAAAAGCTGGGTGTCCTAGCGAAGGTGCGACGGTACTTCACGTCGGAACAGTCGCTATCACTGTACCAAGCACAAGTTCGGTCGTGCATGGAGTACTGCTCTCACCTTTGGATTGGATCAGCTAAGTACCAGCTTGGGGCGTTGGAGTCTATAGAGAAACGTGCCAAGAGGCTCATCAGCAACGAATCCTTAGTTCGGACTAAGCTTCTTAGTCTTGAGCATCGACGTAAAGTTGCTAGTCTATCGGTTTTTTATCGGATACATTTCGGAGAGTGTGCATCGGATCTGCACGATCTAATTCCCTCGTGCACATTTTTCTATCGGACTGCCAGAGCGGGCACGAAAAATCGTCACCGCTTTATGGTTGATATGCCGAAAACCCGTACGAAGCGCTTTGATTCCACATTTACTGCGCAAACTGCTAGTCCGTGGAATGCGCTGCCTGAATGTTCCCCGATGGTAACAATCTGGGTGTCTTCAAATCACGAGTGAATCGGTCTCTTCTAAGCAAGCGTGCTCCAGCGTA
Source organism: Agriopis aurantiaria (assembly GCA_914767915.1). Taxonomy (NCBI): domain Eukaryota; kingdom Metazoa; phylum Arthropoda; class Insecta; order Lepidoptera; family Geometridae; genus Agriopis; species Agriopis aurantiaria. The sequence goes on along the minus strand of OU612010.1, from coordinate 5,478,670 downwards.
GACCACATCATCGCATCAGGCGGAGTGGCGGCCAACAGCAAGCCTATTATTTAAAAAAAAAAAACAAAAAAAAAACATACCTACTAACAGGGCAAGGGTACTAAAAACTTGGAAAAAAGAGTGACGCACTGAATGAACGACGACCAGGGGCCTTATTATGATTCTTTGATCGGGATCGAGATTGCATGCCGTCCCGTTCGTATCTATTTACTCGCACCACGAGCGTGAGAGATGGCACGCGATCGCGATCACGATCCGAATCATCCATAATAAGGCAGCAGGTACCTTTATCGATCTCCTCCTTGACTTCCAACAGAGAGAGCTGGACTTCCTCGTAAGGGTCTTCCATTGGCTCCACTTTAATTTCTATCATAGGTTTCATATCCTTCCTGCAAACAATAGTTATTTGTTGTACTAGACATATGTTTAACCCCAGACGCAAAGAAAACTGACTGAAGTTACTATGGGAACTAACGTTGTTTTCACACACTTTATATATATGACACGGGAATTCGGTATGCAAAAAAAAATTAACCTATGCCAATTCCAAAACCATTTCGAGATTTTATGTTGCCAACCCTTATTTTTCCGACTCCGACCTTTTAAAACGATAAGATGCCATTTATTTTAACATAAAACTAAGAAATCATTCGACTTTCATTGACCTCTAAATGACGTCACATTGTAGCATTTTATTTTCTGTGCCTTTTAAGAATAAAAATATTATACATTTGACACACTGTTCGTCACACAGAATGGAATATTTTTTCATTTCTGTGGTTTGACTGTCTGGTTTTTTTCAGGGCTGCCAATATGGGGTGCTTTTTTAGGCTTCTCAACGCAACGAAATTTTGTGCTATATGGTGACGTCACATAATTCCAATATTCAAAAAAATATTGTAAAATAACTACTCAATAGAAAACAAAAATATTGAAATTAATTTCTTAAAATAGCCTTATCTACGAAATAAAAATATAAAAAAAATACTAAAAAAAAACTTTACATACCGAATTACTCACGTAATATTAAGCTGGTCACTCCGACTATAGTTTCAACCGCATTAGGCTTTGTGTGCTAAGCGAGACGCAGCCGCGCGCGCGCATTCACCTTGAAAAAGACCACCTAATGCGGTTGAAACTATAGTCGGAGTGACCGGCTTAACCTTACGTGTTTAATTTCCTTGTAATATAAATAAAAAGTTTAGGTTTGTTTATGGTGTCAAAGCTCTCAAACGGATCCAATCTTGATGTAGTTTTTTGTTTGAAAGCTTTAGCGGGGGTTAAAAAAAACAACTTATACTCGATTGTTTTTTAGGGTTCCGTACCCAAAGGGTGTAAATGAGAACCTATTTCTGTCTGTCTGTGTATGACCTACATTTTAACGGCAATTTTTTCGAACTGTAACAGACATCCAATTGAAATTTTCACAATCAATGCAATGTTACGGCGGATTAACTAAGAAATTATAGTAGTCAAAAAGTAAACACTAATCGGGACTCCCCATACAACAAACATTCTTTTAAACGTAATTTTGTATTAGGTCTAATGTAGAAACGGTAATACGTACAAGCGTCAAACTTAGCATGATTATAGTACACACTCTAAAGTATTCGTTTTTACTTTTTGACTATTTTATTATTTACTAGCGGTCCGCCCCAGCTTCGCACGGGTATAGATCATAGCCTATGTCACCCGGGGATAGTGTAGCTTCCCAACAGTGAAAGAATTTTTCAAATCGGTTCAGTAGTTTCGGAGCCTATTCAATGCAAACAAACAAACAATCAAATCTTTCCTCTTTATAATATTAGTATAGACAATACAATACAATAACTCTTTATTAAAATGCCACAAAACAAGGATAACATAAACATTACAATACAAATATTATCTAGGCTTTTAAAAGGCGGCCTTATCGCTTAAAGCGATCTTTCCAGGCAACCGTTATTTTATAGTCAATCCGCCGTAACATTGCATATTACCGTGGCAGTATGTACTTTCCCAGCGGGGAAACGCTGGATGCAGGCCGCTTCCAACCGGCCCTTTTGGAGATCGATGGGGGAGGCCTATGTCCAGCAGTGGACGTCCTATGGCTGAAATGATGATGATGAATGTACCATGGTATAATAATATACTCCGCCAGGTATAGCACTCCGAGAAATAATATGACGTGGGCGTACCGCAATGATGTCATCAATGTCATGGATACACGTACACGTGCACAAGCAAGAGCAGAATAAGTAATTTACAACAAGTTCGAGAGAGATGACGATACACGAAACAATGGCGGACTCTCTATGATTTTCTGTGTTAACAGCAGCGTGAAATTATAACTCCCCAATATTCGTATATTACCTGTGGAAATCCAGAATCCAACAATTCAATGTGGTTTTGATAAAATTGTGTTTAATATATTCAATTCGTGCTTAACTTGCTTGAGCGGACAAACCAAATGACAATTGAAATGCTTTTTGTATTTTATTTAATAGATTATTAAAAAAGTTGTTTCCCAGTATCTGTGTTTGTTACAATAAAGTGGCAACTGGACAGTGACGTCATTGCGGTACAACTCCCAGAGTGGCAGACCTCGTTTTCTTGGATCATGGAATGTACTATTAAACTCACTTCTCACGGTGTTTCATAGGTTTGTACCGCATTTTGTGAGTTTTCAGATAGTGTGACCTCAGGTACGCGAAGTGCTTGTACGTGGTCTTGCAAATTTTGCAGCGTAGATCCTGAAACAAGACTCTTTGTTAAATCTCTTCTCTATCTCTTCTCTTCTCTACATAGTATAAATTAAAGTCACTTTCCGCGTCTGTCTGTCTGTCTGTATGGCCGCTAACTCCTAAACCACGCAACGGATTTTGATGCGGTTTTCACCATCAGTTAGATACATTTTCACGGAAGGTTTAGCTAGCGACCCGCCCCGGCTACGCTCGTAAATTACACCCGTGCGAAGCCGGGCGGGCGGGTCGCTAGTAAAGTACAAAGTAAGTTTTTTTTTTTACAAATAATTAACAATTTAAAAGCCGACTTCAAAATTAGTAAATACGCAATTTCGTTTGCTTGGATATTTTTTCCAGTTATTTTGATTTAAAAACCTAACTACTGAACTGATTTAGATGTTCTTTTTAGGGTTCCGTACCCAAAGGGTAAAAACGGGACTATATTACTAAGCCTACGATGCATGTCTGTCGGTCTGTCTGTCTGTCTGTCCGTCCGACCGCCTGTCCTACGTAATAACGGCTGTATCTTTCGACCCGTAATAGATAGCCAGTTGAAATTTTATAGAATGAATTTTTTATTATATGAAATGTTATAATATGTACCGTTACGGCGGATTTTTTAACTGACTAAATAATGAAAACGTAATTTTTTTTAACATAATGGGAGAAATAGGCAATCTGCATACAACAAACTTATTTTTTTTTTACGTATTGTTGTATTAGCTCTAATGTAAAAACGATATACGTACAAGCGTCAAACTTGGCATGATTATAGTACACATTTTAAAATATAGCAACAAATAATAGATAATGGCCAAGTGCGAGTCGGTGACAAGTTTCTGTTCATTACTGGATTTGTTGAACGTAACAAGACCGCAGTAGTCGCAGATATACCTCTGTTTGTTCCTCCTGTTTCTGCTGTATATGCTTTATTAAATTATTCTTAGTGTAGAATTAAACACTCACATTGTTGCGGCACTGTCCGTACTTGATATGCATCACAATGCCGGGCTTGATGAACGTGACAAGGCCGCAGTAGTCGCAGATATACCTCTGTTTGTCCCTGCTGTGTTTCTACTGTATATTATTCTTAATTAAATAATTCTTAGAGTAGAATTAAACACTCACATTGTTGCGGCACTGTCCGTACTTGATATGCATCACAATGCTGGGCTTGGTGAACGTGACAAGGCCGCAGTCGTCGCAGATATACCTCTGTTTGTCCCTGCTGTGTTTCTACTGTATATTATTCTTAATTAAATAATTCTTAGAGTAGAATTAAACACTCACATTGTTGCGGCACTGTCCGTACTTGATATGCATCACAATGCTGGGCTTGGTGAACGTGACAAGGCCGCAGTCGTCGCAGATATACCTCTGTTTGTCCCTGCTGTGTTTCTACTGTATATTATTCTTAATTAAATTATTCTTAGTGTAGAATTAAACACTACATTGTTGCGGCACTGTCCGTACTTGATATGCATCACAACGCTGGGCTTGTTGAACGTGACAAGGCCGCAGTCGTCGCAGATATACCTCTGTTTGTCCCTGCTGTGTTTCTACTGTATATTATACTTAATTAAATAATTCTTAGAGTATAATTAAACACTCACATTGTTGCGGCACTGTCCGTACTTGATGTGCATCACAATGCTGGGCTTGGTGAACATGACAAGGCCGCAGTCGTCGCAGATATACCTCTGTTTGTCCCTGCTGTGTTTCTACTGTATATTATTCTTAATTAAATAATTCTTAGAGTAGAATTAAACACTCACATTGTTGCGGCACTGTCCGTACTTGATATGCATCACAATGCTGGGCTTGTTGAACGTGACAAGGCCGCAGTCGTCGCAGATATACCTCTGTTTGTCCCTGCTGTGTTTCTACTGTATATTATTCTTAATTAAATAATTCTTAGAGTAGAATTAAACACTCACATTGTTGCGGCACTGTCCGTACTTGATATGCATCACAATGCTGGGCTTGTTGAACGTGACAAGGCCGCAGTAGTCGCAGATGTACCGCTGTTTGTCTTTGCTGTGCTTTTGCTGTATATGTTTTATCAAATAATTCTTAGTGTAGAATCTGAAACAATACAGTGAGAATTTACTTTAAATAGTTTTATTTTTGGTTTTTAGTAGTAAACTTCGGTGAATGTTTTTGGTGGTTGTTTGGATGTTTTTGTCTTTTTGTAATAAAGTTCGGTGATTGTTTTTGGTGATTGCTTCAATGTTTTTGTTTTTGGTTTTTAATAGTAAAGTTCGGTGATTGTTTTTGGTGGTGGTTTGGATGTTTTTGTTTTTGGGTTTTAGTAGTAAAGTTCGGTGATTGTTTTTGGTGGTGGTTTGGATGTTTTTGTTTTTGGGTTTTAGTAGTAAAGTTCGGTGATTGTTTTTGGTGGTGGTTTGGATGTTTTTGTTTTTGGGTTTTAGTAGTAAAGTTCGGTGATTGTTTTTGGTGATTGCTTCGATGTTTTTGTTTTTGGTTTTTAATAGTAAAGTTCGGTAATTGTTTTTGGTGGTGGTTTGGATGTTTTTGTTTTATGTTTTTAGTAGTAAAGTTCGGTGATTGTTTTTGATGGTGGTTTGGATGTTTTTGTTTTTGGGTTTTAGTAGCAAAGTTCGGTGATTGTTTTTGGTGATTGCTTCGATGTTATTGTTTTTGGTTTTTAATAGTAAAGTTTGGTGATTGTTTTTGGTGGTGGTTTGGATGTTTTTGTTTTATGTTTTTAATAGTAAAGTTTGGTAATTGTTTTTGGTGGTGGTTTGGATGTTTTTGTTTTTGGGTTTTAGTAGTAAAGTTCGGTAATTGTTTTTGGTGGTGGTTAGAATGTTTTTGTTTTTGGGTTTTAGTAGTAAAGTTCGGTAATTGTTTTTGGTGGTGGTTAGAATGTTTTTGTTTTTGGGTTTTAGTAGTAAAGTTCGGTAATTGTTTTTGGTGGTGGTTAGAATGTTTTTGTTTTTGGGTTTTAGTAGTAAAGTTCGGTGATTGTTTTTGGTGGTGGTTTGGATGTTTTTGTTTTTGGGTTTTAGTAGTAAAGTTCAGTGATTGTTTTTGGTGATTGCTTCGATGTTTTTGTTTTTGGTTTTTAATAGTAAAGTTCGGTAATTGTTTTTGGTGGTGGTTTGGATGTTTTTGTTTTATGTTTTTAGTAGTAAAGTTCGGTGATTGTTTTTGATGGTGGTTTGGATGTTTTTGTTTTTGGGTTTTAGTAGCAAAGTTCGGTGATTGTTTTTGGTGATTGCTTCGATGTTATTGTTTTTGGTTTTTAATAGTAAAGTTTGGTGATTGTTTTTGGTGGTGGTTTGGATGTTTTTGTTTTATGTTTTTAATAGTAAAGTTTGGTAATTGTTTTTGGTGGTGGTTTGGATGTTTTTGTTTTTGGGTTTTAGTAGTAAAGTTCGGTAACTGTTTTTGGTGGTGGTTAGAATGTTTTTGTTTTTGGGTTTTAGTAGTAAAGTTCGGTAATTGTTTTTGGTGGTGGTTTGGATGTTTTTGTTTTTGGGTTTTAGTAGTAAAGTTCGGTGATTGTTTTTGGTGGTGGTTTGGATGTTATTGTTTTTAGTTAAGTTCCGTGATTGTTTACATGTTTTTTTTTAATAGGACTACGTTTGGTCACCAATTCACCTGATGGTAAGCGCCGCTCTGGCATCGCGCGGCGTTGTACTCGGATCGCGGTTACATTGTAACTAACCAGAAACTCTGTGCAATTCGTAGCGTGCGCAGAGTTTTGGTTCGGACATATTTTTGGCACTTTTGTGAGTGTACATGTATTGTATCTCGATGTTTTTATGCCATATAATTTAACGTTTCCCGTGAGATAGCGGGAGAAACTGCGGGGCACAGCTAGTCTATTAATATTGTGCACTCACGTAGTTTCATATTGAATTTATTAAGTTTTATACTAGAAATAAAATATTGCCACATCTAAATTGCAATTCGGATAGAAAGCACTTAAAACAGTAGTGCTGTAATAATAATAATAATATTGTATTCCATTAAATAGAATGTAATATGTATTTGCCCGTAATATTTCATCTATGCTCGATTATTATTGAGACTGGTAAGTTTTCAGTTGAAAAACAATGGTATATTATGCAATTAGTGAGTAAAGGACAGATTTAAAGCGAGGGCCGTAGATGCATCACGAGCAAGTGAAGAATTGAATCACGGCCGTAGGGAGTGATTCATGATTAGATCATGATATAATCATCAATTATCATTCATTATTATACCGTACTAGCAACGCATCCCGGCTTCGCACGGATGTAAGTCTTATTTTTTTACACCTTGGGTTACATTATTGTTGTTTTAGTAACGATCCCTATTAAAAAATAATAATATATATATATATATATATATAGCCTATATCACCCGGGGATAGTGTAGCTTCCCAACATGGAAAGAATTTTTCAAATCGGTTCAGTAGTTTCGGAGCCTATTCAATGCAAACAAACAAACAATCTAATCTTTCTTTTTTATAAGTATAGATGATTGAATCAGTTAAATGCTAGAATCTTGAGCGAGGCGAGTGATTCAGGGCCCTCGATATAAATCCGTTTTATTCAAGAGTTGCATACTATATACCAGGACTACGAGAAAAAGAAAGATTTACGGAGTTTGTATCGAGTATATTTTGCGCAAGGAGGTTGTATAGCATTGAGATGGAGGTCGAATAAATATTGGTTTGTTTTTAATTCAAACACCAAAATAGCTTTTTATGTAATGGTAGATAGCCCGTTGGTCCAGTTGGTAGTGAACCTGCCTTCTGAGCTTGGGGGCGTGGGTTCAACTCCCATCTAGGACAAACATTTGCGTGAACATTTGTGTTTGTTCTATATCTGGTTGTTAATATCTATTTAAGTATGTATTTAAAACTATATATGTATGTATATCAGTCTCTGGCAGCCATATCACAAGCTTTGCTTAGTTTGGGGTCAGATGACCCGAAATAAGAGGGGGGAATGGTATAAATCTATTTTAAACTGGACAAAAACGGGCGGGAAGTTTCCTAGTCTACAAGAACAATTCGGCGTCTGTGTATTTGTTCAAAGACAACTTGTGTACCGTTAATCCGACTTTTTTAATACCTTGGGTTTATTATGTTATTATTATGTTAACAGATAAACAGATAAACATTTTTATTGATAATTGTGTGAATTATAAGTCAGTCAATAAAAGTACATTTTTTTTTTTCCAAATAATGTAGTAGGACATTACAATTGCTTAGTAAATAAATTAATTAAATTTTCTATGCCTTTCTTGTGTAAATAAATATATATTCATATACAATTAATTATTTAAGATTGCGACCATAGTTATTGAAACAACATTGTGTCTCGCTTTTAAAAACGTCGTCGATAGAGTAGAATGTTCTTTCAACGAGCCAATTTTTAAATTTAATTTTAAATGTGTGCTCACTAGCGGTATTCGTGGTATCTTTTGGCAAACAGTTATATATTTCCGGCCCTATCACGTGAGACAATTTCCCCGAGCGTGCGAGCCGTCTGTGTACTGTCGCGAGACTGTTCACGTTACGGAGGTTACAACGAGACGGGTGGCGGTCTCCTCGCCTCTCGAACGAGTCCAGGTTCTGCCTCACATAGAGCTGCCTGCATTATCACGATCGAGGGTAGTGTCGGTATACCGATGATGCAGTCTACGATGGAGCACGCTTGCCTAGAAGAAACCGATTCACTCGCGATTTGAAGACACCCAAATTGTAACTATCGGGGAACATCTACAGGCAGCGCATTCCACAGACTAGCAGTTGGAACATTAAGTGGAATCGCAGCGCTTCGTACGGGTTTTCGGAATATACCACCTTAAAACGGGAACGACTTTCGTGAAATTACTATAAACATTTTGCAGTGACATGGGTGGTGGTCGGGTCATCACCAGAGGACCAGTTTCTGTCGGTGCGAAGCAAGAAATGCGCTCTCACGGGGCGGAGCACGGCATCATCCCACCATACTCGTAGAAGTAACAAGGAAAAAAAAGCTATGCAGAAGAAGCTTCTGTGAGCAAATTTTGACCGAGTGAAGTGACGCTCATGGACCCGGGTTTGTCCTAAAACTGTGACCACAACCACCGGAGGATGAGCAGCAGCATCCTATTAGTACAAGGTTAACGTGTTGCGATCCCCAAGCCGCGTGCCAAGCGTGCGGGATTATGGCAACACTCTAAGAGGTACGCCTTTGTTCAGCAGTGGATGTTTACTAGCTAATGATGTGAAGTGATATTTGAGTCAATTACTACAGGGTTACGCATATAGACTGTACTAAGCCGAAAGGAGGTCATTGTACTAATCATTATGAACAACTTTTACTATGGGACCAACCCAGAAATCGCGAATGAAATATCAGCTGTTCCATAGAAAACGGTCATTGACACTCGACAAAATTTATGAAACAGCTGATTTTATTTTCGTAATTTTAGTTTGATTCCATAGTTAAAGTTGTTCATATACTGGATCACCTTCGCTATTCGCTATTCCTCATATTTTCGGGTTTGGCCATCCACGCCAACTTGAAAAAATCACCCTGCATATTGCTCCTAAAACTGTTAATATTTCCCTTGGGTTTGAAGCTGGTCCAGTATATATTGGTCCTAAGAGAACTGTTAAGATTTCCCTTCGGTTTGAAGCTGGTCCAGTATATATTGGTCCTAAGAGAACTGTTAATATTTCCCTTAGGTTTGAAGCTGGTCCAGTATATATTGGTCCTAAGAGAACTGTTAAGATTTCCCTTAGGTTTGAAGCTGGTCCAGTATATATTGGTCCTAAGAGAACTGTTAAGATTTCCCTTAGGTTTGAAGCTGGTCCAGTATATATTGGTCCTAAGAGAACTGTTAATATTTCCCTTAGGTTTGAAGCTGGTCCAGTATATATTGGTCCTAAGAGAACTGTTAATATTTCCCTTAGGTTTGAAGCTGGTCCAGTATATATTGGTCCTAAGAGAACTGTTAAGATTTCCCTTCGGTTTGAAGCTGGTCCAGTATATAATGGTCCTAAGAGAACTGTTAAGATTTCCCTTGGGTTTGAAGCTGGTCCAGTATATATTGGTCCTAAGAGAACTGTTAAGATTTCCCTTAGGTTTGAAGCTGGTCCAGTATATATTGGTCCTAAGAGAACTGTTAATATTTCCCTTAGGTTTGAAGCTGGTCCAGTATATATTGGTCCTAAGAGAACTGTTAATATTTCCCTTAGGTTTGAAGCTGGTCCAGTATATATTGGTCCTAAGAGAACTGTTAATATTTCCCTTAGGTTTGAAGCTGGTCCAGTATATATTGGTCCTAAGAGAACTGTTAATATTTCCCTTAGGTTTGAAGCTGGTCCAGTATATATTGGTCCTAAGAGAACTGTTAATATTTCCCTTAGGTTTGAAGCTGGTCCAGTATATATTGGTCCTAAGAGAACTGTTAATATTTCCCTTAGGTTTGAAGCTGGTCCAGTATATATTGGTCCTAAGAGAACTGTTAATATTTCCCTTAGGTTTGAAGCTGGTCCAGTATATATTGGTCCTAAGAAAACTCCGAAATATGATCCGACCGAGGGGTATGAGCCTTACTGGGTAGGAGGCGACTGGACTCTCGATAAGGATTGGGTGGATGTGGACGCTACCACTACTACTGTAGCACCGGTCACAAAAGACGGCACCACAGCGATCGATGACAGCTACTGTGGATTTGACTGTAACCTTGTTTATAGAGCGTGAGTATTTGCAATAGGGTATTTGACTGTTTTTAACAAACAAAGGGTGTAAACGGGACCCTATTACTAAGCCTACGCTATCTGTCTGTCCGTCTACTTTTTAACTACTCGTTTAGTGCATTCACATTCCGTCATTTGTCGTCTACTTGATGACTTTGAGCACATCGTTTGCAGTTGTGTGCCGCTCAATATTGAAGTGTGCGTTTGTAGAACTAGTAAGAATATGCGGCAGCGGGTGCGGCAGGTCCGACAAGTCGGCTACTTGTAGCTTCATACCTAAAGTGCGGAGTGCGCCTGGCCTACGTAACTCTTGTCGCGTTATCTCTGTGTATCGCGCGGCAGGTCCGACAAGTCGACAACTTGTAGCTTCATACCTAAAGTGCGGAGTGCGCCAGGCCTACGTAACTCTTGTCGCGTTATCTCTGTGTATCGCGCAGCACGTCAGACAAGTCGGCTACTTGTAGCTTCATACCTAAAGTGCGGAGTGCGCCAGGCCTACGTAACTCTTGTCGCGTTATCTCTGTGTATCGCGCGGCAGGTCCGACAAGTCGACAACTTGTAGCTTCATACCTAAAGTGCGGAGTGCGCCAGGCCTACGTAACTCTTGTCGCGTTATCTCTGTGTATCGCGCGGCAGGTCCGACTCGACTACTTGTAGCTTCATACCTAAAGTGCGGAGTGCGCCAGGCCTACGTAACTCTTGTCGCGTTATCTCTGTGTATCGCGCGACAGCTCCGACAAGTCGACAACTTGTAGCTTCATACCTAAAGTGCGGAGTGCGCCAGGCCTACGTAACTCTTGTCGCGTTATCTCTGTGTATCGCGCGGCAGGTCCGACTCGACTACTTGTAGCTTCATACCTAAAGTGCGAAGTGCGCCAGGCCTACGTAACTCTTGTCGCGTTATCTCTGTGTATCGCGCGACAGCTCCAACAAGTCGACAACTTGTAGCTTCATACCTAAAGTGCGGAGTGCGCCAGGCCTACGTAACTCTTGTCGCGTTATCTCTGTGTATCGCGCGGCAGGTCCGACTCGACTACTTGTAGCTTCATACCTAAAGTGCGGAGTGCGCCAGGCCTACGTAACTCTTGTCGCGTTATCTCTGTGTAACGCGCGGCAGGTCCGACAAGTCGACAACTTGTAGCTTCATACCTAAAGTGCGGAGTGCGCCAGGCCTACGTAACTCTTGTCGCGTTATCTCTGTGTAACGCGCGGCAGGTCCGACAAGTCGACTACTTGTAGCTTCATACCTAAAGTGCGGAGTGCGCCAGGCCTACGTAACTCTTGTCGCGTTATCTCTGTGTAACGCGCGGCAGGTCCGACAAGTCGACTACTTGTAGCTTCATACCTAAAGTGCGGAGTGCGCCAGGCCTAAATCAGCAGAAATAAATTAAGATTAAATAATACATTTCAGTTATGGCGAAGTTTGCGGAAGAAATAAAAATGCAAAATATAAGACATATCCAAACTATTGCCTATTGCTTGGGGAAGACTGTGCCCAGAGGGAAGGTAAATATAGTAACCGGCAGAAGTAAAAAAAAAAACCGGACAAGTACGAGTAGGACTCGTGCTCTGAGGGTTCCGTTGGACGGAAAATTCAGAGCGCGAGTCCATAAAAAAAAAAAAACAACTGAAGTTGAAATATTGAAAGACAAACTTAAGTTTGTAGTTGACAATAAGGTTCTTCCATACATTCCAACTACAAAATGTAATAAATGTAAATGTAAGTTTGTAATAGCAAAATAATTATTTTTCAATGATATAACTTCAAATTTGTAACTTTATTCTTATATTTTTTTATAGTTTTTTTTTTGGACTCGCGCTCTGAGTGTTCTGTCCAACGGAACCCTCAGAGCACGAGTCCTACTCGTACTTGTTTTTTATTTGTGGTTTTTTTACAAAGTATTTCAGTATGAAATATCTGATTATCGTAGCCGTCAACTGTCATATTTTTCAATCAAGACCATGGTAAGTAGAAAAACTATGGAGCGGCTGCACCTTAGTGTAGGTGAAGTAAAATCTAGAACATCGTGAGGTCTCAGTTCGGGGGAACTGCTAGTTTATTAAAACAATACATCTATTTTATAGCCCGTTATTATTAGATAGCCCGTTGGTCCAGTTGGTAGTGATCCTGCCTTCTGAGCTTGGGGGCGTGGGTTCGATTCCCATTTAGGACAAACATTTGTGTTTGTTCTATCATCACCAGCCAGAAGACGTCCACTGCTGAACATAGGCCTCCCCCTTTAACCTCCACACTAAACGACAGCCTGCCTTTTGCATCTACTGGATGCCCACGACTCTCACAATGTCGTCGGTCCATCTAGTGACAGGCCTACCTACGCTGCGTCTTCCGGTGTTTGTTCTATATCTGGGTGTTAATGGCGTCGATTCTGTCATACCACATTAAACTAAACCAATCTGACAGGACTAAAATTGTCTACCTCTCTTTTCATTTTAATATGTGAGAGAAGGATGACAACAATTTTAGAGCTGTCAAATTTAGTTTAGACTGCATCAGAATAGTTGCCATTATCTATTTAAGTATGTATATCAGTCTGGGAAGCCATATCACAAGCTTTGCTTAGATTGGGGTCAGAAAAAAATAGATGACCGTGTGGTAAAAAATGTCCCGAATATTTATTTCCCCCCAGGGTGGGTGATTGCCCACCGCGGCTCGTGCGAGACAACGCTACGGACCTACATGATGAAAGTAAGGGAGCAACATAAGGTCCACATGGATCTAGCGGAAAAATTCTACAAAAGATTCAGCCGACCGATCGGGAGCGGCGTCAATTCCACCCAAAAATGGACTTACCTATACACATACGACGACAACAGGAGGAAAAAATAACAAGTTCCTAGTTTCATTATTATAAACAATCATCATCATCAGCCTTGAGTGACCCACTGCTGGGTATAGGCCTGCCTTTGTTTATGCCACTCTCCCCGATCCCTCGCTATTCGCATCCACTCGTTCCCGACAGTATTTCTGATGTCGTCGGTCCACTATAATTATATCCATTCAGTCCATTGTAAACAAGTAGATTATTAATTAATCTATACTAATATTATAAAGAGGAAAGATTTGATTGTTTGTTTGTTTGCGTTGAATATGGCCCGAAACTACTGAACCGATTTGAAAAATTCTTTCACTGTTGGGAAGCTACCCTATCCCCGGGTGACATAGGCTATAATCTATACCCGTGCGAAGCTGGGGCGGACCACTAGTATTAAAATAAAAACTGTTTTGTGTTCTTTGCTGTCATTAGTAAATTGGCGCTATTTTGATTACTGTAAGTTGTACCAAGGAAGATAGACTAAGAGGAAAGCCAATAGCGGAACATTAGAGCGTAGCTCGGAAATTTGCCTAAAAACGGTACGAACTTAGATGGCGCCGTAATTTGAGCGTGTTATAGGTTGTCTCGAACTTCCGTAAGCGCTGCAGTCAGATAGCGTACGAAAGAGTTCTACAAATTACCGTAGCGCTAGTATCGCAGTCAAGTTTTTAACGGATTTATATCGAGGACCATGAATCACTGGCGTCGCTCGTAATTCATTTATGGCCCTCGCTTTAAATCCGTCGTTTATTCGCTAATTGCATAATATACTATTTGATCGCGTTTTAACTTACAAGTTTGATTTTTTCACAGCTGAATGAGATTGTATGAGAGATGGGGGGGGATAAAATGCTAAAAAAATCACGTGATTAATGGACAAAGACTACGACGATTAAGATGTTACATCACTTCCATTACAACACTGCTAACAATAAATTTACAGTTCGTACAAAAAAAAAAACTAAATAAATTAACATTACAAACATGTAGAACAAAATAAGTTACGAAAATAAGTAAGAACAAAATACGCGAAGTTGGGCAAGAGAAGTGATGATGAGTTGAAAGTGGGGAAATTTGGCTGTGGGCAACGGAACCCTAGGGGACAGAGGCTGGCCGACTTTCTGGAGAAAGAGGGACTTTTTATGATGAACTCTTTCTTTCAGAAGCCGCCTCACAGGAAATGGACCTGGATGAGCCCCGATGGTTCTACGAGAAATGAGATAGACTTCATTATGACCACCAAGAGACAAATATTCAATGATGTCTCTGTGATTCACAGGGTGAAAACCGGTAGTGATCACCGAATAGTAAGAGGCACATTGAATATTAACGTTAAAATTGAGAGGTCCCGCCTAATGAAGTCCACGCTCCGACCGAACCATGCCCATATTCAAAACCCCGAGAGCTTTCAACTCGAGCTGTCTAATCGCTTTGATTGCCTGGAGAACTTTGCTTCCGTGGATGAGATTAATAACAGGTTAGTGGAAACTGTCCATGCGGTAGGTTCTAAGTTTTTTAGACCTGGCCGGCGCACAGATAGACCTCAAAAATTATCCGACCATACCCGTAACCTCATGGCTGATCGACGCTCGTTACAACTACAATGTTCCGATGACGCTGACTCATATAGGCAGCTCAATAGACAAATTTGGAAGTCATTGCGGCACGACATACGTACCTTTAATACGAACAGTATTAAAGAGACGATTGAGCAAAACAAAGGCTCCAAAGTGTTTGCAAGAGACATGTCTATTGGGCAAAGCCAGCTGACAAAGCTGAAGAGGGAAGATGGTAGTGTAGCGTCGACCAAAGCCGAGGTATTAGGGGAAATCGAAAGGTTCTATGGACAGTTATACACTTCGGTTGCTAAACCTGTGAGCAGCTCGGCCAAAGACCCAAGAGCCAAGCTGAGCCGACACTATACTGAAGATATCCCGGACATCAGCCTGTACGAGATTAGGATGGCCCTGAAACAGCTCAAGAACAACAAGGCGCCGGGGGACGATGGAATCACATCAGAGCTTCTGAAAGCGGGTGGAACACCGGTACTCAGAGTCCTTCAGAAGCTCTTTAATTCTGTCTTACTCGAAGGTATAACGCCAGAAGCATGGAACAGAGGCGTGGTGGTGCTGTTCTTTAAGAAAGGTGACAAAACCTTGCTGAAGAACTACAGACCCATCTCGCTTCTGAGCCATGTTTATAAGCTGTTTTCGAGGGTCATCACGAATCGTCTCGATCGCAGGTTCGATGACTTCCAGCCTATCGAACAAGCCGGTTTCCGAAAAGGCTATAGTACCATAGACCACATCCACACGCTACGCCAAGTTATACAGAAGACCGAAGAATATAACTTGCCACTATGTTTAGCGTTTGTGGACTATGAGAAAGCCTTTGATTCGGTCGAGACATGGGCGGTGCTCGAGTCTCTCCAGCGATGCCGTATTGACTATCGGTATGTCGAAGTGTTGAAGTGTTTGTACAATAACGCCACCATGTCGGTCCGAGTACAGGAGCAGAGTTCGAAGGCAATTCCATTGCGAAGAGGCGTGAGACAGGGAGACGTTATCTCTCCGAAACTGTTCACTGCCACAATGGAAGATGCTTTCAAGCTCCTGGAATGGCAAGGACTCGGCATCAACATCAACGGCGAGTACATCACTCACCTTCGGTTTGCCGACGATATTGTGGTCATGGCAGAATCGATGGAAGATCTCAGCATGATGCTCGAAGGCCTCAATCGAGTCTCCCAACAGGTGGGCCTTAAAATGAACATGGACAAGACAAAGGTTATGTCAAATATCCATGTTGTGCCCACCCCAGTATCAGTTGGGAACTCAGTTCTTGAAGCTGTTGACGCGTACGTCTACCTAGGACAAACCGTCGAACTAGGTAGGTCCAACTTCAAGAAAGAGGTCAATCGGCGAATCCAACTCGGCTGGGCAGCGTTCGGTAAACTACGCAACGTCTTCTCGTCCAAAATACCTCAGTGCCTTAAGACGAAAGTCTTCGACCAGTGTGTGTTACCAGTGATGACATACGGCACTGAAACGTGGTCTCTCACTATGGGCCTCATAAGCAAGCTCAAAGTCGCACAACGAGCTATGGAGAGGGCTATGCTCGGGGTTTCTCTACGAGATCGAATCCGAAATGAGGAGATCCGTAGACGAACGAAAGTCACCGACATAGCCCACCGGATTAGTAAGTTGAAATGGCAGTGGGCAGGGCACATATCACGCAGAACAGATGGCCGATGGGGCCGAAAGGTTCTGGAATGGAGACCACGGACTGGCAAGCGCAGCGTAGGACGTCCACCCACAAGATGGACAGACGACCTAAAAGAGACCGCAGGGAAACGCTGGATGCAGGCCGCTTCCAACCGGCCCTTTTGGAGATCGATGGGGGAGGCCTATGTCCAGCAGTGGACGTCCTACGGCTGAAATGATGATGATGATGATGATGAGAACAAAATAATATAATATAGCATACAGTACATAATATCCATCTAATTATTCGTCCAACACATTTGCTTTCATTTTATGTTGTGATAACATGCCTTTTTAACCGACTTAAAAAAGGAGGAGGTTATTAATTCGACTGTATGTTTTTTTTAAAATGTGTTGAATGTTTTGAGGTACGGAACCCTAAAAATTGTGTACAGTTCAAGCGATACTCACTTGACGTTGCAATAGTCGCACGTGACGCTCTTCTCTCGCGGCTCGTGCGTCCTCATGTGCGCGGTGAGTCGGTGCGCGCGGGAGAACGTCGCGCCGCACTGCGCACACGCAGCGTGCAGGTGCGGCGAGTGGATTTTGGAGTGCTTCTTTAAATCGCTCTGCGGACAGATTTATTAATATTATTCTTTTTTTTTATGCCATAGGTGGCAAACAAGCAGACGGACTGCTTGATGGTAAGCATTCACCGTCGCCTATGGATACTTATTTGGATAACTGAATAGGCTCCGAAACTATTGAACTGATTTGAAAAATTCTTTATTTTAATACTTTATTGCACACTTGCAAATTACAATAGGAGGACTTAATGCTAAACATTTTCTACCAGTCATCCACCAGGTTGGAACAAACGGGTGGAATAAGGTGTTTTTGATGCACGCCTACCTAAGGCGTGCATCAAAAACACATTATAAAACATAAAAAGAAATACCAAAGTTTTACAAGATAATATACAAAACAACATATTACAATAAATATAAATCTAACTTAAATTATTTAACAATACAAAATTATACTATTATATTATTACACAAATTATAATTAAAATAAATAAATAAATATTCGGGACATTTTTTGCACACACGGTCATCTGACCCCAAACTAAGCAAAGCTTGTGATATGGCTGCCAGAGACTGATATACATACATATATAGTTTTAAATACATACTTAAATATAAAGTTATATGATTATTTACGGGATATTTACCGTGGTAAGGTTGTGGAATGAGTGGTTGTCGTTGTACTTAAATATATATTAACAACCATTAATATTAGACATATAAATAAAAATATATATATATACATATATATATAAATATAAGTGAGTGATTTAAGATGATAGATGAGCTTTTAAATAATGGATTCTTTCACTGTTGGGAAGCTGCACTATCCCCGGGTGACAAAGGCTTATAATCTATACCCGTGCGAAGCTGGGGCGGACCGCTAGTTAGATATAAGAACATATATTTATGTAAGATTACCTTATCCTTGAAGGCTGTCTTGCAGCCCGGGTGCGTGCAGACGTGCGGACGCTGCGGGAAGTGCGTGCGCAGATGTCTCGGCAAGTAAACCTCGTGCTTGAGACGCTTTCCGCACAAGGGGCACGCGCACGGCGCGCTCTTGTTGTGGACCACTTGCTGCAGACAATGTAATACTTATTACCAAGATATTTTTTATTTTATTATTATAGGTTCACAGAACTAAATAAATAAAAACCGGACAAGTACGAGAAGGACTCGTGCGCGAGATCAAAAAAAAAAAACTAACTGAAGTTGAAATATTGAAAGACAAACTTAACTTTGTAGTTGACAATAAGGTTCTTTCATACATTCCAACTACAAAATGTAAGTTTGTAATAGCAAAATAATTATTTTTAAATGATATAACTTCAAAATGACTTTCGGATTTATTCCTATATAATTATGTGCTATGAGACCTTGCCTTTTGCCAAATTTCATGATTCTAGGTCAACGGTAAGTACCCTATAGGTTTTGATTTCCCTGTGAAATCGCAAAATATGCGACATAAACGTTCATATCTTTTGATTGCGTTGACTTACAACTTTTATTTTTTTACAGCCGAAAGAAACCGTAGACCCAAGTATTTAGTATATTTAAACAATATTTCAACTTGATACCTTTACGCGTTCTTGAGAAAAAGGGTCTTGACAGACGGACAGACAGACGGACAACGAAGTGATCCTATAAGGGTTCCGTTTTTTTCCTTTTTAGGTACGGAACCCTAATAAATAAATATTCAGGGCATTTTACCACACACGGTCATCTGACCCCAAACTAAGCAAAGCTTGTGATATGGCTGCCAGAGACTGATATACATACATATATAGTTTTAAATACATACTTAAATAGATATTAACAACCAGATATAGAACAAACGCAAATGTCCATCACATAAATGTTTATCCTAGGTGGGAATCGAGCCCACGCCCCTAAGCTCAGAAGGTAGGTTCACTACCAACTGGACCAACGGGCTATCTTATGTTGTAATAAGAGTATATTTGATACAAAGCTGAATGCTGACCATAGATTGCGTGACGACAAGGGAGCTTGAACGTACGGTACTTAAGTAGAGTGCTTTTCATGTTTGAAGTCCCCCAGACGCGGCGCTGTCATCGCGTATCAATCACTATCAGTATCATTTCTCGAGTAGAACTTTTGGCATCGTACACGACTCTTTAACGATGGAAAATTAATAAAAATCTCACTAGCGTCCAAACACAGTAACAACACCTGACAACTACAACATGGACATTTAGTTCCGCTGTTTGCCGTGGGACTTCTTTCATGAAAAGGACTGTAACGTACGGCTTTTGAGGTACCCTAAAAAAACACCCTTTCCACGTAACCCAGTATAATCAGTCCGGCAGTCTTTACTTACCACGTGTTTCACCATATTTGCTTTGAGTTTAAATGTCTTCGCGCATTCCTCACAGCGGTGCCTCTTCAGGTCCAGCTCTAAGTAGTCGAGGTGGATCTCCGATATGTGATACTTCAGCTTAGGCTTGCTGTCGAACCTGGAAACAAAGTCATTTTCAATGAACAGGCTGGCTGTCAAATAGCGAGTAAATAGTTTTTTTATTATTTACTAGCGGTCCGCCCCCCAGCTTCGCGCGAGTATAGTTGTACGTCACCCTATATGTATGTTATGTATGTCGGCCTATGTCACCCGGGGATAATGTAGCTTCCCAACAGTGAAATAATTTTTCAAATCGGTTCAGTAGTTTCGGAGCCTATTCAATGCAAATAAACAAACAATCAAATCTTTCCTCTTTATAATATCAGTATAGATTATAGATAGGCTTGTGCTTGACCGCCAACTCGCCTGATGTTAAGCGATGATGCGGTCTACGTTGGAGCAAGCTTGCCTAGAAGAAACCGATTCACTCGTGATTTGAAGACACCCAGATTGTAACTGACGGAGAAAACCCATTCAGGCAGCGCATTCCACAGACTAGCAGTTCGAACAATAAATGTGGAATCAAAGCACTTCGTACGGGTTTTCGGAATATCAACCATAAAACGGTGTAAATTCTTCGTGCCCGCTCTGTCAGTCTGATAGAAAAATGGGCAGGAGGGAATTAGATTATGCAGATCCGATGCACACTCTCCGAAATGTATCCGATAAAAAACCGATAGACTAGCAACTTTACGTCGATGCTCAAGACTAAGAAGCTTAGTGACTACTGACAAAAGGATTGCTTTCAAAGCCCAAAAGAGGTGCGTCAGGGCAATGTTTCATCTTCATAAGACTGATAGCTGTAAACCGTTCTTTTTAAAACACAAGATTCTGACATTACCATCTCTATACATATTAGAAATAGCTACTTTTGTAAAATTAAATCCACATCTCTTTGGTAGTTGGACTGATGCTGGTATTCGAACTCGCACACAGGCTGAGATGAAGCTCTGCCCACGTACGGCCAAAACTGCACTCATGCAAAAAAGTGTATTCTGTATGGCTCCTTTAATATATACTAAAATTCCTAAAATCATCAGAGAATTAAATGTTGGAATGTTTAAAAATAAACTAAAAACTTTATTAGCACAAAAAAGCTACTATGAAATTTCAGAATTCCTTAATGATAAAAATGTTTTGATATGTAATGTAGACATAAACAAATAAAATAATAATAATAATAGCTTACATAGGTAGTAATAAACATCTAATTAAGGTATAAAATACAACTAAACCAAAATATGATTCTAACAATATTCTAACATAGACATAATTTTGTTTATTTTTTTCCTTTTTAACTTTAACAAAAACTAATAAAAATATTAATAAAAAACTAACATTTGTACGCTGTAACAGGCAAGGACATGAGATACATCTCCATTCTTACGACCATGTATGCTACTTTATATGTATGTGTACCTACCATGTTCTGACAAATAAATCATTTGAATTTGAATTTGAATTAGTCTGAACCAGGGATTCGTTGCTGACGAGCATCTTGGCACGCTTGGTTTCTTCTAAGCAAGCGTGCGTAGACCGCTACTGGCTTACCATTAAGCGAGGTAGCGGTCAATCGCAACGCACTTGTCTCACCGCCATTATTTATTACTTGTTGTTATACTTTAGCAAGTTGAAGTGGCAGTGGGCAGGGCACATATCACGCAGAACAGATGGCCGTTGGGGCCGAAAGGTTCTCGAATGGAGATCACGGACCGGTAAGCGCAGCGTAGGACGTCCACCCACAAGATGGACAGACGAATTAAAAGAGACCGCAGGGAAACGCTGGATGCAGGCCGCTTCCAACCGGCCCTTTAGGAGATCGATGGGGGAGGCCTATGTCCAGCAGTGGACGTCTTATGACTGAAATGATGATCATAATGTTATACTTTAGAGTGTGTACTATAATCATGCCAAGTTTGACGCTCGTACGTATTACCATTTTTACATTATTTTTTACATATTAAAAATACGTTTTTTGTATGGGGTTTAAAGTTTCACAGAACATGTAATGTTACGGCAGACTAACTAAGAAACAATAAAAAAGTCAAAAAGTAAAAACGAAAGGGGTCCCCATACAACAAGCGTATTTTTTTACGTATTTTTGTATTAGCTCTAATGCAAAAACGGTAATACGTACAAGCGTCAAACTTTTTATTATATATTATAGTACACACAACAAATAATAAATAATGGCCAAGTGCGAGTCGGTGACAAACTTCTGTTCATTACCAAATTATAACCGGTAGACCGGTAACCTGTTAGATAGCCCGTTGTTGGTCCAGTTGGTAGTGAACCTGCCTTCTGAGCTTGGGGGCGTGGGTTCGATTTATGTGATGAACATTTGTGTTTGTTCTATATCTGGTTGTTAAAAGCCTAGATAATATTTTTGTTGTATTTTTTATGTTATCCTTGTTTTGTGGTATTTTAATAAAGAGTTTTTGTATTGTATTGTATTGTATTGTTGTTAATATCTATTTAAGTATGTATTTAAAACTATATATGTATGTATATCAGTCTCTGGCAGCCATATCACAAGCTTTGCTTAGTTTGGGGTCAGATGACCATGTGTGCAAAAAATGTCCCGAATATTTATTTTATTTATTTAATTGGGTTACTTGGGCGACTTATATTGAAGTCCGTATTTTAAATAGATAATTATTATATTTTGTGGTTGTACGGAACCCTCAGTTTGCGAGGCACTTTGCCGCTCTATTATTTATTAAATTTATTTTTTCTGACAGCTGCAATAACATATTACAGGACTACTAACCCAGGAAACCCTGGAAAGGAACCCGGGACCTCTCGCTTATGAGGCAGATGCGCTACCACTGAGCCAAACTGGTCGTCAATAAGTATTGTCAGTAGTTACTCACGTCTTATGGCATATCTTGCATGGGAAAGTCTTGATGATGCCCATATGCCTATGCTCGTGTTTCCTCAGCGTGGAGGCGTCTCGACATGCGTATGCGCAGAACGAACATTTGAACGGCTTCTCATCTAGAACGATGACGTGATATCGTTAGTAAAAAGGGATGTTTCAGAAATTATCCGACTTCAAAAAACCACAAAACACAAATATTCTAAGTGAATATGCAACTAAAAAGAACAAAATAATATTTTCACACCATCTGCTCGACAATGGCCATGTTATACGTCATGCAAACCAAACCTAAAGTAACAAATTATTGTCCTACGTTCTAGCCGGGCAATAATGGTCTACTAAATGTCATTATTACCCGCTGGCTACGGTCTAGCCGGGTAATAACGTTGTACTGAATGTCATTATAACCCGCTGGCTACGGTCTAGCCGGGTAATAATGTTGTACTGAATGTCATTATAACCCGCTGCTCAACTAAACATTTTAGGCGCCACTAAGCGGAAGATAATCTAAAAAAAAATATGACGAACCTCTTTGACGAATGTGTTTTAGTTCGTGTTACTTTTTTGGTGTTTTGTGTATTTAGTGTAGTATTTCTATTGTGTAGTGTATTTCTAGTCAGTCACCCCAGAGATCAGGGGCAAAAAAAACCCAATATGTTTTATTTATTTTTATATTCTATATAAAATAAAATAAAAACGCCCCACCCTGCCCCAACGTCCCTACACCCAATGCTTACTAATACAATTATTTAGTAATTTGACATTCAAAATTCACTTACGAATTAAATTAATATGAATAACATGATTAGTACCTAATTCTTCCACGTTTTCGTTAGTTAAACTAAATTGGCCATAACAAAAACAACTTAATCTCTATAATAACTGGCTAAATCGATTCGCGTAATTTCTTTTAATAATTGCCATTGTTGAGTATATTTTTGCTTGCGACTTTACCTGCGCACCCAGTTAAAATTAAAATTTAATAATTATTTTCGTCTTTTCTTTACCTTACATTCGTCCGTTTTTCCGAACTGTAACTATCCGAGTTGTTAATTATCAATACAGAATTTAAAATGCTATTGCCAAACCGACAGGCACTCTAACAAAATTAATGCTATTGCTAAATCAATCATTTAAATCACGTAGGACAAACATTTGTGTGATGAACATGTTAGTTCTATATCTGGTTGTTAAAAAAACTATATATGTATGTATATCAGTCTCTGGCAGCCATATCACAAGCTTTGCTTGGTTTGGGGTTAGATGACCGTGTGTGCAAAAATGTCCCAAAAAATATTTAGCTAACTATGTATTGTCATCCAAACTAGAAATGTATGCAAAATTTCAGCTCAGTCGGTTGGGGATAACGGTTTTAAAATTCAGTTGCAAGATTTGACACAAACTAACAAGGAAAGATAAATAAAAGCCATGGCCATAAACTGATGCCAAAACTTCAAAATAAAAAAGTAAGTTCTTGGATGGGTGACAAACAGTCACGAGTTCGTCCTTTGCATGTTTGAGTTATAGGTACTAATTGATGTTTAGTAGGTTATTTCACTGTTTGAACGTTTACATAGAACGTATAGTTACAGTGCTTTCAAGTGATATGTTACTTGGGATTTATGTTTTGATATTGGGGATGAAAATAGGTAGGTACCTATTAGTAAAAAAAACAAAAAAACCGGACAAGTACGAGTAGGACTCGTGCTCTGAGGGTTCCGTTAGACGGAACCCTCAGAGCGCGAGACCAATAAAAAAACTAACTGAAGTTAAAATATTGAAAGACAAACTTAAGTTTGTAGTTGACAATAAGGTTCTTCCATACATTCCAACTACAAAATGTAAGTTTGTAATAGCAAAATAATTATTTTTAAATGATATAACTTCAAATTTATAAGTTTCGGATTTATTCCTATATATGTACTATGAGACCTTGCCTCTTGCCAAATTTCATGATTCTAGGTCAACGGGAAGTACCCTATAGGTTTTGATTCCCCTGTGAAATCGCAAAATATACGACATAAACGTTCATATCTTTTGATTGCTTTGACTTACAACTTTAATTTTTTTACAGCCGAAAGAAACCGTAGACCCAAGTATTTAGTATAAATTTCAACTTGCTACCTTTACGCGTTCTTGAGAAAAAGGGTCTTGACAGACGGACAGACAGACAGACAGACGGACAACGAAGTGATCCTATAAGGGTTCCGTTTTTTCCTTTTGAGGTACGGAACCCTAAAAATACCCACAGACGATGGCTAGTCCGCAGGCCGAGCATGAAACTCAGCGCCAAACCAAATTCAGCGCGAGGCCGGAGGTCGAGCCGCTCGTACTCCATTTGACGATAAATACTGGATTGGTGGATTTATATGGTTGCTACGACTGATTTTGAAATTTCTTCGGCGTTTTCACCACTATTAAGAGATTGGCACCCGGACCACTTCGATCTTCGTATCAGGTCATGGAAATCAAAAATCATCATCATCATCAGCCAATTTTCTCATGTATTGCGATTTCTTACCCATTTTCAACACCTCCGTTTTCTTTAAGTTTTTTTAAGTCGAACCTAAAGACTCGACCCCAGCCTACTACACGACATCCCCGCGGGCCGCTTGCGGCCCGCGCACCCACGCAAAACACTAGTCTAACTATAAACTTAAATTGATCTCACCGATCCAGAGATCGGTTGTAATGCATAGCTCCAACCCAAATTCAATGGCCATCAAAATATATAATGAACTACTAGTGCAGATATTATAAAAAAGTGAAAAAAAAAAAAAAAAAACCGACTTCAAAATTATACCTACATGTACAAACTTAAACAAAAAAGTAGAAAAATGAAAAAAAAATAAAAACATACAGTCGAATTGATAACCTCCTCCTTTTCGAAGTCGGTTAAAAAGTAAAAAAATGATAGCTAAAACAAATATTGAAATTCCTCATCCAAACTTTTGCTGAAGGAAACCACAAACTAAAATGTCATCTATATTTTTTTAGTTTTTGTTGATTTTTTCAAAAAATGCCAAATCAATTTTGATAAAATCAAACAAAAAAATAATCATCAAAATCAATTCATAGTTGGTGGAGTAATCGCGTAACAAACATACAAAAATACAGTCGAATTGAGAACCTTCTCCTTTTTTGAAGTCGGTTAAAAATACACAGAAAAAGTGATTAGTTATTTTTTTATCCAAATAAAATTCAGGAAATGTCAGATTGGTGATAAAAACACGAGGCACCGCTAGTCACGAATATGATGAAAAGTGTTGGCGACTTGAGACTTCCCTGAGTAACACCAACACGTTTCTCAGGACTATGTGTATCGCACGTGTTCTGTCAAGATGCGCACGCGACCGACTGGTCGCCACTCGGCTACTCGTGCCCCATCACCTGCGCAGCCATCATCACGGCCGTAAAAAGGTTATTATTAGTAACAATATCATAAGCTTTACTTAACTCAATAAAAATAAAAACAGATTGCCCCTGTAAGAGTGCAATAGTTAACGAGTATAGGTAATTGTGTAAGTTTATCTTCCTATTAATGTGACCTTCTATAGCCTAAACGGCTTGTGTGATTTTGGCGTACGATATGCCGTTTGATTCGTCTTTATATCCGAAATGTCATATTTTTGGATTTGCGCTTGGATTTATTGGGTTTCTTTAATAATATACATGTTATTGTCTTAACTCCCCAAAAGCAGATTAGAAAGCAGGAGCAGATAAACTTTTGTTACCATCTGGGTGGCTTCAAATCAAGAGTGAATCGGTTTCTTCTAGGCAAGCGTGTTCCATCGTAGACCGCATCATCGCTTAACATCGGGCGAGTTGGCGGCCAAACTCAAGCCTATTATATAATAAATAAAAAAGCTGATGCACCATGCTATGGTTTCGACGTTTTCCTTCCTCCTATTTAAAATGTATGTTGGTTATATTTTACCTTTCTAATCACTCAACATTCGTGTTAATTTTTGTATAACGTAGCACTTAATTGTAAAACTTTATGTATTAATTATCGTACCTTTAGAAGAAGCTATCTTTGTTTTCACAAAAGCAACAGACAGAACCAATATTTTTTTTGTTCTAAAGTGTTTTTCAATAAATTATTTTTATGTTTAATATCATCAACCATTCCCCACCCGCTTCTGCGTATAGGTCCCCTCTTCAGCGCGCCATCTTTTCCGGTCCTGTGCTATCCTATGCTAGCCCATGTTTAATATGGGCTAATGAATTACAGGCTGAAGGAGATGGAATACGAAGACTTAATCAGAGCGCAACAATCGTCATATTTACCCAAAAGACTGAACAGGACGTATACTTTTGAAGAGGAAAGGCTGCAAGAAGAACCAGCACCCATAATGGACAGTGAAGACCACAACTGGATGAGATCGCGTAAGTTTAACATTGGAGCAAAGTGAGCTTGCATGCGAGAAATGTCATCTATACTATATATACTAATATTATGAAGAGGAAAGATTTGATTGTTTGTTTGTTTGCATTGAATAGGGCCCGAAACTACTGAACCGATTTGAAAAATTATTTCACTGTTGGGAAGCTACACTATCCCCGGATGACATAGGCTATAATCTATACCCGTGCGAAGCTGGGGCGGACCGCTAGTCTATACTAATATTATAAAGAGGAAAGATTTGATTGTTTGTTTGTTTGTTTGCATTGAATAGGCTCCGAAACTACTGAACCGATTTGAAAAATTCTTTCACTGTTGTCCACACTATCCCCGGGTGACATAGGCTATAATCTATACCCGTGCGAAGCCGGGGCGGACCGCTAGTATAATATAACTTTACAAAAAATAATGATATCCCAACAAAAACATGAATGTCTAAAATAGGTATCAAGTTCAGCAAGTACATTCGATAATTTTTTTAATCATCATCATCATCAACATCAACCATTCTCCACCCACTGCTGGGTATAGGTCTCCTCTTTAGCGCGCCATCTTTTCCGGCCTTTTCTTTCTTTTCCGGTTTTTTAATAAAAAAAATAAAAAAATAATGAAGTAGTAACTTCTAAATGGCCTCTTTGTCTCTAGCTAATTATTAACTCTGTTAATTAAGACCGTTAGCCAATATAAGAAAAAAAAAAAAGACTTCTTAAATATCCAGAAATGTAAGGCTTTCTTCATTTTACTAGTAAAGAAAGATTGTTCCATCTAAGTTATGTTACTTGGCAAGTTGCATTAAGTTGGTCATCAGCTTCACCATCATTATCAGCCTATCGTGTTCCTAATGCTGCTGCCGTCTCTAAGAGAGAGAGGATGAGCCCTAATCCACCCACCATCCGTTCAGTGCATGTTGGTGAATGTCACGTCTTTCAACTTTTTGAGGTTCTTGATTTTACCGATTTCCTCACAATGTTTTCCTTCACCATTGTTGAGCAATAGCATCGATTGCCGACAGTCATTGGTGCAGGACTGAGGACTGAACCGGTTGCTGTCAAAATGTGAAGTGCAACTCGGCCACTATCCCTAGGTAGTCGCGTCACAGTAGTTGGTAGTGAAATGTAATAAAGGAAAAGATGTAACACTTGGCCCCTAGAACTGCTAGTCTGTGGAATGCGCTGCCTGAATGGGTGTTCCCCGATGGTTACAGTCTGGGTGTCTTCAAATCACGAGTGAATCGATTCTTTCTAGGCAAGCGTGCTCCAACGTAGACCGCATCATCGCTTAACATCAGACGTGATGGTGGTCAAACGCAAGCTTATTAAATATATTTAAAAAAATTAAAAAATTGCAGATAATGCAATGAGCAGAAGAAACGAAATAGAGGCGAAACATCCGTCGCCGTTGCATTATATTGAACTGTACAAATCATTGCTGGACAAACACAGTAGCAGAGAAGTTCAAGTGGCGTTCAAGTACGCGGCGAGTCAGTTGAGGAACGACTCTTGTGGAATGTTCCAGAACAACGGGTATGTAATCCCGCAGCGAGTTGTTTTGGAACGACTTTTGTGGACTGTTCCAGAACGACGGGTATGTAATCCCGCAGCGAGTTAGTTTAGGAACGACTCTTGTGGAATGTTCCAGAATGACGGGTATGTAATCCCGCAGCGAGTTGTTTTGGAACGACTTTTGTGGACTGTTCCAGAATGACGGGTATGTAATCCCGCAGCGAGTTGTTTTGGAAAGACTTTTGTAGACTGTTCCAGAACGACGGGTATGTAATCCCAAAGCGATTCGATTCAGGAACGACTCTTGTGGAATATTTCAGAACGACGGGTATGTAATCCCAAAGCGAGTCGACTCAGGAACGACTCTTGTGGAATATTCCAGAATGACAGGTATGCAATCCCGCAGCGAGTTGGTTCAGGAACGACTCTTGTGAATTGTTCCAGAAAGACGGGTATGTAATTACGCAGCGAGTCGGTTCAGGAACGACTCTTGTGGATTGTTCCAAAAAGACTGGTATTTAAGCCGGAAGCGAGTCAGTTTAGAAACGACTATTATGGCATGTTCCAGAAAGACGGGTATGTTCAACGTCTAGGGGAATCTATCGACACCTCATTTATCAAACCTAACTTTACATGTCGCCATCTTGTATGAATGATGACGTCACTTACCGAGTGACCATCCCTGAACTTAGAGGAATCTATCGACACCTCATTTATCAAACATAACTTTACATGCCGCCATCTTGTATGTATGATGACGTGACCTACCCAGTGACCATCCCTGAACTTAGAGGAATCTATCGACACCTCATTTATCAAACCTAACTTTACATGCCACCATCTTGTATGTATGGTGAAGTCACCAACCCAGTGACCACCCCTGAACTTAGAGGAATCTATCGACACCTCATTTATCAAACCTAACTTTACATGTCGCCATCTTGTATGTATGATGACGTTACCTACCCAGTGACCATCCCTGAACTTTCAATAGACATCTCATTCATTAAAATTTGTTGACGCGTTGTCGAGTAAAAACTTTATATATTTCAGGGGTAACAAAAACAAATTAAACTTAAAGTGTATGAGACGTTCAGCCATACATAAAGATTTCCTGAAGAAATTAACAGATATTTTAAACAAGAGTTCTACGACCGACATCTTTACTAATCAGTTGACCGCGGTATGTCATCACAAACATTTAATTTGCATTCATGATTGACTGATCGAAGAGAGATCTCAGATTCTAATTAGATAAATAGACGACTTCGACGCCTAAATACAAAAGGGCTGGTGGGGCTGCCAATTCGGCAGAGTAGCACAAGCGGCGCAAATATGCTAACCTCGGCAGTGGTTACATATTTGAGCCGTTTGGGGTCGAGACCACTGAAAAGAGAATTGAATAGAACGGAAATGAGAAGGAAGATCTGTCGCCAGGCATTATGACAGAACCTTGATTGAACATTCTTATTTATGTCAACGCATCGAACTCCCCATCCAAAGAACTTGGACCTTACCTTTTTGGGTTAGGTCTCAAAGTTCTTTGTCCGCATCACAGTTGCTAACTGATTTCAAATGACTGACGTTTGGTTTCTTAAAAAAATGCCTTGACAGCCAATCTAATTTAAATAAAATAAAATATTTTCTGTGGTCGAGACATTGGGCCCTTGAGGAACGGGAGCTCACCTCATTTTCAAAAATCTTTCAGAGCGCCTGGTTAATGCGACGCGTGACCAAAATGCTGGCATGTTTCTGGCTCAACGCATAAGCATTGCTATTCAGCGTGGTAATGCCGCCAGCGTGCTGGGTACGCTGCCAGCTGATAGTGGGCTTACGCATTTGGATTGTCTTTAGACCTTCAACGGTCTATGGGCAGTCTAACTGTATTTGTAGTGTTAGTGTTAGCATGTATTTGTTAAGTTAAGACAGGACAACGTCTGTCAGGTCAGCTAGTTGTATAATATAAGCGCAGCGTAGGACGTCCACCCACAAGATGGACAGACGACCTACAAGAGACCGCAGGTAAACGCTGAATGCAGGCCGCTTCCAACCGGCCCTTTTGGAGATCGATGGGGGAGGCCTATGTCCAGCAGTGAACGTCCTATGGCTGAAATGGTGATGATGACGATGATGAAACATACAAACAAAATCAACTTGTTCTATCAGAATCTGGGACCTGTCTTAGCTCCGTCAATAACTTTTCTTTTTCAGATGATGATAGAAAAAGTCTTGGGCGCTGGTGCAGACGTACGCCTCGGCGTACTGGACATGGAGAAAATACTAAAACAGCTCACACGGTTGATCTCGTTATACAAGCAGCAAGCCCGGGCCACCAGTCACACCATCACGCTCAAATCTAAATACTGCCTTAACGTATACGTGCCTGGCTGCTTTTGTATACCAAGGTATGTTTACTGCCTCGCTGTATACGTGCCTGGCTGCTTTTGTATACCAAGGTATGTTTACTGCCTCGATGTGTACGTGTCTGGCTGCTTTTGTATACCAATTTATGTTTACTGCCTCGCTGTGTACGTGTCTGGCTGCTTTTGTATACCAAGGTATGTTTACAGCCTCGAAGTGTACGTGTCTGGCTGCTTTTGTATACCCTAAGTTTATGTGCACGCTGTACATGTAAAAATCATGGTTCCTGTAGTATAGTGGATGAAACCGAGGTAGTTATAATTCTTAAATTCATAATCCCGCTTTAAGATTGAACCCGATAACTGTACTAAGGCATATCTACCTTGTATCCGGGGGTGTCACTCCGCAATTAAGGTACGTTCTACCGGCGCGCCTTTCGGGCAGGCGTATGGCAGGGCAGTGGCCGCTCGGCTCGCACGCTAGCCACGTCACGCGAAATTAAGCATATTTTATGTGTTTTTTGCAACCAACTATGATTTCTAAACAATCTTATAATCCGTACAAAAGATACTGTTGTGCTCACGGGTGTATAAATAAAAGAACAAGGAATCAAAATTAGCATTTTTTAAGAAGACAACCCTAACGTCACACGTGCTGCGCCAGGAGATAGAGCTACGTGATAGAAAGAGAGCGGATCTCTAGGTGAGTATAGCAAGCGGTATCTAGCGCTGTGCGATTTGAATTGCTACTTTATTGCCTCGTAGATAGTCCTTATTTATTTAAATTTCTTTGCGCAGTGAACTTTCTGTTCCTTGGTATATTCTGTGCTTGTATGTCTGATTTGTACTTACTATAAAGCTAGCTTATTGGTAACTTTGTATTTGTATTTGTACGTAGTTATTTTTGTATTCATTTATATATTATTATCTTGTTACATAGCATATTTTGTCTTTTGTTAAATTTTTCATTATAATGATTGTAAATTACTTTGTTTTGAATGTGATTGAGGTATGTACCTACTTGTACGCGCACCTGTGCGGTGCGTGACGTCACCTGCCGGCCTCATCGGAAGACCAGCGCCGTTTGACAACAAACGGCATTATGCTGAGCTGGGCCGGTTTGTGGCAAAAGTCCAACTTTTTTACTTTACTTTTAAATTTGTGTGTAGCTCTAAGTGTGTATGGATTTTTGCTACAAATAAAATATTGTCTATTGTCTATTTGAGTTTCGCTGATGTAGGATGATGATTTCTATTGTTTCAGTTTCGTGGAGCACAACGGACAATGCGTCCGGCCGGTAGACTGTTTCCCAGATCCCACTTCTGTCAAAGAATACCTACTAAGGATTACCGTTCAATAAACACTACCAGATCACGTGCTCGCTTGATTTGACCTTATGAGCAAGAGGATCTTTGTTAGAAGTAACTTTTAAATTCCGTAAAGGCCGATCGACTACGCTAGCATGTTTTAACCTAGTAAAATTTATTACAGAAAGTATAAATGACGGCACCCCTATAATAACATTATTCTTAGATATGACCAAAGCATTTGATTTTGTTGATCACACATTGCTTTTGGATAAATTAGAGCTTATAAATGGATAGCTAGTTACTTAGAAAATAGGAAACAGTCTACAGAAATTGTATCCAATGCATAGAATAGACTCACGAAAGAGAAGTCTAGATCGGAGCAATTAACTAACAATACTGGGGTTCCCCAAGGCAGTATACTGGCGTCAGTGTTTTTCTTATTTTACATTAATGACCTCCCAGACGCCACGCCCCATAAGAGTATACTTTTTCCAAACGATACAACAATAGTAATTAAATGTACCAATAAAGAACAAGCACAGCAAATAGTAAATAAAGGTCCATCAGACGTAATCCATTCGAACAAGTATACATTCAAAAAAAACATACAAACGCTGACTTGTTTCTGTAGAATCTAGATATCTTTACGATGACACTTTATTTTATTTTGTTGATAATTAGTCTATATTTTTTTTCATCATCATCATCAGCCTGAAGACGTCCGCTGCTGAATAAAGGTCTCCCCCTTTAACCTCCACTTTTCCTTTCCTTTCCTTCCTTTTACATCCACTGGATGCCAGCGACTCTCACAATGTCGTCGATCTATCTAGTGGGAGGCCTCCCTACGCTGCGTCTTCCGGTGCGTGATCTCCACTTAAGAACTTTTCTACCCCATCGGTTATCAGTATTTTTTTATTTATTCTGGCACTTTTAATTTGATTTATTACTCTATTATAATTATGTGATCTGTTCTATTGAATGAATGAATGTATGGGTTGTTTTGTTGCCTAAAATAAATTGATTTATTTTAGGCAAACGACGGAGGGTTCCGTCGGGCGCTGTGAGTGCTTGGATGGGGACCTGGGCGTTGATGGGATGCTATCTGACAGCACAATTTTTTTGTACTTTAGTAGCTAACAAGTTATGTGGTGGTAAGGAACCATCAGTGCTCGAGTCCAAATCGCACTTGGCCGGTTTATTTTTTAATTTTACTTCGCTCGGTGAACTATACTTACTCTTGTGTATGAGCATGTGTGTGTTGAGAGAGTAGCTCACTCTAAACGTCTTGCCACACACTTCGCACTTTAGCGGCTTCTCACCTGAAACGGTAAGAATAAAATAGTTAATGTTTACCTTGAACCGAGCCAACTGCTTAAGCGGTATCAAACTAACGTTAAACCCGCGCAGTTCGGAAAATCACGCGAACGTGAACCTTAACGCGCCTAGATACGGCTTACGGTCACGCAACATTTTTCCATCACCTAAACTGGACCGATGTTGCTCAAATTCGAACTTAAAAATTGTATTAGAATGAACTACTTGCCTTCTAAATTTCAAGAAGATAGGATCAACGTCACGGGTCATTATCGTCAAACAAACATACGTACAAGCGCTAATTTTTAGGATTCTGTACCCAAAGGGTAATAAAGGGACCCTATTACCGCCTACGATGTCTGTCTGTCCTACCTATTAACGGCTGTATCTTTCGAACTGTAAAAGCCAGTTAAAATTTTCACAGAATATGTAATGTTACGGCGGATTAACTAAGAAATAATAAATAAAACCGGCCAAGTGCGAGTCGGGCTCGCGCATTGAGGGTACCGTACCACCACAAAATACAGTAATTATCAATTATAATACCGACTTTAAAATTAGTAAAATAAAACCGGCAAAAATTATAAACGAAAGGGAAACGACCCAAACGTATTTTTGTATTAGCTCTAATGTAAAAACGGTAATTCATACAAGCGTCAAACTTGACATGATTATAGTACACACTCTAAAGTATAACAACAAATAATAAATAATGGCCAAGTGCTAGTCGGTGACCAATTTATGTTCATTAAAAAATAGACCAAGCGACACTTGCAAAATATTAACTATGTGACGACATAGCAAAGTTAAGTCGGAACAAATCGTTTTTTATTGATAATTATTGTATTTTGTGGTTGTACTTAGCCGGTATTTTTTTTTATCATCCCTAAAAAAAAAACGTACCAGTATGCACCATGGCATGTTCTTTGAGCCCGCACGGGTGGTGAAACGCCCGCCCGCAGATGCCGCACTCGTGTCGCGGAGTACCGTGCTTGGACCTCACATGACGCGCCAGGTACTTCTTAGTCTTGCCCACGTACGAGCACTTGGTACAAGGAAACTCTTCGTCCAGATGCAGCTTTTCGTGGGTGGTGAGGTTGTATTTATCGGTGAATTTCTGCAATTTGTGAGAAAAAACTGGATTTTACAGTAAAACACAATCACAACCGGACCGGACCGGTAAGCGCAGCGTAGGACGTCTATCAACAAGATAGACAGACGACCTAAAAGAGACCGCAGGGAAACGCTGGATGCAGGCCGCTTCCAATCAGCCCTTTTGGAGATCGATGGGGGAGGCCTATGTCAGCCAGAAGACGTCCACTGCTGAACATAACCCCCTCTAACCTTGACACTGAACGAAAGCTTGCTTCTGCATCCACTGAATGCCCGCGACTCTCACAATGTCGTCGGTCCATCTAGTGGGAAGCCTACATACGCTCATGCTAAGTATCTTACCTTATTACAAACACTGCATTGGTACGCTGTGAACTGCTTTAAGATTTTCTTCTTAACCTTCCCATCCTTAGTTATTATTTTATTTGACCTCTTTATGTTCTGTCGGAGGATTTCATGAGGATGTACATCATCGACTGGTGCTTTCTTCCTCTGTAATATGTTAAACGCTATTAATATTATGTCATCTCTGATGTTATTGACATAATCAGTGCATTGGCGAACCGAAGTGGCAGTGGAGTGAACATATTTGTGGCAAAACCAATAACATCTGGAGTACACATATTCTACAGTGGAGACCACAAGTCGGCCAATGTAGCATAGAAAACCCTGAGACTTGGAGTGATGAGACACGTAAAGCAGCTGGCAGTGGCTGGAAGCAGAAAGCCAAAGATAGCTGAGTACCTTGGGATACGCCTATAATAAATAAATAAAATAATAAATATTTTTGGGACATTTTTGCACACACGGTCATCTGACCCCAAACTAAGCGAAGCTTGTGATATGGCTGCCAGAGAATGATATACAGCAGTGGGCTAGGATAAGCTGATTATGATGACAGCATCATTCTTTCGTATTTTTATTTTCCATTGATTCTCACAGACATAGGTACATTTTTTTTTATAATTACTATACCGCAGTGTTTTCAAATTAAAATTATTTATTTGTCAGTGTTTTACGAAGAGTATAGCTACATTTTCAGTCTCCTGAGACAACATTTTATCATTCGACATTGATGGAATAGAATGAACGAAATTGGGGCAAAGTTACATCCTAGGCGTACCCCTTCGGATTTTTCGAAGAATATCATGGAAAACCTCTCAAAAGTAGCTTTTGAGAACTTTCAAGCACAAAACTAGGTGAATGCTACCCTTAGAATACTAGTATTTTTGTGGAATTTCGAACAAAATTGAAATATCTTAGGCGCATAGAATCCAAGGCGTATGTATGTTCGAGTTGTGTTATAAATATCTTACCTTTCCCATGGCGATGTTTTTAGTAAGTCATCTATGAAATGTCGTCTGTAAATAGTTGTTTTACCATTCTATACAGTAGAAGGTAGCTTTTAATTAGAACAAGTCCAAATCGTTTAGATTTGTCATTTATTTCGAAGCAAAGAGAATTTTCGAAGAATGGCGGTGAACAAAAATTGAACGAATGAAAATTATTAAAAACCAAACGCACAGACAAAAAATCAAATTACATTTGAAGTTAAAGTACTTACTACAGACTGTAAAATTATCGGTTTTTAGGGTTCCAGACAAACCCAAAGGGTAAAACCCAATTACTAAGCCTACGCTGTATGTCTGTCTGTTAGTCTGTCCATCCATCCATCAGTCCGTCTGTTTGTCCTACCTTTAAGGTACGCGTCTATTGGGTCGGAAAAAAAGTTTATAAGTAAAAACATAAGGGGGGGGGGGGTAAAACAAATGTTGTTTTTTACGTATTTTGTATATGCTCTAATGTAAAAACGGTAATACGTACAATCGTCAAACTTGTCATGATACACACATCATTCATCATCATCAGCCAGAAGACGTCCACTACTGAACATAGGCCTCCCCCTTTAACCTCCACGCTGAACAACAGCCTGCCTTTTGCATCCACTGGATGCCAGCGACTCTCACAATGTCGACGGTCCATCTAGTGGGAGGCCTACCCACGCTGCGTCTTCTAGTTCGTGGTCTCCACTCAAGAACCTTTCTTCCCCATTGGTTATCGGTTCTTCGAGCGATGTGGCCTGCCCATTGCCACTTCATAACAGCTATGTCAGTGAATCTGGTTCTTTAGTACACACACTAAAGTAAAAAAAACAATCAATAATAAATACTGGCCAAGTGCTGCACAATTTTATGTTTTTTATCATGCGGTTGATACTTGGATGGTTGACCGCCTGGGCGTGATAAGTATTGTCTTCTTGCACTACTTTTTGTAAATTGTGGTGGTACGGAACCCTCAGTGTGCGAGACCGATTCGCACTTGAAAGGTTTCATATTCTTGATACGGAAGTGAAACAGTCTGTGTTTTTTTTTTTGTGATTGACAATATTGACTTTGACAGTTTGAACTCTGATGACATTTGAATTGAATTGACTTGACTGATTTGACAGTTTAGTTGACAGACAAAGGACAGGCGGCATATTTGATTTAGTCGTAAATAAAATAAAATAATTTTATATCATAAAATCAGATTTCACATTGATATTTGCTCTATTTCTACAATATTAAGTGTACACGCAATTGTTACCAAGTATTATAGGCAATTGAAGTCATTTAGTCACATCGAATCGTGATAGGTTTTAATTGCTATTGAATTCTAACCTTGAACTTCGCAATCGCCTTTAGTTACCGTGTTTTTTATTTATCAATGTGAAGTGACTTAATACAGTGTTTTTGTGACTGTTTCGTGTAAGTTTTATCCTTAAAGGCAAGGTAAGCATGTTTGTTTTTGGCAAATTTTGTGTACTGGTAGGTTAGGATTATGTCATGTTATTGAATTGTTTTGCTGTAGAAAACGAATACATACTCCTTGGAAAAACCAATACAGTCTACAAAAAGGTTATGTACTCCACTTCCCTATTCATGCTGCAACACTTCACTGCCAATGGGTAGTAAAGCTTGAGCATTAGTATTATCCATAGACCTCTGTATGGTATTATTGGGGCATCTGGATCAATAACATTTAAATCTAGATGTTCCAATAATACTCTCGGACTATGGTAAAAGCTATATATATACAGAGTTCACGAATATTAATTTATACAGGTTGTTACTGAGCCGTAAGGTCATAAAATCAGCTGTTTCATAGAAAAATTTCAGTAACATGGCTATAAAAAGTCTACA
Source organism: Agriopis aurantiaria (assembly GCA_914767915.1). Lineage (NCBI taxonomy): Eukaryota > Metazoa > Arthropoda > Insecta > Lepidoptera > Geometridae > Agriopis > Agriopis aurantiaria. Next base: position 5,441,129 of record OU612010.1, on the reverse strand, counting down.
GGGGGACAGAATGGTGGTAATAAGTGGAGAGGGGACCATTGTACTCGTTACGTCCAACTTATGCTTACCCTAAAACCTTTAAAAAAAACTGCTGTTCCATAGTCACGACTTCAATACAAGTGAGAACAGGTAATAGCCGATCATGCACGTAAACGACGGCAGGGGTGGCGGAATTGGATGCCTTTGCCCCTTGAGAGCTGGGGTTTTGGAATACAGTTTCAGTATCGTCTGCCTATAGTAAAAACATTATAAAGTAACTAAAAAAGATTTACTGTTTATTTTTTTGTAAATAAAAAAATATTTAACCCGGCCCTGCCGACCCGGTTCTAATTATTTTGTCCGGTTGACAGCAATCAAAAATATGTACAAAAAAAAAAATTTACTCGCACTGTTTGCCCGCTAACCACTCCAGTTGCTAGGAGCGCTGCGGGCGGACTGACAGCCAAACACTCCAGTTGCTCGGAGTGCTGCGGCCTGGGTGACGGCCAACTGCTACCGGTCACTCGGAGCGCTGCAGCCAGACTGACCGCCAACCGCTCCCGTCGCTGCGCTGCTAACCACGATGGTTTCTCACTGCATGTACTGAATATAGCTAGCCGCCAAGCAAATTATAAAAACTTATTAAGTTAACCTTAAACTTATTAAGTTTTTTCTTTTAATACTTTTTTAGTTTTTTCATAAATTATAATTATTATTTCCAGATAAACCAGAGCTGTGAAAATACCACCTAAAAGATGCTGAACCAAAGCTTCAAGTCATACAAACTGTTCTACCCATCACTACTACAAATAAAGCATCTACGCACACAAACACACGCAAAACTGCACTCGTGTCTATGCGGCCAAGTATTTTTAAGAATAAACCAAAGACCTGATAGTTCCTATATCAATTTGCGGGTACACTCGACTCAGAGTGACCAGCATAGACAAAAGGTAGTCATAGAGACAAGTAGTCCTGCCATAGACAAGTTTAGACTTGGGAAAGTGTTACCATTGGACAAAGAAGCAGCTGATAAGAAATATTGGAAAGATAAGATATACCCATATGTGCAGTTAGCGAGATGGGACAAACCTATTGGTAAGATATTCATCATCTCATCATCATCAGTCGGAAGACGTCCACTGCGAACATAGGCCTTTAACCTCCACACTGAACGACAGCAAGAGAACAGACAGACAACAGACAGACACAGACAGTAAGAGATTATTAAATGTATATTGGGCTGTACTGTACCACACTAGTGTAAGATTTAATTTTGTGATAATTTTTCGACAATTATAGTATCATCGTCATCATTTCAGCCGTAGGACGTCCACTGCTGAACATAGGCCTTTAACCTCCACACGGAACGACAGCAAGAGAACAGACAGACAGACGCAGACAGTAAGAGATTATTGTATGTATATTGGGCTGTACTGTATCACACTAGTGTAAAATTTAATTTTGTGATAATTTTTCGACAATTATAGGATCATCATCATCATTTCAGCCGTAGGACGTCCACTGCTGGACATAGGCCTCTCCCGTTGATCTCCAAAAGAGCCGCTTGGAAGCGGCAGTATAGAATAATTATTCAATAACTATCAGATAATATAATCATAATCGCTCGAAGACCCGATAACCGATGGGGAAGAAAGGTTCTAGAGTGGAGACAACGAACCGGAAGATGCAGCATAGGTAGGCCTTCCACTAGATGAGCCGACGACATTGTGAGAGTCGCTGGCATCCAGGCGATGCAAAAGGCAGGATGTCATTCAGTGTGGAGGTTAAAAGGGGAGGCCTATGTTCAGCAGTGGACGTCTTCTGGCTGATGATGATGAATATAATCATCACAAGTATGGGTCAGTTAATTAAAAATATAATAAACAAGCTGACCTGACAGACGTTGTCCTAGAACTGTCAAACGTACGCAAAGTCAAAATTGTAAATCAAATTTTTTTACACCTTGGGTTACAATATTGGAGTTTTAGTGAAGAACCCTATTTTTTTTGAAAATATTATATAGCCTATGTTACCCGGGGATAGTGTAGCTTCCCAACAGTTAAAGAATTTTTCAAATCGGTTCAGTAGTTTCGGAGCCTATTCAATGCAAACAAACAAACAAACAAATCTTTCCTCTTTATAATATTAGCATAGATAACGATTTATTATATTTTTAATAAATGTTGATGATGAGAGTGAATATAAATGAATAAAATAAATAAATATTTGTGTTTGTTCATGGTACAGAATTCCCAACTTGCACTTGATTTATTTCGTTTTATACCCGAAAATTCAGATACCTAATTGAACGATTGCATGTCGTTATACTTTGGAAGGGATTTCTAAAATCATTCTGAATATTTCCAGGTGTCTACCTCCTTTATTGGCCGTGCACATGGTCAATATCGCTTGCGGCGATAACATCAGGCGTGCCTCCCTCGACTGCGCTGCACACGGCGGCACTGTTCCTAGTGGGTGCGGGTTTGATGCGCGGCGCGGGATGCACCATCAACGATATGTGGGACAGGGATATTGATAAACAGGTTGGTTTGATGGTGGCTTGATGGTTGATTAAGATGAAACGACTGCTTAAAACGAAAGTCTTCGACCAGTGTGTGTTGCCAGAAATAACATACGGCACTGAAACGTGGCCTCTCACTGTGTGCTCTCACATAAGCAAGTTCAAAGTCGCACAACGAGCTATGGAGAGGGCTATGCTCGGGGTTTCTCTATGAGATCGAATAAGAAATGAGGAGATCCGTAGACGAATGAAAGTTACCGACATAGCCCACCGGATTAGCAAGTTGAAGTGGCAGTGGGCAGGGCACATAGCACGCAGAACAGATGGCCGATGGGGTGGAAAGGTTCTCGAATGGAGACCACGGACCGGTAAGCGTAGTGTAAGACGTCCACCCACAAGATGGACAGACAACCTAAAAGAGACCGCAGGGAAACGCTGGATGCAGGCTGCTTCCAACCGGCCCTTTTGGAGATCGATGGGGGAGGCCTATGTCCAGCAGTGGACGTCCTATGGCTGAAATGATGATGACTGAAATCGCGAAAATTGATGGTTTACAGGTGGAACGAACCGGTGGTCGGCCTCTAGTGACGGGTGCTATAAACACTGGGCAAGCCACAGGGTTCCTCGCGGCTCAGCTGACCGCTGCACTCGCCGTGCTACTGCAACTCAACTGTAACAGCATCGCGATTGGCGCAGCCAGTTGCAGTAAGTCTCTACTAAGTAGTCAGTTCAGTGCTTTTTCCCCATCCCAAAAAGTACCCAACCTGTCCATCATCATAACCAGCCTTTTAACAGTCCACTGCTGGACTTTTAGCCTACCCCCGAAAGGGTGATTGGGCCATATCCACCACGCTGGCCTAGTGCGTGTTGGTGGATTCACATACGCCTTTGAATTTCTTCTCCGTACGTATGCAGGTTTCCTCGCGATGTTTTCCTTCACCGAAAAGCCAGTGGTATGAAAATCCGAAATTCCAAAGAGCTCATTGGTACGGGCCCGGGGTTTGAACCTCTACCTCACGCTTTCAAGTCTAGCGGTCTCCCAATGGGCAACCACGGCTTTAAACCTGCCCAAAGAAGTTGGAATTAAAAAAAAATAATCTCTTCAGTTCTAGTTGTGACCTACCCTCTTGCTAAGCGTTTTACGAACTACCCTCAAGTGTTTCTCGGCGCTACGTTCAACTGGGGAGCTCTTCTCGGCTACAGTGCTATCACTGGCATTATCGACCCGTATATATGCGTCCCTCTCTACCTGGGAGCTCTCGCTTGGACCGTCGTCTATGACACTATTTACGCGCATCAGGTGAGTTTCTTTGTGACTCACTAGGTCCTCTTATTAAAATTTTAGCAATTTTGGTCAATCTACAAAAAAAAAAAACAATTGTGAGCTTAAGCCGTTGTTATAGTAATACATTCTAGTTTTAGTTTGTTAGCACGGTTAGCTTAAAATTATAAAAAACCGGCCAAGTGCGAGTCGGGCTTGCGCACTGAGTGTTCCGTACCACCACAAAATACAATAAGGTTGTTCAAGTAACCGAATTACCAGTGATTATAACGCCTTCCAATCGTCGGAGTAATTTGTTACGCAGTTTGCTACAGGCGCTCGAGTATAATGACTTGGTAATGAACAGAAACTTGTCACCGACTCGCACTTGGCCATTATTTGTTGTTATACTTTAGAGTGTGTACAATAATCATGCCAAGTTTGACGCTTGTACGTATTATCGTTTTTACATTAGAGCTCATACAAAAATACGTTAAAAAATTTGTTTGTTGTATGGGGACCCCCCTTTCGTCTGCCGTTGCTGTAAAGTTGAAAAACGTCCCTTAAGGCCCAGAACATGGCGTGTTGCCATATCACGCGACCCTTTAATGGACTTTTTTAAACATATACTGGGGTCGATTTTGAAGGCACCATTTAAAATTAGAAAGCTAACTAAAATTTCTAACTATAAGTTTAACTTCTAACAATTGGTATTCTAGAGGCACCCATAAACTAAAATATTGACCGGAATTTGAGTTACTTTTGTTCATTTATTTTGAATTGACAGATGAAAAAACATCATTAAAAAACCGGTAATTTCTTCCGATTTCGTTCCGATTTCATGATTACCTGTGGTGTCACTCATTAGGCAAATAGCAAGTGTTGCAAGCTTTTTACCTAAAATGCTTATTGATATTATTCTTAGTAAACATTTTACTTCATAAATTTTTATATTATTAATTGTATCCGACGGTTGTATCAATCGGCGAATCTAACTCGGCTGGGCAGCGTTCGGTAAACTACGCAACGTCTTCTCGTCCAAAATACCTCAGTGCCTTAAGACGAAAGTCTTCGACCAGTGTGTGTTACCAGTGATGACATACGGCACTGAAACGTGGTCTCTCACTATGGGCCTCATAAGCAAGCTCAAAGTCGCACAACGAACTATGGAGAGGGCTATGCTCGGGGTTTCTCTACGAGATCGAATCCGAAATGAGGAGATCCGTAGACGAACGAAAGTCACCGACATAGCCCACCGGATTAGTAAGTTGAAATGGCAGTGGGCAGGGCACATATCACGCAGAACAGATGGCCGATGGGGCCGAAAGGTTCTGGAATGGAGACCACGGACTGGTAAGCGCAGCGTAGGACGTCCACCCACAAGATGGACAGACGACCTAAAAGAGACGGCAGGGAAACGCTGGATGCAGGCCGCTTCCAACCGGCCCTTTTGGAGATCGATGGGGGAGGCCTATGTCCAGCAGTGGACGTCCTACGGCTGAAATGATGATGATGATGATTCGACGGGTGCTACAGCTATTCTGCAGGTTAATTTTTAAGAGAAACATGTTAATAGTTCGCATACAATTCAATTGTTACAAAACATCACTAAAGTACAAGAAAGTTTTCGTTACCATAGTAAATTTATTTATTAAAGTTCAAAGGGACACTTTTGCCACGGAAAACAAACACAGGTAATGAAAGTTAGACATTTGTTTGCGATTTATAACACATTCTTGGGAAAAATAAAGGCTCGATTTCAGATTTCATAGCTATGGCAATTCATTATATGTTGCCGGCTCATGGAGTTTTGGCGCCAACGTGAAAAAAAACATGTCTCCTGATTGTATTATTTTCCTAAACTTGTGTTATTTCGAGTGTTATCGTTTAATAATAGTAAATTACTGTTTAATAAGTTTTATCGACCGTTTTCAAGTGTAAACGAAAAAACAAACGATTAAACGATTTATTGACCTGAAACATGTATTTTCGGATGTTTACCAAATTCCACAGAAGCCTCTTGTAAAGTATCCACAATTTTATCAGGGAATAACTTGGACTTGACCGCAACTTACTTTGCTCGACTCTCCCTGTGAGAGTTGTTTCACGTTATTAATTAATATCATGTAAACCTCAATATCTGACTGAAGGACTCTGTATCCATGGTCACAAAAAGAAATAAAAATTTGCCGGATGACGTCCATTTGGTAAAAACATTAAATTTTTTGGTTATTTCAATTTCTCTCCGTGTCCACAAATAAAAAGATGAACCAACCTCTTATTGGTCAGTGGATCAACAGAATTCACAGAAAAACAGAATCAAGTCAACGATAACCGAAAAAACAACGACCACTCTGGCTGGACAGTCGAAAATACACAATCTAGAACGAAGTTGGATTAAAATGCTACGGCTCTTGACCTATTCATCACAGGCATAGAGCTGCCATCAATTGTATCTACAGCGGGAAGTATGCTGACGCAGCGTCATGGTTTTACCACTACAACATCACTAAAACATCAGGTAAAACGGCCGTAGCTAGAATATATGCTGGATAGGCAGTGTATCGCGGTTTTACTCACAATGATAAAGCATTAAGTCGTTCTGGTCAACGGCCGTAGCTAGAATATATACTGGACAGGCAGAGTCCGTGATTTTAGTCACTCCTACAGCAGAAATAGTTCTTTTGTGAGTAGAAACCAAACAGACGCATTTACAAACTCGCTTTTGTAATATTATTGAATGTGAAAAGCAAATGTAGTTTTTAACGGGTCACTTTCAAAATTTCGCAGCGCAATACACTTTTACTTGTTTAAAATGTTAGCAAGGTCTAACAAATTCAAAGCGAATCAATTGAAAATGAAAATATAATCCATTATCGACTGCTGTTTTTCTATTCGATCTTGCCAAGTATTAAATTAGATTATTTGGTTTCAGCACGATGAATGGATCCATGCACTCAATGACATAGTACGGAGAGCCTTTGTGTCAGCAAACGTTCCCACCGGGCTCTGCAGGTCTGACGGGAAGAGGCCGGACGGGCTGACTCTCGTGCCTTGGAAGAACGGGAAGTGCCTGATATGGGATGCTACTTGCGTCAGCACTGTCGCAGCCAGCCACCTGAGTCGCACCGTCCACTCACCATCAGCAGGGCGGAATATGCCGCTGATAAGAAAAGGGAAAAGTACGCGGCGTTGGAGCCGCGTTACAATTTCGAGCCCGTTGAGCAAGAAGCTCATTTCGGAGATAGGGCACAGGCTCAAGATAAAGTGTGGTGACTCCCGCTCTGGCTCGTTCCTGGTGCAAAGGTTGGCCATTGCCATCCAACGTGGTAATGCAGCGAGTGTTTTGGGTACCTTTGCGCCGGGAACGGTTAGAGGTGGGTTATTTGAATAGATATTAGTGAATAACAAATATTTTGGATTTATTTGACATATGTATTTAAATGTAAATGAAATAAAAAAAATATTACTATTTATGTAGTATTTATTTCAAAGAGATTAAGTTTTGAAACATTTTTACAGTTTTCCTATTAAATATTATTAAATCCACTTATATTATCAATGGCATCTTTCAATTATATAAATATTGTAGTCTATGTATTTTGCATTCTGAACCTTGCTAGAATCTACCCAAATCATTATAACTCTGAAGTCACAGCAGATTGATGGACCAGCGGACATAGCTGTACCTACTGCTCGGTAGAGTAGTATTAGGATATTCCTTGCAGTACTATTTCATGGGGGTGATGTATTGACACACATTCGTGCGATGCTCAGATTGTGTAGCTTTAAGCAGCACCTGGAAGTAAAAACAATTTTAAGGTTTTTTATTAAGTACTCTGTCCACACCGCATTAAGTTGTGAGTGTGACTTTTAACAGTGTAGTGTAGGTCGGTCACAAGGAATGGAACAGTCATATGAGCATTATTTCTTTCTTTTCGCATGTGCCAATTGGTACTTCGACCAAAATACAATTGATGGACGGGCCCAGAAGAAGCGCATTTTTGAAGATTACAAAATAAGCGCCAGCGCTCACTTCGTTTCAGTCACTCTCTAGCCGTAGGAAGTGTATAACGAAACATCTGACAAAATTATGCCTTCGTGTGCTTTCCCGAAGTGTAAATACACAACAAAAAACCGCTAACTATTTTTTGTAACAAATGTATTGTACTTACATGGTTATAATTAAGTGTTGAAGTATATGTATGTCCGACGGTTTTGACTCATTTTTACTGAGCAAGTTCAATGGTTATAGCCCGTCCATTCATTTTATTTTGGTCGAAGAATTGGTAACCGTTCTGTAATGTTATAGAGCGAGATCTTTACTCATCACCATTGAATTATTATGAATGAAATTAGTATGGGTTCTCTTTCGGTTCCTTTTTTTGATCCTACTATAATGCCCTTTGGTATGGTAGTAGTGTGCATTATTAGTTTGGATGTATAAGTACTAACAAACATGTGTATTTTGATAACAACCAACTGAAAGGGAAAAAAGGAAATTTTCTTTTTCCCATTTGTTGGACGGCGGTCTGTCAGCCAAGTAAGTCCGTCTCATCTGTTAGCTACTTAAGACATTCGCACAGACGGAGACCAGGACAGTGGGCAGGAGACATGCTGGAATCGACTAATCACATTGGTTGAAATACACATCTAGTCTCCGCTCTGCTTCAATGGATCATAACGGAGACAGGGAATTAATTGTATGGCAAGCAGATTCATCATCATCATCATCACCATTTCAGCCGTAGGACGTCCACTGCTGGACATAGGCCTCCCCCATCGATCTCCAAAAGGGCCGGTTGGAAGCGGCCTGCATCCAGCGTTTCCTTGCGGTCTCTTTTAGGTCGTCTGTCCATCTTGTGGGTGGACGTCCTACGCTGCGCTTACCAGTCCAAGCAAGCAAGCAGATTAGCGCAGCTGAAAGGAGCGAAGTATAAAGTTATGCTATTGGATCATGCGCCCGCTCCGCTCGTCTCTGCTACACGACTACACGTATCTGTTCGTCTCCACTACTGAAGTCTACTCATCTCAGCTCCTCTCATCCCTGCTTCAATAGAAACACCCTTTACTCTGTCTACTCTATTCAACAATTTATCACAACATAACTAGACCATTGAACCAATCTTGATTAAATTTAACAGTAAGTGATGTGCTCTATGCGAACCGACAAAAGACATTATTTATTATAGGAAAATAGAAAACCACCGGGCGCCGCGAATCTTACGTATTGGTAGGTGCTGACCTTGATGTGTTCTCCTTAGCTCCAACTCTATGTTATGCAGTTTTCTTACAGCACTGGAATGAATAAACGCATCTTCGAGATGCATAATAATAATTCCTTCAGGGTCCATCACGCATCTAGATCTTGTAATATGTATTGTCTTGTATTGTTTTCAACCATAAAGCAGATAAGTATAATCTACTTTTCTATAACTGGTGCCACTTGTTAGTCGCAAAAAGTAGATCATGTTTGATCCACATTTGATCACATTTCCCGTCGAACCAATACGATTTTAAGTCTTTGATATGTTTATCTGTATGTTGATCATTAGGACACGTTTGTTTTTTTGAGCAAAAAACACAAATAATGAGTTTAAACTCACTTTGAAATTAAAGTTATTTTAAAGAGGACCTCAAATGGTCCTTGTTAAAAAACTAACCTATAAGCTAAAATATCAGCTGTTTTGGCAACTAAAACGATTTAAAATCATTTAAAATGTGCCTTCAGAATAGCAAAACTGCATTTAAACGTGAATTGAGTAGTTTACGGCACATAACGTTCATTCGATTAAAAAATTTGATTTTGACGTTTTTATAATAATTTAAGTGGTGCCTCTGGAATACCGATTAGCTTTTTTAAATATAACAAGTTTTAAAGCTAAACTAAATTTAACTTGTGCCTTCAAAATCGGGCCCACTGTCTACTTTTGAAAAATGTGCTTTAGTAATTTTGCGACGTTAATATTTCAAAATATTTAGAATAGGTACATTTTTTTATGCCATAGTTGGCAAACAAGCAGACGGGCTGCCTGATGGTAAGCAGTCGCCGTCACCTATGGATACTTGTAACACCAGAGGCGTCACAAATACGTTGCCGACCCTTTAGGACTCTATTAACTCGCCTTTTGAAGAGCCCCATGTTGTAGCTTCTCGGAAACACCGTGGAAGGTAGCTCATTCCACATGTTGCAGGTGTGAGGCAAGATCGCGTGAATCGCACAGTGTGCGATTTCTACTGATATAATTATGATATGTGGATGAAAATCAGACGGAGAAAAAAAAAAACACAAAAATGGGATAAACAGTTTTTATTGGCGAATAACTCCATTCCGGTCCATGAATTGAACTGGTTTTTTTAACCTAATTTCAGGATAAACTCGACGACGCCCGTATTGGCATGAAGTCCACAGCGCTCACATTTGGTTCCCACACGAAGCCAGCGTTGACTGGCGCGTTACTGGCCAGCACTGGCTTACTTGCCACCAGTGGCTTAATGGCTGAACTGGCGGCGCCGTATTATGTCGCGTTGGCGGCTTACGGCGCGCATGTTGGAAGGCAGGTGAGCTACTTACCAGCACTGGCTTATTGGCTGAACTGATGGCGCCGTATTATATCGCGTTGACTGTTTACGGGATGGATGCGTGTTGGAAGTAACTTAGTGGCCAGCACTGGCTTATTGGCCAGTATTGGCTTACCGGCCAGTATTGGCTAAATGGTTGAACTGGTGGCGCCGTATTATGTCGCGTTAGTGGCTTACAGCACGCATATTGGAAAACATGTGAGTTACTGGCTGGACTGGCCACCAGTGGCTTAATGGCTGAACTGGTGGCGCCGTTTAATGTTTCGTTGACGACTTATATATGTTGAAGACAGCTAGTGGCCAGCATTGGCTTACTGACCGCCACTGGCTTACTGGCTTATTGTAGTCAATATGACGTTGGGTGTCTTCAAATCACGAGTGAATAAAAAATTTATTTTCGTCGCTTACATCAAGCAAGATGACGGCCAAACGCAAGCCTATTATTAAATATATTTATTAAATATTAAATTGCATATTTAAACTTACCGGCACGGACCGGTAAGCGCAGCGTAGGGCGTCCACCCACAAGATGGACAGACGACCTAAAAGAGACCGCAGGGAAACGCTGGACGCAGGCCGCTTCCAACCGGCCCTTTTGGAGATCGATGGGGGAGGCCTATGTCCAGCAGTGGACGTCCTACGGTTGTAATGATGATGATGATATTTAAACTAGTTTTCTCTTCTTTTCAGATCTACACCCTGGATGTGGACAACCCCCAGGACTGCTCCGATAAGTTTAAATCCAATTCTCTAGTTGGCCTTATAATATTACTGGGCATTTTAGGAGGGGGTTACGGCAAATATATTGAAAATAGGGGTAAGGGAAACTCGGGGGAGAACGCTAAAGGATGTCTCTTTGGATAGATCATATAAACCAAGGTGGCATCTGAATCAATTACAGGGTTACGCATATAGACTGTACTAAGCCGAAAGAGCGTAGTTTCTGTGCTTTTTGGCGAAAATGGCGTCATCTAAAAATTATTGTAATTTTTGTAGATGTGTTACCAGTGATGACATACGGCACTGAAACGTGGTCTCTCACTATGGGCCTCATAAGCAAGCTCAACTCGCACAACGAGCTATGGAGAGGGCTATGCTCGGGGTTTCTCTACGAGATCGAATCAGAAATGAGATCCGTAGACGAACGAAAGTCACCGACATAGCCCAGCGGATTAGCAAGTTGAAATGGCAGTGGGCAGGGCACATAGCACGCAGAACAGATGGCCGATGGGGCCAAAAGGTTCTGGAATGGAGACCACGGACCGGTAAGCGCAGCGTAGGACGTCCACCCACAAGATGGACAGACGACCTAAAAGAGAGCGCAGGGAAACGCTGGATGCAGGCCGCTTCCAACCGGCCCTTTTGGAGATCGATGGGGGAGGCCTATGTCCAGCAGTGGGCGTCCTACGGCTGAAATGATGATGATGATTGTAGATAAAAAATCACTAAGTGAGAATTAAAAAAGAAAACCGGCCAAGTGCGAGTCTTGCACTGAGGGTTCCGTACCAGTACAAAATACAATAAATATCAATTTAAAAAACGGACTTTCAAAATTAGTAAGATATCAGTTACCAGTTATAACTTGGTATTGAACACAAACTTGTCATCGACTCGCACTTGACCATTATTTATTATTTGTTGTTATACTTTAGAGTGTGTACTATAATCATGTCAAGTTTGACGCTTGTACGTATTACCGTTTTTACATTAGAGCTAATACAAAAATACGAAAAAAAATACCTTTGTTGTATGGGGACCCCCTTTCGTTTTTACTTTTTGACTTATTATTATTTGTCAGTTAATCCGCCGTAACGTTACATATTCCGTGAAAATTTCAACTGGCTATCTATTACGGTTCGAAATATACAGCCGTTTAAAGGTAAGACAGATGGACAGACAGACAATGTATGCTTAGTAATAGGGTCCCGTTTTTTAACCTTTAGGTACGGAACCCTAGAAATGACTAAGAGAAAATAAAAATAAAAACAATTGGGCATTATCTTTAGAATAACATTGCAAATAGGACTAATTTTAAGTTAATATTTTATAGAATGCCGGAGTAGATAAGACAAATTTTCGTTTTTAATCTATCTCCTTCGGCATTCTACAGGGTTATAAGGAGAGGGTATGTTAAGCCGAAAGGAGGTCATTGTACTCATCATTATGAACAACTTTTACTACGGGACCAACCCTGAAATCGCAAAATAAACCCAGCTGAAACGGTCATTGACACTCGAAAAAAGTATGGAACAGCTGATATTTTTTGCGATTTCAGGGTTGGTCTCATAGTAAAAGTTGTTTATTATGATGAGTACAATGACCTCCTTTCAGCTTAGTACAGTCTATATGCGTAACCCTGTACAGGGTTATACGGGAAGGTGTCACTAAGCCGAAAGGAGGCCATTGTACTCGTCTAATAGTTGTTCGTCTCTTTTCAACGTCTAAATCTATTATGCCCATGTATGAATTTAAACTTAGGCTTGTCCTATTTTTTTTTCTACATCATCATTTCAGCCGTAGGACGTCCACTGCTGGACATAGGCCTCCCCCATCGATCTCCAAAAGGGCCGGTTGGAAGCGGCCTGCGTCCAGCGTTTCCCTGCGGTCTCTTTTAGGTCGTCTGTCCATCTTGTGGATGGACGTCCTACGCTGCGCTTACCTATTTTTTTATTACCTCATAAAAAAGCTGATCATAATAAGAGCCCATTAAAGAAAACAAAAAAAATAAAAAAAATAAAAATTAGTTATAAGCATTTTAATTTCACGCTAGACAGAAGCACGTTATTACGTCAAGCCTTGCGTGCGTTACACAAATGCGCGTTACGGGAAATGGACAGAGCATCCGCTCTATATCCACCAAAAACTTTATAGAGAGACTAGCTGACCTGACAGATGTTGTCCTGTCTTAGAAATGTCAAACACGCAAAGTCAAAATTGAAAATCTTATTTTTTTACACCTTGGGTTACATTATTGGAGTTTTAGTAAGGATCCCTATTTAAAAAAAAAAAAAATATAGCCTATGTCACCCGGGGATAGTGTAGCTTCCCAACAGTGAAAGAATTTTTCAAATCGGTTCAGTAGTTTCGGAGCCTATTCAATGCAAACAAACAAACAAACAAATCTTTCCTCTTTATAAAATTAGTATAGATAGAAAGAGAGGAATAGAGAGGGGATACTCTGTCCCTTTCTCGCAAAGCGTGTGTTAGTATAGCATTTGTATGGCGCTCCTGAGCCGTGACGTCACGGCTCAGTATAGTGCGCTCTCTCTCTAGCATGAAATTTAAATGCTTATATCTTATTTATTTTTGAACTAATTTTAATTTTGTTTTCGTTGATGTGCTCTATTTTTTACTAGCTTTTTTAGGAGTTAATAAAAAAATATTAGTCATGCCCATTAATTATAGGTGTGTTGTAATTTTAATTAAGCCAGTAGTTATTTTATACCTCCGGTTAGGTATATAGTATTAAGGTGCTGTGACTAGTCCTTAATTAATTTATATAAAGAAATACCTATAGGTAAACTTAAGGGCTTAACTCGACCCTAATTTACGTAGAACTTTGATCGCCAAAACTCGGAACTGAAACTGCGATCTTGATCGCGTTTGATGTTTTACGGTCCGTTTACATTCATTGGGTACGGAACCTTAAAACATCAAATGCGAGAGCGAGAGTGCTGCGTCCGGTGTTCTGGCCGTTATAGTCCTTTTCGAATAGCATGGCCATAGTCCTATATCTAAGTAGACATCACAAGCTGTCCAAATTGTATGATAACTAAGTGTGTCAAATTTTTCGCACCGTAATGTGAAAAGAAATATCTTTATTCCTCCTAAACCACGCGACGGATTTTGATGCGGTTTTCAACATCAGTTATTATCTATACTAATATTATAAAGAGGAATGATTTGATTGTTTGATTGTTTGTTTGCATTGAATAGGCTCCGAAACTACTGAACCGATTTGAAAAATTCTTTCACTGTTGGGAAGCTACACTATCCCCGGGTAACATAGGCTATATTATATTTTATAAAAAATTAGGGATCCTTACTAAAACTCTAATAATGTAACCCAAGGAGTAAAAAGATTAACAATTTTGACTTTGCGTGTTTGACAGTTCTAAGACAAGACAACGTCTGTCAGGTCAGCTAGTATGATATAAACCTAGCGACCCTAGGGTCGCTTATCTATACTTCTATACTAATATTATAAAGAGGAAAGATTTGATTGTTTGTTTGTTTGCATTGAATAGGCTCCGAAACTACTGAACCGATTTGAAAAATTCTTTCACTGTTGGGAAGCTACACTATCCCCGGGTAACATAGGCTATATTATATTTTATAAAAAATTAGGGATCCTTACTAAAACTCTAATAATGTAACCCAAGGAGTAAAAAGATTAACAATTTTGACTTTGCGTGTTTGACAGTTCTAAGACAAGACAACGTCTGTCAGGTCAGCTAGGATGATATAAACCTAGCGACCCTAGGGTCGCTTATCTATACTTCTATACTAATATTATAAAGAGGAAAGATTTGATTGTTTGTTTGTTTGCATTGAATAGGCTCCGAAACTACTGAACCGATTTGAAAAATTCTTTCACTGTTGGGAAGCTACACTATCCCCGGGTAACATAGGCTATATTATATTTTATAAAAAATTAGGGATCCTTACTAAAACTCTAATAATGTAACCCAAGGAGTAAAAAGATTAACAATTTTGACTTTGCGTGTTTGACAGTTCTAAGACAAGACAACGTCTGTCAGGTCAGCTAGTATGATATAAACCTAGCGACCCTAGGGTCGCTTATCTATACTTCTATACTAATATTATAAAGAGGAAAGATTTGATTGTTTGTTTGTTTGCATTGAATAGGCTCCGAAACTACTGAACCGATTTGAAAAATTCTTTCACTGTTGGGAAGCTACACTATCCCCGGGTGACATAGGCTATACTATACACGTGCGAAGCTGGGGCGGACCGCTAGTTTGACATAAATTTCAACTTCAACTCACCGCGTTTCCAGAAAAGGGTCTTGACAGACGGACAGACAGATAGACGGACGGACAACAAAGTGATCCTATAAGGGTTCAGTTTTTTTCCTTTTGATGTAGATACCCTAAAACAAGTTAAGTAAACTAATAATATTTCTGGGTTTCTTTTAACTAGTCAGTTATCATAGTAGCGCTTAACTATATGATTTCACAGGAAAATGTAAATGATTAATTTAGTTATGTGACGTCACATTCAATATATACGAATCACGTTACATTCTATCGTACTGTCAAACCACCTGTCAAGTGGCACGCTATTTGAAAAGGAACATTAGGATCTGCTCGTCGCGTTAAACTAGCCTTAGAGGGCGTCCATTAATAACGTGAGGCAATTTACGCGTTCGACTCCCCTCCCCCTAGGTGAGATGGTGAGATTTGGCTCGACTCCCCTCCCCCTAGGTGAGATGGTGAGATTTGGCTCGACCCCCTCCCCCTAGGTGAGATGGTGAGATTTGGCTCGACCCCCTCCCCCTAGGTGAGATGGTGAGATTTGGCTCGACTCCCCTCCCCCTAGGTGAGATTTGGCTCGACCCCCTCCCCCTAGGTGAGATGGTGAGATTTGGCTCGACCCCCTCCCCCTAGATGAGATGGTGAGATTTGGCTCGACCCCCTCCCCCTAGGTGAGATGGTAAGATTTGGCTAGACTCCCCTCCCCCTAGGTGAGATGGTGAGATTTGGCTCGACCCCCTCCCCCACTTCCTAATCTCACGTGAGTTTTTTAAAATGCGTATTTTTAGTGCAAATACGTTAATCTGTAATACGTTTTGTAGGTATTAACAAGCAAGATAGACTAAGAGGAAAGCCAATAGCGGAACATTAGAGCGTAGCTCGGAACATTTGCCTAAAAACGGTATAAACTTAGATGGCGCCGTAATTTGAGCGTGTTATAGGTTGTCTCGAACTTCCGTAAGCGCTGCAGTCAGATAATGTACGAAAGGGTTCTACAAATTACCGTAGCGCTAGTATCGCGGTCAAGTTTCGCAGCACGACAACCTATAACACGCTCAAATTACGGCGCCATCTAAGTTTATACCGTTTTTAGGCAAATGTTCCGAGCTACGCTCTAATGTTCCGCTATTGGCTTTCCTCTTAGTCTATCTTCCTTGGTATTAACAATATTTTAGCGGAGAAACAGGTTTTACTTAATTTAATATTAACCCATTTCTTCGCAATTTTACACTGTTTCTTGCAGGGAAAAAAAATTACTTGATATTTGCCGAGACCCCTCTCCCTTACGTGAGTTTGGGTGAGATTCAGCTCGGCCCTCCCCCTCTTAGCGCCTCACGTGATTAATGGACGCCCCCCTTACGTAAAGTTAGATAATAAATTACCAAAAATATGAAACTGTATTTATTTTATGTACGAATTGTGATTGTTGTGAATAATGGGTAATAAAGATAATCTTGCCATAATTTGGTTTTTTTAATTTATTTTTTAGTTTTTTTTTAATTTACTATTTTGTTAGCTTTTTAGGGCTCGGTGCCCAAAGGGTATAAACGGGACCCTATGACTAAGACTACGATGTTTGTCTGATCTACCTTTAAAAGGCTGTATCTTTCTAACCGTAATAGATAGCCAGTGGAAAGTGACTATTACCCAGTAATAGGTATGACAACCATTGGCGGCTCCAGGGGGGGCGGGCATGGGGGCCATGCCCCCCCCCCCCCTCAAAACACCTAGCAATTCCATACATTCGACTCAATTTTTCGATTTGATTCCTTCGAACCTTGTTAGAATACCCCCCCCCCAAATGAAATCCAGAATGCTCCCCCCCCAAAATGAAATCCTGGATCCGCCCCTGATGACAACCCTATTATTGCTAAAGCGATACCTAGAGTGCTTTTCATGTTTGAAGTCCCCCAGACGCGGCGCTGTCATCGCGTATCAATCACTATCAGTATCATTTCTCGAGTAGAACTTTAACAACTATTGGCATCGTACACGACTCTTTAACGATGAAAAATTAATAAAAATCTCACTAGCGTCCAAACACAGTAACAACACCTGACAACTACAACATGGAAATTTAGTTCCGCTGTTTGCCGTGGGACTTCAGACATGAAAAGGGCTCTATATTCGATAATAGGAATACAAAAATTTCAACCTAATATAACATTTTATTTATATTACACGGGAATTACTCACGTAAGATTAAGCCGGTCACTCCGACTATCTTACGTGAGTAATTCCCGTGTAATATAAATAGAATGTGTGAAAACCACGTCAGTTTCTCTAATATAACATCACTAGAAAATGAGACATGACTCACTGGTTTAAAATACTTAGCCTATGGGTTTAAACAATTCCTCATCCATAAGCTTTGCTAAGATTGGCAGTTGCATGGCGAGAGGGGAGTGCAGTGTCATGGCCACAGTATAGTTATTTATGATACAAGTGCGGTAAGTTGGTTATTACAAACGAGTAGACGAATGTAAGCCCGAGACGAAGTCGAGGGCTTACCATAGTCACGAGTTTGTAATAACCAATCCGCACGTGTGCCATACAACGTTTTACAACACATTTGCGAGAAAAAAACAAAAAATGGAAATTTAAAAAATACCGTAAAGTACACGCACGGTGCTATACAACGGAGCGTGCGGTAAAATTCATTACCGCACGCTCCGTTGTATGATCCGTAATGTTTAACTTTCGAACGATGTATACAGGGTTCGTAAGTGCACTTTTTGAGCAAATGTGTTGTAAAATATTTTTTTTGTTTAAATTAGGTATAACGGTTGTCAAGGCATTTTTGTAAGAAATTTGTTGTAGCCAGTTGCACCCATATAAACGAAACGTCAGTCATTCGAAATCAGTTAGCAACTGTGATGCGGGACAAAGAACTTTGAGACCTAACCCAAAAAGGTAAGGTGCAAGTTCTTTGAATGCGGAGTTCAACGCGTTGACATAAATAAGAATGTTCTATCAAGGTTCTGTCATAATGCCTGGTGACAGATATTCCTTCTCATTTCCGTTCTATTTACTTCTCTTTTCTGTGGTCATGGCGGTTGGCTGGTATTGGCGGATTTGTAGCCAGTGGGCTTAGTCCCAGATTTGATAGTTTTCGAAAACTTTTTTCGTTTACGTATTGTTCCATACATTGCTGGGCTGAAAGGTATTCGAAAACTTTTTTCGTATTAGAGTGAAGCAATCTATACCGCCGATTACTACCGATTTTAGTTCCTCCGCGTTTCCGCTGGAGGCGCTTTACTAAAATGTATGGAACAATACGTAAACGAAAACAGTTTTCGAAAACTATCAAATCTGGGACTAAGCGTACATACATCACTTCCTCTACAAAGGATTAAAAAAACACAGAGTTTTCATTGAGATATGCATTTATTACCTTTAAAATAAACTAAATCAAGAGTCCATAGACATAGCAGAAAGGTCGTTTAAAAAGGTACGTCCAAGTAAATCTAAATTTATATTATACAAGTTGGTTGTGCTTAAGCAAATTTAGGTATAAGAAATTAACAAATCTATAACTTAAACCAGCTTATTTTGTCACAAGGTAACGGCGGGAAAATTAAGACTTCTCTAGATTGACAACACGTTAATGTCTTCGACCAAAATAAAATGAATTGACGGGCTCAGAAGGAGCGCATTATTGATTATATATATATTACAAAATGAGCGCCGGCGCTCACTTCGTTTCAATTGGTCTTTAGCCGTAGGAAGTGCGACACAAGTATTGTTACAAATAACGAAACATCTGACAAAATTATGCCTTTGTGTGCTTTCCCAAAGTGTAAAAACAACAAAAAAACCGCTATTTTTTGTAACAAATGTACTGTACATGGTTATAATTAGGTGTTGAAGTATATGTCCGACGGTTTTGACTAGTTTTTACTGAGCAAATTCAAAGGTTATGGCCCGTCCATTAATTTTATTTCGGTCGAAGGTTAATGTCATAACCAAAATCAAGTGTCAAAATTATTTTACTAAGGTTGTGTTCCAAAACGTATTAGTTTTTTTTTCGAGTGAAATTCATCGCATAAGTTTTGAATTCGGAACTAGCCTAGGTTTAATTTTATGCAGATAATATATATATAGAGAGGTGAATTGTGTTTTGGAGCTCTATTCACTCTGTGACGCTCTAGATTATTCGAGCATTGCATCTCTCAATCTCTCGTTTGGAATGTAATGAGTGTAAGGATGACTGAAATAATCTCGAGCGCGCTAAAATAACGCCCGAGGAAATTTACCATTGCCAGTAATATCATGAAATATTGTCTTAAGGTGGTTCGATTCACAAATGGCGGGAAATTCAAATTTCAAACAGTTTTCTTGTCCTTGTAGCCAGGCCGGGTAATTATTGTAAACGGTCATGATGTTTGCGCAAATTCATTATTATTCTTTACAAAATCATGTAAAGCTATTTATCTCTAATGCATATTATTACTTACATTTGTGAATAAACTAATTTTTGTTGTTCCAAACGGTTTATTGACAAATGTAAGTAACATGGTGCGTTACTGTTAAATAGTTGTACATTATAATGTAAAGAACAACCAACAATTTGCGCAAACACTGTGTTATTTAAAAATAATTACCTGGCCTGGCTACTAGGACCAAAAAAGTGTTTAAAATTTGAATTTCCCGCCATAAGTGAATCGTACCACCTTAACAATGTAACATTACCTCAATTACATCGAAAATCAAATAAAGTATAAAAACTAAGCTGTTATACTTGATTAAAACTAGATTAGGTACTTTTGCTTACAATGTTTATTTCCAATCTTTTTTCTGACAAAGTAAAGGCTCATCGCTGGTAAGCTAAACATGGTGTAAATCGTTCATCATTCATTCATTCAAAGTCAATCATTTCGATATTGACAATTGAATGAAATTAAATCCCATTTCAATCTCGATTGAAGCAGAGTGATTTGTTTCACCTATCGGTTGAAATACTCTCGCGTTTCAAAACACCAGATGAAAAATCCACGAGGAGTTTGGAAGTACCGTTCTTTAACGATCGTCAAATTAGAAAGTTGAGATCTAAAATCCGATAAAATACCATTTGATCAGTAGTCGCTATGATCGTTTCTATGGCAGTTTAGAATATGACGATCGATAAAGTACGGTACTTGCACTTCAGGGGTGCAAGTACCGTTCTTTTAGCGATCGAAAATTCGCTAAAATGCCATAGAATCGATCACAGCGAGTACTGAAAAAATGGCATATTATCGAATTTGACGACCTCAACTGTCAATTTGACGATCGCTAAAAGAACGGTACTTGCACTGCAGCATCGAATAAATTTCACGCATCGGGGGAAAATTTGTCTGTTTTGGAACGCATCCTAACTGTATCAAGGACGCTCCATGGAGTGGACGCGCCACAAGTCCACAATGTAACATAATCTAAGATTTCCTGTAACATCAGCTGTCAAAAACAATATTGAAAGACGCCATTTTAAGCAATCAACGGGACCTAGCTTACACATCCGGTGATAATCCTTGATTACCAGTCAGTAAAACAATTTTAACGGCGTTAAACGTCTAAAACGTCTATGAAAAATGTGAACTGATATCATACAAGCCTAAGATTATGTAGATATCATCTGATTGGTTTCGCTGGAAGACGAAGAACTCGATGAAGAGCTCCTACTTTTACTTTTATCTTGAACTTGAACTGTTGTTATAATAACCGCTTCAGAAGTTTGCTGATTTTGCTGCTCTGATGTCTCAGACTCTTGTTGGCTATTTTGAACCAGCACTGCAGTCTGTGATGACTCACTCTGAGATGACGAGTTTTCAGATTTAGAATTCTTTATATTCTGTCCTGATTGACTGAACTGTTGTACGTTTGCGTGCTGATCTTGTGAATTGTCATTTCCTCTACCACCATTCGAACTTCCTTCTTTATTTTCTCCACCTTGGCTCCCTCCGTTTTGGTTATTTTGTTTTGACTCTGATTTTGTTTCACTATTAGTGGTTTTTCCTCTGCCTCCATTAACTCCTCCACCTTGGCTCCCATCGTTATAGCTGCTTTGACTTGAGTTTGATTTTGATCTATTAATGTTTTTTCTTTTGTTTTCTTTCATTCTTTCACCTTGGCTCCCTCCGTTTTTGCTGTTATGATATGAGTCTAAGTTTGTTTCACTATAATTGTTTCTTCCTCTGCCGTTTTTATTTTCATTCCCTGATTCACCTTTATCAAAGCTATTGTCTCTTTCACTGGATTCGGTTGATTTTCCATTCCGTCGTTGGTTGTGTCCTCTATTTCCTCCTGTATTTCCTTTCCTTGACCTACCTATATTTTCATCGCTCTCGTAGTTTTCTCTGGACTCAGTATCTGAGGTTACTTTTTTACTCCTTTCTTGTTTGTGTCCTTTATGTCCTCCTTTACTACCTCCACTGCCTCCTTTACTACCCCCGCTGCCTCCTTTACCACCTCCTCTGCCTCTTTTACCACCACCGTTGCTTCTTTTACCACCCCCGCTGCTTCCTTTACCTCCTTTAGCTCTTCCATACACGTTTGAAGAACTAGATGATTCAGGATTCTCATAGGATTCATCATCATTATTGCTACTATTTTGATCGCTGCCTCCTTTACCACCTCCTCTGCCTCTTTTACCACCCCCGCTGCTTCCTTTACCTCCTTTAGCTCTTCCATACACGTTTGAAGAACTAGATGATTCAGGATTCTCATAGGATTCATCATCATTATTGCTACTATTTTGATCGCTGCCTCCTTTACCACCTCCTCTGCCTCTTTTACCACCCCCGTTGCTTCTTTTACCACCCCCGCTGCTTCCTTTACCTCCTTTACCTCTTCCATACACGTTTGAAGAACTAGATGATTCAGGATTCTCATAGGATTCATCATCATTATTGCTACTATTTTGATCGCTATTTGTTTGGTCACCATTGTCGTCTTGACTGATATCTGAGCTACTAAATCTGGTGCAGGTTGAAATGGTATCTACAATTTTACTTTTATATTTTCTAAAATCATGATATTTATTTAACACTTTTTGGGAGTGTTCGTACAATTCTGAAAATGAAATTATTTATTTAGATTTTTCTTTAAGGTTTCAGTTTATTTATTACTTCTACTTACAGTACACAAAGTAAAGTATATATTTAAAAAAAACATTGGCGCCAAAGTAGAAATAAATCTCACTTCATTGTATTATTTTCCTAAACTTGTGTATTATCGATTGTTAATGCGTAATAATAGTGGGTTATTGTTTATTAAATGTTTGTGGATGTGATCGAGTGTAGACAAGTTGTCTGGATAAATCTAACATAGATTTTAAGACAACTTACTAACTTGAAATGTAACGTACTATGTGTTTTAAATATTTAAAAAAAAAAAAAAAAAAGTGATACCTTGGTAAAACATGTTTTGTATGACATACTAATTTTATGTTGACATATTTTTACAGCAATTTGTTGTATTTATTATATTAGTAATTTTATAATATTATTCCTATTTTTACTAGGAAATCTATTTTAGTTTTAACAGTATGTGAGATAAATGTTAGAGGAATTTGTCCGTTTTTATTCTCAATAAATAATTTGAATTTGAATGTTTTCGCGGTATTTCCAAAGCCCGTCAAAAGCCTTTAGTAAAGTCTCCACCACTTAGGCATAACTTGGACTTGACCGTCACTTACTTTGCTTGACTCTGACTGTGAGTTTGACGCTATTTAATCATATTTACATAGTATTGTAGTTTAATATTACGACTGAAGGACTTTGACCCATGGTCTTATTCAATTCAATTCAATTTATTTATTTCAGAAAACACATTGATGTAAGTATTTTAAAAATATCATTGAGAAAACATAATTCCATATTTATACAAAATGTCAAAAATTGGAATTAATATCACATACACTTAACATAAAAAGAAAAATAAAATCATAAAAATTAAAAGGCAAATTTCAATAATTTATCTTTAATAGGTATTTCGGCTTGGAAAGAAAAAGAAAAAAAAAGAATACAATGGCACTTAGAATAACTACACAAAGAAACCAAGTACATTCGTAAAATTTAAGCCATTCAAATGGTGTCATATATGGCTCCAAAAAATAAATAAAAAATTTACTATGACAATTTGCGCGGTGAGATCGTACCACAACAAATCAGAAAAGCTGCATAAGAGTTATGGTGTGACATTCCACAGGTAATCCATTAATTTTCTTGCTTAAATCGTTTAAAATACCAATCGAAACGTAAGCTACAAAGCGAATTTGTAGCTTACGTTTTGAGAAGGCGTTGTTTGGAAACCTACCTTCTCTGAGTAGTTATTCTAAGACAATGGCATCATTTAATGAATACGTCAATATCAGATTTATACAGGGTGTAAGAGAAAAAAAATACCAAAGATAGTGACCGATATACCGATACCGATACCGATACAACCGAACGACCGATACCGATATCGATATATATCGATATATTGATAGTGCTGGTGGTTGATGATAATTACGATATAACAAAATATTAGGTTAGGTATTATCAGGTTTTATTATTGTTTTTTTTTAATGTAAGCAATGTAATGCAAATAAATAATAATAATAAATATTCGGGACATTTTTGCACACACGGTCATCTGTCCCCAAACTAAGCAAAGCTTGTGATATGGCTGCCAGAGACTGATATACATACATATATAGTTTTAAATACCCACTTAAATAGATATTAACAACCAGATATAGAACAAACACAAAAATGTTCATCGCATAAATGTTTGTCCTAGGTGGGAATCGAATCCATGCCCCCAAGCTCAGAATCAGGTTCACTACCAACTAGACCAACGGGCTATCAAAATATAGTATCATCGAACGCTTGTAAGCTTTACATTGCTGGTTTGCAAAAAACAACAAGTATAGAGCAAAATTATTATTGGAATGGTTGGTTGTGTTTAGATAGCGTTTACACCTTACACCGATTTAAATAAAATAAAATACAATAATAATAAAAATTCTATAGGTACTTACGATTCACTACTTGTCTGCCCACTGGAAAAAAAAGTATCGTTAGTTAGAAAAACATGAGTGTAGGTTTAGGGATGGTCACTGGGTAGGTGACGTCATCATACATACAAGATGGCGACATGTAAAGTTAGGTTTGATAAATGATGTGTCGATAGATTCCTCTAAGTTCAGGCATGGTCACTGGGTAGGTGACGTCATCATACATACAAGATGGCGACATGTAAAGTTAGGTTTGATAAATGAGGTGTCGATAGATTCCCCTAAGTTCAGGGATGGTCACTGGGTAGGTGACGTCATCATACATACAAGATGGCGACATGTAAAGTTAGGTTTGATAAATGAGGTGTCGATAGATTCCCCTAAGTTCAGGGATGGTCACTGGGTAGGTGACGTCATTATACATACAAGGTGGCGACATGTAAAGTTAGGTTTGATAAATGAGGTGTCGATAGATTCCCCTAAGTTCAGGGATGGTCACTGGGTAGGTGACGTCATCATACATACAAGATGGCGACATGTAAAGTTAGGTTTGATAAATGAGGTGTCGATAGATTCCCCTAAGTTCAGGGATGGTCACTGGGTAGGTGACGTCATCATACATACAAGGTGGCGACATGTAAAGTTAGGTTTGATAAATGAGGTGTCGATAGATTCCCCTAAGTTCAGGGATGGTCACTGGGTAGGTGACGTCATCATACATACAAGGTGGCGACATGTAAAGTTAGGTTTGATAAATGAGGTGTCGATAGATTCCCCTAAGTTCAGGGATGGTCACTGGGTAGGTGACGTCATCATACATACAAGATGGCGACATGTAAAGTTAGGTTTGATAAATGAGGTGTCGATAGATTCCCCTAAGTTCAGGGATGGTCACTGGGTAGGTGACGTCATCATACATACAAGGTGGCGACATGTAAAGTTAGGTTTGATAAATGAGGTGTCGATAGATTCCTCTAAGTTCAGGGATGGTCACTGGGTAGGTGACGTCATCATACATACAAGATGGCGACATGTAAAGTTAGGTTTGATAAATGAGGTGTCGATAGATTCCCCTAAGTTCAGGGATGGTCACTGGGTAGGTGACGTCATCATACATACAAGATGGCGACATGTAAAGTTAGGTTTGATAAATGAGGTGTCGATAGATTCCCCTAAGTTCAGGGATGGTCACTGGGTAGGTGACGTCATCATACATACAAGGTGGCGACATGTAAAGTTAGGTTTGATAAATGAGGTGTCGATAGATTCCCCTAAGTTCAGGGATGGTCACTGGGTAGGTGACGTCATCATACATACAAGATGGCGACATGTAAAGTTAGGTTTGATAAATGAGGTGTCGATAGATTCCCCTAAGTTCAGGGATGGTCACTGGGTAGGTGACGTCATCATACATACAAGGTGGCGACATGTAAAGTTAGGTTTGATAAATGAGGTGTCGATAGATTCCCCTAAGTTCAGGGATGGTCACTGGGTAGGTGACGTCATCATACATACAAGATGGCGACATGTAAAGTTAGGTTTGATAAATGAGGTGTCGATAGATTCCCCTAAGTTCAGGGATGGTCACTGGGTAGGTGACGTCATCATACATACAAGATGGCGACATGTAAAGTTAGGTTTGATAAATGAGGTGTCGATAGACATGTAAAGTTAGGGTAATTAAACGTAAAAAACGTTTAAACGTATCTCATGTCCTTGCCAGGTACGGCTTTTTATTTGTCTTTTGTGGCACGGTGCACAAATGTTAGTTTTTTTAATAATTTTTTATTATTATTATTATTTAGTGTTTGTTAAAGATAAATAAATTAATATGTCTTATTATAGAAACTAACGTGGTTTTTACACATTTTATTTATATTACACGGGAATTACTCACGTTAGATTAAGCCGGTTACTCCCGACTATAGTTTCAACCGTATTAGGCAGTCTTTTCTAACGTGAGTAATTCCCGTGTAATATAAATAAAATTAATGTCTATTAGAATATTGTCATATTTTTTTAATACTCAATGTTATTTGTCTAATAGCGCCGTTAAGCCTCAAAGAGGTTTGTCTTTGAGCGGATTCTACTGTAGAAGAACTTGACGTTTAAGTAAATTAAAAATAACCCTGTATGGATAGCTATTATGAAAATAAAAACAGTATTTACTTACTTTTGGAATTATGTCCACTGGCCATAGCTGCTATGATTTCGAAACCTGTAATATTCAAAATATGTATTAATAATTATTTAGTAACCGACGTTTGCGTGCTTCATCTTCGACCACATAGTCGCTTACAAACAGGCGAGTTAGTGGTCAAACACGGACTTATAAGCAAAAAAAAAACCATTAATAAATTTATTCATAAATAATTCAAGATAGTAATGTTACATTGTTTTTTTTATCAATAGGGTACTTGACTGTATTAAAAATATTATGCCAATTGACGCCATCCATAAACATGACAGAATGAAAAAGCATATTTCATTGATTTTTTGATAAAAATATGCTTATTTTTTGTAAAAAACGCGAATAAAATAACTGTATTTTCGACATTTGATCACGTGATCGAAAACGGTCTGTAACTGGCTTCATCCCTAGTGACGTCACACAAATCTAAACAAACAGATTTTGTATTGATATTTGCGAATTTAATGTTGTAAAGCTATTTTGAGAGCGATTTATCCAGAAATTCTCACCAAAAACATTCCGGAGGTTAAATGTGAGAAGAATGGAGAAACATTTTGTGCAAGCAGACAGCAGTAACTTACCCAAAATTAATGTTTTTATGGTTGCATATTTCTTTAATAATAATCCACGTCATTGTTTCTACGCTGCAGAACTCAAAACGTAAAAACTACAATGTCAGTATTAATTTTTAATTGTTCTCCAAGCAAAACATTCAATCAAGTTGTACAAAAAGTATGTTGTAGTAAGTGGATATCACTATTTTGTTAGGTTATGTCGAGCTTTACAATGTTTAAAAAGAAAGTAACAGTACATAAAATAGTAATGCAATAAAAACACAAATTGTAATAGAAATATATAGACTCAAATATGTACCTCAAAATGATCTTCGCACATAGAAACACTTGAATTAGCTCCAATACTTTTAGGTTCTCTACGAGCTACTTAGTTCCAACCACTTTTTGCGAGTTTTGGGGTCCATTGGAACAGAAACGAATAGTTTTTCCGGTGTTTTATGGAAGTATTTGTACATTGTGGCACTACACAACATTTATAAACCATTACTTCTATTAGAAAATTAGTGATTATCAAACTTTTGCTGCCTGGCTGCAGTTGTTTTGTTTTGTGTGACGTCAATCAGTCGCTCGACCGGAGCTATGACGCAGGTCTGCGTTTTGGCGCGATATTTTTTTATTCAAACTTTAACATCGATTTATATCGCAAATACGACTGATATCCAGAAAATATAAATGCAGTATACATTAAATTATATCAGGCAATAATGTGCAATAGTTTCCCAAAAGTAGTCAAATACCCTATTATTATTAATCTTACAACACCTCTTTACAGCTGCAAAATTATTGACAAGCCCATTTTATAGCCGATAATGTGTAGGTACCTATATTGTATAATTGTATCATTTTAAATTGTGATTTTTATCCTGTAAATGATGTCGTCATGTGTATATTAGTTATACCTAAGACCCGAAATAAATTAATTGAATTAAATAGGCATGTGTCCTCATGTTTAATTTATTACAAATAACCGGCTTAGCGAGGAATATTACTAAATACATTACACATACTGAAAAAATAATTTAAATTGGCTGATAAATCTCTGAGATATGAGCGTTTAAAGTTTTAGGTGGGGATAGAGAGGGGATGTTCTATCCCTTTCTCACAAAGCGTGTGCTAGTATAGCATTTGTATGGCGCGCCTGAGCCGTGACGTCACGGCTCAGTATAGTGCGCTCTCTGTCTAGCATGAAATTTAAATGCTTATATCTGCTTATATCTTATTTATTTTTGATCTAATTTTAATTTTGTTTTCGTTGATGGGCTCTATTTATGATCAGCTTTTTTATGAGGTATAAAAAAAAATTGTCATCATGCCTATTGCGTCCATAGCAATAGTTAATCGAATCATTACATATAAATGAAATTTAAACTTACATAAACTTATATCCTCAATTACATCGTCTTTTGTCCAATCGCTGATATCCTCTGAAAAAAGAAATTCAAATTATAATTAAGAGGAAAGACAATAGCGGAACATTAGAGCGTAGCTCAGAAATTTGCCTAAAAACGGTATGAACTTAGATGGCGCCGTAATTTGAGCGTGATATAGGTTGTCTCGAACTTCCGTAAGCGCTGCAGTCAGATAATGTACGAAAGGGTTCTACAAATTACCGTAGCGCTAGTATCTGTCTGTTCTAATTCTTTAGAACCTTCTTACTTCTATAGAGGTACAGTTTTAATATATATTTCAATTTAAAATATATATATGAAAGGCTAGTCCAATATAAATCATTATCAACACAGATCTTGTGTATATCTGTGATTATCAACAAATCAATAGGCACTCGACCAAAAAGTATTGATGTTTTTTTTTCGAATAAAAAAATACACGGCCTCCTTAAGTCGGTTCTTTTTTCAGTCATTTTGCTCCTGGAAGAGCGGTCGTGGTCGTCATGTAGTAGTAGGACGGGGCAGATAGGATGCGCTTCACGATGTCTCGCCAACTCTCTCAGCTGGAGGTCATCCTGCTGCACTCGTTTAAGGGACGCCACTGCAGACTTGATCTTAAGTCGGTTATAGGTTATATTATCTTTGCTTACAGGAGATGGTAAATTAAAAAAAAAACATCATTGTCTACTTACTCTCCATATAGCGCGCCATCCTGAGCATCCTGTTCAAGATCACCTTTTCAGTAACTGAAAACAAAAAAAAACTTTTTAAAAACAAGCTTTAAGGCGTCCGCCATATTGAATTTCCCAGCGGTCACTTTTAGGTCGTCTGTCCATCTTGTGCAACGCTGGATGCAGTTCGCTTCCAACCGGCCCTTTTGAAGATCGATGGGGGAGGCCTATGTCCAGCAGTGGACGTCCTACGGCTGAAATGATGATGATGATATTGAACTATTGATGATAGTGTGACGCCATTTTATTCTTCGTATTCTTAGTAAGCCACATTTGACACCCATATCCTGGGGGTGCATAAAAAGTTACTCGCCATCTTTGGGAGTACGCCATACTGGATTTAAAATCACGTCACTAATCATGCATTGTTATCCAAACGTCCTAAACGTGTAGGCAAAATTTCAGCTCCATCGGTTTTAATAGCTGTTTTAAAATGCAGCTGTAAAATTTGACCCAAAGTAACAAGGCAAGTTAAATAATAAACCGGCCAAGTGCGAGTAGGGCTCGCGCATTGACGGTTCTGTACCACCACAAAATACAACCAGTTCAGGCTTAACGCCTTCCAAAATAGTCGAAGCAATTGCTATGCAGTCACATATTCAATACTTTGCTACAGTGACGCTCGAGTATAACACAATTTTATTATAACTTGGTAATACAATCTTAGTATTTTATGATCTTGGTGGTTGGTCTTGGTTGTGAGAGTCGCTGGCATCCAGTGGATGCAAAAGGCAGGCTGTCGTTCAGTGTGAAGGCTAAAGCGGGAGGCCTATGTTCAGCAGTGGACGTCTTCTGGCTGATGATGTTGATGATGATGATGACAAACAGATTCCGAAGTGAAGCAACGTCGGGCGCGTACGGTACTTGGATGGGTGACCGCCTGGGCATGATGTCTTTTTGCACTACTTTTTTGTAAGTTAACTAACAATTTATGTGGTGGTACTCGGTGCGCGAACCTGACTCGCACTTGGCTGCTTTTATTTGCTTGCATAATCAGCCTTTTAGTAGTCCACTTCTGGACTCTACCCCCGAAAGGGCGATTGGGCCATATCCACCACGCTGGCCCAGTTGCGGGTTGGTTGGATTCACATACGCCATTGAGTTCCTTCTCCGTACGTATGCAGGTACGTTGAAGTGGCAATGGGCAGGCCACATCGCTCGAAGAACCGATAACCGATGGGGAAGAAAGGTTCTTGAGTGGAGACCACGAACCGGCAGACGCAGCGTAGGTAGGCCTCCCACTAGATGGACCGACGACATAGTGAGAGTCAGTGGATACAAAAGGCAGGCTGTCGTTCAGTGTGGAGGTTAAAGAGGGAGGCCTATATTCAGCAGTGGACGTCTTCTCGCTGATGATGATGATGACGTATACAGGTTTCCTCACAATATTTTCCTTCACCGAAAAGCGGCTATGAAAATCCGTACATAAGCTCCAAAGAGCTCATTGGTATGGACCTGGGATTCGAACCCACAACCTCACGCTTTCAATCTAGCGGTCTCCCAAATAGGCTACCACGGCTTACCTACACGGCGAATAGGCATGATTCCTAATGTTTAATTTATTACAAATAACCGGCTTAGCGATGAATATAAGTAAATACATTACACATACTGAAAAAAATAATTTGAATTGGCTGATAAATCTCTGAGATATGAGTGTTTAAAGTTTTAGGTGGGGATAGAGAGGGGATGCTCTATCCCTTTCTCGCAAAGCGTGTGTTAGTATAGCATTTGTATGGCGCACCTGAGCCGTGACGTCACGGCTCAGTATAGTGCGCTCTTTGTCTAGCATGAAATTAAATTAAATTAAAATGCTTATATCTTATTTATTTTTGAACTAATTTTAATTTTGTTTTCGTTGATGTGCTCTATTTATGATCAGCTTTTTTATGAGGTAATAAAAAAATGTTAGTCACCATGCCTATTGTCTAGTTCTGGTTATTTTTTAAGATTTCTCACATAAAAAGGCGTCTTTGATATGTTCACGATTTGAACATATGTTTTAAATCTATCAGGACTTATCTTAGTAATATAATGCTCGTTATTAATTAATTAAATGAATGGACGGGCCCAGAAGAAGCACATTTTCGAAGACTACAAAATAAGCGCCGGCGATCACTTCGTTTCAGTCTGTCTCTAGCCGTAGGAAGTGCAACACGTGTCTATCGTTACATGATAACGAAACATCTGACAAAATTATGCCTTCGTGTGCTTTCCCGAAGTGTAAATACACAACAAAAAAAAATCTATTTTTTGTAACAAATGTACTGTACATTTTTATAATTAGGTGTTGAAGTATATGTCCGACGGTTTTGACTCGTTTTTACTGAACAAGTTTAATGGTTATGGCCCGTCCATCCATTTTATTTTGGTCGAAGGTTAAGTTTCAACGTTAAAAACAAAGGGGGACTTGAGCACTAGACTTACCTTGGTTGCTTTGTAAGGTCTCTGAGGCTTTCTCTATCGTGCACTTTATTTCATCTGTTGAGTAGAAATCCCTGACATCGGAAACTGAGTAGCTACTGCCCTTATACTCCTTGAGACCCCATTTGCTGCCGTAGTTTTTGTTACAAACATTAGGACTGCCCCATCCTGAAAAAAAATTGTGGCATTATTCTTTACTAACAAAAATCTGAGAGCTGAGGAGAGAAGATGGTAGTGTAGCGTCGACCAAAGCCGAGGTATTAGGGGAAATCGAGAGGTTCTATGGACAGTTATACACTTCGGTTGCTAAACCTGGCAGCAGCTCGGCCAAAGACCCAAGAGCCAAGCTGAGCCGACACTATACTGAAGATATCCCGGACATCAGCATGTACGAGATTAGGATGGCCCTGAAACAGCTCAACAACAACAAGGCGCCGGGGGACGATGGAATCACATCAGCGCTTCTGAAAGCGGGTGGAACACCGGTACTCAGAGTCCTTCAGAAGCTCTTTAATTCTGTTTTACTCGAACAAAAATACTGTGACATTACTTTTTGATAACTAAATATATCATAACATTATTCTTTAGTAACTAAGAATAACGTGACAATATTTTTAGAACTCATAATTTATACACCTTCACGGGAAGTTCAATAACTTATAAATGGTAGGAGAATAGTATACACTACTTTCCACCCACAGATGGGAAATATTTGCTTTAAATTTAAATAGGACCGTTCAAGGTATAGTCACAGCTACAGGGTTACGCGGACAGGGTGTACTAGGCCAAAAAGGGTCCATAGTACCTGGTTACGCCAGATTATAGTTTTAATTTTTTATTGTTTATATTTTGGTGCATTTCCTATGTTCCTCTTTTACCCTCAAACAGCACTAACAAGAACCTGCTTCGTGAACTATATTTGCAACGGACATTATGTACCTATGCAGGTTAGCGCGCAGTGCAAGAGCCATCCGTAAAACAGTGTGTCATTGACTTCCGCGCGCATAGCACTAAGGTGTAATTTTGACCTGCTTTCGCGTTTTGGTGCACTCATCCTAAGGTGATCTAATACTTCACCGGCTGACCATTGTGGTCTGGCATATAACAATATTGTGGTTCGCCGTATAAATAACTGTGGTGTGTGAAACGAAGAGCCTAAATAGTGATACGTGTCGAAGGCGTCACTGGACCTTTGGAGCGGAGAACGAGGAATACCAAGTAAGTGCTGTTCCCGTCTGTCCGAATCCCTCTCTTTGTTTTGTGTGTACCACTCTTCAAATCAACAAAATACAGTCCACTCATTTCTAGGGGCCCTAATTGCCCCACCGTAACTTGGCGAAACCAGTACCCATCATTATGAATTACTTTTACTATGGGACCAACCCTGAAATCACGAAAAATATAATATCAGCTGTTTCACTGAAAACGGTAATTTCCACTCAACAAAATGTATGGAACAGCTGATTTTTTTTTCGTGATTTTATGGTTGGTCGCATAGTAAAAGTTGTTCATAATGATGGGTACTATGGACCCCTTTCGGTTTAGTACACCCTTTCCGCGTAACTCAGTATAAAAATTGAATCATTATAATTCGTTTACAATCAACGAAAGTATGGTGTAACATACACAAAAAATACAGTCGAAATGAGTAAGTCCGTTCTAAATACTGTGACAATTTATTATGTACGTTGTAAGTACCAAAAATGTCTTGTCATTATTTTTTCTCAAATAAAAACACCTACTGAGACATTATATTTTCCTAATTACTGTAACATTATTTTTTACCAACGAAAGTACTGTGAAATTATTCTTTACCAACCAAAAATACTGTGGCATAATTCTTTACAAACTAA
Source organism: Agriopis aurantiaria (assembly GCA_914767915.1). Lineage (NCBI taxonomy): Eukaryota > Metazoa > Arthropoda > Insecta > Lepidoptera > Geometridae > Agriopis > Agriopis aurantiaria. The sequence goes on along the minus strand of OU612010.1, from coordinate 5,407,644 downwards.
AAAAATACTTGGAAATATTTTTACTGACTAAAGAATATTTATCCCGGAAAACTTAGAAAAATAGAAAAAACGGCGGGGAAATTGCCGGAAAACGCGTGTCTTATGCAATAATGGAAATTTACCATCGCCTGTTATGCGCAGATGTCAAATAATGACTATTCTGGCAATGCAATTTCATACTTATCTGTAGATTTTAGGGCAGTAAAGCAAAATGGCGTTTATCCTTACCGTTTGATTCGTATGTCTGCGCAAGGGGAGCATCGTCTGAACAACTTATCACTCGCAAGACCGCAACAACCACTGTAAAAATAATTATAACATAAAAAAGTATTGACTTCTCTGGAAGTGAAGTGTTACATATTCTAACCCTGCCCTATCCAGAAAAAAAAACTGTGGCTTCATTCTTTACTAACAAAGTTTTGTGACATTATTCTTTACTAACCAAAAATATCGTACCATTATTCTTTAATAACTAAGAATACCGGAAGTATTACATATGCTACGCCTATCCTATCCCTTAACTGAAAAACTAATTGTGGCGTCATTCTTCACTAACAAAAATTTGTGGCATTATTCTTTACTAAACAAAAATATCGTACCATTATTATTTAATAACTAAGAATACCGTATTTTTTTACAAAAAATAAGAAAACACTACCTTTTTTAAAAAGAGGATTCATCTCCTAATTTTCCACAGTCAGAGGAGAAATATTTTCATTGAATTTAATAGAATCACACCATCGAGATAAAGCCATATTTAAAAAAGGAACTTTAACATCGGTTCATATTTTCACAATGACCAAAGATATTGCGTAACAAACAAAAAAAAGTTGGCCATCACGGGAGATGTGTAACACGGCATAAGAGCAGTGAGTTTTTTTTTAATGCCATAGGTGGAAACAAGCAGACGGGCTGCCTGGTGGTAAGCAGTCACCGTCGCCTAAGGATACTTGTAACACCAGAAGCATCACAAATACGTTGCCGACCCTTTAGGACTCTGGTGTAATAATCTAAACATAAGAGAGCGTCATAACGTTTGCCGTCACGGCATACGAGTATGTTTTACTGCCAAGACGCCAATAGTTTTTTAACATGAAAAAATCATCGAATTCTATTTATTCGGTTATTATGATTGATTTTTTTCTCTTTTAATTTTAGTACAAAGTTATATCAAACGAAGCATAATAAAATACATTACACATAAAAAATGCTTCATAAATTTCATAAGTTCATAAGTTTTTATAAGCGTTTAAAGTTTTTGGTGGGGATAGAAATCAGATGCGCTGTCCCTCTCTTGCAAAGCGTGTGTTTAGTAAAGTATTTGTACGGCGCGCGCACGGCATGACGTCATCCACGTGCAATAATGCGCTCTCTGTCTAGGATGAAAAAAAACTCGGTACATTTTTGTACACACGGTCATCTGACCCCAAACTAAGCAAAGCTTGTGATATGGCTGCCAGAGACTGATATACATACATACATAGGTTATAACCTATACCCGTGCGAAGCTGGGGCGGACCGCTAGTAAATAATATATAAATAAATATTCGGGATATTTTTGCACACACAGTCATCTGACCCCAAACTAAGCAAAGCTTGTGATATGGCTGCCAGAGACTGATATACATACATACATAGGTTATAAACTATACCCGTGCGAAGCTGGGGCGGACCGCTAGTAAATAATATATAAATAAATATTCGGGATATTTTTGCACACACAGTCATCTGACCCCAAACTAAGCAAAGCTTGTGATATGGCTGCCAGAGACTGATATACATACATACATAGGTTATAAACTATACCCGTGCGAAGCTGGGGCGGACCGCTAGTAAATAATATATAAATAAATATTCGGGATATTTTTGCACACACAGTCATCTGACCCCAAACTAAGCAAAGCTTGTGATATGGCTGCCAGAGACTGATATACATACATACATAGGTTATAAACTATACCCGTGCGAAGCTGGGGCGGACCGCTAGTAAATAATATATAAATAAATATTCGGGATATTTTTGCACACACAGTCATCTGACCCCAAACTAAGCAAAGCTTGTGATATGTCTGCCAGAGACTGATATACATACATACATAGGTTATAAACTATACCCGTGCGAAGCTGGGGCGGACCGCTAGTAAATAATATATAAATAAATATTCGGGATATTTTTGCACACACAGTCATCTGACCCCAAACTAAGCAAAGCTTGTGATATGGCTGCCAGAGACTGATATACATACATACATAGGTTATAAACTATACCCGTGCGAAGCTGGGGCGGACCGCTAGTAAATAATATATAAATAAATATTCGGGATATTTTTGCACACACAGTCATCTGACCCCAAACTAAGCAAAGCTTGTGATATAGCTGCCAGAGACTGATATACATACATACATAGGTTATAAACTATACCCGTGCGAAGCTGGGGCGGACCGCTAGTAAATAATATATAAATAAATATTCGGGATATTTTTGCACACACAGTCATCTGACCCCAAACTAAGCAAAGCTTGTGATATGGCTGCCAGAGACTGATATACATACATACATAGGTTATAAACTATACCCGTGCGAAGCTGGGGCGGACCGCTAGTAAATAATATATAAATAAATATTCGGGATATTTTTGCACACACAGTCATCTGACCCCAAACTAAGCAAAGCTTGTGATATGGCTGCCAGAGACTGATATACATACATACATAGGTTATAAACTATACCCGTGCGAAGCTGGGGCGGACCGCTAGTAAATAATATATAAATAAATATTCGGGATATTTTTGCACACACAGTCATCTGACCCCAAACTAAGCAAAGCTTGTGATATGGCTGCCAGAGACTGATATACATACATACATAGGTTATAAACTATACCCGTGCGAAGCTGGGGCGGACCGCTAGTAAATAATATATAAATAAATATTCGGGATATTTTTGCACACACAGTCATCTGACCCCAAACTAAGCAAAGCTTGTGATATAGCTGCCAGAGACTGATATACATACATACATAGGTTATAAACTATACCCGTGCGAAGCTGGGGCGGACCGCTAGTAAATAATATATAAATAAATATTCGGGATATTTTTGCACACACAGTCATCTGACCCCAAACTAAGCAAAGCTTGTGATATGGCTGCCAGAGACTGATATACATACATACATAGGTTATAAACTATACCCGTGCGAAGCTGGGGCGGACCGCTAGTAAATAATATATAAATAAATATTCGGGATATTTTTGCACACACAGTCATCTGACCCCAAACTAAGCAAAGCTTGTGATATGGCTGCCAGAGACTGATATACATACATACATAGGTTATAAACTATACCCGTGCGAAGCTGGGGCGGACCGCTAGTAAATAATATATAAATAAATATTCGGGATATTTTTGCACACACAGTCATCTGACCCCAAACTAAGCAAAGCTTGTGATATGTCTGCCAGAGACTGATATACATACATACATAGGTTATAAACTATACCCGTGCGAAGCTGGGGCGGACCGCTAGTAAATAATATATAAATAAATATTCGGGATATTTTTGCACACACAGTCATCTGACCCCAAACTAAGCAAAGCTTGTGATATGGCTGCCAGAGACTGATATACATACATACATAGGTTATAAACTATACCCGTGCGAAGCTGGGGCGGACCGCTAGTAAATAATATATAAATAAATATTCGGGATATTTTTGCACACACAGTCATCTGACCCCAAACTAAGCAAAGCTTGTGATATAGCTGCCAGAGACTGATATACATACATACATAGGTTATAAACTATACCCGTGCGAAGCTGGGGCGGACCGCTAGTAAATAATATATAAATAAATATTCGGGATATTTTTGCACACACAGTCATCTGACCCCAAACTAAGCAAAGCTTGTGATATGGCTGCCAGAGACTGATATACATACATACATAGGTTATAAACTATACCCGTGCGAAGCTGGGGCGGACCGCTAGTAAATAATATATAAATAAATATTCGGGATATTTTTGCACACACAGTCATCTGACCCCAAACTAAGCAAAGCTTGTGATATGGCTGCCAGAGACTGATATACATACATACATAGGTTATAAACTATACCCGTGCGAAGCTGGGGCGGACCGCTAGTAAATAATATATAAATAAATATTCGGGATATTTTTGCACACACAGTCATCTGACCCCAAACTAAGCAAAGCTTGTGATATGGCTGCCAGAGACTGATATACATACATACATAGGTTATAAACTATACCCGTGCGAAGCTGGGGCGGACCGCTAGTAAATAATATATAAATAAATATTCGGGATATTTTTGCACACACAGTCATCTGACCCCAAACTAAGCAAAGCTTGTGATATAGCTGCCAGAGACTGATATACATACATACATAGGTTATAAACTATACCCGTGCGAAGCTGGGGCGGACCGCTAGTAAATAATATATAAATAAATATTCGGGATATTTTTGCACACACAGTCATCTGACCCCAAACTAAGCAAAGCTTGTGATATGGCTGCCAGAGACTGATATACATACATACATAGGTTATAAACTATACCCGTGCGAAGCTGGGGCGGACCGCTAGTAAATAATATATAAATAAATATTCGGGATATTTTTGCACACACAGTCATCTGACCCCAAACTAAGCAAAGCTTGTGATATGGCTGCCAGAGACTGATATACATACATACATAGGTTATAAACTATACCCGTGCGAAGCTGGGGCGGACCGCTAGTAAATAATATATAAATAAATATTCGGGATATTTTTGCACACACAGTCATCTGACCCCAAACTAAGCAAAGCTTGTGATATGGCTGCCAGAGACTGATATACATACATACATAGGTTATAAACTATACCCGTGCGAAGCTGGGGCGGACCGCTAGTAAATAATATATAAATAAATATTCGGGATATTTTTGCACACACAGTCATCTGACCCCAAACTAAGCAAAGCTTGTGATATGGCTGCCAGAGACTGATATACATACATACATAGGTTATAAACTATACCCGTGCGAAGCTGGGGCGGACCGCTAGTAAATAATATATAAATAAATATTCGGGATATTTTTGCACACACAGTCATCTGACCCCAAACTAAGCAAAGCTTGTGATATAGCTGCCAGAGACTGATATACATACATATATCGTTTTAAATACATACTTAAATAGATATCAACAACCAGATATAGAACAAACACAAATGTTCATCACACAAATGTTTGTCCTAGGTGGGAATCGAACCCACACCCCCAAGCTCAGAAAGTAGGTTAACTACCAACTGGACCAACGGGCTGTCTATAACAAAACCATCATAACTTTTTTTTTTTAATATATTTTTTTTTTTTTTCGTTGATGTGCTTAATTTAGGATCAGCTTATTATGAGGTAATAAAAAAAAAAAAAAAACAACATACATTCGAATTGATAACCTCCTCCTTTTCGAAGTCGGTTAAAAAAATAGGACATGCCTATTGACATAATTTGTGGTAATACTCACAATTGGTGTAGACGTCTCCCACTGTAAAAATAATAACAGAATTAATAATTAGAGTTTATCTTTGTACTTATTCTCAGTCCAAACATTTATTTGCTCTGACAGCTGCAATGGCATCATGGAAACTGACGTGGTTTTCACACATTTTATTTATATTACACGGGAATTACTCACGTAAGATTAAGCCGGTCACTCCGACTATAGTTTCAACCGCATTAATAACTAATGCAGCTGAAACTATAGTCGGAGTAACCAGCCGGATCAACCGCATTAATAAATAATGCGGTTGAAACTATAGTCGGAGTAACCAGCCGGATCAACCGCATTAATAAATAATGCGGTTGAAACTATAGTCGGAGTAACCAGCCGGATCAACCGCATTAATAAATAATGCGGTTGAAACTATAGTCGGAGTAACCGGCCGGAGTAATTAAGCTAGGTAGAATGGAGTGTGTTTAGGTAAATGGAACACTTTACAGCTTTGGTGTTTTTACTTACGGTTATCACACCCCTTCACCATCTTGTTGAATTCGTCATTGGCACCTCTGGGTACTGAAAAAAACCACACACTTCACTCATCATCATCATCAGCCAGAAGCCGTCCATTACTGAACATAGGCCTGCCCCTTCGATTTTCACAATGAATGACAGCCTGCCATCTGCATCCACTTGATGGCCGCGACAAAAACATCAAACAAGACATCTCGTCAAAATTATTAAAAATTATTTAATTTTGATCTAGTGTATAATTTTTTTTTGTTTATTCGTTTGTTATTATTATGTTAGCGCGTTGATGTTTTGGCACTCGGGCGCAACTACCCTCGGGTGGTTTTTAAGGCTTAGATTATTTAGTTAGACGCCATCTAGATTAGTTTTGGTGGACTAGTGATGGAGGCGGCGCCATCATTGGTGTAACGCTGCAGTAACTTACTCTGCTGAAGTTGTTTGCGGATGCGTCGTTGGCGACCAATCAGCGTTTAGCAAGTTCGGATACCGCCCGGCAGAGGCGCTAGCGAGGGCGCGCGGACCTGCGAAGCTCGGTGGAGCTCAGTTTTGAACTTGGAGTTTTGGTTGGAGGGTGGTAGCGTTCGTTACTAGGCGGAACACCTTGTCCCCAAGTAGTTCCCATATGATGGGATATTTTTAAAAAAATCCGCCGCATTGGTGCGCCCGCCATATTGAATTTATCATCTAGGACCAAAGTACTGGGGAATACAAATCTAACGAACCCAAACTCGACGGGGTTCCGTCGTTTTGCTTAGGAGTTCCTATGGCCACCTTCTGTCTTCATCATCAGACCAGCTGGATGGTACCATAACATTGCATTGTCACCAAACATATATCATCATCATCAGCCTATTTAATGTTCGTCCACTGCTGGACGTAGGCCTCTCCTAAAGAACGCCACACGGCACGATCTTCTGCTTTTCGCATCCACTTGCCACCAGCCGCCTGTAGCAGGTCGTCACTCTACCTGGCTGCAGGGCGTCCTACTCTACGTTTGCCGATACGTGGTCTCCACTCTAGAACCCGTCTACCCCAGCCGTTGTCAGTTCTTCTACAGATGTGGCCAGCCCATTGCCACTTCAGCTTGCTAATTCTTTGAGCTATGTCGGTTACTTTAGTTCTTTGTCGGATAATCTCATTACCAAACATAAATAAGACTGCGAAATTTCAACTTACGTTTTGTCATAATATCCATGACGTCATCAAAATATTCAGCGGGTCCTCGTACTGAAATAAATTATCACATTGAATAAATAAAATTGCTTATTCATATAAGGATATACCCGATATTACTAGATTATGCACTAACCCCCTTATTAATAAACTTGGAGTAGGCTTGGAATAGTTACGCCGTATTTTGTCTTCGTCTCTCTTTCACATTTTGAACTCGATCGAAAAAGACAAAAGACGGAGTAACTAGTCCAAGCCTACTCCACGTTTATTAATAAGGGGGTAAGGGAATAAAGCAGTGCCTTACGTCGTGGGCGGCATATTGAACCCTGAGCGTAACGAGGGACTCTAGAGTTATATAGAGTCCCGAGTGAAGCGAGGGGTTCAAGCTGCCCAAGATGAAGACAGGCTTCAGAGGAGCATACTCTACTTTTCACACCTGCGAGACAATAAAAAGCCAGGTTTCCAAACACCGTCCTTTGTTTCACATTCTTTGTGAACGCACCTTTTTTTGACATCTGCTTATTGTGGCCTGTTCTATTTTCGAACAAACCTTTTTACAATTCCATATAGGCATTTTTTTACCTAAGAGTTTCCACGCGAATTTGATGTTCCAAATTCAAATAACTTTATTCTCTAGGGAGTTGCATACAACTTTATATCCCTTAGGAGATAATGCTTTACTTTACGTTGAGGTGTGAAAAATATTTTTAGACGGCTTTTGAAGTCGGGTGCGAACAGCCACAAAATAAATTTTGATTTTTTAAATCTAATTTTGGTTATAAATTATAGTGTTCGCCTTCGACCGAAATAAAATTAATGGACGAGCCATAACCATTGAACCTGCTCAGTAAAAACGAGTTAAAACCGTCGGATATATACTTCAACACCTAATTATAACTATGTACAGTACATTAGTTACAAATAATAGATAGCGGTTGTTTGTTATGTATTTATACTTCGGGAAAGCACACGAAGGCATAATTTTGTCACATGTTTCGTTATCATGTAACAATAGTCTCGTGTCGCACTTCCTACGGCTAGAGACCGACTGAAACGAAATGCGTGCCTCATTTTGTAATCATCTAAATTCGCTTCTTCTGGGCCATTCATTTTATTTTGGTCGAAGCATGTGGTATAGTATTGAAGTCGGTTATTGCTTATTTAAAAAACAACTTTATTATTTCGTTTTATGGCTGAAAATCGTGATACCTAAAATTTTACGATGCATTTTGTAATACGGCTCTTAAGACATGTCACAGACATTGTACAGTAGGTGAACTCTTGTACTCTATATTTTACGCGTAAATTAGATGGATATTACGTACTTCTCAAGGTATCAACTGGAGGGTGTCTATTTAAGCTGGACGGAAAGCTATTTTGTATGATAACGTCGCTGACTGTCCACTTTGTGTGACCTCTGCAAATACTCGAGTCTCCTTTGTTGTTCTATTGCCCTAGTACATCGACCACCGATACTTGGAAGTAAATAATTATTATGCCTCTCCACTTGTTAAAGTATTGTAAAAAATACTTACATTTCGCAAAATTGTTGTAAATGTTTTTTTGTTTCTCTGACGACTTCATTTTACGGGCAAGTGATTCTGAAAATGTACAATAAATTATATGTCTGGGTTGTCTGGAAGCGATCGCTTTAATAAGACCACTAATGTGACTATTTGAATGCGCGCAAGCGCTCACCTTGAACTAGTTTTTTTTAACGAAAAAATTCTTTTTCATATCTATCTATTATGAAATTAGTGATCGGAACAGTAAGCTGATCTAAATGAGCCCAAACACTGCCAGTCTACTGTTATCCATCGAGGAGTGCCGTTGTCCATCGTCCCCAATAAATCAGCTTGTCACCATAATTAAATATAGTATTGTCATCGGAACTTGACAAGTGTGCCAAACGTAAGCTCAATCGAACACCGGGAAGTGGGTCAAATTTAACTTGCTAGCAAGATTTGATTACAAGCACACTGTAAAAAGACCGCTGAATGCGGTTGAAACTATAGTCTGAGTAACCGGATTAACAGGCCCTTCTTTCCCACTGGGCACTCTGGGCACGTGCCCAGGGACCCGCGATCGACAGGGGCCTAGTTCCTGCCAGATCACCAAATGATAACCAATATTAATTACCAACAAACATATTTATTTCAAAAAAATCATAAGATAATGGCTGACTACAATACCTACTTGCTTATTAGCTTTACTCTACTCTCGCCTGAAAATCAGCATATCAACTTTCTTTGTGTATTTGAACAAAATAGTGCTCTGTCAAGGTCATAGGGGGGGAGTCAATAGACAATAGACAATATTTTATTTGTAACAAAAATCCATACACACTTAGAGCTACACACAAATTTAAAAGTAAAAAAGTTGGAAAAAAGTTTGAGTAAAAAGTTAAGTCCCCATTATTCTAATGTGCCCAGGGCCTCTAATAGGTTAAGGACGGCCCTGCGGATTAATCATACGTGAGTAATTCCCGTGTAATATAAACAAAACACATGCTTACCTGTTTGTTTAACCGTGTCGTATAAACAAAAGTAAGTAAGTAAACATAAGTTTTTTGTCCTCTGTATCAAATTTCATGGTGTGAACAATAAAGAGTTAATCAATCAATCAATCAATCAATCAAAACATAAGCTTACCTATGTTTGAACTACAATGTCATAGCAAAGAAGTACTTACTAAAAATGGTTAGAGATCCACCCTGAAACAACAAATTATCACATAAAATAAGTACATTGAAGATACGAAATGCGTAGTCAAAGATCGTAGAAGTAAAAATACTCCACGTCCATTTGCGTATTGTATTTGTATTTGTTTATTCAATTAGTACGGCTAGCCAATTACACCAATGAGATAATGTTACACAATAAATAAATAAATATTCGGGACATTTTTGCACACACGGTCATCTGACCCCAAACTAAGCAAAGCTTGCGATATGGCTGCCAGAGACTGATATACGTACATATATAGTTTTAAATACATACTTAAATAGATATTAACAACCAGATATAGACATATGCTTAGAGAGAAAAATGAAAAATTGAGAGTTAACCCCAGAGATGGCAAAATAAGTAAAGGTAGACAAATGAAACGTTGGGAAGATGACCTCAAAAGAGTTGCCGGTCCAGAATGGATCAGAAGTGCAAGAGACAGAGATAGGTGGAAGTCTTTGGAGGAGGCCTTCGTCGAAGGACAAGCTGTTGCCAGCAAAACCGACCGTCAACAACAAATTTAATACCCATGTATTGTAAATATGATAAAAACAGTAATAAAGGCTTATTATATTATAAAACAAACACAACTGTTCATCACATAAATGTTTGTCCTACGTGGGAATCGAACCTACGCCCTCAGGCTCAGAAGGTAGGTTCACTACCAACTGGACCAACGAGCTATCAAATTGTGATACTTGAAATTAAAATTAGAAAAATACTCAATTGATAATTAATGTCATTAAATAAGAAATAATAATAATAAGTCAATAGCAGAAACAAAATCTTTTAAAATTAAAAATTAAATAGCTCTGTTAATAATTTGCTAAAAAACATCACGTGATTATTGGACGACCCCAAAGATATAGATGAAATACAAATGCGAATCAAGCTCAAGCTCTTACGTTTGGTGAACTGCCCTGACTGCTTCCTTGATTTTTCCTGCCTCGATTCTTTTTGTCACAGTTTTGACGGTTGTCATTGCTGCCTTGGTTTTGGTTATTTCTATCGTTATTATAATAATAATCATTGTTATCAGCATTAGAACTATCATTTTCTCCATTTTCGCTACTTTCCTCATATCCAGAGGTGCTACGTTCTTTATAATTCCTTCCTTTATTCGTGTTGTGAGAATTTTGTTGCTCATTATATCTGTCGCTATTTTTGGAGGATTTATTCTGCTCGTTACTTTCAGAAGTAGCGTCATTGTTATCGTCGTTGGTATATTCATCATTTTCATCGTCTTCATCATCGTCATTACCTTCTCCCTCATCAGAATATTCAGTATCTTCCTCAGAACTACTACTACCTTGATCTGTGCTACTATTGTCAGTGCTACCATTGCCATCGTCACTGGTTCCACTAGTTTCCTGCTTTTCACTATTGTCACCCTGTGTGGAACCTTTCTTATTCTGATTATCACTGTCATCTTCTGCACTATAGTTCAAACCATCATCATAATCATCATCATCATCATCATCATCATAATCACCACCATCTTGATTACTGTTACCATCCTTTTGGGAATTATCGTTATTGTTACTGTTGTCATTATTATTTGTATTCTCGGAACTATCAGTACTTTTACCTTGTGTTTGTTTTCCGTTTTGATTTGCTTGATCATTTTGGTCAGTATTACTAGTTTTGTCAGTTTCATTAGTTTGGTCAGTTTCACTAGTTTGGCCAGTTTGACTAGTTTGGTCAGTTTCACTAACTTGTTCAGTGTGGGTAGTTTGGCTAGTTGTAGTAGTTTTACTATGACTTTGATTAACAGTTGTGTCCGATTTAACATTTGCGTTGCTCTGTTGTTTTCCATTGATGTTATTTTGGTTGTCATTGCTTTCGTTTATTATGTCGATTTTATCATTGGACGTTAATGCAGTACCACCAAAATCGTGTTTAGTTGTCTTAGAAAGTATTTTATTTGTTTCGGTTTTATACGTATCCCATGATATACTGTATTGATTGGATATGTTCTCCCAGTACTGGAACCATGCTGTAAATGAAACAAAGTAAAATACACATTTTTATAAGAGTTACACGTAAAGGATGCATTAAGCCGAAAGGGGTCGAAAGTCTACTCAATACTCAATATGTTTATTGCGACATATGTATGCATGCAAACCCTAAATAACATGTTTATATTTTTAAAATTACAAGTAGTACATATGACCCTGTTAGGGTATGGCAACAGAAAGAACGGAACGGTCTATTTGTACATCGTCGAAGTTATCCTTGAATAATTCGTCCACCCTCTACCCTCATTCTTCTTACCTAACCATTTCTGCTCGCCTGGTACTTCGTAAAAACGTATGTTATGTGTTTCTGCGTTAAAAGTACCAGGCGAGCAGAAATACTGAGGAGGTAAAAAAAGGTTGTGGTTGTATGTTTTTATAGTAATAGTAAAAAAAAATGGCTGCTAAGGAATACTTAAATCATTATTATAGGCTGGTTTCTCAGCTGTACGCCCCGCGCGGGTCACCCGTACGGGCTCCCGGATCCCGGATCGCGGTTGCCTTACAATGTTACAACTTATACAACTAACCAAAAAGTCGGCGAAGTGCGTAGCTTGCGCCGAGATTTGGGTTCAGAATTTTTTTGCACGTTTGTGACTATCGTTATTTTACCTCGATGCATTAGTCCGATTATTTATGACACCGGACTAGAGAAAAAAAAGCCTCATTTGTCCGATTATGAGACTAATCGGACTACTGATACTAGGCCTAATTTTCGACAGTGTTCTTCAAAATAGGCACAAATACCATGTTTGAGAACAGATATTATTGTTTATTTTGGTAAGCTAGCCGTCAGATGAGTTGGTCGCCAAACGTAGATCTATAGGTAGGTACCTGTTCAAAACACTTACCTTGCATTAACGGAGCACCCACTGAAACAAAAGCATTAATTTTTAATTATACATTTGCAATTGGTCGGTTTTTTTGCTCTGAGGTACAATTTACACTGTCAAATTAGGCCAAAAACTTATTATTTTCACGTCTGGTCGTAGCTTCCTGTGACCAAAATGCTGGCCGGTACCTTGCACAACGCGTCAGTATTGCATTGCCACGCGGCAATATGGCCAGCATTTTGAGAATGATTCCTGCTGGCAGTGGTCTGTTACATTAGTTTTATAATTATACTAGCTGCACCCCGTGGTTTCACCCGCGTAGTGATGAAAAATGGTGATGATGATAGCCTGTTACTCTCAGGCTCTTGAACGATACCCATGCAAAAATCAGGTCGATCCGTGGTTCCGTTGCAGCGTGAAAGAGGAACAAACATCCATACATACAAACTTTCGCGATTATAATATTAGAGAGGCACGATTGGCCTAAGCATTATCACCTAAATTATCGTCCGTAAACCGACTTTACAGACATCAATTTTTTTTATAATGTGCAAATTGTGCATTTAACTTACAGTTTTCGTTGTAGCCGTTAGCGAAAATAGCCACGATCAGTGCCGCTGAAAAAAATGAATAAAGCAACATTAAGTTAGATTCTAATGCAGGTAAGTAATAGTACATTGTTACCTTAGGGGTGAAAGTAACTCATTTAGTCCTGATACGAGGTTTGGCGCCCGAGCGTAGCGAGGACGCTAATAGTTCGAGGGACTAAATAAGTGTTTAACCCCGAGGTAAACACTGTGCTTTTCATTACGAATACAAGGAAACTAAAAATAAAAACTTGAAATGACAAAAAAAAATGAGTGATACGATTTTAAGCATCTTTCTTTTGATTAAGGTGGTAAAGGATTTCCACTACTGCTTTAGACTCTTCTCTTATGAAATCAGGCGTTAACTCCATATCGGAATCAGATGAACTCATTGTGTTAATACTAATCTGCTATACGGAAGTATAAACAAAACTCTACAATGAAGATTGGATTCCCGCCATTTTTTTTGGAACATCCTGACATTGGCAAATGCACGAGAAGTGCGGGAACATAATCCCCTGAGGAGAAAAAAAAAGTTGGAACATGGTTCAATAAATATGAAAATAGAACTAGTTTTTTTAAATAATTTGAGTGTCTGTCAGTTGTCAACTGTCACTGTCAGTTGAAAGTGATTCTCCCTAGGGCTGAAATGTATTACCCGCTCCTCAGGCAACTTCAGACCTACTTTCCGAGTATGAGTAATGAAAAATTGTTTTTCACCATAGATAATTTAATGTCAGTTTATGATTTTTTTACATTCAACCTTTACATGAGTTGCTCCAACTACGCTAATCTATCAGAAGCACGAACACGGACCAATTAGAAGAGAGAAAGCTCAAAGTCCTATAGGAACAAACTGGAATTTGGTTCCCGCTATCCTCTGAACTAAACTACTCTAAAGTCAATGGGCGTTTTTTTTTTAAAAGGAGTTTCCCTTTTCATGCCCGTCAAGTTCTTGTTTATGCCCAGTAGGACTATTACTGTTTCTTATGCTTTAGTGTAAAAAAATCTGTTTATATGCACTAATGCATAAAAATAAACTGAACCTCTTTAAAATTGTTCAAAGAAGTTTAGTTTTATGTAATGTGTAGGAAGTTTGCGTGAATCCTTAGTAAGTAATGACCATAGCTCAAGTATTATGAAAGACTCGACATAATTTTTGTCGATAAATAAAATATAGTTTAAATTTCAGTTTTAGTTTTACATTAAGAGATTAATTGCAATATTACGGTTGCAATAGGGATGATGACTAATATTTTTTTATTACCTCATAAAAAAGCTGATCATAAATAGAGCACATCAGCAAAAACAAAATTATAATTAGTTCAAAAATAAATAAGATATAAGCATTTTAATTTAATTTAATTTCATGCTAGACAGAGAGCGCACTATACTGAGCCGTGACGTTACGGCTCAGGAGCGCCATACAAATGCTATACTAACACACGCTTTGCGAGAAAGGGATAGAACATCCCCTCTCTATCCCCACCTAAAGCTTTAAATACTCATATCTCAGAGATTTATCAGCCAATTCAAATTATTTTTTCAGTATGTGTAATGTATTTACTTATATTCCTCACTAAGCCGGTTTTTTGTAATAAATTAAACATTAGGAATCATGCCTATTAAAGTGAAAATTCGAGTGTATCTCGAGCATAAAATCCATTTTATTCTCGACTTAAATATCCGCCTTCACCTTTGACTCGAGCAGATAAACGTCTCTGTTAAAACTGATTATTTTTTGCACATGTTGCATAATCTACTTATTATAAAAATGATTTTTAGGTAAGTAACTCACGATTGTATGTGGCAGTTATGAAGTCTTTTTTGTCCCACTTGCTTAAATCATCTGAAAATAGAACAACACCAAAATCAGCACCACCTATAAAATATTAGATGACTTTTTTACCAGAACGGAAAAATTAAGGGGGATATTCCAAAACTAGGTTTTCAAGAGATGACGTTATTAAGGTCGTTATTTTTGTAAATATAGATAATAAATATTTACACTATTGCAATCCAATTTGAAATACATTTAAAATATCAACCACACCAACACAATAATTAAAAATTCAAAAACGCTGATAATTATATGTACTGACACAGGCAAATACACAAAAAGTGAGACACTAAAATCCTCACAGAGGAAAGAATAATAAATAAATAATATAAACAAAAAAAATAACAATGAGGTGATATATATATATTTTTTACGCCAAAACTCACTTTTCAAGTTAAGTCCTTAAAAATAATCCGTCTTACCACAAAAGATTTAAGAACGCTTTAGACATGTGTTTAGCAATTGTTTCACTGCGAAAAATATGCTAAACACTTGTCTAAAGCGTGCTTAAATCTTTTGTGGTAAGACGGAATGAGTTTATGTAATGATATGTATTAAAAATTATTTCAAGATTGTTAATACTTACTTGAAAATAAGACTTTAGTTATAGTCTCGTAGACAGCCTTTTCAGTTGCTGAAATAAATAGGTAAATAATTATGCATTGATGTAACACATAGAAAGGACACGGGTCTTCATTCTTTGAGTTTACCGACATTACCTACTTTCCGTGGGCGATACAGCCGATAAAATCCGTTAAGGCCTCCTTTTTCCACTTTATCAATTTAGGTCATTCTAATTTTAGTTATTTAGTTGTTTACTCATTTCCCTGGTTTAAAATTATAAAAATTGTGTCATCAAAATTTGAATGTTTCAATAAAACATGGACACAATTGAAACCATTAAGACCAAAACGATTAAATACATTTCGCTCGATAGATTTTTTTGCATTTATTTAAATACCTATTTACTAAATGGTGTTTACAATATCTTAACATATAGATTTCATAATTATGGAGGGAACTGTAAAGGCACATTTTAAATTACATCTTTATTTCCGAATAATATGAGAAATACCTCAAAATTAGAAGTAGGGAAACGCACGGCTGTGTGTAAGCGCCATGATATTGCTCCACTAAATGAGACTTTAATACAATATATTAAGCCACTGATAATTAATTTGATAATTTAATTTAATGAATACAGCTTTATGGTCATCTGAAGTAACAAGCGTTGCTTAAAAGAGGGAAAACGTCGCCCGAATTTTTTTAACACGAAACCTTAGGAAATAATTAAAGGTAGATAAGATATACTTACGGTGTGTAAACCCTTGTCCTTCGGTGTATTCTTGCACTAGTGCCTCAATCTTCTCGTTATAATTTGACACATTGTAGTATTTGATGACATCTTCTGCGCTGGAGAAATTATGCTTCTTGCACATTTTCGGGGTTCGCAAGTCTGAAATAATTTAATTTACTTTTTACTTATTATGCCCGTAAAGTTCAAATTTTTCAATTTTTTTAGGTACCTACTCAATTTAAAAACGTTTTAATTAGCATCACAAAGAAAAGTATGAATACCAAACTAAACAGAATATAAGAAGTTAAATAGTTGGGTTCGATTCCCACGTATAGGACAAACATTTGTGTGATGAACATTTGTGTTTGTTCTATATCTGGTTGTTAATATCTATTTAAGTATGTATTTAAAACTATATATGTATGTATATCAGTCTCTGGCAGCCATATCACAAGCTTTGCTTAGTTTGGGGTCAGATGACCGTGTGTGCAAAAATGTCCCAAAATATTTATTTATTTATTTATTTATTTAAATAGCTTAGATTATGTTAGTATTTCAGAAATATTTATGCAATCGTCATTTTAGTGATAAACTACCTATTTATTTACACACGCACAACAATTAAAACGTACAATATTTTAACTTAAATATTTCACCTTAACTAGCGTGGTAAATTAACACAGCAAAGAGACGAAAGAAAGAGAATTTATGTCTAGTTGAAGCGGACTAAAACTGCTTTTTATGCTATAGTGCAAACAAATCAGCAGTGTAACCGTTCTTTATCGATCGTCAAATTCGCTAAAATACCATAGAATCGATCACAGCGAGTACTGAAAAAATTGCATATTATCGAATTATACGACCTCAACTGTCAATTTGACGATCGCTAAAAGAACGGTACTTGCACTGCGGCTTTGTGCACTAATGCATAAAACTGAACCTCTTTAAAATTGTTACAAGTTCAGTTTCTAATAATGTATATTTCGTGTAGAAACTTCGTGTGGTTTATTTACCATTGATCAGGGTATTCTAAAAGACCCAAATATTACTTATGTTAAATAAAAATTTAACATTGTTCAATTCTGTTTTAATTTTAAATAAATATTAAAAATATTATTTTCATTTCCACGCAATTAAAGTAAAAATTGAGTGTATAACTATGCATAAACCCATTCTATCCTCAACTTAAGCATCTCGATCTCTTTTTTTTATATATATTAATTATCTATACTAATATTATAAAACGGAAAGATTTGATTGTTTGTTTGTTTGTTTGTTTGTTTGTTTGCATTGAATAGACTCCGAAACTACTAACCCGATTTGAAAAATTCTTTAACTGTTGGGAAGCTACTCTATCCCCGGTTAACATAGGCTATATTATATTTATTTTTTTAAATAGGGAATCCTTACTAAAACTCCAATAATGTAACCCAAGGTGTAAAAAAATAAGATTAGTAATTTTGACTTTGCGTGTTTGACATTTCTAAGACAGGACAACGTCTGTCAGGGCAGCTAGTATTCTATAAAAAAGGTTATTTAAGCTTCGTAGTTTGACAACCTCATTGGAGCTCACCTTTCTTTTGTGAAATCTTGTAGAAGTGACCAGTAGGCGTACACGCAGATGTGATAGTGATGACTTTGATTACTGCAAAAAATACAATAGTTTTAGTTTGGAAAGAAACCAAATCGCCGTCTCATAATTATATTCCGCTAGTTCCATTCTTTAGAGTTGTAGTTGACAAAAATAATACTCACTTTGATAATAGTAGGTCCCAACTGAAAAAAAATAGAAGAATTTTTTTCGTGAGCAACATTATAATAAAAATTGTAATGTAAGTCTTCGACCAAAATAAAATTAATGGACGGGCCATAACCATTGAACTTGCTCAGTAAAAACGAGTCAAAACCGTCGGACATATACTTCAACACCTAATTATAACCATGTACAGTACATTTGTTACAAAAAATAGATAGCGGTTTTTTGTTGTGTATTTACACTTCGGGAAAGCACACGAAGGCATAATTTTGTCAGATGTTTCGTTATCATGTAACAATGGACTCGTGTTGCACTTCCTACGGCTAGAGACCGACTGAAACGAAGTGAGCGCCGGCGCTCATTTTGTAATTTTCAGAAATGCGCTTTTTCTGGGCCCGTCTATTCATTTTATTTTGGTCTATTTTGTAAGTTATAAGTTTAGGAAATTATAAGTTTTGTAACGAGAGTGTTAGCTGGTCAGAGGCCGTATCGTCACCTTGCAAAAAGTTGCGCGACCGCAAACCGTATCTCGGCACGTTAAGGTTCACGTTCGCGTGATTTACCGCAATTGCCCAAACTGAATCGCTTAAAACTGGTAAGGGTACGGCCTAGATATAATTGTCATTGGTACGGCCCACAGAAAAGAGAAGTAAATAGAACGGAAATGAGAAGGAAAATCAGCTACCAGGCATTATGACAGAACCTTGATTGAACATTCTTATTTATGTCAACGCGTGGAACTCCGCATCCAAACTTGGACCTTACCTTTTTGGGTTAGGTCTCAAAGTTCTTTGTAAGTCCGCATCACAGTTGCTAACTGATTTCGAATGACTGACGTTTAGTTTATATGGGTGCAACTGGCTACAACAAATTTATTAAAAAATGCCTTCACAGCCGTTCTAATTTCAAGTTTTTTTTTTCTGTGGTACTGCCCCCGGTCTTCATACTCTTTGTGACCACATACGAGGACAAAGCTGGACGAAAGCCCCTCCCCTCCCCTCCCCTCCCCCCTTGAAATGAAACAATAGTCGAAGTAACCAGCTTAATCATACGCAAGTAATTCCCGTATATTAAACATAAAAATTGTAAACTTACGTTTTCCAATCCACTCGTTGAGAAGGCTTTTGGCCAATTTGGATACTAAAAAAATAAATTGTATTAGAATTATTTTTAACGTACTATGTGTACTTATGTTAGTTTAGTTCTAGAATCAAGTAAAAAAAACAAAATTTTCAAATAAAGTAAATTTATACAGCAAAAATAAAAACCAATTAAAAGAAAGTCGATGAAATCCATAATTGGTGGAGTTCTTTGGTTTCATAGACATAGACATAGACATCATTTATTTGTGGCAATAAAATACAATAATTAGAATGGTAAAAAAAATAAATATATATATTAAAAAAAAAACTTAAACAAATCCTTTCCTAGTTTTTTTTTACAAATAGTCTCTCACGGTCCCTATTTTGTAAAGTCATCCTATATTTATCGCCATCATGGGCTACTCTTCATAAAGTCTCCTATTTCTGACGTCATGATGGACTATTTTATAAAAAGTATCCTATGTCCGTCATCACGGTGGACTATTTCATAAGAAATACCCCAACCTAATTCTGATATCATGATGGACTGCTTAAAAACTATATATGTATGTATATAAGTCTCTGGCAGCCATATCACAAGCTTTGCTTAGTTTGGGGTCAGATGACCGAGTGTGCAAAAATGTCCCAAATATTTATTATTATTATTATTACACTTTATTTCAATATACCTAAACACGGGTCTAGCCCGGACATTTGGTAGGCATTGGTGGGGCCGAAGCCAACACCAAGAGGCCCCGTTGAATATAAAATACAATATTATTGAATGTGTATAAAATGGATTATAAAACTATTGTACAGTATAGGATATAAAACTATATATATATTATTATTATTATAAGTGAAGTTATTGTTGTGTTATCTTATGTCTGACGTCATGCATAATGCCCTATTCCCTAAAAAGTATTTTATGTCAACGTTATGAATGATTTCCTAAAAAGTATCATGTCTGACGTCATGATAACCAATTTCAAAAAAAGTGTCATATATCTGACGTCATGACGACTTATTTCATAAAAAGTATCATATATCTGACGACATGGTGACCCATTTCATAAAAAAACATGTTTATAACGACATGCTGACCTATTTTACAAAAAGTATCATATGTTTGATATCATGATGAACTATTTCATAAAAAATTTCATATTTCTGACGTAAAGATAACCTATTTTCTAAAAAGTATCATAATTAATAATTATGTCTGAAGTCATAGTGAATTACTTCGTAAATAAATAAATAAATAGGAAAATTATTTTTCCTATTTATATATTATTATTTTCCTGTTTTTTTTTATTTTATTTTTATTTTTATTCGTAAATAGGATTTAGTGTTTATGGTTGAGATAAACTATTTTTGTAAATACCTTTAATATATGATGAACTATTGCTAAGCAACCTTCATGAAATTTGCCAAATAAGTACTGTCCATCATGAGGGTGGACGGATAAAAACGTGAAAACTAGAAAATTGGGGATAAAGCTACGAGATTGATAACGTTACTTGTACTTACGTCTGTTTACTGCGATAAAGGCGTCATTCAAGTCATTTGCTCTTTTCCCTGTAAATTCAATTCAATTAGTTTCCAATTCAGAAATTAGGAGTTGATATGTCAACTTGGTTTATAAAATAGTTATTTATGATACAAGTGCGGAAAGTTGGTTATTACAAACGAGTAGACGAATGTAAGCCCTCGACTTCGTCTCGGGCTTACCATAGTCACGAGTTTGTAATAACCAATCCGCACGTGTGCCATACAACGTTTTACAACACATTTGCGAGAAAAAAAAAATGGAAATTAAAAAAATACCTTAAAGTACACGCACGGTGCTATACAACGGAGCGTGCGGACAAATTCATTACCGCACGCTCCGTTGTATGATGCGTTTCATTACAGCACGCTCCGTTGTATGATCCGTAATGTTTAACTTGAAAGATGTATTCAGGCTTCGTAAGTGCACTTTTTGAGCAAATGTGTTGTAAAAAGCTTTTATTTGCTTTAATACAGAACCTTATAATCTTTGTTAGTGTGTAAGTAGATATTTACTTAAATTATATTAATTTCTTATTTATTTTTATTATCTTGTATCAAATCAGTGAATTTTTTTTTGTCCTTGTGATTCCACCATATGTATTGTAACATGGCCCTTGTAACATGGTCGAAACGTCGAGCGAAAGGTACATATTTTTTACCTAAATTAAATAATACGTGATAAGTCCCGATAAACGTTTAAAACATGTATTTATTGGGCATTAAATCTTGCATTATTTGTTTAGAAGCCTTGAAAACAGTATTCTGGGACGCCCACCGTCAGTTAGAGTCATTCGCCTTGTTTTTGCTGGTATTTTGAGCGGCCAAGCGAAATTTATTTGTTGGAAGAAAGATGTGCGTCATGCGTAGAATTTTGTGACCGTTCGGGCTCGACGCGATGTAAGTGAGAGATGATGACCGAGCGGTAACATGATTCTCAGTGTAAAAGCTGTAAAATTTTACTTACCGCATTGGGCTACTTGCTTAGCCTGGTTTCTGTGCTTTTTGGCGAACACGTATTCACCGTCTTCTAAAAAAGTTTACAAAAATATGTACATAATCTAATGATTAGTAGTTAGTGGATAGTTTTTAATTTATATCTATTTTGGATTAAATGAAAACTAATCAAAGATTTTTTTAAACTATCTGTTAGCTCAGTTTTTTTTTCTTAAATAATAAAGTTGTGTAGTAAATACTTACTGAAGAACAACATTCCCCGTTTCTGAAAAATAATAAGTTTTTAAATAATTATGTATATACAGTGTAAATTCTATGTAGCGACACTCGATTTAACGACAAACTCCCTAAAACGTCGAAATTACTTGACTTTGGTTGATTTACCGTGTTGTCCATACAATGATACACTGTATGTAGCATCACACGCACTCTAAATAACGACAACAATACGTCATTATTAGACAACTAGCAGACCTGACAGACATTGTCCTGTCTTAGAAATGTCAAACACGCAAAGTTAAAATTGTAAATCTTATTTTTTTACACCTTGTGTTACATTATTGGAGTTTTAGTAAGGATCCCTATTATTTTGAAAAAAAATATAGCCTATGTTACCCGGGGATAGTGTAGCTTCCCAACAGTGAAAGAATTTTTCAAATCGGTTCAGTAGTTTCGGAGCCTATTCAATGCAAACAAACAAATAAACAAATCTTTCCTCTTTATAATATTAGTATAGATAAACAGTATTATTAAACACCTCGTATTTAAAATAAAATACTGGAGCAGCAAAAAAATTGTCAGACTAAGATAACAGACTATAAGAGTTGTTATTTGTAATAGTTTTAGGCGATAAATAAACACAGATATTATTGTCTCATACACTGATTTATAATGGGATATAAGGTTAACAGCATAAATTACTTCAAGGTACATTCCGCTCAGTATGGCCGGGTCAATAAGGTGACAGTTCAATTTGACAGTGACATACCATAGTTACTAGATAAGTATAGCTTAGTTTACATTACAATTCTAACAATTTTTATCAATAATAATGTTTGTTTTATGTAAATTATATACTATACTAGTAAATTGATAGCCCGTTGGTCAAGTTGGTAGTGAACCTGTCTTCTAAGCTTGGGGGCGTGGGTTCGATTCCCATCTAGGACAAACATTTATGTGATGAACATTTGTGTTTGTTCTATATCTGGGTGTTAATATCTATTTAAGTATGTATTTAAAACTTTATATGTATGTATATCAGTCTCTGGCAGCCATATCACAAGCTTTGCTTAGTTTGGGGTCAGATGACCGTATGTGCAAAAATGTCCCGAATATTTATTATTAAATACATAATTATTATTAAAACAGTAAAATAATATTGATTTTTATTCTCTCCATTTAACGATAACGCTCAATAACGCCATAAAATGAGCAGAATCACCCTTAAGTGTCGCTATATAGAGTTCACACTGTAACAGAATTTAGGGACAGAACCACAGTGCAACCAAAAGCAAAGACCTAAGTCATGACTATGTCTGTCTTATCTTACAAGCCTGAAAGCCTATCTTTGTCAAAACTCATGTGACTTGATTAGCTGTTGTTTTTTCGTTGAACCAATCACGTCAGTTGACATGAGATCTAACAATACGTTAGTGAATTATTGTGTTGATCAGTGTTCCAGAAACCGGGTGTAAGCCTTGCCCCGCCTGTCGTCTTGGCCTCAAGTAAAAACCAACCTTGTCAAGAACGTCGTCCAGGTTAAAACTTATAGTCAGACAACGTAAAAGTTAAATTCAACTTGTCACTTTCCAATGTCATAAGTAGGTAAATAATAACTTTGTGAAGTCAGAACGTTGTCTGGGTTAAAATTCAGGCCCGTCTTGTCAAGTTGCAACGTCATCCAGGCCATAAGTTAAGACCAACTTTGTCAAGTCAGAACGTCATTTGGGTTAGACCCAACTTGTCCAATTGCAATGTCATGTAGCTAGGCCATAAGTAAAGACTAGCCTTGTTAAGTCGGAAAGTCGTCTGATTTAATAGTTAGTTCCAACTTGTCTAGTTGCAATGTTATCCAGGCCAACTTTGTCAAGTCAGAACGTTGTCCAGGTCAAAGTCAGACCCAACTTTTCAAGCTGTTATATCATCCAGGGCCCTATTTCATAAAACTGTAGTAGACTGACAAATGTCAATTTGAATGCAATATGACTGACAATCATCAGTCACGTCGTGATTGTTTGATATACTCGTATGTAACTCAAGTTTGGCGTATTCGACGGACATATCTAGTTTTATTATGATATGTCGCTTTATGTAATAGGGCCCAGGGCCATAAGTAAAGACCAACTTTGTCAAGTCAGAACGTCATCTGGAGTCAAACCCATATTGTCAAGTTGCAATGTCATCCAGACCATAAGTAAGAACCAAATTTGTCAAGTCAGAACGTCATTTGGGTTAAAAGTCAGACCCGTCTTGTCAAGTCAGAATGTCATCTGGGTTAAAAGTCAGACCCATCTTGTCAAGTTGCAACGTCATCCAGACCATAAGTAAGAACCGAATTTGTCAAGTCAGAACGTCATTTGGGTTAAAAGTCAGACCCATCTTGTCAAGTTACAACGTCATCCAGACCATAAGTAAGAACCAAATTTGTCAAGTCAGAACGTCATCTGGGTTAAAAGTCAGACCCATCTTGTCAAGTCAGAACGTCATCTGGGTTAAAAGTCAGACCCATCTTGTCAAGTCAGAACGTCATCTGGGTTAAAAGTCAGACCCATCTTGTCAAGTCAGAACGTCATCTGGGTTAAAAGTCAGACCCGTCTTGTCAAGTTGCAACGTCATCCAGGCCATAAGCCATAAGTAAAGACCAACCTCGTTAATTCTGAACTTCTTCCGCTCGTTGGTTAGAGCTCCGTTGAAACTGTGTCGGCTGCAGCCAGTGAGGACTTGGATCGCCTTTTTGTGCTGCACGTTGATGTCTACATTGATCTGCTGTGCTAACTTCCAGAAGATGCTGTAGTATCCTGCGATATACAACAAACTCGTGATTCGAATCAACACAAGATGGCAATAATTTTTTTCAAATATATATTTCTGAAACGCTTTTACATTATCACACCGTATTTATACATAGTTATCAATTGTGTCTAACTTAGGTTATAATTGACTTAACGGCCTGTTATCCGAGTCGCGTAGGAACAACCCCTGGCAAGTTAGAGCGACGATGTATTTTGCCGCAAGAGTAGGAGGTCCGCGGGGGGAGTGCAACGACAAAAACGAACATAGGTCCGAACTCGATGACGCCTGGCGCGGTACTGAGCGGGCGCGCGCAAATTCTCGCAACCTTTTTACGCTTTTAATTTCACAAAAAAAACGAAACTATTCACTATCAAAAATCTATCCAAAGTGCCTATTATGTCTTCTGCGTCTAAAGCAAAAAATGTTGAATAGGATTGCCTTTCAGTATATGCAATTTCCAGGTTGTTACGAGCTTTCATTAGAGCATAAAACGAAAAAAATAAACTAACTCGACTTTGTTTCAGATTTTTTTTATCAAGGAAAGTTTATTCTATCGTGTTTTGAACCAAATCATAAACTCAAACACAGATGTATCTGTGACATGTATTTTTTCGAGCTCAAATTTTGTAATTTAACTGAATAAAATTGATTTAAAACCGTCAAATTTGGTATAAAAGGCCGTTAACAGTGGGTCCCAAACTTGGCTAGGCCGGTCTCTTGGTGACCCGGAATAACCGCATAACCCAGACGTAGACAGGGTGTAGTAAGCCGAAACTCCATAGTACCTAATGACGATATAATTATCCACTTGACTGCTCCCTTACCCCGCCGTATGCGAAGAGTACAAAATTATCAGCATAACCTTTATCGAGCGGGCCAATCCTAGGCTTGAATTGAATCAATGACTTTTGAGTCTCCTATCACAACAGCCATAAGATGCCCCATTGGCGGATCCAGGGGGGGCATGGGGGCCATGGCCCCCCCAAAACACCTAGCAATTCCATACATTCGACTCAATTTTTCGATTTGATTCCTTCGAACCTTGTTAGAATGCCCCCCCCCCCCCAAATGAAATCCAGAATGCCCCCCCCCCCCAAATGAAATCCTGGATCCGCCCCTAAGATGCCCTCGACCGACGTGGCATTTGTTTTAAAATTTTTCGTAATGGTTCAAAATTTCTTTTTATTGTAATTGGTAGGTTTTGAGGTTTTATACGCTACATAGGTTAGATTAAAGACTTACATCGCCCAAGCTAAGCAAGCCGTTCAAAGTCCGGACTAAGGACTAAAAGTCCGGAAATGTCCGGCACATCCGGACGGATGGTAACTCTTGTGTTAAGACAACTTACCTACCGGGTCTGATAGATGTAAAATAAAGTCACTCTTACCATTTACCGCTAGCTGTCCCCCTGCAATAAAAGAATCAATAAAACGTTTGCAAAGTTTTATCATCATAATCAGCCTAGCTATGCTAAAAGAACACGTCAAGAAAATAAACCGGCCAAGTGCGAGTCGAGCTCGCGCACTGAGGGTTCCGTCCCACAACGAAATACAATAATTATCAATTTTAAAATAAAAACGATTTGTTCTGTCCTTACCAAAAAAGCCAAGCAATTGCTACGTCGCATAGTTAATAGTTTGCAAGTGACGCTCGGTATAACTTTGTAATGAACAGAAACTTGACACCAACTTGCGCTTGGCTATTATTTATTATTTGTTGTTATACTTTAGAGCGTGTACTATAATCATGTCAAGTTTGACGCTTGTACGTATTACCGTTTTTACATTAGAGCTAATACAAAAATACGTAAAAAAATACGTTTGTTGTATGGGCTCTTACATTTTTCCTTTTTTTAAATAATCTCTTAGTTAATCCGCCGTAACATTACATATTCTGTGAAAATTTCAACTGGCTATCTATTACGGTTCGAAATATATAGCCGTTAATAAATAGGACAGACAGACAGACATTGTAGGCTTAGTAATGGGGTCCCGTTTTTACACTTTGGGTACGGAACTCTAAAAAAAGATTCAAATACTCACATTGTGGGTTGAAGCTACTAACAATCACTCCCCACATCTGCGCCACTGTAATACAAAATTCATTATTAAGATAAAAGAAAAACCTTTTTTTATGCCATAGGTGGCTAACAAGCAGTCGGGCTGCCTGATGGTAAGCAGTCACCGTCGCCTATGGATACTTGTAACACCAGAGGCGTCTCAAATACGTTGCCGATCCTTTAGGACTCGATTAATTCGCCTTTTGAAGAACCCCATGTTGTAGCTTCTCGGAAACACCGTGGAAGGTAGCTCATCCCACATGTTGCAGGTGTGAGGCAAGAAGGATCGTGTGACTCGCACAGTGTGCGATTTCCACTGATCTATGATGTGTGGATGAGCCTTCAGGCGGTGGCAGCTAGGTGGTGGTGGCGGCTATTTAAATTGCAATGGAATTTGCGTAATATAACATACAATTTTAAATTACTTACGCTAAATCTACTTAAAAATAAAATTTATACCCGAACAAAAAAAATCTATAAAATCAATTTATAAATGATTGGTGGCTTCGGCCAGAATAAAATGAATGGACGAGCCCGGAAGGAGCGCATTTTTGAAGATTACAAAATGAGTGCCGCTACATAAAACCGCTATTAATTTTTGTAACAAATGTACTGTTACATGGTTATGATTAGGTGTTGAAGTATTATTTACAACGGTTTTGAGTCATTTTTACTGAGCATGTTCAACGGTTAAAGCCCGTCCATTCATTTTATTTTGGTCGAATTTTGGTGGAGTAATCGCGTATCAAACATTTAAAAAAACCGACAGTCGAATCTCGAACCTCCTTTTTTGAAGTCGGTAAAAAATTGGTATTGGATCCGAATCGTCGGTGAAATAAATATTAAAATTAATTCTGAAGTGCCGTGTCGAATATATCGTGCCCAAGTCGTCACTTACGTAGAGTCCTTTTCATGAAAGAAGTCCCACAGCAAACAGCGGAACTAAATTTCCATGTTGTAGTTGTCGGGTGTTGTTACTGTGTTTGGACGCTAGTGAGATTTTTATTAATTTTCCATCGTTAAAGAGTCGTGTACGATGCCAAAAGTTGTTAAAGTTCTACTCGAGAAATGATACTGATAGTGATTGATACGCGATGACAGCGCCGCGTCTGGGGGACTTCAAACATGAAAAGCACTCTAGCAGACAACTTAAATCCAATTTCCATCAAAGTGTACGATTAAAGCGCTCAAAATTTTGCGCGTACGAATCTAGGGGTGCTACAGCGGCACTGTTCTTACAGTGACGTTTTTTCGGCCACGCTTTTAGACCACAAAATATTGCCTCGTAGGTATTTAAATTTTACACATATACGTACACCGTTCATTTATATACCATACCAGCGGTCCGCCCCAGCTTTGCACGGGTATAAATTATAGCCTATGTCACCCGCGGATTAGTATAACTTCCCAACAGTGAAATAATTTTTCAAATCGGTCCATTACTTTTTGAGCCAATTCGTTACAAACATACTTACATACAAATCTTTCCTCTTTATAATATTAGTATAGAAGTATAGATTAAAAGGGAATTTTTAAGCTACTGGCAACACCTTTAGTCTGCTCAACGTGACTATCCGTAGTAACGGACGAAATTAAAAAAACAAATTAGTTCTTTCAGAAATTATCGTAATGGCTGCCGGCACCGGTGTTATTAAAAATAATGGACACATTCAATAACATGTTTGAGAAAATTATACAAGCATGCGATCTCTTATTACTATTCCAATCCTCATCTCTTGGAGTCAGTGCCGAGATAGCCTCAATTGCTTCAAGCGAAGAGTGAATAGAGTCCTCAAAGGTAGGCAACGCACCGCCAATGCCCCGGGTATTGTAGATGTCCATAGGCGACGGTGACCACTTACCATCAGGTAGCCAGTCGCTTGTTTGTCTAATATTACATTTAAAAAAAAATTATAATGATGACCTTCTGGCAGATATACCTAGTAAAATACGTAAAAAAACTCACATGAACCTCCAACTCTGTTAATGTCATCAAGAGTCCATTGATCGCCATCCTCTGAAAAGTATAAGCCGCAAATATAATAATTGACACACAAAAAAACTTTCACTAATCAGCCTATTTAATGTTCGTCCACTGCTGGACGAAGGCCTCTCCTAAAGAACGCCACAAGGCACGATCTTCTGCTTTTCGCATCCACTTGCCACCAGCCGCCTCTCGCAGGTCGTCACTCCACCTGGCTGCAGGGCGTCCTACTCTACGTTTGCCGATACGCGGCAAATAAAGGTTATGTAGCTCTAATTTAAGTGGACTTTTTTTATTGGCTCCATAAACTATACGTAATAATTCGTTTTCTTAAATACATATAAATATGGCAATGACGAACTCCTAGAAGTGAACACTTATCAAAAAAGACAGTGGATACCACTGTCTTTTTTGATAAAGCCTATAAATTGCGTTCATCGCCACGCCACATTTTGTTGCCTCGCGGCAAAGGGAGGCTGTAGGCTGTAAGAAAATGGTTGCTCGACGGTATAGTATGAAATCTTTGGGTAGCTCTTTTGAGCAGCCTTTTTCAACCACAACAGCTTGGTTTTGCTTCGACTAAAATTGCGAAGAGGCATTGCCAAAGGTGGATGTGAATAATACTTATAGTTCGGTCGATCACAGTGTCCTATTGACGCAAAGGACAAATTCCCGATCTTTCCAACTTTATTTGGAAATGCATTATAGCAATCCCACCAAATTGACTTATCAAAATGATTATTTATTTATTTATTGGAAAACCAACAGCTTTTTACACTAAAATATACAATGGAAAAACGATAGGAAGCCAATTACCGGTTCTCACGTGTAAGAAGTTAAACATGTGCAAACACTAAGAAAAATTTAGATAACAAAAAAAAAAAATATGTATAGTTAAAATAAAATAAGAATAACAAGGTAGTAGGCAATAATTAAAAATAAAATTCACATAATATAAGCCCGACATTTTACGATTGTTGACCGTTGATTATGTTATCATTTGTCGGTTGTCAACAGGGTGATCCTTTCGGTCCCACCATTTTCAGCCTAACTATTCACCCTATTATTCAACGTCTCCAATCCAAACTTAATTATTGATTTGACGAAACATTAGGAGAAAAAATTAATTTTGATAACTTACTGTTTAATATCTTGGAAATTTCATAAAATGCGTCATACATGAGCTTAGGAGAGCCTGAAAACAAATAAAAACATGTAAATGATACCTGCAGACTGCAAAATTCGAGACATATATCTTAACCAGCGCCTACTGAACAATTCACCAAGTCGTATGTCTGGTTGTAGCTTCCCGTGATCAAAATGCTGGCCGGTACCTTGCACAACGCATCAGTATTGCAATGCAACGTGGCAATATGGCCATAATTTTGGGACGATGCCAGCGGGCAGCGTTCTATTAGATTAGCGTAGTTTTATACAAGCTTACGCCTATAGACTGTACTAAGCTGAAAGGAGGTCATTGTACTCATCATTATGAACAACTTTTACTATGGGACCAACCCCGAAATCGCGATAAAAATATCAGCTGTTCCATAGAAACGGTCTTTTGCGTTTTTAGGATATTATTTCTCCTATTATTAAAACAATTTATTTTGCGGAATCGAAAACATCTATTTTTCACCTCTTGACAGATCTCTTATAAAAACAAAACACAACTTTATTGAAATAAAATAATAAAGACGGCCGCGAAGGTCGCACTGGTGAAAAAGAGTTCCGCCACACCACCCCCCCACGGAGAAAGGAAGAATAAGCTGGAAAAAAAAAAACATATGTAATCACATATCTAACATCCCTCTAAACTTCACCCTCCTCCCGGACCGGGTGATGACAGGAGCTGGTGTAGGTGCAGGGACCAACGCAGGCGTGAAACTGCTAGCTGGAGTTGGCGCAGGCGGCACAATTGGTTCACAATTGCCAAACGCCGAATCCAAATGGGCAGGCTTAACGCGATCTATGCTAACTGTACGTTCCCTTCCATTAATATCGAGAGTGATCGTTTTGTCTCTTCGCCCGATGATACGATGAGGACCGGAATAAGGCGGCTGCAACGGTCTTCGTACTGTATCATCGCGTAGCATGGCATGCGACGCTTTAGCTAAATCTTTAAATAAGAAAGTCGATGGCTGGGCGTGGCGTGTAGCAGGGACAGGACGGAGAGCTTCCATATATTTGCGCAGCTCACGGACGAAATCTACAACGTCACTTGGGCTCTGCGATGTTATTGGAGGTATGACGAGTTCTCCAGGCAAGCGAAGAGTCTCTCCATAAACGAGCTCTGCAGAAGATGCCTTCAAATCTTCTTTGAGCGCCGTTCGCATCCCTAATAAAACTAACGGCAAAGCTCTTACCCATGTGTCATTATGACACATCAAAGATGCTTTAAGCTGCCGATGCATGCGTTCCACCATACCATTTGCGCAAGGATGGTAACTAGTCGTGCGCACCCGTTTGGTACCACATACATCCATTAGACGGCGAAACAACACAGATTCAAACTGCCGGCCCTGGTCAGTTGTCAAAATATTTGGTACTCCAAAACGGGAAACCCAACCAGTTACGAATGTATCTGCTACCTCTTCTGCTGTGATTGATGACATAGGCCATACTTCAGGCCACCGTGTGTATCTATCAATCGCAGTCAGGCAATAATTGTACCCTTTCGAGTGAGGAAGTGGTCCAATAATGTCTAAATGCACCGACCTAAATCTGTTTGACGGTAATTTAAACTCTCCAAGTGGCGAATTAACATGGCGAGTTACTTTACTGAGTTGGCAGCGTAAACAAGTTCGAGCCCATTCACGGCAATTTGCGTTTACTTGAGGCCATACATAACGCTCAGTTACCAAGCGAGTGGTTGCCCGCGCGCCAGGGTGACTGAGGTTGTGACACCTGTCGAATGCAGCTCGACGGAATGCTGGTGTCAGGTATGGACGTGGTCGCTCAGTTGAAGTATCACAAATTACTGTGATTTTTGTGCCAGGGATGAGGATGGGTTCGAGCTTTAAAGACGAATTCCCACGCATACTAGCTAGCTCCTCATCCGATTCTTGCGATAACGCGAGTGCAGCGAAATCCTCTTCAAGAGAAATAGACTCAACGCGCGACATGGCATCAGCTACGATGTTATCAACCCCTTTAATATACACTACATCTGTAGTAAACAGGCTGATGAAAGACAGTTGGTTTAATTGGATAGGCGGCAATTTCTCACGTCGTTGTACAAAAGCGTATATTAGCGGCTTATGGTCAGTGTAGATAGTGACGTGTTGTACCTCCAACAGGTGCCTGAAGTGTTGAACACTCTCGTACACCGCAAGGAGTTCCCGATAGTATGCCGGCCACTGAGCCTGTTTAGCAGTCAGCTTTTTACTAAAATAGGCTAGTGGCTGCCAATCATCATTATCGACGCGCTGTTGTAGGCAAGAACCAACGTGCGTTCCTGAAGCGTCAGTAAACAACCCAACCTCAGCACTGTTATTTGGGTGTGCTAAAATTGTAGCGGACGTCAAGCTTTTCTTGCATTCTTCAAAGCACTTTTCTAGCTCAGGAGTCCACACAAAAGGTTTATTGCCTTTGCCTTGAATAGCAGTGATTGCTTCAATTAACGGCGCTTGGTACTTAGCCGTACTTGGCAAAAACCGGCGGTAGTAATTGACCATGCCTATGAATCTGCGCATACCCTGAACTGTCTTTGGGGGCGGGTAATCCACCAGAGAACGAATTCTGTCCTCAGGAGGACGCGTGCCCGCAGCATTGACTCGATGCCCAAGGAAAGATACTTCTGCGGCACCAAATACGGACTTGGCTGTATTAATCACAACGCCATAGTCGTGCAATCGCTGGAACAAGATTTCCAGATGCTGCGCATGCGCTATTTGGTCTTTTGAGTAAACCAAAATGTCATCAACATAGACATAGCAAAAATCTAAGCCACGGACTACTTCATCGATAAATCTCTGAAAAGTCTGCCCAGCATTACGCAAACCAAAAGTCATATACAGAAATTCATATAATCCAAATGGAGTAGTTATCGCTGTCTTGCACACGTCGCCTGGATTCACCGGTATCTGTTGATAGGCCTTGACCAAGTCTATAGTACTAAAAACGGTACAGCCAGACAAGTTGTGCGCATAATCACCTATGTATCGGACAGGGTAGCGATCAGGAATCGTCCGGGCGTTTAATGCACGATAATCACCGCAAGGACGCCACGTTGAGTCCTTTTTAGGTGCGAGATGCAGAGGCGATGACCAAGAGCTATCAGATGGTCGGCAAGTACCAGCTCGGACCATGTCTTCGAACTCTTTCTTTGCAATGCCCAGTTTTAATGGTGCCAACCGACGCGGTCTAGATGTCACAGGGGGACCGTCGGTAGTGTTTATATAATGTACGGTGCTGTGTTTAATAATTCTAGGTGCACCAGGTGGTCGCGTTATACTTGGGTATTTCTCCAAGATCGCTGTGAAGGGCGAGTCAGGAAGAGATACTACCTTCACACTTTGCTGTTCCGCGGTATAAAGGTCCGCGGACGAAGTAAGCCCAGTTTTACTATCGCACAGCTTACCTTTTGAGCAATCGGGTAATAACTGGTAATGCGACAAAAAATCTACGCCAATAATACCACTTTCCACATCCGCCACGACAAAGTTCCAGGTGAAATCCCGTCGTAGCCCTAAATTTAAGTTCAACTGTACCAGCCCATATGTGATAATCTTACTGCCATTAGCTGCAACTAAATTATATGATAATGGCTGAAGCGTACGTCCTTTTATAAAGCTACGAGGAACGCAACAAATATCCGAACCAGTGTCCACCAAAAATTTCCGGTTGGATCTCCGGTCGGTCACGAAAAGGCGGCGACTAGCTGGCGAGCAACTGGATGTCGCCTCTAACAGTTGCTGTTTTGGTTTCCCTGATCACTAGGCGGGGAACCGGACCACTTACATGGAGGCACACATTTACGTGCTTTTGTCGCAAAACGGTCATGATAAAAGCACAAATCATAGTTACGTGAACGTGATCGGCTGCGACTACGATTACGGTTACGATTGAAGTCACGACTACGCGTACCAACATGCGAGCTGCAACCAGCAGAGGAAAGTGACGCTACTAAACGGGTCAATTCATCAACTTTTTTAGTCAGCTCCTGTACAAGATCAGTATTCGAGTTAGGCGAAACAGTACATACCTCCAATGAAGTTGATTGAGCGTTAATTTCAGCCAAATTGTCCGCTAGTTCGCTTAGCTCAGCCAACGATTCTAATCGTTGAGCAGCCAAGACAGTTTGAAGATATCGTGGCAACCTGCTCATCCAAATTGTCTTCAGAATATCCTCCGGAAATGCTGCACCGGCTAACGATCTCAGATGACGCAGAAAAAACGACGGCTTTTGATCGCCGATCTGCTCCTTCTCTAGAAGACGGCGTATTTTCTGCTCCCGAGAATCTGAGAACCTAGATATTATTGCATTGCGCAATTTCGTGTAGGGTTGCTCCCTCGGAGGTTGGATTATCAAATCCTCTACTTCGCAAGTACAATTGGTATCGAGGTGCGCAACTGCGTAATTAAACTTCGTGATTTCTTGGCTAATATTATTGATGGAAAAATGCGCCTCTAAACTCGCAAACCATAGGGCTGGGCGATCTCTACAAAATGGAGGGGTACGTATAGATACTCTGTTAATCATTACCTTCTCCGTACCGCCTGTGCCAGATCTGCTGTCACTGCTTGACATTTCACGTCCACCCGTACCCGCGGAAGCTGGTTTGAAGTCTTCCTGCTCACTGTCACTCATGACGTGTGCTGTCATGAAAAACCATGCTAAGAGAAAAACAAAATTCAAAAACAAAAACTGAAAACAAAAGAAACGTGGGAGTGTGGTGTGCGAATGCCCTACAAAAAATATTGGTACAAAAATATCTTTAAAATATGTACAAAAATTCACCAAAATAAAATTAAATACACACTCATAAAAGCACACAACAATATAAATCACACTTTGTCTTTTTAGTCCACACTGGTTCTTCCAAAAGATACTTCGAATCGAGTCTTGACGCGCTCCATGCGATTGTTGCTAGCAGTCAGCAGCACAGCTCTCGTAGTCGAATTCACCACTTCTTTTTCTACGTTTTCGTATTCTCGCCGACGAACAATCAGACGACCGTGGTCGCTTCACTCGTACCACCAAAGAAAGTACTCGTACCTATTTGCGTACCTTTGCTTTTCTTGGGTTCGAATCGTCTTAATTTATGTTGTGTTCGTATCGGGGTCACCAATTTAGGATATTATTTCTCCTATTATTAAAACAATTTATTTTGCGGAATCGAAAACATCTATTTTTCACCTCTTGACAGATCTCTTATAAAAACAAAACACAACTTTATTGAAATAAAATAATAAAGACGGCCGCGAAGGTCGCACTGGTGAAAAAGAGTTCCGCCACACGTTTTTGGGGTTGTCCAATAGTAAAAGTTGTTCATAATGATCAGTACAATGACCCCCTTTCAGCTTAGTACAGTCTATAGTCTATGTCACTATACAGTCTTGTCTAATCCCCCTGGACTCGATTAGTACAGGACCCAGGCAGATGGCATAGCAAGAGAGAGGCTTATACCTAGCAAGAAAGAGCATTCTTACCTGAGTTAAATTTGCTGTCATCTGAGAAGTAGATTTTAAACTGTTCTTCAAACGAGGTGCTGAAATAGGCACTCTTCATGTCGT
This sequence comes from Agriopis aurantiaria, assembly GCA_914767915.1. Lineage (NCBI taxonomy): Eukaryota > Metazoa > Arthropoda > Insecta > Lepidoptera > Geometridae > Agriopis > Agriopis aurantiaria. The sequence continues at coordinate 5,372,004 of OU612010.1, read as the reverse complement.
CTAAAGAGAAGGAAGCACCCGCGTATGCTTTCCAGTTCCATTGGGCACCGTAATCTGACGAGCACAGGTCAGGACGCGGCCAACCTGTCAACACAGTTTACAATATAGCAGTTGAAAATGGAGATTAGGGATTCACAAATTTCGTCAAACGTTGTTTTACCATAACATCATCAATCATCATCAGCCGGAAGACGTCCACTGCTGAACATAGGCCTCCCTCTTTAACCTCCACACTGAACGGCAGCCTGCCTTTTCCATCCACTGGATGCCAGCGACTCTCACAATGTCGTCGGTCCATCTAGTGGCGGGAGGCCTACCTACGCTGCGTCTTCCGGTTCGTGGTCTCCACACAAGAACCTTTCTTCCCTATCGGTTATCGGTTCTTCGAGCGATGTGGCCTGCCCATCGCCACATCAACTTGCAAATTTTAACAGCTATGTCGGTGACTCTGGATCTTTGGCGAATATCAACGTTCCAGATTCTATCGCGCAAAGAAACTCCGAGCATAGCTCTCTCCATTGCCCGCTGTGTGACTCTGAGTTTTTCCAAAAGGCCAACAGTTAAGGACCACGTCTCAGTACCATATGTCATCCTGGCAACACACACTGGTCAAAGACCCTTGTCTTGAGGCACTGTGGTATCTTGGACGAGAAGATGTCACGCAATTTCCCGAACGCTGCCCATCCGAGTTGGATTCTTCGGGCGACTAAGGTAGCGTTAGGTAAGTCCAACTTTGCCTAAGTTGGACTTACCTAACTGAACAATCTGTCCAAGATAGGTGTAATGGTCAACAACTTCGAGAAAATCGTTCGACTACCGGCACGGGTTCAACATGGACATGGACGTTGAAAATGGAGATTAGGGATACACAAATCTTTCAGAATCCGTAATTTATCATCGTTACGAAAAAATTCGCCCTGCCAGAGACCCCAGACACCCTGAGTCTCTGTGCAAGTCTGCACAGGGTGTCAGAGCATGCTGCTATCAGCAGCAAAATAGTAAAGCAGTAGACACAGTATCCGATGGGTCCTTAACCCGCTGATTATGAACCGTTATGGCTTAGAAAGAAAACCAATAGTACCGATTCTAGCAAATAAATGATTTTATTTGATTTGATTTCTCGACCGATAGAAACATAATCGTGAGTGCAAGCCAGTGTTATAATAATTTAGAAAGACATGTAGCGCGTCAGATTTACTTTGGACGTTAAATCGCTCGGGGGTTAAAATTTTATATGAAAGCGTAAAAAGTCGCGGGCAACAGCTAGTATTTTATATTATGGTCACAAAAATGGGATAAAAAGTTTTCTCCATTTGTACTGGTCATAATATAAAAATAATAAAACCTAAGTTTGTTCAAAATAATTTGGAATAATAACGTCGTAAAATCATCGAAGCACATTTTTCAAACGTAGACAGATTTTTTTTGTGTCCTTTTATATAATTATTAAAAAAAACATCAAATGCGCGAGCGAGATCACTGCACCCAGTATTCTGGCTGCAGAAAAAACAAATTAAAAATATATATTTTTGCACACACTGTCATGCGACCCCAAACTAAGCAAAGCTTCTGATATGGCTGCCAGAGACTGATATACATACATATATAGTTTTAAATACATACTTAAATAGACATAATTAACGCTTGATGGAGGCGACATGTGACCGGAATGCTGGCGCCTACTTTGGTCAAAAAATTAGCATTGCCATCCAATTTGGCATTGCTGCCAGCATTCTGGCCACTTTTCCCTCCACCGAAGGGCTTTTAGATTAGTATTTTTAATGATTTTGATAATTTATTGCTCATTTTAATTTGTACATAATAATTAGGTAGTGATAGTTTTAGTTTTTAAATAATGAACATTAATGAAATTACACTTAATATACTTACACAATATAAATAGTGCCTTAAATAGATATTAACAACCAGATATAGAACAAACATAAATGTTCATCACATAAATGTTTGTCCCAGGTGGGAATCGAACCCACGCCCCCAAGCTCAGAAGGCAGGGTCACTACCAACTGGACCAACGGGGCTATCGAACTTGCCTGCTTCTTGGAAAGATGTTGCCACAGATCCAGTCCCGCACACTGCAGTCTTCAATATGACGATCATTACTGCAAAATAACTTCTATTTCAATAATAGTTGCATAAAACCACAAAATAAATCCTATTATCCTGGGCTAATTCTTATTTACTTGTTTCATCAAAACTCTCGTGAGGATTCATTAATTCAATAATAATTATTAATAAAAAAAAAAAAAAAAATATTAAAATCAATAGACAACAAGTAAATAAATTATCATAACACCGGCTTGCACTCACGATTATGTTTCTATCGGTCGTTGTTTCGGTCGGTCGGTCGTGAGTGCAAGCCGGTGCTATTAATTTATTTACTTGTTGTCTATTGATTTTACTATTATTAATTGTATTGGTTTGTGTAATATTTTAAGTTAAGCGTTGCTGTAAATTGACTTGCCCAGTGTAACGAATGTTATAAGGCCAAAAAATAATTTTATTCTATTCTAAATAGGTACAGAAGGCCGCCTCCATACAACGAGCGTTAACAGACGCACGCACACAAAGACGCATACATACGATCTTGGATCAAGTCGGTCGCGACGCGAGTGTCCGCGTTTTGGAAATACACGTAATTTTCGTTTCGTGTGACACAATAATTTTTACATTGTCATAATTATTGCAATAAAGTTTATTAAAGAATGTGGCTTTGTTATAATTTAAAATATATTATCATGTTTTTCGTAATAGGCATGTGTCCTAATGTTTAATTTATTACAAATAACCGGCTTAGCGATGAATATAACTAAATACATTACACATACTGAAAAAATATATTAAATTGGCTGATAAATCTCTGAGATATGAGTGTTTAAAGTTTTAGGTGGGGATAGAGAGGGGATGCTCTATCCCTTTCTCGGAAAGCGTGTGTTAGTATGGCATTTGTATGGCGCGCCTGAGGCGTGACGTCACGGCTCAGTATATATCAGTATAGTCTGGCATAAAATTAAAATGCTTATATCTTATTTATTTTTGAACTAATTTTAATTTTGTTTTCGTTGACAGGCTCTATTTATGATCAGCTTTTTAATGAGGTAATAAAAAAATATTAGTCATCATGCCTATTATTGTTACAAGGTTATGTTTTTGAAATTTGAAGTGTCAAATGGGATCTATTAAATTGCCCCTTGTTTAATTGTTTTTAATTGAAACTTTCATATCTAAACTTTTTACAGAACATAATAGTTGCTTTGCCAGACCTACCGTTGCGCTTGCGCGTAGGTTATTAAAATCTAGGTCAGCCGAAGCCAGCCTTCTGTACCTATTCATTTTGTGATAAAACTGATTTTTCACCCATAGTTGTCTCACTCGTACGTTTTCATATTATTAGATACAATAAAAATTATTGTATTGTAAAATTGGTGTATAGTATTATTGTTTATTAAAAAAAAAAATTACACGTGACCAAATTACTAGCGCGTTTCTGGCTCAACGCATAAGCATTGCCATTCAGCGTGGTAATGCCGCCAGCATGCTGGGTACGCTGCCAACTGGTAGTGGGCTTGAGCATTTGGATTGTCATTAGACCTTCAGCGGTTTGTGGGCAGTCTAACTGTTTTTGAGGAGTGTTATAATCAGGGGCGGATCCAAGTTTAATTTTGGGTTTTTTTTTTTTTCATGGTGACAAGGTTCGAAGGAATCAAATCGAAAAATTTAGTCGAATGTATGGAATTGCTAGGTGTTTGCCCCCTGGATCCACCAATGGTTATAATAAATATTAAAATGTTAATATAATAAAGCTAATAAAATCATCAGCCTTTTGTTAACCACCGCTGCAATCATCATCATCACTATCATCCATAGGCGACGGTAATCGCTTACCATTAGGTTGCCCGATCGTTAACTTGTTTAACACGTATTAGGCAAAAAGGTACCAAACTTCACTTCCATTTTTAAATTTATTTTTTACTAGCTGCGCCCCCCGGTTTCACCCACGTAGTGATGAAAAATGGTGATAATGATGATGATGAAAAGCCTATGTCACTCTATGGTTCTTAAACTAAGTATACCCATGCAAAAAATCAGGTCGATTCGTTGTTCCGTTGCAGCGTGAAAGAGGAACAAACATCCATACATCCATACATACAAACATACAAACTTTCGCGTTTATAATATTAGTAGGATCAATGAGACTCACGGTTTTCGAATAAGGTGCCAGCTGTAAAAAAAAAACAATATATTTACATTACAATTTAAAAATTAAACATAAATATTCAGATACGGCCAACACTTGTGTAGAACTTTTCTCAAACATTAAGTAAAATTTCAATAACTAAACCGGCCAAGTGCGAGTTGGGCTCACGCATTAGGGTTCCGTACCACCACAAGATTCAATAACGAAATTACCAGTTACAACTTGGTAATGAACAGAAACTAGTCACCATATGTTGTTATACTTTAGAGCGTGTACTATAATCATGCCAAGTTTGACGCTTGTACGTATTACCGTTTTATACGTTTAAAAAACACGTTTGTTGTATGGGGACCCCCTTTCCTTTTTACTTATTGACTTTTTTATTATTTGTTAGTTAATCCGCCGTAAGATTACATATTCTGTGAAAATTTCAACTGGCTATCTATTACGGTTCGAAAGATACAGCCGTTAATAGGCAGACATACATCGTAGGCTTAGTAATAGGGTCCCGTCTTTTTACCATTTGGGTACGGAACCCTAAAAATAGACACATTAAATATATATTTGAGAAAAGTAGTCAATTGATGTAGGTATATAGCATAATTATATTATATTGGTGTTATTTTGTATAACTTACATCCTTCAATCCACGCGTTGAAAACATGTTTGATTACAACAATAACTGAAAATAAAAAAAAAACATTATCAGCATCAGCATCATCACCATCATCATCATCAGCAGCCTTTTATTGTCCACTGCTGGACATAATATGCCTCTCCCAATGCACGCCATTGAGCTCGGTCGGCAGTTCTTTGCACCCAGTTTTTACCCGTCGTTTTACCCAGGTCGTCACTCCATCTGGCCGCAGGGTGTCCTACACTACGTTTGCTTACACGTGGTCTCCACTTTAGAACTCATCTACTGGCCAATAGCGGCCCACTGCCGCTTATGGGCATCAAAAATATTTATTAAAAACGACTTCGATTAAAGACTTCGAGTTCGAGTTCCAGTGATAACCGTAGCAAAAAACTAAGAAAGAGGGTAGATCGTATTAACTGTACCTAACATTGACATTTTTTTTTCAACTACCCGCATTACTCTCTATTCCCGTGAACATGGTGCATATAACTGCACCGAAATATCGGGAGCTCAATCCACAACCTTACCACGGTAACAATATCCCGTTAATAATACTATAAATGTAGTGGAAAACCGTGATAGTTTAAAACAATGTAAAACAATTTAACTGTCAGATAAGCGTCGTGATATTATCACGATAGGGTGGTACCGTGGCTATGTTATAAATTAGTTATTTATGATACAAGTGCGGTAAGTTGGTTATTACAAACGAGTAGACGAATGTAAGCCCGAGACGAAGTCGAGGGCTTACCATAGTCACGAGTTTGTAATAACCAATCCGCACGTGTGCCATACAACGTTTTACAACACATTTGCGAGAAAAAAAGGCTACAAATGAAACAATTTTTATGGAAATGGAAAAAATACCGTAAAGTACACGCACGGTGCTATACATCTGAGCGTGCGGTAAAATTCATTACCGCACGCTCCGTTGTATGTTGCGTAATGTTTAACTTTCGAACGATGTATACAGGCTTCGTAAGCGCAATTTTTGAGCAAATGTGTTGTAAAAAATATATACCATCACAGTCGAATGCGCTTTAGTTGTTTTTCCATTTTTTTTAACACTAGCTGACTGAATCCCGCGTTGTTACCTACGAATTTCCACGTTTCTGTAGATAAAGGTGCCTTATTTCCGTCCTCATGATGCACACTATCTTCCTGCTAAATTTCGTTCAGATCGGCTAAGCCGTTTAGCCGTGAAAAGCAAACAAACAGAGAGAAAGAGTTACTTAAATTTTTATAATATTTGTTAGGATTTAGTTGACTACATTTTGAGTGGAATATTTGAACTTACTTTGACTTTTAATGCGAATGGCTGTATTAATATCAGTCGCAGCTTCTCCTGAAATGAAAAAAAATATTGTATTAAGCATGATCCAATAAAACAAGGTCTCACATTCCGGAAGTGACACATAAAACAGGTCTGATACTTCGGGAGTGACACGTAAAACAAGGTCTGACATGGCAGGAGTGACACATATAAAACAAGGTCTTACATTCTGGGAGTGACACATACAAAACAAGGTCTGATAATTCCAATCACATCAATTTTCATCACATAAAAATGTTTGTCCTAGGTGGGAATCAAACCCACGCCCCCAAGCTCAGAAGGCAGGTTCACTACCAACTGGACCAACGGGCTATCTACTTATGACATGAGTAGGTGTCAACATTTTCAAAATATTAAAACTTTAATAATCGGGATTCATGTCCCGGGATCTTAAGACACTAAAAGTTGAATTGCGCGAGCGAAGCGAGCGCTCATTTTAAAATTTAATTTGGTCAATGTAGATCAGATGGAACTTAAGGGTGGCACTGGAAAACGCTGCTGCCATAAAAGCGAAATGCCTGGAAATGCCACCCCCATTGTCGACAATGTCAATGTCAATGACAATGTCATTGTCGACATTGTCGCTGCTGGAAATACTGTAATACTTACGGTACTGTGAAAGCTCTCGCATAATATTTCCACACTCCTTGTTACTAAAAGCTACTGCGAAAGAACCTGAAAAAAAGCAAAAATATACATTTCTAATTGCACAACTGGTCGTAAATATACAGAGTTACTTCTAATCAGTTAACATCCCTTCACTCTTATTTGTTTCAATACGTCAAAACAAACAACTTTTGATCTACGACATCAAAACTGAGAGTTGATTGGATGCTGTCGGTTGCAGTGTACACAATATGTGATCTGAGAGTTGATTGGATGCTGTTGGTTGCAGTGTACAAAATGTGTGATTTGAGAGTTGATTGGATGCTGTTGGTTGCAGTGTACAAAATATGTGATCTGAGAGTTGATTGGATGCTGTCGGTTGCAGTGTACACAATATGTGATCTGAGAGTTGATTGGATGCTGTTGGTTGCAGTGTACAAAATATGTGATCTGAGAGTTGATTGGATGCTGTTGGTTGCAGTGTACAAAATATGTAATCTGAGAGTTGATTGGATGCTGTTGGTTGCAGTGTACAAAATATGTGATCTGAGAGTTGATTGGATGCTGTCGGTTGCAGTGTACACAATATGTGATCTGAGAGTTGATTGGATGCTGTTGGTTGCAGTGTACAAAATGTGTGATCTGAGAGTTGATTGGATGCTGTTGGTTGCAGTGTACAAAATATGTGAACTGAGAGTTGATTGGATGCTGTCGGTTGCAGTGTACACAATATGTGATCTGAGAGTTGATTGGATGCTGTTGGTTGCAGTGTACAAAATATGTGATCTGAGAGTTGATTGGATGCTGTCGGTTGCAGTGTACACAATATGTGATCTGAGAGTTGATTGGATGCTGTTGGTTGCAGTGTACAAAATATGTGATCTGAGAGTTGATTGGATGCTGTTGGTTGCAGTGTACAAAATATGTGATCTGAGAGTTGATTGGATGCTGTCGGTTGCAGTGTACACAATATGTGATCTGAGAGTTGATTGGATGCTGTTGGTTGCAGTGTACAAAATGTGTGATCTGAGAGTTGATTGGATGCTGTTGGTTGCAGTGTACAAAATATGTGATCTGAGAGTTGATTGGATGCTGTCGGTTGCAGTGTACACAATATGTGATCTGAGAGTTGATTGGATGCTGTTGGTTGCAGTGTACAAAATGTGTGATCTGAGAGTTGATTGGATGCTGTTGGTTGCAGTGTACAAAATATGTGATCTGAGAGTTGATTGGATGCTGTCGGTTGCAGTGTACACAATATGTGATCTGAGAGTTGATTGGATGCTGTTGGTTGCAGTGTACAAAATATGTGATCTGAGAGTTGATTGGATGCTGTTGGTTGCAGTGTAAAAAAAGTGTGATCTGGTAATTGGGTGCTATCGCAGTTTTTACACGAAAAGTGTCTTCTAATCAGTACTTACTATATTTTCTCATTCCTCCAGAAATTTCATTAACCGATTTCTGGAAACAAAGAAAGAACTTACGTGATTAAACGAACTTATAAAGTGGAATTCGACGTTTATTTAAGGTTCATGCGATGATAAAAAACAATAAGTATTACTCTGTCCTACAGCCGACGCTGCTTATAAAAATAAACCGGCCAAGTGCGAGTTGAACTCGCGCATTGAGGGTTTCGTACCACAATAAAATATGTACAATAATTATTAATTTAAAAACCCGACTTCAAGATTAGTAAATCGCATTTCGATTCGTTGAAAGTGTAACAAAACGGACGTGACGTTGCCTGCGAAACTACGAATGACAACGAGCCAGCCGCCATGACACACCCCCTCCCTCACGCCATGCCACTGTCAAGCTCGCCAAGCCTTTGAGGGGAGTGGATATATAAGCCAGCCTGCCAGCTAACTCTCTCTCTGTTCATTTCGATTGCTGAATAAATGAAGTAGTCGCCACTCTGAGTGTTTTATATGTCATCCCGTTTACAAAAGAAAAATGAGGTAATCAAAATAACCCACCACCAGTACCAGTTATAACTTGGTAATGAACAGAAATTTGTCACTGACTCGCACTTAGCCATTATTTATTATTTGTTGTTATAGTTTAAAGTGTGTACTATAATCATGCCAAGTTCGACGCTTGTACGTATTACCGTTTTTACATTAGAGCTCATACAAAAATATGTTAAAAAATACGTTTTTTGTATGGGAGGGGGGACCCCTTTCGTTTTAACTTTTTGACTTTTTTATCATTTCTTAATAATTAATCCGCCGTAACATTACATATTCTTCACGCTTCACGCACGTCACGCTACATTAAAATCATCATCATCATCATTTCAGCCATAGGACGTCCACTGCTGGACATAGGACTCCCCCATTGATCTCCAAAAGGGCCGGTTGAAAGCGGCCTGCGCTGGTTGGAAGCGGTCTCTTTTAGGTTTATCCCAAAAATAGACGCGATATAATCTTTAATTTATCTCAAATAATATTACTCACCACAACGCCGCCTATAAACTGACTGTGGCCTTTCGATCTTCCACGGTGTTGCCAGAAGCCGTCTTCACCACGATGTTTTATATGGCTTTTTCTTAGGTGTTTGCCAAAGATGCCGAGTCCACCACTTCTGCCATGTCCTCTCTTGCCGCTGTAACCTTGCTCGCCTTGTCCGCCGTTGCCATATTCCCCTCCTCTGCCTCCATTCCCCGTTCTTCCAACTCCTCTCTCACTTTGTTCACCGCTTCCTTGACTGCCAAGTGAACTACTTCCTCCCAAACCTATTACAGCACCTCCTCTACTACCTTTTCCACCGCCTCCTCCATTACCATTTCCACCTCTCCCACCCTGTCCACCGCCTCCTTCGCTGCCACTTCTACCGTCACCTCCCCTGCCATTCCCACTGCCTCCTCCATTGCCATTTCCATCTCTCCCGCCTTGTCCACCTCCTCTTTCGCTGCCACTTCTACCGTCACCTCCCCTGCCGTTTCCACTACCTCTTCCATTGCCATTTCCACCTATCCCACCTTGTTCACCGCCTCTTTCGCTGCCACTTCCACCATCACCTCCCCTACCATTCCCACTGCCTCCTCCATTGCCATTTTCATCTCCCCCGTTTTGTCCATCGCCTCCTCCCCCGCCTCCCCCACCACCTCCTCCATTCCCACTTCCTACACCTCTTCCTTCGCCTAGTCCAGTGCCTCCTCTCCCACCTCCTCCCATGCCTAGTCCAGTGCCTAGTCCAGCGCCTCCTCCTCCTCCTCCTCCCCCTCCCCCACCCCCGTCTTGTCCACTGCCTCCTCCACTGGCATTTCCATTGTCTTGACTATCACCGTGATCATTGTTGTTACTTTCCACTCCTAAGTTGTGTACGCCTCCAAGATCCGGGTGAGGCAGCGCTGACACAGCCAAAATCTGTAAAAGAAACAAGACCTTGAGATAGTTGATTAAATCAGAGACCTATATGACAAAAAAAAGCTATTTTTAGGGTTCCGTACCTCAAAAAGAAAAAACGGAACCCTTATAGGATCACTTCGTTGTCCGTCTGTCTGTCCGTCTGTCCGTCTGTCAAGACTCTTTTTATCAAGAACGCGTAAAGGTATCAAGTTGAAATTTATACTAAATACTTGGGTCTATGGTTTCTTTTGGCTGTACAATAATAAAAGTTGTAAGTCAACGCAATCAAAAGATATGAACGTTTATGTCGCATATTTTGCGATTTCACAGGGAAATCAAAACCTATAGGGTACTTCACGTTGACCTAGAATCATGAAATTTGGCAAAAGGCAAGGTCTCATAGCACATATATAGTAATAAATCTGAAAGTTACAAATTTGAAGTTATATCATTTAAAAATAATTATTTTGCTATTACAAACCTACATTTTGTAGTTGGAATGTATAGAAGAACCTTATAATCAACTACAAAGTTAAGTTTGTCTTTCAATATTTCAACTTTAGGTTTTTTTCGGACCCCCGCTCTGAGGTTTCTGTCCAACGGAACCCTCAGAGCACGAGTCCTACTCGTACTTGTCCGGTTTTTTTTTAAAGAATAGAAGCTTCAAGGTATTTCCGTCCTGATTCAAGTGTAGGTACCTATGTTATATTGGCTGAGCAATTTTGTATCTTTGACAAATAGAAATTTGTCACCGACTCGCACATGGCCATTTTATATTTTTTCAAGTTTGACGCTTGTGCGTATTACCGTTTTTAAATTAGAGCTAATATAAAAATATATTTGTTGTACGGGGACCCCCCTTTTGTATTTACTTATTGTTTTTTTTATTATTTGTTAGTTAATCCGCCGTAACATTACATATTCTGTGAACATTTCAACTGGCTATCTATTACAAAAGATATAGCCGTTAATAGGTAGGACAGACGGACAGACATCGTAGGCTTAGTAATATGGTCCCGTTATTATCCTTTGGGTAGGGAACCGACCCAAACCCACGTTCCAACTGAATGAGAATACCAACCCTTTTTGAAATCGGTAAAAAAATATTTTACAACACATTTGCTCAAAAAGTGCACTTACGAAGCCTGTATACATCGTTCGAAAGTTAAACATTACGCATCATACAACAGAGCGTGCGGTAATGAATTTTACCGCACGCTCAGATGTTATAGCACCGTGCGTGTACTTTACGGTATTTTTTTAATTTCCATTTCCATAAAAATTGTTTCATTTGTAGCCTTTTTTTCTCGCAAATATGTTGTAAAACGTTGTATGGCACACGTGCGGATTGGTTATTACAAACTCGTGACTATGGTAAGTTATGGTTATGGTAAGTTCTACTAAACCAATTGTTACCAAATTGTAATTGTCTTAATTTTAATTTTTAATAACTGCCTCAAAATTTACAGTTTTTTTAATACTAAATTATAAAATTAGGTGGTGGTATTTATCTAGTATAAAAAAAAATCAAAAACTCAATTTTGAGACAAATATTAAAAAATTAAAATTGAAACAATTACAATTTAAAAACAATTGGTTTAGTAGAATCGGGTCCCGGAACGCGTGTTTTGTGGATAAGTAGGTAGTTACTCAATTAACAATAAATTCGCGAAACATTTCGTTTATTATTGATATTTAATCAACTGGTGCGTTTACGCCATCGCCATGGAATTTATTTGTTTTCTTATCCACCGACATGGCGGCGACGCACAAAAAGAGACTCAGCCCCTCCGTTTTTTCTTATATTGATGCGTGAGACGATGGCCTTTTGGAAAAACTCAGAGTCACACAGTGGGCAATGGAGATAGCTATGCTCGGAGTTTCTTTGCGCGATAGAATCCAGAATATAAATATCTGCTACATAAGTAGCTGCTAAAATTTGCAAGTTGAAGTGGCAATGGGCAGGCCACATCGCTCGAAGAACCGATAACCGATGGGGAAGAAAGGTTCTTGAGTGGAGACCACGGACCGGAAGACGCAGCGTAGATAGGCCTAGAAGGACTGACGACATTGTGAGAGTCGCGGGCATCCAGTGGATGCAGATGGCAGGCTTTCATTCAGTGTGGAGGTTAAAGGAGGAGGCCTATGTTCAGCAGTGGACGTCTTCTGGCTGATGATGATTATCAATATTGCGAAAAGAATAAACGAAAGGATATTATTATGAGGATATAAGTTATTGTAAACATTTGATTTGTGTTAGACAATCAGCGTGAATATAATGACTATACCTATACACGGCCTTTTATCCGAGTCGCGTAGGCAACAAAATGCTCCCTCAGCCCCCGCCAAGTTATAGCGACGATGTATTTTGCCACGCAAGAGTCAGGAGGCCCGCGGGGGGAGTGCAACGACAATAACGAACATAGGCCCGACCTCGATGATGCCTGGCGCGGACTGAGCGCGGCGCGCGCAAATTATCGCGACCTTTTTACGCTTTTAATTTCACAAAAAAAACGAAACTATTCACTATCAAAAATCAATCCAAATAAAAAAAAATTATAGGATTGCCTTTCAGTACATGCAATTTCCAGGTTGTTACGAGCTTTCATTAGAGCATAAAACGAAAAAAAAAACTAAATCGACTTTGTTTCGGGTTTTTTTTTGATTAAGGTAAATTTATTTTATCGTGTTTTGAACCAAATCATAAACTCAAACACAGATGTATCTGTGACATGTATTTTTTTCCAGCTCAAATATTGTAATTTAACTGAATAAAATTTATTTAAAACCGTCAAATTTGGTATATGAGGCCGTTAATTATCAGTGAGGTGTAATAATACGAGTAGAGACGTTATAAGCAAACAACACGGCTTTAAAAACGGACTAAATGCATCATAAATCTACTTACCTACGCATGTATACTTATATGCATTTTGTGAAATAAGGGACATAATATGAAATACCTACTTTTTACGCTATATCAGTTGTTAGAAAGAGAAAAATACAATTTGTTGTGGACACTCGGAGTGCGTAACTGAGAGACAGCTGAACGAAAGCGGGCAGCCAGCCTTGCATTCGTCTAGTCCAGTGGTTCCCAATTAGTTTTCCTGCGTACCACTTCAAGAGAGACCTCAAACTCGCGTACCCCTCGAGCTCGGCTCAAGCACACCAAATGCTGTCCGGTCCGGTGCAGATTCAGTTTGTGAGGTCCAATAAAGTATGAAAGGCTGTATGCAGTCAGTTGGACTGCAGACGGACTACAAATGGACTGCATACGGTGTGACGTCTTTCATAAAATTTCTCTTAGTAGTTAGATTGCCGCGCGTACCTCTAAGGTAAGGTAACGTAAGTAAGGAAAAGCCACCTCTTGATGCAACTTCGCGTACTCCTAGGGGTACGCATACCACTACTTGGGAACCACTGGTCTTATCAATATGGTGGCGGGCACAACCTATCTACGGGTAAAAATATATTGGCTCGATAACACGTCATTAGCTCGAATCCAAGTTGCGCGAAACAGTGATGTACCTACTTAGCTACTCTTTTTTTTTTTGGAATCTTGCGTTTGAGCTCTCCAACTCTTGAACTCAGCGATAATGCGGTCTACGTTGGAGCACGCTTGCCTAGAAGAAACCGATTCCCTCGTGATTTGAAGTCACCCAAATTGTAACCACCGGGAAACCGGCAGACAGCGCATTCCACATTTCATCTTGGAGTGTTTTTTAGTTGTGAAATAATATTTATGGTTTTGCGTTCTTGGATAAAATTGGGACTTACCAGCGCGGTTGCCAGGGTCACAATTGTCAGGACTCCCATAGCCGTGGCTCCTTGCTGTCGCCTCAGACTATGAGGGTGCCTCCCAAAACCACCTTATATATACCCCGGACACACTTTTAATCAACGTTCATGTTTGCCGATTTGTCCAGATGTTCACATTATTAATATATGTGTATTTAATTATGTACAAATTTAAATTAAATTAATACAGCTCATGCATGACTACGCATATGATATTTACGTACCAGTTTGTATGTAGGTAGTAGCAAGGAAGACAGACTTAGAGGAAAGACAATAGCGGAACATTAGACCGTAATGTTGCGAAACTTGACTGCGATACTAGCGCTACGGTAATTTGTAGAACCCTTTCGTACATTATCTGACTGCAGCGCTTACGGAAGTTCGAGACAACCCATAGCACGCTCAAATTACGGCGCCATCTAAGTTTATACCATTTTTAGGCAAATGTTCCGAGCTACGCTCTAATGTTCCGCTATTGGCTTTCCTCTTAGTCTATCTTATCTTACTTGGTATAGTAGCTAAAGTCGCCACAGAAAAGAGAAGTAAATAAAACGGAAATGAGAAGAAAATTCTGTTACCAGGAATATGAGTAAACCTTATTGTGTAATTATTCCAAGTGTTATGATCCAGTAGAAAATAAAACATTATAAAACAGACCGGTCCGTTCCTTACTGCTGCACCACATATATATATATATATAAATTGCCATACCCTAATTGGGTCATTATGTTTATATAAGTTTCACCTATTTAGCACAATTGTGGCCTAACGATAGCCAAGGCCGATGTAAAAAAAATAAAAATTAAGTGCAATGATTTGACTTTGCCTTTAATTCACACACCATATCTGCCCCCCGATCCTACTAAACAAATTGTCTTTAAATTGTATTGTTGAGATTTTAATTTTTAAATAATTGCCTCAATATTGACAGTTTTTGATTTTTTTTCTACTAAGTTATAACATTAGGTGGTTGTATTTTTCTAGTATAAAAAATATTTGAAGCTGTCAATTTTGAGGCAGTTGTTTAACAATTAAAATAGTAACAATTACATTTTAAAAACAATTTCTTTAGTAGAATCGGGGCCCAGCAGCCATTAAAGCAATGCGATTCTGATATAAACTCACTTCTAGTGACAGCGCGGATTCAGCGCTGTGGACGAAATCGGTATTCAGAAAACTCGAAATTGTCGAATTTCAAGATGGCGCTCTCAAAAGTGAGCAAGGTCCTTATTTTGATACATGGTATGAATATCTTATCGTACTACCCGCCACCGCCTAAAAGTTCATCCACACATAATCATCATCATCATCATCAGCCAGAAGACGTCCACTGCTGAACATAGGCCTCCCCCTTTAACCTCCACACTGAACGACAGCCTGCCTTTTGCATCCACTGGATGCCCTCGACTCTCACATTGTCGTCGGTCCATCTAGTGGGAGGCCTACCTACGCTGCGTCTTCTGGTTCGTGGTCTCCACTCCAGAACCTTTCTTCCCCATCGGTTATCGGTTCTTCGAGCGATATGGCCTGCCCATTTCCACTTCAACGAGACATAATAGATCAGTGGAAATCGCACACTGCGATTCACACGATATTTTTTGCCTCACGCCTGCAAAATGTGGAATGAGCTACCTTCCGCGGTGTTTCCGAGAGCTACAACATAAGGTTCTTCAAAAGGCGAGTTAATCGAGTCCTAATGGGTCGGCAACGTATTTGTGATGCCTCTGGTGTTACACGTATCCATAGGCAACGGTGACTGCTTACCATCAGGCAGCCTGTCTGCTTGTTTGCCACCTATGGCATTAAAAATATATATAAAAAATATAATAATAAAAAATGACCCCCACACCCCATCTTGCGCAGACATCATCCGCTAGGCTACCAGCGTTCCGGCGTTGTTAAGACGCTCTTTTCCGAATTTTACCAATTTTGGTCATTCTAGTTTAAGTGTCCGTCGTACGTCTATGGTTAGCTTAAAATTATAAAAACAGTGTAATGTCAAAATTGAATATTTTATCTAGAAACCCCCAAAGACCGAAACACGATTTAGGACATTTCGCTCGATAGAAAAAAATATGAAAGTAACTCATTTGCACTTTTCTCCCTATTTTTTTTTTTGATTCATTCAAATATCTATTTATTAAATTATGTCTGCGATATCTTAATATACAGATTTCATAATTAGGACCGTTAATCTATAATAAGATGCCCAGAAACCTTAAAGATCTAAATATTAATCTGTTCAAATTAAAATTGAAAAAAATTCTACTGACTAAGTGCTATTACACCGTAAAAGAATTTATTAATGATAAGAGATTAAATTGGAATACTAACATTGACTAACTAATAATGACATTATAATATTGTAGACATCGTACCTATTTAACTTGACATAACTACTATACTAAGACATTTCCTTTGTAAACTAACAATACTAATAACTTATAATTAGTGAGTTATGAATGCCAGTGCTAATATTGCACGTCTATTTAGAGACAAGTTTGTTTTCGGAGCTCTTAAGAACAGATTATGTCTGTATTACATCTAGGTTTACCAACAAACTGCAATAAATATATTTTGATTTTGATTTTTGATTTTGATTTTTGAAGGAAGCCGGTGAGGTACATTTAACTTTACAGCTATACTTTTTGAAAAATATGAGAAAACCTTAGAAAATGCAAGCGAAACGCACGACTGTGTGTAAGCGCTAAGTTTTTGCTCCACTAAATGCGATTTTAACACAATAACTATAAAAAAATATAGTTTGGCTAATGAAAGTAGAGACTGAAAAAGCGCGGTATATTAAAAATATCAGCATTCGAACCCCAAAAATGAGTATGAAATACTTAGAATAATGTCACTTGATACCTGTAAATTAGAGGAAAGTGACCAAATATGGAATACCGTTTTGATTTTCAGGCATAACTTTCAAAAATTTTATAAATAAAATACTTTTTGTGGTAATTATTAACAATCATATATTTGCACTTAAGTTTGTAACAATTTTAGATTATTTTGTTCAGTATGAGGTAAGAAAAATTTTCAAAAACTAAATAACGATAAAGGTACCTATATATGGAATAGGTACCCCAAATATGGAATACTATAATCACTATGAAAAATTAACCTTAACTTATAAGAGACTCTTTGAAAACTTTGGTATAATAAAGAAATGAACACAAATTATTTACAATAATCGCAAATCCAGGTATCAAACTCTGGCCCAGCGCAATCATTATGTGCCCAGAGCCCACACATGAGGCACTTGATCCATGTTTCCCCATGAGTGTCATTCGAAAACAGCATACCACAGAAAATACACTCCGAATCTTCAGAGTCTGGAGCTGTACATCCTATCAAGGCAAGGCATCTTGGCACATCGAAGTGTTTTGCAGCTTTCAAATAACCCATTTTTTTTCTCGTACTAATTTTATAGCTTCTGCCATATGCTCTGAATTCTATTCTTTTGGCTTCGTTTTCCAATTGACGCCCGCCATTCTGATAAAACCCGAAAAAAATAAAATTAACAAAGTCATTAAGTCAGCTGATACGTCACAGTGTCCAATTATGGAATAGTCCATAATTGGACACTGTGATCCGTCCATATTTGGATTTTCCAACTATTTCAAACTGATATTCACATATTTATATTTCAGAAAGTAATACTATCTAATACCGCTAAAACATACTAAAGAACATCTAAAGGGTCTCTAAAAGTTATAAAAACAATACTGTGTGCACTTTCTGTACGAAAAATATTTATTTTTTACGTACCTTAGAAAGTTATGCGGCAGCGATAAAACAAAACACTGTCACTACGATAAAAGGGCTGGCTCGACTGAGATGCTATAAGCGTAATTGGGACTAGAAAGAGACAGAAAATCACTGTTTATTGCGTGTGTGAGTTTGCATTTGAGAAAAATGGGGGTATTCCATATTATGGATACTATTCCATATTTGGTCACTTTCCTCTATTAATTTTTATTGGAGCACAGTAATATTTGCATTTTATACTAGTTTTGGGACTGCAATGCTGTTTTTTTTAAAGATGGCGCGCTTATCCAACTGCATGCTCTACTTTCAGTAGCCAGACTCATCTGTAGCAATAAACGTTGCTTTAAAGTGGGAATACCTCGCCTTAAGACCTCACGTTTTCCAAAGCAAATCAGCTAACAGGCAACTTCATTATAATAATTAATATGTTAATTAAACGTCGATCGATCCTTCTATCGTACTTCATTTCCAGACATCTGTACAAATACTGGAATCGTATATTAATATTGTAAGTACTTAGATAACACGTGAAGATAAATTCATATTTCGGATGGGCAGGCCACATCGCTCGAAGAACCGATAACCGATGGGGAAGAAAGGTTCTGGAGTGGAGACCACGAACCAGAAGACGCAGCGTAGGTAGGCCTCCCACTAGATGGACCGACGACATTGTGAGAGTCGCGGGCATCCAGTGGATGCAGACGGCAGGCTGTCGTTCAGTGTGGAGGTTAAAGGGGCAGTATGTGCAGAAATATCAGAAATATCATCATCATGATGATGATCAGATGATGATATTTCGGATATTTTATTAATCTAAATTTAATTTGGAGCTCGATTTGCAAAGCGGCTATGTCAGCTCCATTTTGTACGGAGGCCGGGAAGTAATGCTTGAACACTCCAAGATTGTAATGCTGCGGAAACACAGACAGGGGCAGGCGCTCCATTGTTTCACTAGGAGTCAAAACGCTCGGTGCGAATAAATCGCATTGCGACCAAGTAAGGGTGACGATGGGGCCGAAAGGTTCTGGAATGGAGACCACGGACCGGACGTGCACCCACAAGATGGACAGACGATCTAAAGAAGCCGCAGGGAAACGCTGGACGCAGGTCGCTTCCAACCGGCCCTTTTGGAGATCGATGGGGAGGCCTATGTCCAGCAGTGGACGTCCTACGGCTGAAATGATGATGATGTACATATATAGGCACATAAACAAACATTAGGAAATACGTTTGGATATCGGAAAAATCGATTTATAAAACTATGTATAGCAGCTCAGATATCTGTCACAGAGATTAGCTGTCATAATAAAAAAAAAAAAAAAAAAATGTTCATATGGTCATGTACTACTACAATATTCGACCAAAATAAAATGAATGGACAGGCCCAGTAGAAGCGCATTGTTGAAGATAACAAAATGAGCGCCGGCTCTCATTTCGTTTCAGTCGGTCTCTAGCCGTAGGAAGCGCAACACGTGTCTATTGTTACGTGATAACGAAACATCTGACAAAATTATGCATTCATATGCTTTCCGGAAGTGTAAATACACAAATAAAACCGGGATCTATTTTTTGTAACAAATATACTGTACATGGTTATAATTAGGTGTTGAAGTATATGTCCGACGGT
This sequence comes from Agriopis aurantiaria, assembly GCA_914767915.1. Lineage (NCBI taxonomy): Eukaryota > Metazoa > Arthropoda > Insecta > Lepidoptera > Geometridae > Agriopis > Agriopis aurantiaria. Next base: position 5,352,660 of record OU612010.1, on the reverse strand, counting down.
TTTGACTCGTTTTTACTGAACAATTTCAATGGTTAGGACGCGTCCATTCATTTTATTTTAATCGAAGACAATATATAAAAATAATCTTTGGTCGGTTACTTCAGTTTTTGGTCCTATTTGTCATAATAATATGTACTTTGAATTTCCCGTCAACGCTGATACGTACTACCTAAATGTGTATTAAGGCGAAATGGTAGAGAACCGTACACTTGTATGACGGTAATGCGGAACGCGCGCTTTCAAATATTTTCAATGTTTATTTTTTCTTTATTTTCTACAAATAATCTTACGCTTTTACAAAAAACTGCGACCACTAAAGTATTTGAATGATTGTTAGGATAATACACAATTTTTTTGATAAAAATATCTTCTATAGAATCGGAATGAAGTTGATTCAATCCATTGAAGGGAACGTAAAAACGGGTGTTTTTTAGGAAAGTTTACGATTTTTTTCTATCGAGCCAAATTTCTTTAATCGTGTATCGGTGAACACATCCGAATAAAATATTTCAAGAACATTTATTACACATAAAGAAATAATGTCAATTAATCGATTTTAAAGGTCTACTTTTGAATATTAGTGATGACGAATCGTCAAATTTGTAGCATATTTCGTCTTAAATATGCCACTTGACTGCTTTGAGATTTACGATGTGATAAGTATTTGGTACACGGTTCAGACTGGTACCTTGACAATACAACGTCGCGTAGTCATGTCGAATCGCAGATAAACAATGAAAATGTTAGTGTCTCGAATTTTCGTGTACACACTTAATGACGCAATCTTGCAAGCAAATGAAGCCAGGTGTGACATCATACGCACACTTTTTGATGCGCAAAATGTGACTAAGACACATAATATAATAGTGCTAACAGACGCTCGAACGCGGCTGACCTCAACCGCCGCCTGACCAATGGGAGAGAAAGAGAGGGAAATATGATATTCTCACTCTTTCTCTCCCGTTGGATGGACGGCGGTCCGTCAGCCCCGTTCGAGCGTCGGTTAGCACTGAAAGGAAATTGTGTGCAGGGTTGCCACCTAGGTATTTTTTATGTTTTTTAGGGTTCCGTACCCAAAGGGTAAAAACGAGACACTATTACTAAGCCTACGATATCTGTCTGTTTGTCCGTCTGTCCTACATATTAACAACTATATATTTCGAACTGAAGTAAGTACCTAGATAGATTGAAATTTACACACTATATTATGTAATGTTACGGCGGATTAACTAACAAATAATAAAAAGTAAAAAATTAAAAACAAAACGTCAGACGTGATTTTTAACCGGCTTCGAAAAGGAGGAGGTTATCAATTCGACTGTATGTTTTTTTTTTTAAACGTATTTTTGTATTAGCTCTATGTAAAAACAGTAATACGTACAAGCGTCTAACTTGGCATGATTATAGTACACACTCTAAAGTATAACAACAAATAATAAATAATGGCCAAGTACGAGTCGGTGACAAATTTCTGTTCATTACCAAGTTATAACTGGTAATGTCGTTATTGAATTTTGTGGTGGTACGGAACCCTCAGTGCGGGAGCCTGACTCGCACTTGGCCGATTTACAGCTGAAAGAAACCATAGACCCGAGTATTTGATATACATTTCAACTTGATAGCTCTACGCGTTTTTGAGAAAAAGGGTCTTGACAGACGGACAGATGGACAACAAAGTGTTCCTATGAGGGTTCCGTTTCTAGAGTTCCGTACCTCAAAAGGAAAAAAACGGAACCCTTATAGGATCACTTCGTTGTCCACCTGTCTGTCCGTCTGTCAAGACTCTTTTTCTCAAGAACACGTAAAGGTATCAAGTTGAAATTTATACTAAATACTTGGGTCTACGGTTACTTTCGGCTGTAAAAAAATAAAAGTTGTAAGTCAACGCAATCAAAAGATATGAACGTTTATGTCGCATATTTTGTGATTTCACAGGGGAATCAAAACCTATAGGGTACTTCCTGTTGACCTAGAATCATGAAATTTGGCAAGAGACAAGGTCTCATATATAGGAATAAATCCGAAAGTTATAAATTTGAACTTATATCATTTAAAAATAATTATTTTGCTATTACAAACTTACATTTTGTAGTTGGAATGTATCGAAGAACCTTGTTGTCAACTACAAAGTTAAGTTTGTCTTTCAATGTTTCTACTTCAGTTAATTTTTTTTTGGACTGGCGCTCTGAGTGTTCCTTCCAACGGACCCTCAGAGCACGAGTCTTACTCGTACTTGTCCGGTTGTTTCCTTTCCTTTCCCTTCCTTTTGAGGTACGGAACCCTAAACACAGCAGCAGCCCTATTCCTCTTTCAAACACATTCATAGCCTTGTTGAGCTGTAAGTAGGTTTATAAAAAATAATGTTGAATTAATCTTATAAGTCTTTATTTTTCTTCGTATATACCCTTTTTCCCCACAAACGGTATAGAGGTTCGTCCAAAAGACTTTAAGCTTGGGTTTTCGTGTTTTCGCGGCCTTGGGTTGTAATAATCAGATATTTTGGGCTTAAAAGGTTTCCTGTTTGCTGTTCCACTACCACCGCCGCTATTGGCGACAGCTCTGTCCCATTCATTTTTGGTCTTCTTTTTCTCTTCTCTTTTAAAATCTGCCTTTTCGTTATAGTTATTTTTAAGTTCTCTTTCAAAACTTGCAATCCCTTTAGTGACCCTTTTTGGTTGATCCCAGCTATCAGCATTACTAGGTTTATCCCAGTCATTGTTTTTCTTAGGCTTGTCCCATTCGTTATTCTTCTTAGGTTTATCCCATTCGTCATTCTTCTTAGGTTTGTCCCATTCGTCATTCTTCTTCGGTTTATCCCATTCGTCATTCTTCTTAGGTTTGTCCCAGTCGTTATTTTTCTTAGACTTGCCCCAGTCGTCACTTTTTTTAGGTTCGTTCCAGCCATTGTTGCCACGTTTGTTTGAATCAGCTTGCTCCATTGATTTCGATTTCCATTTGTCATAGCTATTTTCTTTTTTTGGTTTGTCCCAATCCATTTTTTTGTCCTGATCATCCGACTTCCCATTTTTTGGTTTAGATGCTTTGCTTTTCCAACTAACATAGCCGCCGTATCTTTCTTTATTTAGATTGCCATAACCGTCTCTTTTTTTATAGTCATCGATCTTTTTGTAATTATCATTTTTGTAATCATCATTGTACTTGTCCTTTTTATACTGTCCACTGTTCTTATCTTGCTTGTTGTCCCATTTATGGGCATTTTTGGCAATGTCATCCCAGATGTCTTTTTTTGCGGGTTCGTCATTATAGTTATTCTTGTTTCTATTTAGTTTGTTGTCGCTGTGTCGTGGTTTATCGTTGTCGTCAAGTTTGGTTTCTTCGAAGGATACGAGTATTTTTTCTGTGCTCTTTTCTTCTTCTCTGGGCTTTTTCTTGTATCTTTCCTCTCCCATATTGACACCGTTTCTTAGCGCCAATTTCGGATTCTCGCGGCGAAACGCCTGGTCCAATGGTTCTGGATTAACATGACACTCATTAAAAATTGTATGAAATAGAGAAAATGTATGATGGATTACTGAAGGCCTGCTTCAGGGCCAATCCAGTGAGCGGTCCTCAAGGAAAATACAAAATATAATGGCCGAAAATTTGTATTTCTTTTTGTGTTTTTTTCTTAAAATAGCTTATTTATTATGAAATATTTTGTTTGTTGCATATTCCGGATGGCGCGCTTGCTGGTGCGTCCAGCAGTCCCAGGTCAATGATCAGGTAAGTTTTCAACTTTAAAAACAATGTAAATTTTTGTTTTTTTGTTGTTTTTTTTTTTCAAATAAAATTTTGTCAAATATAATTAAAGAAATTTTGATTTCAGATACGAGTGGCGGTCGCGCGTGCCCTTCTAACGATGTATCTCAGCCACTACTATTATAGATGTGGGTTAGATAGGTAAATAGCAGGGATGTTACGGAGCTTCGACTCCGGTTCCGTTAAGTCGGAACTTCCGATTATTATTACACCTTCGGTTCCGACTTCGGTTCCGACACTTTTAAATCGAAGGTTTTAATCGGAGGTCGAAGCATAACATAGCGGCGGCGGCGGCTTGTTTATTTGGAAATATGCCAAATTTTTTTCGTTGTTTGTGTTTTAAACTTTAACATTTAACTTAACTTTAAAATTTGACTAAATAATGTTTTATTTGTCCTTAAATAAAAATTCTCTCTCATGCCACCACTTCTGATCCTGCCTCCGACTCCGATAAAGCAAATTTAAAAACTCCGACTCCGCCTTCGGTTCCGATAAAACTACCTCCGTTACATCCCTGGTAAATAGATTATGAAGTTGCTTAATTAGAGGCGAAACTTACCGCCCAGTCGAAATACAGCGTTACGTCTTATAAACTGCTCAGCGTGTCGATCATACTCTAAGGAGTCGTCGTAACCTGAGCTCGACGATGTAGACATGCTGAAACAATCAGTGATCGAATTGAAAAAAAGAAAAGAAAGAAATAGTTATTTATGATACAAGTGCGGTAAGTTGGTTATTACAAACGAGTAGACGAATGTAAGCCCGAGACGAAGTCGAGGGCTTACCATAGTCACGAGTTTGTAATAACCAATCCGCACGTGTGCCATACAACGTTTAAAACACATTTGCGAGAAAAAAACAAAAAATGAAAATTAAAAAATTACCGTATAGTACACGCACGGTGCTATACAACGGAGCGTGCGGTAAAATTCATTACCGCACGCTCCGTTGTATGATCCGTAATGTTTAACTATCGAACGATGTATACAGGCTTCGTAAGTGCACTTTTTGAGCAAATGTGTTGTAAAGTATATTTATTGATAACAGAAACAAAAGATACAAAGACATTACGAGTTAAGCACAATACAAAGATAATTTTTAGAAAAAAAAAAGAACCGACTTCATGACTATACCTTCTTTAACAAAATGAAACTAAAAAGTAGAAAATAATATTTAAATAACTTCAAAGCAATGAGCATTAGAGGACAATCAACGAAATTATTAATACATATATTACCTACTTATATATTTACAATTTATAATCAGTTATTTTTGGAGTCCTCTTGAAGTCGGTTAAAAATAAATACGGACTACAAACTGGACTTACGAACCAGAACACATTTCTCTTCAAACCTTCGAACTTTTAACCGACTGTCCAAGAAGGAGGGTAATGCTTTTGGGTTGTATGTAAGCATGTATGTTTCTAGGTTCCTGTAGTACCTGTAGCCTAACCGGCATGACCGGTTTTGACGAGTGAGGTGTCATTGGATTTCTTTACGAAACGGAACGGTGATTTCACCGTGCGGTCCGGTCCATTTCGAGCACTGGAAACAGTACCTAGATTGCCTAAAAGGGCTCTGGAATCAGGACAATGGCATCAATTCTGATGTACTCTAAACTAAACTAAATTTGACAGCTCTAAACTTGATGCCATCCTTCTCTCACATATTAAAATGAAAAGAGAAGCAGATAATTTTAGTCCTGTCAGATTGGTTTAGTTTAGTGAGTGGTATGACAGAATCGACGCCATCATACCAACTAATAATTCAACAACCATCAATGAAATTTTAAAATTTAAATTTAAAACAGCAAATTATTGTTTTTACGGCCCATAATAAAAGTAGCTAAGTTTATTTTATATTATTGTATCTAAATTTATTTGTAATACTTTACCAAATACTGCATAAAAACTATAATCATGTTGTGTTTACATATTTAGGGATATGGTTTAGTTATAAGTTATAAATATTTGGGACATTTTTGTACACACGGTCATCTGACCCCAAACTAAGCTAAGCTTGTGATATGGCTGCCAGAGACTGATATACATACATATATAGTTTTAAATACATACTTAAATAGATATTAACAACCAGATATAGAACAAACACAAATGTTCATACAAAGAAAAGAAAAAACTTTTTTTTTTTAAATTAAATTTACCAATGTTTGTCCTAGATGGGAATCGAACCCACGCCCCCAAGCTCAGAAGGCAGGTTCACTACCAACTGGACCAACGGGCTAACGGATTGTATAGTCTACTAGGTTTAATAGGTTTCTTTTTTGTTTTTTGTGCTAATAAACTAAAATAAAATAAAAATTCAATTGACTGCCTGACTGAATAAATTTATTGCTATGCAGGCCTTTATGCAGGGCATAAAGCCTCCTCCCTCCCACTTTCGGCAATTTTCTCGTTTATGTAATACGTAATGTCATCCCACCACTACTATTGTCTGGTCTTTTGGGGCTAGTAAGGCTTGAGTAAGACTTCACTTCGAATGAAAAATAGCATATTGTTGATGCGCTCTTTATAATATTATTTGTTATCAAGTAATTCATGTCACCATAATCGAAATCAGGCAAGGGGTTATCAAACTGTTATTTTAATAATATACTTGCGTTTGACCACTACCTCGCCCGATGTTAAGCGATGATGCGGTCTACGTTGGAGCACGCTTGCCTAGAAGGAACCGATTCACTCGTGATTTGAAGACACCCAGATTGTTACTATCGGGGAACATATTCAGGCAGCGCATCCCACAGACTAGCAGTTCGGCACAATAAAAGTGGAATCAAAGCGCTTCGTACGGGTTTTTGCAATGTCAACCATGAAGCGGTGTCGATCTTTAGTGCTTACTCTGGCAGTCTACTCTGCGCTGTGGAGGTCCGGCCTAAGAATAGACCTCCCCCTTCTCTTCCCGTGGGTGCCGTAGAAGTCGGCTAAGGGATCAACCAGAAGACGGGCAGCAGCGTCTTCTGAGTATAAAAACACCGACTGCGCTCGCCAACCCGCCTGCCAAGCGTGGCGAGTATTGGCAATCCCCCCCTTCAATGATGAATACAAAAAGGACCAGGCCCCCAGTCCCCGGCAGCCCCGCTATTCCTGGCTACGGTAGCGGTCATGGTAACGGCGGGGCCAGGGGTGCTAAGAATCCCCGGCAGACGCTCGGCTACCAACCCCAACGACGACGACTGGCCCTGGTAACACACAACATACGCACCATGAGGACTGATGAGAAGATTGTTGAGCTGGAAGAAGAAATGGGTAGGGTACGTTGGGATATCTTGGGTTTATCCGAAGTCCGTAGAGAGGGCGAGGACACGATAACCCTGAAATCCGGTAACCTACTCTACTACCGGGAGGGCGACCAACAGTCCCAAGGTGGTGTCGGCTTTCTCATCCACAAGTCCCTCATTAACAACATTATCACCATCGACAGTGTTTCGAGCAGGGTTGTATACCTAATACTCAGAATATCCAAGAGATATTCGTTGAAGGTCATTCAGGTATACGCACCGACCTCGTCACACCCAGATGATGAAGTGGAGGTTATGTATGAGGACATTAGTAGAGCCATACATACGTCCGAGACCCACTTCACTGTTGTTATGGGGGACTTTAACGCGAAGTTGGGCAAGAGAAGTGATGATGAGTTGAGAGTGGGGAAATTTGGCTGTGGGCAACGGAACCCTAGGGGACAGAGGCTGGCCGACTTTCTGGAGAAAGAGGGACTTTTTATGATGAACTCTTTCTTTCAGAAGCCGCCTCACAGGAAATGGACCTGGATGAGCCCCGATGGTTCTACGAGAAATGAGATAGACTTCATTATGACCACCAAGAGACAAATATTCAATGATGTCTCTGTGATTCACAGGGTGAAAACCGGTAGTGATCACCGAATAGTAAGAGGCACATTGAATATTAACGTTAAAATTGAGAGGTCCCGCTTAATGAAGTCCACGCTCCGACCGAACCATGCCCATATTCAAAACCCCGAGAGCTTTCAACTCGAGCTGTCTAATCGCTTTGATTGCCTGGAGAATTTTGCTTCCGTGGATGAGATTAATAACAGGTTAGTGGAAACTGTCCATGCGGTAGGTTCTAAGTTTTTTAGACCTGGCCGGCGCACAGATAGACCTCAAAAATTATCCGATCATACCCGCAACCTCATGGCTGATCGACGCTCGTTACAACTACAATGTTCCGATGACGCTGACTCATATAGGCAGCTCAATAGACAAATTTGGAAGTCATTGCGGCACGACATACGTACCTTTAATACGAACAGTATTAAAGAGACGATTGAGCAAAACAAAGGCTCCAAAGTGTTTGCAAGACACATGTCTATTGGGCAAAGCCAGCTGACAAAGCTGAAGAGGGAAGATGGTAGTGTAGCGTCGACCAAAGCCGAGGTATTAGGGGAAATCGAAAGGTTCTATGGACAGTTATACACTTCGGTTGCTAAACCTGTGAGCAGCTCGGCCAAAGACCCAAGAGCCAAGCTGAGCCGACACTATACCGAAGATATCCCGGACATCAGCCTGTACGAGATTAGGATGGCCCTGAAACAGCTCAAGAACAACAAGGCGCCGGGGGACGATGGAATCACATCAGAGCTTCTGAAAGCGGGTGGAACACCGGTACTCAGAGTCCTTCAGAAGCTCTTTAATTCTGTCTTACTCGAAGGTATAACGCCAGAAGCATGGAACAGAGGCGTGGTGGTGCTGTTCTTTAAGAAAGGTGACAAAACCTTGCTGAAGAATTACAGACCCATCTCGCTTCTGAGCCATGTTTATAAGCTGTTTTCGAGGGTCATCACGAATCGTCTCGATCGCAGGTTCGATGACTTCCAGCCTATCGAACAAGCCGGTTTCCGAAAAGGCTATAGTACCATAGACCACATCCACACGCTACGCCAAGTTATACAGAAGACCGAAGAATATAACTTGCCACTATGTTTGGCGTTTGTGGACTATGAGAAAGCCTTTGATTCGGTCGAGACATGGGCGGTGCTCGAGTCTCTCCAGCGATGCCGTATTGACTATCGGTATGTCGAAGTGTTGAAGTGTTTGTACAATAACGCCACCATGTCGGTCCGAGTACAGGAGCAGAGTTCGAAGGCAATTCCATTGCGAAGAGGCGTGAGACAGGGAGACGTTATCTCTCCGAAACTGTTCACTGCCACAATGGAAGATGCCTTCAAGCTCCTGGAATGGCAAGGACTCGGCATCAACATCAACGGCGAGTACATCACTCACCTTCGGTTTGCCGACGATATTGTGGTCATGGCAGAGTCGATGGAAGATCTCAGCATGATGCTCGAAGGCCTCAATCGAGTCTCCCAACAGGTGGGCCTTAAAATGAACATGGACAAGACAAAGGTCATGTCAAATATCCATGTTGTGCCCACCCCAGTATCAGTTGGGAACTCAGTTCTTGAAGCTGTTGACGCGTACGTCTACCTAGGACAAACAGTCCAACTAGGTAGGTCCAACTTCAAGAAAGAGGTCAATCGGCGAATCCAACTCGGCTGGGCAGCGTTCGGTAAACTACGCAACGTCTTCTCGTCCAAAATACCTCAGTGCCTTAAGACGAAAGTCTTCGACCAGTGTGTGTTACCAGTGATGACATACGGCACTGAAACGTGGTCTCTCACTATGGGCCTCATAAGCAAGCTCAAAGTCGCACAACGAACTATGGAGAGGGCTATGCTCGGGGTTTCTCTACGAGATCGAATCCGAAATAAGGAGATCCGTAGACGAACGAAAGTCACCGACATAGCCCACCGGATTAGTAAGTTGAAATGGCAGTGGGCAGGGCACATATCACGCAGAACAGATGGCCGATGGGGCCGAAAGGTTCTGGAATGGAGACCACGGACTGGTAAGCGCAGCGTAGGACGTCCACCCACAAGATGGACAGACGACCTAAAAGAGACCGCAGGGAAACGCTGGATGCAGGCCGCTTCCAACCGGCCCTTTTGGAGATCGATGGGGGAGGCCTATGTCCAGCAGTGGACGTCCTACGGCTGAAATGATGATGATGATGATGACTCTGGCAGTCCGATAGAAAAATTGGCAGGAGGGAATTAGATCAAGCATCATTTGAGCTACCTTTCACGGTGTTTCCGAGAAGCTACAACATTGGATTCTTCAAAAGGCCAGCTAATTGAATCCTAAAGGGTCGGCAACGTATTTGTGATGCCTCTGGTGTTACAAGTATCCATAGGCGACGGTGATTGCTTACCATCAGGCAGCCCGTCTGCTTGTTTGCCAGCTATGGCATAAAAATATATTAGAATACTGACTGTCGTTTCCTGAGGTTCTTCCGATACTGCTCGAGGACCTCTGGATTCTTGATGGGATGGAGTCTGACTTCGTAGTCGCTGGTCGGGGTGGCTTTTTGCGCTTGGTTGGCCACGAGGTTCTTCTTCAGCAGGCTTATTATCACTTTGCTGCTTGATTTTAGAGCGCCATTCAATCTTATGTCGAAGTAGCTCAAGTCTAGAGCTGAAATAACCACTTGATACCTCAAAAACATATCACAGACGGCCCGTCCCGGCTTCGCACGGGTGGACATTAATTTTTAAACATTTTGGCTTAAACGTACAGTAAATGCAGTATATTTAGATGTAGTGTATCGCTGGCTCCCTTTGAGTATGGGACTCGATGATTTGTTAAAAAGTAGTTATAGTGACATAACTACAATAGATTATATAGATATTGATATGTTCTTTAATATTGTGGAACATTTTTTTGTTTTATCATCAATAGTTTTCGCAGCGCATGCGAAGAAAGGCATTTTTTTACACCTTGGGTAACATTATTGTAGTTTTAGTAGGGATCATTTTTTTTTCTTGCAATTAAAATAACCTATATTAATCAGTGATAATGTAGCATTTAAATGGTGAAAGAATTTTTTAAATCGGTTCAGTACTTTTAGAGCTAATTCGTTACAAACATACATACATATTAGTATATATTACTAGCTGACCTGACAGACGTTGTCCTGTCTTAGAACTGTCAAACACGGAAAGTCAAAATTGAAAATTTTTTTACACCTTGGGTTTCATTATTGGAGTTTTAGTAAGGATCCCTATTTTTTTTGAAAATATAATATAGCCTATGTCACCCGGGGATAGTGTAGCTTCCCAACAGTGAAAGAATTTTTCAAATCGGTTCAGTAGTTTCGGAGCCTATTCAATGCAAACAAACAAACAAACAAACAATCAAATATTTCCTCTTTATAATATTAGTATAGATAAAGATTAGAATAAGCATTAGGCACCGCAAGTACATCAAGTTGTATGAAACTCAGTGTGCCGCATTTTAACAAGCTTTTATTTAGTTTCAGTCTGTCCCATCATCATCTCAGCCGTAGGACGTCCACTGCTGGACATAGGCCTCCCCCATCGATCTCCAAAAGGGCCAGTTGGAAGCGGCCTGCATCCAGCGTTTCCCTGCGGTCTCTTTTAGGTCGTCTTTCCATCTCGTGGGTGGACGTCCTACGCTGCACTTACCGGTCCGTTAATTAAATATGCTTTGATCATATAGCTTAGATTTGCCCTAAACCACAAAATACACCCACACGGGGCCGGTTGTAAGCGGCCTGCATCCAGCGTTTCCCTGCGGTCTCTTTTAGGTCCACCCACAAGATGGACAGACGGCCATAAGGAATATCACTGCCCAGCTTCGTAGGTCAAAAATAAGAATTTTAGACCAGGAATTTTTGAAAATAAAAATAATAATAATAGCATGAAACTCATTGGAAAAGGAAGAAAATATAACAAAAGGAAAAAAATAAAAGGAAAAATAATTTACGGGCGATCCGAGGTCGGGAAGTGGAATAGGGTTTAAAGATCACATAACCTCAAAATGTATGTGAAAAATTCAAATAACAAACTTCTTTGTTATTTATTTTTCTTTTACAAAAAAAAAATAACGGTAAGTTAACAAAAAGTTTGGTTTTTATATCACAAATACACAGTTTTTTTTTGATTCACCAGATTTTGACGTAATATGGAAAAAAGCACCCTGATTTACAATTGAAAATTCTCACGTCAAAATATCAGCTTTTTTAAAAAAGTCGGTGCGCTTTTTGTTCATTGAAATCTATACTTTCTGATGGTATAAAAAAAACGTACATTACTATGGTAAATGTTCTCAGAAGTTTCATTCTTTCTTTAAAAGCATTGCTAGTATATAGGTGGGTAGGTCAACTCCCGGAATGCCAAGCCTTATATAATTTTTTGGATCATGCTTAAATTATAATAGTTACTAAACATACGCTCTGCAGCTTCGTACTGTGTGACTTTTCTTTCGCCATTTTCGTTGTCAAAATTTTCTGCAGCATCATCATCATCAGCCTCGAGGACATGGTGTATCAATCTCGCCAGCTCTCCCTTGTCGAACGCAGCGCGCTCGTGCTTCGAACTGACAGCTGTGGTCGCAGAATCACTCGTTTCGGCCGCATTTTTGTTTATTAATAACACTGCAAAAAACACTCCCAAATGTCGAAGATAGTTCTCAGAGGTGTGGCGACAAACGGAGTAAGAAACTATTAACTCTAAAATCCGAGGAAAGGGCTGAATTAAAGGGAATGGGTGTTGAAAGTTTAGGCGAAAGTCTACGCGTATGAAGTCGCGTGTAACGGCTAGTATTATATATGTTCCCACTGCTGGGACAGGCCTTCTCTCAGAGAGAGGATGAGCCCTAGTCCACCATGCTGGCCCAGTGCATGTTGGCGAATGTCACACGTCTTTGAGTTTTTAAGATTATTGAGCATACTGGTTACCTCACGACGTTTTCCTTCACTGTTCCTTTCTAGTAGTTCACGAAAGTATAAAAAATATCTCAGAGCAAATAAAAATACAGAGTCTCTACGGCGCACTGCCAAAGTGACGCCAAAATCGCTTCCAAAACTACGTGAATTTCTTGTCAGAACGTCGTACTGAAAACATCCGTTTTAAAAAGAAACAATGACTTCTTGCAGTGTTAAGAACTGTAAAAACAACACAAAAGTAAATAAGAAGAAGGATGGAATATTTCCACACTTAAGTATTTATATTATCACTTATTTTGATGAATTACACGACACGATCTTCGACTACGCACACATGTTTCAAAAAGTGGCTTCACTTTTCGTGTTCGCGGTAGTCTCTTTGTATTTTTATTTACTCTGAGAAAAAATATACCTACGTAACTTTTTTAACTAGAACAAGTAACGTACCTAAAACAGCGGCGCCATATAAAAACATAATGTTACAATGGTAGCATATTGTTCTTTACAATCAGAGAGCGTGCCGCTACCTCTTGATTGTATTGCAATCCGTGACTAAACAAATCTAATCAGAATTCGACGGTACCTATGTTTTGTTCAAAGAACGTGTTTTTGATAACATTTCACTAGATGGGCATTGGTGCAAAGCGGTACAAATGTTTTATTATCATGGGTCTTAGAATAACTACACAAAGATCCAAGTACATTCACAAAATTTAAGCCATTCAAATGGTGTCAAATATGGCTCCAAAAAAAAATATACTATGGCAATTTGCGCGGTGAAATCGTACCACAACAAATCAGAAAAGCAGCATAAGAGTTATGGTGTGACATTCCACAGGTAATCCATTAATTATCGTTTAAAATACCAATCGAAACGTAAGCTACAAAGCGAATTTGTAGCTTACGTTTTGAGAAGGCGTTGTTTGGAAACCTACCTTCTCTGAGTAGTTATTCTAAGTCATGGGTCAAAAAAGAAAGACAGCATCACGCCCAGACGGTCACCCATCTAAGTACCATCCGCACTCTACGTTGATTAACTTGGTAATGAACAGAAATTTGTCGCCGACTCATATGTGGCCATTTGTTGTTATACTTTAGAGTGTGTATCATGCCAAGTTTGACGCTTGTACGTATTAACTGTTTTTATATTAGAGCTAATACAAAAATACTTAAAAATTACGTTTGTTGTATATATAGAGGGACACCCATCTTTCGTTTTTAATTATTGTTTTTTTTATTAATCCGCTGTAACATATACATGTTCTGTGAAAATTTCAACTGGCTATCTATTACGGTTCAAAGGATACAGCCGTTTAAAGGTAGGACAGACAGACAGACATCGTAGGCTTAGTAATAGGGTCCTGTTATTACCCATTGAGTACGGAAACCTAAAAATCATTGGAGGTACTTGTAAATAATTTCATGACATTTCCGAAATTTCAAAACGTCGATAATAATTAATATAATGTTATACGCAATAAAATCCGTCAAAACTGTTTAATATCGTAATTCTAATATAGCTTTAATTAAAAAATTGTAATATAGTTTTAATTACATACATAATTCTAGTATAGTTTTAATTAAAAAATTGTAATATAGTTTTATTTTCGGGTGTCCAGAATGCTGGCTTCTATTTCGCCCAGAAATTGAGCATTGCCATTCAACGTGGCAATGCTGCCAGCATTCTGGGGACCTTTCCCTCCACTAATGGTCTTTTAGTTTAAGTTTTTAGTTTGTATTTAGTTATTTTAAGTTTTAGTTTTTAGTTATTTATTTAAGTTTTCGTTAATTTTCTGTTTTTTTTGTTGTGCATAATAAAGTTCCACTAGTGTTTTAATTACATACATAATTCTAGTATAGTTTTAATTTAAAAATTGTAATATAGTTTTAATTACATACATAATTCTAGTATAGTTTTAATTTCAAAATTGTAATATAGTTTTAATTTCATCATTCTAATATAGTTTTATTTTCATAATTGTAATGCCTATAGTTTTAATTTCAAAATTGTAATATAGTTTTAATTTCATAATTCTAATATAGTTTTAACAAAGGTAGATCGGGGTTGACGTCTATATTGAGAGATTGTACTCGTGTGTCATCCATTAGCCTCGAGAGAAGGGTGGCGCAGCATTGGTTTCCAGATGGAAGATTCCAGAAGATCTAAAACAAAGTTTACATGGTTTATTTATATTTGCAGCCTCTACTGACAATTCACTACAACTACTTCAATTACTCTACTGAGAATTCGGCTGGGCTGGGCAGCGTTTGGCAAACTTCGTCATGTCTTTTCGTCGTCCATTCCACAATGCCTAAAGACTAAAGTCTTCGATCGGTGCGTCCTACCTGTACTAACATACGGAGCCGAAACGAGGACACTGACAGTGAAGCTGGCCCATCGATTTAAAGTCGCTCAGCGAGCTATAGAGCGAGCTATGCTTGGCGTTTCTTAAAGAGATAGAATCAGAAATGAGATTATCCGACAAAGAACTAAAGTAACCGACATAGCCCAAAGAATTAGCAAGCTGAAGTGGCAATGGGCTGGCCACATCTGTAGAAGAACTGCCGACGGCAGACGGGTTCTAGAGTGGGGACCGCGTATCGGCAAACGTAGAGTCGGACGCCCTGCAGCCAGGTGGAGTGACGACTTGCGAAAGGCAGCTGGTGGCAAGTACCTTGCCACCATCGTGCCATCGTGCCTTGTGGCGTTCTTTAGGGGAGGCCTACGTCCAGCAGTGGACGAACATTCAATAGCCTGATGATGATGATGATGACTAACAATAGACAAATTTTTAATTATGAAAAAACATTTTTTTTGGTGAATTAATTAAAAAAAATTACATACTACAAATTGTTTTCCTCCACAAACAAAGATAATAAACCACTTGATCGCGCATGTGTCAAAATTCCCTTTTGCAAAATGATGCCACATCGGTCGCGGGAGGCAGCTTGTGGTTGGAGACTCGACGTGATACGACGCTTGTGATTGGAGAATCACCTCATTCATTCAATTCGCGCCTAGGATTGGCCCCGCTCGAAATAGTTTAAGTTGACATGAACCTTTGCCTCATGCGGGGTAAAGGATGAGCAGCAAGTGGTTATATTGTAATTGTCCACAAACCGGTACAGCCGGCCACAAACTGACTCTCATGGTCCAATATGCGAAGGTCAAAGCACCACAAAATCGTTCATATCCTCGACTCTCACACACAGCACGTCTACATGGTTAGTTTTATGCACAAGTTGTACAATCTACTATTCAAATGGGGATGATGATGGTAGGACGTCCCACAAGATAGACAGATCTAAAAGAGAGCGGAGGGGAACGCTGGATGCAGGCCGCTTCCAACCGGCCCTTTTGGAGAACTAAGGGGGAGGTCCAGCAGTGGACGTCCTACGGCTGAAATTATGATGATGATGATGATGGCTTTAGTTGGTGATAGTTACCCAGTCTTAGGCACCAGCCCGCCCATGCGGAGGTTTCCCCACAGGACGCAGTTCCCCGTCATGGCTGTAACGTAGGTAGCACACCGGCGCCCCGTGAAGCCACCAGATGTCAACGACTCGGCCAGGTAGAAGAAGCATCTGAAAATAACATGGAATCTCAGAAAAATCATGGAATTATACTAGCTCCAGTTTAAGCAGACCTGGCGCACTCCGCACTTTAGGTATGAAGCTACAAGTGGCCGACTTGTCGGACCTGCCGCGCGATACACAGATATAACGCGACAAGAGTTACGCGATACACAGAGAGGCAACTTCTAGGTTAATAATATAGCTGTAGGTAATTAACGCCTTTATTGACTAAACAAAATACAAGCTAATACTAACACTACAAATACAGTTAGACTGCCCATAGACCGTTAAAGGTCCAAAGACAATCCAAATGCTCAGCCCACCACCAGTTGTCAGCGTACCCAGCATGCTGGCTGCATTATCACGCTGAATGGCAATGGTTATGCGTTGAGCCAGAAATACGCCAGTATTTTGGTCACGGGTCGCACTAACCAGGCGCTCTGAAAGATTTTTGAAAATGAGGTGCGCTCCCGGTCTCCGAAGGCATCGGGCCTCGTCTCGACCCCAAACGCCTCAAATATGTAACCACTGTCGAAGTTCACATATTGTGTTTGTAGCAATGAAGTGGCAACTGGATAGTGACGTAGGCATGTGTCACTCCTGGAATATTAGACCTTGTCTTATTTGATCATGATTTAAACTACCTGTCATGGTCGCACTCCTGGCTGTTACATCCTGGCATGTTTATTCCCCCGTTGGGGTAAAAGTCAGCATCTCCCAGCGTGCCGAGATATCCCAGCAATCCAGCGTTGGTGTGGATCACCTCGGTGTATGCCCCATCATCAGAACGGAACTTGTCGCCGTGTGTGATCCATCCGGGGAATGCAGGATCCAGTGCTGGAAATGGGAGAAGAATAATTCTGAAGAATCTGGGTGTACTCAAATCGCAGGTGAATCGGTTTTTCTAGGCAAGTGTGCTCCATCATAGACTGCATCATCACTTAACAAAAGGTGAAGTGGCGGTCATACTCAAGCCTAATATTCATCATCAGCCAGAAGACGTCCACTGCTGACCATATGCCTCCCCCTTAGAACTCCACTCTGAACGACAGCCTGCCATCAGCATCCACAGGATGTCGTCGGTCCATCTAGTGGGGGCCTACCTACGCTACGTCTTTGTGCTGTGTCGTTGGTCGTTGTATGGTGGTGCTCGTGTGGGTGTATTTTGTGGTTTAGGGCAAATCTAAGCTATATGATCAAAGCATATTTAACTAACGGACCGGTAAGCGCAGCGTAGGACGTCC
Source organism: Agriopis aurantiaria (assembly GCA_914767915.1). NCBI lineage: Eukaryota > Metazoa > Arthropoda > Insecta > Lepidoptera > Geometridae > Agriopis > Agriopis aurantiaria. The sequence goes on along the minus strand of OU612010.1, from coordinate 5,335,299 downwards.
ACCCACGAGATGGAAAGACGACCTAAAAGAGACCGCAGGGAAACGCTGGATGCAGGCCGCTTCCAACTGGCCCTTTTGGAGATCGATGGGGGAGGCCTATGTCCAGCAGTGGACGTCCTACGGCTGAAATGATGATGATGATATTCAGTTTGCCATGTTGAATAACAGATGGCGCCACTCACCGGTGATGTAAGCAACGTCTCCATCAATGTTTCTGCCGATGATGCCGGCCATGTGGCCTCCGAGGCTGTGGCCGACGATGTGGTACATGGTGGGGGTAGCGCCGGTCACTGAGTTCAACCAGTTCACGAATCGAGCCACACTTTGACCTAAAAACAACAAAAACAATAAACAAAACATGTTTTTTTTTTCGTCAAGAGGAAAAAACGGAACCCTTGTAGGATCACTTTGTTGTCCATCTCAAGAAAAACCGTAGAACCGTTCCTTCTGAAAAAAACCGTAGATTAGAGTATTTTATATAAATTTCAACTTGATATCTTTACGTGTTCTTGAGAAAAATGGTCTTGACAGACAGACAGACGGACAACAAAGTGATCCTATAAGGGTTCCGTTTTTTCCTTTTGAGGTACGGAACCCTAAAAATATATTTACCTCCAGTGACAGTGTTGGCGACTGCAGCGACATAGTTGATGGTACCAGCTCCAGCACTCCAGTCCACCACTATCACGTTCACGTCTTCAGCCGCCAGGAATGCTGTGGACATAGAAATGAAGCTTTAATAACCATCACTAGACTTTGATAGCATTGCCCCGAGCAGTACCGGCGTCAGGGTAGGGCCTGGGGCCTTACGGACAACAGCTATTGCGGCACCAAACTAACGTTAGATCCGCTCAGTTGGAAAATCACGCGACCGCAAACCGTATCTGGGCGCGTGATTTTCCAACTGAGCGGATCTAACGTTAGTTTGGTGCCGCAATACCTGTTGTCCGTAAGGCCCCTGGTTATGCGACCGCCCAGGGCGCTACATATAAAGGGGCGTCGCAGGCGCCGATAAAGGGGCGCCCATAGCCATATTATACAGCATGCATTTAAATTTCAAACTATTTTTTGCCTTTTTTTGGTTTGAATGGGCAGATTGGGGGGGGGGGGGGGGGGGGCTAAAACCGGTACTGCACCCGAGCACCCGGATTAGGATCCGGGTATGTCTTAAAACTGAGACCAGATCCACCGGAGGATGGGCAGCAGCGTCCTGTTAGTACACGGTGAACGCACTGCGATCCCCAAGCCGCCTGCCAAGCGTGGGGATTATGGCAACACCCCTCTCTAAGGGAGGCCTTGTTCAGCAGTGGTCAGTGGACATTTAATGGCTGTTGATAATATATGTGATGTGTGTGCGATATAGCAAAAAAGTAAATAAACCGGTCACGTGCGAGTCGGGCTCGCGCACTGAAGGTTCCGTGCCACCACAAATGCAAAAATTAGCAATTTAAAAAAAAACTTCAAAATTTGTTAAATATGGCATTTTGATTCGGTGAAATTATGTCATCCAGAACATACAGGAATTACCAGTTAGGTTATAAATTGTTAACGAACTTAAATTTGTGACCAACTCGCACTTGGCCATTATTTATAATTATGTAGTTGTTATATTTTTAAGTGTGTACTATAATCATGCACCGTTTTTTTACGTTAGAGCTAATACAAAAATACGTTAAAAAATACGTTTGTTGCGACTCCCATTTCGTTTGAATTTTTTGACTTTTTTTATTTTTATTTAGTTAAATTATTTTTAGTTAATCCACCGTAACATTACATATTCTATGTAAATTTCAACTGGCTATATATTACGGTTTGAAAGATAAAGCCATTTAAAGTTAGGACGGACAGGCAGGCAGACGGACAGACAGACATCGTAGGCTTAGTAATAGGGACCCGTTTTTACCTTTTGGGTACGGAACCCTAAAAAGCAAGCAAACGGAAGTAGAACAAGTTCCTTATAACCGATTTTGCTGAAATTTTGCTGACACCTTTAATTCTGGTGACAATACAATATGCAATATATACTGGATTACGCAGAAAGGGTGTTCTGCGTAGTCCAGTATGCTTAGAATAACTACTCATTTTATTGTATACCAGCGACCCGCCCGCCCGGCTTCGCACGGGTGTAATTTACGTGCAAAGCCGGGGCGGGTCGCTAGTTATATAATATAAACCTTCCGTGAAAATGTATCTAACCGATGGTGAAAACCGCATCAAAATCCGTTGCGTGGTTTAGGAGGAGTTAGCGGCCATACAGACATACAGTCAGACAGACGCGGAAAGAGACTATGTAGAGAAAATAGATATGTAGTTATAATAAGCTAGTATGTCTTTTTATATTGTCTTGCATATTGTATAGTTACTAAGCTGAAAGGAGGTCCTATTTCTCATCGTTATGAACTTTTACTATGGGGGTATGGCGAACTAGCACAGAGCACAGACTGACCTGGCACGAGCACCGAGTTGAAATTAGCTGACACGGAGTCCAGCCAGCCATGCAGGAGGATCACAGTGCGCCGCAGTGGGTTATAGTTGGTAAGCCCAAGAAGACCTTCTACTCCTATCAACATCGGCTGGCTCACTGTCGGGTTTTGTCTGAAACAAATCCATCATCATCATCAACCATTTTCCAACCACTCTTGGGTACAGGCAAGGGCGTCGCCAAGCTTTTAATCTTTTTTTAAGCTGTAGCCAACTGCAGAGAACCAAAGTCCCAATGAGGCCGTACAATTGTCTTGCTTTGCCGATAAATCCCGCACGTCAAAACTTGACTGTTCCTCCATAATATTAACTTGACTCAAATACAAACATAATTTGTTCCTGTAGACTCGGAGACTTCTCTTTGCAGTGTCGCATACAGGGTTTACTTCCACAGCTTACCTGGTAAACAGATGATAGACATTCTGCCTGTCGGGGTCGAAGCGCGCTGATTCACGCAGGTCGTCAGCGGAGGCCCACAGGTCCACAAGGTGCGGTGCTCCGCCCGGCCCCTGCATGTACTGGTACCGCTCGGAGTCTAGCTTGCGGAGCACCGGCGAAGGCGCTGGCACACCTGCAAATGCGAAAACAAATAACTAATAGAACGCCCCAAACTGTAACCTCGCAACCCTTTGCTATTTGGAGACATCTTGCAACTGAATTTTAAAACAGTCATCCCCAACTGATCAAGCTAAAATTTTCCATACACGTTTAGTTTGGATGACAATGCATGCTAAGTGACTATCCAAATTCTAAATCCAATGTGGTGGACTCCCAAAGATGGCGGACTAGTTATATTTCATGCACCACCATGATATGGGTATCAAAATAAACGGTTTGCGGAGAAAAATTCGAAAAATAAAATGACATCACTCTTAATTCAATATGGCGGACGCCCCAAGACGGCGGACAAAGTTTTCCTATCTAACATTATGATAATGGTATCAAATTAAAGTAATATACGAAATAATAAAAAAATATTAACCGGATTTGTTAGCACGAATAATTTTGTTCGAGCGTCTGTTTATTTGGCAATATCAATATTTTTGTTCGAGCGTCGGTTTATTTGGCAATATTAATAATTTTGTTCGAGCGCCTGTTGATTTAGCATTATCAATAAATTTGTTCGAGTGCCTGTTGATTTGGCAATATCAATATTTTTGTTCGAGCGCCTGTTTATTTGGCAATATCAATAATTTTGTTCGAGCACCTGTTTATTTGGCAATATCAATAATTTTGTTCGAGCGCCTGTTTATTTGGCAATATCAATAATTTTGTTCGAGTGCCTGTTGATTTAGCAATATCAATAATTTCGTTCGAGCGCCTGTTTATTTAGCAATATCAGTAATTTTGTTCGAGCGCCTGTTTATTTAGCAATATTAATATTTTTGTTCGAGCGCCTGTTGATTTAGCAATATCAGTAATTTTGTCGAGCACCTGTTTATTTAGCAATATTAATATTTTTGTTCGAGCGCCTGTCGATTTAGCAATATCAGTAATTTTGTTCGAGCACCTGTTGATTTAGCAATAGCAATAATTTTGTTCGAGCGCTTGTTTATTTGGCAATATCAATAAATTCAGTTGCAAGATTATGACTCAAACTACCAAGGCAAGTTGAATAAAAGCTTGTAATAATAAACCGGCCAAGTGCGAGAGCTCACGCACTGAGGGTTCCGTACCACCACAAAATTCAATAACGAAATTAACAGTAACATGGTAATGAACAGAAACTTGTCACCGACTCGCACTTGGCTATTATTTATCATTTTTTTTTTTATACATTAGAGTGTGTACTATAATCATGCCAAGTTTGTACGTATTGCCGTTTTTTACATTAGAGCTGATACAAAAATACGTAAAAAAAATACGTTTTTACTTTTTGACTTTTTTATTATTTGTTAGCTAATCCGCCGTAATATTACTTATTCTGTGGAAATTTCAACTGGCTATCTATTAGATACGGTTCAAAGATACAGCTGTTTTAAAGGTAGGACAGACAGACAGACATCGTAGGAGAGTCCCGTTTTACCCTTTGGGTACGGAAATCTAAAAGGACGTAAATTTAGAGAGGTAAGTGTTTTGCCTCCTCAACAATGGAACACCTTGCCCCTGTCTGTGTTTCCGCAGCATTACAATCTTGGAGTGTTCAAGTCTAGGTTTAATAGGTTATTACTGGGCAAACGTGCTCCATCTTCGACCGCATCATCGCTTTCCATCAGGCGAGATCGCGGCCAAACCTTAACCTAGTTCAAAGTAAAAGGTCGTTGATTCAAAGGTGAACTTACCCGAAGCTACAGCGACTAACAGAACCAGAAATATTGCGCATCGAGCCATGACTACTGATCAACTATGCCATCATGGATAAAAACACAACATTATTTATTAATTATATTTATCGTGGGCATCTAATCAGATAATTATCGGCTTCGCAGGTGTTTTGCAGTGATTGATAAGGTTTGATAAATAATAGGGCCCATTGTTACGGTGGTAAAGCATTTTGCAAACAACAACACATATTCAACGTCTACATAAAAACCAAACACAAAACGTAATAAAGTAATTTGGTCACAAATAAACTTTTTCTTTATTTCTTACTTTGCTAATAATCCTGCCAAGTGCGAGTCGGGCTCGAGCACTGAGGGTTCCGTACCACCACAAAATACAATAAGGTTGTCCAAGTAACTGAATTACCAGTTATTATAACGCCTTCCAAAATTGTTGGAGATATTGTTACGCAGTTTGCTACAGGCGCTCGAGTAAAACACAATTATAACTTGGTAATGAATAGAAATCTGTCACCGACTCGCACTTGGCCATTATTTATTAATTTTTGCTTTACTTTAGAGTGTGTACTATAATCATGCCAAGTTTGACGCTTGTACATATTACCATTTTTACATTAGAGCTTATACAAAAATACGTAAAAAAATACGTGTGTTGTTTAATTTTTGACTTTTTTATTATTTGTTAGTTAATCCGCCGTAACGTTACATATTCTCTTAAAAAATTGGCTATCTATTACGGTTCGAAAGATACAGCTGTTAATAGGTAAGACAGACGGACGGACAGACAGACAGACATATTCGTAGGCTTAGCAATAGAGTCCCGTTTTTACCCTATGAGTACGGAACCCTAAAAACAACAGCTATTCAAAATAAAACCGAAAACTTAAAAAACTAAATTCGTTAGATATCGATTAAACTATCTATATATCATTTGTGTTTGTTCTATATCTGGTTGTTAATATCTATTTAAGTATGTATTTAAAACTATATATGTATGTATATCAGTCTCTGGCAGCCATATCACAAGCTTTGCTTAGTTTGGGGTCAGATGACCGTGTGTGCAAAAATGTCCCAAAATATTTATTTATTTATTTATTTATTAGCAAAGAGCGATGGTGGCGGAGCGGTAGCATGTGCGCTTTACAATCTGACGGCACCCGGTTCGATCCTCGGCTCTGCACCTATCACTTATTTAGTACTTACATAAATTATGTGCAGTTTCGATGCCATCACTCAACAACGGTGAAGGAAAACATGGTGAGGAAGCCGGTATGTGCAAGGACCTCAAAAGTTCAGACATGACATTCACCAACATGCACTGGGGCAGCATGGTGGATTACGGCCCATCCTCTCTGAAAGAAATCTATGTCCCAGCAGTGGGAACGTAATAGGCTGATAATTATAATTAATGCTTCGACTCAAATAAAATGAATGGACGGGCCCAGAAGAAGCGCATTTTTGAATATTGCAAAATGAGCGCCGTCTCTCACTTCGTTTCAGTCGGTCTCTAGCCGTAGAAAGTGCGACACATGACTTTAGTTACATGATAACGAAACATCTGACAAAATTATGTCTTCGTATGCTTTCCCAAAGTGTAAAAACCCATAGTAAGCAAGTGTACAAACCGCGGTGTAGGTACTAGGACATTTACCGATACAGTCAGTGCTGTGTGTCGTAGTGACAACCCTGCCATTTTTCAAGATCAAGTGAGGGTAGGAGAACAAAACGCCCGCTCTTCTCGCCGGACTCACCCGCAGTGTTCAGTCGGCTCGTGACCACGGCCATTGTAACATGGTCGAAACGTCTAGCGAAAGGTACATATTATTACCTAAATTAAATAATACGTGATAAGTCCCGATAAACGTTTAAAACATGTGAAAACACAACAAAAAACCGCTATCTATTTTTGTAACAAATGTACTTACTGTGCATGGTTATAATTAGGTGTTGAAGTATATGTCCGACGGTTATGCCTCGTTTTTACTGAGCAAGTTCAATGGTTATGGCCCGTCCATTTATTTTATTTTGGTCGAAGTATTATTAGGTTTTATTTATTCTGAGCTTTTTATTAACAATTCTAGTTTGTGTTTAAACTATTGTGACGTATATAGATAGCATATCAACACTATCAATAGATAGGTACATCTAATAATTTATGAGTCTAATCGAAATTGTTATCGTGAAATTACTTTGCATTTTGTTCGAGATGTATCAATGTATAATTAACGTGTTGAAAGGATTCAATTTGCAATTGAACTGATTGACCGAATGAAGGTTTCATAATTTCCGGGACTTTTCTAATTTTTTACTGTTTTTTTTTGTTTTCTATTTTTATATTATTATTTCTTCACCGCAAGTACAAGTCCAGTAGTAAACAAGCCTACATATCTTCTTTTATAACAAGTATATTATTAAAAGAAAAACAAAGAACCCGACTGCAAAAAAAATAAAAAATAAATTTTGGCTTGCTCTTGACTGCCAACAATACAATACAACTTTATTACACACCGAAAATACAAATGAAACTTAAACTAACATAAAAAACAAATTAACGGCAGTATAATAGGCGGCCTTATCGCCTAAAGCGATTTCTTCCAGGCAACCTTTGGATGGACAGGACTAAAGAAGTTGAAAAACGGTCGGTGGTGCACATAAAATATAAATAAATAATATATACATACATATATACACTAAATACGCAATGCTGAATACATACCATAAATATTATAAATAAAATACATAATATACATACGTACCAATTAACAAGAAGAAAAATAATGTGTATAGACTTGACTCGCCTGATAAAAATAAATATTCGGGCCATTTTTGCACACACGGTCATCTGACCCCAAACTAAGCAAAGCTTGTGATATGGCTGCCAGAGACTGATATACATACATATATAGTTTTAAATACATACTTAAATAGATATTAACAACCAGATATAGAACAAACACAAATGTTCATCACACAAATGTTTGTCCTAGATTGGAATCGAACCCACGCCCCCAAGCTCAGAAGGCAGGTTCACTACCAACTGGACCAACGGGCTATCAAATGGTGTTAAGCGATGATGCGGTCTACGATGAAGCACGCTTGCTTAGAAGAAACCGATTCACTCGTAATTTGAAGACGCCATTCAGGCAGCGCATTTTACAAACTAGCAGTTCGCATAATAAAAGTGGCAACCACTTAAACAGAATCCCACGAGGAGTGTGGAGGTCTTAGGGGGCCTATGTTCGCCAGTGAACGTCTTTTGGGGGATGATGATAATAAATACACAAGCTATCATCAAACAAATATACAAACCAAGGAAGTTAGACTAAGAGGAAAGACAATAGCGGAACATTAGAGCGTAGCTCGGAACATTTGTCTAAAAACGGTATAAACTTAGATGGCGCCGTAATTTGAGCATGCTATAGGTTGTCTCGAACTTCCGTAAGCGCTGCAGTCAGATAATGTACGAAAGAGTTCTACAAATTACCGTAGCGCTAGTATCGCGGTCAAGTTTCGCAGCATTTCAAGAGAAGAGCAACTCATACCAATAGATGGCGCCTTTCTTTATTCCCTTGAAATGCTGCGAAACTTGACCGCGATACTAGCGCTACGGTAATTTGTAGAACTTTTTCGTACATTATCTGACTGCAGCGCTTACGGAAGTTCGAGACAACCTATAGCACGCTCAAATTACGGCGCCATCTAAGTTTATACCGTTTTTAGGCAAATGTTCCGAGCTACGCTCTAATGTTCCGCTATTGTCTTTCCTCTTAGTCTATCTTCCTCTTCCTTGATACAAACTCACAAACATACATACAAACGATCGGTGCAGACTTTGAGAACTTCCCTTAGCTCGGCCAATTTATCCGCTTCTCAAAAATCTAATCAGTTGAAAGCACTTATATAACAACCGAGATAGCGTTTTAAAATCATAAATGTGATTATTTGGTAGATAATCGTAATTATTTAATTGTTATCTGGAAAATACATATAAAATAGTTTTATGAATGACAGTCGGTCTGTCTGTAGCAAAAAAATTACCACACCTTCATAACCTTTGCTCAAATTGGAACCTAAAATTTTTATTTGCATTCATAACCAGCCTTTTAATAGTCTACTGCTGGACTTAAGCCTACCCCGAAAGGGCAATTGGGCCATATCCAGCTGGCCCAGTTGCGGGTTGGTGGATTCACATACGCCATTGAATTCCTTCTCCGTACGTATGCAGGTTTCCTCACGATGTTTTCCTTCACCGAAAAGCCAGTGGTATGAAAATCTGTAAACTGTAAAGAGCTCGTTGGTACGGGCCCGGGATTTGAACCCGCGACCTCACGTTTTCAAGTCTAGCGGTCTCCCAAATGGGCTACCACGGATATAATTTGCATCAACAAGCTACAAACGCTTATGACCAACAGTTCAGTATCGTCGAACAATCATGTATAATCATCAGCCAGGGGCCTTACGGACAACTGCTAACGCGGTATCAAACTAACGTTAAATCCGCGCGGTTGGAAATTCACACGAACGTGAACCTTAACGCGCTCTGATACAGTTTGCGGTCGCGTGATTTTCCAACTGAGCGGGTTTAACGTTAGTTTGATACCGCGTCAGCCGTTGGCCGTAAGGCTGAAGACTTCCACTGCTGAAAAAAGGCCTTAAATAATTATAGGTGCTAAAGGGGAAAATGTAGATATAACGCTTCCATTTGTATCATCCTACAATCAGGATCCCTATTATTTTAGGTACCAACATAGGTGAAGGAAGGAGTAGGTGGACAGCAGTGTGGTGCGCCTGAGCACTATCACAGGGTAAGTACTTCAGAAAATTCAGCTGGAAGTAAGTCTGTCCGATACATCGGCCGATGTCTTCCGAACATTTATGTGAGAACATTTGTGTTTGTTCTATATCTGGGTGTTAATATGTATTTAAGTATGTATTTAAAACTTTATATGTATGTATATCAGTCTCTGGCAGCCATATCACAAGCTTTGCTTAGTTTGGGGTCAGATGACCGTGTGTGCAAAAATGTCCCGAATATTTATTTATTTATCTTTCAGGAGAAAAAAAGACGCTGTCATCAATACTACTGCTGCTGGTATGTGCTCTATGGTATATCATTCTCGAACAGGTTCAGGATATACTTTGGTAAAAATAAACCGGCGAAGTGCGAGTCAGGATCACTCACTGAGGGTTCCGTACCACCGAAACTCAATAACGAAATTACCCGTTGTGACTTGGTAATAAACATAAGTTTGTCACCGACTCACACTTGGCCATTATTATTTGTTGTTATAGATCAAATTGTGTACTATAATCATGCCAAGTTTGACGCTTGTACGTATTACCGTTTTTACATTAGAGATAATACAAAAATACGTAAAAAAATACGTTCGTTTTAACTTTTTTTTTATTATTTCTTAGTCAATCCGCCGTAACATTACATATTCTATGAAAATTTCAACTAGCTATCTATTACGGTTCGAAAGATACAGCCGTGTAAAGGTAGGACAGATAGACGGACAAACAGACATCGTAGGCTTAGTAATAGGGTCCCGTTTTTACCCTTTGGATACGGAACCCTAAAAAGATACTAAATTGGTGAATATAGTAACTGTTATTTTTTGTGTGTGTAGGCAACGCTGTAGGGCGCAACTAGTATGTATTAAGTATGTGATCGTTTAAAACGGATGTCAGCCTGTGCATTTTTTTATTGGATTCACAGAAATGGCTATATTCGTTGTGGTGCTAAGTGTTGTTCTGGTGGTTGTAGCTGGTGAGAATTTTCTTTTCTCGTACGTTTTCAAAGCTTGAGATGTGAAGGAAAACATGGGGAAACCAAATCTACCTAGGGTAGGGTAGGGTATCTCGGTAGGCTAGCTAATGTAGGCTTAGTCCCAGATTTGATAGTTTTCGAAAACTTTTTTCGTTTACGTATTGTTCCATACATTTTAGAAAAGCGCCTTCAGCGGAAACGTGGAGGAACTAAAATCGGTAGTAATCGGCGGTATAGATTGCTTCTCTCTAATACGAAAAAAGTTTTCGAATACCTTTCAGCCCAGCAATGTATAGAACAATACGTAAACGAAAAAAGTTTTCGAATACCTTTCAGCCCAGCAATGTATAGAACAATACGTACCTAAACGAAAAAAGTTTTCGAAAACTATCAAATCTGGTACTAAGCCTAAGGTTTCCAGTAGAAAATCTTTCGCCGACCATTTTAAAGATAAAGATAATTTATTTGCACAAAACTCGAGTAAATCATACACATATTTAAAACGCATGCACAATAGGTGGTTTAAAATGTTTGTCACTTTGTATCATGTTTTGCCTAGTTTATAGGCGTACAAATCTAGAGAGATGGTATAAAATTCCGTAAATATTATTTATATAAAAAATTATTGATTTAATTAACTGTCGAAACAATTTCAAAAGTTTAGATATGATGTTATTAATTTAAATAGTTAACAGATAGACATTACTATTATTGTATGATAAACAAATTGACCTACTGCAGTCATTACTAAAATTTATCATTTATAAAATCACTAACTTTATAATAACATTTACCAGAGTGTTCCGGCTCATTTGAAAGCCAGTTTCCATTTCAGGATAAGTGAGTTACAGTCTGCAGTTCACACTGTTACTTGACATTAAGTGAGCTATACCTGGCCTGTCCTGCTAAAAAAACCTTTCAGGTCTAGGCCAGGGGACCATTAGGCCATTAGCCCATCTAGGTCATTCCCTCGATCAACTAAAGATCCTCAAGCCTGATCAGGGGCCTTACGGACAACTGCTATTACAGGCACCTAATCCGCTCAGTTGGAAAATCACGCGACCGCAAATCGTATCTGGGCGCGATAAGGTTTGCGGTCGCGAGCAGTTGTCCGTAAGGCCCCTGATCAGGCTTGAGGATCTTTAGTTGATCGAGGGAAACGAAGGGGTCAATCTAAGATAGCACTTAAATGCCCTGCCGTAGACTGGTGCGCTGAGATGTGCTGAATGACTTCCTTTGTATATTTCTTCGACGGTAACTTTCGTACCAATAATCCGATCATAAGCTCTTTATTGCGTACACCAGAAATAAAAATTACAACACGATAGAAAACACTTACGAGCTAGTGCCACAAGTGGCGGCTTTATCGCTAAAAGCGATCTATCTATCATCATAAAATTCAACAAATATTTACGTCAAGAACTATTTGTTCATGCTAATGCTACTGTGAGCAGATTTGGGCAAAGGGTTGCAAAGGGTTGCTGGAGGACCTTATCATTTCACCGGATCGAAATGGGATTTTTTACTAATTTTGAAGTCGGTTTTTTGTTGATAATTGTTGTATTTTGTGGTGGTTCGGAACCCTCAGTGCACGAGCACGACTCACCCTTGGCCGGTTTTATTTAAAAAGATGCTTTGGAGGCATGACAATGTAACCCTCACTGGCCCGTTATTATGTTCGGGACGAATTAAGTGAATTAATTGCCTATAATAATATAGGTGTGCCGGCGCCTTCGCCGGTGCTCCGCAAGCTGGATGCCGAGCGGTACCAGTACATGCAGGGGCCGGGCGGAGCACCGCACCTTGTGGACTTGTGGGCCTCCGCTGACGACCTGCGTGAAGCAACGCGCTTCGACCCCGACAGGCAGAATGTTTACCATCTGTTTACCAGGTACTCCTGTCATTTTTATTTTAATCCTTAATTAATACTAATTAATTAATTAATTTAATCCTTAATTCTATAAAACTGTTACTCCTAGCGATTTGTACATCCGTTTCTATCTTAACCTGTATTTAACACCTACAATAACTGTTTCTTTAGTTCTGTCCATTGTTCTTAACAATGGACAGAACTAAAGAAACAGTCACAGTCAACAGTCATCATTTCTTTCGTTCTATCACTCGTTCCGTCGTTTATTCTTCGTTCCAGGCAGAACCCTTCAGTGAGCCAGCCACTCCTGATTGGAAGCGAAGGTCTTCTTGGCTTGACGAACTACAACCCTCAGCGCCGCACTGTGGTCCTCATCCACGGCTGGTTGGACAACGCGGCTGCTGACTTCAACACCGTCCTCGTTCCTGGTTAGTCATAATATACCAATTACAATATAACCACTTGACTGCTCATCCTTTACCCCGCATGAGGCAAAGTTTCTAACATGTCAACCTAAGCTATTTCGAGCGGGGCCAATCCTAGGCGCGAATTGAATGAATGATTTTTGATTCTCCAATCACAAGCGTCGAGTCGCGTCGAGTCTCCAATCACAAGCCCCCCGCGACCGACGTGGCTGTTATCTTTAATAGAGGTGTGGATATACCTATTGGACGTTGATGTCCAGCAGAGGAGCGTGGTATGTGATGGTTATGCGCAATGCCATACAGGTTGTGCGGATTAAAGTAAAATATGCTTTGCGATTGATACCTTTATTCTCCATGAATAAAGTACGAACAATACACTTGATAGAATGAATATGATTAACATTAATAATGATTGATCGGATATTAAATATAGTAGCAAAACATTAGACATGGAACGAGCTGAAGGCGGATACCGGATTAGGTTATTACCATAGAGAAAAATATTTATACCACAGACATTTATAAGTGTTGCCCGATAGTATAATACATGGATAACTAGTGACCGGTAAAACCAACCATTTGAGGCATACACACTAGGATTACTAACACTTCCCCATATGCCTCAGAAGGGTTGCAAACAAAACATTACTAATGTTGTTATACAAGACAAAAATTGACTCTACCAAAACAAAAATATATACATTAATCATATATATATACTAGCTCTACCAAACATGCATGACTACAAAACAATTTATCTTACCTTACATTCATAGCTTTTACAAAACAATCATGCTTAGCCGAGCTGAGAGGCTTAGTCAATACATCTGCAATCATTTTGTCTGTAGGTAAGTACTCTACAGACATAACATTTTGACGCACTAAGTCCTTAACAAAGTGATACTTTATATCAATATGCTTAGTTCTCTTGTGACAATATTCTTTGGCTTCTAATAATTTTTGTGCGCTCTGATTATCGTTATAAATTATACAATCAATTTTACTAGGTATTAGCTCCGATAATAAGTTTTTGATAAAACAAACATCTCTAGAAACTTCGGATATAGCAAGGAATTCACTTTCTGTAGTCGACAGACTAACATTTTTTTGTTTACGTGATTCCCAATTTACGGTGTTACTCCCTAACTTTATTACATAACCAGTAATGCTTTTTCTACTCATAGGGCAGTTTGCAAAATCTGCATCAGCATATGCATATAATTTCCAATTTCCACCTTTTATGAAACATAAAGAGTAAGAAATTGTACCTGCTAAGTAACGCAAAATACGTTTAGCTGCCAACCAATGATCCCTATTAAAGCAGTTATTAAACTGGCTAAGTTGGCTACAGGCGAATGCAATATCGGGCCTAGTGCATACCGCTAGATACATAAGGCTACCAATCAATCGCCTGTATTGATATACATCATCCTGTAAACTGACATGATCACTATCAGATTTTTCTAACTTACAGTTCACAGGCATAGGTGTGGACACCGTTTTACAATCGGTCATACCAAAACGGATAAGTAATTTCCTAATATACTGTGACTGACAAAGCTTAAGACTACCATTGGTCTTATCTCTAGTAACACAAATACCTAGGCAATTTTTCAGAGCACCTAGATTCTTAACATTAAATTCCTTTTCCAAATTACAAATCAAATTATTCTTATTATTACTCTTAGGGCTATAAAACACATAAAAATCGTCAACATACAAGGCAAGTATTACAATATCATTATCAGTAATTTTAGTATAAACGCAAGGCTCGCATTTGCTTTGTATGAATTTATGTTTACATAGGAAATCATGTATTTTACAATTCCACATCCTACTAGACTGTTTAAGCCCATATATGCTTTTCTTAAGTAAACAGATCTTATCACTATTATCACAAAAACCTAAGGGCTGTTCCATATAGATAACTTCATTGAGATCTGAATTTAGAAATGCTGTTTCAACATCTAAATGTTCAATATCAAGATCTAATTGATTAGCCAAAGAAAATAAAATACGCATAGTAGTGTGACGTACAACGGGGGAAAAAGTTTCGTTATAATCTATTCCTTCTTTTTGAGAGAAACCCCTGGCAACTAGTCGCGCTTTATATTTATCGAAATTCCCAGACGCATCATGTTTAACTTTAAATACCCATTTACATTTAACTATGTTATGATCGCGGGGTCGATCAAATAACTCCCATACTTTATTAGCGACAAGAGCGTTGTACTCACATTTCATGGCGTCTAGCCATGATTCCTTCTCAGGACTAGCTACTGCTTCTTGGTAGGTAGATGGCTCATCATGTAATGGACTCTCTTGAGCCATCATGGAAGATAAATCATAATCTTCATACCTTGGAGGACGAATATTACGTGTGGAACGAACAGGACGACCGGATGCAGTGACAGTGACTGGGCTAGTCACAGCAGTTCCCTCTACAGCTGCAGTCTCGCCTGATGAGCAAACAGACCCATCTCTGGACTCATCAGCAGGCTGCTCAGCAAGGCCGGTATCGTCGTCGCTACCAGAACTCTCCTCACCTGAAATCACCAAGTTATTATTATTACTAGGTGACAATACAACAGATTCTTTATTTGTGTCAATATCATTAAAATTCTTATTATTACAATTATTGTCAGTATTAAAATTATCATTAGAATTTAATTCAACATTATTCATACTGTCATAAGAATTAAATAAATCTGGAATAATTTCCCTACAATATTCATCCGATGTCCTTCCAATCCGGTTGTAGAATGTATTCTCTAAAAATGCCACACTCCTAGAAACAATAACCTTTCTAGGATCAGAAGGATCTGCCAATCTGTACCCCTTACTTGTATCAGAATATCCTACAAAAATATACATTTTTGCCTTAGCATCCAGCTTTCGACGCTTTTGTTCAGGAACTAGAGAATAGGCAGCGCAGCCAAAGACTCTGAGGTGACTGAGGTCTACCCTAGACCCAGACCAAGCTTCCTCAGGAATGCATCCCGCCAAAGCGCTGGTGGGACTTCTATTCTTTAAATAGATAGCGGCCATAACCGCTTCCCCCCAAAATCGCTTGCAAAGATTAGTCTGCTGCAACATAGACCTTACCTTCTCAAATAACGTTCTGTTTAACCGTTCAGACACACCGTTCTGAGACGGGGTATAAGGGACAGTGGTTTGGTGAAGGATGCCATGTTTCTTTAAATAATCAGAGAACCCCTTATTGACATATTCCCCACCATTATCAGATCTCAGGCATTTCACTGGCAAACCTAACTGTTTCTCAGCAAATGATTTAAATTCAATAAAACAATTCATTACCTGCGACTTCCAGCGCATCATGTATCCAATTGTTTTCCGTGTGTAGTCGTCGGTGAACGTGACGAGGTACTTTGCTCCTCCCCAGCTTGCTTCTTCAATCGGGCCACAGACATCACTGTGCACTAATTCCAACGGCTTGCTAGCACGGTTCGATTCACCCTTGGGAAAAGGTTCGGCCGATAACTTCCCCACAAGGCAAGCGACGCAATCCTTGAAACTTTTTGCTTCAGGTTTCTGGAACGATAGACCTGTTACGATGTCCTGAAGGGTGCACATACCTGACAAACTTAGATGGCCGAGACGTTTATGCCACAGATCCAGTGACATATCAGCAGCAACTGCAGCACTCGGTGACTCCTGCCTATCCTGTAGGAGCAAGGAGTGCATCCTACTTTGCAAATACCTATCTGACCTACACACAGCCACATTGAGTTTATAAATCCCATTAAAACAGTGAGCTTGAGCAAAACAGTTGCCAGAAATATCTACAATATTACAACCATTTTTATAGAAAATTACTTGGAAATTATCTCTAACTAATTGACTGACAGAAATGAGGTTATTTGACAGATTGGGAACAAAGAGTACATTTTGTAATATCCTTACCTCCTTATTAATAAGTAAATGTACCTCCCCTTGAATGTTGCTTGTCAACTTTTCATTGTTAGCTACAACAATACTATGACATTTAGTGTTCTTAGCGTTTACCAGTATTTCCTTAGAATTGCACATATGATATGAAGCACCAGAGTCGATATAGAAACTGTTATCACTCATTGTAGATGAAGCGATGAATGCTGCAACTTTATTTTCATTTTCTCGCTTCTTATCACGTTTCATCTTATAGCATTGAGCTTTTAAATGACCTGGACGAGAACAGTAGTGGCAAATCTTGTTTGTTTTCGGTTTGGTGCTTATAAATGCTGTGTTGTGATTAGTGTCGCTTTTTCTATGTGCTTCTTGCAATAAGCGAGACCGAACTAATTCACTATTAAAAGTACTAGACAAACAGGCTGTTTCCAGTGTTGACACGAGATTGTCATACTCTTCTGGTAAACCACTTAGCAACAATTCTGCAACCTCTTCGTCGTCAATGGTTTTCCCAATATCGGCTAACTGCTGGACGAGATTCATTATACCGGATATATAATCACTCATATCGGAGTACTTGTTGTATTGCGCGTTATGCAACTGGCGTAGCAATAAAACTCTTCGATAAAGACCCTTGCTTTCAAATACATCACACAACTTCTTCCATGCCTCTTTGGCAGTGTTGGCATCGCGAACGTATTGATACAACGAGCTCTTGAGGGATAAACATATCCGCGCGAGTGCGCGTTGATTACGCACGGCGTCGATGGCATCATCAGGTGCATCGATTTGATTCCAGACTCCATCTAAAATCAGAGCCATTTTGATAGAAAACTTCCAAGTACTGAAATTAGACGCACCTTCCAGCTTCTCAATAATATTGGCTCCATGCCCTCCAATCATGTTCACAAATGGAGACGCAGACGGCAACGGCGGCGATGAAGTTCCAGCCATGCGAGTCGCATTCTCGTTCGACATCTTGTTGAGACAAACGCAGACGCACAATAACCAAAGTGTACTGCGCACTAAGCTTCCGCACTAAATTGCTGCACACGCACCTTTCCTCTTCTGCATCAATTTTCTCTGGGCACGTAACCTGTTATCTTTAATAGAGGTGTGGATATACCTATTGGACGTTGATGTCCAGCAGAGGAGCGTGGTATGTGATGGTTATGCGCAATGCCATACAGGTTGTGCGGATTAAAGTAAAATATGCTTTGCGATTGATACCTTTATTCTCCATGAATAAAGTACGAACAATACACTTGATAGAATGAATATGATTAACATTAATAATGATTGATCGGATATTAAATATAGTAGCAAAACATTAGACATGGAACGAGCTGAAGGCGGATACCGGATTAGGTTATTACCATAGAGAAAAATATTTATACCACAGACATTTATAAGTGTTGCCCGATAGTATAATACATGGATAACTAGTGACCGGTAAAACCAACCATTTGAGGCATACACACTAGGATTACTAACAGTGGCATCATTTTGCAAAAGGGAATTTTGACTACATGCGCGATCAACTGGTTATATTATCTTTGTCATATACGCATAGATGTATCAAGACATTTTCTATCTTACTACAAAAGATTTAAGAACGCTTTAGACATGTGTTTAACATATTTTTCGCAGTGAAACAACTGCTAAACACATGTCTAAAGCGTTCTTAAATCTTTCGTGGTAAGACGGTTTATGTTTTGCTTTTTCTTCATAATTAGAATTGCAAATCAATGAAACGCTTTGCCTTTCAAGGCTCCAAGGGCGGATCCAGGATTTTTTCACAAGGGGCGGACTTGCAAAACATTTGCAATTCAAGCTAGATATAAACAAGAGTTTCACTCATGTTCTCTCTGTTATTTTATTCATATATTTTAACAACTCTGATAATTTGATTTGCTTCTAAGTATGTACTGTGATGGAATCTCCACAGTACACAAAAATACCGTCTGGGGGGTTGGGGGCACGTCTCCCCGTGCCCCTCTCTTAAATCCGCTCTTGCCTTTGTATTTCCGCAGTCAATGAATTACCAGCGAGGATAGGAAAAACTGACCGAAGCTAGTCTTTAAAGAACGTTTAAAATTATTGCGGTCGCAAGATGACACTTCAAGTTATTCAATGTGTTCCAGCATTCCTGCAGGCTGAAGATATGAACGTGATCGTGGTGGACTGGAGCGCTGGTGGAGGCACCATCAACTACGCAGCCGCTGTCGCCAACACTGTCACCTCTGGTAAGAGAACACTGCGCTTACCGGTCCGTGGTCTCCATTCGAGAACCTTCCACTAGATGGATTAAAGATATCGTGAGAGTCGCGGGCGTCTTATGGACGCAGATGGCAGGCTCGTTCAGAGTGGCGTGCTATAGGGAATAGGCCTACGTTCAGCAGTTAGCTGATGATGACGATGGATCAGATCTGACCGAGCAAAGTGAAGCTCTCGATTTAAACCCACAACCACTAAGCGGTTATCGCTATATAGTTATATAATTTTCAGGTGAAGGCGTTGCCCGCTTTATCAACTGGTTGAATGCTGCGACTGGTGCCAATATCGGGTCCTACCACCTCGTGGGGCACAGCCTGGGTGGACACCAGGTTGGCATCGTGGGCAGGAACCTCGGAGGAGCCGTGCCTTACATCACCGGTGAGTAGAGACAGTTATGTATCACACTGTTAACCTTGTGCGACTCACCACTTACGAATTACAAATTCTCTTACCCAATCATAACTTTAAAAAATTATTTAATTATATATATAACTAGCAACTTGCCCCGGCTTCACACGTAAATTACACTTGTGCGAAGCGAACTACAAATAATAGTCAAGTGCGATTCGGTGACAAATTTCTGTTTACCGCCAAGTTAATCAACGTAGGGCGCGGTCAGTAGTTGGATGATACCGCTTGGGTGTAATGTTGTCTTTTAGCACAACTTTTAGTGTTTTGTGGTGGTACGGAACCCTTATTGCGTGAGTCCGAAACGCACTTGACCGGTTTATTAAATAATTTTTATGCTTTTATTATTTTTAGGGTTCCGTGCCTCAAAAGGAAAAAACAGAACCCTTATAGGATCACTTTGTTGTCCGTCTGTCTGTCCGTCTGTCGGTCCGTCTGTCCGTCTGTCTATCCGTCTGTCTGTCCGTCTGTCCGTCTGTCAAGACCTTTTTTCTCAAGAACGCGTAAAGGTATCAAGTTGAAATTTATACCAAACACTTGAGTCTACGGTTTCTTTCGGCTGTAAAAAAATAAAAGTTGTAAGTCAACGCAATCAAAAGATATGAACGTTTATGTCGCATATTTTGCAATTTCACAGGGGAATCAAAACCTATAGGGTACTTCCCGTTGACTTATAATCATGAAATTTGGCAAGAGGCAAGTTCACATAGCACATATATAGGAATAAATCCGAAAGTCATAAATTTGAAGTTATATCATTAAAAAATAATGATTTTGCTATTACAAACTTACATTTTGTAGTTGGAATGTATAGAAGAACCTTATAGTCAACTACAAAGTTAAGTTTGTCTTTCAAAATTTCAACTTCAGTAACTTTTTATTATTTTTGGACTCGTACTTGTCCGGTTTTTTTCTTTTCAATTTGCATCATTTCAGCACTGGACCCTGCTTTCCCCGGGTGGATCACCAACGATGACAAGTTCCGTGACACAGATGGTGTTTACACCGAGGTGATTCACACCAACGCTGGACTCCTGGGCTACGTGGCCAACTTGGGAGACGCAGACTTCTATCCCAACGGTGGGCTGGGTATGCCGGGATGCAACAGCCAAGAGTGTGACCATGCTAGGTAATCAGCTGTTTCCAAGCTTAAACTTTAGTATTGAGAAGTTATTACATATACTACACTGATTTTACCTAACAGCCCAGGGTACCCAAAGGGTAAAAAAGGGACCCTATTACTGAGCCTACGCTGTCTGTCTGTCTGTCTGTCCATCCGTTCTATCTTTAAACCGCTCTATCTTTCGAACTCTAATAGCCGGTTTATTATAATATAATAAGTCCAAGTGCAAGTCGGACTCGCGTACTGAGGGTTCCGTACCACGACAAAATTCAAAAACGTAATATTACGTATTACCAGTACTTGGTATCGAACAAAAACTTGTCACCGACTCGCACTTGGCCATTATTTATTATTTGTTGTTATACTTTAGAGTGTACTATAATCATGCCAAGTTTGAATCTTGTACGTATTACCGTTTTTAGGGTTCCGTACCAAGTAAGGGTAAAAACGGGATCCTATTACTAAGCCTATATACGATGTTTGACCGTCTGTCCTACCTTTAAACGGCTGTATCTTTCGAACCGTAATAGCTAGCCAGTTGAAATTTTCACAGAATATGTAATGTTACGGCGGATTAACTAATAAATAATAAAAAAGTCAAAAAGTAAAAATGAAGGGGGGGGGGGGCGGGGTCCCCATACAACAAACCTATTTTTAACGTATTTTTGTATTAGCTCTAATGTAAAAACGGTAATATGTACAAGCGTCAAACTTGGCATGATTATAGTACGCACTCTAAAGTATAACAACAAATAATAAATAATGGTCAAGTGCAAGTCGGTGACATCAATCCCACCCTCAGTACGCAAGCCCGACTCGCACTTGGCTGGTTTATTTGTATGAAAGGCTAAGTTGTTTAGGTACTTAGTACAAGTGAGCGTGCATTTTTACCCGCCTTCAAAAATGAGGATGTTATCACTTCGACTGTACGTTTTTTTTTTGTTTAGTTAATATTTACTTGATGTTTCAGATGCTTCTTCTACATGGCGGAATCCGTGGTATCGAGTGGGTTCCTCGGCTCTCGCTGTGCCTCTTATCTGACCGCTATGACGGGCAACTGCTTCCTGTGGGGAGGTCTCCGCATGGGCGGACTCGTTCCCAAGACTGGGTAACATACACTTGCCTCTTATCACCTCTTTGAGCTCATCCTTCCATCCCAGTATTACCACGGAACCAGTTTCCATCATTATGTGCCTTCCTGGGTGTGTCGCCATACGCTATTGATGTGCTGGTGCATAAAGAATCAGCCATAGCCTTGTGGGAAACATCATCATTCTCATTAGCCTTTTAACAGTCCACTGCTGGACTTATAGCCTACCCCCGAAAGGGTGATTGGGCCATATCCACCGCGCCGGCCCAGTGCGGATTGGTGGATTCACATACGCCATTGAATTCTTTCTCCGTACGTATGCAGGTTTCCTCACGATGTTTTCCTTCACCGAAAAGCCAGTGGTATGAAAATCCGTACATAAACTCCAAAGAGCTCATTGGTACGGGCCCGGGGTTTGAACCCGCGACCTCACGCTTTCAAGTCTAGCGGTCTCCCAAATGTGCTACGACGCCGTGGGAAACATTCGTTATTAATATTTTCAGCGTTTTGGAAGAATATATTGGAACGTTAACTAATAACATAAAGAATAATCCGGCCAAGGGCGAGTCGAGCTCGCGCACTGAGGATTCATTATCATCATCATCATCAGCCAGAAGACGTCCACTGCTGAACATGGGCCTCCCCCTTAACCTCCACACTGAACGACAGCCTGCCTTTTGCATCCACTGGATGCCAGCGACTCTCACTATGTCGTTGGTCCATCTAGTGGGAGGCCTACCTACGCTGCGGGTTACGTATTGTTAAACAAGTACTAAAGTACAAAAAAGTTGTGAATGGCGATCTTTGCGCGCAGACGGTAACCCATCCAAGTACAGGCCGCGCCAGAAATTTATCACCGCCTCGCAACTGACCTGTATTTATAATTTTTTTATTTTACTATACATAATAAACATCTAATTAAGGTATAAAATACAACTAAACCAAAATATGATTCTAACAATATTCTAACATAGACATAATTTTGTTTATTTTTTTCCTTTTTAACTTTAACAAAAACGAATAAAAATATTTATAAAAAACTAACATTTGTACGCTGTAACACATGAGATACGTCTCCATTCTTACGACCATGTATGTGTACCTACCATGTTCTGACAAATAAATAATTTGAATTTGAATTTACTTTAGAGTGTGTACTAATCATGCCAAGTTAGACGCTATAATAAATAATGACCAAGTGCGAGTCGGTGACAAATTTCTGTTCATTACCAAGTTATAACTGGTAATGACTTGGATGACCTTATCACAGAATTGAAATTCGATATATTTTACAAATATTGAAATCGTTTTTTTTTTAATTGATAATTATTGTATTTTGTGGTGGTACGGAACCCTCAGTGCGTGAGTCTGAATCTTACTTGGCCGGTTTATTTTTAAATTGGTTGTTATCCATAACCCATTTTACGGTTTTCTAGAATTGCCCATCCAAAGGGCGACGTACTGAAAAGCAATTTATATTTTAACGCCATCTATTAACTGTAACTAAAAACTAAGTCTTGTTTCAGGTCCTCTGGTGTGTTCTACCTGGAAACTAACGCCTCTCCACCATTCTCAAGGGACTAAATACTTAGCAAACTGTACCTGACCTCTTCGACCAAAATAAAATTAATGGACGGGCCCAGTAGAAGCGCATTTTTGAAGATTACAAAATGAGCACAGGCGCTCACTTCGTTTCAGTTGGTCTCTAGCCGTAGGAAGTGCAACATCAGTCTATTGTGACGTGATAACGAAACATCTGACAAAATTATGCTTTCGTATGCTTTCAAGAAGTGTAAATTCACAAATAAAACAGGTACTTATCTGTTTTTGTAACAAATATACTGTAATTTTTTTATTAGGTGTTAAAGTATGTCCGACGGTTTTGACTTGTTTTTACTGAGCATGTTTAAGGGTTAAGGTCCGTCCATTCATTTTATTTTGGTCGAAGCCTGACCTAACAGCCGTGTAGGTAATTAAATTATTGTTAAAAGATAAAGAGTTTTTTCATTTCAACACCTGAAATCCAAAAGACACCCTCGGTAACTTGACTTTTCCTTGGGAGAGGGCTTGTCCTTGCGAAGCATGCTGGTGATGGCGCACGCGAGGCGTATCGACGCGTGAGGCAAACCAACTCCGGTTTCAAGGACCGATGCTGAGATAAAAATAAGATGAAAGTTTTTTTAAATTAATAATAGGCTTGCGTTTGACCACCATTTCACCTGATGTTAAGCGATGATGCGGTCTACGATGGAGCACGCTTGCCTAGAAGAAACCGATTCACTCGTGATTTGAAGACACGCAGATTGTAACTATCGGGGAACACCCATTCAGGCAGCGCATTCCACAGACTAGCAGTCACCAATGACACAAATATTTCCGTTCCACTAGTCCCTATAAGTTCCATGGGTCAAGTGACACCAATTTTTCCATTCCACTGGTCCCTACGTGTTCCATGAGTCAAGTGACACCAATTTTTCGGTTCCAGTAGTCCCCATATGTTCCAAGGGTCAAGTGATACCAATTTTTCCGTTCCACTAGTCCCTAAAAGTTTCATAGGTCAAGTGACACCAATATTTCCGTTCCACTAGTCTCTACATGTTCCATGGGTCAAGCGATACCAATATTTCCATCCTACTAGTCCCTACATGCTTCATGAGTCAAGCGACATCGATATTTCCAGTTCACTAGTCGTTACAAATGCCATGGGTCAAGTGACACCAATATTTCCGTTCCACTGGTCGCTACATGTTCCATGGGTCAAGTGACACATATATTTCCGTTCCACTAGTCCCTACATGTTCCATGGGTCAAGTGACACATATATTTCCATTCCACTTGTCCCTACAAGTTACATGGGTCAAGTGAGACGAATATTTAATCATACCATGAGCGTTTCACACAGGCAATGACTTTTTTAATGGATTTACTTGGTTACCTACGAAATAAACAACACAATACATGCCTAACTTATCTGCAGTTTCCAAATCTTATCAATTAAACACCTAGATTTACGTTTTATAATGATAATTACGCTAATTACTAAGATAGTCTACATTATTATCAAACTAGATGCTAAATTTGTTGGTGTGTTTGTGTTTATACACCAAACGAAACAATGGGTTACAAGAACAGGTTAGCTTTGGTCTCAGAAAAAATAAATACCCGCCAAGTGCGAGTCGGGCTCGTGCACTAAAGGTTCCGCACCACCACAAAATACAAAAAGACGTTGTTAACGTTGTTTGATTTGGTGGTGACCAGGAATTTGTCAATAACTCATTTGCGTATGATATCAATAAATATAGTTTAAGGTCTATATCTAAATGACATGTTTTGAAGTAATGTACAAAAGTGTTTAAAAATTATTAATTTTTTATATAACAAAGCAATTTTTAACAAAACTATTCATGTTATAACAAAGTTTAATCCAGCTAAGTTATGTTATTACATTGCTCTAACGAAATGACATTTAAAAAAAGTTATTGTATTGTGCACCTATATTTTATTAATTTTATATTATCCTTGTAAATTATTATAACTGTGTATAATTTGATTTTAAAACTAATGTATTTGACGTACCTAGTATAACGAATCATTGTTGTAAGGCTAATAAAAATCTGAATCTGAATCTTTAGAGTGTGTACTATAATCATGCCAAGTTTGACGCTTGTACGTATTACCGTTTTTACATTAGAGCTAATACAAAAATACGTAAAAAATACGTTTGTTGCATCCCTTTAGTTTTTACATAATGATTTTATTATTATTTCTTATTTAATTCGCCGTAACATTAAATATTTTTGGATATATCTAATGGCTATCATATTTATTACGGTTCGAAAGACAGCCGTTAAAAGGTAGAACGGACAGACAGACTCATAGACAGATAGATAGACAGCGTAGGCTTAATAATAGGGTCTCGTTTAGCCTTGGGTACGGAGGCCTAAAAATGGAAGTTACAGTACTCCTTCGACCAAAATAAAATGAATAGAAGGGCTAGTAGAAGCGCAGTTTTGAAGATTACAAAATGAGCGTCGGCGCTCACTTCGATTCAGTCGGTCTCTAGCCGTAGGAAGTGCAACACGTGACTATTGTTACATGATAACGAAACATCTGACAAAATTATGCCTTCGTGTGCTTTCCCGAAGTGTAAATGCACAACAAAAAATCTATTTTTTGTAACAGATGTACTTACTTGTACTGTACATGGTTATAATTAGGTGTTGAAGTATATGTCCGACGGTTTTGACTCAGTTTTTACTGAGCAAGTTCAATGGTTATGGCCCGTCCATTCATTTATTTTGGTCGAAGGTTTACTCTTTAATTCTTACATCTTATTTTAATGTACGTGGACAAAGCCACGGGGCGAGCTTAAGCTATATGTTAGTTTAAAACGGATCTCAACGGGTGCATTTTTGTATTGGATCCGGGAAAATGGTGCTACTCGTTGTGGTGATAAGTGCGCTTCTGGCAGTGGCCGCTGGTAAGAACTTTCTACAATCATTCAAAGCCGTACCAGATTCCCGCGATACAGGCCCAGCCTAGTGCGGGAATCGCTGTCATTATATAAACTACCCAACTCTCTCATAAGAACAAGTCTTACTATACAAAATCAGAAATATTCTTCAATTGAGATTGTAATAATCTTGAAACAAAAATAATATGTTCTTATACCAAGAATAATAATAAAGATATTATTATTCTTATTTGAGTAAACGAGGTTATTTGAATGGAGAAAATTTACTCTCAATTCTTTATTTTAATAATCTAAATAGGGTATATCAAACAAAGAAAATAAAAAAGCCTTAATTATTAACACTAATACTAATTATTACATACAAATTATCACTAATATAATTAAAAATTAAAAAAAAAGATGTCCGTGTGGTAAAGTGCCAAGAACGCTGGCTGCATTCTCGCGTTGAATTGCTAAAGAAATTCTCTGCGCGAGGAATGAGCCAGCTCTCTTATCACCAGCGGCGTCGATTAAATGTGGCGAATTTTTTAAAAAAAAACATGTTTATCGGGACTTATTACGTATTATTTTATTTAGTTAAAAATAGGTACCTTTCGCTAAATTTACTTAGTTAAGAATATATTATATTTACTTGGATCCAAACAATTTTCCTGATAATATTGAGATTCTTGGTAAAAAACATTCTTTTTCCGTGTATATTGTTCGTTTAATGTACATACATACCTTATTTAAGTCTCATCATCATCATCATTTCAGCCGTAAGACGTCCACTGCTGGACATAGGCCTCCCTCATCGATCTCCAAAAGGGCCGGTTGGAAGCGGCCTGCATCTAGCGTTTCCCTGCGGTCTCTTTTAGGTCGTCTGTCCATCTTGTGGGTGGACGTCCTACGCTGCGCTTACCGGTCCGATTTAAGTCTATGTTTATGTTAATAAATATAGTTTTCATTTTCATTCCTTTCCCGCCGAGCTTCAACATGAACTCATTGACCTCTTCCATCGCGGTTTTACCATCGAACTGTCCGCAATCGCAAGAAAAGCCATCCAGATGCATGGAAGTATGTTCGATTTGACCGCTTGTTTCAGCCAAGGTGTGGAATGGCTCACCTTCGGTTTTTCCTCTTAAATATGACCTAAATTGTTTTAAATGTTTATCGGGACTTATCACGTATTATTTTATTTAGTTAAAAATAGGTACCTTTCGCTCGACGTCTCGACCTGCTGCCTTATTATGGTTCTTTGATCGGGATCGAGATTTCATGCCGTCCCGTTCGCATCTATTTACTCGCACCACGAGCGTAAGTGAGATGGCACGCGCTCGCGATCACGATCCGAATCATCCATAATATCCCCTGTTACAATGGCCACGAGCTGACTTAACGCTGGAGTTGAGTCCGGCGAGAAGAGCGGGTGTTTTATTATTCTACCCTCACTTGAACTTAAAAAACCGCAGGGTTGTCACTATTATACGACACAACACTGACTGACCTAAATTGCTTCAAACAAGAGTAATTAATAGTCCTCAAAGGTAGGCAACCGCACCGCCAATGCTGCGGGTATTGTAGGTGTCCATAGGCGTCGTTGACTTACCATCAGGTGGCCTGTCAGACAGCGTAGACTCAGTAATAGAATCCCGTTTTTACCTTTTGGGGACGGAACCCTAAAAACTTCAAATACTTCTACTAAAAAGTCGTGTTTTGTCAGTTACCCCAATTGGACTTTTTTTTTCCATCGGACTAGGCTAACGTTTGACTGCAACCTCGCCTGATGGAAAGCGATGATGCGGTCGAAGATGGAGCACGTTTGCCCAGTAATAACCTATTAACCCTAGACTTGAACACTCCAAGATTGTAATGCTGCGGAAACACAGACAGGAGCAAGGCGTTCCATTGTTTTGCTGTTCTAATTAAGAAAGTGGAGTCAAAACGCTTGGTGCGAATTAACGGACCTGCAACGGACAATATAAACACGTTCGTGGTTTCAGGTGTGCCAGCCCCTTCGCCGGTGCTCCGCAAGCTCGACGCAGAGCGGTACCAGTACGTGCGAGGGCCCGACGGTGCTCCACATCTGGCCGATTTATGGGCCACCGCTGACGACCTGCGTGAATCAGCTCGTTTCAACCCCGATGTGCAGAATATCTACCACTTGTTTACCAGGTAAGCGACTCTGCGCGGGCAAAAACCAGTGTACTCCACCTGGGGCCTTACAGACAACTGCTATTGCGGTACCAAACTAACGTTAAATCCGCTCACTTGGAAAATCACGTGAACGTGAACCTTAACGCGCCCAGATACGGTTTGCGGTCGCGTGATTTTCCAACTGAGCGGATTTAACTTAGTTTGATACCGAGTTAGTCGTTGGCCGTAATGCCCCAGGTGCGTACTGGTTGTACCAGACCGATGTTCTCAATTCGATCCGTTTTTAGGGTTCCGTACCCAAAGGGTAAAAACGGGACCCTATTACTAAGCCTACGATGTCTGTCTGTCCGTCTGTACGTCTGTCTGTGTTACTTATTAACGGTTGTATCTTTCGAACCGTAATAGATAGCCAGTTGACATTTTTACAGAATATTTAATCTTACGGCGGATTAACTAACAAATAATAATAAAGTCAAAAAATCAAAACTAAAGGAGGTATACAACAAACGTATTTTTTACATATTTTTGTATTAGCTCTAATGTAAAAACTACGAATGATAAATAATAGCCAAGTGCGACTGGGTGACAAGTTTCTGTTCATTACCAAGTTATAACTGGTAATTTCGTTATTGAATTTTGTCCTGTTACGGAACCCTCAGTACGCGAGCCCGACTCGCACTTGGCCGGTTAATATCACTCGTTCTGTCGTTCATTCTTTAAATTCTTCGTTCCAGACAGAACCCTTCAGTGAGCCAGCCACTCCTGATCAACAACGGTGTTCTCCTCGGCATCACAAACTTCAACCCTCAGCGCCGCACTGTGGTCCTCATACACGGCTGGTTGGACAACGCGGCTGCTGACTTCAACACCGTCCTCGTTCCTGGTAAGAAGATGTTGGCTCCAGGAAGCATAGGGATTATCGTAAGATCCTAATTAAGAGCCTAATAGATCATCATCAGCCAGAAGACGTCCACCGCTGAACATAGGCCACCCCCTTTAACCTCCACACTGCCATCTGCATCCACTGGATGCCTACGACTCTCACGATGCAGCACCGTGCTCTCAAAGATGGCGGACCTGTTATTTTGTATGCACCCCTACATCAAATGAAAGAGAAGAATATGAAAAACATGTTTTAGGGTTTCGTACCTCAAAAGGAAAAAACGGAACCCTTATAGGATCACTTCGTTGTCCGTCTGTCTGTCCGTCTGTCAAGACCCTTTTTCTCAAGAACGCGTAAAGTTATCAAGTTGAAATTTATAATAAATACTCGAGTCTACGGTTTCTTTCTGCTGTAAAAAAATAAAAATTGTAAGTCAACGCAATCAAAAGATATGAACGTTTATGTCGCATAATTTGCGATTTCACAGGAGAATCAAAACCTATAGGGTACTTCCCGTTGACCTAGAATCATGAAATTTGGCAAAAGGCAAGGTCTTATACCACATATATAGGAATAAATCCGAAAGTCACTAATTTGAAGTTATATCATTTAAAAATAATTATTTTGCTATTACAAACTTACATTTTGTAGTTGGAATGTATGGAAGAAGCTTATAGTCAACTACAAAGTTAAGTTTGTCTTTCAATATTTCAACTTCAGTTAGTTTTTTTTTGGGCTCGTGCTCGTACTTGTCCGGTTTTTTTGTCCAAGAGCGAACTTCTGAAGTCTTATCTAAATTAATTGGGTACTTCTTCGAAATTTCATTCTTCGACTGATTCATCTGGCCAAAATTTTGTTTCACTTTCAGCTTTGTCACACATGTTCATATGTAAAAAAGTTGACTAAAGAACATAGATATCAATGAGGGACTTGTTTTTATAAAGTAGTTTTCAAGATATCTACGTTCAAATATTTTGTGCTCAGATGAATCAGAATGTATTACAGATGAATCAGAATCTGAACTAAAAATGAAAAACTTTATGTCGTTTGGCTCTGTATTGAGGAAAGAATCATATTCACACACATAAAATAATTTGTATTTATGACAACAATTATCAGTGATCTTAGCACGGAAAAAATCTGATGATCAACAATAATTCTTGTAAAACATTTTATTGATTTTATTATTCTCGAAGGGACGTCAGCATTGAATGATACATCAGTTTCATTTTCTGTTAGGTTCAAATCAATTCCAAGTGTCCTTTGTTGTCTTATAGTGGATCTTGTTATACGTTGAGAAAATGGTAAAGATTGAGTTAATACCTGTGATGAGCTGGGAATTTCTGGAAACCTTGGTATAATCGAAACTTCTGGAGATGATGGTAATTCCAAATCTAAAGGATCATTTACTTCGGTAGTGTCTGCTGGATCACATTCTTCATATATTTCCTCTTCTGAAGGAATATCACGTTCTTTTAATTTCTTTTAAGCATACCATCTTCAAGAACTTTTGCTACTTTTCTTCCTAGCTGTTTTTTGTTGTTTGGGTGTCAAATTCTGAACTGAAACTATTATACCTTCTCTCTTTTTTTTCAAATATGTTTCTTTCATTTTTAATTTCCACAAAGCACACTTGTCTGAATCTTTTCTTATGTTTTGCGTTCTGCGAGTCTCTTTTTCTCCTTCTTTTTATCGTGACTTTCTGGCATTTTTGTGAACTGCAATATTAAAATAACAGAAATTAGAGGTTTTAACTTTTAATAAATAGCTTTTTTAACAAGGAAGATTGTTGTCAAATGTGCCACTTAATTGTTAGTGATCACAATTTTATTACATTATTGTTAGTAATAAAAACACTGGTATGATTGTTAATTCTAAATAACAATTATTAATTCTTAACTAAGACACATATCAAAAAAGTTTAATAATTATGTAGAATACTTCTGTAATATTTGAATTATTTAATTGGTTATACCGTAGTAAATATAATAAATAAGACAAGAACTACTGATTTGTGCACGGTAAAAAATTGGACAAGGAGAATTACGTAACAAAAGCGTTCCTTTCGTGCTGGAGAGGAGAAAATCGAAGTTGTTTTATGATTCAAATGGTGTTTTGACCGTATGAATCAGGCACAGATGAATCAGGATTTTCCCTTCACACATGCATAACTCATCATACATACTGACGTCAGTATTGTAATTTTTGTAGTTGAATCTATAACCCAAAAGCATTACACGAAATACAAATTGAAGTTGTAAAACAATAAAATAAATTTTATAAGGTAGACATTGTAATCAAAATGCCACCTGAACAAAGCACATATGAATCAGATATTTACCCTTGTAACTCCGGGATCCAAGCGAACCAGCCGCACGTCCACCTTCTGGCTCGTCCGTTACACGAATGGCTTCCCCCCGCGCGGGAAGTCAGACTCTCATTGTTATTACCCGACCAAGCACGGTCAAGCGCAGCTTACGCCACATTAATCAGTATTATGTGCCGGACACTTCTTATTTGCCTATTTATAAACAAACTAAGGTAGGTATAACTAATAGAATATTTTTTTATAAGAGGGCAATTCATTTCCTTTTGATATAATTATAATTCGTAATGATTTATCAAAAGGAAAATGCGATATCGACCATTTTCTTCCGCAAAATGGCAAGCGGACGCGTTATATGAATCAGAAGAACAAACTTCAAAGATTTTTAATTTATACTTAGACTGTAATTATTTGAAAAATATCACTTGTCCCAGTTAGAGTTAAAGCTAAACTGTATAAAAAAAAAATTACACGCCGTTTTGTTAGTTAGTTTCAGAAATAAACCCATGGAAGTCCAAAATTTTGTCTTTGAAGAAGTACCCAATTACAAGAATGAAAATGACGTGTTCCAGCATTCTTGGAGGCGGAAGACGTGAACGTGATCGTGGTGGACTGGAGTGCCGGAGCAGCCACCATCAACTACGTGACCGCTGTCACCAACACTGTTCCTGCCGGTAAGCTGATGACTCCTTCAGCCGGACCCCTCACGCCTTGGGTTGAGGCTTCCACAAAAAGATTATGCCCATGAAATTGACAGGTCCGGTTCGTGGTCTCCACTCCAGAACCTTTCTTCCCCATCGGTTATCGGTTCTTCGAGCGATGTGGCCTGCCCATTGCCACTTCAACTTGCAAATTTTAACAGCTATGTCGGTGACTCTGGTTCTTTGACGAATATCCACGTTCCGGATTATATCGCGCAAAGAAACTCCGAGCACAGCTCTCTCCATTGCTCGCTGTGTAATTTAAAAATAATTTACATGTTTCCAGGGGAAAGTATTGCCCGATTCATCAGTGCTTTGAATGCTGCCACTGGTGCCAACATCGGGTCTTACCACCTCGTGGGGCACAGCCTGGGAGGACATGGGGCTGGCATCGTGGGCAGGAACCTTGGTGGAGCCGTGCCCTACATCACAGGTGAGTGCTATAAGGTTGAGTTTCCAGGTCCATGAGACCGAAGGCTCCAGGAGTAAAGAAGCCACCTAGAAAATGTAAAACGATGAATTATTATTGTATATATAATTGTATATTATGCAATTAGTGCGTAAAGGACAGATTTAAAGCGCGGGCCATAATCACGAGCAAGTGAAGGATTCTAACGACTGAATCACTCCCTCCCGACGGTCGTGATTCATGATGATTCAAGTGTTAGAGTGACGCGAGTGATTCATGGCCCTCGATATAAATCCGTTTTATTTAAGAGTTGAATACTATACTTTATACTATGACTACGCCAAAAAGAAACCGAGTATTTTTTGCGCAAGGAGGTTGTAATAGGATTAAGATGGAGGTCGAATATATTGGTGTGTTCTATATTCAAACACTAACCGTCTTACCACAAAAGATTTAAGCACGCTTTAGACAAGTGTTTAGCATATTTTTCGCAGTGAAACAATTGCTAAACACATGTCTAACGCGTTCTTAAATCTTTTGTGGTAAGACGGTAAATGCTTTTCATTCAATGTTTTCGGTGAACAAAATAAGCTTTTTAGGAGGAAAATATAAACGTTATTTTCTTATCTTGAAAAAGCAACTCTTAGAATAACTACTCAGAGAAGGTAAATTTCCAAACAACGCGTTCTCAAAACGTAAGCTACAAATTCGCTTTGTAGCTTACGTTTCGATTGGTATTTTAAACGATTTAAGCAAGAAAATTAATGGATTACCTGTGGAATGTCACACCATAACTCTTATGCTGCTTTTCTGATTTGTTGTGGTACGATTTCACCGCGCAAATTGTCATAGTATATTTTTTTTTTTTTGGAGCCATATATGACACCATTTGAATGGCTTAAATTTTGCGAATGTACTTGGTTTCTTTGTGTAGTTAGTTATTCTAAGAAGCAACTTTCTTTTTTCTGGAACATTTTTTTTTTCATAATTCATCATCATCAGCCAGAAGACGTCCACTGCTGAACATAGGCCTTCCCCTTTAACCTCCATACTGAACGACAGCCTGCCTTTTGCATCCACTGGATGCCATTTCATAAGTACTTAATTTCAAATGTTTAGGACAGTTATCGTTTAATATGGCTGTTTTACATTTTAACGTACTAATTAGTTACTAATTACTAACTACTACTACTACTAATTAGATAACTTTAGTGACCAACCGTGACAGCTTAAAACAGTGTTTTACATTGACTGAAATTACCCAAGTTAGTGTAGGTCTATCGATCATTATGTAACACGATTATGTGATTCAATAAGAATTAAAACACAAATGTAAAATTTAAGTCAATAAATAAAACAATAATTCACGTCCAATACATTAAATGAAAAAAACAAACGTTGCATATCTATGGAAAAGCAGATTTATTTTCGCGATTAAAGGGTTGGTCCCATAGTAAAAGTAGGTCATAATGATGAATTCAATGACCTCCTTTAGGCTTAGTACAGGGTAGATGCGTAACCCTGTATAGATTTAATTTCATTCCAGCGCTGGAGCCAATGTTAACTGGATGGATCACCCACAACGACAAGTTTCGGGACACTGATGCTATATACACCGAAGTGATACATACTAACGTTGGATTTCTGGGCTACATGGCCACGCTGGGAACAGCTGACTTCTACCCCAACGGTGGGCAAGGCATGCCGGGATGCAACACCAATGACTGCGACCATGCCAGGTGAGGAAAGATACAAGGACAGGTGTACCGTTTAATTTGTAAATTATTGTCTCAAAATTGACAGTTTTTAATCTTTTTTATGCTAAGTTATAATACTAAGTGGTGGCATTTTATTAGTATAAAAAAACTAGATTTTGCGGCAATTATGTACAAATTAAAATTGAAATAATTACAATTTAAAAACAATTTGTTAAGTAGAATTGGGGGCCTGATGCCTCGCGGCTGTGAAAGAAACCCATTTACCCCGGTGTATATATTACTCTATGCATTTACCCAAAGACATACATTTTGTGTTCGTCATAATCCCGAGTCTCGCAGGTTGGCAGATGGAAACATGAACGGAGGTCTGGAGCGGTCCCAGGTACGGCATGTGTCTCAGATTATGAGCACTCGTAAAATTTTATTGACAAAATACGTATATGTTCCCGCAGAATGTAACGGAAAGCCACCAAGCTATTTTTTATATAGGTGCAAGCGTCGTTACAAGAGGGCTTAGAAGTTAATCTAATCAAGAGGGTTTTTTTAATTTTTTTATTATAAATGCTTGGGTTACAAGTTTAACGGGTGTATCTGTGTGTCTGTCTGTGACATCGTAACTCCCAAGCGGCTGAACCGTTTTGCTTAGTTTTTTGTTTGTTTGAAATGTGATTTGATTGAGTGTTTTTCACTAAAATCTTAGCGTTTGAATAATGTTGGCTATTTTATCAGGGCTTTAGAATATATATTTATACTTGTTATTTTTTTAAAATTATTTATACCAATTTATGTGGTTCTTTTTTTATCATATAGGCAGCTTTCGAGGTAGATCCCCAATTCTTTAATTTTAATTCAGTAGTTGCTAAACCAGCTCTGATAATACGAATAATTTTGTTCGAGCGCCTGTTGATTTGGCAATATCAGTAATTTTGTTCGAGCGCCTGTTGATTTGGAATTGTCAATAATTTTGTACAAGCGCCTGTTGCTTTACAATCATCAATAATTTTGTTAAAGCGCCTGTTCAAATTCAAATTATTTGTTGAGAATAAAAACGGACTAATTTTACTAACATTTATCTCACAAACTGTTAAACTAAATTAGATTTCCAAGTAAAATTAGGAATACAATTTTAAAATTAATATAATAAACACAACAAATTGTTGTAAAAATATGGCAAAATAAAATTAGTAGGTATATGTCATGAAATTTGATTAGACAATATCAATAATTTTAATCCAGTGACTGTTGGTTTCGCAATATCAATCATTTTAGTCGAGAGATTTGGCATTATCAATAACATTTGTTCGAGCGCCTGTTGATATGCAAACATCAATAATTTTGTTCGAGTGCCTGTTGATTTGGCAATTTAACCAATTTTGTTCGAGTGCCTATTGGTTTGGTAATATCAATAATTTTGTTCGAGTGTTACTAATTGAAAGTCACTTTTTTAAAGAAAATTATATCTTATATAAACTAACATTTATTTGTGTGTGTTGTTGTTTCAGATCGTACTTCTACATGGCAGAGTCGGTGGTATCGAGTGGGTTCCTGGGAACTCGTTGCGCTTCGTATGTCTCCGCAATGACCGGCAACTGCTTCCTGTGGGGCGGTCTTCGTATGGGCGGGCTGGTGCCTAAGACTGGGTAACTATACTTACTATTAATTGACCGAAGTGAAGGTACAATATACAAAAAGTAGTGCAAAATGACAACATCACGACCTCACCTATATTTAAGTACCGACCGCGCCCGACGTTGCTTAACTTGGTGGTGAACAGAAATTTGTCACCGACTCGCTATTGGTCATTATTTATTATTTGTTGTTTTACTTTAGAATGTGTTACTATAATAATGCCAAGGTTGACGCTTTTACGTATTACCGTTTTTACATTAGATCTTATACAAAAATACGTAAAAATATACGTTAGTTGTACGTCATACGTCACTTTAGTTTTTAGGGTTCCCTACCGAAAGGGTGAAAACGGGACCTGCGCGAACAGCGTCAAATTTGACATGTTTATAGTACACACTCTAAAGTGTAACAACAAATAATAGGTAGTTAATGGCCAAGTGCGAGTTGGTGACAAGTTTCCGTTCATTACCAAGTTATAATTGGTAATTTCGTTATTGAATTTTGTGGTGGTACGGAACCCTCAGTGCACGAGCCCGACTCGCACTTGGCTGGTTTATTTCATCAAAGCTAATATAAAAATACGGTAAAAAAGTTTGTTTTGTATTCCTATACAAAAAAAAATGCACTCTATTAATTATTTTAAGTTTGTTTTTGTAAATATTATGTCAAAGAGAAAAAAAATATTTTAAGGACAAACAAAGGCATGGCGATTTTGTCCACACAACACACAAATGTATTTATAAAAAAATACTGAAAATAACAAAATATCTACAATACTCAATTATCTTGTTGCAGGTCCTCTGGGGTGTACTACTTGGAAACCAACGCCGCCCCGCCATTTTCGCGAGGCTAAATTTTGTACCTGACTTCTTGTTTATATATTTGATTTTTAAACACAACGATTGTTTTAAAATAAACAGATTTTAAATTGGAATTTTCTATTACATACACATCATATCCCCAAAAAGCAATGGTGGCCGAGCGATAGCATGTGCGCTTTACAATCTGATGGCATGTGACACCCGGTTCGACCCTCGGCCTTGCACAAATGACTTATTTAGTATTTAAATAAATTATGTGCAGTTTCAATGCCATCGCTCAAAAACGGTGAAGGAAAACATCAGCCCCGATTCTACTAAACAAATTGATTTTAAATTGAAATTGTTTCAATTTAAATTTTTAAATAATTGCCTCAATATCTACAGTTTTTTTTAATACTAAGTTATAATAATTATTAGGTGATGGTATTTTACTAGTATATTTTTTTTATTAAAAACTGTCAATGATGCGGACTTTATTTAAAAATTAAAATTGAAACAATTACAATTTAAAAACAATTTGTTTAGTAGAATCGGGGCCCTGGTATGTCCAAGAACCTCAATAGTTTAAAGACATAATATTACATTCACCAACGTGCACGGGGCCAGCATGTTGGATTAGAGCTCATCATCTCTCTCTGTGAGAATGCCTGTGTCCCTAACAGTGGGAACATGATAGACTGAAATGATGATGATGATCCCCAAGAACCAAAACCAATGACATAAATCTCGTATATTAATTATTAGTCTGTTTACCAAGTTTAGTTTATATTAAGGTAAAGGTTAAGAAGGCGTCTGTTCCAGCAGCTCGAGTGCCTGTTGATTTGGCAATATAAATAATTTGGATCGAGCGCCTGTTGATTTGGCAATATAAATAATTTTGTTCGAGCGCCTGTTGATATGGCAATATCAATAATTTTGTTCGAGCGCCTGTCGATTTGGTAATATCAATAATTTGGTTCGAGTGCCTGTTGATTTGGTTATATCAATAATTTGGTTCCAGCGCCTGTTGATTTGGTAATATCAATAATTTTGTTCGAGCGCCTGTTGATTAGGCAATATTAATAATTTGGTTCGAGCGCCTGTTGATTTGGCAACATCAATAATTTTATCAATATTTTAAGTCGGTATATCATATTGATATAATTATTTATTTAACTTTTTGTCATTTCGCTACTTAAAAAAAACCATTTGATCTTTCACACACAATAAAACCTCTGTTAACTTTGCACTCAGGTCCCAAGATACAAGCCTCGTGCTTAGTTTGGGGCTCACCGATTAGTCTCATATACATAAAATCAGAATTTAACTACCATGTGTTTACTTATTGAGCTGTTTCTTAAAAATTAATGTGAATTCTTTGTTATTGTAAACTGTTATTTTTCAGTGTAATAAAAAAAATCTTATCTTATCTTATCTATTGCATCCTCGATTTACATGTCGATTACATCTTGTATGTATGTTAACGTCACGACCTACCCAGTGACCATCCTTGAACTTAGCTATCGACCCCTATATAATAATAGGTCAGGCGACCGCCCAGGGCGCCAGATAAAAAGGGGCACCATAGGCACCTCTGAAGGGGCGCCGCAGGTATATAAAAGTCTATAGATCTATTCTATTCTTTGCCTTTTTTCGGTTTGAATGGCAGACGGGTGCGCCGTAGAAGTCTCGCCCAGGGCGCTGGTAGTGCTAAAACCGGCACTGATTATATATGGCTAAAGCGTTAAGGAATATTGGAACATTTATAAAGTATACACTAAACAGAACATAGTTTTAGCTGTATTACTATGATATTCTTCTGTGGCTCTACGTATTTGGGTAATAAATAGGCAAGATACGTTATCTGATAAATCGCATCAACTATACGTATTAATTTACAGATGTGCCATTTAGTTGCCAATTAGTGTAAACTTGCTGCGCTCCGCGGCTTCGCCCAGGTGGACATTCCCTTAGAAACCGTACATAAATTTTTCATCGCTTACTGGCGAGACCTAAGTATGGAAGCTTTTTTAAGAACATTATCACGATTGATTAAATAATATTAATTATGATGTGAATTATAGATTAGATAGTAGATAATAGTAATATGTACATACATTAAGTAGGATTATAATTAATTACTTTTAAAAACATTATGTGACGTTAATGACGTGATAATCACACTTATATCACAAACCAGAGAAGTGTCACTAATGTCCTAACATGGTCAATCAAAGCTTTGAGCTATATAACATAAAAATAAAAACACCAGTCAAGTACGAGTCAAACTTACGCACCAAGGGAGCCGCACCTAAAATGTATTTTCTTTCATTCACTTCGGGATCTTTAGCGCGCCCGACTCGCACCTACCCGGTGTTTATTATTTGTTTACTTTAGAGTATGTACCTCCTATAATCGCACCAAGTTTTAAATTCTAACAAAACATCTGTGCATTCATGATCTAACCTATATTATTACCTATATCATGTGTGCATTAGCTTTCTTTGCACATTAATATATTGTACCTACTGTACTTACGCACGTACCTAGTACCTATATACCTACAAAATATAGAGGAGACAAAAATTTGCCGCATAGCTTAGGTTTACGCAATTATTACCTATATTTTGAAATTAGCTGATAACGTGTGTATTTAACATTATTTAATTCCTGATATTTCGAATATTTTGCAGTGTCCCTGGTCACGGGTAGACTAGATAACGGATGTCTATAGAAATTTTATGAAATTATTTACTAGTACCGCCAATAATTTTTAAACAAAACGTTCCCTATATACGCAGTGGTCGCTCCACTCACGCAGAGGTTTTGCAGTTCTACGCCGGACTTGAGATTTACTCGTATTTAATTTCATGACAGGCGGTGGCTGATTCGAGTTGGTACGGAACCCTCAGTGCGCCACCACAAAATTCAATAAATTACCAGTGTAATGAACAGAAAATTTTCACCGACACGCACTTGGCAACTATTTATTATTTTTGTTATACTTCAGAGTATTTACTATAATCGTGCCAAGTTTGACGCTTGTACGTGTTACCATTTTTATATTAGAGCTAACTAA
Organism: Agriopis aurantiaria; assembly: GCA_914767915.1. Taxonomy (NCBI): domain Eukaryota; kingdom Metazoa; phylum Arthropoda; class Insecta; order Lepidoptera; family Geometridae; genus Agriopis; species Agriopis aurantiaria. Next base: position 5,295,509 of record OU612010.1, on the reverse strand, counting down.
TACAAAAATACGTAAAAATATGTTTGATTTATAGGGTTTCGTTTTTACTTCTTAATTTTTTAATTTTTTTTATTTAATCCGCCGTGATATTACATACTCTGTAAAAATTTAAACTGGCTATCTATTACGGTTCAAAAGATACAGCCGTTTAAAGAGAGAAGCGTCAGACGGACGGGCGGATAGACAGACAGACAGTGTAGGCTTAGTAATAGGGTCCTGTTTTTACCCTTTGGATACAAACCCAGGGAAAAAAACACGCGAGTCAAGTGTTGAATTTAAGTGAAAATATATCATTATCAAAACTCCATTTCATATGTCTTGTAGTTTGCCTGATAGATGATCGATACAATATTGGGGTATCGATATATTATTATAGAGGATATTGTTGATACGCTAAGTCGATACTCGATACGTATCCAATATTAATTGCACGTTGCACACAGATCAGCACACATATATTTATACCTATAAGTTGGAAATATCACAACTTTTATCTTAACATAACGTCAGATTTTGATGATAATCAATCATTTATACCAAAATCTAAGCTAAGTATTTGATAAGGGCTGTGTTAAATAAGTAAATAGATGGTTGATAACGTTAGTACAAGTCAGATTGCTGACCATGGCAGGGTATATACTATTCTTGGTTTCGCTCATCGCCGTGGTTTCAGGTACCCAACATAACTAATTCGAAGATAAATTATATCATAAACGTTTAAAACATTGTAAAATAACGTACCTAATCTAGCTGGTAATCAGGAGTCTTAGAACTGTCAAACACGCAAAGTTAATATTATAAATCTAAGTTTTTTACACCTTGGGTTACATTATTGGAGTTTTAGTAAGGATCCCTGTTTTTTGAAAATATAATATAGCCTATGTTACCCGGGGATAGTGTAGCTTCCCAACAGTGAAAGAATTTTTCAAATCGGTTCAGTAGTTTCGGAGCCTATTCAATGCAAACAAACAAACAAACAATCAATTCTTTCCTCTTTATAATATTAGTATAGATAGGTTCCTAATTATATTACCAGCTAGACTTCCATGTAAATTTATAATTACTTATTTTTGTCGCCCCTTAATTTGGACCATTTGCAAAATCCTTTACTCCATTTCATACGTTACGACTTCTTTTGTGAATAATTCCCGGTGTGGTTTACAAATTGTTGCGAAGCTTTAGAAAATGGCATATATAAGGGTATCATTATATTCATCCTAATAAACAACGTTTAGGTACTGTGTCTAATCCTAAAATAGCAAAAAATATATCGAAAAATTACATTATGTTCCATATTATGATATGTATGGAACATTTTGTTACCAAACACCCCGTAGCTTTAAACAAATTGTATGAAAATCAATTCAGTGTCCGTAAATAATAAAATAGCTGTCAAATTAAACTTTTTTTCCTGGACAAGTGCCTTTATTAACTAAACAAAATACAAGCTAAAACTAACACTACAAATACAGTTAGACTGCCCATAGACCGTTGAAGATCTAAAGACAATCCAAATGCTCAAGCCCACTACCAGTTGGCAGCGTACCCAACATGCTGGCGGCATTACCACGTTGAATGGCAATGCTAATGCGTTGAGCCAGAACCACGCCAGCATTTTGGTCAAGCGTCGCATTAACCAGGCGCTCTGATTTTTTTTTGAAAATGAGATTTGACAGCGCCAAAGTATCGACCCAATTGCGTCCCATACAAGGGGCCGCCCCAACCTCCAGGGCACAAGTGTCATACCGTCAGGCCTCTTTCCATCGTCACGCGCAAGACCACTCGGTTCGAGCACAGCTGCGACATTGGCAGTGGAAAGAAATTAAACTACTTTATTTTATAATAACCATCAATACGAATGCTCCAAGAAAATTATTCATGTTGGCATACCAACAGGCACTCGAACAAAATTATTCATATTGTCAAATCAACAGGTGCTCGAACAAAATTATTGCTATTGCCAAATCAACAGGCACTCGATCAAAATTATTAATATTGCCAAATCAACAGGCGCTTGAACAAAATTATTAATATTGCCATATCAACATACGCTCGAACAAAATTATTGATATTGCCAAATCAACAGGCACTCGAACAAAATTATTAATATTGCCAAATCAACAGGCGCTTGAACAAAATTATTAATATTGCCAAATCAACAGGCGCTCGAACAAAATTATTAATATTGCCAAATCAACAGGCGCTTGAACAAAATTATTAATATTGCCATATCAACATACGCTCGAACAAAATTATTGATATTGCCAAATCAACAGGCACTCGATCAAAATTATTAATATTGCCAAATCAACAGGCGCTTGAACAAAATTATTAATATTGCCAAATCAACAGGCGCTTGAACAAAATTATTAATATTGCCAAATCAACAGGCGCTTGAACAAAATTATTAATATTGCCATATCAACATACGCTCGAACAAAATTATTGATATTGCCAAATCAACAGGCACTCGAACAAAATTATTAATATTGCCAAATCAACAGGCGCTTGAACAAAATTATTAATATTGCCAAATCAACATATGCTCGAACAAAATTATTAGTATATTTGGAAATTGCACCATGCAATTTCTGAACTATGAATATAACTACTAACTACGATTATACAGTAATTTTTAAACTTTCGCGATTTGAACACATGTTTTAAATGTTTATCGGGATAAGTCCCGATAAATATTTAATGCATACGATTATATAGCCTTGACCACGGAACCCTACCATATGCCTATCTCGACACGCTTTTGGCCAGTTATTTAAACTATTTTTATTCTGCAGCCCTACCCGTGGAGAACCCAGTGGTGCTGAAGCTCGACCCAGTCCGCTACCAGTACGTGCGCGATGCGAATGGCGAGCCCCACCTCGTCGACCTGTGGGTGAAGGTGGGTATTCTGAGTGAACGTGGGTTACCAAGTACCCACTGACCCACATTTTATCCTCCTTGCACCACAACTACCTACACCTGTTGTGCATAAAGTTTAAATACAGCATATACAATAAAAACAATAAGATAACGTCACCTACCTTGTTATTTAAGACGTCACCCACCCAGTGACCACCTTGAATATAAGATGACGTCACATACCCAGCGGTCATCTTGTATGTATGATGACGTCAGCTATCCAGTCACCATATTTTTATTATGACGTCATCTACGCAGTGACCACTTTGTATTTATGACGGCGTCACTTACCCAGTGACTAACTTGTATTTATGACGGCGTCACTTACCCAGTGACCATCTTGTATTTATGACGGCGTCACTTACCCAGTGACCATCTTGTATTTATGACGGCGTCACTTACCCAGTGACTAACTTGTATTTATGACGGCGTCACTTACCCAGTGACCATCTTGTATTTATGACGGCGTCACTTACCCAGTGACCATCTTGTATTTATGACGGCGTCACTTACCCAGTGACCATCTTGTATTTATGACGGCGTCACTTACCCAGCGACTAACTTGTATTTATGACGGCGTCACTTACCCAGTGACCATCTTGTATTTATGACGGCGTCACTTACCCAGTGACCATCTTGTATTTATGACGGCGTCACTTACCCAGTGACTAACTTGTATTTATGACGGCGTCACTTACCCAGTGACCATCTTGTATTTATGACGGCGTCACTTACCCAGTGACTAACTTGTATTTATGACAGCGTCACCTACCCAGTGACCATCTTGTATTTATGATGACGTCACCACTTAGTGGCTATCAACGGGCGTACTGTTAAATAAGAAAACAATCATTATACATCAAAGCGCCGGTCGATGCGACTCGTTACCAAAATGCTGCTTGTTTTTTGTGAAAAAAAATACTTCGTTTTGTTTTAGGCTAGCGATCTCCGTGAATCAGCTCGGTTCACCCCGGACGCCCAAAATGAGTACCATCTGTTCACCAGGTCAGTATTCCTCAGTCGTGAGACTAACGAAATCCAAACTCAACCAGCGACGTCAACCGACCCATAAACTTTTCTTTATAATAATTAATCCTTTTTAGGGTTCCGTACCCAAAGCTTAACAACGGGACCCTATTACTAAGCCTACGATGTCTATCTGTCTGTCTTTCCGTCTGTCCGCCAGTCCTACCTTCTAACGGCTGTATCTTTCGAAACGTAATAGTTACCTAGTTGAAATTTTCACAGAATAAGATTATGTAATGTTACGGCGGATTAACTAATAAATAAGAAAACAGTCAAAAAAATTAAAAAGAAACAGGGGAACGCTGGATGCAGGCCGCTTCCAACCGGCCCTTTTGGAAATCGATGGGGGAGGCCTATGTCCAGCAGTGGACGTCCTACGGCTGAAATGATAATGATGATGATACTAACAATATACATGATTCCCCAAATTCAAATGTTACAGAAACAACCCGTCAACGAGTCAGCCCATTGTTTTTGGCAATGTGGCAGGTATACAGCAAACCAACTTCAATGCCCAGCGTCGTACCATCGTGCTCATCCACGGCTGGACAAACTCTGCTACCTCGGAGATATTCACCGTGCTCGTGCCCGGTAAGCAACCGTACTAGTAATAAGAGTGAAAGTGGTTCCCAGGATAATTCCACCTGCTTTCTTACCCTAGAAAATCGAGCTGAGCTGTCAGTCGGCAACAAAATGGCGCCCAACGTGTGAAGCACAGTTTTTTTTTTTTTTTTTTGTTAAATTTGAACGGCTGTCAACGCATTTTTGTAAGAAATTTGTTGTAGCCAGTTGCACCCATATAAACAAAACGTCAGTCATTCGAAGTCAGTTAGCAACTGTAATGCGGCCTGCTTACGTGAGTAATTCCCGTGTGATATAAATAAAACAATGCAATTTATTTTCGTTTACATAATTATATTACACTATATTATCACGCACAATACAAAAAGTTATGACCAAACAAACTAATTATTACCATAATAATATATATCATTGCTCGAAGAACCGATAACCGATGGAGAAGAAAGGTTCTGGAGTGGAGACCACGAACCGGAAGACGCAGCGTAGGTAGGCCTCGCACTAGATGGACCGACGACATTGTGAGAGTCGCCGGCATCCAGTGGATGCAGATGGCAGAATGTCGTTCAGGGAGGCCTAGGTTCAGTAGTGGACGTCTTCTGGCTGATGATGATGAGCAATATATATCATACTCATCCACAGCTGTATAAACTCTGCTAACATACCTCGGAGATAATCACCGTGCCCTTGCTGGGAAAGCGAATTCCGTGCTGGTGTCGCAAATTCTATTTTGATGCTACTCGCGCGTAAGGCGGAAGCTATTCAACAAAATGGCGCCCAACGTGGGGTCATTTTGGTGTCTAAAGTAAACGCTTTTTTTTCTGCGACGTCCGTGCTAATTAACCTAGTAAGAAGTGACTTCGGTGTTTGCACACGGTTAACACGGTAACACTAACAAGTATCTACCGTGCCAATTTCCGGTATAAAGCAATGTCTGGTAAAGCAAATTTATTTATTTATTTCAAATTAGTACCGCACAAAAACGACAAAATCATAACAAATGTCACAAGATTACCTACAATAAACAAAATAATAATAATTAAAGAGATTAAAATACATTCAGTCAGATAATAGTCAAATTAAAATTAAATAAATGTTAAACATACAATTTCGGATCAATAATTAAATGAATGTCAACACATAGAATGTCAGATTAAAATTTGATAAATGTCAACATTCATAAAATCTTAGATTAAAATTCAATAAAAATAATTAAATGAAAAGTACATAAATATTATATATTATGTGACAGCGACTTCACTGAAGCAACAATGTCTCTCCAAGCGCCGTCAAATACATCAAATTCTGGAGTGGTGTCAAGGAGCGCATTGAGTGTGGCAAGGGATCGCGGTATCGGAGACATCTCATGAGCTACCGTCCTACACCACGGTACAGCAAACAGCTTATGTTTCCGGCACCGAAAGTAGTTGTCGGGAGTGTATAGACGACAGAGCTGTTCACTGAGATCTGGCGCATCAACTTTACCGCGTATAATCTTGCACATCATCATTAGCTGGTCGTGGGATCTTCTCACTTGTAACGAGTTGTACCCTAGGGAACCAATGTCTTGATGTTTATGTGATGAACATTTGTGTTTTTCTATATCTGGTTGTATCTATTTAAGTATGCTCATTTCGGAGACAGGGCACAGGCTCAAAGAAAAGTTTGGTGACTCCCGCTCCGGCTCATTCCTGGTGCAAAGGTTGGCCATTGCCAACCATCTCACATCATCCCACGCGGTAACGCAGCGAGTGTTTTGGGTACATTTGCGCCGGGAACGGTTATTTGAATAGATATTAGTTTAGATGATAGTGATTACCAAGTGAATAAATACCATATATTTAGGATTTATTTGACATTTGTACCTTATTACATGAATAATTGTTGAATTAAATATTTAAGTATGTATTTAAACATATAATATATATGTATGTATATTAGTCTCTGGCAGCCATATCACAAGCTTTGCTTAGTGTGGGGTCAGATGACCGTGTGTGCAAAAATGTCCCGAATATTTATTTTAGTAAAAGCTATTTCTTGGCTTAATTATGCGTGGTCTTTTTCAAAGTGCCTTCAAGTATCTACTGTGAACGTCCGCTCCAACCATCTCTTACCTTTTCCAGCATTCTTGGCTGCTGAAGACGTGAACGTGATTGTGGTAGACTGGAGTGCAGGTGCCATTGCCAACTACGTGACAGCTGTCATCAACACTGTCACTTCTGGTGAGTCACTTTGGCTACGAAATTCTACCGGTGACTGAGCCATGATACTCGTAGCGTAGGATAATGGAGCTACAACTCGATCTAGGTGTGTACTTTACGGGAACAAGACGGGAACAAGACTCGAAATGATGGGCAAAGACGGGAACAATACGGAAACAAGACGGAAACAAGTCGGAAACAAGACGGAATCAAGAAACAAAACGGGATCATGACGGCAACAAAATGGGAACAAGGCGGCAACAAGATGGAAACAAGGCATTGAAACAAGACGGGAACAATACAAGTCGGAAACAAGACGGGAAACCGACGGGAAGAACATTTGGTGAAGCAGACGCGCCCCTAATACTTCTATATTACTTCCTATAACCTAAACGGCTTGACCGGTTTCGATTTGTGAGGTGTCATTACATTTTTCACTATCCCCAGATCGTCATAAATATGTATGTGTATCTATATGTCTGCCTGTGGCATCGTAGCTCTCAAGCGGCTGAACCACTATTGATTTTTGCTGAACCACTTTTCTCGACAGGTGAAAGCGTAGCCCGGTTCCTGAACTGGCTGACTTCGGCGACTGGCGCGAGGCCGACTTCCTTCCACATCGCAGGTCATAGCCTCGGCGGGCACCAGGCGGGCATCGTCGGCAGGAATCTCGCCTCTCCCGCCGCGTACGTCACCTGTAAGTCATCGTCAACTGCAGGGTTACGCAAGCCGAAAGGAGGTCATCACGTCCTTGGTTAAAACTAAAACCCCACAGATGAAACCATGTATACAGGGTTACGCATACAGACTGTACTAAGCCGAAAGTAGGTCATTGTACTCATCATTATAAACAACTTTTACTATGGAACCAACGCTGAAATCGCAAAAAACCTATCAGCTGTTCGGGCTGTTCCATAGAAAACGGTGGTGGTGGTGGTGGTGGTTTCAGGGTTGGTCCCATAGGAAATGTTGTTAATGATGATGACTACAATGACCTCCTTTCGGCTTAGTACAGTCTGTATGCGTAACGAATGCACGAAACGTAATGGAATGCGCTTCCTGCCTCGGTGTTCCTTATAAGGTACAACCTGGGTCTCTTCAAGACATGAGTGAATAGGCACCTCATGGGCAAGCGTGCCACATCTTAGACTGCATCGTCACTTACCATCAGGTGAGTTGTGGTCAAAGCCTAGCTCATTTCATCATTAAAAAAAATACTACAATGACCTCCTTTCGGCGTTGTACTAACCCTGTATACATGGTTTTATCTGTGGAATTTTGAGTTTTGGCGCCGACGTGAAAAAAATCATGTCGGCTTTTTGTATTATTTTCTAAAACTTGTATATTTTCGAGTGTTAATGTGTTATAATGGTGGATTAATCATTATTAATATTATAGGCGTTCCTGTTCGTGGACATGCTCGAGTGTGGGTATAATGAGGTGAAACATGAATTTAGGGATGTTTCCAAAACTCGGGGATGGACCCTACTCAATGACAATACGACCACTTGACTGCTCATTCGTTACCCCGCATAAGCCATAGGTTCTAACATGTCAACCTAAACTATTTTGAGCGGGCCAATCCTAGGTGCGAATTGAACGAATGAGTTTTGATTCTCCAATCACAAGCGTCGAGTCGCGTCGAGTCTCCAATCACAAGCTGCCCCCCGCGACCGACGTGGCATCATTTTGCAAAAGGGAATTTAGACTACATGCGCGATCAAGTGGTTATTATTATCTTTAAATTTAAATTATTTATTTGTCAGAACATGGTAGGTACATATACACATGGTCGTAAGAATGGAGACGTATCTAATACCCTTGCCTGTTACAGCGTACAAATGTCAGTTTTTTCTTTTTTTTTAATTATCTTTGGTGGCTGCTTACCATCAGCATCATGTCTATTATGTCTTCTGTGCCATCAGGAAGTCCATCTGCTTGTTTGCCACCTACGGCATAACAAATGTCTCTCTCTGCTATCAGCTCTCGACCCGGCGTCACCCGGTTGGAACACTAACGGCAACCGGTTCCACGAGAACGATGGCTTGTACACAGAGGTTATACACACCAACTCCGGCATACAAGGGTTCCTCAACCCCTTGGGACACGTCGACTTCTACCCTAACGGCGGAGTAACTATGCCTGGGTGTTCTTCTTCCAACTGCGACCACTCTCGGTAAGCTAAAAAGGTTTTGTCTATGGTATTACCGTATACCTACGTTGTTTTATTTTGTTTGTGAAGAGTGAAAATACAACGACATCTATCTGTTCTAGTGCGTACTTCTACTTCGCGGAGTCAGTGAGGAGCGGCGGGTTCACGGGCACGAGGTGCGCGTCCTACCAGACGGCGCTTGCTGGCAACTGCGGGCTCGCCGGCACCTTGCGGATGGGAGGACTCGTGCCCAAGACTGGGTGAGACACACAACCAGTGGCGGCCCTGGGGTAGAGTGAAAGGAGCGGACGCTTTAGTCGCCAGGGGGGTTAGACACAGGGGCGGATCCAGGATTTCATTTTGGGGGGGGGGGGGGGGGGGGGCATTCAGACAAGGTTCGAAGGAATCAAATCGAAAAATTGAGTCGAATGTATGGAATTGCTAGGTGTTTTGGGGAGGGCCATGGACCCCATGGCTCCCCCCTGGATCCGCCAATGGTTAGGCAAGACCCATTTTCTGTTAGCGTTAACGCCTGCGGAAAGATGAAATTGTATAAAAATTACATTGACAATGACATTAGCTTGAGAGATGTTATCTCAAGCTAATGTCATTTTCATACAATTTCATCTTTCTGCAGGCGTTAACGCTAACAGAAAATTGTTTATTTTAATTCACAGACAATCTGGTGTGTTCCACTTGGACACAAACGCTGCTCCGCCGTTCTCGAGAGGATAGTCAACGATTTAACAAGTTTAGATAAAACTCTGAAATGGAAATAAAATGTTCTGATGCATTATAATGTTTTATTATTTTGATGGGGTTAATCTGTGTTAATCAGAGAAAATATATTTGTCCCATAGATTCAGTATAATTTGTCCCCTTGTGGCACAGATATCTGTGCCTTGTGGGAGTTGTAGGGTTAATTAATTCTTTTATCGATTTTGGCGTCGCACGTCTTGTGCATTTGCCAGTGTTAAGTTTAGTATTGAAAAGATTAATGCAGGTAATTAGAAGATAATTAATTAAGTAATACAATGAAGCAAGATGGTTTTTCCACGTTGAGTTGGTGCTAAAACTCAGTCCTAAAACTCCTTTGTTTGGTTGTCTAAAAAATTCTTCAAAGAATCCACAAACCAAGTAGAGATAGAGCAAAAATGTAATAGCAATAATAATTAAGTTCCTAATTTTTGCTCGTTAATTTTTATAGGCGCTTTTAGTGAAGAATATTTATAATTAATTTTTATTGTGATAATCAAAGATATTATCTTGTGTAAAATTAAATTGTGTAAGTAAAAGAGTATAACTATGATCCTGATTGTCAATGTAGAAAGAAGAACACATGGTTAAAATAAGTCGAAATGTGTATTTTCTTGATGTTCCAACACTCCATAATAGCCTGAAGTATAGTAATTATTACTGTTATTATCATCATCTCCACACTTAACGACAGCCTGACTTTTGCATTCACTGGATACCAGCGATTCTCACAATGTCATCGGTCCATCTAGTGGGAGGCCTTATTACTGCTATAATGGGGTATACTTATAGAATAGGATAACTTTTATTGTATAAAACTGGTACCTACATGACTTGTTACAAATCACATCAATAGGTATAACAGTTCTACCCGCTTAGAAGTCAGTAAAATACATACGAAACATAGTAAATACATACGTGGTATAGCCTTAATCGCTTTAGCCTGCCCTTTAAAGGGAGACAAAACAAAGAAAAACGTACGTGTTGTTGAATTTTGACTTGACGGCTTGACACTTGACAATGGCATTGACAACCAGTGTGTAGTTGTTGACTTGTTGTGATTATGCTTTGCTTTTTCACACAGATAGTAGATCTGTGCTTTTTCAGTTTTGGTAGTTTTGGTGATATTTTAGTTTGTTTTTGCAAATTAAATTTCTTTTGATATTTTCACAAAACTAAAAATGTTTCGATCGTACACTGAAAAGGTTTACAGACCCAACCTGAAATCGCAACCTTCCCGGTCGCCCAAAGAGCAGTGGTTTTCGTGCGATTTGTGCAACGTAGATGAAAACGATCTGGAATCCCACTGGCGTAATGAGACAGACGTCGAACTACATAGAAAAAAAGCGCATCTCTCGATAATAAACGAGCAAAAGAGAAATAACGGGGACCGCTTTTGCACGGTAACTATTCAAAGTTAAGCCTTCTAACCTAACTTAGGTACAAAGGTTTTTGTCGACAATGGACAACTGCAAGTTTCGAACTCAGTACTTAATTGTTTACATTCGAGTGACGAGCTTAGATTTGTTTTAATTATAATGTCATCATAATCCGTCCACTGCTGGAAATAGGCCTATAATAGAATATTTTTCATTGTGAAACTGTGTACAGCTTGTTACTTGTGTAGCGGGCATTTTCCGCAACTAGGCCATTCATTGGCCCATTTTGCGTCACCCAGCTGCAGCTAATTCAGCCACCCGGTCTCCTCCAGGAAAGCCAGCAGCTCTCTTATGCCTGCGTTGGCTTCCCACAGCATCCTCGGTGATCCGGGATAGTGTTTCGTTGTTCTGCCACGCTGCTGCACTCCAGCAGCAAACATGCGGCTGTTTCTTCAGTCTCCAGACACCCTCTACATAGGGGACTATCTGTAACTCCAATTTTAAAAAGGTGTTTGTTTAAAAAACAATGACCTGTGACAACCCAAACAATTTGCCCGAGCTTGTCACATTCTAGATTCAACAATCTACGGGAGTATCACGGATTGAGTTCTGGGAAAGCTACCCTTGATTGTCTACAGTTTTTAGTACTTGCCCAGTATTCTTTGTGAAGTCTTGTAGCACGTTGTCGAATCCAGGATCTGATTTGGCTAAAAGGTAGGGGGATTATCGACTCGGGCTCTACAGGTCGTATGCTCGAGCCTCCGCGCCAGTTCATCAGCCGCGTCATTTCCGCTAGACCCACTGTGCCTCTTGATCTATTGGAGAGTAACATGATTGTGTTTACAAATGTCTTGAAAGCCAGGTATGTAGTATAAAGTGTCCCCTCCACTGAGGATCACTGGGATAACGCGCTTTCTTTTATAGCGTGGGCTTGTATCTTTGATCCGTGAGTTCAACAGTCAAGCTATTGGGGTGTCTGCGAGCAGATGACTGGCGATGTCTATAGTTTTTTAGGGTTCCGTACCTCAAGAGGAACAAATGGAACCCTTATAGGATCACTTTGTTGTCCATCTGTCAAGACCGTTTTCCTCAAGAACGCGTAAAGATATCAAGTTGAAATACACGTCAAATACTCAAATAGTTTCTTTTAGCTGTGACAAAAATCAAACTTGTAAATCTACGCAATAAAAAGATATGACCGTTTATGTCGCATATTTTCCCATATTTTGCGATTTCACAAGGGAATCAAAACCTATAGGGTACTTCCCGTAGAGCTAGAATTGCAGCATTTGGCAAGAGGCAAGATCTCACAGCACATATAAAGGAATAAATCGGGAAGTCATAAATTTGATGTTATATCATTTAAAAATAATTGTTTTGCTATTACAAACTTACATTTTGTAGTTGGATTGTATGGAAGAACCTTATTGGCGACTACTAATTTAAGTTTTTCTTTGAATATTTAAACTTTTTTGCTGTTGTTTTTTTGTTTGGACTCGCGCTCTGAGGGTTCCGTTGGAAGGAACCCTCAGAGCGCGCGTCCAAATAAAGCGCTCTGAGGGCTCTTTCCAACGGAACCATCAGAGCGCGAGTCCTACTCATACATGTCCGGTCTTTTTAAAATTAATGGCCCCATAAACATTGAGCCAGAAAACTCATTAACTTGGTTGATCATTGAACTAATATATAATCTCCACAGATATGTATGACGTTGCAAGAAAGTAAAGCTGGTCTAATAAGCCATGTGAAGCACCGCCACTTGTTTAGTTCTCCGCACGCACGGAGGGTAGAGCGGGAAATCTACGCCTGTGACTACTGTAACCGAATATTCTTCAATAAATGCGTCTTGGAAGTCCATATACAGTACATGCACTTATGGTCAGTTGCGCAACGGAGGAAAAAAACGTTTGAATGTCCCAAGTGCAAAAAGACGTGTCTATTGAGATTGCTGTGGTGAGAAACTTTCTTTTTTACAATCTTTTATTCAACTGTTTGTTAGTATGTGTACGTAAGTATGTGAGAAATAAATATTGCCACTGATTCTTAGACAATTTATCCTTTTTTAGGGTTCCGTACCCAAAGGGTAAACACGAGACCTGGGGCCTTATTATGGTTCTTTGATCGGGATCGAGATTGCATGCCGTCCCGTTCGTATCTATTTACTCGCACCACGCGCGTGAGAGAGATGGCACGCGATCGCGATCACAATCATCCATAATAAGGCATCTGTGTGCCGATTCTACTATACAAATTGTTTTTAAATTGTAATTGTTTCAATTTTAATTTGTAAATAACTGCCTCAAAATTGACAGTTTTTAATATTTTTTTATACTAAGTTATAATATTAGGTGGTGGCATTTTTCTGGTATGTATATTTTTTTACTCAATTTTGAGGCCATTATTTACAAATTAAAATTGAAACAATTACAATTTAAAAACAATCCGTCTTACCACAAAAGATTTAAGAACGCTTTAGACATGTGTTTAGCAATTGTTTCACTGCGAAAAATATGCTAAACACTTGTCTAAAGTGTGCTTAAATCTTTTGTAGTAAGACATAATTTGTTTAGTAAAATCGGTCTGTCAGTCCGTCCTACCTACATTTGTGTGTCTTGGCATGATTATAGTCATCATCATCTGCCAGAAGACGTCCACTGCTGAGCGTAGGCCTCCCCATGTAACCTCCACACTGAACGACAGCCTGCCTTTTGCATCCACTGGATGCCTGTGACTCGATGCGATTATAGTACACACTCTAAATTATAACGAAAAATAATAAATAATGGCCAAGTGTGAGTCGGTGTCAAATTTTAGTTGATTACCAAGTTATAACTGGCAATTCTTTACCTGGATGACCTCTTTATCATTTCACCGGATCGAAATGCCATATCTTACTAATTTTGAAGTCGGTTTTTTCAATTGATAATTATTGTATTTTTTTGGTGGTACGGAACCCTCAGAGCGCGAGCCCGACTCGCACTTGGCCGGTTTATTTTATTTTATAGGGCAACTTTTTATTAACTAATCAAAATACAAGCTAACACTAACACTACAAAATATACAGTTAGACTGCCAATAGACCATATTTAAGACAATCCAAATGCTCAAGCCCACCAGTTGGCAGCGTACCCAGCATGCTGGCGGCATTACCACGCTGAATGGCAATGCTTATGCGTTGAGCCAGAAACACGCCAGCATTTTGGTCACGCGTCGCATTAACCAGGCGCTCTGAAAGGGTTTTGATTAAGTTGATAAAGCCCATTCGGGAGACCGCTAGACTTGAAAGCGTGAGGTCGCGGGTTCAAACCCCGGGCCCATACCAGTGAGCTCTTTGTAGCTTATGTTCGGACTTCCATACCACTGGCTTTTCGGTGAAGGAAAACATCGTGAGGAAACCTGCATACGTACGGAGAAGGAATTCAATGGCGTATGTGAATCCACCAACCCGCACTGGGCCAGCGTGGTGGATATGGCCCAATCACCCTTTCGGGGGTAGGCTAAAAGTCCAGCAGTGGACTGTTAAAAAAGGCTGATTATGTTATTAACCTTGCAGGTTTCATATGCAACGCCACGAAATACCAAGCCTATCCATCTGCGATATTTGCCTGAACCTCTCTACGAACGTGAAGGAGCTCATGGTCCACCTGAAAGACCACCCGATGTACTACAAATGTGAAATGTGCAACTACCAAACCAACAAAGAATGTATATTTGAGACGCATTTAGACCGGCACAAAGTGACTCCGTATAAGAAAGACAAGTCAGTCCTGAGGAAGTTTGTGAAGGGAACGTTTCTTGAAACTGCCTCGCTGGGTAATCTTACAAACTATAATATCCATCATGCGATTAAAGGTAAATAAAAAAGCTATTTATTCCGAATAATTGTGGTTTTTAGGGTTCCGTACCCAATGGGTAAAAATGGGACCCTGTTACTAAGCCTACATTGTCTGTCTGTCCGTAACGGTCTTTCGTACCATAATAGATAGCCAGTTTTCACAGAATATGTAACGTTACGGCGGATTAAGACGAAATATGCTTCAAATTTGACGATTAGTCATCACGAATATTCAAAAGTAGACCTTTAAAATCGATTATTTGACATTATTTCTTTATGTTTAATAAATGTTCTTGAAATGTTTTATTCGGATGTGTTCATCGATACACGATTAAAGAAATTTGGCTCGACAGAAAAAAATCGTAAACTTTCCTAAAAAACACCCGTTTTTACGTTCCCTTCAATGGATTGAATCAACTTCATTCAGTTTCTATAGAAGATATTTTTATCAATAAAAATTGTGTGTTATCCTAACAATCATTCAAATACTTTAGTGGTCGCAGTTTTTTGTAAAAGCGTAAGATTATTTGTATAAAATAAAGAAAAAATAAATATTGAAAATATTTGAAAGCGCGCGCGCCGCATTACCGTCATACAAGTGTACGGTTCTCTACCATTTCGCTTTAATTAACACATAATAAAAAAGCCAAAAAGAAAAAACGAAAGCCCGTATATTTTTTACGTATATTTGTATTAGCTCTAATGTAAAAACGATAATACGTACAAGTGTCAAACTTGGCATGTTTATAGTAAACTACGTACGGTACTTGTAGTCCCTGCTAGGCGAGACGCCTGGGGTCTTACGGCCAACTCCTTACGCGGTCTCAAACTAACGTTAAAACCGCGCAGCTCGGAAAATCACGCGAGCGTGAACCTTATCGCGTCCAGATACGGTTTGCGGTCGCGCAACATTTTTTCATTACCTAAACTGGATTACTTTAAACAGCTAGGCGTAAGGCCCCTGTAGAAGTAAGACTCACTAAGCGCTTATTTAAACGATTTTGCGGAGTGAATCTTTTGTACACATTGTCAAGTCAATGGTAAACCGAAATTTGACAGCTCTAAAATAGGCATGATGACTATACTATACTGATTTTTTTATTACCTCATAAAAAAGCTGATCATAAATAGAGCACATCAACGAAAACAAAATTAAAATTAGTTCAAAAATAAATAAGATATAAGCATTTTAATTTCATGCTAGACAAAGAGCGCACTATACTGAGCCGTGACGTCACGCCGCAGGCGCGCCATACAAATGCTTTACTAACACACGCTTTGCGAGAAAAGAATAGAGCCTCCCCTCCCTATCCCCACCTAAAATTTTTAACGCTCTCAGAGATTTATCAGCCAATTTAAATTATTTTTTCAGTATGTGTAATGTATTTAGTTATATTCATCGCTAAGCTGGTTATTTGTATTAAATTAAACATGAGGACACATGCCTATTGTTGCCATCCTTCTCTCACGTATTAAAATGAAAAGAGAGGCAGATAATTTTAGTTCTGTCAGATTGGTTTAGTTTAGTAAGTGGTATGACAGAATAGGCCTCACTGATAGCCCGTTGGTCCAGTTGGTAGTGAACTTCTGAGCTTGGGGCGTGGGTTCAATTCCCACTCAGGACAAACATTCATGTGATGAACATTTGTGTTTGTTCTATATCTGGTTGTTAATATCTATTTAAGTATGTATTTAAAACTATATATGTATGTATATCAGTCTCTGGCAGCCATATCACAAGCTTTGCTTAGTTTGGGGTCAGATGACCGTGTGTGAAAAAATGTCCCGAATATTCATTTATTTTTAGATTTATTGTGTTCATTTCAGGTCTAACTCTACCGGAATCCATTCGCATTTGTATATTATGCAGAGAAATATGTACAGACAACAATGAAGTGAGTTTAACATTTATTCATTTATACTAATATTATAAAGAGGAAAGATTTGATTGTTTGTTTGCATTGAATAGGCTCAGAAACTACTGAACCGATTTGAAAAATTCTTTCACTGTTAGGAAGCTACACTATCCCCTATAGACAAAAAAACTGTTTCAAATTTGAATTTCCCTCTATAAGTGAAAAGTAACACCTTAGCTATAATCATTTAATACCACAATTTAGTGTTTTTACAATTTTGCAATGAAGAAATGAATTATGAAGTACGGTTTTCAGATGTTGGAACACGTATGCGACCACGTGATGAGCTTCCCGGAGCCCCAGAAGAAGCCCCTGCTGCGGTGCCGCTGCGGAGAACAGTTCCCGAGCCGGGTTCTTCTCAGGCACCACGTGTTCAAGCTGAAGGGGCCGCACCGGGATGCCACAGGTGACATGCGAGTTAAAAACCCAAAGGGTAAAAACGGAACCTTATTATTAAGCCTGCGCTATCTATCCGTCCGTCCGTCCTACCTTTAACGGCCTATTATCCGAGCCGCGTAGGCAACAAAACGCTCCCTCAGCTGTATTTTATGTTTTTTTTTTTTATATGATCAAAGTGGTCGAAATAAATGAATTTGAATTCAGCCCCCGCCAAGTTATAGCGACGATGTATTTTGCCACGCAAGAATCAGGACGCCCGCGGGGGGAGTGCAACGACAAAAACGAACATAGGTCCGACCTCGATGATGCCTCGCGCGGTACTGAACGCGGCGCGCGCAAATTCTCGCGACCTTTTTACGCTTTTAATTTCACTAAAAAACGAAACTATTTACTATCAAAAATCTATCCAAATAATTTTTTTAAAAATAAAATTGCCTTTCAAAACATGCAATTTCCAGGTTGTTACGAGCTTTCATTAGAGCATAAAACGAAAAAAATTAACTAACTCGACTTTGTGTCAGATTTTTTTTTTGATCGAGGAAAGTTTATTCTGTCGTGTTTTGAACCAAATCATAAACTCAAACACAGATGTATCTGTGACATGTATTTTTTTTCCAGCTCAAATATTCTAATTTAATTGAATAAAATTGATTTAAAAACGTCAAATTTGGTATAAGAGGCTGCATCTTTCGAACCGTAATAGACAGTTAAAATTTTCACAGAATATGTAACGTTACGGCGGATTAACTAACAAATAATAAAAAAGTCAAAAAAGTAAAACGAAAATGGACTCCCCATACAACAAACGTATTTTTGTATGAGCTCTAATGTAAAAACAGTAATACATACAAACGTCAAATTTGGCATGATTATAGTACACACTCTAAAGTATAACAACAAATAATAAAAAATGGACAAGTGCGAGTCGGTGTCAAATTTCTTTTACCACCGATTCTCGTACGATCACCCGGAAGCAACGTCGGGCGCGGCCGGTACTTGGATGGGTGACCGCCTGGGCGTTGATGGGATGTTATTGTTTTTTTTAGTTAGCTACTACAAATTATGACATGTGTTGGTACGGAACCCTCAGTGTGCGAGCCCGACTTGCAACTTGGCTGATTTTATTTCTAGCAATTTTGATTTAAAAACCTAACTACACACACAACACACAAGTTGCATAAGATGTTGGAATGTCACACAAGTGGTATAAGATTTCAGAATGTCACACAAGTGGTACAAAATGTCGGGATGTCACAAGAGGGGTAAAATATGTCGGAATGTCACACAAGTGGTATATGATGTCGGAATGTCACACAAGTGGTATATGATGTCGGGATGTCACACAAGTGGTATATGATGTCGGAATGTCACACAAGTGGTATATGATGGCGGAATGTCACACAAGTGGTATATAATGTCGGAATGTCACACAAGTGGTATATGATGTCGGAATGTCACACAAGTGGTATAAGATGTCGGGATGTCACACAAGTGGTATATGATGTCGGAATGTCACACAAGTGGTATATGATGTCGGGATGTCACACAAGTGGTATATGATGTCGGAATGTCACACAAGTGGTATATGATGTCGGAATGTCACACAAGTGGTATATAATGTCGGAATGTCACACAAGTGGTATATGATGTCGGAATGTCACACAAGTGGTATAAGATGTCGGGATGTCACACAAGTGGTATATGATGTCGGAATGTCACACAAGTGGTATAAGATGTCGGGATGTCACACAAGTGGTATAAGATGTCGGGATGTCACACAAGTGGTATAAGATGTCGGGATGTCACACAAGTGGTATATGATGTCGGAATGTCACACAAGTGGTATATGATGTCGGGATGTCACACAAGTGGTATAAGATGTCGGGATGTCACACAAGTGGTATATGATGTCGGGATGTCACACAAGTGGTATATGATGTCGGAATGTCACACAAGTGGTATATGATCTCGGAATGTCACAAGAGGGGTAAAATATGTCGGAATGTCACACAAGTGGTATATGATCTCGGAATGTCACACAAGTGGTATAAGATGACGGAATGTCACACAAGTGGTATATGATGATGCTTAATTTAATTTGCAGATGATGAACGTGTAAACTCAGAACAAAAGCCAGAAGAACAAAATGAAACGGTTGAACGAAACGTGAAAATTGAACGAACTGCCATAGAATGGCTCGATCACATTGACGCTGAAGAGATACACCACGAGGGGGAGCCGTGCCCTGATGGTGAAACTGCAGTCCCGACCGACACGGGGACTCCGATGGACACTGAGACACCTGAAACAATAGGAATAGAGAAGGGTGAAGAAGAATTGGTGTTTATATATGCTGCAGTGAATGGTACGTCATCACTGAGAGGGAACATCATAGCTAAATAATTTAATAGAGATGGGCCATTGATTTTTATCGAGTATTCGAGCTATCGATGCTTTTTAGGATTCCGTACCCAAAGGGTAATCATCGTCATCATCATCATCAGCCTGTAAACGTCCACTGCTGAACAAAGGCCTCCCTCGTAGAGAGGGGTGTTGCCATAATCCCCACGCTTGGCAGGCGGCTCGGGGATCGCAGTACGTTCACCGTGTACTAATAGGACGCTGCTGCCCATCCTCCGGTGGTTCTGGTCGCAGTTTTAGGACATACCCGGGTCCTAATAGGGTAATAATAGGACCCTATTACTAAAGGGTCGGCAATGTATTTGTGATGCCTCTGGTGTTACATGTAGCCATAGGCGACGGTGACTGCTTACCATCAGGCAGCCCGTCTGCTTGTTTGCCAACTTTAGTTATAAAAAAAAAAAAAAAAAAAAAAAAAAAACAGCCTACTCTGTCTTCTGTCCGTCCTACCTTTAAACAGCTGTATCTTTCGAACCGTAATTGATAGCCAGATAAAATTTTCACAGAATATGTAATGTTACGGATTACGGATTAACTAACAAATAATTATGGAACCAGCTGTGAGCTATGACCTACCAACCAAAAAAAGAATCATCAAAAACAATTCTAAATTGGCGGAGTAATCGCGTAACAAACACACAAAAAAAAAAAAAAAAAAAAAACATACCGTCGAATTGATAACCTCCTCCTTTTCGAAATCGGTTATAAAAAAAGCGAAAGTAAATACGAGAGGGGGGTCCCCATACAACAAACGTATTTTTTAAACGTATTTTTGTATTAGCTCTAAAGTAAAAACGGTAATACATACAAGCGTCGAACTTGGCATGATTATAGTACACACTCTAAAGTATACCAACAAATAATAAATAATGGCCAAGTGCGAGTCGGTGACAAATTTCTGCTCATTACCAAGTTAAGCAACGTATCACCGATCACCTAATCATTCGTCTCACCGAATCGGAATGCCACATATTACCAATTTTGAAGTTGGATTTTTAAATTGATAAATATTTTATTTTACGGTGGTACGGAACCCTCTGTGCGTGAGCCCGACTAGCTGGTTTATAGCTACTATATAGTTTTTGTATGCATGCAAGTCGGTTTCGTCGTTTCGTTTCGCGATCCCAGCAAATAGCGGACCCCTAAGGGTTCGCAATGTTCGCATACCTCACTTTGAGAAACCCTTTTTTTTAAATAAATAATAGGCTTGCGTTTGACCGCCATCTCGCCTGATAATAGGTTATTACTGGGCAAACGTGCTCCATCTTCGACCGCATCATCGCTTTCCATTAGGCGAGATCGCGGTCAAACGTTAGCCTAATCCGATGTAAAAAAAAAAAAAAAATATGTTAATCGATGATGCGGTCTACGTTGGAGCACGCTTGCTTAGAAGAAACCGATTGCGTGATTTGAAGACACCCGGATTGTTACCATCTGGGAACAGCTACAGGCAGCGCATTCCACAGACTAGCAGTTCGCACAATAAATGTGGAATCAAAGCGCTTTGTACGGGTTTTCGGAATATCAACCATAAAGCGGTGTCGATTGTTCGTGCCCGCTCTGGCAGTCCGATAGAATAATGTGCAGGAGGGAATTAGATCGTGCAGATCCGATGCACCCTCTCCGAAATGTATCCGATAAAAAACCAATAGACTTAAATGAACTAATTTTCCTGTATTTTTTTTTCAGTGAACTAATTTTCCTGTATTTTTTTTTCAGATGAAGAGCTGCCAGACTATTGAATAAGACATTGTACAGGGGCCTTACGGACAACTACTATTGCGGCACCAAACTTACGTTAGATCCGCTCAGTTGGAAAATCACGCGAACGTGAACCTTAACGCGTCCAGATACGGTTTGCGGTCGCGTGATTTTCCAACTGAGCGGATCTAACGTTAGTTTGGTGCCGCAATCTTCGACCAATATAAAATGAATGGACGGGCCCAGTAGAACCGCATTTTTGAAGATAACAAAATGAGCGCCGGCTCTCATTTCGTTTCAGTCGGTCACTAGCCGTAGGAAGTGCAACACGTGTCTATTGTTACATGATAACGAAACATCTGACAAAATTATGCATTCATATGCTTTCCCGAAGTGTAAATACACAAATAAAACCGGGATCTATTTTTTGTAACAAATGTACTGTACATTTTTATAATTAGGTGTTGAAGTATATGTGCGACGGTTTTGACTCGTTTTTACTGAGCAATTTCAATGGTTAGGGCCCGTCCATTCATTTTATTTTAGTCGAAGGCCGCAATACCTTTTGTCCGTAAAGCCCCTGGTCGTCGGATTCTAAAGAGCTAATGGCGCAACTAACTTGCGCAACTACATAAGGATACATATATTCTGCCCTCGCACGCCCTTGTAAAGTCTATGGTAACAAATCCACGTTTCTATACAGGGTTACGCATATAGACTGTACTAAGCCGAAAGGAGGTCGTTTTACTCATTATTATGAACAACTTTTACTGTGGGACCAACGCTGAAATCGCGGTAAAATCAGCTGCAGTGCAAGTGCCGTTCTTTGTCGATCGTCAAATTCGGTAAAACGCCATAGAATCGTACATAGTTTTGGCCAAATGACATTTTGTCGAAATTGACAACCACAACTGTCAAATTTGACAATTGATAAAGAACGGTACTTCCAGTGTTCCATATATTTTGTGGAGAGTCAATTACCGTTTTCCATAGAACAGCTTTTTTTTTTGTGGTCCCGAAGTAAAAAAAAAACATAATGATTAGTACAATAGGCATGTGTCCTAATGTTTAATTTATTACAAATAACCGGCTTACCGATGAATATAACTAAATACATTACACACACTGAAAAAATAATTTGAATTGGCTGATAAATCTCTGAGATATGAGTGTTTAAAGTTTTAGGTGGGGATAGAGAGGGGATGTTCTATCCCTTTCTCGCAAAGCGTGTGTTAGTATAGCATTTGTATGGCGCTCCTGAGCCGTGACGTCACGGCTCAGTATAGTGCGCTCTCTGTCTAGCATGAAATTAAAATGCTTATAACTTATTTATTTATGAACTAATTTTAATTTTGTTTTTGTTGATATGCTCTATTTACGATCAGCTTTTTTATGAGGTAATAAAAAAATATTAGTCATCATGCCTATTACCTTTCGGCTTCATCATTTCAGCCGTAGGACGTCCACTGCTGGATATAGGCCTCCCCATCAATCCCCAAAAGGGCCGGTTGGAAGCGGCCTGCATCCAGCGTTTCCCTGCGGTCTCTGTCCATCTTGTGGGTGGACGTCCTACGCTGCGCTTACCGGTCCGCGTGTCTCGTATTAATTATTTTGTTTAGGTTTTTAGCAAGCTGAATCAGAACAAATTTCTCCTATCCGATTTTGCTTAAATTGTGCATACACCTTTAGTTCTGGTGACAATACAATATGCAATACAGTAAAACGTATTTTCAAAATGGCCGCCGTTTCAAAATGGCGGATGGTGTATATATTTTGTCAAATCTGTTAATATGAGTATCAAATTAAAGAGCTTGAAGAGTAGGAAACGATAAAGTGACATCACACTAAATTCAATATGGCCGCATATCTATACTAATATTATAAAGAGGAAAGATTTGATTGTTTGTTTGTTTGCATTGAATAGGCTCCGAAAATACTGAACCGATTTGAAAAATTCTTTCACTGTTGGGAAGCTGCACTATCCCCGGTTAACATAGGCTATATTATATTTTTTTTTAAATAGGGATCTATACTAAAACTCCAATAATGTAACCAAAGGTGTAAAAAAATAAGATTTGTAATTTTGACTTTGCGTGTTTGACAGTTCTAAGACAGGACAATGTCTGTCAGGTCAGCTAGTAGTATTATAAAATATAACCTAAACTAAAGGTTTGTATGAAAAAAATCGATTCACTTAGTTTTCGTATTTCCATAATTTTTTTAATTTTTTCTTTAAACGATCTTACGAACGAGTTTGAACGGCTTTAAACGAGGATAAGTTTCTGTACCTATATTTTTTATTTATTCATTAATGTTTTTGTTTTTTTTATTCTTTTGTTTACTGAAGAAAAGAGAAAAAGTGTGTAGACGACGCAAATTTCCTTTTTTTTTTTTTTTGCTCCCTAGTGTTTTTTTTTCTTTTATTCTTTTTTTACCTATGATAAATAAAGGTGGTTTTGCCTCACTGTTTATTGAAAAAAAGAGGAAAAAGTGTCTAGACGACGCCTATTTCCATTTTTTTTTT
Organism: Agriopis aurantiaria; assembly: GCA_914767915.1. NCBI lineage: Eukaryota > Metazoa > Arthropoda > Insecta > Lepidoptera > Geometridae > Agriopis > Agriopis aurantiaria. The sequence goes on along the minus strand of OU612010.1, from coordinate 5,271,701 downwards.
CATTTGCTCCCTAGTGTTTTTTTTTTTTCTTTTATTCTTTTTTTACCTATGATAAATAAAGGTGGTTTCGCCTCTCTATTTATTGAAAAAAAGAGGAAAAAGTGTCTAGACGACGCTAAATTACTTTTTTTTTTTTTCTTTTGATCCCTAGGTTTTTTTTTTCTTTGATTCTTTTTTTACCTATGAAAAATAAAGCTGGTCACGCCTCTCACAAATATGATTTCTTTCATTCAGTTGGGAATCTTTACCGCGCGCCTTACCTGCACTTAGCCAGGGTTTATTATTTATTATTTTACTATAGAATGTATACTACAATCATGCAAAGACAAAAATAAGTTTAAAAAAAAAGTTGTATATACCTTTATTTTGTAACTTTATTATTACTTCGTTAATCCGTCGAAGTTAATCCGCCGTAACGCATATTCCGTAAAAATTTCAACTGGCTATGTATTGCTCAAATTTAACACAGTTTTTTTGTCCTTGTAGCTAGGCCGGGTAATTATTTTAAAATTACACACTGTTTGCGCAAATCGTTGTTTTTTTTTTACGTTATCATGTACAGGTATTCTACAGTAACCAGGACTGGGCTTTGCTTTAATTGAAATACAAATTACAAAATACTGTCTCGCAAGTAATTAAAATACAAAATATTTTTAAGTAAGGTATTTAAAATATAAAATACAAAATACAGTATTTTTGGTATTTTTAATTGAAATACAAAATACAAATTACAAAATAAGTGATCTAGACCAGGGGCCTTATGGACAACTGCTATTGCGACACCAAACTAACGTTAAATCCGCTCAGTTGGAAAATCACGTGACCGCAAACCGTATCTGGGTGCGTTAAGGTTTACGTTCGCGTGATTTTCTTACTGAGCTGATTTAACGCTAGTTTGGTGCCGCAATAGCAGTTGTCCGTAAGGCCCCTGTTGTTTCTTAGTGTATTTAGTCGTAAAACTATGTCTATTAATTAATCAGTAAAACCAGAGTTTCCCATGAACATTAGATTTTTAAATGTACTGTCAGACAAACAGCCTCTTGTTGGAGAGTGAATAAAAACTGCTAAAGAAAACAATCTTTCTACAGGTCCTGATGAACACAAACTTGTGTTAAATTGTATGAACACATTTTTTATATTTGGATAGTAGCGCTCAAGTATTGAAAGCTCTTTGCTTTGCAATTTTGACGTACAGTATACATAACAGGTGCAGTGTTGCCAAATCTTATAGCTGCTTTACCATCATTACACTCTCGCCTCGCACTCACACTCACGATCGCTAAATGAAGGTTAAATGTATTTTAATGTTAAAATGTATTTTGAAGCCTCAAGTATTTGAAATACTAATTACAAAATACCTCGGCGTCAGGTATTTGAAATACGAATTACAAATTACATTTTAAGGAAGTAATTGAAATACAAATACCAAATACGTATTTGTATTTTAATTACAAGTAATTCAAATACTGCCCAACCCTGACAGTAACGCACCATATTACTTACATTTGTCAATAAACCGTTTGAAACAGCAAAAATTAGTTTATTGACAAATGTAAGTAATCATGCGCATTAGTGATAAATAACTTTACATGATTTTGTAAAGAATAATAATCAATTTGCGCAAACATCATGATCGTTTGCAATAATTACCCGGACTGGCTACAAGGACAAGAAAACTGTTTGAAATTTGAAGTTTCCGCCATATGTGAAACGTGCCACCTTAATTGAACTATTTATATTATATCAAGGAAGATAGACTAAGAGGAAAGCCAATAGCGGAACATTAGAACGTAGCTCGGAACATTTGCCTAAAAACGGTTTAAACTTAGATGGCGCCGTAATTTGAGCGTGCTATGACAGAAACAAAAGATACAAAGACATTACGAATTAAACACATTAAATATCTGTCACAAGCCGGTGCCAATTCAGCGTAATGCTGCAACCAGCGCTGGTCTTCCGTTGGAACCGACAGGGGACGTCACGCACGTCAAACAGCAGGTGTGCGTTGCTAACGCCATAATATTACCAATGTAATACACATAAAAACATAATACACTACATAATACATATAAAACACAAATGATAAGTAATTTTACATAAATTCAAACCTAAACATAAAACATATTACACAAATACTAAAAAGAATACATAATAATATATAATATTGATTGAAGCCGAGTGAAATGTAAATTATAATTATAAAGTTTAAATTGCGCTGGTATCGTTCTTTAAAAAGTCTTTATCTGACTGCAGCGCTTACGGAAGTTCGAGACAACCTATAACACGCTCAAATTACGGCGCCATCTAAGTTTATACCGTTTTTAGGCAAATGTTCCGAGCTACGCTCTAATGTTCCGCTATTGGCTTTCCTCTTAGTCTATCTCCCTTGGTTATATCTAGCTATAGCACGGGCAGGGACCGTTGTAGATAATTAAATAATCTAGATGATTTTAGCTAAGTTTTTCAAAATAGTTTTAAGGTAGTTTCTTTTAAAAAATAAATATAATTAAAACACTGTTTTTAACTGTCACGGTTGTTCACTAAAGTTATATGATTGTTTACGGGATATTTACCGTGGTAAGGTTGTGGAATGAGCTCCCGATATTTCGGCGCAGTTACATGCACCATGTTCACGGGATGACTGAATTCAAATTCAAATTCAGTTTATTTACACATAAAATATTACATTACAGTTGAAAACCACGGCGTAATACTTTATTTACTTACTACATAATATTATTCTAATTAAACTAACAACTATGAAAATAAAATGAAGAATGCGGGTGGTTGGAGAACAGTTAAATATCCCGTAAATAATCATATAACTTTAGAAATATGTTTGTTTTGGTTATTTTATTAAAGTATCAATGTAATGTTTTGTTTTATTTAAAGATATTTTTTAATTGTTACCCGAAAATAATCCCGAAGTTTTTTTTTTTTTTACCCGAAAAGAGTATATAGGCAGTGGTCGAATTGGTTTTTTTTTTTAAATTTGCGCGCTTTTTCAGTCTCCACTTTCATTAGCCAGACTATTGTAGACGTGAAAAAAAAGTGTGCGTACCCTTTTTTTTTTTGACGCACTTCTTTTTTAACCGACTTAAAAAAGAGGGGTTTCTCTTTTGGGTTATATATTTTTTTATGTTTGTTACTTCAGTACGCTTAGTCCCAGATTTGATGGTTTTCGAAAACTTTTTTCGTTTACGTATTGTTCCATACATTTTAGTAAAGCGCCTCCAGCGGAAACTCGGAGGAACTAAAATCGGTAGTAATCGGCGGTATAGATTACTTCACTCTAATACGAAAAAAGTTTTCGAAACCTTTCAGCCCAGCAATGTATGGAACAATACGAAAACGAAAAAAGTTTTCGAAAACTATCAAAACTTGTACCGTATACGGCCAATCATAAACCGATTTGGAAAGTTATTTTTTGAAAGGACATACTTATATATTGGTCCCATGAAAATTTCATCAATATCTGTTCAGGGGCCTTACGGACAACTGCTATTAATAAATAAAATAAAATAGCCTTTTATTTCCTCAACCTATAAATAAACACACCTGCATGCATTAGGTTGTTTTTTTTTTTTTGTTTTTTTTTTTTTAGGTACCTAATGGTTATTATAATAACCTTATCGCGCCCAGATACGGTTTGCGGTCGCGTGGTTTTCCAACTGAGCGGATTAGGTGCCTGTAATAGGAGTTGTCCGTAAGGCCCCTGTATTTTGTTGTTTTAAATCAAAGTAACTGGAAAAAAAATATGTCATCCAAGTACGAACGAAATTGCGCATTTGCTAATTTTGAAGTCTGTTTTTTAAATTGATAATTATTTAAATTTAACTTCATATCTCGCTTATTTGTCGGATGTAAAGTAGGTTTAGTAATAAACAATTATTTCTGAAACGCTTTTACATTATCTCATCTGTGTAGGTATACCTACCTACACATTCTATATCTCTATCCCTATCTCTTCTCTACATAGTATAAATTAAAGTAGCTTTCCGCGTCTGTCTGTCTGTATGGCCGCTCCTAACTCCTAAACCACGCAACGGATTTTGATGCGGTTTTCACCATCAGTTAGATACATTTTCACGGAAGGTTTATATATATAACTAGCGACCCGCCCCGGCTTCGCACGTAAATTACACCCGTGCGAAGTCCCGGGCGGGTCGCTAGTAATATAATAAAAGCGAAATTCATCTACTCACTCATTAATCACGACATCTCGAAAACCACTTGACCTACGAAGCTGAAATTTGGCAGGTAGATTCCTTAGGATTTTACGAAAGGGCTGAATTAAGGATGACAAAAGGGGGTTGAAAGTTTGTATGAAAGTACGCGTACGAAGTCGCGGGCAACAGCTAGTAGGTTATATTTTTTTAGGGTTAGGTAATTTAAAAAAAAACCTTATAGGAGCACTGTTGTCCCGTTGCCCACTGTCAAGACTGGAATCAAAACCTATAGGGTACTTCCTGTTGACCTAGAATCATGAAATTTGGCAAGAAGCAGTCTCACAGCACATAATTATGAACGGAAAATCCGAAACTTTTTAATTCGTTGCATCACATAAAAAAAATATTTTTGTTGTTAAAAACATACAATTCTTTTATGTTATTTTGTAGTTGGTATGTTTGGAAGCACCTGTTTGCCAACTACAAAGTTAAGTTTGTCCAATATTTTAACCGTTTTTCGTCGGGACTCGCTACGAGATGGGTAAACTATATCTACATACATATTTATTAAGTTTGTGCGGAACCTTCAGGGTGCGAGTCCTACTCACACTTGTCCGGTTTTTTAAGGTCGGGTAATTTTTTGCATTTGCAGTCCGTCTCACGTCCACGTCTCAGTAGGTATACCATATGTCATGACTGGCACACACACTGGTTAAAGCATAAGTAGGTAAGTACCTACCTCAGAATACAGAAAAAACGTACCTACCTAAGTATAATGGCATGTAAATATGTAGGTACAACACAAGCCGTGGTAGCCTATTTGGGAGACCGCTAGACTTGAAAGCGTGAGGTCGCGGGCTCAAACCCCGGGCCCGTTACCTATGAGCTCTTTGGAGTTTATGTACGGATTTTCATACCACTGGCTTTTCGGTGAAGGAAAACATCGTGAGGAAACCTGCATACGTACGGAGAAGGAATTCAATGGCGTATGTGAATCCACCAACCCGCAACTGGGCCAGCGTGGTGGATATGGCCCAATCACCCTTTCGGGGGTAGGCTAAAATTCCAGCAGTGGACTGTTAAAAGGCTGATTATGATGATGATGTACAATACCGGTAGGTACTGCTACAGTAGGTGTAGATAGGAAGGTACCTTTCTCTATATAACAAAGAAATCGTTTTTCCTGTTCACGGATTTATAACGAAACGATTGACCCATATGGCACAGGTGAGTTGTTACCTACTTACAACTTATTCAGACACTTATTGGAAAAAGCATACATATTTGCCAGAATGTTACTGGAACAGTGGCTAAGTATTCCGGAAACTTTTGTGATTAACTTTTAAAGCACGCGTAAATTATTCAAGGATTTCAAGCAAAGTGGTGAGTTTTTAGGGTAGTAGGTAGTAGAAGGAACCCTTATAAGTTCGTCGGTCCCCCCGGCGACGGCCCAAGCCGAGGTTCGTGCCTTCGAAGTGCCTTTGAGCTAGTCGCCCAAAACTTAAACCATGAAGTTACGCCGAACGTCATCTGCGTTCGCTAACTAGTCCGGTCCAGCTGTAGAGGCCGTAAGGCCAACAGCGTAAGTCAATATCAGTTCTTCTAAGAACTGGCTATTAATTGATGTTTCTGAAACACACCGTTAGATGCCTGACGACACAACATTAAATTAACTTTTAAGGTTTCTTGTAGTCTACTGAACCCTAAAAGTCAAGACTTCAAAATTAGTAAGCACTCGAACCAAAATATTGATATTGTCAAATCAACAGGCGCTCGAACAAAACTATTGATATTGCCAAATCAACAGGCGTTCGAACAAAATTATTGATATATCCAAATCAACAGGGGCTCGAACAAAATTATTGATATTGCCAATTCAACAGGAGCTCGAACAAAATTATTGATATTGCCAAATCAACAGGCGCTCGAACAAAATTATTGATATTGCCAAATCAACAAACAAAACTATTAGTATTGTTAGATGTGGGAAAAACTACTGATTCAAAATTAATGAAATTTATGTGAGACTACTTCTATACAGTAAAAAAATAATCACGTATTCGGTACACATAATATGCTGGGGTAATCGGTGTACATTTGGATCATGGGATCGTGGATACGTAAATAAACCGGCCAAGTGCGAGTCAGGCTCGTGCATTGAGGGTTGCGTATCACCACAAAATACAACCATCAGCTAATGTTCAGGCTTAACGCCTTCCAAAATAGTCGAAGCAATTGCTACGCAGTCACATATTTAACACTAATACTACTACCACTACTTTTTAATACTTTGCTACAGTGACGCTCGAGTATAACACAATTATATCTTAGTAATGAACAGAAATTTGTTACTGACTCGCACTTGGCCATTATTTATTATTTTTGTTATACTTTAGAGAGTGTACTATAATCATACCGGGTCCCGTTTTTACCCTTTGTGTACGGAACCCTAAAAATACTGGCCCAATTGTCAGTCGTAATATTATGTCGTCTGTCTGGCAACGTACCTCGGTGGACAGGTTTTTAATTATTTGAAAGCTGGTTTCATTACAATGATTATTCTGTTTGATCAAAATTCGGTCTGCTACATTGGCCGAGCGATGCGAAGGGCCTCAGTCTACGGGATAGCCCGTTGGTCCAGTTGGTAGTGAATCTACCTTCTGAGCTTGGGGGCGTGGGTATCTAGAATAAACATTTATGTGATGAACATTTGTGTTTGTTCTATATCTGGTTGTTAATATCTATTTAAGTATGTATTTAAAACTATATATGTATGTATATCAGTCTCTGGCAGCCATATCACAAGCTTTGCTTAGTTTGGAGTCAGATGACCGTGTGTGAAAAAATGTCCCGAACATTTATTTATTCTACAGGGTTCTTACGGCTACCTGTTGTTTTTTTATGATTTACTTGATTTTCTGCACTGCGCTGTTTCAAATCTGCGTTATTTGCCCATATTTGTACTATTTTTTTTATTGTTATGAACCTATCTACAAAATATCATGAAAATCGGATCAACATCCCCTAGTTATCGTTAAACAAACTCCCAAACATACAAACACCGATCTGTTCTATATAGAACTTCGCTTCGCTCGATCAACTAATGCAGGATGCAGCTTACAATGTTTCAAACGATCTACGCATAGGGTCGTAGATTACAACGTATTGTAGGTACATTATGATGTTGTATATGAGACGTATCAAGCAATGGTAGCTAAGCGTGTGACGGTGGAACAAGCCATAAGAATACAGCGATTTAAAATCAAAATCCTTATAGTTTGATTTTTAGGGTGCCGTACGGGACCCTATTACTTACTATAATGTCTGTCTGTCCATCTCCTACCTTTAAACGCCTGTATCTTTCGATCCGTAATAGATGGCCAGTTGAAATTTTCACAGAATAATTATGTAATGTTACGGCGGAATAACTCAAAACTAATTTTAAAAAGTCAAAAAATTTAAAATGAAATGAGGTCCCCAATGTCCGCATACAACAAACGTATTTTTGTATTAGCTCTTATGTAAAAATGGTACCTAATACCTACGTACAAGCGTCAAACATGGCATGATTATAGTACACACTAAAGTATAAAAACAAATAATAAATAATGACCAAGTGCTAGTCAGTGACAAGTTTCTGTTCATTTCCAAGTTATAACTTGTATGTTTATTACGGTTCGAAAGATACAGCCGTTAAAAAGAAGGATGGACAGACAGACAGACAACATAGGCTCAGTAATAGGGTCCCGTTTTTATCCTTCGGGTATAGAACCCTAAAAAGCACGCGTGTGACCACTTCGGAAACAGGCAATTCTTATTTTGAAGGGTTGCCAACATGGCACTATATTGAAGGGATTAAAAAGTTGGAGAAATGTTGGATGAAGTTGATTGTGCTAGGGAGAGACTATGTGAAAAAATTACTTGCACAAAATATTGTATGCTTTGTTTAATTTTTACCAGACATATCACTCGGCTCTCGTATTCTATTATTTTTTTTGCTAGAGAATTGAAAGCTTGTTTCTCAGACCCGCGCGCGCTCTGACGTATCGGCGCCCGCGCAAGCCGCAAACTTGTCATTAATGACGCCCACCTTAGGGCTGGTACTATAATAAATAGAACTTTGGAGATCTGATAAAGTTAAAGTAAGGCTTATTCAATTCAATCAATTTATTTCAGAAAGCACAATTCCATATTTATACAAAATGACAATTTTTTTAATTAATATTACATAAAACTGACTAAACAATTAAAAAAAATAAGAATACATGTAATTTTTTATTTATTTCTATAAGCTTAGCTCCTAGTTAAAAGTCGTAGTATTTAAAGTAATTAGTTTTTAACGGTAGGTTGTGCGCTTTACAATCTAACGGTGCCTGGTTCGATCCTCAGCCCTGCACTAATGAATTATTATTAGTACTTTAATAAGTTATGTCTAGTGTCGATGTAATCGCTCAAAAAACGGTGAAGTAAAATCGTGATGAAACCGGTATGTCCAAGAAACACAGGTTCGAATACACAAATGACATTCACCAACATGCAACTGGACCAGCATGGTTGATTAGGGCCCATACTCTCCCTCAAAGAAGGCCTTGTCCCAGCAGTGGGAACATAGGCTAACGATGGAGCGTGTGGAAATAAACTTAAGACTTGAAATAATATTTTTATATAGCCATCTTTCAAAAGCAAAAACAAATAGTACTTATATTTATTATATATTATAGATATTTCTTTTATAACTTGTGTCTGACAGCCCTAATAAGGTCCTTCCTTTCCGTTGCGTGCCAACTCCGTAGTTATAATACAACCTTCGTGGAGATACATCGCTTCAATTAAATTATTTATCAATTCAAAATACAAAATAAACCAGTTTCAATGTGAAAGGCTGTCAAAGGCTTCGAGACAACACTGTCCATTCCTGTAAACATCGCCTCAAAAGAAACATTGAACCGGACAATCTCATCGTTTGATGGTTTATCCCAAGTGGCGAAATTGTGGTGGCTCCTCCACTCCACAAAAAAAGCCATTATAATAAGAGTTGAAGTTGAAGAAACATCTTTAAATTGTTGCAGAATTTTTGACGGCCAATTTAGAACATTTTTAGTGTTGACATATTAAAATCGATTTGATTTATTCCATTCTTAGAAAATATTTTTTGGTTTAAAAAGTGCAACAGTGATATTTAAGTGAACTTGAACTATAGCGAGTAAAAAACATGAGAAACTATTGTATTGTTTATGTTGGAGTGGAATTTAAATAGACATTGAATAGTGGGTTATTAATTCCTCGTGGGTAAGTAAGTAGGTACCTTTAACAATTATGTGTTTTTTTTGTTTCCTCTAATGATCTTGGCAATGGAAATTTATGCGTACTTGAGACTACGGCGTATTATTTTATTTACATACGCGGTATTAATAGAAATATAACATAACAAATCTGACTTTTATATTTAATTTTTAACCCCCCAATGAATATTGAGGATTGTTATAACAACCCAACAGTTGGTTAGTCAATACTTCTAGTATATATTTATCTATGGTCAATATCAACGTAGAGAGTGCTCTGCGTTGCTTAATTTGGTAATGAGCAGAAATTTGTCATCGACTCGCACTTTGCCATTATTAATGTTTTTTATTTTTATACTTTAAAAATAAGACTATTTATTTATCTAAAATAGATTATTTAAAAATAACAAAATAATTTGTTGTTATACTTTAAAGTGTGTACTATAATCATGCCAAGTTTGACGCTTATACGTATTACTGTTTTTACATTAGAGCTAATACAAAAATACGTTTGTTGTATGGGGACCACCCTTTCGTTTTTACTTTTTGACATTATTGTTATTTGTTAGTTAATCCGCCGTAACGTTACATATTCTGTGAAAATTTCAACTGGCTACAGCCGTTAAAAGGTAGGACGGACAGACAGCGTAGGCTTAGTAATTGGATCTCGTTTACACCCCTTTGGGTACGGAACCCTAAAAACGACTTCACAAATAGTAAACACTCAAAATTATTAATATTGCCAAAAACAGGCGCTCGAACAAAATTATTGATATTGCCAAATCAACAGGTCCTCGAACAAAATTATTGATATTGCCAAAAAACAGGCGCTCGAACAAAATACTTTGAAGACAAAATATTACCTATTCGTATTATTCAATAACGATTATTATATTATCTTTGAAATTATTAGTGCTGTGTGAGACCACCTCAAAAGAGACACGTTAATTGATTCACAACCTGTCGAAGAACCGATAACCATTGGGGAAGAAAAAGTTCTTGAGTAGAGACCACGAACTGGAAGACGACACCTTCTTTGCTCAGTCAAAAAGGTTAAAAAGAGTTATGAGTAGGTATACATCTATGACGAAGTCTTCCTGTCTCAGAGGTATACAAACATTCTTGTATTTTTGAAGACTGGTAGTAAAAAAATGATTTATGTCTTAGATATTTATGTAACTAAACATGTTTTCTACAAAACTCGTCTACACAAAAGGTCACCTCGGTTTATCCTGTTCACTTATAATCAGCATAAATATTTTAAATCAAAACTAGATATTTGTCGCTTCTTCATTATTGTGATTTTATATTATGATCTACCGACTGTGATTTTAACTAATATAAACAAAACTTACAACATGAACGATTAAAAAGAGGAAATTATTTTGCCCACGCAAATTAGATAAAAAGTATATCCACAACTAACTAGGTACTTAATTATTGTCAGCGACAAGCAACTCTATTCACATACAAAAGTACTGTCACACATTAATAAATATATATAACACATACAAACCACAAGAGCTAAGAACCTAAGCTCCTAGGAAGGGTAAAAAATATATGTAAATCCCAATTACTCCATCTATATGTATATGGGAGTATATTTATGTAATATATTTAAAATTCTTTCTATCCAATGGTTGCCTGTAAGAGATCGCTTTTAGCGATAAGGCCGCCATTTGTGGCACTTGCTCGTAAGTGTTTTCTATCGTATTGTAATTTTTATTTCTGGTGTACACAATAATGAGTTTCTATCTACCTATCTATCTAAGCAAATTCAAATTCAATTCAATTTAAATTTATACTATCGACCCGCCCGCCCGGCTACGCACGGGTGTAATTTACGTGCGAAGCCGGCGTAAGTCGCTAGTTATATATATAAACCTTCCTTGAAAATGTATCTAACTGGTGGTGAAAACCGCATCAAAATCTGTTGCGTGGTTTAGGAGGAGTTAGCGGTTATACAGACAGACAGACGCGGAAAGTGACTTCAATTTATACTATGTAGAGATAGAGATAAGCGAAATTCAGTCAGTCTGTCAGACTATCGGTGAGTGCACTGACGTACTGTCGGACAGACTGACTGACTTATCATGAAATCTTCTTGATCTAACAATCTAAAATCTCAAGCTGAAATTTGGAAGACTCCTTTTTGTGTAGAGGTCCGCTTAGAAAGATTTTGCAAAAGGCTCCATTTATAGAAGCTTCTTTGTAAAATCTTCACTACTTTACTATGGAGTAAACAGAGAATTACTATATAGTAAAACACTGTTTTAAGCTGTCACGGTTGTTCACTAAGGTTATAAGATTATTTACGGGGATATTTACCGTGGTAAGGTTGTGGCTCCCGATATCTATAGTAATAATATTATAAAGAGGAAAGATTTGTTTGTTTGTTTGTTTGCATTGAATAGGCCCCGAAACTACTGAACCGATTTGAAAAATTCTTTCACTGTTGGGAAGCTACACTATCCCCGAGTGACATAGGCTATACCCGTGCGAAGCTGGGGCGGACCGCTAGTCGTAAATAATCTTATAACTTTACTATATCGTGTTTATTTTGGACTAACACGTTCTCAAAATGAGCTGCCATCTTGAGAATTAAAAGTGACTTGCTGAAGCAGTGGGCGATTTACACATTTGCCGCCAGTAGGCTAATCAAATTTTGCCGCCCCTACTGACCTCTACATTTGGATACCCTGATTCATAATCATAATTAATTATATATTTAGTTTTTAATATGACTGTATCCTGTTTTGTGTTCCTCAATAAATAAAATAAAATAAATAAATATTAATTAATAAATAACGGTCAGTGAAATTGTAACTTTAAGAATTGTGCACTATCGTCCTAGTTAGTGGTACGATTCACCTATGGCGGGAAATTCAATTTTTAAACAGTTTTTTGGTCCTATTAGCCAGGCCAGGTAATTATTTTTAAATAACACGTGTTTGCGCAAAATGTTGGCTGTTCTTTACATTATAATGTACAGCTATTTAACAGTAACGCGCCATATTACTTACATTTGTCAATAAACCGTTTGAAACAGCAAAAATTAGTTTATTCACAAATGTAACTAATAATGTGCATCAGAGATAAATAGCTTTACATGGTTTTGTAAAGAATAATAATCAATTTGCGCAAACATTATGGTTGTTTACAATAATTACCCGGCCTAGCTACAAGGACAAGAAAACTGTTTGAAATTTGAATTTCCCGCCATTTGTGAAACGAACCACCTTAAACCAACTTTTTCTCGTAAGTAATATTATTGTGTACTGGAGGATTCGTGTGTCAATCGCTAGGTTATTTTTAAAAACCCAACGATTTAGATATCATTGCTAAGAAATAAGAGAAGAGACACATGACGGAAAGTTCCAAAATAAACTGAAATTATTTTTGATAAAAGAAAATTACTACACAATAGACGAGTTTTTACAAGAAAAATCTTTCAATCTCATGAATATTTTATGAATATTATTCTTAGTGCAATTTTAAGTAGAATAAGTTAAACCATTTACTGTTTGCAACACCCTATAAACAGCATATAATGTGTATTTAGTACATTTTAAATGTTGAACCCATTATATGGCAATGTAAATAAAAATAAATAAATAAATATGTTTTGGATGATAACATTTAGGTATATTATAAATTTGCCGCCCCTAAAATCCGCCGCCCTAGGCTCCAGCCTACTCAGCCTGCTGGTAAATCCGCCACTGTGCTGAAGTCATCTCAATTCAGTCATTGTTGTTATTGCACGTGCCACCTGCATTATTGTATTGTAATTACAGATTCCTTTACAGACAGTAAGAACGTGAAAGACAGTTTAAAAGTCATGTAATTTTAGGGGGCAAAAACCGTATTGTGTACAAGAAATTGTTCTCCAACATAATCGGTCATCTCGGGTGATGTCGCCGACCTTGTATATAACCAGTTACCGAATGCCGGAACAAAACCGCGAGCTTTAAGCATTTCGCATTGCAAATAAACAACGCTGCTCTGTTAGTCGGAATTCCTATAGCTTTAATTCATTCTGAAATTTTCCGTATCAAAAACAACTTTCTCCCACGTGTGCACTTTAGGAACTTGTCATAACAAAATGTTTGAAGCTATTTTGAACTAGGGGTCGCCCCAGCTTCGCACGGGTATAGATTAGCCTATGTCACCCGGAGATAGTGTAGCTTCCCAATAGTGAAAGAATTTTTCAAATCGGTTCAGTAGTTTCGGAGCCTATTCAATGCAAACAAACAAACAAACAAACAATCAAATCTTTCCTCTTTATAATATTAGTATAGAAGTATAGATTAACGATTTCAGCATTGTATGCTTTTCTTCTTAGTCGTTTCGCTCTTGGCAGAGCGGTCGTGGTCGTCATGTAGTAGTAGGACGGGGCAGATAGGATGCGCTTCACGATGTCTCGCCAACTCTCTCTGCTGGAGGTCATCCTGCTGCACTCGTTTAAGGGACCACCCACTGCAGACTTGATTTGGTCGGTCCATCAATCTACCGGGTTGGTCCATGGTTGTAAGCTACAAGGATATTTTTATACTGCAATTGTGCAAAACTCACAGTTTAAAAAAATAACTCGTCTCTTTTCTGTAGGTATCAAGTTTCATGCACTCGTCTTGATAACCATAGAAGTAAAAAGGTTCCCAACAATTAGGATAGACCAAAGGGATGGACGGTATAAGGGTTCCTTGTAATACTACGGAACCGTAAATAAGTACTACTTATCTACGTGCCATTTAACAATATCTATTACTAATGTGTCTATTGTTACGAAATATAATTATTATTCGTTATAAAGTGATTCACATCGGAATTCCCTACCGCTTTGTACATTCAACATTCATTCGATGTGCGATCATCATCATCATCATCAGCCAGAAGACGTTCACTGCTGAACATAGGCTTCCCTCTTTAACCCCCCTCCCACACTGAACGACAGCCTGCCTTTTGCATCCACTGGATGCCAGTGACAGTGGGATATTTTCAGATATTTTGGATCAAAGATTTCTGGGCAATGCACTCATTGCTTGTCATTGAAAAGTTTTGTATTTCTTTTTTTTCTCGTGAGGTGTTTTTGGCGCCGGACGACTTGTGCATTTGCCAATAATGACTTTGTTACCCTCTGCTCCGATTTTCACAAAGGAATCTCGAGGATTAATTAACCTAACCTAATCTCCACCTAACAAATTAACTTTTTTTTTTAATGTTGGTCATAAATACTTAAGGATAACTTTGCGCACTATGGTTTTTTTCCTTTTATTAACAGGTTTTGTCTCAAAATACTTTGGGACGGAATTTTACGCATTTACAAATAAATACCCAACTGAAACGTTTATTTCCACAATAAATCAAATTATTTAATAACAATTTAATGACAGACAGATTATAAAACTATTAACGTCGATTAATTTGTTTCATTAATCGATTAGCATACTTTGATGAGACCATGGAAAGTGCGACCAGCACACATATCTACAGGGATACACGAAACGGTGACACTAATCCGAAAGGAGGTAGAATCATTAACTATACTTTTACTATGGATCCCTGAAGTCGCGGCTTCTGCGCAATCGTTTGAATAACGTTTTTAGGGTTCCGTACCGAAGGGGTAAAAACGGGACACTATTACTAAGCCTACGATGTCTGTCTGTCCTACCTTTAAACGGCTGTATCCAGTTGACATTTTCATAGAATATGTAATGTTACGGCGAATTAACTAACAAATAATTAAAAAAAGTCAAAATTTCAACTGGCTATCTATTACAGTTTGAAAGAAATGCCACCCACGTTAGATATTTGTTCGTTTATTCCATGTATGTCTATAGATATTTACGCCGATTACTCCACCATTAAATTGTGAATCGATTTACGTGGCTATTTTTGTATTATGTAGGTAGAGGAATCTTTCGAGTGGTTCCTTTCGGTTTGGCAATATCAATAATTTTGTTCGAGCGCCTGTTGATTTGGCAATATCAATAAATGTGTTAGAGCGCCTGTTGATTTGGCAATATCAATAATTTTGTTCGAGCGCCTGTTGATTTGGCAATATCAATAAATTTGTTCGAGCACCCGTTGATTTGACAATATCAATAAATTTGTTCGAGCACCTGTTGATTTGGCAATATCAATAATTTTGTTCGAGCGCCTGTTGATTTGGCAATATCAATAATTTTGTTCGAGCGCCTGTTGATTTGGCAATATCAATAATTTTGTTCGAGCGCCTGTTGATTTGGCAATATCAATAATTTTGTTCGAGCACCTGTTGATTTGACAATATGAATATACCTATTTTGTTCGAGCGCCTGTTGATATGGCAATGTCAAGTCATTTTTAAATGGATAATTATTGGTAAAAAAAAATATTCTTATTCGATGTATGCGTATTCCCGTTAGTAAATCGTTTGATTTCTTTAGTGCGGATATATTATTATAATTGTTTTGTTTGTGAACATTTGCGGTTTTTACTAGGTAGTACTTGATGAGGATATAAATAACTTAGAAACCAGTGATTCATGTCACGCGTCGTTCTCATTACAGACAGATCAGACGAGCATGGGAGATATGCTTTAGTAAATTACACCGTTTGCGAAATACAATGACGGTTTATGTTATATTTGGCGAAATATGATGCACCAAAAATACCGTGTAACTACAATTTTGATTGATAAACTCTTTATTTTTTAGGGTTCCGTACCCAAAGGGTAAAAAAGGGAGACCCTATTACTAAGTCTACGATGTCTATCTGTCCTACCTATATCTTTCAAACCGTAATAGATAGACAGTTGAAATTTTCACAGAATAAGTAATGTTGCGGCGGATTAACTAACAGATAATAAAAAAGTCAAAAAGTAAAAAGGGGACCCCCCTTTTTACTTATACCCATACAACAAACATACATAAATATTTTTATACTCGATAAATACAACCACCTAATATTATAACTTAGTATAAAAAAATATTTAAAACTGTCAATTTTGAGGCAGTTATTTAACAATTAAAATCGCAACAATTACAATTTAAAGACAATTTGTTTAGTAGAATCGGGGGGCTGGTGTGTGGCATGATCCAAGAAAACAAGGTCTAACGCTCTGGGAGATGTACCGCAATGACGTCACTGTCCAGTTGCCACTTTATTGTAACAAACACAGATACTGGGAAACAACTTTGTTAATAATCTATTAAATAAAATACAAAAAGCATTTCAATTGTCATTTGGTTTTTCCGCTCAAGGCCGGCTCATGGTGTGAACAATAAAGAGTTAATCAATCAATCAATCAATCAATCAATCAAGCAAGTTAAGCACGAATTGAATATATTAAACACAATTTTATCAAAACCACATTGATTTATTGGATTCCCACAGGTAATATACGAATATTGGGGAGTTATAATGTCACGC
Organism: Agriopis aurantiaria; assembly: GCA_914767915.1. Classification (NCBI taxonomy): domain Eukaryota; kingdom Metazoa; phylum Arthropoda; class Insecta; order Lepidoptera; family Geometridae; genus Agriopis; species Agriopis aurantiaria. Next base: position 5,254,840 of record OU612010.1, on the reverse strand, counting down.
TGCTGTTAACACAGAAAATCATAGAGAGTCCGCCATTGTTTCGTGTATCGTCATCTCTCTCGAACTTGTTGTAAATTACTTATTCTGCTCTTGCTTATGCACGTGTACGTGTATCCATGACATTGATGACATCATTGCGGGACGCCCACGTCACATTATTTCTCGGAGCGCTATACCTGGCGGAGTATATTATTATACCATGGTGTGTTGTTATAGGAGCTGACTATGCAAACATGTCAAGGGGCGTGTTCTTCAAAACTTGTCTGCTGCTTGCCGTGACCACACACACGCGGGGACAATACCTCGGTAAGAATAACAATAACTTAGTTTTAGCCATCCTAAAAATAAGTAGATAGCCTCAGGAAAGACAAAAGTGATATATAAATTTTATTTATGTGACATGCTAATAAGCATGTGTCCTAATGTTTAATTTAGTACAAATAATCGGCTTAGCGATGAATATAACTAAATACATTACACATACTGAAAAAATAATTTGAATTGACTGATAAATCTCTGAGATATAAGTGTTTAAAGTTTTAGGTGGGGATAGAGAGGGGATGCTCTATCCCTTTCTCACAAAGCGTGTGTTAGTATAGCATTTGTATGGCGCTCCTGAGCCGTGACGTCACGGCTCAGTATAGTGCGCTCTCTGTCTAGAATGAAATTAAAATGCTTATATCTTATTTATTTTTGAACTAATTTTAATTTTGTTTCGTTGATGTGCTCTATTTATGATCACCTTTTTATGAGGTAAAAAAAAGTATTAGTCATCATGCCTATTACTCACTTAAGATTAAGCCGGTCACTTCAACTATAGTTTCAACCGCATTAGGTGGTCTTTTCGGTGGATCAGCAGCCGTTGATAGTGTTGACATCACGAGCGCGCCGCGCGGCAGCCCGTAACGAATATTTATTCCAGCTCAGCTCTGTAACGGCTGAATAGATTTGGATTAAATTTGGTGTGGAAATAGTCATCATTGTCATTATCACCCTTTCATGTTTCCACTGTTGGGACACAACCTTACTCTCAGAGGGAAATGATGTGGGCTCTAATCCACCATGCTGGCCCAGTGCATGTGGAAATAGTAAATGTATTACCACACAGGCTTATGAATTACTTTTCATAGCGAAATAAGGATTACTGTCCCTGTAGGACTGGTGAAACCGCGGAACGAAGTTCATAAAATATTTCAATATTTTTTCGCCGCAACTGTTTGTGTGGCCAGACCTTTACTTGAGCCTTTCCTTAACTGTAGGGACCGTCCATTAATCACGTGAGGCTTGAAAGGGGGGGGGGGGGTAGCAAAAATCAAGAAATATCACAAGAGGGAGGGGGGTGTAGTAAGATATCACGTGTATTAATTTTTTCGTCAAACGCGCGATTTCTAAACCGAAAAGCGGTGTGTGGTGTGACCTTGCCAGTCAAAAACAACCTGCAACCTTTCTGTCTAGACATTTTTGTCATGGTCCTTAATTTCAGAATAAAATTAGTTTATACTTTATACCATGTATTTAAAGATAATATATAAAAAAACATTGTAGGTACTAAAAAATACACGTGATTTTGGGAGTCTTAAACCTCACCATGTATCACCAAGGGGGAGGGGGGGTTAAAAATGCTAAAAAAAAAACATCACGTGATTAATGGACGGCCCCTTAGGTACCGTAATAATGTAGAACGCATCGCCCGGTCGTGAATGATTGCTCTGAAATAAATTACATTTGATTGCAATTTCGTGCGGAAAGGGCGGGGTCTCTCCTGAGTATCGACAGTTCTATTGTTTATGTGCATTTCTACGTTTTGCCTTTCTCGACTCGACCTCATTTCTAATTGTGTTGATGTACCATATAGATACGAATATTGACCATAATAATTGGCTGCCCCGGTGGCCCCGTTGGTATTGTCTGGCTAATGAAAGTAGAGACTAAATAAACCGGCCAAGTGAACCGTACCACCACAAAATACAATAAGGTCGTCCAGATTACCAGTTATAACTTGGTAACGAACAGATATTTGTTACCGACTCGCACTTGGCCATTATTTATTATTTGTTATACTTTAGAGTGTGTACTATAATCATGCCAAGTTTGACGCTTGTGCGTATTACCGTTTTTACATTAGAACTAATACAAAAATACGTTTAAAAAAAAGTTTGTTGTATGGGGACCCCCCTTTTGTTTAAACTTTTTGACTTTTTTATTATTTCATAGTTAATCCGCCATAACATTACATATTCTGTGAAAATTTCAACTGGCTATCTATTACGGTTCGAAAGATACAACTGTTTAAAGGTAGGACAGACGGACGGACGGACAGACATCGTAGGCTTAGTAATAGGGGCCCGTTGTTACCGTTTGGGTACGGAACCCTAAAAAATTAAGCAACATACTAACATTCCCTTGCTCTTATTGAATATCCGGCTTTAGGTCACGACTATTCAAATTTTGATATGGTAACCCTAGTTACAAGTGAATCTAATAAAAGCGTGTCTTGTTACAGATTTCTTCAACTCATTCCTACAGCCATTCACAACAAACAAGCCCAGAAATGAAGTCACCAAGCGACCAGACACCAAACACAGGCAAGCTAACAAGCAGAAGTACCAAGACGCCATATTCTTCGAAACAGACGATTTCCTCAAACAGAGAGAAAGCTCTAGAACCATAGACCCTTTCGACATACATTCCACTACTGCAAAACCTAGAAGAAAACCTAAAACTTCCACAACTAGTCATATTTTTACTACCAATACACCTAAAAGTTTTGACAGCAACAACATAATTAATAACAATGTAAATAATCATGATTTAATTAGGAGTATTAATAATAATGTAGATAATCAGTTTATCAATAACGCGAGAAGGATAGATAATTATAGTAATGGGAACTACAATAATTTTAATGTATACGGTGACACAACTAAAGCGACAAACGTGTACGGGCAAACTTACAATAACCGACAAACGACACAAAGGCCGTCAAGTTTTAATGGGAAAACAACACAGAAAACTGATTACTACGGGCGAGAAACAACAAAGTTGTACAATAACGAAAGAACAACACGCCGACCTCCGTATTATAAGCAAACAACAAGGAATCCCTTGTTGAACCGTCCAGGTGTAAAACCAGCGGCAGTAGACGATAATAGACCACCTATTACCAATAGACCAGTCACCGAAAGACCTATTAATGACCGCCCATTCGAGTCGATAACTTACAGGCCTCCCCAGCCCAGACCACCAGTAAACACTAGGCCTCCGTTCGAGACAGAGAGGCCTATTTCGACGGGGGTGGTGCAGCCTGTCTCGGGTGTGGGAACGAAAGAAGACATGGAGATTGACATAGAGCTGGGTCCTGATGAAGAAGAGATGGGTGATGTTGAGAAGAGGAGGCTTTACGACATTTGTGAGCAAAGTAAGTTTCTTTCTAATTTATTTTTTATAGTGTAAACGGGATGAACAATGTGTATTACCAGTGATGACATACGGCAGTGAAACGTGGTCTCTCACTATGCGCCTCATAAACAAGCTCAAAGTCACACAACGAGCTATGGAGAGGGCTATGAAATGTATATTTTGGTAGAACCTGAGACCTCTCTTCGTTCGGGAAAAACAGAGTCCTAAAAGATATCGTCATTATCATTTCAGTTTATCATGTTCCCACAGCTGGGACAAAGACCTTCTCTCAGAGAGAGGATGGGCCGTAATCCACCATGCTGGCCCAGTGCATGTTGGTGATTCGAATGTCTTTGAACTTTTGATGTTCTTGGACATACCGGTTTCCTCACGATGTTTACCTTCACCGGTTTTGAGCGATGGTATTAAAACTGTACATAATTTATTTAGTAACTAAATAAGTCATTGGTGAAGGGCCAAGGATCGAACCGGGTGCCGTCAGATTGTAAAGCGCACATTCTACCGCTCGGCCACCATCGCTTTCTTAAAATATATTTCCATTTGTAATTGATGCAGATTTAGTTTATTTTCTTTGCAACATTCATGGTTGTACCAATATGTTTCAGAATGTGATGAGTATAAGGCAATGCGCGTGCGCAAGGTAGTTGCGCTGCCGCTGGGCGGCGCAGGCGCACACCGCGCTGAGGTGAACGTGTCCTCGTGCGCAGCTGACAACGTTCCGCTGATCATAGGTGGCCAGCTGGCCAGGATCGAAACCTTCCCGCATATGGCTCTCCTTGGATGGAAGATTGTACAGGTAAGAGTAGTCAATAGTAGTTAGTATAGTTAGTTTGTATAGGAACTTATAACCCGAACCAAGGGGTGACATAGGCTACATTATATTTAAAAAAAATTGGGATCCTTACTAAAACTCCAATAATACCCGTGCGAATCCGGGGCGGACCGCTAGTCTATACAAATTTTATAAAGAGGAAAGATTTGATTGTTTGTTTGTTTGCATTGAATAGGCTCCGAAACTACTGAACCGATTTGAAAAATTCTTTCACTGTTGGGAAGCTACACTATCCCCGAGTGACGAAGCTGGGGCGGACCGCTAGTATTATAAAAATATGAATTACTAGGTTGGGTTTTTTTACAATCAAGTTTTGACGTGCGGGATTTATCGGCAAAGCACGGCCTTAGGACTTTGGTTTCTTTGCAGTTTGCTACAATTTTTTAATCTCTAGGGGGGGCAGCTGCCCCTCCCTGCCCCCCCTTGGTGACGCCCTTGACCCGAACAATACGATAGCTTTGACCACAGAAAAGAGAAGTAAATAGAACGGAAATGAGAAGGAAAATCTGTTACCAGGCATTATGACAGAACCTTGATTGAATATTCTTATTTAGATCAACGCGTTGAACTCCGCATCCTAAGAACTTGGGCCTTACCTTTTTGGGTTAGTTCTCAAAGTTCTTTGTCCGCATCACAGTTGCTAACTGATTTCGAATGACTGACGTTTCGTTTATATGGGTGCAACTGGCTACAACAAATCTCTTACAAACTAACAGAAGTGATAAGTGATGATTGTTTCAGAGTGATGGGTACGCGTGGAAGTGCGGCGGGTCGCTGGTGAGTGAGCAGTACGTGCTGACCGCAGGCCACTGCACCTACCACGATAAAGACTACAACGTCGTCAGGTACCTTACTACCACAGTGTAAAAACACACAGTGAGCTTAACTGCAGGCGACTGCACTGCACCTACCACGATAAAGACTACGTCGTCAGGTACATTATTACCACAGTGTAAAAACATATAGTGAGCCTACTGCAGGCCACTGCACCTACCACGATAAATATTACAACGTCGTCAGATTGCTACCACATTGTAAAAACATATAGTAAGCCTAATGCAGGCCACTGCACCAAGCACGATAAAGATTACAACGTCGTCAGGTTATTACCACATTGTAAAAACACACAGCTTGACTATAGCCCACTGCACCTATCACGATAAAAATACGTCGTCAGTTACTACCACATTGTAAAAACACACATCTTGACTATAGGCCATTGCACTTACCACGATAAAGATTACAACGTCGTCAGGTTACTACCACATTGTAAAAACACACATCTTGACTATAGCCCACTGCACCTATCACGATAAAGATTACAACGTCGTCAAGTTACTACCACATTGTAAAAACACACATCTTGACTATAGCCCACGCACCTACCACGATAAAGATTACAACGTCGTCAAGTTACTACCACATTGTAAAAACACACAGCTTGACTATAGCCCACGCACCTACCACGATAAAGATTACAACGTCGTCAAGTTACTACCACATTGTAAAAACACGCATCTTGACTATAGCCCACGCACCTACCACGATAAAGATTACAACGCCGGCAGGTTACTACCACATTGTAAAAACACACATCTTGACTATAGGCCATTGCACTTACCACGATAAAGATTACAACGTCGTCAAGTTACTACCACATTGTAAAAACACACATCTTGACTATAGCCCACGCACCTACCACGATAAAGATTACAACGTCGTCAAGTTACTACCACATTGTAAAAACACACATCTTGACTATAGCCCACGCACCTACCACGATAAAGATTACAACGTCGTCAAGTTACTACCACATTGTAAAAACACACATCTTGACTATAGCCCACGCACCTACCACGATAAAGATTACAACGTCGTCAAGTTACTACCACATTGTAAAAACACACATCTTGACTATAGCCCACGCACCTACCACGATAAAGATTACAACGCCGGCAGGTTACTACCACATTGTAAAAACACACATCTTGACTATAGCCCACGCACCTACCACGATAAAGATTACAACGTCGTCAAGTTACTACCACATTGTAAAAACACACATCTTGACTATAGCCCACGCACCTACCACGATAAAGATTACAACGTCGTCAAGTTACTACCACATTGTAAAAACATATAGTAAGCCTAATGCAGGCCACTGCACCAAGCACGATAAAGATTACAACGTCGTCAGGTTATTACCACATTGTAAAAACACACAGCTTGACTATAGGCCACTGCACCTACCACGATAAAAATACGTCGTCAGTTACTACCACATTGTAAAAACACACATCTTGACTATAGGCCATTGCACTTACCACGATAAAGATTACAACGTCGTCAGGTTACTACCACATTGTAAAAACACACATCTTGACTATAGCCCACTGCACCTATCACGATAAAGATTACAACGTCGTCAAGTTACTACCACATTGTAAAAACACACATCTTGACTATAGCCCACGCACCTACCACGATAAAGATTACAACGTCGTCAAGTTACTACCACATTGTAAAAACACACAGCTTGACTATAGCCCACGCACCTACCACGATAAAGATTACAACGTCGTCAAGTTACTACCACATTGTAAAAACACGCATCTTGACTATAGCCCACGCACCTACCACGATAAAGATTACAACGCCGGCAGGTTACTACCACATTGTAAAAACACACATCTTGACTATAGGCCATTGCACTTACCACGATAAAGATTACAACGTCGTCAAGTTACTACCACATTGTAAAAACACACATCTTGACTATAGCCCACGCACCTACCACGATAAAGATTACAACGTCGTCAAGTTACTACCACATTGTAAAAACACACATCTTGACTATAGCCCACGCACCTACCACGATAAAGATTACAACGTCGTCAAGTTACTACCACATTGTAAAAACACACATCTTGACTATAGCCCACGCACCTACCACGATAAAGATTACAACGTCGTCAAGTTACTACCACATTGTAAAAACACACATCTTGACTATAGCCCACGCACCTACCACGATAAAGATTACAACGTCGTCAAGTTACTACCACATTGTAAAAACACACATCTTGACTATAGCCCACGCACCTACCACGATAAAGATTACAACGTCGTCAAGTTACTACCACATTGTAAAAACACACATAGGTTTTAGGTTTAAAGAACTTTATTACCACAAAGACAATTATTTGTCACTTAAGTGATAACATATTTATATAAAATAATAGTGTTCGTCGTCGCATGCACTAAAAAATTTAAAAAAATCCATAAATACTTAAACGCTAAATAAATAAATGGTAATAACTAATACATACTTAACAATTTGCGAAGTACCCACTTCACGCATTTATTATAATGATTTATCTGAGATAATGTGTTGAGCCAATTGTTTTTTAAATGCGTGAAATGAGTTTACATTTTTTATGTGTGAGGGTAGTTGGTTAAACAGTCGCGCTCCTTCAATAGTAAGCATTGTTTTACCGTAATTTGTTCGATGCTTGGGTATGACAAGGAAGCTAGCTCGCCGAGTTCGGCGGTCGACAACATTTTTGCGTTTGGTGAATGTTAAGTTAGTGTGGATGTTTTTATTTAAAGATTTTCGAATAAAAATGCATATGTTATATTTATATAGTTTTTTGATGTTCATTATTTTTGTTTCATCGTAAATTTTTTTAGTTGGTGTTAGATAGTGATAGTTAAAGAGCATTTTAATTATTTTATTTTGTAATCTTTGTAGTTTATTTAAACTTGTTTTTGCAGCACATCCCCAGATTTCGATCAAGTATAATAGATGCGGTTTCACTAAAGCATTATAAATTGTAAATCGTAACTTACGCGGAATGCATAGAACAATGCTACGTAGTGCACCGCGGAGTGCAACAAGTTTACTTTTCAAATGCTCTAAGTGGGTATTCCAAGTTAAGTGGGAGTCCATGTACAAGCCAAGGTATTTTTCATGAGTTTTCTGTTGGAGGGGTATATTATTAATTGTTAGAGGGGGGTGTGGTGGTATTGGTTTATTTTTCGCTTTAAATAGAATGTAGCACGTTTTGGAGATATTAATAGTTGTTAGCGCGGCCACCAAGCTATATGGCGGAGCACGCCGACACGTGAGGGTGCGGGAGAAAGGGGACGATAGTGAGAACGACGACTGACCTGAGTATTTCCGGGTTGACGAGCAAGGCTGCGTAACCCCGTTCCTGATGTCCTGGAATCTTCTTCTGCGTCTTTGGATCAGCGCGTTCTCAAGCGTTAGTGGACTGTATATGATGGAGCGGTTTCACACACTCGCGGCGCGAGCGCGGGGAAGCTATTAGGCACAGCTTCCTACGGGAACCGTATCCCGGGCGGTGGGATCGCACGATCTCTCGAGAGGACGAGTAACCGACGATCAGCGGTAATATTTGCGGTGGTGTAAGCAAGGAGTGCTCGCACAATGCGGTATGAATCCGTCGCCGACAAGGGTCAAGCGCAGACTGCCTGCAGGTGCAAGCAGCGAGTCTCATCTAAACCACGGAACGTAACAGAAATAGTCGTCGTTCATGGAAAATGAGGGTAGGAAAATGTAGGTAGGAAATAAATAAAGGAAGCGTCACTGAGTGGCGCTAACATTGCCCCCGGCCTTAAAACCATGAGGTTTTAAAGGGAAAGGAATAAGAGTGCGGTCAAATATAGGTAAAGCGGGTTGAATATGAGTAGCGGGTTGACCAAGGGGCAAAGAGTGAAGTTATTGAGTAGGTAGTGTGCATAAACGAACGACTGGTCGTTTATACACAGAAGTCGCTGTTTTCACTAAGCAGACTCTACAGACTCCGTCGGCGCCTAGGATAGTCTCGACGACGACACCCAGGGGCCAGGAGAGCGGGGGAAGGTTGTCCGTAATGATAAGCACGACGGAGCCTTCCTTAATTGGATTAGCAGGTGTATTCCATTTGCCTCTAGATTGAAGCAAGTGGAGATACTCGAGTTTCCATCGTTTGGAAAAAGATTGAATCATTTGATCTAATAAAGCGTAGCGTTTTAACAAGTGCGCGGGCTCGTCTGTAGCCGCGCACGCGGGTAAATGTTTCAGCGGTGCAGCCATTAAGAAATGCGCGGGCGTTAATGCAGTGGGTTCAGAAGGATCTTCACTGAGTAGAGTTAGCGGTCGTGAGTTGATGACGCTCTCGATTTGTGTCAGCACGGTTAACATTTCCTCATAGGTGAGCAACTGTGAACCTATGGTTCTAGCGAGATGACTCTTAAAAGCTTTCACGTAGATCTCGAAATCCCCTCCCCAATGGGGGGATCGTGGTGGATTGAAACGCCAAGTGATGCGGTGCGCGGACAATTCATCTGAGAGTGCTTTATGAAATTCGTCAGAATCTACAAGCGTATAGATTTCTGCTAATGCGTTTTTCGCACCTAAAAACGTTCGGCCATTGTCTGAATACATTACAGAAACACTTCCACGTCGCGCGAGGAAGCGTTTAAATGCGGAAAGAAACGAACATGTGCTCAGAGAAGTAGTTAGTTCAGCATGGCAACACCGAACTACTTTGTCCACGAAAATCAGCAAGTATGCTTTAATAGAACGTACGCCACGCTTTCTTAACGGAATTATTGAGAGCGGCCCAGCAAAGTCTACGGCCGTATGGGCCCACGCTTTGGCTTCGTTTACGCGGCAAGCGGGTAAGTCTCCCATGAGTGGGAATGTAGGTTTAGGCTTAGTTCTAAAGCAAAAGTTGCATTTATGAATAACCGAGCGGACGATATTACGACAGGAAAGAATCCAATATCGTTGTCTAAGAATCGACATTAAGGCGACCGGACCGGTATGACAGTTAACACGATGATAGTGATTAATTATCAACTCGATTACGCGGTCTTTACGCGACAATAAAATCGGATGCTGTTGATCGTACGACAAATCCGCATTTCGGAGACGGCCTCCGACTCGTATGAGCCCTTCAGCATCTATAAACGGCACGAGCCGTTGTAAGGCGCGTGGATAGCGAGTTTCAGAGTTAAGACTATGTATAAGATCAGAAAAATAATGTTTCTGCAAAGCTTTCATTACTTGTAGTTCTGCGAAACTAATGTCGTCAGCGGAAAAATATGTAGAATGCGGTAGTTTCTTGACGAAACGATAAACTATAACGACTGTGCGTAGCAGCAATAGCCAAGAAGAGACACGTCCGGAAAGTTCTAACAGCGGGTTTGAAACTTCATCTTGTGATTGAATCACAGGGAGTGAAACTACTTTCTTTGACTCAGGTAGATCTGAATCTACCTTAGCGGGAACTGCTGACTTGACTGGCCAAGCAGTAGGATCTTGGCATAACCAAGCAGGACCAGTGAGCCACAGAGGGTGGTCGACTAGCTGAGCGGGAGATAACCCTCGCGACAGAGCGTCAGCGCAGGGATTTTCAGTTCCGGATACATGCCGGAAACAGTCAGCGGGAATCGCGGAAACAATTTTAGTGATGCGCGTAGCAATAAAAGTTTTAAATCTGTGCGGAGAAGCGATGATCCACTGCAATGCTACCATGGAATCAGTGAAGCAGAATACCTTATCTATGGTATGGCGTTTCTCGTAGGTATCGAGCACTCGGCGGACCAGTTTCGCCATGAGTAAGCATGCACAGAGTTCCAATCTGGCAATAGACATTGTTTTGAGTGGAGCTACTTTCGATTTAGCGCAAACTAAACGTGTGATCGGAACCGAATCAGAATCGGACTGAGTTCGAATATACACTACGGAACCATATCCATTTTCACTGGCATCTGAAAATGCCATAATAGAGATTTTAGAGTTTTCTTCAACACCTAGGTGGCGCTGGAAGCGCAGTGTTTCAATGCACGGTAATTCGCGCACATAGTTCTGCCAAATATCTACTATATCTGCAGGCGGTTTTGAATCCCAATCGAGCTGCAATACGTGTAATTTTTGTAAAATTAATTTAGCGTACAAAATCACTGGTGCAATAAGCCCAAGTACATCGTATTGACGCGCGATCAGAGATAAGATATTGCGTTTGGTCGCAGGACGATTTTCAATGTTTACGGTAAACATGAATGCGTCGCATTTGGGTGACCACTGTAGGCCTAAAACTTTCAAGTTCGTGTCTGGTTCATCAAAATTAATATTCGCGGCGTGACGATCAGATATCGGGAGAGATTCTGTAAGCTCAGGTACATTACTCGACCATTTTACAAGATCAAAGCCCCCGGCCTTGAGCAAGTCGCGGAGGTCGTCACGGAGTTGTAAACAACCTGGTAAAAGTGGCATCGAGTAACAAACATCATCCATGTACGTGTTGTGTTCGATGACATTAGCGGCGTGCGGAAAGCGCGTGCGCTCGTCGGCACACAATTGACGAAGAACTCGCATAGCAAGAAAAGGACTGCTACGCAAACCAAAACAAACGCGATTGAATTGATAGGTCTCAAGCGGCAACGACTGATCAAAGCGGTATAGAAATTTTTGAAATTTACGATCCTCATTGTTAACGAGAATTCGTAAATACATTTGTTTCACATCAGATGTAAACGCTACAGGATAGAAGCGGAAATCCAAGAGGATTACGAAAAGATCATTTTGCAAATTATCACCGGTGTACAAGATGTCATTCAGTGACAGGTTTGAATCGGTCTGTGCACTTGCGTCCATGACCATACGCCACTTAGTTGTAGTTTTGTCCAACCTGGCAACTGCATGATGCGGTATATAATAACCGGTAAAATGATCCTCGCGGTCGATCAGTGATATATAACCTTCCTGTAGGTATTCGTTAATAATGGCATCGTATTCTATTCGTAAAGGAGGTGAAGCTACGAGCTTTCGTTCTAGATGCATGAATCGCTTTTTAGCGATATGATAGGAATTGCCGAGAGCGGCTGCAGGATCGCGGGAAAAGGGCAGCGCTACAGAAAAGCGGCCCGTAGAATCGCGGGAGAAATTATTTGTGAAAATACGTTCATTTTCAAGAGCGGTAGGGCTCAAGGTCGGCGCACATTGCACCTCCTCGAGTTGCCAGAATTTCTGGACAAGGGTATCCAAACGCGGTTCTTCTGCAAAGGCGCAGAGAGAAATTTGAGAGCGGTGATTATCACCGATAGCGGTGTCATTGACAGAAGCGGTATCATTAAGTTGAGCGGGTGTAACGGAAGCGGTTCCGATTACAATAAAACCAAAAATAGTTTCAAAAGCGGTTGGAGAACCTGGTGGCCCAGGAACGCGACCTGATAGCAAGATATCAGCGAAGAGAGGAGCTCCAATAAGAATGTCTATTTCTGACGGTTCTGAGAAGCTGTTATCAGCGAGCGGCAGACAGTTTAGGTATGAGAGACCCGAAACGTCAACTTTTACAGATGGCAAGTTATCTGTTATGCGATCGATGACGAAAGCGTCAAACGAAACAAAATTATTATTTAATCGCGAATGCAAAGTGGTGGAAATTGTGCCCTTAATAGGGTTCGACGCGGAACCTATACCCTTAACAACGGTATTAGAAACCTTATTGCATTTTAAATGTAGCTTGGCGCAACAATTTGCAGTTAAAAAGTTAGATTGAGACGCACAATCGACTAAACCACGCAGAACATACTGACGACCGTTCGAATCGGAAGCATAAACTTGTACCGTTCCTAACAGACAGGTAGTATTATCAGTAAATTGCGTAATATTATTGCATAGCGAAACATTAGGTCGCTGTGACTGATAAGCGGTAGGTACTTGAGCCGCGCAGGCGTCGGTCTTTGTACGCGGGGGTGACGCGGGCGGCGGTGCAGAGGGCAGCCACGCGCTGATGCCAGCTTGAATGTCGCGCGAAGGCTTATGCGGGGCGGGTGTCATCGAAGGCGGCGCAGGAGGCCGGGCCGCGACGTTGCCAGCTTTCCCGCGCGAGGCGGCAGGAAATGCACTTGAGTGCAAGCGGGTATTTTCGCGGGAAGATATTTTTCTACATAATTTAGTATGATGTTTGCCTGACTCGCAGTTGAAGCATTTGTGAATCGACTTGCAGTTGGTATAATTATGCGAAATACTTAGACAATTAGTACAACCTTTGTTTTGTTTTATATAAGCAAACCTGTCATCGATTGTGAGCTTATCAAACGCGGGGCACCTATATAAGTGAATATGATCAGTTTGATTACATAAGCAACATTGGCGCTGTACGCATGATGCAGCGAATGAATGCGTAGACTTCTTGTTGTCATGTTCAGATGGACGTCCTACAGAAGGCGCGGTGCGGTCTAATATTTTACTTTGTTCGCGAACGAATTTAATTAATTCATCATAAGTAGGCATAGGTTTGTCTCTCATATGCATTTCAAATGCGCGGGCGGTGGACGGATCGATCCTTTTCAAAGCAAGTTGCAACAAAATAAAGTCGGACAAGTTATTTAGCTTAAGAGAATGCAGACTTGACACTGCTGAGCAGAATTTATCGAGAAATAATTCTAAGTTTTTTGCGGAAGCGGTGTTGTTACTTTTGTAATCAATTAACTGTTGTAGATAAGAGGTAGCTAAAGAACGCGGGTCATTGTACCTGTCTACAAGAGTGCGATAGATCAGGCGATAGTTGTCGCTATTCGGAACGATACCGGAAATAACCGACAACGCACGACCACTGAGCTTATTAATTAAATATTGAATGCGCTCGTGATCACTTAAATCAGGATTTTTGTGAATCGTCTGAGTAAATGATTCGTAAAATATTTTCCAAGTCATTGGATTACCATCAAAACACATAAGTTCGAGCTTAGGTAGTTTGACGGATTTACGTTGCGGTGAAGTGTGAGAATCAGTAGTTTTCACATGCATAGCGGGTGGATTAAGTTTATCGGAAGCGAACTTACAGCGGCAGTAAATTTCTTCGAATGCATTCAAAGTCTGATAATTTACTTGATACTTTGGATTTAATGTCAATTCGGTGACATTTATTTCGTTCACGATGTTATTGAACTCTGACTGTAAACGATCAAGCGAAATCATCGCACACAAAAATATGTCTTTATCTGAATCATCATTGAAAGCTTGTAAGGAGCTGTTATAAATGTCCTGTAAGCGAGAAAATATGGCATCTCGTTTACCAATCAAAGTTAAGCGTTTGACCTGCAATTTATCGAGAGGTTCATCATCTTCGACCACATTTTTGTCTTTCGGACAAGTAGCCATTTTGGAAGACAATGGATAAATTTAAGCAAATTTCGAAACGTCCAACTTAATGGTTGCACAGTGACACAAAACAGAGCGCGCGCGGTTATAGATAAGCGGAGCGGTTCGACGCGATCAGCGCGTAATACGCAGTAACCGACCACGTAGGTATCACTTGGATCTACCCTCGGATGCAGTAAATAGCGAGAAAAAATATGATTTTAAGATATGTAATGTGAAATACAGCGGTATTTAATGCGGGAAAATAGGGAAAACCGGTGGAATCCGGATCCTAAGGACCAGAAAATATGTTAGCGCGGCCACCAAGCTATATGGCGGAGCACGCCGACACGTGAGGGTGCGGGAGAAAGGGGACGATAGTGAGAACGACGACTGACCTGAGTATTTCCGGGTTGACGAGCAAGGCTGCGTAACCCCGTTCCTGATGTCCTGGAATCTTCTTCTGCGTCTTTGGATCAGCGCGTTCTCAAGCGTTAGTGGACTGTATATGATGGAGCGGTTTCACACACTCGCGGCGCGAGCGCGGGGAAGCTATTAGGCACAGCTTCCTACGGGAACCGTATCCCGGGCGGTGGGATCGCACGATCTCTCGAGAGGACGAGTAACCGACGATCAGCGGTAATATTTGCGGTGGTGTAAGCAAGGAGTGCTCGCACAATGCGGTATGAATCCGTCGCCGACAAGGGTCAAGCGCAGACTGCCTGCAGGTGCAAGCAGCGAGTCTCATCTAAACCACGGAACGTAACAGAAATAGTCGTCGTTCATGGAAAATGAGGGTAGGAAAATGTAGGTAGGAAATAAATAAAGGAAGCGTCACTGAGTGGCGCTAACAATAGTTAATAAGTTGTACTGGAACCAACTATATAAAGTATTCAGGTCTTCTTGGGCTTGTGAAACTAAATCATGGATGGAAGAGCCAAAGTAGAATAAACAAGTGTCGTCCGCGTAGAGAGTAATATGGCCATTTAGACCTAAATCATGTATATTATTAATATAGAACACAAACAGCTTAGGGCCCACAATTGAGCCTTGAGGGACTCCACACGCTATAGGTAGCGCGTTGCTTTGGCTGTTATTATCAACTTTTACTATTTGTGTTCTTTTTGTAAGATAGGATTCAAAAATTTGCAATGCGTTTCCAGTAATACCAGCAGATTTCATTTTTTTTTAGAAGCAGTTTGTGACTTATCGTATCAAATGCTTTTTTCAGATCTATAAAAACGCCTAGAACTATATTCTTTTTATCAATGTTATGTTTTATTTTAGTAACGAGATCAATAGTAGCTGTTAGTGTATTTCTTTTGGACATAAAACCGTATTGCCGATCGGAGATGAAATTAATAGAATTTAAGTATTTTTCTAATCTATTATGTATAACTTTTTCGAGTATTTTTGACAACACTGGCAATACCGAGATGGGCCGGTAGTTGCCTGGATCTGTTTTTGGTCCTGATTTGTAGATAGGGGTAACTTTAGCTACTTTTAATGTATCCGGAAATATCCCATCCTTTAATAGTTTATTAAAGCAATTTGTCAATTTATCTGATATCAAATTTTTTATGCATTTTATTACTTTAGTACTTATTCCGTCTAAACCAACACTGCAGTTAGAATCAAGATTACTAATAATGTTTATAATTTCAATCTTGACTATAGCCCACGCACCTACCACGATAAAGATTACAACGTCGTCAAGTTACTACCACATTGTAAAAACACACATCTTGACTATAGCCCACGCACCTACCACGATAAAGATTACAACGTCGTCAAGTTACTACCACATTGTAAAAACACACATCTTGACTATAGCCCACGCACCTACCACGATAAAGATTACAACGTCGTCAAGTTACTACCACATTGTAAAAACACAGTGAGCCCCAACGCCTCCCAATGTTGAGCAAATATTACTATTCGAGTTTTCATAAAATTCGAAATATTGAATGAATTAAATAAAAACCATTTAACTTTCGTTGAGTAGTGTTGCTTAAAATATAGCCCATAGCTCTTATAGGCACATAATGACAATGATAAATCACATCATCAGCCAGTAAATGTCCACTGCTGAACAAAGATCTCCCCTCTCAGAGAGAGGTGTTGCCATAATCCCCACGCTTGGCAGGCGACTTGGGGATCGCAGCACGTTCACCGTGTACCAATAGAACGCTGCTGCTCATCCTCCGGTGATTCTGGTGGCAGTTTTAGGACATACCCTGGTTCTTTACTGAATGATAGAGAATGATGAAGAATTGTCACCAATCCATTGCTCGTTATTGCAGCGGCCCGCCCGCCGCGGTGCAGCTCGGCTCGGCGATATACAACGACCGCGCGGCGACGGTCGCGCGCGTGTCGCTCGTTGTGCGTCATCCGAAATACAAGCTGAGACGGTCTTACTACGACGTGGCACTCCTCAAGCTGGCCGTCCAAGTCTCGTAAGTATCAGATGAAGAATAAAACATCGAACTTTTTAGGGTTCCGTACCCAAAGGGTAAAAACGGGACCCTATTAGTAAGCCTACAATGTCTGTCTGTCTCTCCTACCTTTAAACGGCTGTATTTTTCGAACCGTAATAGATAACCATTACAAAAGAATAA
Organism: Agriopis aurantiaria; assembly: GCA_914767915.1. NCBI lineage: Eukaryota > Metazoa > Arthropoda > Insecta > Lepidoptera > Geometridae > Agriopis > Agriopis aurantiaria. The sequence continues at coordinate 5,237,814 of OU612010.1, read as the reverse complement.
TTTGAAGAAATGCCCCTGGTTATGTAGGTGTCTATAGGCAGCGGTGACCACGTACGATCAGGTGGCCCGTATTCTATTAAAAAAATATGGTGGATTAACTACGAAATAATAATAAACTAAACGGGGGTCCCCAAGAATAAACTTATTTTTTTAAATTATTTTTTGTATTTTCTCTAATGAATAAACGATAATACGTACAAGCGTCAAACTTGGCACGATTATGGTACACACTCTAAAGTATAATAATAAATACTGGCCAAGTGCGAGTCGGTGGCAAATTTTTATTTACCATCGGTTTTCTTTCGATCATCGAAGTCGGGCGCGGTCGAAATGGGTTGTTTCTTGTACTTTAGCAGTTAACAATTTATGTGGTGGTACGGAACCCCCAGTGAGCCCGACTCGCACTTTGCCGCTTTTATTAACTTTGCTATGAGTTACGTTTTTAAGTGTTTTATTGAGCCAATTATCAGCATCATTGTCCACCTGTATCAACCCACTGCTGGGTATAGACCTCCTCTCCCTTGCGCCATTGATCCCTGTCTAGGCTCGGGCTAATCTCATCCACGCAAGGGCGTCACCAAGGGGGGGCAGGGAGGGGCAGCCCGCTACCCCCATAGAGATTAAAAAATCGTAGCCAACTGCAAAGAAACCAAAGTCCTAAGGCCGTGCAATTGTTTTGGTATGCCGATAAATCCCGCACGTCAAAACTCTACTGAAACCCGCACGTCAAAACTTGATTGTACCTACTATTCATATTTTTCTCATCCTCCATAGTATTACTATAACTAACTACTAGAAACTTAGAGCGTAGATCGAAAATTTGCCTAAAAACGGTATAAACTCAGATGGCGCCGTAATTTGAGCGTGCTATAGGTTGTCTCGAACTTCCGTAAGCGCTGCAGTCAGATAATGTACGAAAGGGTTCGACAAATTAACGTAGCGCTAGTATCGCAGTCAAGTTATCATATTAACGCCCCTCCCCCTTCCCGTGGGCCATGGGCTGGTGACGCCCTTGCATCCACGTATGACCCATCGAATTGTCTGCCTACGGAGCGCTTCTCCGCTACTGGTAACCACTCTGTCAGGGCTCTACTCCCCCTGCCGTCACCACGAGCAAATTATGTAGCGTGTGTTGCCGTTTCCAGGTTCTCAGACAAGATAAGCCCGGCGTGCCTGGGCGTGCCGCCAGCGGTCGGAGAACCTGTCATCGCTACGGGCTGGGGGAAGACGGAGTTTGGTAAGTTATACTGGTGTGCAGAGTCGATTTTTTATTTGTCAGAATATGGTAGGCACACATACATATAAAGCAGCATACAAGGTCGTAAGAATGGACACTTAAGCTGGAAACAAACTATCGGGCGCGGCTGATAAGTGTGCACAGTCTTTCCAAAGACAACAACGGCTGACAAAAACATCCGGCGCGCGAGATTTCTATCGGACGTCCGAACGCTCAAAGTCAACACGTATCGACTGCTAATTTTGGGATTTAAAATATCAAACTCGCCTGTTCCCAGGAGGTGACTCGTCGATCCAGCTGCGAAGCGTCTCTATCCCGATATGGGATATGGGCGACTGTCGCGACATCTGGGGCACCTCGCTCAAACTGCCCAACGGACCCATGCCGGAGAACCAGGTCTGCGCCGGAGAGAGGAAGGGAGCTAAGGACACATGCCAGGTATGTGGACGAAGGCACTTTGGGGCATAGACATCGAATGGCATGTTTATCAGTGTTATATCGCATCCATTTTTAACAGAGTCCAAACAAAAGTAAACCGGACAAGTGCGAGTCGGGATCGCGCACTGATCCGTACAAAATTCTAAATTAGACCTAAATACCAGTTATAGGACGTCCAACCACAAGATGGACAGACGACCTAAAAGAGACCGCAGGGAAACGCTGGATGCAGGCCGCTTCCAACCGGCCCTTTTGGAGATCGATGGGGGGAGGCCTATGTCCAGCAGTGGACGTCCTACGGCTGAAATGATGATGATGATGACCAGTTATAACTTGGTAATTATCAGAAACTTGTCACTGACTCGCACTTGGCCATTATTTATTATTTGTTGTTATACTTTAGAGTGTGTACTATAATCATGCCAAGTTTGACGTTTGTACTTATTACTGTTTTTACATTAGAGCTAATACAAAAATACGTTAAAAAATACGTTTGTTGTATGGGGACCCCCTATCGTTTTTACTTTTTGACTTTTTTATTATTTGTTAGTCAATCCGTCGTAACATTACATATTCTGTGAAAATTTCAACTGGCTATCCATTACGGTTCGAAAGATACAGCCGTTAATTTTTAGGAGAGACAGACAGACATTGTAGGCTTAGTAATAGGGTCCCGTTTTTACCCTTTGGGTACGGTACCCTAAAAACGCCCTCAGGCTCAGAAGGTAGGTTCACTACCAACTGGACCAACGAGCTATCAATCGCCATATCGTCAATAACTTCCACGCATCTACAATATGAAGTTGGCTTTTTTGGCGATAGCGGCCGGTTCGATAGTAATACCGCGATGGAAGGATGAGGTCAAAGAGTTCATCAGAGCATTCCCCATTATACCTGGGGCCTTACGGACAACTACTATTGCGGCACCTAATCCACTCAGTTGGAAAATCACGCGAACGTGAACCTTATCGCGCCCAGATACGGTTTGCGGTCGCGTGATTTTCCAACTGAGCGGATTAGGTGCCGCAATAGCAGTTGTCCGTAAGGCCCTGTAGAACAAGCTGAGCAATTTGTAGTGATCTTAGAAATAATGATTCTTACCTAAAACTTTTATTCCAGGGTGACTCCGGGGGTCCAGCGCAAGTGCGGGACGGGTGCTCGTGGCGCGTGGTAGCTGTCACGTCGGTCGGACGGTCGTGCGGCGCCCCCGAGACTCCCGCGCTGTACGCACGCGTTCCGCGGGCCTTTGTCGCTAAACAGGTACTATGAGCCAGGGCAGGATGGGCTGGTAGACATGTTGTCGTAACACAAAAAGCACCACTGTCTTCACTAGACCAAAACGCCTCACCTTTAAGAAAATCCAACCTTGAAGTAGAATGACTCAACCTCTTTAACAAAATCCAACCTTGAAGTAGAATGACTCAACTTCTTTAAGAAAATCCAACCTTGAAGTAGAATGACTCAACCTCTTTAAGAAAATCCAACCTTGAAGTAGAATGACTCAACCTCTTTAAGAAAAACCAACCTTGATGTAGAATGACTCAACCTCTTTAACAAAATCCAACCTTGAAGTAGAATGGCTCAACCTCTTTAACAAAATCCAACCTTGAAGTAGAATGACTCAACCTGTTTAACAAAATCCAACCTTGTAGTAGAATGACTCAACCTCTTTAACAAAATCCAACGTTGAAGTAAAATGACTCAACCTCTTTAAGAAAATCCAACCTTGATGTAGAATGACTCAACCTCTTTAACAAAATCCAACCTTGAAGTAGAATGGCTCAACCTCTTTAACAAAATCCAACCTTGAAGTAGAATGACTCAACCTGTTTAACAAAATCCAACCTTGTAGTAGAATGACTCAACATCTTTAACAAAATCGTACCTTGAAAAAATAATCTTTAAACTGATGTAGTATAGGTATACCTAAGTAAAGGCCTTAAAAATCGATGTTTTGCCTTTTGCCACGATTTTATCAAAGACAAAGCCAGTCTTTTAAAAAGAACCCCAGTTGACTCCACTTTCTTAAATAGACCAAAATGCTTTAACCCTCTTTAACGAAATCTAACCTTCATGAAGAAATTCTTTAAAGTCATACCGAACGTGAACCTTAACGCGCCCAGATACATTTTGCGGTCGCGTGTTTTTCCAACTGAGCTGATCTAAGTTAGTTTGGTGCCGCAACACCTGTTGTCCGTAAGGCCCCTGTACCTATGTTTTAAATGTTTATCAGGACTTATTCGTTTCGTCATTTTTAGGGTTCCGTACCTCAAAAGGAAAAAACGGAACCCTTATAGGATCACTTCGTTGTCCGTCTGTCTGTCCGTCTGTCTGTCCGTCTGTCTGTCCGTCTGTCAAGACCCTTTTTCTCAAGAACGCGTAAAGGTATCAAGTTGAAATTTATACTAAATACTTGGGTCCACGGTTACTTTCGGCTGTAAAAAAATAATAGTCGTAAGTTAACGCAACCAAAAGATATGAACATTTATGTCGCATATTTTGCGATTTCATAGAAAAATCAAAACCTATAGGGTACTTCCCGTTGACCTAGAATCATGAAATTTGGCAAAAAGTAAGGTCTCATAGCACATATATAGGAATAAATCCGAAAGTCACAAATTTGAAGTTACATCATTTAAAAATAATTATTTTGCTATTACAAACTTACATTTTGTAGTTGGAATGTATGGAAGAACCTTATAGTTAACTACAAAGTTAAGTTTGTCTTTCAATATTTCAACTTCAGTTATTTTTTTATTTTTTCAGGACTCGCGCTCTGAGGGTTCCGTCCAACGGAACCCTCAGAGCACGAGTCCTACTTGTACTTGTCCGGTTTTTTTTTTACATGTATTCAAATCGCGATATTATAACAATTACTGTACGTAACTACTGTTAAAAGTATCGAGGCTATGCTTTTTGCCACGATTTTATCAAGTTCAAAGTCGGCCTTTTAAAAAGAAAACCAGTAGCCACTTCTTTGCTACAAAATTCCTCAGCCCCTTTAACAAAATCTGACCATAGAATTTTAATCTCCCATGCTTTAACAACAACGGAATAATCGGATCCTGTCTTCTTAACTATTGTTGTTAAACAAATTACATACTTGTATATTTTCCAGATTTACACCAACGTCAAAACAGTACGCGACGGGAACAACCAGTACGGAAACGAAGGCATAAATAAGAATAATAATAATGGAAACGGGAACACTAATTGGAGCTCTGGAAATAATAATGGAGCTGGAAATAATAATTGGAGCTCTGGAACTAATAATAATGGAAATAACAATTGGAGCTCTGCAAATAATAATGGAGCTGGAAATAATAATTGGAGCTCCGGAATAAATAATAATGGTGCAGGAAATAATAATTGGAGCTCCGGAATAAATAATAATGGAGCAGGAAATAATAATTGGAGCTCTGGAAATAATAATGCAGCTGGAAATAACAATAGGGGCACTATCTCAAATCAAAATGGAAATCATGGTGTTGCAAATACAAGACCTATTCCAAACAATAATGGCCAAAATTATAATAATCCTGGAACGCCAAATAATAATCAATATTACAGCGTCAGCCAAGGATCGAACACGGACAACCGTGGAATAGTTAATAACAATAATGGAAATAACTACGATTTAAATAACCGAAATAATAATTGGTCCGCCAATTCCGGTAATAATAACAGATATAATCAAAATAACGGTAACAATAGAAACGTTTATGATCAGACCAATAATAATGGACAAACAACGAACGGTTATAACCAGAATAATAACGGACAAAACAGTTATAATAATGAACAGAGTCATAGTGGTCGGAACCCTGATAATCCAAGCGACATAAGAAATTATGGAACACAAAGTTATATATATCACGATAATGGAAATACAGATAATGGTTATAGTATCTACCCAGTTGCGAATAAGCCATGGTGGACACGGTAGATTTGGTCAAGTGTATTTTTGTAATAATTTTGTAAATAAATATGTTATTTATATATTTTTATACAATAAAAACAGTAGTTTTAAAATAATTATACTGCTCTTTTATTTGTATAGGGTCAAACTTGGTATGATTATAGTACACACTACACACTGGCTGATGATGATGACACACTCTAAAGTATAATAATAAATAATGGCCAAATTCGAGTCGGTGACAAGCTTCTGTTCATTACCAAGTTATAACTGGTAATTTCGTCATTGAATTTTGTGGTGGTACGAAACCCTTAGCGCGTGAGCCCGACTCGCACTTGGCTGGTTTATTTTTAAGTTCAAAGACATTTGACATTCACCGAAATGCACTGGGCCAGCATGGTGGATTAGGGCCCATCCTCTCTGAGAGAAGGGCAGTGTCCCAGCAGTGGGAACGTGATAAGCTGATCTGATGATGATGATTGTTCTTTTGGTAGGCAGAAGTAAAACTAGTTTTTATGTTCAAATATAAAAGCGTTTTATTCATTGTTTACAAAATATATAGTATGACACGGCTTATAATGAAAATGGACAACAGTTGAACTATGTCGTCTTATTTTCTCTTTAGTGTTTAACCCTTTGACTGCCAACGTCGCCTACAGGCGTCAGCGCCCTCTGTATTCATTTAAAGCTGTCTCATTTTAACATTAATTGTGACTGATTTCATAAATTATAACTTACTAGCTGCGCCCCGCGGTTTCACCCGCGTAGTGATAAAAATGGTGATGATGATGATGAAAAGTAGCCTGTCACTCTCTGGCTCTTGAACTATACCCATGCATAAAATCAAGTCGATACAGCGCCAGCAACGTCGCACAGCGCGGGCCTAACTCTCAGAACGAAGTGGCAACATCGCATTGTGACACGCAACTGACCTCAACTACTACGTTCTATTCTGTGATGCATTCTGTGAGCGCCAAAATGTCCTATTTTTTTCGTTTGTTTTCCTGAATTTCATAAAATAATTAAAAAAACGTCAATAAAGTATTCTATGTCCATCTCTGTGATATACAGCAACTCTTTATCAAATTTTGCTAAGATCCGTTCAGCCATTTAGTCGTGAAAACGCGACAAACATCCAGACAGAGAGACAGAGTTACTTTCGCATTTATAATATTAGTAAGGATTCTAAGTCAAAGATAATATAACCAACTGATAGCGCGTAAAGTCAAAATTTGCTTTCGCACGAGTTAGTCACGTCGGTCGGGACGCGTTGGGGGGCGTCCATAAATTACGTGAGATGTTTAAGGGGGGGGGGGGTCATGTCAAATCTCATCTAATCTTACGTTGGAGAGAGGGGGGGTCTCGGCAAATATCACGCAATTTTTTTTTCTGATTGAAACTAAAAAAAAAAACTATTTTGGTCCATTTAATCCAGATTGTACCGCGCATGATTCTCCATGGACTGAATTAGAGTAGATATTTTTTTTTAATCACAGTAGTTACGATTTAAGTATTCTATTGTAAAAAAAATATTACACTTATAATTAAACTTCTCAGCAATATTGATTACTAGTCTTAACTAGTAAATAAAAGCACGAAGCAATTTTTTTTTCTTTTTACAATAACAATCCAACGCGTTTACGTAAGAAACCCACATTTTGAAAAATCTCATGTGAGATTGGGGGATGGGGGAGGGGGTTGAATAAAATCTCACAACATCTCACCAGGGGGGGAGGGAGGGACAGAAAATTAAAAAAAACACCTCACGTAATTTATGGACGCCCCCTTGTGAAATGGCGCTTTGTGATTGGACACTCAAAAGTCATTCGTACAATTTGCACCTACGATTGGTCAGCCCGAAAATCCGTTCATAAAAATAGTGCTGTGGTAAACCACGTTCGATGAAAATCGAGTATCGACAGCTCTAGCTTCTATCTAGAAAATGGCATACAGACATCATGATGGCTATGGCTACAAAAAAAAATGCTAACTATATAATATTGCTATTTGTTTAAACATAATATAGACATCAACAAACACTTTACATACATAAGTCAAATGAGTAGTTATTTCATTACATAGCTAATAATAAACAAAATTATCAATGTCAAATCAATAAATATGTCAAAGAGAAATAAAAATACAATTCAGCTAATGTCACACATATTCTTATCGTTTAAATACAACATAATATATGTTAATTAATTATCACACTAAATTAAGTAATAATTAAAGAGCGGAACGTCATGGCAAAACAATTGAATTTTATAAAGATTGGTCATTGTTTTTTATCGAGTATTCAAGCTATCGATAGTTTTTTGTTTTGAACTGTATAACTAGCTGCACCGCTTGCTGCGTTTGTTTGGCTTAACTATACCTGCACCCGCTGTTTCACTCTCGTGAACAATGATGAAAATTGATGATGATGATGATGATGATGAAAAGTACCTACCCTATGTGTTGTTCCAGCGTATAAGCTATCTCTATTTCATTTCCGTGAGTGCGTATGTTTGTTAGTTCTTCACGCCGAAATACCTAAACGGATTTTGATGAAGTTTGGTATATAGATACTTTAGGTCCTGAAATTAAACTTAGGATACTTTTCATAATTGTTCACGCGGGTGAAACAGCGGGCGCAGCTAGTTAATCAAAACTAAAAATTATCGATAGCTTAAATACTCGATAAAAAACAATAACCCATCTCTAATACACTTCAATAGTTTTGCCATGACGTTCCGCACCCTGGTAATAATAAAACTACAGGCGCTGTTTACTGTATTATCGTGCTTGATATTAATTATATTTCAGATTGCATTTCAAGTTGACTAAATAGTTTAACCAATACCCTTTGACCGCCAACGTCGCCCACAGGCGTCAAAAATATTTTGTGCCCACCGCCAACGACGCCTTTAGGCGACACCACTTTTGACCCTTATTAACAGGAAATATAGTCACGGATTATTTTCAGTTTTTTTATTAGTTCATCTAATCGAATTGAATAAAATAAAAACCCGTGGCGGTCAAAGGGTTAACCCTAAATATTTCTGCAGGTAGTCCCGGATTAAATTACCAGTTTTTTTTTATTAGTTTATCTAATCGAATTGAATAAAATAAGAACCCGTGGCGGACAAAGGGTTAACCCTAAATGTTTCTGCATATACAACTCAATCAAATACTACTTTACAAACTTTACAAAAAGCTATAATATCCATGCGAAAACATAATTATAAAGTAATAGGCATGATTCCTAATGTTTAATTTATTACAAATAACCGGCTTAGCGATGAATATAACTAAATACATTACACATACTGAAAAAATAATTTGAATTGGCTGATAAATCTCTGAGATATGGGTATTTAAAGTTTTAGGTGGGGATAGAGAGGGGATGTTCTATCCCTTTCTCGCAAAGCGTGTGTTAGTATAGCATTTGTATGGCGCTCCTGAGCCGTGACGTCACGGCTCAGTATAGTGCGCTCTCTGTCTAGCATGAAATTAAAATGCTCATATCTTATTTATTTATGAAATAATTTTAATTTTGTTTTCGTTGATGGGCTCTATTTATGATCAGCTTTTTTATGAGGTAATAAAAAAATATTAGTCATCATGTCTATTATCAATTTAAAAACCGACTTCACTATTAGAAAACATGCAATTTCGTTAAGTTGGATATTTTTTTCAGTTATTTTCATTTAAAACCAAACTACTGAACTGATTTTGATGAAATTTCTATTGGACCAATCTGAATATACAGTGTAAACTGTATGTAGCGACACTTAAGAGACTATTGAGAGTTGGTGACGTTATTACTTTTAAGAAGTCTCTGAGGTCTCTGACTATCTAAACAGTTTTTAATAATTTGTATTTTCTTTGTGACATTAATTACTTGACTTTTTAATTTAAATTTTTAATACAGGTATAACTTTTAATAGCCCGTTGGTCCAGGTGGTAGTGAACCTGCCTTCTGAGCTTGGGGGCGTGGGTTCGATTCCCATCTAGGACAAACATTTGTGTGATGAACATTTGTGTTTGTTCTATATCTGGTTGTTAATATCTATTTAAGTATGTATTTAAAACTATATATGTATGTATATCAGTCTCTGGCAGCCATATCACAAGGTTTGCTTAGTTTGGGGTCAGATGACCGTGTGTGAAAAAATGTCCCAAATATTTATTATTTATTTATTTATTAAGTTTAAAAATTAATAGTTCAATATTTCATTAATTGTCTATTTATAAGTACCTACCCACAATGATGTTATTATATTGCACCTAGGCATACATAGTTTTAGAATGTGATATAGATTATTAAAATGTAAATTCAATATTATTTTCACATTATTGTGTTCTGTTTTGTATTTTATTGAATAAATGAAATGAAATGACGTTTTCTGCTGCTCCAGTTTTTTTTATAATACGATACGATGTTATAAAGTACTGTTTATTGCCTAATAATGACGTATTGTTGTCGTTATTTAGAGTGGGTGTGATGCTACATACAGTGTATCATTGAATGGGCAACAAGCTAAACCAACCGTGAATAGAGTCCTCAAAGGTAGGCAACGCACTGACAATACCCCTGGTATTGTAGGCGTCTATAGGCAGCAGTGACCACTTACCATCAGGTTGCCCGTAGCTTGTTTGCCACTTATTCTATTACTAGCGGTCCGCCCCAGCTTCGCACGGGTATAGATTATAGCCTATCTCACCCGGGGATAGTGTAGCTTCCCAACAATGAAATAATTATTCAAATCGGTTCAGTAGTTTCGGAGCCTATTCAATGCAAACAAACAATCAAATCTTTCCTCTTTATAATATTAGTATAGATAAAAAAAAGTCAAGTAATTTCGACGTTTTACAGTTTGTGGTTAAATCGAGTGTCGCCATATCGAGTTCACACTGTAAATCCTTTTAAACAAACTAGAATATAAAAAAATACTGGCTTACACCAGAATCAAATTTTTAATATATTCAAATACCCTATTGTCCAAGGCATATCTCCCTTATTTGTCTAATCTGAGGCTACATTTTGCAGTCGGGTTTCTTTTTTCTTTGAATAATTTATTTTTCAAATATTAATTAATACTTGATAGATATATAATAACCAATACTGAAAACGTTCTTTGGCTTTTTGAAATATAAAAAAACAATTAAAGCTTTTAATAAAATTACTTTAGATCGAGATAAAATTCTTATAGAGTCACAATCTCTCAGTGAAAACAGACAAAAAACGTCCGAGCGTCATTGTACAGTATCAATTATATATTTCACAATGTCACATTTACTCCAATGTAGACGTTATGTCGCTTGCATAGTGTTCAACATTAGTTGTCCGCTATGTCATCGTAGCTCTGGCATCGCGCGGCGTTGTACTCGAATCGCGGTTACCTTGTAACTAACCAAAAAGTCTGCGTAATGCTTAGCGTGCGCCGAGTTTTGGTTCGGACATTTTATGGCACGATCGTGACTCTATATGTATTGTATCTCGATGTTTAGACCTTAGTAAAGCTCTTTGTAGCTGCAACTCCTTGAATTATTTTCCTTATATCGCAAGCTAGTTCTTAATAATAAGCCTTATATTTCTTATATTACTTAATAGCAGCCTTAACTTTTTAACAAAGACAAGAAAGGGGTGACTATTACGATCAGTTGAGACCGGCTAGCTGAGCCACACAATGAGCTACCACATAACAATAACCCTTGTTTTTCTCCCAATGCGTATAGTCTCTCAGCAGCTTTAACGTAGAGAACAGGACGACTTCCAGGATTTGTAAAGACCGGCTAGCTGAGCCATACAATGAGCTACTTCACAAAATCTTCCTTATTTTTATTTTAATGCAAATTTTCTGTGTAAGCAGCCTTAATTCTTCAACGTACAAACAGGACGACTTTCAGGATCCATTAAGACCGACTAGCTGAGCCATACAATGAGCTACTTCACAAAATCTTCCTTATTTTTATCTTAATGCAAATTTTCTGTGTAAGCAGCCTTAATTCTTCAACGTACAAACAGGAAGACTTTCAGGATCTATTGAGATCGGCTCCCCGAGGCACAGGTAGCTAACTAGCAGTAACAATACGCCTTGCCCTTCTCTCGATGCGTCTTCTCTGTAGCTTTAACATAGACAGGGCGACTTTCAGGATCCATTAAGACCGACTAGCTGAGCCATACAATGAGCTACCACATAACAATCTTCCATAATTTCCTCCCAATGCATATTTTCTTAACTTGACTTGACTTTCAGGATCCATTAAGACCGGCTAGCTGAGCCACACAATGAGCTACCACATAACAATCTTCGTATTTGCATATTTTCTTAGCTCAACAGGAAGACTTTCAGGATCTGTTGAGACCGGCTCCCCGAGGCACAGCTACCTAGCAGTAACAATACGCCTTGTCCTTCTCTCGATGCGTGTCATCTCTCTGAAGCTGCAGTCGTAACTCCTCGACGTCTCTCATCACTCTGAGGTCTGCAGCACAGTCATCCACCACCTTCTGGAACAGCTCCTCTGAAACAATTATTTATATTATAGTTTAAAAACACTATAAGCCCATACGAAGCACTTTGATTCATTTGGTTTCTCAGAAATGAGGAGATCCGTAGACGTAGGAAAGTCACCGACATAGCCCAACGGATTAGCAAGTTGAAGTGGCAGTGGGCATGGCACATATCACGCAGAACAGATGGCCGATGGGGCCAAAAGGTTCTGGAATGGAGACCACGGACTGGTAAGCGCAGCGTAGGAAGTCCACCCACAAGGTAGACAAATAACCTAAAAGAGACCGCAGGGAAACGCTGGATGTAGGCCGCTTCCAACCAGCCCTTTTGGAGATCGATGCGGCTTATGTCCAGCAGTGGACATCCTATGGCTGAAATGATGATGATGATGATGATTTGATTTACTATGGAACCTTTTTTTTTTTATCCCTTTATTAAAGCAATCTGTCTTTTGAAGGCAATAAGCTTTATTTTGAACTGGGGCCTTACGGACAACTGCTATTACAGGCACCTAATCCGCTCAGTTTGAAAATCACGCGACCGCAAACCTTATCTGGGCGCGATAAGGTTCACGTTCGCGTGATTTTCCAACTGAGCGGATTAGGTGCTGCAATTAGCTGTTGTCCGTAAGGCCCCTGTTGTCTTAAGTGACGTGTCTTGGGTGGAATACGCCCATTGACGCATCCATCCTCATATTTTTTCTTATTTTGTTAAGACTTGGGGTATCTTCTTTTTAAGCCTCCTTGGAGGCCTTCTTGACATCAACATCTTTGCTAATTCATTTGGATGATTTTGCAGGCGTTTTTTATAAGTTAGGGCGTTATTTGTTATTTCTTCTTCCACTGTGGGCATTTGCAGGTCCTTGTGTAGAGTCTCATTTGTGACATACCAAGGAGTGTTGGTTATCATTCGTATCACTTTTGACTGAAATCGTTGCAGAATGCTTAGATTGGTTTTTGAAGCTGTTCCCCAGAGCTGGATTCCATATGCTGGATTTCATGCAGCCTGTGGGCTGACTACACGCAAAAATCGTACAGCGCCCTTCGCATCCAGTTCAACAACGCGTTCAGAATGATGTTGGGTCTCCCCCGGTACTGCAGTGCGTCGACAATGTTTGCTGAAGCCCGCGTAGACTGCTTTTATGCGACGATGCGGAAGAGAGGCACTTCGCTACTGAGGCGGGTGAGGGGGAGCTCCAACAGCATGCTGGCTGCGCTCGCGGACAGACTGGACTGTCCCTATATTAACCAGTGTTGTCAATTGCATGTTCAACACCTATGTGTCTAACATGCAACCGACAACAGCGTATTAGGGACTATTTTATTAAATAAGAATTAAAATGTAATGTGACTATTTTAATAATTTTTGTGTACCTATGAGTCTTGTCACTTGAAATAAATGATTTATTATATTTATTTATTATAAGTTCTATACCCTAAATATTAAATTTAAATTAATGTAAAATTTTCATACCACTGGCGTTTCGGTGAAGGAAAACATCGTGAGAAAACCTGCATACGTACAGAGAAGGAATTCAATGGCGTATGTGAATCCACCAACCCGCACTGGGCCGGCGTGGTGGATATGGCCCAATCGCCCTTTCGGGGGTAGGCTAAAAGTCCAGCAGTGGACTGTTAAAACGCTGATTATGATGATGATGATGATGATACCTTAAAAAGACAAAATATTCACTAACCAACATTTTCGCCCGTCTTGCTGCTTGTAAGGAAGTGCCCGCTCAGGCCGAGGGAGTAGGTGGCCACGGTGTCGTCAGGAACTTCTCTTAAACCCAGGTTCGAGTCGATCAGGTCCTTTTTTGTACCGCATAGATACACTTTGCAATTCTGCAATGAGAAACATTTCCGAAGTACTTTTTATGCAAATGTCCTTCTGAAGCACTGTGGAGCCAATACGATATCCTACAGGGTGATCGATTTGTTAAAAACTCAGTGAAAAATATAATAGGCATGTGTAAATTTTTTTTATTACTTCACTAGTTTTGCCCCGCGGTTTCACTCACGTAGTGATTAAAAATGGTGACGATGATGATGAAAAGTATTCTCCGGTAACTCTCCGGCCCTTGCACTATACCCTTGCAAAAAATCAGGTCGATCCGTTGCTCTGTTGCAGCGTGAAAGAGGAACAAACAAACCAACAAACAAACACACTTTCACATTTATAATATTAGTGTTTTTTTTTATGCCATAGGTGGCAAACAAGCAGACGGGCTGCCTGATGGTAAGCAGTCACCGTCGCCTATGGATACTTGTAACACCAGAGGCATCACAAATACGTTGCCGACCCTTTAGTATGATATTATTAAGTTCTGAGATATAAGTGGTTAAATTTTTTGCTCGGATTAGGAAGGGATGCTCTGCCCCTTTCCCGCAAAATGAGTCAGTATGGCGTACTTACTACTTACGTGTGACGTCATTTATAAGTATAGTGCGCTCTCTGTTTAGCGAGACACCGAACCGTAATAGATAGCCAGTTGAAATTTCCACAGAATATGTAATGTTACGGCGAATTGACTAACAAATAATAAAAAGGTCAAAAAATAAAAATGAAAGGGGGGCCCATACAACAAACGTATTTTTGTATTTGCCCTTTTGTAAAAACGGTTATACGTCAAACGGGCTATCTGATAGGTATACCTCTTCCACAGTCCTCAGTTCTTGCATCCAGTGCCGCAGGCGCGCCCACGAGGCGAGCGAGGTCGGCTCGTAGCAGATCACAGCTGCGTGCGCGCCGCGGTAGTAGATACGGGTCATCGCTTCATACCTGTAATAAAAAAGTACAAATTCAGTTTTAGCCCCGTTGGTCCAGTTGGTAGTGAATCTACCTTCTGAGCTTGGGGGCGTGGGTTCGATTCCCGCCTAGGACAAACATTCATGTGATGAACATTTGTATTAGTTCTATATCTGGTTGTTAATATCTATTTAAGTAAGTATGTCTATCAGTTTCTGGCAGCCATATTACAAGCTTTGCTTAGTTTGGGATCAGAAATGACCGTGTGTGAAAAATATTTCCCGAATATTAATTTATTATTTGTTGTTTTACTTTAGAGTGTGTACTATA
This sequence comes from Agriopis aurantiaria, assembly GCA_914767915.1. Lineage (NCBI taxonomy): Eukaryota > Metazoa > Arthropoda > Insecta > Lepidoptera > Geometridae > Agriopis > Agriopis aurantiaria. Next base: position 5,222,642 of record OU612010.1, on the reverse strand, counting down.
ATTATGCCAACTTTGACATTTGTATGTATTACCGTTTTTACATTAGAGCCAATACAAAAATACATTTGTTGTATGGGGACCGCCTTTCGTTTTTTTTTTAGTTTTTGTTATTTGTTAGTTAATCTGCCGTTACATTACATATTCTGTGAAATTTCAACTTGCTATTATGGTTCGAAAGACACAGCCGTTAATAGGTGTAGGACAGACAGACAGACGGACAGACAGACAGACATCGTGGGCTTAGTAATAGGGTCCCGTTTTTAACCTTTTGGGTACGGAACCCTATAATATACCAAGACCATAAAACAAACAAATTTAGACCGGATAACGTTTGTTGCGTCAGCTAGTTTTTTTATTTTTTTTTTATAAATACATTTTCACCATGGACATAATCGTCTATGCCTTTATTTGCTCATTATTAAAAATGCTCTAAGGCGTAATATTACAAGACTTAAATTAAACTTAAATACTAACGAGTCAATTTTTTTTATATTTTTTTTTAATTATTTATAATAAAATATAGTTTTTTTTTTTTCTCTCTCTCTCACTTTCTCCTTTACCGCACTTCCCAATTACTTACTCTTAAATTATTATAATAAAATAAAGTATAGTTTGAGCAAGAAAAAGGCGCCGAGCCTAAAGTCAGCTGCTGCGTCAGCTAGTTGAGTATATAAATGTATATGGTATGTGTGTGGTATGGTATGGTGGTGAGTGACCGGCTTAACCTTACGTGAGTAATTCCCGTGTAATATAAATAAAATGTATGTGGTATACTTTTTCATTCGCACATAAAGTACTATAGAGTGCGTACTATAATCATGCCAAGTTTGACGCTTGTACGTATTACCGTTTTTACATTAGAGCTAATACAAAAATACGTTTGTTGTATGTATCTACTCACCCCACTTTTGTTTTTACTTTTTGACTTTTTTATATTATTTTTGTTAGTCCGTCATAGCATTAGATATTCTGTGAGATATATAAACCGTAATAGATAGCGAGTTTTGGCGCCAACGCGGATAAAACATGTCGGCTCGTTGGATTATTTTCCTAAACTTGTGTATTTTCGAGTGTTAATGTGTACTAAATGGTGAATTACTATTCATTAAGTGCTCATAAACGTGCTCGAGTGTGGGTAGTGATATAACGAGGTTAAACGTGTCCTTTCGTGTTGTTTCCAAAACTCCATAGGAGCCTCTTGTAAAGTCTCCACCACTTTACAGGGGCATGAGTTCGACTTGACCGTGACTTACTTAGCTTGACTCTGACTGTGACTATGACTTGTTTGACGCTATAAAGAGAAAGTAAACTGTTTAATATTACGAGTAAAGGACATTGTATCCACGCTCATGAAGATTTTAACAAAAAAAAAAAAAGTAATAGATAGCCAGTTGAAATTTTCACAGAATATGTAGTTACGGCGGATTAACTAACAAATAACAAAAGTTCAAAGAGTAAAAACGACAGGGGGTCCCTATACAACAAACGTATATATTTTTTTACATTTATAGTATAAGCTCTAATGTAATATTTTTTTGAAGAAAAAAGAACAGACTTCATGACTATACCTACATTTACAAACTGAAACTAAAAAGTAGAAAATATTGTTTAATATTACGACTGAAATACTTTGTATCCATGGTCATGAAAAATTTAACGAAAAACAACAGGGCCCGGTCGCCATGGAGACACTTCTTTGTTTTTTTGAAGTTCTGTTCTAGGAACAGTTCATCTATGTTTGCTGTTCAGTTGACAGCGTCGCTAGTGGAAAACAAAGTATGAAATTTACCAAGAAATAACTGTAGTTCCAATTTTGCCCACCAACAGCTAAGTTGGGTGCACTGTACAATGTACATTGAATTCGTTGCTTATTGTCATGTTTTTCTAGATTTTTCAAAATGCGCTGAATCAATGTCGATAAAATTTATATGGGACCACCTATGACCTACCAACCAAAAAAAGAATCATCAAAAACAATTCTAAATTGGTGGAGTAATCGCGTAACATACATACAAAAAAAAAAACAGTCGAATTGATAACTCTTGAAGTCTGTTAAAAATGGTAAAACTTACAAGCGTCGGACTTGGTATGATTATAGTACACACTCTAAAGTATAACAACAAATAATAAATAATGGCCAAGTGCGAGTCGGTAACAAATATCTTTTCATTACCAAGTTATAACTGGTAATTTCTTTAGTGGACAACCTTATTGAATTTTGTGATGGTACGGAACACTGTATGCGAGCCCGACTCGCACTTGGCCGGTTCATTTAAGTTTGAATCAAAATGTTGTACTGTTTACCTTTCACTGCCGGCCGTGTCCCAAATGCCAACATTAAAAGTTTTGTCATTGGATTGCATCGTTTTCGCACAAAATGCTGCTCCCACAGTCTGAAAAAATATGGTCAAGGTGAGCTAAGGGTACTTCTACCATGTTTAGCTGATACTGACACGTGGTCTTTAGCTGGTGGCCTTTTGGAAAAACTTAAGAGTCACACAGCGGGCAATGGAGAGAGCTATGCTCGGAGTTTCTTTGAGCGATAGAATCCAGAACGTGGATATTCGCCGAAGAACCAGATTCACCGACATAGCTGTTAAAAGTTGCAAGTTGAAGTGGCAATGGGCAGGCCACATCGCTCGAAGAACCGGTAACCGATGGGGAAGAAAGATTCTTGAGTGGAGACCACGAACCGGAAGACGCAGCGTAGGTAGGCCTCCCACTAGATGGACCGACGATATTGTGATAGTCACAGGCATTCAGTGGATGCCCGCTGGCTGTCGTTCAGTGTGGATATTTAGGGGGGACACCTATGTTCGGCTGTGGACGTCTTCTGGCTGATGATGGTGATTTCAAGAGCGGTGGCATGGCATACCAACTTACAACGACCCTCAAGTCACATAGAATGATTGGGATCACAAAAAACTAAGACAGGTCTATTATCATTTCAATTACACCTTGTAAAATGCAGTGTAAACTCTATAGAGGTAGCGACACTCGATTTAACGACGAAAGATGGAAAACAATTAACATGAAAGATTCGATTTTAAGACGGCTCATGTTATTTAAGATACTGAAATAAAAATTACTTATTACAACTGTATTGTAGAACCTATTTAATGACAAACTCCCCAAATATTGAATTTACTTGACTATGGTTGGTTTACCTTGTTGTTAATACAAATAATACAATGATGCACTCTTCACACCCACTCGAAATAACAACAAAAATACAACATTTTTAAGCAATCAACAGTACTTTCCAACACCTGGTGTTTACGCTTCTTAGTCTTGAGCATCGACGTAAAGTTGCTAGTCTATCGGTTTTTTATCAGATACATTTCGGAGAGTGTGCAACAGATTTGCATTATATAATTCCCTCCTGCACATTTTTCTATCGGACTGCCAGAGCGAGCACGAAAAATCAACACCGCTTTATGGTTGGTATTCCGAAAACCCATATGAAGCTCTTTGATTCCACATTTATTGTGCGAACTACTAGTCTGTGAAATTCGCTGCCTGAATGGGTGTTCCCTGTTAGTTATAATCTGGGTGTCTTCAAATCACGAGTGAATTGGTTTCTTCTAGGCAAGCATGCTCCAACGTAGAACGCATCATCGCTTAACATCAGGCGAGATGGCGGTGAAGAACAAGCCTAACTAATATTTAAAAATTAAGAAAACTGGAGCATATAACAGACTATACGCTTTTTTATTTGTATCAATATTAATGTTTGTTGTTTGTAAATTTTATACACTACTAGTAAATACATACTGATTTTTATTCTCTCCATATCACAACTCTCAATAACAAATAAATATGCAGTTCCTTTAGTCTCGCTTTATAGAGTTTACACTGTACTTACTTTACGAAAATCGCTTTGGTCAAGATTCTCATCAAACACAAATAATTAGTCCTAGTAAAGTAACTTAATCCATTGTTTAATCTTTTAACAAAGCTATGAATCAGTGCCTTCTCACAATGATAGATAAAACTTCCGGTTGTGATTACAGTTCATAATGGCTTGCTCACTAAACGCAAAACACAATGTACAAAGATTGCAATTTACTAAAAACTGCGGCTGAAAAACACTCTTAATAGAATTTTTTCGTCATGATGGGTCTAGGTCCTAGACTCTTGGATACTAGGATTCCATTCCAAGAGTATTATAATTAATATTTATTTTGTTATCGCTATTACAGTAAAGAGTTTCGTTAAGTTTTTAGCAAAATTTACTTACGTTTTGGTACGGAATGTTTTCATTGAATCTGCAGTTCACAAATCTAATAACTAGACTCGTTTTCCCGACGTGCTCACTGCCCAAAAGCACTATTTTAAAGTCGCATCGACTCATTTTGATTGCTTTTGGAGTTCTATAGATAAATCACAGAAATATTTCGAACATTTTATGGACTTTATGCAGAGACGTACAATTCGTACAAGACACTTCGCAATAAGGCGAATTCTTTAACTTATTTGGCTAGTAAATAAATCTTGTTACACTTTAGTTTTATTTCATAGTTTTCCTTTGTTTATTTGTGTGGTATTTTTTGTGTAGGATTTTCCTTGTGGATTTTCCAAATTTTTCCAACTTTCCGCCCCTCTTGATTTGTTTTGTTTGTCATGTGACATTGCAAATTGACTTTGACAATGACAGTAACTGTACTATATAATTATTATTTTTTGCTCATTGCTAGACAGGCTAAAAGAATTAGAACCATACCGCCGCATCTTACGTATTTTACTGTCATATTATAATAGAAAATTAAAACGCTAAAACCACGGAATAGAGAAGTGGTGGAACGGTTTAACAAATACTTATGTATTGGAACCGCCACTGCCAAATGCATACACTATGTACACATATTACCCACAGATAAATTCTTGTTGTCATTGGGCGTTTATAGGTAGTACTAACAGACACGGTATGGATTTGGTTGACGTACCGCCGTCCAACCAACGGGAGAGAAAGTGAATTTTTTTTCTTTCTCTCCCTTGCGGTCTGTCAACCAAATCCGTCTCGTCTGAATGATGATGATGATGAGAGTGCTGCCATATTAAAATTAAAATAAATTTCGATTGTGAATAGTGATGTCCGAAAGCCTTACTTCATTTTCAGTAAAATGGTCCCAAGGGTGTGTTACTTGACCTCGATAGACTTGATACTAGCACTAGCGAATCTTACAGGTTCGTTTCCCACAACAAACCAAAATAACAAGTAGTTTGCCCGAACTATGACCTCGCAAACTCGTATAATCTTCGCAACCCTTGCATCGATTTTACTCGTAAAATTTTACTCGCTACAAAATTTCATGACGATCCGATTATTGATATGCAAGAAAATATACAAATTCACAAACATACGAACACATAGACAAACGCTGATCTTTTCCCGTAGACACTTTCGCTTCACTTCGTCAATTATGAATAAGAAAGAGGAGTCACAAATACAGATTGAGGTAAAAAAATCTTAGCAAGTACATAATATTCTGTAACAATCACACTAAATAACTGTAGAAATCCTTAAGTTTGCGTGTGTTTGTCCAGATAAATAGAATAAACATAACGGCTGAATGGACTTTAATGAAATTTTGCATAAAGGTAGCTTCTCACAGGCACAGAACACAAACATCACAGGCACACATTTGTCCTGAAATAAAAAAAAACTGTTTCTGTAGGATAGCCGGTGAAATAGAGTGCTTTTCATGTTTGAAGTCCCCCAGACGCGGCGCTGTCATCGCGTATCATTCACTATCAGTATCATTTCTCGAGTAGAACTTTAACAACTTTTGGCATCGTACACGACTCTTCAACGATGGAAAATTAATAAAAATCTCACTAGCGTCCAAACACAATAACAACACCTGACAACTACAACATGGAAATTTAGTTCCGCTGTTTGCCGTGGGACTTCTTTCATAAAACGGACTCTACACAAAAGTTCCTACCTTTTTACAATCTTTATGTTAACTTGCAATGTACCTATGTAACTATGTTTGTTCGGGTGGAATCTTGCGACCGATTTTGAAGAAAAAATCTTCAACTGATTCGAGCTGCGGCATACTTATGTGTAGTTCGGTGACAATATAATACTTTGGTACCTTCGAGCTGGTCTGATGATGAGATAGAAGGTGGCCATAGGAACTTCTAAACGAAACGACGTAACCCCGTCGAGTTTATGTTCGTTGGATTTGTCTTCTTTGTGTTCATAGCTACCAACATGAGAGCATGATATGGGTATCAAATGAATTGGCTTTGCTAAGAAGAATACATAGAAGCTTTGTTTAAAAAAAGTCTTTTTTAATTATTATCATAGTGCACATTATTTTCAACGTCCGACTAGTGGGGCCATAGTTTTTGTTCAGATTACGCACATCCCATTTACAGCCCTCTGCATACTCAAGCAATTTAGATAAATAAAAATTAATAAAAAAATGATAAATAAAATTATTTATAAATAAATTTTATGGTGTGTGGAATGTATTGATAGATTCGCTAAGGGATGGTCGCTGGGTAAGTGACGTCATCACAATGTACCTATTATTATTTTAAATGTGGTGACAATAAAGATTCGTTTTTTTTCTTCCATAGGAACTCCCTAAACCAGGGACGTCCAACATACGGCCCGCGGGCCCCAATACGGGCCGCCAAGGTTCCTGATCCGGCCCGCGAATGAATCAAAAGTTGGGTAACTTTTAACTTTTTTTAGACGTAATTTTGTAAAGAACGGAGGTTCATATCTATATCATCTATATCAGTGTGCCTGTGCATGCAGTTACAAGTGAAACCTGCTGTGAATTCCGCCAAAAGGTTATAATTATACCCTCTCTACCATTTTACTTATATTAGTCTTGATTTGCTCAGTTACGGAACATCTCTTGGCCCGCCATAGTTACAAAGTTAATAAATCAGGTCCGCCCTAAATTTAGTTGGACACCCTAAACGAAACGACGTAACCCCGTTGAATTAAGGTTCATTGGATTTGTCTTCTCAAGCATTTTGGTTCTAGATGATAAATTCACGCCCCAAGATGGTGGACAAAACCACTACTACTAACATCATGATATGGGTATCAAATGAAAGGGTTCGCTGAGAAGAATACGTAAAAGCTTGTTATTATTAGTATTTTTTAATTAATAACTTATTGCACATTATTTTCACTGACTGAGTAGCGCCATAGTTCTTATTCAGATTGCGCACATCCCATCTGTAGCCCTCTGCAGTGCAGACTTAACCAATTTTGTTATATATGCGGTATTGGGATGTTCGCTGGGTAAGTGACGTCATCATAAACACAAGATGGCGGCGTGTATTATTATGTTAAATTTTGTGAAAATAAAGACAGGTTTATTTTCGTCATGTTTTCACCCAAATGGTTATTGGGTGGGGTAAAAATTATCATCAATAACTTAGTTCCTTGATCCATCGCTCTGCATCATTTAAGCTGACACCATTGTGTCAGCTTTAAGCGAAGCCTTGATCTAACTAGGTCAAGGTTCTACGTAATAGCATATCAACAGTTACGTAAGCTTAATAACAGTGGTGGGGCATCGAAAGTTAACTGTCCATTAAAGCATAGTTTGGTGCATGAGAAAGTGGAGTTTACATGTAATGTAAAACAAGTTAGCAGTTGAAACACGTTTCTCTTATAAATGAAATCAACTGCCAAGCATCAGTTGCAGGCGTTGCAGCTTGTAGTTAGCTCTTATCTAACTTTTTTTAAATCAATATAATTTTATCAAATTCATACTTTGCTGCTAGACATCTACCTGCTTACATTCCTGTGTATTCAGTACACTGTAGAGTAAGCTCAGAATACAGAAAGAATTTTTTTTCTGTATTCTGAGAGAGTAAGGTACATAATCTAGATTGCCATGCCAATGACAAAAGATAATGCAAAATATTCAAATAAATATTATTAAATATTATAATATAAAACTATTTTATAGTGTTGTAGGCACATAAATACCATTACTCACAGCCACTAGTGCAAAGTCCAAAAAAACAAACTAATTATATCTGGAAATAGGTAATTATGTAGGTATTTTATAAATGAATTCATTAACAGCATTTTTAATGTTTCATTCTAATATTTTGGTGAATTTTCTTTTGTACTAGTTGTAAATACCGACTAAACAATGGCCTGCATAGAACTGTACCAAACTGAACTTTCTCCAAAAGTAATACAGATGGGAGAAATATGCGCCACATACTTATTTTATATCAGATTGCAAAGTATTGATGTATTATACCTACGCATTGATACAATGTTGTATCTACCTTATGGTACTGGACACTTTATACTAAGCTTAAAATACTTCACAATAAATAAATGGATTTGTAATTTCAAATATAAATAACTTAAATAATCAAAAGACTTAACGTCTCTCTACCATTAGAACATTAGCAATAAGTTGAATCTACTAACTATTTCTAAAAATATCCAACATCAAATATAATAATCTGATATCAATACACTGCCTTATTATCATATTAGTAAACGAACGTCCGCGAAATCCTAGTTCCACTCATTATTAATTGAACTCGTCTATTTTAAATAAGAATTAAAAGTGGGAAAGAGATGGAAAAACAAATAAACGTACAAGGTGAAGCGCCACAAAAGAATAACCTCGGGCGGACGATAACGCGTGTGCCGATAACGAAGTCAAGTAGTTGTATTGTAAATGCCAACTCAACACTCGACCTACCTATAACTATCGTTTTTCCACACTGTCTTCCTTCGCAACTCTGTCCCACACCCAATTCAGTGTTGCTTGAATTATGACTAAAACTGATTCAAAAACAATCAACAAATAATTACTAAAGAAAGCCTTTTCGCATCACAAAATTTTTCTATTATTTTTAACTTAAGATTTAAGTTTTTTTGAACGAGGGAAGAAGTTTTCACTATTTTGATTAGAATACGACCGAATTAGGAAGGTTTGACAAAAACTAGAAAATAATTCGAATGCGTCATATTCAGGTCCGAATTGTAAATACTGTATTGAACCTATGTTGCCTATATACTATGCAACACTGATGTAATTATGTAGTAAGCCTGTTTACAAAAACATTAGAGAAACTTTTATAGTATGTAAATTATAAAAGTAAGTATGTTTTTGTAGATGTAGGTACTTATTTACTACTGTAGTGAAAATAATTGTCGAGTTATTATTACAAATACTGGTAAATACCACAGCAGATGGGCTGTAGTCAAACACCAAGCCTGTCAATAAAGTGTCTGATTAAAATGAGGGAAAAGGATCCAATAATAGGTACTTGCAAGATACGATCGTGAGTTCGATGAGTAGCACGAAGTCGAACAGCGTGAAGCGGACCACGCTATGACGTCACAATGACACAACTAGACAGAGTCAACCGTATTTTGTTGCATTGCCACTGAGTGCTGCCAGTACAAAAATATTCTTTACATTTTCTCACCATTTCGTAGGCAGTTGCGTACCCATTGCAATCCAAATGGACGTCGCCTCAATTCGTTTGGACTTTGCGAATTTTGTTTATATCTCCGATAATCGGCGTTCAAAACTTTTGTAATCACTTTTAAAAGCTATCCCATCGTACAATTATGTAGTGCGTGCATTTATTTATCATCTTAAACTTGTGTATAATCTATTTTGCTTAGTTTTACTTTGCCCTACTGCTTCAGAGCAAATTGATTTCATATTGTTAGATCTTGAAGTGTAATTTTTTCCTCACGCGTATTGTTTTGTCCCACGATTGTTGTTTTAATAAGTTTATATCAGTAATAAGTCGTAATATAATCGTTTGTGTGTAAGTTTTCGACTATAAAATAAGTCTTAATTCGTCGTTGGAACAAAATGGTTTCTTTCTAAAGGTAAGTTGGTACACTCAACGTCGTTTCGTGTTGCGGACAGTATTTTACTGCTTTCTGAAGCAGTAGATAAGCATTAATTACATTTTCATAGTGTATTCATGGTGTATCTTGAAATGTTTTGGTTAGGAACACTGGTTCTCATGATTGACATTGACATTTTTTTATTTATTTTTTATCTTTTTTGTAAGTAAATAAGTTTGTTGTAGGTCTCAACAAGAAGGTCCAATGCACAGTTCATTGACACATAATTATTTGAACCTCCACTGGAGATTATTGAGATGCCATTGGTATACACAAATACAGTGTTGAAAATCCTTCCTGTGGAGTCAAAATTATGTCTCAAACATTCATCTAAACATGCAGAGTTTTATTATAAGCAGTCCACATTCAGCCCAATAATCCTGCTAAAAAGCTGAATTTATGACCATTGTCTGGAATTATTGTTCCGGCAGATTCATTTGGTAGCACATCGGATGTCAACACAAAAAATGCTAAATTATGCTATAGGAAATCTGTAAAACTCATCTAAAACAATTCACTGTGCGATTGGAGTCAAACTATTGCTTAGCCTCAGTACAAGCATTTATTTGCTTTGCAAAAGTTGAATGAAAACCACAAATTCTGATGACTTTCACTAGGTTTTTGAACATAAGACTGTAGCCCGATATACTTCAGTGTAATATTAAATTAAAACATTTTTATTCAGCTTTTTACAATGCTATTGCAGCTGTCAGGGCAAATAAAAGCTTGGATTGAAGTCATAATTGCTATTGTGGCCTAATAGTAGGCACACAATTTTTTTTTTTTTTTTTTTAATATAAATAATAGGCTTGCATTTCACCACTTTCTCGCCTGATGTTAAGCGATGTGGTCTACAATGGAGCACGCTTGCCTAGAAGAAACCGATTCACTCATGATTTGAAGACACCCAGATTGTCATACAAAGCAATCTTAAAAAAAATAGTTTAGTAGAATCGGGGCCTTGAACAAATAATGATGTATCAAACTTCATTCTATTTTAAACACAGATATACAAGATCTGTGATTTTAAAAGACTTATTTTTATCATGTGCATTCTCCTTGTATATTTTACTAGTTGCACCCCATAGGTTCACCTGCATTATACCTCCTTGAAGAAACCTCCTTGGTAGCCACAGGAACCTCGTTTGACTTAGATGACAATTTTTTTTTCTTCTAGGATGTATTATACAATGACGTTATAAAACTTAGGGTTGTTTCACCGTCCTACTCTACATTTACCGATACGCGGTCTCCATTCTAGAACCCGTCTACCCCAGCGGTTGTCAGTTCTACAGATATGGCCAGCCCGGCTTGCTGATCCTTTGAGCTATGTCGTTTACATTAGTTCTTTGTCGGATAGTCTCATTTCTGATTCTATCTCTTAAAGAAACCCCGAGCATAGCTCGCTCCATAGCTCGCTGAGCGACTTTAAATCGATGGAACAGCTTCACTATCAGTTTCCACATTTCGGCTCCGTACTAATACTCCGTACTAATGATTACTAAATAACAATATTTTTTTTCTTTCTCCATTGTTACAGTGTTCTATAAGTGTCAGTTGCGATGGCAGTGTGCGAGAGTCAGCTGGAGTCGGGGCTGGCGAGGCTCAACCGAGAGGGCAGCGATGACACCGCCCAAGAGAGGACCTGTGAGTTACCTTACCATGCTTTAGACCAGCGCTGTCAGACTGGATTTTTTACCAAATTCGAAAAACTCTGATCGGTTGTGTATTTTTTCAATAGGCATGATGACTAATATTTTTTTATTACCTCATAAAAAAGCTGATCATAAATAGAGCCCATCAACGAAAACAAAATTAAAATTTGTTCAAAAATAAATAAGATATAAGCATTTTAATTTAACTTAATTTCATGCTAGACAGAGAGCGCATTATACTGAGCCGTGACGTCACGGCTCAGGAGCGCCATACAAATGCTATACTAACACGCCCTTTGCGAGAAAGGGATAGAACATCCCCTCTCCATCCCCGCCTAAAACTTTAAATACTCATATCTCAGAGATTTATCAGCCAAATTCAATTATTTTTTCAGTATGTGTAATGTATTTACCTATATTCATCGCTAAGCCGGTTATTTGCAATAAATTAAACATTAGGAATCATGCCTATTCAGTTGTATATTTTCACAAGCTTTTATTTAATGTCTTGTTACTATGTATGTGTGGAAAAAAATCTTGCAATTGAAATCCGCAACCGATAGAGCTGAAATTTACTGGGACTAATTGTTTTTGAATTCAGTTGCAACATTTGACCCAAACTAACAAAGCAAGTTTTAAGCTTGTAAAATAAACACCGCAGCTTGGGTTACCATATCTCAGGATTTGTCCTGAAATCTTTGTTTTTTTTAAGGATTGCGGCCGGATTTTGGGAATCTCAGGATTTTCAGAATTTTCAATAAAATAGAATAGATTTTTAAGGCCTCTTTTTTTTCTTCGTAATTTATTTTATACTAGCGACCCGCCCGCCCGGCTTCGCACAGGTGTAATTTACGAGCGAAGCCGGGGCGGGTCGCTAGCTAAACCTTCCGTGAAAATGTATCTAACTGATGGTGGAAACCGCATCAAAATCCGTTGCGTGGTTTAGGAGGAGTTAGCGGCCATACAGACGCGGAAGGCGACTTTAATTTTATTTATACGTTGGTTTATTTATGATGAAGAGATTTCAAACTATTAATTCACAAAAGATCTTTTTGATTACAAAGTTACAAAAACAAAAGAGTATCTTCTCTATAATATAAGAAAGTATCATATAAGTGAAAAACTAATAGTAATTTGATTTGTCCATAAACTTGTAAATTACGATTGTGAGAAAGTTTGTAAATTGCGACAAAATCTCAGAATTTTAAAATGGAAATCAAGCTTTTTCTTCAGACTAAATTTTCCATCTGGTTACCAACCGTAAGCAAGCTCAAACTCACACAACAAGCTATGGAGATGGGCGATGACAGGCTATGCTCGGGGTCTCTCTACGAGATCGAATCAGAAATGAGGAGATCCGTAGGCATATGTAAGTCACCAACATAGCCCACCGGATTAGCAAGTTGAAGTGGCAGTGGGCAGGGCACATATCACGCAGAACAGATGGCCGATGGGGCCGAAAGGTTTTCCAATGGAGACCACGGACTGATAAGCGCAGCGAAGGACGTCCCACAAGATGGACAGACGACCTAAAAGAGTCCGCAGGGAAACGCTGGATGCAGGCCGCTTTTAATCGGTCCTTTTGGAGATCGATGGGGGAGACCTATATCCAGCAGTGGACGTCCTATAGCTGAAATGATGATGATAATGATGAAAATAGACACAGTAGCTAACATTCGTTATTTTCCGCAGTGCCGGCTGGGCTACCACTCACTGTGGACTACCGCTCGCCCGTCTCACACTTCGTGCCGCCAGCCGTCGATCTCTACGCCTCAAGACACAAGCAGGACCAACCCAGTTCCAGTACGTACAGACATCCAGATACAGATACAGACGTTCGCCTCCAAATCTCCCCATTTCGGAGAGTTTGCATCAGATCTGCATGATCCAATGACAATATAACCACTTGACTGCTCATCCTTTACCCCGCAAAAGCCAAAGGTTCTATCATGTCAACCTAAATTATTACGGGTGGGATGCATGTCTTATGATTCTCCAATCACAAGCGTCGAGTCTCCAATCACAAGCTGCCCCGGCGACCGACGTGGCATCATTTTGCAAAAGGGAATTTAGACTACATGCGCGAGCAAGGGGTTATATAATCTTTGGCATGATCTAATTCCCTCTTGCACATTTTTCTATTGGACTGCCAGAGCGGGCACGAAAAATCGATACCGCTTTATGGTTGATATTCCGAAAACCCATACGAGTGTTTTGATTCCACTTTTATTGTGCGAACTGCTAGTCTGTGGAATGCACTGGCTGAATAGGGTGAGTGCAATCTGGGTGTTGCAATTTGACACTTGTACATATTACCGTTTTTACATTAGAGCTAATACAAAAATACGTTAAAAAAATACGTTTGTTGTATGGGGACCCCCCTCTCGTTTTTACTTTTCGACTTGTTTATTATTTCTTAGGTAATCCGCCGTTTCATATTCTGTGTAAATTTCAATTGGCTATCTATTACGGTTCGAAAGATTCAGCCGTTAATAGGTAGGATAGACAGACGGACGGATGGACGGACAGACAGCGTAGGCTTAGTAATAGAGTCCCGTTTTTACCCTTTGGGTACGGAACCCTAAAAATGGCTAGGAGGAAGTTAACATCATGAGGACACCATGACACTTTTGAAAATGACCATTAAAATAGTTTGCTGTTGTTATTTCAGCGGAATCGAGCGAGACGGCCACTCCGGTGAAACGCAAACGTGGTCGACCACGAGTCGACAAGACCAGCCCGGAGTACCTCGCCAACATGGCTGCTCGGAAGCAGGCCAGGGAGATGGGTACGGATATATACTACACACTATACCCACACATAAACGAGTAGTGTAGACTTACGTAATGTCGGATTTTGTACCATTTACAAAAGTTCAAAGTCCATGATACGACCAACTCCCACTGCAAAGTCGAGGTGAAATGAAAAATGCCTCGACAGCCATTCGAATTTGAACATTTTTTTTTATCTTTTCTGTGAACGACTATGTACATGTACAAGTAGTGTGGAAAAGTCTCTCGGTTTACTAAGTGCCTAGTGCGAGTTTTTCCAATGACCGCTTTTTAAGTGTCATTTTAGCATTATTTATCTCTCGCTAGATGGCGTTGGCCATGGTATAATAATATACTCCGCCAAGTATAGCAATCTGAGGAAAAATGTCCACGTGGGCGTCCCGCAATGATGTCATGATGCAATTTACAACAGGTTCGAGAGAGATGATGATACACCACGTAACAGCTGATTGAATAAAATGGCAACTGGACAGTGACGTCATTGCGGGACCACTCCTAGGTTGCTAGACCTTGTTTTCTTAAATCATGGCGTTGGCGACAGTTTTGATAACAGTAAGTTTCAGTTTTCCACTTTTAAAACTTTCCATGACGTGACAACTTCTCTCTTTTTTTTTATTACATGGCCGAATGTAAAGTTTGGTTGGATGGAAATGAATGTACGTAGATATTTCAAAATACAGTTAGTTTGTAATTGATACATAATTTTACAGGATTTTGTATTTTTTTAACTATTTAGTTGTCTAACTTCGTTCAGCCAACGTAAACTAAACTACCCAGCCTAGCTACAAGAACACAAAAACTGTTTCAAATTTGAACTTCCCGTCATAGGTGAAACGTACCACCTTAACACGATTGATAAGTAAACGCCACTGAAAGAAAGAAAGAAAAATATTTATTCATGATAGAAACAAAAGATACAAAGACATTACGAGTTAAACACAATAAAATAAATAGCTTATGTCACAAGCCGGTGCCCACTCAGCGTAATCATCATCATCAGCCTGTAAACGTCCACTGCTGAACAAAGGCCTCCCTCGTAGAGAGGGGTGTTGCCATAATCCCCACGCTTGGCAGGTGGCTTGGGGATCGCAGTACGTTCACCGGGTACTAAAAGGACGCTGCTGCCCATCCTCCGGTGGTTCTGGTCGCAGTTTTAGGACATACCCGGGTCCACTCATACTCAGCGTAATGCCACTGGTAAAATTCGCACTAGGTCCTCTGTAGATTCAAAATCAGTGATGCTTTGCAGTGAGCGTAGGTCTTTATCATATTAAATTTAAAAATGTTTTAAGTATGGATATCGAATTTATTTATGTCTTGCTTTAGAGAATGGTCTGAATCGACACCAGTCAGGTCGACTTTGAAGGTTTTAGTTCATATTTATTAAACTGACAGTTCTAAAATAAAATTAAAATAAATAAATAACTATAGAAGACTGTGGGGTGTCTGTACTTATATAATAGGCATGTGTCCTAATGTTTAATTCATTACAAATAACAGGCTTATAGCGAAGGATATAACTAAATACATTACACATTCTGAAAAAATAAATTAAATTGGCTGATAAATCTCTGAGATATGAGCGTTTAGTTTTTGGTGGGGATAGAGAACAGATTCTCTGTCCCTTTCTCGCAAAGCGTGTGTCTGCATAGCTTTTGTATGTTGCGCGCACAGATTGACGTCATCACGTGCTATAGGGCGCTTACTGTCTAGCGTGAAATTAAAGTACTATTTTTAAACAAGTTTTAATTTTGTTTTCTTTGATTTTGTCTTTATTTAAGGTAGCTTTTTATGAGATATAAAAAAAATTAGGACAGGCCTATTATCTATGAAAATTTTCAGCGTATAGATGGTGGCCAGGTAATGTCCAAATAGTTATATCTCGCCCGCGCATCCAACCTCCAAAATAGCTGCATATAAAATGGCCACCATTGACAGCTGTCAAATACAAATTCAATGACAACAGCCGCTCCATAGTCTTTCTTCTTCCATGGTCTTTCACCTGACTGCCTTGACTTTCAGAAGTGGGATTTTTTTGATTGTCAGTTTAGTTTTGTTGACAAAAAGCTTCAAAATTGGCACCAGCATTCCAAAAAGATGCATGAATCTTGGTTAATATAGCAACTTTTCATATTTTTATACTTAAAAAAAAAACTGTACAAACCTAGTGTGCGCTTGCGTTCGCTAGATCTGTACATGGCTTAAGGCGGCTTTTACGATCCCTGATAGGAAACAATTAACTGTTAATTCGGTATTACGATCCAACAAACTGAGGCAAACAAAATGGTGTATTTCTTAAAGTTAATTTCAGAATATGCTAGCTAGCTAACCATCACATAAATTATGTTGAAGACAAAGCTTTCGATTATCTCACATCGCGTTTCACAATTCACAATCCTTTTTTATCATCTTGATACTTAGTTCTATAATATACTAGCTGTTGCCCGCGACTTTGTACGCGTAGACTTTCATATAAATTTTCTTGCGGTTTCACTAAAGTTATATGATTATTTACGGGATATTTACCGTGGTAAGGTTGTGGAATGAGCTTCCGATATTTCGGCGCAGTTACATGCACCATGTTCACGGGGAGACTGAAGAATGCGGGTGTATGGTCGAACCACCCGCATCCGTACCATAAAGGTTCCGTCTCTCTAAACAGAAACGTACCATGTACGTTATGTTTGGTCTAGAAATGGTATAATAAATAAACTTCCATAAAAGTTCCGTCTCTATACACCCCGTTTTAACAGTAAAGGTCGCCTTACTAATGTTGCTGTCTTAGTAGTTAGATATATTACAGTCGACTCACGTTAATTCAAACCTGCGATAATTCTAATCTCTATATATATTTTTATTAAATAAATATTCGGGACATTTTTTCACACACGGTCACCTGACCCCAAACTAAGCACAGCTTGTGATATGGCTGCCAAATACTGGTATACATACATATATATAGTTTTAAATACTTACTTAAATAGATATTAACAATCAGATATAGAACTAACACAAATGTTCATCACATGAATGTTTGTCCTAGGTGGGAATCGAACCCACGCCCCAAGCTCAGAAGGCAGGTTCACTACCAACTGGACCAACGGGCTATCAAATCAATTCAAAGTTATCACGAGTTCCCTAGAAAATCTCTTTACATTTCGAACCAAATCAATACATTTTTATGCAATCGGTAATTCGAACGAAAAAATCATTGCTGCATAACAATACGACGCATTAAATCGAACTCATCGGCGTCAAACACTTGGTAATTCAAAGTTCCAGAGAGAAAGAGACAGCACGATTGCAGAAATTGCAAAGGTAAATACATTTTGAGACAAGTTCAAACTTTGTTTTTGTTGTGATCAGTTTGACACACACTTCCGCACGAATTGGTTTGTCTAATTAAGTTACTGTTACTCTTTTGTTCTATCTAAACTTTGTCATTGTTAAAGAATAGCAGTTAATAAATAATAATTGATCAACACTCAATAATTCGAAGTTTTATTTATTTTCACTCAAAAATTTCGAACCATTTGATATTTCAAACACTCCATAATTCGTAATATTTTAAGAGTCCCTCGAGTTTCGAATTAACGAGGGTCGACTGTATGTGTTTATTATTAAAATATCTCTTAAAATACTTTATGATATTGTATATTTAGATTGTTTTGTCCAGTATATAGATTTGTTTTTTGTCCGCATCCGCCTATAGCTGTAAGAGTTGAGTTGTGTGAATCGGCAGCGAGTGGTCAAAATTTATGCCATTTATAATCGAGGGTAATCGATTGAGTTGACATTCTGAAACAATCGAATTTTACTTCATTTAGGCTTTTTACAATGATAGTAATAACGCCAAAAAATCACTCTCTCAATTTATGTCTATCTGTGTCCTCCGCCATTCGTTTTCTGCCTGTTTTCTCATTTTCTTTCTTACTTTTAACGGTAAAAGATAAAATTACATACTAAATCCATCTAAAATGAATCTCTAAGATTTCAGTCAATGATTCTGTTCGAGCACCTGTTGATTTGGCAATATTAATAACTTTGTTCAAGGTCCTGTTTATTTGGCAATATCAATTATTTTGTTCGGGCGCCTGTTGATTTGGCAATATTAATAACTTTGTGCAAGGTCCTGTTTATTTGGCTATATCAATTATTTTGTTCGGGCGCCTGTTGATTTGGCAATATTAATAACTTTGTTCAAGGTCCTGTTTATTTGGCAATATCAATTATTTTGTTCGGGCGCCTGTTGATTTGGCAATGTTCACTAACAATAAGCCCCTGTTTATTTGGCGATATCAATTATTTTGTTTGAGCGCCTGTTGTTTTGGCAATATCAATAAAGCTCGAAGGCCTACTCATTTGAAGTCTGTTTTTTTATTTATTTATTTCTCTCTTCTTTATATCTATCCCTTCTCTCCCCTCTTTCATATCTCCCTCACAGTCTTCGTATCGCATCATCAGTCAGTAAACGTACACTGCTAAACAAAGGCCTCCCTCTTAGAGAGGGACGTTACCATAATTCCCACGCTTGGCAGGCGGCTTGGGAATCGCAGTACGTTCACCGTGTACTAATAGGACACTGCCCAGCCTCCGGTGGTTCTGGTCGCAGTTTTAGGACATACCCGGGTCAACGCAGTCTTCGTATAGTCTGGTTAGATACCACCAAACATGGCTCTCGCTACCAACTCGCACGGCCGCTCACGCATGTGTATGTACCAGCTGCGATGGCGCGCCGCGGGGCGGGCGATGGTGGGGGAGGGGGCGAAGCAGGCACGAAGCGCAAGCGCGGTCGCCCGCGTCTCGACAAAACCTCGCCAGAGTACCTCGCGAGGAAACGCGCTAGAGAGCTTGGTACGTATGACTGTCGTCAACACACAGACGATAGATTAGAACTACTTTTTGCCTTTGTTCGAGCGCCTGTTGATTTGCCAATGTCAATAATTTTGTTCGAGCGCCTGTTGATTTGGCAATGTTAATGATTTTGTTCGAGCGCCTTTTGATTTGGCAATGTTAATAATTTTGTTCGAGCGCCTTTGATTTGGCAATGTTAATAATTTTGTTCGAGCGCCTGTTGATTTGGATGTCAATAATTATGTATAAGCGCTTCAAGAGCACTAAGAAAACCTTTTTTTTAACATGTTATTGCAGCTGTCAAAAATAAATACTTGCGCTGATTTTAATTGTCCAAGAGCCAAGATTCTAGAGTAACCAGATTTTGAGATTGAGAGCGATGGCGGCAGAGCGGTAGCATGTACGCTTTACAATCTGTCGGCACTTCGTTTGAACCTCGGCCCTGCACCAATCACTTATTTACTACTTAAATAAATTATATGCAGTTGCCATCGCTCAACAACGGTGAAGGGAAACATCGTGAGGAAACCGGTATGTGCAAAAACCTCACAAGCTCAAAGACATGACATTCACCAACATGTACTGGGCCAGCATGGTGGATTAGGGCCCATCCTCTCTCTGAGAGAAGACCTGTGTCCCAGTGAGAACATGATAGGCTGAAATGATGATGATGATTTTAACGTTCTTGTATATTGTTTTTTTTTTCCAGAGGCTTTAGAGCGCAAAGCTAAAAGGGAATACAAACGCAGATCTGCCGTCGGTGAGTCCAATGACCTGTACATTGTAACAAAATTGTAAATAACACATTTCATGGAGAGGTGTTTCACTTCGCACGCCGTGACAAAATTTCAGTCTACCCTCTTTAACTAACTTCAAAAAAGGATATTGTAAGACTGTGGTTATTTGTGTGTATGTATGTGTCTTCCTTGATTGTAAACCTATTTTAATGGTTTTTTTTTATTTTTTATTGTGGAGTTTTGAAGTCAAAACTTCTTTGACCGCGTTGACCGTTTTTTTGGTAAAGGCAAAACTTATCGGTTCGCGTCACCGACACGCTAATGTGACGTATTCAAATCAAATTCGTTTATTTGCATGAATATAGGTAGGTACAGAGTACAGGTGTTAAATTTAGATAATTGTAGCACTATATTCAGCCCTTGTTGAACGTACAAAATATAAAATTGTCACTAATTAGTTTAAGCAGTCGATTATTATAATATTTTTGACAGCAATATAAGTAACAGACTTCCTCTTTAACCGCATCTCTTCTCTACTACACATAGTATAAATTAAAGTCGCTTTCCGCGTTGTATGGCCGCTAATATATTTATCTATGCCGCTAACTCCTCCTAAGCCACGGAACGGACTTTGATGCGGTTTTCACCATCAGTTAGATACTTTTTCACGGAAGGTTTATATGTATAACTAGCGACCCGCTCCGGCTTCGCACGTAAATTACACCCGTGCGAAACCGGGGTGGGTCGCTAGTTTAACATAAAATATTCAAATAACATGCAAAGTCAGAAAATTAAAACTATAAAACGTCAAAGTTGGCAAAAAATATGTCCAGAAATAAATATATAACACCTAAGTTGCATTAAATGTCAAGACTGCTAGTCTGTGGAATGCGCTGCCTGAATGGGTGTTCCCCAATAGTTACACACTGGGTTTCTTCAAATCACGAGTGAATCGGTTTCTTCTAAGCAAGCTTGCTCCATCGTAGACCGCATCATCGCTTAACATCAGACGAGTTGGCGGTCAAGCTCAAGCCTATTATTTATAATAATGAAATAAATAAATTAAGAATCTTTATTATTGCTGTTCACATCATTATTATAATAAAATTTATTTTTTAATTTTTGTCCTTCGTATTAGTTTTAAGTTCTGTGCTGCGAGGTAGTAAGGATCTATCATATATAGCTATCTTCCTTTGAGGTAGCAAAACGGCGGTTAAAAAAATAACCAATGGGGGGGCGAGGCGAGACAGAATGAAGCGATCCTATTGGTATTTTTTTTTTCTTTTTCTCCTATATATAAGAGAAAATAAACAATTTTGGAAGCCGTGGTAGCCCATTTGGGAGACCGCTAGACTTGAAAGCGTGAGGTCGCGGGTTCAAACCCCGGGCCCGTACCAATGAGCTCTTTGGAGCTTATGTACGGATTTTCATACCACTGGCTTTTCGGTGAAGGAAAACATCGTGAGGAAACCTGCATACGTACGGAGAAGGAATTCAATGGCGTATGTGAATCCACCAACTCGCACTGGGCCGGCGTGGTGGATATGGCCCAAGCGCCCTTCCCGGTAGGCTAAAAGTCCAACAGTGGACTGCTAAAAGGCTAATTATGATGATGATGAAACAATTTTGTCGCGGCGTGCGTGCTGTGTGCTAAGTGAGAAAGAGACTGCTGATATTGTCGATCTCTTTCTAACATAAACATGAGACTTCTAGAGCAAAATCTCAAGTATGGTGTTCATTGCCACGGAATATCAAAAGTAACTAGAATGGTCTTGTGGGTTTGCACACAATGATATGAATGATGCGTTACCAGTGTGAGCTATTACTCTTATTTTACCTGAAACGTGTGCTTGTGTCACTGGTAAATGTAATGTTGTGACACTTGACTTGCATTGACTTAGACAAAGGATCGGACCAATGGAACTGTTTTCGAGTGTTAATGTGTAATAATTGTAGATTATTTATTGTTTGTAAACATGTTTAATTGAAAGCAAGTAATAAATGGTGGTAAAAGTATATTTTTGTGTTGTTAACAAAACTTCATAATATGAGCATTTATTAAAATCTCCAACATTTTACTGGAGCAGAACTTGGTCTTGCCTGTGACTTACTTTGCTTGACTTTGACTATGACTCGTTTAAAAATATAAAGCTATATGATTATTAACGGTATATTTACCGTGGTAAGGTTGTGGAATGAGCTCCCGATATATCGGCGCAGTTAGATGCCACATGTTCACGGGAAGACGGAAGAATGCGGGTGGTTGGTTGAACAGTTAAAAAGTTAGGTGCAGACATAACGATCTACCCTCTTTCTTAGTATTTTTCTACGGTTATCACTGGAACTCGAACTTGAGTCCGAACAAAACACACTCACTGTATCACTGCGTATAGTATTTACCACGGTAAATATCCCGTAAATAATCATATAAGTTTATGAACAGCCGTGACAGTTTATAAAATAATTATGTTGTAAAAAAAAACCTGAAATATTTCAATACTTGACACTGGTAAATGCACAAAACGTGTGACTCCGAAATTCTCTCACTAGGAAAAAAACAAGACAGAAACAGTTTGTAAATGGCTATTCCAGCAACTTTTGATGTTCCTGCGTTCACACATGCAAAATAGTGTACAATTTTGAGTGATTAACAGCACTCACACTAACACCCATTTTCAGTTCATATTATGGCAAATTTATATTTTGGAAATTAACTACAACTTTTTTAAATTCAAATTGAAAAGCTACAGTTGATATAAATTGTATAATTTGACGAAGAGCATGGACCCCTGATTCCGTGGATGTGCACAATAAACTATTAAAAAAACCGGCCAAGTGCGAGTCAGGCTCGCGCACTGTTCCTTGGACGACCTTATTGTATTTTGTGGTGGTACGGAACCCTCAGTGCGCGAGCCCGACTCGCACTTGGCCTGGCCGGTTTATTTCTTGTTTTATACTGGCTTAGGGGCCATTCAAGTATTACGTAAGCAGAGAGCCAAAAGTAAGCTAACTTCTTCCAAGCTCCTCTGCTGACGTAATCACGATATCGAAACCCCCCACCCACCATGTCATCAAAAATAAGCAAAGCAAAGACCCCCCCGCCCCCTCAAGCGCTTACGTAATACTTAAACGCCCCCTTGAAAAGTGTGTACACCCTTTCCACGTAAGCCACAAAGTAAGCCGAAAGAGATCCATAGTACCCATCATTATGAACAAATATCAGGCAAAAGTTTTAAAATGAGCATTGCCATAATCAAAATTAAACTTGCTACAATACGACCATAATACCGCTTTGTCCTAACATCACACATTTGTAACATGGTATTTTCACCGCTTTAGCGAGACCCATCATGAAAACTAAACCGCCGCCGACCAAACAAAACGCGGCCAACAACAAAAGCTTGCCTAACAACAAACCACAATTAGCAAACAACAGAAACTTGGCCAACAAAACGGCTGTCAACAAAACGGCTAGCAACAAAACGGCTGGCAACAAGCGGCCGCCGCGCGTGACAAAAAGGTTGCCACCCGTCAAAAATAAAATCGCCGCACGGAAATTGCCCCAAAAGTCGGGTAAAGTTGCACCCGTGAGAAAGATGACCGCGAAAAATGTTGTAGTGAGGAGAAATTCAAAGTTTTCGAAAGTTAAAAGAAAAGGTAAAATAAAATCGTGGTGTTTGGATGTCAGTAGACTTGATGCATGGCCGTAGAGTATTAAAATTTGATCAATTAATATTTTTTTATCAGAAGGGGTTGCCAGATTAAATAAATAGTAGTAAAATAAATATTTTTAAATTAATAAAAAACATTGTCCGCTAGTAATTTATTTGGCATGCATTTATATTTTTTCAAAATTTATTTCGATTTTTTCGTAAGGTGAAAGGAGTAAATCTATTCAATGTATCAATGTATGGTAACACTGCATGACTATTTATTTTTAAGTAGTTAGAAATGTAGATATATCCTTATGAATGTTTAACAATATTTATAGTTGTGTTTGTAACTGTGAATGCATAAGTTGGCAACACTTGTGTCAGAATTGTAAGGACGTCCTGGACCCATGATCTAACAATTGTTGTTATAGAACAAACGACGCTTACTAGGCCGCTGATATAGCCTGCCCAGAACATACACATCTATAAAGGATACAAGTAATTGTTATAGAAGACCAGAACAAACAAAGACTAACCGTACCGTACTAAAATGCTGACGCAACCTAACAATTTATTGTTCTAGCCTAGAACACACTAGAACAACAAATAATTTGTCTTTGACGTGGCCCAACAATTGTTGTTCTAGAACAAACAACGAGGCCAATAAGGCCGCTGACATTGCCTAACCAGAACATACAGTGCAACCTATGAAACCTCAAATGTGGCCTACAAGTGATAGTTTTTAAACTAGAACTAACAAGTCTCCGATATGGCTAAACATTGGTTTTGGCCATTGTTGTTCTAGTCTAAAATAAACAACGAAATTTATACTAGATAAAATAATGAGCCCAACAATCTATTGTTGTTGTTCTAGAAACTGTTGTTGTTCTAGAACAAAACCAACTAACCAACCTCATCCCCTATAATTCTGACACGGAAACAGCCTAACAATATTGTTTAAAAACCAACCGGTTCCATCATACGGTGCCGTCCTAAGCCTGGCAGCGCTCAGTTTGTATTATGTTGCAGATTCTGGTGCGTCATCGTCCACTGGCGACACGACGCCGCGCGTCAAACGCAAGTACACAAAACGCACGCCCAGCCAGAAGAAAAATGACGGCGTAAGTATTGAAACTCGATTTGTATACGTCTTGTCTTACGGCCGGTATCTTCATCAACAATCAAAGAAATCAGTTAGGGGCCGTCCATTAATCACGTGAGGTTTTTTTTGCATTTAAAAAAAAAAGTAAAATTAATACACGTGAACCCCCTCCCCTCCCTTTCGGTCCCTTAAAGTGTTAACTTTTACTGATACCATGGCAAATGGCAAAACAATGGAACGCCTTGCCCCTGTCTGTGTTTCCGCAGCATTACAATCTTGGAGTGTTCAAGTCTAGAGTTAATAGGTTATTACTGGGCAAACGTGCTCCATCTTCGACCGCATCATCGCTTTCCATCAGGCGAGTTCACGGTCAAAAGTTAACCTAGTCCGATGTAAAAAATATATGCGTTTCTTTATAAGTAACAGCTAAAGTAAAAGTCAAATAAGATGCCATAACACAAACGTTATTATTTCCCCAAAAACTTGGGGAGATTTTTTACACATGGCAGCACCGCAATGCACTGTCAAGTAGTGCCACTGCCAAATGTCAAAGTGAAGGTTCGTCCTTCATAATTAAAACTGTGAAGAAACAATTTTAACTTTTACTTTATGATGTTACTTTGGCTGTTACTTTTGATGTAGAAACTGGCTGTTAAGTATAGGTATAACTTACAAGGTACTCTATGGTTATTACTTTAGCTTTCACGGCGGCTCAATGAGCAGTGAAGGTTAGAGGCAAAAGTAACATCTAAAACTGTGAAGAAACAATTTTAACTTTTACTTTATGATGTTACTTTGGCTGTTACTTTTGATGAAGAAACTGGCTGTAAAGTATAGGTATAACTTACACGGTACTCTATGGTATTACTTTAGCTTTCACGGCGGCTCAATGAGCAGTGAAGGTAAGAGGCAAAAGTAACAACTAAAACTGTGAAGAAACAATTTTAACTTTTACTTTATGATGTTACTTTGGCTGTTACTTTTAACGAAGAAACCGGTTAGACGGTGATAATTCGAAAAGTTTATCCATATTTAATGAAAAAAAAAGTTTTTCTTTTCACTTATGCCCTATAGTCCCTATAGTCGTGGATTCTCTATACCACTCATATAAATATTGGCATCTATACAAGATAATTATGCAATCTGTTTGTTTTGGACAGGCACCCGGGTCGGAGCGAGTGAAGGGCAAGCGAGGCCGGCCGAGAAAAACTGACCAGTTGAACGCAGCCCGGCACCAGCAGCCCAGTGAGTACACACACATAGATATACAGCACACATGCATAACACTAACACACAGGACACACACACAGGAACTATCACAGGACATATCTACACTATAGTTCAGTATAGTTCTACTTTGAAAACTATCACAGGACATATCTACACTATAGTTCAGTATAGTTCTACTTTGAAATATCTACACTATAGTGCAGTATAGTTCTACTTTGAAAACTATCACAGGACATATCTACACTATAGTTCAGTATAGTTGTACTTTGAAAACTATCACAGGACATTTCTACACTATAGTTCATTATAGTTTTACTTTGAGAATTGTTTTTTATTATTTATTTAAGTATCAACAAACAGTATACAACAAAATTTAAACTAAATAAGTATACAGAAAAATAAACTAGTTGAAATACCACCATCGTTGACCACGGATTAATAAATCACTATAGTTCTTCTTTGAGAACTATCACAAGACTCGAGCTATATTTTAATATATAATTATGTAAACACTCATCTATAACTACACTATAGTTCTCTAAGTGTCTGATAATAACTTGTACGGTCCCATAGTAAAAGTTGTTCATAATTTATGGGTACTACGGACCCCTTTCGGCTTAGTACACCCTTTCTGCATGACCCTGGGTATAAAACAGCCAATCGATTTTTAGCCTCTGAACATCTGCCTGCTTTGTCATCGCGAGTATCAAATGGTGTGTTTTGCAGAAATCCGTGTGAGGAACAACTTGATGCCCGTCAACAACGAGCCCATATCCCTGGACAGCGACGACGAGCCAGACCTAGGTGCGTACATCATCATAATCAGCCTTGAATAACCCAGTTAAGAGACGATAAAGAGTTGCCGACATAGCTGTTAAAATTTGCAAGTTGAAGTGGCATTGGGCAGGCCACATCGCTCGAAGAACCGATAACCGATGGGGAAGCAAAGTTCTGGAGTGGAGACCACGAACCGGAAGACGCAGCGTAGGGAGGCCTCCCACTAGATGGACCGACGACATAGTGAGAGTCGCGGGTATCCATTGGATGCAAAAGGCGAGCTGTTGTTCAGTGTGGAGCTTAAAGGTGGAGGCCTATGTTCAGCAGTAAACGCCTTCCGGCTGATGATGATGATATTGCTTTTTTCGCAACAGAACTGAGAAGGCTCTTAGTTTATAAAAGTTATTTTTGTCATAGGTTCGCCAAGCGCCGCGTCAGATTCACTCAGTCTGGACGAAAATCTACGCGCGTTGAGACATATTCACGAGAAATATGCCAACATCGACAAGGTAACTGGACATATAAGTACAAGTACAGAAGATTCCCTCTGAGATTCATTTAAATAAGTGGCGACTCTTGCTACTACGCAAAAAAGTGCAATTCAGGACGTGCGAGCGCTAACTACCTACAGCTATATTAACCTAGAAGTTGCCTCTCTGTATATCGGCTAACTGTCCACTATGAATAACATTAAAATGTTATGTTTTGAAATATTAATTCACAGGACGAGTTATTCGAGGCACACCTTCTAGCAGCCAATTTCAAGAAACCGCCGAACGACGCGGTCCGACCTCACGACGACGACGTGCTGTCTATCAGGAGCTCGGAGGGTGAGTGATAACAATAATTACTGTCACTGTCGACAGTGATCGTCATTAATAATTTCAAGAAGCGCCCGCTTGACGCGTCTTTTTCTCACAAAGACAACGTGCGGTCTATGAGAAGCTCGGACGGTGAGTGATAACAATAATTACTGTCAATGTCGACAGTGATCGTCATTAATAATTTCAAGAAGTCGCTGCATGAGGCGCCGTGACCTTACGATGACATGCTGTCTATCAGGAGCTCGGAGGGTAAGTGATAAAAATAATCAATGTCACTATCGACAGTGATCGTCATTAATATTTCAAGAAGCCATCGCATAACGCGCCACAACCTTACAGTCACTTGATGATTGTCGGTGACGTGCTGTCTATCAGTTCGGAGAGTGAGTGGTAACAATAATCCCTGTCACTGTCGACAGTGAACGTCATTCACAATTTCATGTAGCCGCTGCATGACGCCCCGCGGCCTTACGGTTACGTGCTGTCTATCTAGCTGAGAGGGTGAGTGATAACAATAATAACCATCACTGTCGACAGTGATCGTCATTAACAAGGTTATGTAGCCGTCGTAAACGTCGTGCCGTGACCTCACGATGATGACGTGCTGTCTATCAGGAGCCGGAGGGTGAATGATAACAATAATCACTGTCACTATCATCACAGTGATCGTCATTAACAATTTCATCTTTCCTATCGATGTTTTCCTTCACTCTTAAATTAAAAATTAAATTGTATTTATTGAGATTTAACACGATCAAGCCAATTGCATTAGTATCTCACAAATTAATAATTATGCATAACGATAAAAATAAGAAAGGAATTAAATTAATTACATATAAAGTTATATGATTATTTACGGGATATATTATTATATTATATAATTAATATAATAATATATTATTTTTTTTTTTTTTATATTTTTTTTTTATATTTTTTTTTTTTTTTTTTTTTTTTTTTATTTATTTAGTGAACAACCGTGATAGTTTAAAACAGTGTTTTAATTACATATAAATAATAAAAATACAAATGTCAATAAAAATTAAGAATAATCACTGTTGTTGAGCGATGGCATCGAAACTGCGCATAATTTATGTAAGTAGTAAATAAGTGATTGATGCAGGGCCGAGGATCGAACCGGGTGCCGTTAGATTGCAAAGCGCACATGCACCCACTAGAGTACTGTCCCTATCATTGGAACAGAGCACCCAAGTATCAGCTTGACCCACTCGATGCATTACAGCGTAGAGCTGTCAGAATTGTCGACGATCACAAGCTCGCTGAACACCTAGAGCCGCTCAGCATGCGCAGAGACGTTGGGTCTTTCTGTATTTTTTATCGCATTTACAACGGGGAGTGTTCTGAAGAACTGTTCGATCTGATGCCGGCGTCGCGGTTTTTCCTCCAAAATATAACCTCAATTGCTTCAAGCGAAGAGTGAATAGAGTCCTCGAAGGTAGGCAACGCACCGCCAATGTCCCGGGTATTGTAGGTGTCCATAGGCGACGGTGACTACTTACCATCAGGTGGCCGTCGCTTGTTAGTCTAATTCCCTCCTGCCCATTTTTCTATCGGACTGCCAGAGCGGGCACGAAAAATCGTCACCGCTTTATGGTTGATATTCCGAAAACCCGTACGAAGCGCTTTTATTCCACATTTATTGTGCGAACTGCTAGTCTGTGGAATGCGCTGCCTGAATGGGTGTTCCCCGGTGGTTACAATCTGGGTGTCTTCAAATCACGAGTGAATTGGTTCCTTCTAGGCAAGCGTGCTCCAACGTAGACCGCATCATCGCTTAACATCAGGCGTGATGGTGGCCAACGCAGGCCTATTATAAAAAAAAAACTACAAAAAAAAAAAAAAAGGCGGCTTCGTGGTTTTACCATCGCACTAGCCCCCACCGCCAGAAGGCTCATCCACATATCAATCAGTGGAAATGGCACACTGTGCTGCTTGCGGAATTTCCGAGTAACAACATGGGGTTCTTCAAAAGGGCTGTTAATAGAGTCTTTAAAGGTCGACAACGTATCTGTGATGCCCCTGGTGTTACAGGTATAGGCGGCAGTGATCGCTTACCATCAGGCGGCCCGTTAGCTTGTTAGCCATAGCTCAAAACTAGGTAAACAATTTTAATGTTACATTTCCAGGGGGTGGTTCCGTGAAGGAGCTGGACACCCGGGTGGAGAAACTAGAAGACAGTTCCAATTCAGACTCAGATAGCAGCAGCTCAGGATCTGGTTAGTAATAGCATTTTTTATTTTTATTTGTGCTCATTCCAAAAATCCTCTTAGATAATCCCCTGCAATGGGATTTTCGGAATATTTACCCAGAAACTTGTAACCCAAAATAAAATGAATGGACGGGCCATAACCATTGAACTTGTTCAGGAAAAAAAAAACATACAGTCGTATTGATAACCTCATTTTTTTTAAGTCGGCTAAAAACGGGTAAAAACCCTTGGACATATACTTCAACACCTCATTATAACCATGTACAGTACATTTGTTACAAAAAATAGATAGCGGTTTTTTGTTGTGTATTTACACTTCGGGAAAGCACACAAAGGCATAACTTGTCAGATGTTTCGTTATCACGTAACAATAGACACGTGTTGCACTTCCTACGGCTAGAGACCGACTGAAACGAAATGAGAGCCGGCGCTCATTTTGTAATCTTCAAAAATGCGCTTCTTCTAGGCCCGTCCATTAATTTTATTTTATTTGAAATCCTCTTTTTAACTTAATCCAAAAATTCCCTATTTGGCTTATTCTAAAAATCCCCTTCGACATGTTTATCATAGTAAAAAAAAATCTTAAGTATTTTTGACAGCCCTGTTGGTCCAGTTGGTAGTGAACCTGCCTTTTGCGCTTGGGGGCGTGGGTTCGATTCCCATCTAGGACAAACATTTGTGTGATGAACATTTCAGTTTGTTCTATATATGGTTGTTAGTATCTATTTAAGTATGTATTTAAAACTATATATGTATGTATATCAGTCTCTGGCAGCCATATCACAAGCTTTGCTTAGTTTGGGGTCAGATGACGAGTGTGCAAAAATGACCCGATTTTTAAAGTATTAATTTGAATAATGTTTCCAACAGGCAGTTCCAGTTCGGGCTCGTCTTCCTCCTGCAGTTCCTCATCATCAGACAGCTCCGACTCCGAGCCGGAGACGAACCACGCAGACCAGAACAGGTTGGTACATGGGGCTGGTGGGAACAGAGCGAGGATGTTGGGAATGGGGCGGATGTGGGCCGCGGGGGTTGTTCATCATCATCACGGTTTCTTCTAGGCAAGCGTGCTCCAACGAAAACCGCATCATCGCTTAACATCAGGCGTAATGGTGGTCAAACTCAAGCCTATTAAATATTAAAAAACAAAAACAATAAATGTACTATTCATTTCAGAAAGTTCAGTAAATAATTTCATTATTCAATCATCATCATCATCATCAGCCAGAAGAGGTCCACTGCTGAACATAGTCCTCCCCCTTTAACCTCCACACTGAACGGCAGCCTGCCTTTTGCATCCACTGGATGCCCGCGACTCTCACAATGTCGTCGGTCCATCTAGTGGGAGGCCTACCTACGCTGCGTCTTCCGATTCGTGGTCTCCACTCAAGAACCTTTCTTCCCCATCGGTTATCGGTTCTTCGAGCGATGTGGCCTGCCCATGTGTTTGTTCATCTATATGGTCCCAATCCAAATATACAAGTTTCATTTGATAAAACGTGATTTTGACAAAAAAAAACAAAATGGCGAGTCGGGACAGTGCTAAAAATTCAAACACCTTTCTCAGCATAACAGAAATTGAAAAAAAGTCTCCTCCCCAGCACATATTCAGCGCCCGCGTGGGCGGCCCCGGCCTTCGAACCCGCGGCGGAGTCGGGCTCGGAGTCGGACCCGGAGCGCGCGGGCTCCGCCCCGCCCGCCGGCGCCGGCTCGCACGACGAGATCTCTGAAAGCGACAACGAGAGCCCCGACAAGAGCTTCCAGTGTCACATCTGTAGGAAGTGGTACTCTACCCGGGTCACTCTCAAGTAAGATACTACCCACTATACTCAGCACATACTCAGAGAGCTTCCAGTGTCACATCTGTAGGAAGTGGTACTCTACCCGGGTCACTCTCAAGTAAGATACTACCCACTATACTCAGCACATACTCAGAGAGCTTCCAGTGTCACATCTGTAGGAAGTGGTACTCTACCCGGGTCACTCTCAAGTAAGAAACTACCCACTATACTCAGCACATACTCAGAGAGCTTCCAGTGTCACATCTGTAGGAAGTGGTACTCTACCCGGGTCACTCTCAAGTAAGATACTACCCACTATACTCAGCACATGCTCAGAGAGCTTCCAGTGTCACATCTGTAGGAAGTGGTACTCTACCCGGGTCACTCTCAAGTAAGATACTACCCACTATACTCAGAACATACTCAGAGAGCTTCCAGTGTCACATCTGTAGGAAGTGGTACTCTACCTGGGTCACTCTCAAGTAAGATACTACCCACTATACTCGATCTAAGTGGTTTTTACCTCTGACAGCTAAATTAAAAAAAAAACTAGCTGACCCGACAGACATCCTGTCGAAATTTGAACAGTCTTGAGTTCAGACAATATCCCATAGAAAATAGGACGTTCAGTTTTGCTCGAATCTGTAATTTTTCCTTGTTGGCAAAAATCCAGTTTTCTTTACTATTATCGTCAAAAAATGCGTGAGACCTCTTAAATATCATAGATGAGAATATATCTTAAATATCTTAGATGAGAAAATATCTTAAATATCATAGATGAGAATATATCTTAAATATCATAGATGAGAATATATCTTAAATATCATAGATGAGAATATATCTTGAATATCATAGATGAGAAAATATCTTAAATATCATAGATGAGAATATATCTTAAATATAGATGAGAATATATCTTAAATATCATAGATAAGAAAATATCTTAAATATCATAGATGAGAATATATCTTAAATATCATAGATGAGAATATATCTTTAAAAGTAATCTGTGTTTGCAGTCATAACCCTAAATAAGATGTGTGTGTGGCTAGGATTCACCGGCGCGTGCACCAGGCGCGCGGGGGCGGCGGCTCGGCCCCGCGGGCACGGCAGCGCTCCTCCGACCGCTACGAGTGCGACATCTGCAGCGAGGCCTTCCCGCGCCGCGAGAAATTATACGCACACAAGTATGTACCGCTCCTTCAATATTAGAAAAAAAAAAAATTACAAACAGTCGAATTGAGAACCTCCTATTACTTCATTCGCAAATTAGTCTTTTTAAGAATAAGACTTGTTAAGAATAAGTCTCGTTAAGAATAAGTCGTTTGAAGAATAAGACTTGTTAAGAATAAGTCTCGTTAAGAATAAGTCGTTTGAAGAATAAGACTTGTTAAGAATAATTCTTTTTAAGAATGAGTCTTTGTAAGAATAGGTTATATTTCCCGAATAAGGCATATTGCAAACAGGTCCTTCTAAGACTATAGGTCTTTTTGAGAATGTCAATTTAAAAAACCGACTTCAAATAATCTGGGCTTTTTCAAGGCCAGAGTGAATAGGTATCTTCTAAGTCTGCGTGCTTCATCTTCGACCACATCGTCCTTTACTAACAAGCAAGTTGGTGGTAAACAGGTGGAATATTCACAACAGTTTTTTTTCTTCTAAATTCTCAATTTTTTTTCTTACGACAATATTATGACATACAAGCATCGAGATACAATTCCTATAGAGTCACCATCTCTCAGTGAAAACAGACAAAAAACGTCCGAGCGTCATTGTACATACATTGTATCAATTATATAGTTCACAATGCCACATTTACTGCAATGTAGACGTTATGTCGCTTGCATAGTGTTCAATGTTAGTTGTCCGCTATGTCATCGTAGCTCTGGCATTTTACGGCCTTACTTATAAACGTTACTTAAGTTAAGCAAAGCAATTTCCGTCAACGAGAAATTGACAGCAATTTTAAGCACTGCTTAACTTTTAAGTAACGTTTATAAGTAAGACTGTTAGTACTAGGCAACATATCACTCGTGCATTAATAACTCACTTTGCGATCGATGCAACATTCTATTATTATCTTTAAAACAGTGACCCCTATTTTTTTTAAATTTGATTTTGTTATTTTTACCTATTATGTCCTTCCGCCGTTATTCGAGGCCTTTAAACAATATTGAGAGATGACTTCTTCCATTTCCGGCCGTATTTAGATGTTGTAGTTCCATTTTACACCGCAAATATGGCAACTTCCGGCCGCCATGTTCACCAGGTGACACCCCTTGTGCTTCTCTTCATTGGCGTCTTGATTTTCGAGCCGTAACGTTTAACGCTGTTAGCGTTCGTGAAAAAAAAAAAAAATTTAAGAAAATTTTCTATATTAATAATTTTAAAAAGAATATTAAAAAGTTGTAGTTTCTAGTTTTAAACGTATTTTATAATCATTTACGTGAAAAAGATAAAAAGTAATTTTTATTAGCTACCCACATAAGATCGAGAAATCGTGAAGTTTTTTTTTTTTTTTTTTTTTTCAAATTACTACCAAATAATGTCGGAAAGTGAAGAAAACGTGCGTGAGTGTGAACCGTCGTCATCCTCATCCACCAGTGGTGATGAGGACCCGCGAAAGCATCGTAAGCGGAAGCGGTCTCGCAAGGACGACAGAGGTCAGAAAAAGAGTAAGGTATTAGAACGCCTTACCGAACAAGTAAGTCAGATTCAGAACTATTTGGCATGTAGTACCTACCCCACTCAGGGTTGGTACCCGGTTGGTACCGAGTATCACCTCCCAGGAGTGTCGAATGAGGATCACCTGGTGCCCGGCCAGCAAGATGCGCCTACTGTCGAGTTGCCCGCCGAGTCGGCTCTCAAATTCGAATTCGATTTGACGACAAATCTAAAAGAACCTACAATTCCATGTGCCTCTTCTGACCATTTGCAACTGTTAAATTCATTGCAACATTTTAAATCAGATAACTGGACAAACGTTCGTTACTCTGAAATTCAAAAATCGTATAATGCTCGTCCGGGGTTCATTGAACTGGAGGTAAACGATGAGATTAAACAGTTCGACAAGTCAAACAATTTGATTGCAACTGATAGGTCCTTAGGTGCGGTAACACATGCGGTAATTATGCAAAGTGACGCGTTAAAAGCGGGGGTATCTGAATTAATGCAGTGGGCCCATGATAGTGACAGTGTTGATAAAGACTCACTGATAACAAAAATTAAAGACACGTTTTCGGGTGATTTTCAAAAAATCTCTCTTGATTGTTTGCAATTACTGTGTGGTCGCCGAGCCGATGTCATTGAACAAAGACGTGAGGTATTTCTCAATTTAGTCAAAGATAAATTCTTAAAATCAACCTTGAAAAAGATACCCCCATCTTGCGAGTTTTTATTCAGTAAAGTAGAGTTCTCGGAATTTGTAAAAAATAATGGAGGTACTAATAAAATTTTCTCAAGACCCTCCTTCTCTGCGCAAGAGAAGAGAGTTACATCTGGATCTCAGGCTGCGCAACCTGGACCCAGTAGTTATAACCAAGCCGGTCGCCCCACGGCACCGTTTGCGTTACGATATCAGACTCCTCAAGGGGTTAGACAGTATGCCCCGATGCAATCGTATGGGTTTAATTATGATTTTCCAGGCTACGCTGGAAACCAACGGTTCTTTCGACCTCAATTTAAACCACAGTCATTTACCGCGGGTCAACAGGCCCCGGCTAATCCGAGGAAACCATTTAGTCAACAAGGAACATCCAGTCAAAGCAATATCGCGCGCGGCAGGGGGCGGGGTATTAGAAAATATTGACATAGCACAACCATTTCAGGGAGGCAGGCTAAGGATGTTCGTGGATGTATGGACGGAGTTTGGGGCGCCGACTTCTTTACTGCACATAATAACAGGGTACAAAATTCCTTTCAAAGCAAAGCCGCCGCCACTTGTTTTACCGCGCCTCACCAGCGGCCGATATCAAACTGCTCCATCTTACGCAATGGATCAGACTATAAACAATTTAATGATGGAAAAAAATTTTAGAGTACGCCCCCGAAACGCCGAGTTTTTTATCTACCCTGTTTTTAATCCCGAAAAGCGATGGTTCTATGCGCCCTATTTTCAACCTAAAAAGATTGAATCAGTTTTTAAAAGTAACCAAATTCAGACTCATCTCCGTTCATCGAATCCCAGATTTTTTACAACCAAACGATTGGATGGTAAAAATCGATCTCACACAGGCCTACTATCATTTGCCAATAGCACCATCCCACCGGTGCTTTCTAAGACTGCTTTACCGCGGCCGACTCCTTCAAATGACCTCTTTGCCATTTGGACTTGCCACCGCTCCCAAAGTGTTCGCGTCTCTCTCAAACTGGACAGCGGAAATTCTAAGAGAGCAGGGGATTCGTGTCGCTGTCTTTCTCGACGACTATATGATTGCGTGTCAGGACAGGTCGAGGTTGGAGGAGCAGACTCAGACCGTTCTCAGAACTCTACGACACTTAGGGTGGGTCATCAACACCTCCAAGTCAGTTCTAGTCCCCCAAAAATCATTGGAATATCTAGGTCTAGTATGGGACACGTGGAAGAACAAGAAAAGTTTGCCCGAGAAGAAAATCCACGGTTTACGGGTCACCATAACGAAGTTACTCAACCGACAAAAAGCGGCGCTTCGCGACGTTCAAAGTTTGGTGGGAACATTGAATTTTGCACGGCTGGCTGTTCCACAGGGTCGATTAAACTTCCGTTGTCTCTTGACACATTGCAACGACCTACTTCGGAGCAATTCCGAAAACGAGGTTCCCTTTCCTTTACAGACAATCGAAGAACTGGAGTGGTGGATGCAGAACTGCGACAAGTCAACTCGACTTCACCCTCCGTTGTTGACACATTTTCTCACAACAGATGCAGCCGACTCGGGGTGGGGAGCAGAGTTGAACGGCGTGCAAGTACGGGGCGACTGGTTGATCGGAGAAGAGTCAGTTCATTCCAATCAAAAAGAAATGTTGACTATTCTGAAATGTTTGTACCAATTCGGTCCTTATCTGAGTCATTCGTCTGTGCTGCTTCAATGCGACAACAAATCAGTCGTAGCATACCTGAGGAACGAGGGAGGAATTCGATCGGTACAGCTGATGAGTCTGACATATCAGATTTTCAAAATTTTAGATTGTTTCGACATTCACTTAGTCGCACATCACATTCCGGGAAAATTCAATGGTGTTGCCGATCGCCTTTCTCGGAAGTCGATACTTCCCGAGTGGCACCTGCTTCCTGCGTTGACAGAGGTGGTCTTTCAAAAATGGGGTGTCCCAGAAGTAGATTTGTTCGCGTCGAATCGTGCCCACGTCGTTCCAAAATATGTCAGCTTAGACCAGACGGACCATGCAGCGTGGAGACACAACGCGTTTGCCTGGGAATGGAAGTTCAAACTAGCGTGGATATTCCCCCCTCCAAATTTATTACCGAGAGTCCTCATGCATCTCAATCGAGCGATAGGCACATATTTAATAGTAGCGCCGAGGTGGCCTCAGGCGTTTTGGAGAGCGGATCTAAAAGCTCGTGCCATAGCACCACCATTCACAGTCCGCCAGCTAGAGTCCAAACTAATAGACCGGTCGACGGGCCATCCCCCGCCAAAAGTACAGGACATGACGCTCGAAATTTGGAAATGTGGGGGTGGTCTGAAGCAGTAGGGTCTTGGTCTACACAACAAAAAACCCTATTGCGGGCAGGATGGCGGGAGTCCACTCTTAACACGTACAAACCTGCGTGGGCGCGATGGGTGAAATGGTGTCAGAACTCTGATGTTAATCCTACTAATCCGTCGGGCTCTGACTTGGCAAAATTTTTGGCCGATCTCCACCTTAAAGAAAAGTTAGCATACAGAACGATTTTGGTCCATAAGTCTGTAGTTTCTACTTTGTGTACTACTAAAGATAGTTGCCAGCTTAGTTCTAATGTTTTAGTTAAACAGATATTAAAATCCATCGCTACAAGTAATGCTAAAACTCGAACTGAAACAAATATTTGGGATACAAATACTGTAATATCTTGGTTGTCAAATAGTGAGTTATCTGTTCAAAATTTGTGGGAAGTCTCACGACGGTGTGCTATTTTACTGTTACTTTGCTCGGGGCGTAGAGTACATGATCTCACACTTTTAAGTGTATCGGACAGTAACTTTATAGATGATACTGATGCGAACTGTCTAACTTTCTGGCCTATATATGGATCTAAAACTGATTCTGCATCGTATACTCAATCTGGTTGGAAATTGTATTCAAATAACGAGAACCCTAATATAGATCCTGTGTTATGGGTAAGAAAGTTGGTACAGATCGGTACGAACAGACGTAGAGAAGCTAAAGTAAATAATCTGTTTGTAACAGCCCGAGGACCAGCCAAAGCTGCTTCTCGAACTATAATCGCGGGCTGGGTTAAATCGGTTTTATCCGATGCTGGTGTTGATGCAACCCCTGGAAGCGTGAGATCAGCTGTAGCATCTAGGGGTTGGATTGACAGAGAACCATTAGACAAAATCTTGGCTAGAGCTAATTGGAGGTCTGAAAATACATTTTCTAAATTCTATAAAAAAGAAATAAGATCTGTGCCTAATGCTAGATCAAATAGTCTGTCATTGGCAGCTCTTTTTGAACCTGTAAGATAGTCATTGGTTAGTTGTCTATTCTGAAAATAAACTAAACATGTTAAATAATAATAATAATATATAGATATATATGTATCTGCTTGTACATTTTATAATTTGTAAATATAGCATTATGTTAGGATAAAACAGTGTTTTATGTTAGGATAGTTATTAGATACTAATTGAAGTATATTTTAGTACTATGCAATCACATTGGCGTCTCGTTCACCAGGCGAAAACAAACAATGTCTCAATATTGTTTAAAGGCCTCGAATAACGGCGGAAGGACATAATAGCAGAGTTTTACCTACCATTAAAACTCATATTATGTCCGGAGCCTTATTCGATGCCTTACAGTAAACTCTGCCTGGTGTTAGTTAAGTTATAAATAAGTAGGCTATTGAGACCACAATGAAGAGAAGCACAAGGGGTGTCACCTGGTGAACATGGCGGCCGGAAGTTGCCATATTTGCGGTGTAAAATGGAACTACAACATCTAAATACGGCCGGAAATGGAAGAAGTCATCTCTCAATATTGTTTAAAGGCCTCGAATAAGGCTCCGGACATAATATGAGTTTTAATGGTAGGTAAAACTCTGCTATTATAGCGCTAAGAATACATAGAAAAAAGTACATATTTAAAGATAAAGAAAAAAAACGTAATATATAAAGTACCTATATATTTTAGCAGGTGTAGGTTAATATATATATATATCATCATCATCATCATCATCAGCCCTGAGTGACCCACTGCTGGGTATAGGCTTCCCTTTGTTTATGCCACTCTCCCCGGTCACTCGTGTGTCTATATATATATATGTATATATATACATTTTTTTAAATATATTTTTTTGTTCTTGACGTAGTCATGTCTATGGTCAGCCAATGCATGCTGTTGTGTTGTTATAGGGCGGAGGCACACCGCGGCGCGATGACGTTCCGCTGCGAAGTTTGCCGCCGCTGCTTCGAGCACGACGAGGAGTTAGCCGCACACCGAGACCAGCACACCGACGACGAACGGAACGGTAAGTACTTAACGCTACTTTCAATTCAATTCAATTATTTCGTATCTTAGGTATAACCAAGGAAGATAGACTAAGAGGAAAGCCAATAGCGGAACATTAGAGCGTAGCTCGGAACATTTGCCTAAAAACGGTATAAACTTAGATGGCGCCGTAATTTGAGCGTGCTATAGGTTGTCTCGAACTTCCGTAAGCGCTGCAGTCAGATAGCGTACGAAAGGGTTCTACAAATTACCGTAGCGCTAGTATCGCAGTCAAGTTTCGCAACATTTCAAGAAAAGCTCTACCTATAACTGTAGATGGCGCTTTTCTTTATTCCCTTGAAATACCCGCTAGCTGTTGCCCGCGATTTCGTACGCGTAATGACGAAAAATGGTGATGGTGCTGATGAAAAGACTATGTCCGTCTCCTGGTTCTAAGCTACCTCCCCACCAATTTTCAGCCAAATCGGTTCAGCCGTTCTTGAGTTATAAATAGTGTAACTAACACGACGTTCTTTTATATATATATACAATGTTTTTTTTTTACTATTAACTTATTAAATAACTAATAAATAAATAAATATTCGGGACATTTTTGCACACACGGTCATCTGACCCCAAACTAAGCAAAGCTTGTGATATGGCTGCCAGAGACTGATATACATACATATAGAGTTTTAAATACATACTTAAATAGATATTAACAACCAGATATAGAACAAACACAAATGTTCATCACACAAATGTTTGTCCTAGATGGGAATCGAACCCACGCCCACAAGCTCAGAAGGCAATTCCCAATAATCCTATATAATAATAATATATATATATATGTATATAGATTTCAACCCCCTTTTGCCTCCCTCAATTCATCCCTTTTGCAAAATCCTTTCTTAGCAGACCTCTGCGCCCCATAAGTAATCTACTTGCCTAATTTTAGCTCCGTAAGTCGAGTAGTTTTCGAGATTCCGTGATGAGGGAGTGAGTGAATAGATGTGGCAACTGGACAGTGACGTAATTGAGTGTCAACTCACAGAGCGCTACACCTTGTTTTCTTGGATCATGATGATGATGATGATACCTAGTAAACCAAGTACTGATGTCGCAGGTCGTTGCTCGGAGTGCAGCGCAGTGTTCCCCCGGTTCGAGCAGCTGCGGCGGCACCGCGCGTGCGCGCACCCCTCCGCGCCGCCCTCGCCCGCGGACGCGCCCCCCGCCGCCGGGGCTCTGCCCCACGCCTGCGCGCACTGCGGGAAGAGGTTCTCGCACGTGCACTCCCTGACCAGACACCTGCATAACCACGCCAAGCAGCTCTACAGATGTGTCGTCTGCAAGGTAAATATATTTTTTCATTCTTTTATATATGAGCCGTGTTACAAAAAAAAATAAACACGCAAATAAGTGCACAGACATTAAAAAAAAAAACGGGACCGGACCGACAACCTACCTCCTTTTTCGAGGTCGGTTAATGAATGTCGTTTAAATTTTCGTTTTGTGCAATGTAGGTAGTTTGTAAAAAAAAAACCGTGAACCCGTTGTCTGGATAAATCTAACATCTTAGGTTTTAAGAAAACTTACTTATATAAAATATAACGTAACTAACATGTGTAATAAAAAAAACTGATAAAAGAAACTGACTTGATTTTCACTAGTTTTATTTTATTTAGTGTTTTTTTTTCGCGTCGTTTTTTTCCGCATTCACTTTGAAAAAGACCGCCTAATGCGCTTGAAACTTTAGTCGGAGGAACCGGCTTAATCTTACGTGAGCAATTCCCGTGTTTTTTTTTTTTTTATAAAATATTTTTGCATAACTTGTTGAGTTTACCTATTATGTGGATGTTACATACGTACCCATAGCACATAATATTGTCATATATTTAAGCAATAAAAAATAAAAATATTTAAAAAATATATGGTTAAATTTTAAGTATCCCGATTATTGGGAAAGAAGTTGTGCGCCTTATAATAAGTTATAAGACGCAGTGACAATGCCCCGGGTATTGTAGGTGGCGGTGACCACTCACCATCAGGTGGCACGAAGCTTGTTTGCCAATTATTCTATTAAAAAAAAAAAAAAAAAAAAAAAAAAAAAAAAAATTGCTGTAGCAAAGAAAATGTAATCCGCCATATTGGAGAGGCAGGCGGCCAAAACTTTCCCTCTGACAAAACGAAAAACTACTTATGAAAAGAAGTGATACATAATATGTTAATATATTGAGTTTTTCCACAATAAAAAGCAGTTATCTATACTAATATTATAAAGAGGAAAGATTTGATTGTTTGATTGTTTGTTTGTTTGCATTGAATAGGCTCCGAAACTACTGAACCGATTTGAAAATTTCTTTCACTGTTGGAAAGCTACACTATCCCCGGGTAACATAGGCTATATAATATTTTCAAAAAAAATAGGGATCCTTACTAAAACTCCAATAATGTAACCCAAGGTGTAAAAAATAAGATTTGTAATTTTGACTTTGCGTGTTTGACAGTGTCTGTCAGGTCAGCTAGTTTTCAATAAAAATACATATCTAATTATTATTTATAGCAGCTTTGAAAAAGATTGCTTAGGAGAAACCGATTCACTCGTGATTTGAAGACACCCAGATTGTAACCATCGGGGAACACCCATTCAGGCAGCGCATTCCACAAACTAGCAGTTCACACAGTAGAAGTGGAATCAAAGCGCTTCGTACGGGTTTTCGGAATATCAACCATAAAGCGGTGTAGATTTTTCGTGCCTGCTCTGGCAGTCCGATAGAAAAATGGGCAGGAGGGAATTAGATCATGCAGATCCGATGCACACTCTCCGAAATGTATCCGAAAAAAAACCGAGACTAGCAACTTTACTTACAAACAACTTAATTTTGAGTTTTGGCGCCAACGCGGAAAAAACATGTCGGCTCGTTGGATTATTTTCCTAAACTTGTGTATTTTGGAGTGTTCATGTGTACTAAATGGTGAATTATTATTCATTAAGTGCTCGTAAACGTGCTCGAGTGTGGGCAAGTGATATAACGAGGTGAAACGTGTCTTTTCGTGTTGTTTCCAAAACTCCATAGGAGCCTCTTGTAAAGTCTCAACCACTTTACAGGGGCATGAGTTCGACTTGACCGTGACTTACTTAGCTTGACTTTGACTGTGACTATGACTTGTTTGACGCTATTAAGACAAAGTAAACTGATTAATATTACGAGTAAAGGACATTGAATCCACGCTCATGAAGATTTTAACAAAAAAAAAAAAAACAACTTACTTTTAGCAACTGAATGGGTATTCAGGCAGCGCATTCTACGGAATAGCAGTTCACACAGTAGAAGTGGAATCAAAGCGCTTCGTACTGGTTTTCGGAATATCAACCATGAAACGGTGTCCATCTTTTAATACCCATTCTGAAAAGTTAAAACGAGCTCTCTTCCAAATCGGTCGAGTTTTTTTTTTCTAATAATTAATAATAATTTTTCTTGTCAATATTTTCAGGCGTCGTTTGCCCGAGCTGAACAGTTGGCGCAACATCTGAACAGCCATCTCGCTAACTACAAGCGACTCAAGCCGTAACCGGCCCGCGGAGCGTCACGACGCGTCAACAACGTGTCACGACGCGTCAACAACGTGTCACGACGCGTCAACAACGTGTTACGCGTCAACAACGTGTCACAGTGCGTCAACAACGTGTCACGGTGCGTCAACAACGTATCACGGTGCGTCAACAACGTTTCACGGTGCGTCAACAACGTGTCACAGTGTGCCAACAACGTGTTACGCGTCAACAAATTGTCACAGTGCGTAAACGTGTCACGACGCGTCAACAACGTGTCACGACGCGTCAACAACGTGTCACGGTGCGTCAACAACGTGTTACGCGTCAACAAATTGTCACAGTGCGTAAACGTGTCACGACGCGTCAACAACGTGTCACGCTACGTCAGCCAAGTGTCACAGTGCGTCGACGTGTCACGGCCTGTACGTGTTACAACGCACCATCACGTGATGACACGCCAACGTTACGTAATGACGTGTCACGCGTCTATAACCCGTATCCATACAATTGCGTCCTTACGACGCGTTAAATGTTACACTTGACTTACAGCGGCGGAATTGAATGTTTTGTCATATACATCCAATGACAATATAACCACTTGACGGCTCATCCTTTACCCCGCATAAGCCAAAGGTTCTAACATGTCAACCTAAGCTATTTCGAGCGGGGCCAATCCTAGGCGCGAATTGAATGAATGACTTTTGATTCTCCAATCACAAGCGTCGTGTCGCGTCGAGTCTCCAATCACAAGCTGCCCCCCCGCGACCGACGTGGCATCATTTTGCTAAAGGGAATTTTGACTACATGCGCGATCCAAGTGGTTATATTATCTTTGTGTACATCATGAACCCTATTCATAAACGTTTGACAAACTAATCTATAAAGAAATCTGTCAACGCATTCGGGTCGTGTTACCTGGGAAATGAGACAAACCAAATTATTTCTAACCACATACCTATATCCAAGGAGACGACACAAGTAAGGGCGTCTCAAGCCCATGGCCCGGGGGGGGGGTTAATATTATGGAGGATGAGAAATGAATTGTAGGTACAGTCAAGTTTTGACGTGCGGGATTTATCGCCAAAGCAATACAATAGGCATGACTAATATTTTTGTATTACCTCATAAAAAAGCTGATCATAAATAGAGCACATCAACGAAAACAAAATTAAAATTAGTTCAAAACTAAATAAGATATAAGCATTTTAATTTCATGCTAGAAAGAGAGCGCACTATACTGAGCCGTGACGTCACGGCTCAGGAGCGCCATACAAATGCTATACTAACACACGCTTTGCGAGAAAGGGATAGAACATCCCCTCTCTATCCCCACCTAAAACTTTAAATACTCATATCTCAGAGATTTATCAGCCGATTCAAATTATTTTTTCAGTATGTGTAATGTATTTAGTTATATTCATCGCTAAGCCGGGTATTTGTAATAAATTAAACATTAGGACACATGCCTATTGCACGGCCTTAGGACTTTGGTTACTTTGCAGTCGGCTAAAAAAATTTAATCTCTAGGGGTGGGCAGCTGCCCCGCCCTGCCCCCCTTGGCGACGCCCTTAGCCACAAGTCGACTTACCTGCATGTAATATCCAATACAACTACGATAAATTGTCGTAGTTGATTCCGGCTAAAACCAGTCTGCTCAGTGCCGCGACAACACGTGTCTGTAAC
This sequence comes from Agriopis aurantiaria, assembly GCA_914767915.1. Lineage (NCBI taxonomy): Eukaryota > Metazoa > Arthropoda > Insecta > Lepidoptera > Geometridae > Agriopis > Agriopis aurantiaria. The sequence continues at coordinate 5,178,265 of OU612010.1, read as the reverse complement.
GAAAATGGGTAATTGTGCAATACTGAGTTGTAATACTGCAAATAGATAATGATCCCAAGCTCACTGAACGCCTAGAGCCGCTCAGCATGCGCAGAGACGTTGGGTCTCTTTGTATCTTTTATCGCATTTACAACGGGGAGTGTTCTGAAGAACTGTTCGATCTGATGCCGACGTCGTGGTTTTACCATCGCACTAGCCGCCACCGCCTGAAGGCTCATCCACACATCATAGATCAGTGGAAATCGCACACTGTGCGATTCACACGATCCTTGCCTCACACCTGCAAAATGTGGAATGAGCTACCTTCCGCGGTGTTTCCGAGAAGCTACAACATGGGGTTCTTCAAAAGGCGAGTTAATCGAGTCCTAAAGGGTCGGCAACGTATTTGTGATCTGGTGCTACAAGTATCCATAGACGACGGTGACTGCTTACCAGCATGGCCCGTCTGCTTGTATGCCACATATGGCAAAAAAATTTTTTATGGCCGACTGAATAAATTTATTACTTTTCACAGGTAAAAATTTTAGGTACCTACGAAAAATTTGACTTGCTTAGTTTTCATACAATTTGGACCGCTTGTGACGTCTACTTGGATGTCTGTGATTGTAAAAAAAAAACCTAGACATTTTTTTCCTTCTGCTTTGCAAAGGCCTCCCACACTTCCTTCCAACTATCTCTTTCCTCTACAATGTCCTGCTATTCTTTGCGGAAACCATTAAATTCTCACCATTGTTTTCGTCTCATTTTCGCGCGTAACACTTTCCATGAGCAGAACATAGATTAGCTTATCGAAAGTTTAGAAAGGTTTTAGTGTAAATAAACATTACACATTGACAATAATAGATTGACTCCTTCAACACTTGTCCAGTAAAGTTTAGACCACCCGCACAACTTGTAGAATGGAATTAGCAACTGTAAAACTGAACTACCCGCATAAATTTTTTATAATGGCATTTGTCAGATGCGCTGGTTTAGACACCTTCCAAAGATGCTCTATGGCAGTAGATAATATGTTATCTATATATATATATATATATATATATATATATATGATTAATTCCTATTTATCTTGGTCACGTCATAACTTGTGAACGACTTTACCGATAGCATTCGTCTTTTTTTTTAAAGAATACTTTGTATAAGGTTCTTACGGAAAGAAAAAATAAGAATATTGCGCAGAAAATTGGAAAATTTCAGAAAACCTAACGGCCCTTTTAACCTGCGAGTGAAACCGCGGGGCGTAGCAAGTTGATAATTTTAAAAAAACAGCGTTTAGGCGTCCGTTTTTCATCTAGGATCAAAGTGCTTGGACAAATCCAACGAACCCACGTTGGGGGGTTACGTCGTTTTGCTTAGGAGTTTCTATGGCCACCTTCTGTCTCCCATCATCAAACCAGCTAGATGGTACCGTAACATTGCATTGTCACCGAACTTACATAAGTATGCCCAATTTCAGCTCAACTAAGGATAACTAGGGCCTTACGGACAACAGCTAATTGCGGCACCCAATCCGCTCAGTTGGAAAACCACGCGACCGCAAACCGTATCTGGGCGCGATAAGGTTCACGTTCGCGTGATTTTCCAACTGAGCGGATAAGGTACCGCAATTAGCTGTTGTCCGTGAGGCCCCAGGTCTAAAATTCAGTAGCAAGATTTGTTCCACACATACATACTAACAGTCCAGGGCAAGTTACATAAAAGCTTTTAAAATCAAATCAAATCAATCAATCGCGTGATTGCACAAAATGGCGGCATTCACTGTTTTTGACACTAGGGGGTCTAGACAAGACCCACTTTCTATTAGCGTTCACGCCTGCGGAAAGATGAAATTGTATGAAAATGACATTGACATTAGCTTGAGAGATGTTATTCTCAAGCTAATGTCATTGTCAATGTCATTTTCATACATTTTCATCCTTCCGCAGGCGTTAACGCTGACAGAAAGTGGGTCTTGTCTATTTTGTCTAACCCCTCTGGTATGCAAGCAAGTTATCTAGTGCGTCTTCTCTATGGAACATCCTTGGTACTTTCTGTTATGGGATTTTGCCTTTATAAATTTTTCAAATAATAAAAAACCCTAGGTGGTACAGAAAAGATGCCGCAAGTCGCGAATTAGAAGTTGCGGCAAGTTGTTGCCAGTCTAAACTCTATTGGACTATCCTGTACAGAGAATCAATTTCTTCCTGTTCTGTATCTAATGAGAACCAACACGGTATAAAGTAATTTTCGTCGTGCCGTGTTGGTTCTTAATAGCGCTGGTGGCGTGAAACGGAACGCGCTCTGAAATTGTTGCCGTCCTCTTCTCACACGTTGAAAATGACAATATGTGAACAGGATGACGATACTAAGTCAAGTTTTGTTTCGTTTAAAATCGTTGCGTCTCTTTTCATTTTAATATGTGTGAAAAAGATGGCATTTTTTTAAAGTCAAAGCGGTTTGAAGATTAGTGGCCTACGGTCCGGCCGTCAGCTTGTTTTTTCGAAAATTTTGTCGCAGTCCCTAAGTACCTTAGAGGGTAACCGAAAAATTAAGCCGAAAGAGGTCCATGGTATCAATATTATGAACAACTTTTACTGTGGCAGCAATTCGGAAACCGCGAAAAAAAAAACAACTGTTCCATACATTTTGTCGACACAAAAATCAATATCTGTTCAGTATCTTTATTTCAATTGAGTACAAATACAAGTACATTTTCGAAAGGTCAAAATTCAACATTAAACGCCTTACTTATAAACGTTACTTAAGTTAAGCCAAGCTTAAAACAGCTCTGTCTCGTTTTCACCTGTGACAATTTTGGTCAACGAAAAATTGACAGCAATTTTAAGCATTGCTTAACGTTTATAAGTAAGACCGTAAAAGTACATAGTCAAAGTGAAAACAACCGGACAAGTACGAGTAGGACTCATGCTCTGAGGGTTCCGTTGGACAGAAACCTAAGATCGCGAGCCCAAAAAAATAAATGCTGAGGTTGAAATATTGAAAGACAAACTTAACTTTGTAGTTGACTATAAGGTTCTTTCATACATTCCAACTACAAAATGTAAGTTTGTAATAGCAAAATAATTATTTTTAAATGATGTAACTTCAAATTTATAACTTTCGGATTTATTCCAATATATGTGCTATGAGACCTTGCCTCTTGCCAAATTTCATGATTATAGGTCAACGGGAAGTACCCTATAGGTTTTGATTTCCCTGTGAAATCGCAAAATATGCGACATAAACGTTCATATCTTTTGATTGCGTTGACATACAATTTTTATTTTTTTACAGCTGAAATAAACCGTAGATCCAAGTATTTAGTATAAATTTCAACTTGCTACCTTTACGCGTTCTTGAGAAAAAGGGTCTTGACAGACGGACAACGAAGTGATCCTATAAGGGTTCCGTTTTTTCCTTTTGTGGTACGGAACCCTAAAAAGAATACTAGTACATAAAAAATCGATAACTATAACTTGGTGTTATCAAGTTTCCGTGTTGGAAAGCTACCAGACTTCAATTTGGTAGATTTACACAAATAAAACTTATACAATAAAATAAAATCTATATATAATTAATTATATATCTTTTTAACCGGCGATATTACGATTAAAAGCCACATTTTTTTTTATCTTGTTACCCTCTATCGATATATAAAGGTTCCACACTGACAAGTTTTCGAAACAAAACAAGATGGCGGCCGGACTAAGGCCTCCTTCCATACTGAAGTCTTCGAACCCCTTTTGTTTCCTTCAAAATCATTGCGTCTCTTTTCATTTGGATATGTGTGAAAAGGATGGCGACATAGTTTTAATGGCGCGAAATGGACGCCATTTGAGCATGCATTGTATCCTCACTCGAAAATTTAATTTAAATGGAAGTTTAGAAAATGTTTGTTCACATTTATAACACTGTAAATAGTTATTGAGATCACAAATAAGACTTATGGTTATTTTAATTTTAGGGAATTTTACGCTATTCAATATTATGTATTAAGTTTAATAATTGTTTTTAATGGTAAGAACATTTTACACATGGCGTTATTACCAAGTCTGGTAGTCTGCTGTCCCGCACGCACTGGTTAGCTTGTGTGAGAAGGATAGCATGCGTTCGCAGGGTTGATAAAAATCACGTTTTTTTTTTCGAAAGTGTTTTTGATTTAAAAAAAAAAGGTTTAATGTTTTTTTTTTTTTAAATTAGCACAAACATTTATTCAATAAAAATTACAAGTTAAATAAAAACGATCTTATTTTTTTTTTTTGTTTTGTTAGTCGTGTTTTATAATTTAAATAGTAGTTTTGACTAATAAGTCAAAACTACTATTAAAAATTAATATAAGAAAGTTGACATCTGTCAACTTTCTTATTTTTTTTTTCACACTAGCAACACGACAACTAATTCTGACTTGACCGTGACTTACTTGTCTCTGTCGACTGACTTGTTTGACGCTATGTAAGCTTTTTTAATAATACGACTGAAGAAATCTGTATCCAAAGTCAAGTTTTTTTTTTTTACAACAGCATACGGATTCCCCATTCCTCCAAAATATTAATGAATAATAATACAACCCGGTGAATACTACTGACATTTCCTTTTTTTTTTTTTTCGCGCGTCAACAAATTGTGATATTTATGTTGGGAGAATGTTTGGCCGAAAGATAGATCCACAGATCTACTACCTATAGATTTTCAATGAGCGTGGCTAGCTCAGTGCCTCTCGCTTCAACAAGGTGTGTTGCCACATTAAAATGATTTGCTATAAGTTAGGGTAATATACCTACTATGATGGGTAGTGAATCTTCAATGAGTACTTTGGAAACAATACTACCTTTTAAATATTTCTATTTTATACACTATCTGCTGCAACCCGCGGTGCTACCTGCAATTTTCTGGAAAGAAAAGTACGTTGTCTGTCCTCATGACACACCCTACCGTCCTGACAAAATTTGACTTAGCCCTTGATCTAAGAAAACAAGGTCTAGCAATCTGGGAGTGGTCCCGCAATGACGTCACTGTCCAGTTGCCACTTTATTCAATCAGCTGTTACGTGGTGTATCGTCATCTCTCTCGAACCTGTTGTAAATTGACATCATGACATCATTGCGGGACGCCTACGTAAACATTTTTTCTCGAATTGCTATACCTGGCGGAGTATATTATTATACCATGACTTAGCCGTTTCCTCGTAAAAAACAGACAGAAAGTTACAAACTTACTTGCGTTTTTATTATATTTATTTGTTAGGATTAGAATATAGTACTAGAAAAAAGGTTGTAAAGTAACCATAGCATGATTTTTTATGATTAATTAAAAATAATAAAAAAGTCAAAGAGTTAAAACGGAAGGGCAAAGGAAGGGCCCCCATGCAACAAACATTAAACGTATTTTTGGATTTGTTCTAGTGTAAAAACGGTAATCCGTACAAGCGTCAAATTTAGCGGATTATAGTGAACATAAGTAAAACAACAAATAATAAACACTGGCCAAGTGCGAGTCAGTGACAAATTTCTGTTTACCACTAAGCTAAGCAACGTCGGGCGCGGTCGGTACTTGGATGGGTGACAGCCTGGGCGTGATGTTGTCTTTTTGCACAACTTTTTGAATTTTGTGATTGTAAAGAACTCTCAGCGCGCGAGCCCGACTCGCGCTTGGTCAGTTTAGTTTTTTCATGAATGGAATTATGTATAACATTCCAAATAATTAGATAAATAGACTCTTTAATGTTTACAGTACAAATTTCACGAACAGCACGTAGCTTTTTGAATCGGTTCGCCGAAATCGCCTTTTGCTTTTCCAGCTTCATAACTGTGGCCTCATTAATATATATTTAATATTAACATTCACCATATTCATATGGGCATAAAAGGGTCGGTATTTTGCACTTCTTGCAATGTGCCAGCTTTTTTCAGCAATGTGACAGGATCAGTTGGAAACCTGCAGAACGAATAATTTATGTTAGTTGCAGTGGGTAATTTCTTTCATAAACTGGCAACATTCATAATTTATTTTCTAAGTGAATAATTTGATAAAATTCATAGAATTAGACCACAAATCGACCTAAAAACTGACTAATTATGAATAAAATATTTGCGAATTGATATCCTGAATTTATTTAGGTGATCGTTACAAGCTTTATATGTTTACTTACGTGTGAAATGATATTTCATCGTATTTTCGCTCACTGCGCTTCTTGCAGCCCAAAATGCTACAACCAACCATTGTAAAATATCTTTTACAATTATTTCTCAGAGGAAACACGCATTTATCACATTTAATCACCAAAAAAGGCAATAAATATAATTCAGACCCGTTTTGTTTGTCACTGATTATTACAGATTTTGACACTTGAGGTACCAAAAACAGGTCACGCCGATAAGGACAACAAAATCTATTTATGTCCTTTTCGTACTTGTGCTGAGCCATATCAAGTTGTCTCTTTCACTAAAATATATTGCCGATCTGGTTGTGTATATCTGTGGATAGATCCCATCAGGCACCACTATAATTTTAATTAATTAACCAAAGAAATTTTATGCAAAAAAATCAAGTTTGCTTTTAATTACAGTTTTTTTTTTTTTCTATTTATTTAAATCAATTGAATCAATTTATTTACGTCAATTGATTCTATTTATTTAAATCGATCAACCCTGCGTTCGCCAAAGACTCGCCCGATTGTTTTTTTTTAATCTGACATACGCTGGATAGTTTGTCTCTCTCACACTAGTTATTGAAAGAGAGAGAGAAACGTCTTATTCCGAAGCGTGCGTGAAATCAAGTTTTAGTAACCAGCAAAGCCTCGGGTTCACAAAAAAAATACATTTTTTTACATATTTAAGAGCCTTAATACAAAATACATCATTCAATTATAGGTATTTGGATTTTCGGGTATAAAATAAAAATGGAGCCGTAATTGTCAACACGAATATAAAACAAGTAAACCGTAGCATAACAATTGTTTATTTTATGTCAGTAGTTTAAAGTAATCCACTCTCAAACTTTCGCTCCGAGAGTTGAGAACAACGAATTTTGTAAATTGGAGGTGATATGTTGCGTTTTTGCAAAATTTGAAGTTGTTATTTCGAATAAAAAATGCAAATATATTTTTATTGCATAAATGAATGTTCTATGATAGAATCAGAACGCCAAAAATCCAGTTTGCGTTGCTTTTTTCAATAACAGTGAGAGGGCTCTTAAACGGTTGAAAATTTATATTAATTTTACAATAATTCATAAGAATATTGAAATTTTACGCTTATCTATATCTTTTTTTTATTTTTTTTTATATTTTGTAAAAATCATGTACTATCAATTCTGTCAGTTTCGTGAAACCGGGCCACAACAAACATCGGCCGGAAATAAGCTATCGGGCATTTTTTTTTAATAACATACTCAGTGAAAAATATAATGAAATGTTAAACATAATACTAAAGTTTTTTTTTTTATTCGGCTAATAAGATATAAGCGTTCAAAGTTGTTGGTCGGAATAGGAAGGGATGACGTGATTGTACAATTATTTTTTTGGGCCATTTTTGCACACACGGTCATCTGACCCCAAACTAAGCAAAGCTGGTAATATGGCTGCCAGAGACTGATATACATACATATATAGTTTCAAATACATACTTAAATAGATATTAACACCCAGATATAGAACAAACACAAAATGTTTGTTCTAGGTGGGAATCGAACCCACGCCCCCAAGCGCAGGAGGCAGGGTCACTACCAACTGGACCAACGGGCTATCTGTATAATCTGTATACTCTAATTTGCGTTTTCCCCCTATTTAAAAAAAATAAAATAGGCATGCGTTTGACCACCATCTCGCCTGATGTTAAGCGATGATGCGGTCTACGTTGGAGCACGCTTGCCTAGAAGAAACCTATTCACTTTCGACTTGAAGACACTCAGATTGTAACTATCGGGGAACACCCACTCAGGCAGCGCATTCCACAGACTAGCATTTCGCACAATAAATGTAGAATCAAAGCGCTTCGTACGGGCTTTCGGAATATCAACCATAAAGCGGTGTAGATTTTTCGTGCCCTCTCTGGCAGTCCGATAGAATAATGTGCAGGAGGGAATTAGATCGTGCAGATCCGTTGCACACTCTCCGAAATGTATCCGATAAAAAACCGATAGACTAGCAACTTTACGTCGATGCTTAGTCCGAACCAAGGATTCATTGCAGATGAGTTGACACGTTTCAGTTGTCTGCTCTATTGATGTTAAGCTTTTATGTATGACAACTAGCGGTTCACCCCAGCTTCGCACGGGTATAGATTATAGCCTATATCACCCGGGGATAGTGTAGCTTCCCAACAGTGAAAGAATTTTTCATATCGGTTCAATAGTTTTTGAGCCAATTCGTTACAAACATACTTACATAAAAATCTTTCCCCTTTATAATATTAGTATAGATAAAATAGCCCGATAGCCTATTGATAAAATCTGGGGCTTTACGGTTACCTCGATTGTACTTTTTCTTAGCAGTTTAAATTATGGAGCGACCATTCTTAAAGTGTTACTGTCTTTAACCACATCACCCCGATGTGATTTATACAGGGTATCACGGAAAGGGTATACTAAGCTACTCGTTATGAACAATGGGGCCAACCCTTCACGAGAAATAATCAGCTGTTCCACGCATTTGTAGTTCAATGCCCTTTTTGTGAGAAACAGCTGATTTTTGTCTGTGATCTCTGGGTTCTATATTAAAAGTTGTTCATAGTGATGACCTTTTATGGTGGCTTAGTACCGCCGTTCTGTGTTGCCATGTAGAGGAGAAAGATTTGATAAATAATGTAGTTGTTATGTGTAATATTGAAATCACTTGCGAATATAAATATGGTGGTAAATAAATCATGAAACGCGACTGTATGTACCATTCGGTATTTAAGCAATAGCAAATAAAATATCTCTGTTATATCTGTAAAGCCGGGGCCACACCGCGGGTTCTAAATTTCGGAACGGTCAGGTGGCAAAAAGCATTGAAATTTGACAGTGGCAAAAAAGTGTTCAATTGTAATATGTAACGTGTCGTGTAAGAACTTCAAGTAAACTTTGCATTCAGTGTTTTGAAAGTCAACTCTTATGTAACACGTGCACAGGTTTCAATGCAATTTCGGCGTCACTCAGGCAAGTAGAGCGTCTTGCAAAAGTCATCTAGGCAATCTGTAAGTCCAAAAAGTTACATAAAAAATGCGTTTGTGTGAAAAAATGTTCCTTTCACGTCCGATATGGGACGGTTGGTGTTTAAATGTGTTTCCAACGAGGCACAGTGTTACTTGTTGGTATGTTTTTTTTTTCACACCCATGGTGACTGTGACTCGGTGGAAACCCTTGAAAAACAGGTTGCACAAGTAACAGTGTGATTCGATGTGTTTTTTTCTATCGTATCGAATCACGCAGTTAAATTTATTTATTTATTAATGTGAAAATTGGTGTTCCTATCTGCTTTTTATACATATATTACATACAAATATATGACTAATATTTTTTGGAAGTTTTTGTGTATTGCCTGCGGTGCATCTTGCCACCAGAAGTGAGAACGTCTTGCCACCTGCGGTGTGGCCCCAGCCTAAAGCTTTTTTGTGTAGATATTAAGTATTAAGTGACAGCACTGTATTATTGACTCATGTTATGGCTCGCACGATGGGCCATTGTGGACAATCATCGAGGATCATGGCCGATTGAAAAAGTATACCCTCCACGTACTTTTTTTCAAAGAGTTAAAAATATATATAATATAATTATATTTTTTGTTATAATCAGAAAATTGGAAATAATGAGAATTCGAAAAGGGGCCAAGTTCAATAAAAGATTGTCAGCTTCGCTGATAAAATTAGTATTTATTTCCATCGAGATACAATTCCTATAGAGCCACAATCTCTCAGTCAAAAAACGTCCGAGCGTCATTGTACATACATTGTATCAATTATATAGGTACTTCACAATGCCACATTTACTCCAATGTAGACGTTATGTCGCTTGCATAGTGTTCAACGTTAGTTGTCCGCTATGTCATCGTAGCTCTGGCATCGCGCGGCGTTGTACTCGGATCGCGGTTACCTTGTAACTAACCAACAAGTCTGCGCAATTCGTAGCGTGCGCCGAGTTTTGGTTCGGACATTTTTTGGCACGATTGTGACTATATGTATTGTATGTCGATGTTTATTTCACAATAATAGTGATCAGTAACAGTATATAATAAATGCGCGAGCGAGACAACGCACGAAGCGTTGACTCTTAAATTTAAAGCACTGCAATTGAGGGAAAAGGTCGTTTTATCAATGAGTATACTTTGTCTCTCTCGCGCGAGAGTCTCGCACGTGCATATGAGCGAGACAGCTATATATTGCTACGGAAATTAGGGTTGTATTCGGTTTGATCGACGATCGTGGCCCATCGTGGAGCGATTAGGTTGAATTTATCATCTTTTGAAGATCGGGAGAGTGCAAGAGTTCTCTTATAGACATACACACAATTTATTATATTATATTAATATAGAGTTTTATTTACAAACGATTGTTTTATTTATTAGACCAGACGGCTACCAGGGGGCTTAGCCCCAGATTTGATAGTTTTCGAAAACTTTTTTCGTTTACGTATTGTTCTATACATTGCTGGGCTGAAAGGTATTCGAAAACTTTATTCGTATTAGAGTGAAGCAATCTATACCGCCGATTTTAGTTCCTCCGTGTTTCCGCTGGAGGCGCTTTACTAAAATGTATGGGACAATACGTAAACGAAAAAAGTTTTCGAAAACTTTCAAATCTGGGACTAAGCCCCGAGTCATAGTCAGATACCAGTTAGTAAAACAAGTCGCAGACAAGTCGAAGTCATATCGTACTAAAGTGGTAGGGGAGTAATAAAGAAAGGGCTACTAGAACCTTCTAAGGAGTTTTGGTACACAAAATAAAGTGTTTTACCTCGTTAAATCACTTTGCTTTTACTAACAATATAGTTTAGGAAAATAATAGGTTTTTTTTTAAGTTGGGGCCAAAAATGCTAACCCAAAAGCAAACGTGTGTGTGTGTAAAAGCTTTTTTTTTTTCATGACCGTGGATTCAATGTCCTTTAGTCGTAATCTTAATCAGTTTACTTAGTCTTAATAGCGTCAAACAAGTCAGAGTCAAGCTAAGTAAGTCACGGTCAAGTCAAACTCATGCCCCTGTAAAGTGGTGGAGACTTTACTTTTTCCTATGGAGTTCTGGAAACAACACGAAAAGAAACGTTTCACCTCGTTATATCACTTGCCCACACTCGAGCACGTTTACGAGCACTTAATGAATTAATAATTCACCATTTAGTACACATTAACACTCGAAAATACACAAGTTTAGGAAAATAATCCAACGAGCCGACATGTTTTTTCCGCGTTGGCGCCAAAACTCCCTAAAAGCAAACGTTTTTTGTTAAAATCTTCATGAGCGTGGATTCAATGTCCTTTACTCGTAATATTAAACAGTTTACTTTGTCTTAATAGCGTCAAACAAGTCATAGTCACAGTCAGAGTCAAGCTAAGTAAGTCACGGTCAAGTCGAACTCATGCCCCTGTAAAGTGGTGGAGACTTTACAAGAGGCTCCTATGGAGTTTTGGAAACAACACGAAAAGATACGTTTCACCTCGTTATACCACTTGCCCACACTCGAGCACGTTTACGAGCATTTAATGAATAATAATTCACCATTTAGTACACATTAACTCTCGAAAATACACAAGTTTAGGAAAATAATCCAACGAGCCGACATGTTTTTTCCGCGTTGGCGCCAAAACTCCCGAAAAGCAAACGTCACTTTGAAACTTGCCAACTCCATTGCAAGTCCTCCTTTTGTCGGGTAAAAATTATAGATCTGTCAAGAGATATACAAAATTTATTTTCTATTTAATTCTTATTCTAAATGTACATGCATTTATTTCTCATATTTAAGCTCATCCAGTGCTTGTCTTATTTTAACTGTTACCAATAATTTTTAAGATGTATACACATTTTCGACCGAGCAAAGAAAGGAACTTTTCTCGTAATCGAACTTGAAAAATTTATTTATAACTTGCATGCCTTGCTTAATCGATGATAAATCATCATCATCATTATGATGTTCCCACTGCTGGGACACAGGCCTTTTCTCAGAGAGAGAGAGAGAGAGAGAGAGGCTCCACAATGCTGGCCCAGTGCATGTTGGTGAATGTCATATGTCTGAACTTTTGAGGTCCTTGCACATACCGGTTTCCTCACGATGATTTCCTTCACCGTTGTTGAGCGATGGCATCAAAACTGTACATAATTTATGTAAGTCATTGTAAAGCGCACATGCTACTGCTCGGCCATGACATCCAACGTGCACTGGGCCAGCATGGTGGAGGGCCCTTTCCCTCTCTCCGTTAGAAGACCTGTGTCCCAGCAGTGGGAACATGATAGGCTGGAGATGATGAAACAAGGGAAGAACTACTTGCCTACAAAATTTCATGAAGATTGGATCAACAGAAGAGAGAGAAACTAAGGTTAAGATTCAGAGACGACTTCAAGCGTGCACTTACGCTACCTTGTGTCAAAATTCAGTGCTTCCGCTCAAATTTGTGTTCAGAAACGTATGGAACACTACTTACAGCCATACTCAGAGACGTTACTTAAGCTAAGGAATACTTAACTTCAACTCTTATTTAATGGCCTCTTTTGTGGAGTGGGGCCACCACAATTTCGCCAATGCAACGTATTGGGATAAACCATCAAACGAAGGAGATTGTCCGGTGAAGGAATACTTAAATTTGCTGTTTCGTTTTCATGTGTGACAACTTCCGTCAATGAGAAGTTGACAGCAATTTTAAGTATTGCTTAGCTTAAGTAACGTCTCTGAGTGCGACTGTTAATCTAATAATATCCTTCTTTCGTTTTTTCATTTGTTATTTTCTATTAGTAGTGTCATCAACCCGGTTCCCTTGTCTTTAAACAATCTCACTATCTCCTGCCTCACTGTTAATGGCAAAATTGCCCAAACAATCCTAGGGGCCGTAGCAAAGTAAAAAAGAGCCAATGAATACAAATTTTAAAGATCGACTTAGACCGCCGTTTTTGAATCTTAGCCTAAAACCTTTGCTTCGCTCGGTCAATCAACTGCAGGGGCCTTACGGACAACAGGTATTGCGGCACCAAACTAACGTTATATCCGCTCAGTTGGAAAATCACGCGAACGTGAACCTTAACGCGCCCAGATACGGTTTGCGGTCCAGAGCGGATCTAACGTTAGTTTGGTGCCGCAATACCTGTTGTCCGTAAGGCCCCTGGTGTCATAGATCACGGAAAAAAGGAGCAATATTTTTATTTATCATTATTTTCTTTGGATATAGTCAAATTTTCCAACTCCGTATTAAGGCAAAGGTCACCGTTTTGGTCGTTGTTGTCACCCATTTCTTCAACAATTCCTCTCTGATGCTGTTCCATTCTTTGCTCAACTGTGTTTTCATGTCTTCCTTGCTCCACAGCCGTCAGCCTGACATTGATCTTACCAATTTCAGAGGAGAAGTTGCTTAGAATTTCTTGCATCAGCGCTTGGCTGTTACCGAGCTGTACTTTCAAGGAAGCGACTTCTTCCTTCAAGTATCTATAGCCAGCTAGGAGCTGGAAAATCTCGGAGTCCTGTAAGCCAGGATGAGCATTTTGCTTCGAACTGGCTTCGTAGGTGTTCTTGCGGCTCTGCGAAGAGATAGGCCTGATGACCACGTCTGGACCCAGTACTGGGATCTGTGTTCGCTGCGTTTGACCAAAACTGCCTGTGGGTAAATCATACGATTTATTTGTCTTACCTATGGACTCTTAGTGCTTTACACGACTGCCCAAAAAGGAGTACATTAGCTAATTTAATATTAATTTTATGTTTTTATTGTTTTATTTAATAATTGTATGATCTAATTGTCGATCGAAATAAATGAATTTGAATTAGAGTCTCACCTAGCATTCATCATCATCATCATCCACAGCCTTCCTTATCCCACTGCTGGGTATAGGCCTCTCTTTTGCTATGCCATCTGCCTCGGTCCTGTGCTAATCGAATAACCTAATCTAATAACCAAGCATTATTTAAAATAAAACCGGCCAAGTGCGAGTCGGGCTCGCGCATTGAGGGTCCCGTGCCACCACAAAATACAATACTTATGAACTAAAAAACCCAACTTTAAAATTTGTAAAATATGGCATTACGATTCGGTGAAAGAAAATGAGGTTATCCAAATAACGCAATTACCAGTTATAACTTTGCAATTGTTATATCTCTACCCTGGTCAAAGGCTAGGGCCGGCGCTGGTGATAATTTAAATTACCTCCTTTCGGCTCATCATCATCAGCCAGAAGACGTCCACTGCTGAACATAGGCCTCCCCCTTTAACCTCCACACTGAACGACAGCCTGCCTGATCCACTGGACGCCAGCGACTCTCATGTCTTCGGTCCATCTAGTGGGAGGCCTACCTACGCTGCGTCTTTCGGTTCGTGGTCTCCACTCCAGAACCTTTCTTCCCCGTCGGTTATCGGTTCCTCGAGCGATGTGGCCTGCCCATTGCCACTTCAACTTGCAAATTTTAACAGCTATGTCGCTGACTCTGGTTCTTTGGCGAATATCCACGTTTCGGATTCTATCGCGCTAAGAAACTCAGAGCATAGCTCTCTCCATTGTCCGCTGTGTGACTCTGAGTTTTTCCAAAAGGCCAAGAGTTAAGGACCACGTCTCAGTACCATATGTCATCACTGGCAACACACACTGGTCAAAGGCCCTTGTCTTTAGGCACTGTGGTATCTTGGAAGAGAAGATGTCCCTTTAGTCTCCCCCTAGCTCTAATACCTGTGTAGTGAGATACTAACCAACTTGTGAGATATATCTCGGCGCGCTTGCGTCTGTGGACCGCGAGGGCGCAGCCCCGGAGTCCCGGGGCTGCCCCGCGAGCCTCCTCACGGCCGTGGCGGGGGCGGTCTGGAACTTGAACCGGCCCGGCGCTCGCGACGCTTCTGCGACGACCTCCGACCCGAATAGACCTGCAAGAAAGGAAAAGATCTGCTTTACAATATCTAATTATGTATCATATGAATCTGTCGATAAGCGGTGAAAAGTTTTTTTGCCGTTTGCCGTCACCCAGCCTTAAGAAACCCTTGCTTTGAGACAGTCATCAGTCATCATCGGCCAGAAGAAACATCAAACATAGATTTTAAGACAACTTACTAACTTGAAATGTAAAAAAAAAAGGCAGGCGTTAACGCTAACAGAAAGTGGCTCTTGTCTAACCCCTCTCTGGTAGACACGTCTCTATGTGAGAAGTGATATCTATGTCTATGTGACAAGATGGATAGACGACCTAAAAGAGACCGCAGGGAAACGCTGGATGCAGGCCGCTTCCAACCGGCCCTTTTGGAGATCGATGGAGGCATATGTCCAGCAGTGGACGTCCTACGGCTGAAATGATGATAACTCTATGGGAACGTCACTACGTGGGTACAAATATCATACGCCATTTCAAGGGCAAGCACCCCACCTTCGCGGGAGGACTGTACAGGGACACCCACTATACCCGAAATGTTATTTTTATAACACTCCCATTCCCTTGAAATATTGTCCGAAACCAAGACGCAGCTTAGGTAGGCCTCCCACTAGATGGACCGACGACATCGTGAGAGCGCAAAGGGTGAGGCCTATGTTCAGCAGTGGACGTCTTCTTGCTGATGATGATGTATCCTCCACAACGTTTGTAATAGGGCCGGGTTACCTGGGGGTCTAGACAAGAGCCACACACTCATAGAGTAATATATACACCGGCACACACTGTTAGCGTTAACCACAGATATACACAACCAGATCGGCAATATATTTTAGTGAAAGAGACAACTTGATATCGCTCAGCACAAGTACGAAAAGGACATAAATAGATTTTGTTGTCCTTATCGGCGCGACCTGTTTTTGGTACCTCAAGTGTCAAAATCTGTAATAATCAGTGACAAACAAAACGGGTCTGAATTATATTTATTGCCTTTTTTGGTGATTTAATGTGATAAATGCGTGTTTCCTCTGAGAAATAATTGTAAAAGATATTTTACAATGGTTGGTTGTAGCATTTTGGGCTGCAAGAAGCGCAGTGAGCGAAAATACGATGAAATATCATTTCACACGTAAGTAAACATATAAAGCTTGTAACGATCACCTAAATAAATTCAGGATATCAATTCGCAAATATTTTATTCATAATTAGTCAGTTTTTAGGTCGATTTGTGGTCTAATTCTATGAATTTTATCAAATTATTCACTTAGTTTTTTTTTTTTTTTATTTTTTTTTTATTTCATGACCATGGATCCAGTATCCTTCAGTCGGAATAATAATGTTTATACAAGGTCTTACAACTTAGAAAATAAATTATGAATGTTGCCAGTTTATGAAAGAAATTACCCACCGCAACTAACATAAATTATTCGTTCTGCAGGTTTCCAACTGATCCTGTCACATTGCTGAAAAAAGCTGGCACATTGCAAGAAGTGCAAAATACCGACCCTTTTATGCCCATATGAATATGGTGAATGTTAATATTAAATATATATTAATGAGGCCACAGTTATGAAGCTGGAAAAGCAAAAGGCGATTTCGGCGAACCGATTCAAAAAGCTACGCGCTGTTCGTGAAATTTGTACTGTAAACATTAAAGAGTCTATTTATCTAATTATTTGGAATGTTATACATAATTCCATTCATGAAAAAACTAAACTGACCAAGCGCGAGTCGGGCTCGCGCGCTGAGAGTTCTTTACAATCACAAAATACAAAAAGTTGTGCAAAAAGACAACATCACGCCCAGGCTGTCACCCATCCAAGTACCGACCGCGCCCGACGTTGCTTAGCTTAGTGGTAAACAGAAATTTGTCACTGACTCGCACTTGGCCAGCGTTTATTATTTGTTGTTTTACTATAACTATAATCCGCTAAATTTGACGCTTGTACGGATTACCGTTTTTACACTAGAACAAATCCAAAAATACGTTTAACGTTTGTTGCATGAGGGACCCCCGTTCCGTTTTAACTCTGACTTTTTTATTATATTTTATTAATTATAAAAAATCATGCTATGGTTACTTTACAACCTTTTTTCTAGTACTATATTCTAATCCTAACAAATAATTATAATAAAAACGCAAGTAACTTTCTGTCTGTTTTTACGAGGAAACGGCTAAGTCATGGTATAATAATATACTCCGCCAGGTATAGCAATCCGAGAAAAAATGTTTACGTGGGCGTCCCGCAATGATGTCATGATGTCAATTTACAAAAGGTTCGAGAGAGATGACGATACACCACGTAACAGCTGATTGAATAAAGTGGCAACTGGACAGTGACGTCATTGCGGGACCACTCTCAAATTGCTAGACCTTGTTTTCTTAGATCATGGGCTAAGTGTAATTTTGTCAGGACGATAGGGGTGTGTCATGAGGACAGACAACGTACTTTTCTTCCCAGAACATTGCAGGTAGCTCCGTGGGTTGCAGCAGATAGTGTATAAAATATAAATATTTAAAAGGTAGTATAAAGGCCGCTTCCAACCGGCCCTTTTGGAGATCGATGGGGGAGGCCTATGTCCAGCAGTGGACGTCCTACGGCTGAAATGATGATGATGATGATGAAAAGGTAGTATTGTTTCCAAAGTACTCATTGAAGATTCACTACCCATCATAGTAGGTAAATTACCCTAACTTATAGCAAATCATTTTAATGTGGCAACACACCTTGTTGAAGCGAGAGGCACTGAGCTAGCCACGCTCATTGAAAATCTATAGGTAGTAGATCTGTGGCGTTAACGTCTGCGGAAAGATGAAATTGTATGAAAATGACATTAGCTTCAGATAATTTCTCTCATGCTAATGTCATTGTCAATGTCATTTTCATACAATTTCATCTTTCCGCAGGCGTTAATGCTAACAGTGTGTGGCTCTTGTCTAGACCCCCAGCACCATCTATAAGCGATACTGATGCACAACATGAGGCTAATTTCGGCAGAACAGAGAGGGACGCTCCGGACGATAGTACAGTAGGGCGCAAACAAGTTGCTCCAGTCGCTGTGGAGGGCTCGCCACGTTAATTGCTTTTTAGGGTTCCGTACCCAAAGGGTAAAAACGGGACCCTATTACTAAGCCTACGATGTCTGTCTGTCTACTCTGTCCTACCTATTAAAGGCTATATCTTTCGAACCGTAATAGATAGTCAGTTGAAATTTTCACAGAATATGTAATGTTAAGGAGGATTAACTAACAAATAATAAAAAAAGTCATAAAAAAATTAAAGGACGGTAAAATAAATACGTAAAAAATAACAAACGTATTTTTTACGTATTTTTGTATTAGCTCTAATGTAAAAACGGTAATACGTACAAGTGTCAAACTTGGCACGATTATAGTACACACTCTAAAGTATAACAACAAACAATAAATAATGACCAAGTGCGAGTCGGTGACAAATTTCTATTCATTACCAAGGTATAATAGGCATGATGACTAATATTATTTATTACCTCATAAAAAAAGCTGATCATAAATAGAGCACATCAACAAAAACAAAATTAAAATTAGTTCAAAAATAAATAAGATATAAGCATTTTAATTTCATGCTAGACAGAGAGCGCACTATACTGAGCCGTGACGTCACGCCTCAGGCGCGCCATACAAATGCTATACTAACACACGCTTTGCGAGAAAGGGATAGAGCATCCCCTCTCTATCCCCACCTAAAACTTTAAATACTCATATCTCAGAGATTTATCAGCCAATTCAAATTATTTTTTCAGTATGTGTAATGTATTTACTTATATTGATCGCTAAACCGGTTATTTGTAATAAATTAAACATTAGGAATCATGCCTATTGTGTTATACTCGAGCGCCTGTAGCAAACTGCGTAGCAATTGCTTTGACTATTTTGGAAGGCGTTATAATAACTGGTATTTCGGTTACTTGGACGACCTTATTATACTTTGTGGTGGTACGGAACCTTCAGTGCGCGAGCCCGACTCGCCCGTTTATCACTGTTTGAAATAAAAGCCAAATCAAGTTATTGTTTTTTTATTGCTTCTGCCAATGATTTTAGACATTCGCGCTGATATTCTTCTGCCCGCGAAAGCGCCGCCCCACTATCTCTCAGCTGCGCAAGCGCCGCTTCTAGCATTTGGTTCCCCTCTCGGTTCCACCGAGCAGTTTGTCTGCCTAACTTGACCCTCTGTTTCTCCAACCTCGAAAACCTTTCGAACAGGCTACGTAAATGCGTCCGACGTTGAGAAGGTGGAGTTTGTTGTCTCCTACGACTGTGGCGTGGAGCTGAAAAGTAACACATACATTGTGAGAACCAGCATTTTTAGGGTTCCGTACACAAAGCTTCGACAAAAATAAAAAAAATTGAATTAACAGGCCATAACCATTGAACTTGCTCAGTAAAAACGAGTCAAACCGTCGGACATATACTTCAACACCTAATTATAACCATGTACAGTACATTTGTTTCCCGAAGGGTAATTGTTTTTTTTTTTATACCTAATGGGCTTGCGCTTGACCGCCAACTCGCATGATGTTAAGCGATGATGCGGTCTACGATGGAGCACGCTTGTTTAGAGGAAACCGATTCACTCGTGATTTGAAGACACCCAGATTAAATACACAATTAAAACCGGGATATTTTTTTTGTAACAAATATACTGTACATTTTTATAATTAGGTGTTGAAGTATATGTCCGACGGTTTTACTCGTTTTTACTGAGCAAGTTCAATGGTTATGGCCCGTCCATTCATTTTATTTTGGTCGAAGATCATACTAATATCATCAATGCGAAAATGTGTTTGTTTGTTCCTCTTTCACGCTGCAACGGAACAACGGATCGACCCGATTTTTTGCATGGGTATAGTTCAAGGGCCGGAGAGTGACATAGGCTTCATCGTCATCACCATTTTTCATCACCACGCGGATGAAACCACGGGACGCAGCTAGTAGACTATATAGAGGGCTGGGTGAGGCGGGGCGTATAATCTGAGACTACCATTGTCCTATATGTATAAATTAATTTCTTTGGAGCCTACATAATAAATATTCATCATCATCATCATCATCAGCCCTGAGTGACCCACTGCTTGGTATAGGCCTCCCTTTGTTTATGCCACTCTCCCCGGTCCCGGTCTCTTAACTATAGGGTATTTGACTACTTTTGGGAAACTATTGCACATTATTGCCTGATATAATTTAATGTATACTGCATTTATATTTTCTGGATATCTGTCGTATTTGCGATATAAATCGATGTTAAAGTTTGAATAAAAAAATATCGCGCCAAAACGCAGACCTGCGTCATAGCTCCGGTCGAGCGACTGATTGACGTCACACAAAACAAAACAACTGCAGCCAGGCAGCAAAAGTTTGATAATCACTAATTTTCTAATAGAAGTAATGGTTTATAAATGTTGTGTAGTGCCACAATGTACAAATACTTCCATAAAACACCGGAAAAACTATTCGTTTCTGTTCCAATGGACCCCAAAACTCGCAAAAAGTGGTTGGAACTAAGTAGCTCGTAGAGAACCTAAAAGTATTGGAGCTAATTCAAGTGTTTCTATGTGCGAAGATCATTTTGAGGTACATATTTGAGTCTATATATTTCTATTACAATTTGTGTTTTTATTGCATTACTATTTTATGTACTGTTACTTTCTTTTTAAACATTGTAAAGACATAACCTAACAAAATAGTGATATCCACTTACTACAACATACTTTTTGTACAACTTGATTGAATGTTTTGCTTGGAGAACAATTAAAAATTAATACTTACATTGTAGTTTTTACGTTTTGAGTTCTGCAGCGTAGAAACAATGTCGTAGATTATTATTGAAGAAATATGCAACCATAAATACATTCATTTTGGGTAAGTTACTGCTATCTGCTTGCACAAAATGTTTCTCCAGTCTTCTCACATTTAACCTCCGGACTGTTTTTGGTGATAATTTCTGGATAAATCGCTCTCAAAATAGCTTTACAACATTAAATTCGCAAATATCAATACAAAATCTGTTTGTTTAGATTTGTGTGACGTCACTAGGGATGAAGCCAATTACAGACCGTTTTCGATCACGTGATCAAATGTCGAAAATACAGTTATTTTAATCGCGTTTTTTACAAAAAATAAGCATATTTTTATAAAAAAATCAATGAAATATGCTTTTTCATTATGTCATGTTTATGGATGATGTCAATTGGCATAATATTTTCAATGCAGTCAAACACCCTATTGTGACATTTTATTTATATTACACGGGAATTACTCACTTAAGACCCCCGACCAGCACGCTTAGTCCCAGATATGATAGTTTACGAAAACTTTTTTCGTTTAAAAAAAAATAGTTTATTTTAAATAACCATGGACGCATACTTAGCAATATTCGTACAAAGAATTAGGTATAAAAATAATTGTAAAAATGTCAGTGGAAAGTCAAAATAAAATTAACATAACACAAAATGTCAAATATTAATAACAAACAAAAAAAATATATAACGTAGACCAAAAATTTTTTTATTAAAATGTTACATGAAAATTTTTGTACTTAATAAAAAATTTAATTGTCACAGAAATAAACGTTTACGTATTGTTCTATACATTTCAATAAAGCGCCTCCAGCGGAAACGCGGAGGAACTAAAATCGGTAGTAATCGGCGGTATAGATTGCTTCACTCTAATACGAATAAAGTTTTCGAATACCTTTCAGCCCAGCAATGTATTGAACAATACGTAAACGAAAAAAGTTTTCGAAAACTATCAAAGCTTGTACTAAGGGTACCGATCAGCAGCGGTTGTCATCACGTGCGCGCCGCGCGACGGTCCGCAGCGCAAAGCGAGACGCAGCCGCGCGCGCGCATTCACCATGAAAAAGACCGCCTATTGCGGTTGAAACTAAAGTCGGAGTGACCGGCTTAATCATCATCATCATCCACAGCCTTCCTTATCCTGCTGGGTATAGGCCTCACTCTTGCTATGCCATCTGCCTCGGTCCTGTGCTAATCGAGTCCAGGGGCCTTACGGACAACAGTTAATTGCGGCACGTAATCCGCTCAGTTGGAAAATCACGCGAACGTGAACCTTATCGCGCCCAGATACGGTTTGCGGTCGCGTGATTTTCCAACTGAGCGGATTAGGTGTTGTCCGTAAGGCCTCTGGTTCGACCCGTGATAGTAAGAATATCGTCAACCCATCTTGCCGCTGGACGACCACGGCGGCTGACGGACCGCCGTATAACCAACGGGAGAGAAAGAGTGAGAATATGATATTTCCCTCTCTTTCTCTCCCATTGGTCAGACGGCAGCTGACGGACCGCCGTCCAACCAACGGGAGAGAAAGAGTGAGAATATCATATTTCCCTCTCTTTCTCTCCCATTGGTCAGACGGCAGCTGATGGACCGCCGTCCAACCAACAGGAGAGAAAGAGTGAGAATGTCATATTTCCCTCTCTTTCTCTCCCATTGGTCAGACGGCAGCTGACGGACCGCCGTCCAACCAACAGGAGAGAAAGAGTGAGAATATGATATTTCCCTCTCTTTCTCTCCCATTGGTCAGACGGCAGCTGACGGACCGCCGTCCAACCAACAGGAGAGAAAGAGTGAGAATATGATATTTCCCTCTCTTTTTCTCCCATTGGTCAGACGGCGGTTGAGGTCAGCCGCGTTCGAGCGTCTGTTAGCACTATCAAGTTATCTTTTGCATTTTTCTTAGTTTTCTGTAACAAGCTTGATAGGTTAGTTAGGTTTGTTTACTCCATCGAGATACAATACATATAGAGTCACAATCGTGCCAAAAAATGTCCGAACCAAAACTCGGCGCACGCAACGAATTGCGCAGAATTTTTGGTTAGTTACAAGGTAACCGTGATCCGAATACAACGCCGCGCGATGCCAGAGCTACGATGACAGCGGACAACTAACGTTGAACACTATGCAAGCGACATAACGTCGACATTGCAGTAAATGTGGCATTGTCAAGTATATAATTGATACAATGTATGTACAACGACGCTCGGACGTTTTTTGACTGTTTTCACTGAGAGATTGTGACTCTACAGGAATTGTATCTCGATGGTTTAGTCCAATAATCTTATATAATGTTACACGTTTACTCAGAAAATAAAGCAACATTACAATGTAGGTATAAATTAACTTACTTCATTTTTCCTTTACGGCACTGAAACGTGGTCTCTCACTAACACTCATAAACAGGCTCATCGCACAACGAGCTATGGAGAGGGCTATGCTCGGGGTTCCTCTACGAGATCGAATCAGAAATGAGGAGATCCGTAGACGAACGAAAGTTACCGACATAGCCCACCGGATTAGCAAGTTGAAATGGCAGTGGGCAGGGCACATAGCACGCACAACAGATGGCCGATGGGGCCGAAAGGTTCTCGAATGGAGACCACGGACCGGTAAGCGCAGCGTAGGACGTCCTAAAAGATGGACAGACGACCTAAAAGAGACCGCAGGGAAACGCTGGATGCAGGCCGCTTCCAACCGGCCCTTTCGGAGATCGATGGGGAAGGCCTATGTCCAGCAGTGGACGCCCTATGGTTGTTTTTTTAAATTATTATTCCGTAAACAGGCTCGTGCAACACGCTTACACAATAATATTTACAATCTATGATAAATTTTGGATGCACAATTCCTTAGACTACGAATGATGATGATGATGAATCGGGCCTTCTGATTGGAAACTCACCGATGTTGGTGGCGGGCCTGGCAGAGCTGGACGGCACCGGCGTGATGGTCACACTGGACGGCAACTTTGCGTAACCCTTGTTCGGAGACGTCGACGGACCGATGTGGAACGTCAGCTGTTCAGGATCTGGACACGACATATATCTATACTTCTATACTAATATTATAAAGAGGAAAGATTTGTTTGTTTGCATTGAATAGGCTCCGAAACTGCTGAACCGATTTGAAAAATTATTTCACTGTTGGGAAGCTACACAATCCCCGGGTAACATAGGCTATATTATATTTTCAAAAAAAATAGGGATCCTTACTAAAACTCCAATAATGTAACCCAAGGTGTAAAAAAATAAGATTTACAATTTTGACTTTGCGTGTTTGACAGTTCTAAGACAGGACAACATCTGTCAGGTCAGCTAGTCTTCTATATAATTATACTAGCGGCCCGCCCCGGCTTTGCACGGGTATAGAAATATAGCCTATGTCACCCGGGGATAGTGTAGCTTCCCAACAGTGAAATAATTTTTCAAATCGGTCCAGTAGTTTCGGAGCCTATTCAATGCAAACAAACAAACAATCAAATCTTTCCTCTTTATAATAATAGTATAGATAAGAGAAAGTGGTCTTAGTTACACTATTTATTTATCTATACTAATATTATAAAGAGGAAAGATTTGTTTGTTTGTTTGCATTGAATAGCCTCCGAAACTACTGAACCGATTTGAAAAATTCTTCCACTGTTGGGAAGCTGCACTATCCCCGAGTGACATAGGCTATAATCTATACCAGTGCGAAGCCGTCCATGCACGATCGAACTTGTGATTGGTAGAGTGATAGCAACTGTTCCGACGTGAAGTACCGTATAGTATAATTATTTATATTATGTTATTTGTTAATTATTTATATTATGTTATTTTTTAATTATTAATATGTTATAATTGACTTGTAAATTTAAGTTTACGAATAAATGACTTTAGACTTATTTGGGGGTAAAGTTACCCCCATATCATAAAATGTTACCCATAAAACAAACTTCGACTTATTTTTAGGGTTCCGTACCTCAAAAGGAAAAACGGAACCCTTATAGGATCACTTCGTTATCCGTCTGTCTGTCTGTCAAGACCCTTTTTCTCAAGAACGCGTAAAGGTATCAAGTTGAAATTTATACTAAATTTTTGTGTCTACGGTTTCTTTCGGCTGTAAAAAAATAAAAGTTGTAAGTCAACGCAATTAAAAGATATGAACGTTTATGTCGCATATTTTGCGATTTCACAGGGGAATCAAAACCTATAGGGTACTTCCCGTTGACCTAGAATCATGAAATTTGGCAAGAGGCAAGGTCTCATGGCACATATATAGGAATAGTTCCGAAAGTCATAAATTTGAAGTTCATTTAAAAATATTTATTTTGCAATTACAAACTTACATTTTGTAGTTGGAATGTATGGAAGAACCTTATTGTCAACTACAAAGTTAAGTTTGTCTTTCAATATTTCAACTTCAGTAATTTTTATATTTTTTTGCACTCGTGCTCGTACTTGTCCGGTTTTTTTTAAACCGACTTCAAAGGACTACATAACAAACATTGTGCCACTACAAAGAACAAAATAATATTTATAATGGATTTTGAAGTCCATCCAAAATTTTATATGTAGGTAGGTACAAAACTAGGTAGTCTTGAAGTTAGTATTTTTTTTTCTAAAAATTATTTGCTACAATATTTTGGTTTAAATATTATCATTCTAAATATTGTATTCTAGCAAATAAATGATTTGATTTGATTTGATTTGAAACTGTTAGTTTTCTTACCTAGTTGAGAACTAATAGCAGCCCAAAAAGCTGGTGATACACCAGCGTTATTTGCAGACGTGGATACGGAGAAGTCGGTTGTTGATATTGGACTTGACGGTGCAGCTGGCTGGAATATTGACGTCGAAGCTGTCGGTATATTTGACGTAGTTGACGGTGAAGCTGGCTGAAAGATCGTCGAAGCTGTCGGTATATTTGACGTAGTTGATGGTGAAGCTGGTTGGAATATTGACGTCGAAGCTGTCGGTATATTTGACGGAGTTGACGGTGAAGCTGGCTGAAAGATCGTCGAAGCTGTCGGTATATTTGACGTAGTTGATGGTGAAGCTGGCTGGAGTATTGATGCCGGAGCTGACTGCATATTTGACGTTGGATTTGATGAAACTGACGGCACAGTTGAAGGTGAAGCTGACGGGAAGATTGACGTCGCAGTCGTCACGGTTGACGGTGAATCTGTCGTAGTCGACGCTGAAGTCGTAGATTCAACTGGGGACTGCATCCCTGAAATATAACAATTAGTGTAAATAGTTTTTTTTTTAGTTTTATGATATAACTAACTTTCCTCTCCCTGTATTGTGAATAACTAAAAAAATCATTTAAGTTAACAAAATTATTGAAGTTAAGTATATTAAAACCGTATTTGTATTTTACTAAATGTAAAAAAAAAACAGATTTTCATGAAACTTAGCTAATAACACTCCCGATCGAGTCAACTTTCAAACAAAAGAAACTAAATCTAAATAGGTTCAGCCGTTTGGGTGCTACGATGCCACAGACAGACACGTTAAACCAATAACACCCCTTTCTGCGTCGGGGGTTAAAAATGCATTCGTAAATACTTGAAAGTACCGACGTCGGGGACAAGATAATAAAAATATTCGGGACAAATTTACACACACGGTCATCTGACTAAGCAAAGCTTGTGATATGGCTGCCAGAGACATAACATACATACATAATATAGAGTTTTAAATACATACTTAAATAGATATTAACAACCAGATATAAAACAAACACAAATGTTCATCACATGAATGTTTGTCATAGGTGGGAATCAAACCCACACCCCCAAAAGCAGAAGGCAGGTTCACTACCAACTGGCCGACACCTAGCGATTCCATACATTCGACTCAACTTTTCGATTTGATTCAGGTGCACCTTGTTTGAATGCCCAATTTTTATTGGTTATTTTTTTTTAAAACACTGTTTTAAACTATCACGGTTGTTCACTAAAGTTATATGATTATTTACGGGATATTTACCGTGGTAAGGTTGTGGAATGAGCTCCCGATATTTCGGCGCAGTTACATGCACCATGTTCACGGGGTTCACGGGGTTGCTCATTCCACAACCTTACCACGGTAAATATCATTTTTTTTAAAGTTTTTTCTTTATAAAAGCTTGACTTAAAAGCTTACTACTGTACTAGGAAGAGTTGAAATTTCCGCGGCTGTTTATGTAACAACGCAACGTGTCGACCTTCGGTCGGCGTTGGGTCTTATTATGTGTTACGTCATTACTTATCGGAATAGCCGTGACCTCGTGCTAACACCGCCCGAAACGATCCCTATAGCCACCGATAGCAACAATGAATGTAAACTAGGAGGGCTTAGAAGTCCTCTCACGAGCGATTATTAAAAACGCTTCATTTTTAACCCACTTTTGGAGGAGGTTATCAATTCGACTGTTGTTGAATCGATGATTTTTTTTGGGTTTGTTACGCGATTACTCCGCCAATTATGAGTTGATTTTGATGGTTTTTAGGGTTCCGTACCCAATGGGTAAAAACGGGACCATATTACTAAGCCTACGATGTCTGTCTGTAAAAGCTAATGATTATTTAACAAACCATTTTCTGTGGAACGGCATTGGCTTGAGTAAACCCCACGAGGGGTTTACTTATCCTGGATAAGTAACCGAAGTAACCTTACCGAGGGGCAGGGTCGGACTGAGCCGGAAGGGCCCGGGTGGTTCCCCACAAGCCCGGGGCACGAGACTGGAGACCCCCTATCTTATCTATCTGGCTTGCGCAAGCCAGGCCCGTGGGGGGTCCGCGCAGGCGGGGGCCCAGCTGGCAAACGCCACCTCGACTATATGGCCTGTCCGACGCTGCCGAGGGGTGTACCTATTTATTTTGTTCTCCTAGACCAGCGGTTTCCAATGTACGCGTACCCCTAGGGGTACGCAAAGTTGCATCAAGAGGTACGCGCGGCAATCTCCTAACTATGAGAAATCATTATAAATTCTATGAAAGACGTCACGCCGTATGCAGTTCATTTTGTAGTCCGTTTGCAATCCAACTGACTGCATACAGCGTGACGTGTTTCAGTCTTCCATATAGAATTTCATACTTTACTGGACCTCACAAACTGAGTCCGGACCAGAGCACCGGGCTGCATTTGGTGTGCTTGATCCGAGCTCGAGGGGTACGCGACTTTGAAGTCTTTCTTGAAGTGGTACGCAGAAAAAACGAATTGAGAATCACTGTCCTAAATAGTTCCCATTGACTAACCTGAATATTAAGATCACGTTGCAAGGACAGTGAATGCGCCGTTGTTGTCAACGTCACCTAGTGTCACCGAATGTAGGGTCATCAGAAACAGGAAACTGAAATGATTAGAAAACAAAAATAAAGTGTTGTTTTTAGGGTTCCATACCCAAAGAGGAAAAACGGGACCCTATTACTAAGCCTACGATGTCTGTCTCTCCGTCCTACCTTTAAACGGCTGTATCTTTCGAACCGTAATAGATAGCCAGTTGAAGTAAATACGGAAGGGGGGTCCCCATACAACAAAAGTATTTTTTTAAATGTATTTTTGTATGAGCTCTAATGTAAAAACGGTAATACGTACAAGCGTCGAACTTGGCATGATTATAGTACACACTCTAGTATAACAACAAATAATAAATAATGGCAAAGTGCAAGTCGGTGACCAATTTCTGTTCATTACCAAGTTATAACTGATAATTGGGTTATTTGAATGACCTCGTTTTCTTTCACCGAATCGAAATGCCATACCATGCCATAAATACTGGATATATTTGGATGCCTATTTACAATGTTGATAGAGATAAAATTGAGTCGATACAACGACGTTTTCTACGACAACTAAGTGCTAAACAAGGCTTAAGAAAAGCTCTTCCTGAGTATGAAGACCGTCTAGTGCATTTCAATATCCATAGCCTCACCCAGCGACGTAAAATCACTGATGTATGCTCCCTCCACAAGATAGCGAACGGTTTGTTGAGTGAGGAATTACTTCTGAACATTAATTTTGCTACACGTAAAATGTCTAAACGCAGACCCACTCGTGCGCTGTTTAGTATTCCTCCCGCAAATAACAATGTTGGGCGCAACAACCCGCTTCATCGTATGTGCCAGTTATATAATGATTTATTATCCACTAACGTGTGTGACGAACTCGATATTTTTCATATGAATTTGATTAATTTAAAAAAATACTTAGTACAGATATTTAAGTAGTTGACGTTATATTGTAAAAATCAAAATTTATTAACAATGCTGTGTACAATGTTTGGATTGGCAAATTTATAATGTTTTTTCTATACCTACTCGTTTTTAAGTTTATAAGCATAGTTTGCTGATTATTTTTGTACCTAACTATATAAAATAAAATAAAATACCATATATATGTTACTAATTTAAAAGTCAGTTTTTCAAATTGATGATTATTGGTATTGTGTGGTGGTACGGAACCCTCAGTGCACGAGCCCGACTCGCACATGGCCTTTTTTTGTATGTTACCTCAGATTTTCGGCATTTAAAATTTTATTTTTAAAGGATATATGTACTTTCAAATTGGTCCCATAGAAATTTCATCAAAATCGGTACAGTAGTGGATTTTTAAAGTCGATTTATCAAAACATTAAATTATTTAAAAGCTTTAAAACTTTAACATTTATGTGATGAACATTTGTGTTTGTTCTATATCTGGTTGTTAATATATATTTAAGTATGTATTTAAAACTATATCCGTCTTACTACAAACGTTTTAAGAACGCTTTAGACAGGTGTTTAACATATTTTTCACAGTGAAACAATTGCTAAACACATGTCTAAAGCGTTCTTAAATCTTTTGTAGTAAGACGGTTGATGTATGTATATCAGTCTCTGGCAGCCATATCACAAGCTTTGCTTAGTTTGGGGTCAGATGACCGTGTGTGCAAAAATGTCCCAAAAATATCTTTCTTTTATTAAGTCGTTTTAAAAACGCCGACTTCGATCGCGTGTGGAGACGGCGACACGGACCTTGTCACCCGAGGCGAGGCGCCAGCAGGGTTGGATGGTGGGATTGGTGGGACTATTCGCAGAATTCCGACTTCCGGTCACCGCGCGAAACATTCGGCATCATTCGTGGATACCAGAGTTCATTGGCAGTGTTATTTATCAAAGACTAGCGGCCCGCCCCGGCTTCGCACGGGTACAGATATATAGCCTATATTAATCAATGATAATGTAGAATTCAAATGGTGAAAGAATTTTTAAAATCGGTCCAGTACTTTTTGAGCCAATTCGTTACAAACATACATACAAATCTTTCCTCTTTATAATATTGTAAGATTATATATATGTAATACTAGCTGACTTGACAGACGTTGTCCTGTCTTAGAACTGTCAAACACGCAAAGTCAAAATTGTAAATCAAATTTTTTTACACCTTGGGTTACATTATTGGAGTTTTAGTAAGGATCCCTATTTTTTTTTGAAAATATAATATAGCCTATGTTACCCGGGGATAGTGTAGCTTCCCAACAATGAAAGAAATGTTCAAATCGGTTCAGTAGTTTTGGAGCCTATTCAATGCAAACAAACAAACAAAGAAACAAACAATCAAATCTTTCCTCTTTATAATATTAGTATAGATATAGTATAATAGTATAGATAAAGTGTGTCGTCAATTAATTTGATACAAAGATAATACAACCAATTGATCGCGCATGTAGTCAAAATTCCTTTTTGCAAAATGATGCCACGTCAGTCGCGGGGGCAGCTCGTGATTGGAGACTCGACGCAACTCGACGCTTGTGATTGGAGAATCAAAAGTCATTCATTCGACTCGCGCCTAGGATTGGCCCCGCTCGAAATAGTTTAGGTTGACATGTTAGAACCTTTGCCTCATGCGGGGTAAAGGATGAGCAGTCGAGTGGTTATATTGTAATTGATTTGATAAGACGCATTAGTACCTACTGAAAATAATATTGTAATTTTTAACAGACTTCAAAAAAGGAAGGTGTGTTCTCAATTCGGTTGTATGTTTATAGGGTGCCGTACCCAAAGGGTATAAATGGGACCCTATTACTAAGCCTACGATGTCCGTCCGTCCGTCTGTCCAACTTTTAAACGGCTATATCTTTCGAACCGTAACAGATAGCCTAATGAATAGACACAGAATACACATTTTCACAGAATATGTAACGTTACGGTGGATTAACCAATAATAAAAAAGTGAAATTAGTTTATATATCTAAAAGTTAGTTTAGTTAATCTAAAAGTAAAAACGTAAGGGTGCAATAGCAAGTAAAAACGTATGGGTCCCCATACAACAAACGTATTTTTTAATGTATTTTTGTATTAGCTCTAATGTACTGTTTCATTCCAGCTTTCCTCATGTGATGCGCTTACCAATGAGAAGCATTTAATTTTAGGGGAAATGGTAGAGAACCGTACACTTGTATGACAGTAATGCGGCGTGCACGCACTCAAATATTTTCAATATTTATTTTTTCTTTATTTTCTACAAATAATCTTACGCTTTAACAAAAAACTGCGACCACTAAAGTATTTGAATGGTTGTTAGGATAACACAATTTTTTTTGATAAAAATATCTTCTATAGAATCTGAATGAAGTTGATTCAATCCATTGAAGGGAACGTAAAAACGGGTGTTTTTTAGGAAAGTTTAGGTTTTTTTCCATCGAGACAAATTTCTTTAATCGTGTATTGGTGAACACATCCGAATAAAATATTTCAAGAACATTTATCTATACTAATATTAAAAGAGAAAAGATTTGATTGTTTGTTTGCATTGAATAGGCTCCGAAACTACTAAACCGATTTGAAAAATTCTTTCACTGTTGGGAAGCTACACTATTCCCGGGTAACATAGGCTATATTATATTTTCAAAAAAATAGGGATCCTTACTAAAACTCAAATAATGTAACCCAAGGTGTAAAAAAAAAAAATTACAATTTTGACTTTGCGTGTTTGACAGTTCTAAGACAGAACAACGTCTGTCAGGTCAGCTAGTTAAACATAAAGAAATAATGTCAATGAATCGATTTTAAAGGTCTACTTTTGAATATTCATAAGGACGAATCGTCAAATTTGAAGCATATTTCGTCTTAAACATCTGACAGCAAATAGAGGGGTTGTGTTTGACATTGTAACTCTCAAACGGCTGAACCAATTTTGATTTAGTTGATTATGTTTGAAAGCTGATGTTTAGCCGTTTCAAGATTTATAAGCTCTTTTATCGGGGGTTTTAAGACGGTTTCGTACCACCACAAAACACAATAATTATCAACTTCTTTCGAGTTCAAAATTAGTAAAATATAGTAGCATTTCGATATGGTGAAAGAAATGATAAGGTCATCCAAACAACCGAATTACCAGTTATAACTTGGTAATGAACAGAAACTTGTCACCGACTCGCACTTGCCCATTATTTATTATTTGTTGTTATACTTTAGAGTGTGTACTATAATCATGCCAAGTTTGACGTTAGCACGGATTACTGTTTTTACATTATAACAATTACAAAATTATGTAAAGAAAAATACATTTGTTGTACGTAAAATGTTAAAGTGAAATAAAATTTGTTTTACGTTGTCGTGTAAAAAATACCATTCGTGTTCTTTAGTTAATCCGCTGTAACATTACATATTCTGTGATAAATTGAACTGGCTGTATTACGGTACGAAAGATACATCCGTTAAAAGGTAGGACGGACAGACAGACAGTGTAGGCTCAGTAATAGTCCCGATTTTACCCTTTGGGTATGGAACCCTAAAAACTAGGTATGTTAATTTGACAATATGTATATTGTCATTGTATTGTATACTAGCTGTAACCCGCTACTTCGTACGCGTAGAGCTCGGCCTTCGTCCTCGCTACTACAACCCGTTATAGCCTATGTGTTATTCTAATGTATAAGCTATATTATTGTAAACTTTCATTAAAATCCATTCGGTAGTTTTTGCGTGAAAGAGGAACATACATCCATACATACAAACTTTCGCGTTTGTATGTTTGCACATATACAGGAATAAATCCGAAAGTCATAAATTTGAAGTTATATCATTTAAAAATAATTATTTTGCTATCACAAACTTACGTTTTGTAGTTGGAATGTATGGAAGAACCTTATTGTCAACTACAAAGTTAAGTTTGTCTTTCAATATTTCAACTTCAGTATTTTTATTATTTTTCTTGGACTCGCGATCTGAGGGTTCCGTTGGACGGAACCCTCAGTCAGACGAGTCTTGTACTCGTACTCGTACTTCTTAGAAATAACTCGTACTTCTTTACGATGGGTAGGGTCGTATTACTTAGGTAAGGTAGTAGCTTTGGTTAGCAGAAAAGATAGCGACAAAGAAAAGTTAGTACCTAGTCACAAGCAAAGTCGATGGAAAGCGAACTCGAGGCCGCAGCTCGATGCTTTGGTCCAACCAGATTCGCACCACCCTAGTACATCAGTACACGGATATGGGAAGATGGCGTAAGATCATAAAGGAGAGACTGAGGGAGTTAGGGGTCACAACCCTCAGACACGAGGAGCACAACGTAAAGAGGAGTAGCTTTGGCAGTAGTAGGTAGGTATTACATAGAATCTTTGCTTCATCATATCATAACTTACCAGAATCAGACGATGATGATTTCCCAGTCATATTATTCAGATCACTGTTTGTTTATTTGGCTACGTTCCCGCACGGTGAGCGAGCAGTAAGGGTCAACTTTTGTTAACTGTTTCAGTATATAAAAGGTACTCTTTGGTGAACTGGCTGTGAGCAATCGTCGATTGTTAAAGGCCGGAGAGATTAAAAAAATTATTATTTAGGTATATGTATGAGTCTGTAATTCTGAAATAAGTATAAACTTTGACGATGTGTACTAAACTAAATTGAGAGAACAAACATATTATGGTCACAACACTTGTCTTATTTTAGTACTTGTGCGTGATAACAAATGATGATAAGTCGGTTCATAACTTAATCCAAGATACTGAATTTCATTATTCTTAGTAATAAAGTTATAATTTCACGTACAACCGGCCCACGGACCTACGAATTGAATTCGGATAATTATATTTATATTCTCTTTGAATTATCTGAAGTCATAAAGAACCGGCCTGAGAAAATTTAACTAATACAAAAAAAAAAATTTTGATTAATTTGAAAAAAATAACCTGTAGGTTTGACGTTTGACGCGTCAGTGTCATTTTATTACCCAAATGTTAGCGTTGGCTCCGTACTTCTTTTCTATTTAGCCAAGCCAGTCAAGTATATAAGCATTTTTTCAAGATGTGTGTGAATTGGTTCGAGAGACCCGCACCCGAGATCTTATTTTCGTTAGAATTTGGCCCTTACACGTTTTTCTGACAAAACGCGGACTCGAGAACCTATCGGCCCCATCTGCCATCTGTTCTGCGTGCTATGCCCTGCCTACTGCCACTTCTAATCCGGTGTCGGTAACTTTCGTCTACTCCTTATTTCTGATTCGATCTCGTAGAGAAACCCCGAGCATAGCCCTCTCCACTTTGAGCTTGTTTATGAGGCCCGTAGTGAGAGACCACGTTTCAGTGTTGTTTGCGACCCCTATATCAATGGGCCGATTTTGCTCATACTGGAACAAATTGTTAGGAACTAACAAACTAACTTCATCATCATCAGCCTGTGTTCTAGCCCACTGGAAT
Organism: Agriopis aurantiaria; assembly: GCA_914767915.1. Classification (NCBI taxonomy): domain Eukaryota; kingdom Metazoa; phylum Arthropoda; class Insecta; order Lepidoptera; family Geometridae; genus Agriopis; species Agriopis aurantiaria. The sequence goes on along the minus strand of OU612010.1, from coordinate 5,143,796 downwards.
ATTATGCCGATTATCACAAAAGAGTAGGGAACGAATCGGCTAGCATTCAATATTTCTATTTAGTAGACCTCAAAAATTGTGTTTTGAGCAAACTATGGAGACAAAGCTAGTTGTTCGCCCCGGCTCGCATCATGCTAACCACGCGTGGCTTCAACTGGCTCTGCTGGCTTCTTAGGATGAGGAAACGGCGGTTAAGGTGGTATGTTTCAGCTATAGCGGAAAATTCAAATTTCAAAGTTTTTTTGTCCTTGTCCTTTCTTGGTATGTGTTTTTTTTAAATCTAATTAAAACATAAAAGGTGTATAGTATAAAATCGTTGCATAAAATAATACAAATATATATATATTTTTCAGGATTCATTGTAAATTACTATAACAATGGCTTAGGCAGGGCATAAACGCCCTCCATCGCAGCCACCCTCTGCGCAGACTTTGTGTCCAGTTTTATTTTATTTTATTTATTAAGGAACAGTAAACAGCTATATTATAAAATGTACAATAATGTGGATAGATTAATAAACTTAATAATAATACAGCCAACAACACTATTCACAGATTACTTACAGAATTATATAAATTTACCGCTAGGAGTAGCTAGCTTGCAAAAAATTATATTTAACTATACATATGTTTTTTGTTTTCTAATAAGCCCTAAAACAAACAAAAATTTAAATTTATGGTTTTATAAAGTTTAAACAACTATTAATTAACATAATAATAACAATATTGTTTCAAAATATGTACTGAAGTTATGAGGAGAGCTTTTGAAGTACTGCTGCTTTAAATTTACCAGCAGTGCAAGCAAACATGTCTATATTTTGAAAAGTCATACGATTCCACCATCCGACGAGTAGGAATGCGCAGTCCAGCGTTTGAGCAGCAATTGCCCAACGCAAATAAGCGCCCTGCGCGCACCTCCCGTTTATAAATTGTTCTAGGTACAGCATAACATACATTATTAACCAAATCCATACAGTCAAAGTGATTGTTAACAATTTTAAAAAGAGTAGAAGCTTCAAGGTATTTGCGTCTTGATTCAAGTGTGGGCATGTTATATTTGCCGAGCAATTTAGTATACGATAGATATCGTTTATGACATCTGTAGTGCATGGCACGTAAGAACTTTCTTTGAACCTTCTCAATAGCTTCCTTATACTTCCTTACTTTAGTTGCTGTGGACACTTTTGTGTCTTGTGTCGGATACAAGCTACCAATGAATATTTGATTTCTATATAAACAGTATGAAATCAGCCACTCTCTGCGCAGACTTTGTGTCCAGTTGCTGTGGACACTTTTGTGTCTTGTGTCGGATACAAGCTACCAATGAATATTTGATTTCTATATAAACAGTATGAAATCAGCTACTCTCTGCGCAGACTTTGTGTCCAGTTGCTGTGGACACTTTTGTGTCTTGTGTCGGATACAAGCTACCAATGAATATTTGATTTCTATAATTATAAACAGTATGAAATCAGCTACTCTCTGCGCAGACTGTGTGTCCACTTGATTGGTACTGGGTGTGCCGTGTCGGCAACAAAAAGTGTCTACGTTTGCGCAGCGCCTTACACTCACGATTATGTTTATGTGTGAAGACGATCGACCGGTTTCGGACCTAATAGAGCTCCTTCATTAGGGAATAGGCGCGTTTCTGGAGACAGTCGCCCGCGTACTGGCCAAAGCCGCGGTTACGGAGGCTCGCGCCACCCTGGCTGCACACCGACTGGCAAACGCCACCTCGACTATATGGCCAGTCCGACGCTGCCGGATGGTACTCCTCCGATTCGCTTTCACATGTGTTACACACATACACATTATAGCGTGTGTTGTGTTTTAGCCGTTTTTATAGTAATTTTTAACATCAAAAGTATAAATCTAATGAGTAAAATAAACAAAACGTGACTACATTTTTTGGTTTTGATTTAAATACATTACAACTCTTACAATATACATTACTAGCTGCGCCCCGCGGTTTCACCCGCGTAGTGATGATGCTGATGAAAAGTTAAAGTTCCGAGAAAAAAGAAATATTTCTAATAAAAATGAAAAGTTCTGAGCTACCTCCCCAGCAATTTTCAGCCAGATCGGTTCAGCCGTTCTTAAGTTATAAATAGTGTAACTAACACGACTTTATTTTATATATATATATATATATAGATTTATTTTTATTCTAGGATGGAGCTCCCGACATTTCGGCGCAGTTACATGCACCATGTTCACCGGAAGACTGAAGAATGCGGGTATTCCAGTGATAACCGTAGCAAAAGACTAAGAAAGAGGGTAGATCGTTATGTCTGCACCTAACTTTTTAACTGTTCTCCAACCACCCGCATTCTTCAGTCTTCCCGTGAACATGGTGCATGTAACTGCGCCGAAATATCGGGAGCTCATTCCACAACCTTACCACGGTAAATATCCCGTTAATAATCTTACAACTTACAATATAAGTATGTTTACTCAGATCAGATTAAGGAGGGAGGTACGGTGGTGTGGTGGGTGCGAACATATAAGGAGCCGTACTGTCATACGTTTTAAGCAATTCAGCAGTGCAAGTACCGTTCTTTATCCATCGTCACAGCTGAGATTTATTACATTTATAACACCCCATTGATCAAAATCGGTTAAGGCGTTTAGGCCGTAGGTACACACATACCAGTGGCGTAACAATAGAGTGGCAGAACGGGCAAAATGCCACGACCGGAGGGGCCCCCGGCCCGAATCGGGCCGCGAGCACAGGAGAATTTATATTATAAATAAAGATTTATTAAAAAAAAAAGAATTAATTCGTTTAAGTTCCCTCCTAATATGACCATACACATTTTTTATTTTAAAAGAAACTAGAACATTGGTCGAGCTTCTTTGTATTGGTAACCCCATTCGATGAATTTGCCATGTAGCTCAGCATTATAGTTACGCCACCAACAGCCGCACTCAGAGACGTTACTTAAGTTAAGGAATACTTAAAATTGCTCTGCAACTTCTCGTTGACGGAAATTGTCACACATGAAAACGGGACAGAGCAATTTTAAGTACTTAAGTCCTTAACTTAAGTAACGTCTATGTGTGTGGCTGTGACACATACATACATAATCACATGCACACTAAGTAAAATATCATTATTTTGGCATTAAACGGGTTTAAAGTTTGAAGTGTGGCAGTCTTGACTTCGGGAGAAGATTTCTTGTGTATAGTGCACTATCATTGGCGGATCCGGGGGGGGGGGGGTCATGAGGGCCATGGCCCCCCTCAAAGCACCTAGCAATTCCATATATTCGACTCAATTTTTCGATTTGATTCCTTCGAACCTTGTCAGATGTCCGGGGGGGGGGACATGAGGGCCATGGCCCCCCTCAAAGCACCTAGCAATTCCATACATTCGACTCAATTTTTCGAGTTGATTCCTTCGAACCTTGTCAGATGCCCCCCCCCCCAAAATGAAATCCAGAATGCCCCCCCCCCCCCAAAATGAAATCCTGGATCCGCCCCTGTGCACTATTGCATTTTTCCTTTTTCTTTCTTGTTTGTACACCTTTGCTTAAGAGCGTTTCATCTATTTTTAACTTTCAAGGGCAACAAAATCTTCAAGAGACGCGAGTAGAGAAGAAATCACTTCAGCTCTGTCCTGTGTACCACTGTAATGCAGGTCCGCGAGTATCCTGCAAGCATTGTACAGCGCTCGGATGCCTTGAGGCAACTTTTGCTGGTCAAGGAGTAAAGTCATCGCTTTAATTATAGCAGTTATACCATGCCCTAGTTGATCTTGCATCTCTTGCATACCTCGGTCTCGTTCCCTCACATCCTCCGCTAGTTTTGTTATTTCAGCGTTCAGAACAGGGCCTCTTAACGGACTGTTTTCGGGTATCGAGTATTCGTGTAAAAGGTTTTCTCTTGCGGTTTCTGTCAGGCCTGTCTTTAAGAGAGAGCGTAAGTGTGAAGACAGGCTAGTGTATACGTTTGCGGATGAGCCAGGAACTGACGCAATGATCGGACCCGTGGATGACGCAAAGATCGAGGGTGGAACTGATGCCGGTCTCTGAACCGACGCACTGATCCGGCCCCGAGCTGAGGAAGGTCCCGGAACTGACGCAAAGATCGGGCCCTGACCTGTAGACGGTCTTGAAACTGAGGCAGACATCGGGCCCAGATGTGACGACGGTCCCGGAACTGACGCAAAGATCGGGCCTGGAACTGATGACGGTCTCGGAACTGACGAATAGCTCGGGCCCTGAGCTGAAGACGATCCCAGAACTGCGGTAGAAATCGGGCCTGGAACTGATGACGGTCCCGGAACTGACGCAAAGATTAGGTCCGAAGCTGACGACGGTCTCGGAACTGACGAAAAGCTCGGGCCCTGAGCTGAAGACGATCCCGGAACTGCGGTAGAAATTGGGCCTGGAACTGACGACGGTCCCGGAACTGACGCAAAGACTGAGCCAGAGATTGTGAATGTAGGTCCCGGACCTGGTGCAGGCTCGTACGAAGAGGTGTCTCGGGCTCTTCTTCTTCTTCTTATTATTCTTCTTCTAGAACCTATGATTGAAAATTTTGTTTTTTAAGCATGAGTTTTTTTTATAGGGCAAACATTTGTGTGATGAACATTTGTGTTTGTTCTATATCTGGTTGTTAGTATCTATTTAAGTATGTATTTAAAACTATATATGTATGTATATCAGTCTCTGGCAGCCATATCACAAGCTTTGCTTAGTTTGGGGTCAGATGAGCGTGTGTGCAAAAAAATAATCCCGAATAATAAATAAGCCACTGGAAGTTTTTTTAAATTAAGAAATAAGTTTGCTTTTGACCACCTTCTCGCCTGATGTTAAGCGATGATGCGGTCTACGATGGAGCACGCTTGCTTAGAAGAAACCGACATACTTTCATATTGGTCCCATAGATATTTTATCAAAATCGATTCAGTATTTATGAATAACTCGAATAAATGTCTTCCAAGTAAAAGTTTTGAAGTCGGTTTTTAGGGTTCCGTAGCCCGACAAGGAACCCTTATAAGTTCGTTCTGTCCACCCGTCTGTCTGTCTGTCTGTCCGTCCTAATTTTTTTGAACCTTCATCTTTTTATAGTTGGCAAGCAAGTGCTTGAAACTTAGCACAATCACCGTATAAGTATTAATCTAACAAAAATATGTACAAAAAGAATATAAATTTTGCGTTTGTGAGGATGATTTTTTTTTATTTCGATATTCGGTTGTCTAGTCTGCAGAGTTTTTGTAAAATATAATTTTACTAGCTGCACCCGCGGTTTCACCTGATGGAAAATGGTGATGATGATGATATAAAGAAGCCTATGTGTTAATCCAGGATATAAGCTATCTATATTGAAAATTTCATCCAAATCTGTTCAGCCATTTCAATGTGAAGGAGTAACAAACATACACACAAACTTTCGCATTTATAATATTAGTGTGATAGTGACAGAAAGTGTACATATACAGAACCCTAAAAAATTTCATTTTACACAC